>OX235262.1:156463137-158863137 GCA_944472135.2 Trichobilharzia regenti
GTTTTGATTGTTCGATTAGCTGTGTCTGTGTGTCTGTGTGTGTCCATGTTTGAGAGTGTGTGTGTGCGTGCGTGTGATTGATTGATTGACTGAGTGATTGATTGTATGGATGAGGTTTGTTTCGGTGTGGGGTGATTTCGAGGCGGTGAGGCTGATTGAGTTTGTGATGAATTGAGTGGAGGTGAGTGTCAGCCGGCGAAGAATGATGAATACTTGAGTGGAAGGCGGTGAGTTGATTGTGAAATGGGAGAGGCATGTGTCGGAGAGATGTCACGAGTGAGAGATCGTGATAGTTATTGTGTTGGTGAGCTGTAGACAGTGTGCATGCGAGTCGGGAATGCAGTATGATGATGTGAGTTGTGCGATGAAGGTGGTGGTGGTGGTGGTGGTTGTGGTGGTTGTGGTTGTGTGTTGTGCATTGGGCGAGAAGTGTGATTGGCTGTACTGACTGTGTGTGTAGCGTGATTGGCTGAGAGTTGTCGCGTTGATGGTAGTGGCGTTCAAAAGCCCTTGGTGGAGGTGGGATTCGAACCCACGCCCTTTCAGACTGGTGCCTAAAACCAGCGCCTTAGACCGCTCGGCCACTCCACCGACAACGTGTCACACATACACAGACATCACAACCAACGAACAAACACTACACTCTCAAAACACTCATCAATCACAAATATCACCAAAAACACTAACACCACAGGAACATCAACACCAAAAACACTAACACAAACACAAACACCGACAACGCCACCGACACCGACACAAACAACTAAATCATCATCATCAACAACAACAACAACATCACAACTATACTACACACACCGGATAACAACCAACACAGGACAAACTCACTCACTCACTCACTCACCCACTCACCCACTCACGCTGAAGTCGTCGACACTGCGTTGGTCATCTGAAAATCCTCGTCCCAACAACTGACAGATTACTCGGTCTCGTTCCACCCACACGAAATAGGACCATCTCCCGCTCTACACCCATATCAGAATACCGTCCTCAACAATCAACTGACAGAAGCAGTCAGTTGTCATTCAGCTTTCAGACAATCGGTCGGTTCAAGCCAGTTGTTGTCTTCACACAGCTACGACATTCCGATTCGCAGTGAGTGATGTCAGGCGCCGTCGAGTGTCTCGTTCACATGATCGCTCACTCACACTCTCTCCTTCTCTGTCGGTCGGGAAGTCAGTAGTCGACTTCCAGCCACATCCTATCCAATCGGCTGATAAGCCACACGCCTAGTCAATACATCAGTCGATCGATCTGTGTCAGTGCGTCTCCTTACAATCATGGATCTGCGTGACGACCAGCCAATCAATCAGTAAATCAATCAATCAATCAATCAATCAATCAATCAATCAGTGAATCGGTCGATCGATCAATCAATCGATCGATCAGTCAGCCAGTGTCTGGATGTGTCTGAATGAATTGAAGTGTGACGGTGGACGTGAGATCAGCGGTGTAGTGTTCGTGTGTTTTCATTCTTGTCGGAGTCGTCGATGATGGTGTCGTTGCCACCGAGGATGCAGCGTGTGTGCGTCTCTGTCTGTATGTGTGGATTATGTTTGTGTGTATTGGTGTGTTGGCACATGGACTGTCGCTGCATTGTATTTGAGGTTTTGATTGTTCGATTAGCTGTGTCTGTGTGTCTGTGTGTGTCCATGTTTGAGAGTGTGTGTGTGCGTGCGTGTGATTGATTGATTGACTGAGTGATTGATTGTATGGATGAGGTTTGTTTCGGTGTGGGGTGATTTCGAGGCGGTGAGGCTGATTGAGTTTGTGATGAATTGAGTGGAGGTGAGTGTCAGCCGGCGAAGAATGATGAATACTTGAGTGGAAGGCGGTGAGTTGATTGTGAAATGGGAGAGGCATGTGTCGGAGAGATGTCACGAGTGAGAGATCGTGATAGTTATTGTGTTGGTGAGCTGTAGACAGTGTGCATGCGAGTCGGGAATGCAGTATGATGATGTGAGTTGTGCGATGAAGGTGGTGGTGGTGGTGGTGGTTGTGGTGGTTGTGGTTGTGTGTTGTGCATTGGGCGAGAAGTGTGATTGGCTGTACTGACTGTGTGTGTAGCGTGATTGGCTGAGAGTTGTCGCGTTGATGGTAGTGGCGTTCAAAAGCCCTTGGTGGAGGTGGGATTCGAACCCACGCCCTTTCAGACTGGTGCCTAAAACCAGCGCCTTAGACCGCTCGGCCACTCCACCGACAACGTGTCACACATACACAGACATCACAACCAACGAACAAACACTACACTCTCAAAACACTCATCAATCACAAATATCACCAAAAACACTAACACCACAGGAACATCAACACCAAAAACACTAACACAAACACAAACACCGACAACGCCACCGACACCGACACAAACAACTAAATCATCATCATCAACAACAACAACAACATCACAACTATACTACACACACCGGATAACAACCAACACAGGACAAACTCACTCACTCACTCACTCACCCACTCACCCACTCACGCTGAAGTCGTCGACACTGCGTTGGTCATCTGAAAATCCTCGTCCCAACAACTGACAGATTACTCGGTCTCGTTCCACCCACACGAAATAGGACCATCTCCCGCTCTACACCCATATCAGAATACCGTCCTCAACAATCAACTGACAGAAGCAGTCAGTTGTCATTCAGCTTTCAGACAATCGGTCGGTTCAAGCCAGTTGTTGTCTTCACACAGCTACGACATTCCGATTCGCAGTGAGTGATGTCAGGCGCCGTCGAGTGTCTCGTTCACATGATCGCTCACTCACACTCTCTCCTTCTCTGTCGGTCGGGAAGTCAGTAGTCGACTTCCAGCCACATCCTATCCAATCGGCTGATAAGCCACACGCCTAGTCAATACATCAGTCGATCGATCTGTGTCAGTGCGTCTCCTTACAATCATGGATCTGCGTGACGACCAGCCAATCAATCAGTAAATCAATCAATCAATCAATCAATCAATCAATCAATCAGTGAATCGGTCGATCGATCAATCGATCGATCGATCAGTCAGCCAGTGTCTGGATGTGTCTGAATGAATTGAAGTGTGACGGTGGACGTGAGATCAGCGGTGTAGTGTTCGTGTGTTTTCATTCTTGTCGGAGTCGTCGATGATGGTGTCGTTGCCACCGAGGATGCAGCGTGTGTGCGTCTCTGTCTGTATGTGTGGATTATGTTTGTGTGTATTGGTGTGTTGGCACATGGACTGTCGCTGCATTGTATTTGAGGTTTTGATTGTTCGATTAGCTGTGTCTGTGTGTCTGTGTGTGTCCATGTTTGAGAGTGTGTGTGTGCGTGCGTGTGATTGATTGATTGACTGAGTGATTGATTGTATGGATGAGGTTTGTTTCGGTGTGGGGTGATTTCGAGGCGGTGAGGCTGATTGAGTTTGTGATGAATTGAGTGGAGGTGAGTGTCAGCCGGCGAAGAATGATGAATACTTGAGTGGAAGGCGGTGAGTTGATTGTGAAATGGGAGAGGCATGTGTCGGAGAGATGTCACGAGTGAGAGATCGTGATAGTTATTGTGTTGGTGAGCTGTAGACAGTGTGCATGCGAGTCGGGAATGCAGTATGATGATGTGAGTTGTGCGATGAAGGTGGTGGTGGTGGTGGTGGTTGTGGTGGTTGTGGTTGTGTGTTGTGCATTGGGCGAGAAGTGTGATTGGCTGTACTGACTGTGTGTGTAGCGTGATTGGCTGAGAGTTGTCGCGTTGATGGTAGTGGCGTTCAAAAGCCCTTGGTGGAGGTGGGATTCGAACCCACGCCCTTTCAGACTGGTGCCTAAAACCAGCGCCTTAGACCGCTCGGCCACTCCACCGACAACGTGTCACACATACACAGACATCACAACCAACGAACAAACACTACACTCTCAAAACACTCATCAATCACAAATATCACCAAAAACACTAACACCACAGGAACATCAACACCAAAAACACTAACACAAACACAAACACCGACAACGCCACCGACACCGACACAAACAACTAAATCATCATCATCAACAACAACAACAACATCACAACTATACTACACACACCGGATAACAACCAACACAGGACAAACTCACTCACTCACTCACTCACCCACTCACCCACTCACGCTGAAGTCGTCGACACTGCGTTGGTCATCTGAAAATCCTCGTCCCAACAACTGACAGATTACTCGGTCTCGTTCCACCCACACGAAATAGGACCATCTCCCGCTCTACACCCATATCAGAATACCGTCCTCAACAATCAACTGACAGAAGCAGTCAGTTGTCATTCAGCTTTCAGACAATCGGTCGGTTCAAGCCAGTTGTTGTCTTCACACAGCTACGACATTCCGATTCGCAGTGAGTGATGTCAGGCGCCGTCGAGTGTCTCGTTCACATGATCGCTCACTCACACTCTCTCCTTCTCTGTCGGTCGGGAAGTCAGTAGTCGACTTCCAGCCACATCCTATCCAATCGGCTGATAAGCCACACGCCTAGTCAATACATCAGTCGATCGATCTGTGTCAGTGCGTCTCCTTACAATCATGGATCTGCGTGACGACCAGCCAATCAATCAGTAAATCAATCAATCAATCAATCAATCAATCAATCAATCAGTGAATCGGTCGATCGATCAATCGATCGATCGATCAGTCAGCCAGTGTCTGGATGTGTCTGAATGAATTGAAGTGTGACGGTGGACGTGAGATCAGCGGTGTAGTGTTCGTGTGTTTTCATTCTTGTCGGAGTCGTCGATGATGGTGTCGTTGCCACCGAGGATGCAGCGTGTGTGCGTCTCTGTCTGTATGTGTGGATTATGTTTGTGTGTATTGGTGTGTTGGCACATGGACTGTCGCTGCATTGTATTTGAGGTTTTGATTGTTCGATTAGCTGTGTCTGTGTGTCTGTGTGTGTCCATGTTTGAGAGTGTGTGTGTGCGTGCGTGTGATTGATTGATTGACTGAGTGATTGATTGTATGGATGAGGTTTGTTTCGGTGTGGGGTGATTTCGAGGCGGTGAGGCTGATTGAGTTTGTGATGAATTGAGTGGAGGTGAGTGTCAGCCGGCGAAGAATGATGAATACTTGAGTGGAAGGCGGTGAGTTGATTGTGAAATGGGAGAGGCATGTGTCGGAGAGATGTCACGAGTGAGAGATCGTGATAGTTATTGTGTTGGTGAGCTGTAGACAGTGTGCATGCGAGTCGGGAATGCAGTATGATGATGTGAGTTGTGCGATGAAGGTGGTGGTGGTGGTGGTGGTTGTGGTGGTTGTGGTTGTGTGTTGTGCATTGGGCGAGAAGTGTGATTGGCTGTACTGACTGTGTGTGTAGCGTGATTGGCTGAGAGTTGTCGCGTTGATGGTAGTGGCGTTCAAAAGCCCTTGGTGGAGGTGGGATTCGAACCCACGCCCTTTCAGACTGGTGCCTAAAACCAGCGCCTTAGACCGCTCGGCCACTCCACCGACAACGTGTCACACATACACAGACATCACAACCAACGAACAAACACTACACTCTCAAAACACTCATCAATCACAAATATCACCAAAAACACTAACACCACAGGAACATCAACACCAAAAACACTAACACAAACACAAACACCGACAACGCCACCGACACCGACACAAACAACTAAATCATCATCATCAACAACAACAACAACATCACAACTATACTACACACACCGGATAACAACCAACACAGGACAAACTCACTCACTCACTCACTCACCCACTCACCCACTCACGCTGAAGTCGTCGACACTGCGTTGGTCATCTGAAAATCCTCGTCCCAACAACTGACAGATTACTCGGTCTCGTTCCACCCACACGAAATAGGACCATCTCCCGCTCTACACCCATATCAGAATACCGTCCTCAACAATCAACTGACAGAAGCAGTCAGTTGTCATTCAGCTTTCAGACAATCGGTCGGTTCAAGCCAGTTGTTGTCTTCACACAGCTACGACATTCCGATTCGCAGTGAGTGATGTCAGGCGCCGTCGAGTGTCTCGTTCACATGATCGCTCACTCACACTCTCTCCTTCTCTGTCGGTCGGGAAGTCAGTAGTCGACTTCCAGCCACATCCTATCCAATCGGCTGATAAGCCACACGCCTAGTCAATACATCAGTCGATCGATCTGTGTCAGTGCGTCTCCTTACAATCATGGATCTGCGTGACGACCAGCCAATCAATCAGTAAATCAATCAATCAATCAATCAATCAATCAATCAATCAGTGAATCGGTCGATCGATCGATCGATCAGTCAGCCAGTGTCTGGATGTGTCTGAATGAATTGAAGTGTGACGGTGGACGTGAGATCAGCGGTGTAGTGTTCGTGTGTTTTCATTCTTGTCGGAGTCGTCGATGATGGTGTCGTTGCCACCGAGGATGCAGCGTGTGTGCGTCTCTGTCTGTATGTGTGGATTATGTTTGTGTGTATTGGTGTGTTGGCACATGGACTGTCGCTGCATTGTATTTGAGGTTTTGATTGTTCGATTAGCTGTGTCTGTGTGTCTGTGTGTGTCCATGTTTGAGAGTGTGTGTGTGCGTGCGTGTGATTGATTGATTGACTGAGTGATTGATTGTATGGATGAGGTTTGTTTCGGTGTGGGGTGATTTCGAGGCGGTGAGGCTGATTGAGTTTGTGATGAATTGAGTGGAGGTGAGTGTCAGCCGGCGAAGAATGATGAATACTTGAGTGGAAGGCGGTGAGTTGATTGTGAAATGGGAGAGGCATGTGTCGGAGAGATGTCACGAGTGAGAGATCGTGATAGTTATTGTGTTGGTGAGCTGTAGACAGTGTGCATGCGAGTCGGGAATGCAGTATGATGATGTGAGTTGTGCGATGAAGGTGGTGGTGGTGGTGGTGGTTGTGGTGGTTGTGGTTGTGTGTTGTGCATTGGGCGAGAAGTGTGATTGGCTGTACTGACTGTGTGTGTAGCGTGATTGGCTGAGAGTTGTCGCGTTGATGGTAGTGGCGTTCAAAAGCCCTTGGTGGAGGTGGGATTCGAACCCACGCCCTTTCAGACTGGTGCCTAAAACCAGCGCCTTAGACCGCTCGGCCACTCCACCGACAATGTGTCACACATACACAGACATCACAACCAACGAACAAACACTACACTCTCAAAACACTCATCAATCACAAATATCACCAAAAACACTAACACCACAGGAACATCAACACCAAAAACACTAACACAAACACAAACACCGACAACGCCACCGACACCGACACAAACAACTAAATCATCATCATCAACAACAACAACAACATCACAACTATACTACACACACCGGATAACAACCAACACAGGACAAACTCACTCACTCACTCACTCACTCACCCACTCACCCACTCACGCTGAAGTCGTCGACACTGCGTTGGTCATCTGAAAATCCTCGTCCCAACAACTGACAGATTACTCGGTCTCGTTCCACCCACACGAAATAGGACCATCTCCCGCTCTACACCCATATCAGAATACCGTCCTCAACAATCAACTGACAGAAGCAGTCAGTTGTCATTCAGCTTTCAGACAATCGGTCGGTTCAAGCCAGTTGTTGTCTTCACACAGCTACGACATTCCGATTCGCAGTGAGTGATGTCAGGCGCCGTCGAGTGTCTCGTTCACATGATCGCTCACTCACACTCTCTCCTTCTCTGTCGGTCGGGAAGTCAGTAGTCGACTTCCAGCCACATCCTATCCAATCGGCTGATAAGCCACACGCCTAGTCAATACATCAGTCGATCGATCTGTGTCAGTGCGTCTCCTTACAATCATGGATCTGCGTGACGACCAGCCAATCAATCAGTAAATCAATCAATCAATCAATCAATCAATCAATCAATCAATCAGTGAATCGGTCGATCGATCATCGATCGATCGATCAGTCAGCCAGTGTCTGGATGTGTCTGAATGAATTGAAGTGTGACGGTGGACGTGAGATCAGCGGTGTAGTGTTCGTGTGTTTTCATTCTTGTCGGAGTCGTCGATGATGGTGTCGTTGCCACCGAGGATGCAGCGTGTGTGCGTCTCTGTCTGTATGTGTGGATTATGTTTGTGTGTATTGGTGTGTTGGCACATGGACTGTCGCTGCATTGTATTTGAGGTTTTGATTGTTCGATTAGCTGTGTCTGTGTGTCTGTGTGTGTCCATGTTTGAGAGTGTGTGTGTGCGTGCGTGTGATTGATTGATTGACTGAGTGATTGATTGTATGGATGAGGTTTGTTTCGGTGTGGGGTGATTTCGAGGCGGTGAGGCTGATTGAGTTTGTGATGAATTGAGTGGAGGTGAGTGTCAGCCGGCGAAGAATGATGAATACTTGAGTGGAAGGCGGTGAGTTGATTGTGAAATGGGAGAGGCATGTGTCGGAGAGATGTCACGAGTGAGAGATCGTGATAGTTATTGTGTTGGTGAGCTGTAGACAGTGTGCATGCGAGTCGGGAATGCAGTATGATGATGTGAGTTGTGCGATGAAGGTGGTGGTGGTGGTGGTGGTTGTGGTGGTTGTGGTTGTGTGTTGTGCATTGGGCGAGAAGTGTGATTGGCTGTACTGACTGTGTGTGTAGCGTGATTGGCTGAGAGTTGTCGCGTTGATGGTAGTGGCGTTCAAAAGCCCTTGGTGGAGGTGGGATTCGAACCCACGCCCTTTCAGACTGGTGCCTAAAACCAGCGCCTTAGACCGCTCGGCCACTCCACCGACAACGTGTCACACATACACAGACATCACAACCAACGAACAAACACTACACTCTCAAAACACTCATCAATCACAAATATCACCAAAAACACTAACACCACAGGAACATCAACACCAAAAACACTAACACAAACACAAACACCGACAACGCCACCGACACCGACACAAACAACTAAATCATCATCATCAACAACAACAACAACATCACAACTATACTACACACACCGGATAACAACCAACACAGGACAAACTCACTCACTCACTCACCCACTCACCCACTCACGCTGAAGTCGTCGACACTGCGTTGGTCATCTGAAAATCCTCGTCTCCTTACAATCATGGATCTGCATGACGACCAGCCAATCAATCAGTAAATCAATCAATCAATCAATCAATCGATCAATCAGTGAATCGGTCGATCGATCAGTCAGCCAGTGTCTGGATGTGTCTGAATGAATTGAAGTGTGACGGTGGACGTGAGATCAGCGGTGTAGTGTTCGTGTGTTTTCATTCTTGTCGGAGTCGTCGATGATGGTGTCGTTGCCACCGAGGATGCAGCGTGTGTGCGTCTCTGTCTGTATGTGTGGATTATGTTTGTGTGTATTGGTGTGTTGGCACATGGACTGTCGCTGCATTGTATTTGAGGTTTTGATTGTTCGATTAGCTGTGTCTCTGTGTCTCCATCTCTCAGTGTTAATGTGGGTGAATTTTTGATTTCTTTTATATAGTGCTTTTGAATTTTTGATAGATATATCTATTCTATTTCTATTTTTATTTTTTCTCCGCCTGCTTTTATTTATTTTCTCGATGGTTTATTTTTTGCTGTATTTCTCTTTTGTGTGCTATTTCCGCAATTTGGTTTTTATTGCTTTTTCCTGCTGAATTTTTGTGAAATTTTAACGTTTCTTTTCATATCTCTTTTTTTCTGATTTTCTTAAAATCCTCTCTTCATATTGCTATTTCTCTTTTCTTTTCTGGGTTATATTTCAATTTAATTTATCTATGCAACCTTGTATTGGACATGCGCTAAGGAGAACGTTCAGCGAGGTCACCTGTCAACCAGGCTGACTAGTGGAATCCCAATAGGAAGCAGAAAACTGGGCGTCGAATCGAAAGTAATATGGAGGAGAATGTGTAAGGATTGAAATCACATGGGTGATCAATGAAGTGCCTAAAATCCTACAAAGGACACAGGGAAATGGTGATGTTTTACAGAAACCTTACGTTCCACTAGATGATATGCATGTTCTGGGTTCTACTACTAGCTAGCATCTACAGAATAATTATCATCATAAACATCGGACAAACATCTCCAGAAATCAAAATCGTAAGAGATGAACACCGTAGAGCATCTCTTCGACCACCGAGAAATCCAGTTGAACTAGGAAAACTTGAAAAATCACCAGCCATAGGTCGTCTACACGCTATAGAATCAGGTCACAAAATTGATTTTGACAATATTGAAATAATCCAGAAAAACTTCAGAAATCACAAAGAACTTTAAATATCACAGGTAATTCATATCAAGTGGAATTCAAATTGTCTAAATAGGAATGATGGGCTAAAACAGAATCTGACCTGCATACAACTCCTCCCTCCCCCATGAAGTGACAAAATCAACACGAATGTGATAGGCAAGTTCACCACGTAAACAAACACTATTTTTATAATTTTACACACTAATCTAATCCAACAATCTACACTTGGTTTTGTCATCTCTACCAACTGACCAACTTGACAACGAAAAATACCTCCAGACAGACGAACGATGATCAAGTTAGTAAACTTTATTTTGATATCATAACAGACGTACTGTTACCTGTGTTATTTGGTTTAGTGATCTTCATTGTTATTTTGACTTTCAATATGTCCCTTTAACTTGACCTAGGTCCATTTTCTCACCCCTTAACTGTTTGTTATGTATATGCTGAAATTTTGTAAATTCCGGTTTAATAATACTTTGATAAAGCTATTAGGAGCAGCATTAAATAGCGAAATGTCAGGAAAAACAGCAATATCGTTTTGTTTTTCATTCATTGGGAAATACAACAATAGTTTATTATAATGAATATGTTATTTCTCAGTATGTACACAACTTATACATATACCTTTATATTCAGAAGTTTGTTCCATTGCTTTAATGTATAATGGCTTTGAAAGGCGTACGCTAAAATGAAATGCTTAATTTGTGAAATTTAAACAACATTATTTACGTTACAATTAGGAAATTGTGTTGTATAGGATGGAAATCTGATAAAAAGCTGTCTAACTGGTTAACGTATTTTGAGCAGATAATTTGACACATTTGTCAGATTCACGTTCGCAGATATATTAAGGGGACAACATATCCTAGACTTTAATCAGTGGTAAAGCACACAGAAAACCACACAGATCTTGTCAACAAAATCAGCATAGAAGCTTAGTAGCTTTTATTTTCATACTGTCAACAAATACTGTGTTAAATATGACAACAACGCATAAATCTCTGTTTGTTTGAAATAAAAACTATATGCGCTTACTTGTGTATGTGTGTGTGTGTATTTGACAGTTTTTAAAGCCAAACATTCGACTTAATTGTACATCAAGAGATGCAGTCTTTCAGAAGAAGTGTTTGTAATTTACTTTATGCATAGGAACTTTACAATATGCCAAGTGTCGGTTGGTAGTTCTTTGTTGGAATCCTTGCCGGCTACTCACAAAGTCCGGGTGCCTTTCCCCACCTTCCACCGACTCACTTTTAATCTTCGCCTACCTGATAGTAAGTCCAAAAAAACAATGACAGCTGGGTGTGAGTCAGTGATTAAGTGGTAAGATACTCGCCAACAACACACACATATTCCGAGATTCGACCTTCGGCCGACGCACTATGAAGCTTCGCTTGGCCTTTAGAAAACGCTGGAATGAAGAAAGGTTTGGCGTGAGGCTAGCAATCTCACCTTTCAAAAAAATAGAAACCCCTGCTACTGAAAGTCTAGAGCTCAATCTTGAAGCCTACTATGCCAATTGATATGCAAAGAATGCAGTGAAAAACTATCCTTAATATATATTTCTAGCAAACATAAAGTCAAAGCTGTTTCCATCCTTCCACATCAAATGCATTACACTGGAAAATTTTCCATCTAATGTATTTGAAGTGTTTATTTACAGATGAAGTGACACTGATGATAACATCTTTATCACCATTTGCCAATGAATCATGTTACAGAAGTGTCCGTAAATTAGTCTACTTTTCTATTCATCATTTGAGAATGATAAAATCAGCTTTCTCAAAATACCGTTGTATATCTCAGGTTGTATTGATCTATTTGTCAACAATGTTATTGTCAAACTGAAACAAAACAAACTGTATTCAATGCTTTACATCGTGTTTCCTTTTTTTCTTCTAACTTGTACCTCTGCTCTGATCTGTGTTAAGATATCCGGTATGCATCTTAACAACGACAGTGGTAGTTGGGAGAGTGATATTGTGTAAACAAGTATATCTATACATTGAACAAGAGAAATCAAACCGAATCATCCAGAGGAATGTTTCGTTTACTTCTATACATTATTCCTTTTAAAATATCAGAAATCATATTCTGTAACTTAATTTAACAAGGAAATTTATGATCTTAAGAGAATACACGTGAAATGTAAAATGAAGTCACTAGATACTGGTGAAATAGTTTCCATTGAGTGGCTGAAGCGTCAGACAGATAGCTAAACAATGTACATAGGTCACTGGTAGTAGTACTTGGCAATATGTCCTAATATACTGGCATTTTTCATTCTCATTAGATGAGAAAATAATCCGGCAAGATATGCTTTTGAATAAAAATAATCTCGTTTCCTGGTTACTTGTATGACTAAGTTTTCTTCATCCCTTTGACAGATACCCGTTGTACAAGAGGTATTGTGGTGAGAGCTGGCTGTTATTCAGAATTGGTGGACAGTATTTTACGTCAATGTTTATGTCCCTAATATTGGTCGTGGGAAAAATGAGAACAAAGACCTTGCGTAGGCGGATACAGTTAACATATAGATGATCTGACACTGAAGAAACAGCCACAAAGAGATGCAAGGTTAACTATCTGTGAGAAACAACCAATCAGAAGACTCTGTTTTTCTGCTAACAATAATCTATAATATGTACATGAAAATCTATAAATATGTGTTGATTTCGTAAATAAACGATCTGTTTCCTGGCCCTTGTCTTCTATTGTTACAGTATCTCAAAAAGCCCATGGTTTAATGGACAACGACATGCCTTTCGAAGTGGTGGGTTATGGATTCGAGTGTCGTTGGGAACACGATCATCACCCAGTTGACATTGGAGATACGTTTGGCTGATGAGTCCCAAACAGGACAAAGTGCACACCCTGGATTCTACTGTTTATCATTGTTCACCAAAACAATACACGTTTTTCTAGGTGTTACTTATGTAGTGCAAAATACCATGAAATACCTGTCACAACCTCAGCGACTTATTTCTTCATAATTCTCATTCAAGCTTAAACGCTGATTGATATCAGTTGGAGAACCATTGAAAACAAAGTAGTACTGGACATCAGTTTCATCCTAGTTTGAAACTCTTCTGCAGTTAGAACCAATAACTTCCGGTTACAAAGCTTGGTCGTATACCAGTCCGCTACTGAGACCTAATTTAATGGAGCATGAATTCCAACCACTATCAATTCGCGGTTTTAACACTAACATCAGCCAATGTTATCGGTGAGCATTCGCCCTCCTACCTAACCTGGTAGACTCTGCTGACAACGAATTCTTACTAAAACTTCAGGTAACTTCCTCCTGTAGCCGGTCAATAACTCTTAAAAATCAATCTAAGGCTTTCTAGTGACTAGCTACAGGAGGAAGTTGCTTGGAGTTCTAATTAGAATTCGCTATAAGTGGGGTCCGCCAGATAGGGAGTGAGGGTAGGTACCCATCGATGGTATTCGCCAGTACCAAACAAGCTAATTTGGTAGTGGCTGGAATTCTTGGGCCATTGAGTCGTGTCTCAATGGCTGACTGGTCAACGAGCTTGCTTTGTAACCAGAAGGTCGTAGGTTCAAACACCGATGAGTGCGTGCTGATGAAGAGTCCGAAATTACAACAAAACAACTGTGCTGTACTCCCTGGTGGCTTTCCAATGATTCTCTAAATGACTTTGATTCTTGATCAGTCTTCAAACAAATCAAATCTCTACAAACTAACTCCTTAGAAACCTTGTAGTTTTAATTCTGCTTCCTCCCTTATTTTTTATTTATTTTTATTTTTGATTACAGCTTGATTCCACGCCGTATTTTTGGTACATGTATGGAATTTTCAGCATGGATATCGGTAGCCAAATTTGCAGGCCGACCATAGATATCAGGTGTGCGTCGGCATGGGCTCGAACCCCGGACCATGTGCATGGTCAGCGAGAGTCCTAACCATTGTGCCCTTGTCTTGTTGTGAGAACCTGATAAGTATCTAACTTTTATCTTCTATTATAGTGCGGTAAACCTAAAAATCGAACTAGAAAGGACACCAAAAGTAAACCTATCAATATTCCTTACTGTATTTATTAAATTAAAACGGTTTAACTACAAACTTGAAGGTAAATTAATTGAAACTGTATAAACGACTAGGTTACATGTATGCTGCTAATATTTCTAATGACTAAAACTTTATACACAAGTAGAGATAAGAGAGGCGGAAAAGAAACAGTGAAACACAAAATTTAACCTCATTGTTTTTATCCTTCTATCTGATATATTATGCACATGACAATGACATTAAAGTCTTATTAAGGCGGTAGTAGTGGTAGTAGTACTGTGGAATAATGTAATCATTGACAACAAGCGTTATGAATCGATACTGCTAGTCCATTTTGAACAACCTTCATATTCATGTAATTATGTTTTGTTACACTTAAGTGATTATATTCTTAATAATGAAAAATAAATAAAATATAAAAGAGAAACAACATTTGTAATTAAAAATAAGTATCATTTGTTCTGCCAAATGTAAACTAGATAGATATACAACAAGATCAAGTATAGTTCATAAGTTGTATGCATACAAACATTGTTTGTCATTAACATTATTCTGAAGAACTAACTAGAAGTGGAATCCAAGACATACACATCGTTTTGTTTGAAAGTCATCAGATAGATATCAGATGGTTGGAGGCGATCGGCCACAGAAAGCCTTCGACCTAGGTTTCGTGCTAGTTAGCACTCACAAGTCAGGAAGGCATATCTGCAAACTCCAGGGAATTCATGTCCCTTCTTTTGAGATTCGGACCCGCGTCACCCAGTGCAGTACTGCAGGCAGAGACCTTACCACTGAGCTGTTCCACTAACGAGTGCTTGTGAGTGCCAACTAGCCCAAAACCTAAGTCGAAGGCTTCCTGCCGATTGCCTCCAACCATCTAACACCGACAATTCCAAGTGAGCTACTTAGAATGGTGGCCATATTGCAAATCTGACTGACAGAATCCAGTCTGCACCAAACAAAGGACCACACACATCACACAAGTTACTAGAGTCCAATGAAGGTATTATCAGATAGATTTATCTGTATCCTAAATAGTGATGGTATTTCCACTGACATGCATCCTAGGGTTGCTTGTGAAGCACAGGGCTTCAGAAGAACATCACCATCTCACCATTTACTCTGCAGTCTGTTTTAGCAGGCTGCCCGAGTATCCACAAGCTTCAGTTTTCTCCCCACATGATCTCCTCCAGGTTATCCTCATATCCATTCTAATATTATCGATCCCCATTCGGATTCTACTGGATGACACGGCACATGACGCTAATCGATGGTATCCTCAACATGCGTCTATTCCACCACCTTTTCCTTCCGTACATTTCTTGAACGATAGGTTATTGGTTTGCCTATTGCCAGAGTTCACTGTTGTCACTATTATCGAACAAAGACAACTATTATTGAAAGTCACCAGCTTGCTGTTAGGAATGCTTTTCGTAACTTGCTGGGTCTCCGAATCATATGGTATCACTGAATTGATATTAATCTTGAAGAGCGGAATGTTATTCCACTATTCCGATTGCAGTAGGCTTCCATATTGATTCCAGATTAATGAAGATCTGTATGGCCTATTTGGCTTTGAAATTTTTATCCTTACCACCATCTATAGTTGAAACGATGGTGTGCCTGGATAAGTGAAAGAGATGACTCCCTCTAAATTTTCCTGTTCACAGTGATTGTTGATTGTTGTTAGTTAGGTATCTTCATCTTGTCTGTCTTCTTTGTGTACACTTGAAGTCCTGTCTTCATTGCCTGATCTGCTGACTTGTTGTTTTCGCCTGCAGATCTTTCAGTTTGTCTGATATCGAGCATAAATCATCCTAAAAGCCCAATCTTCTAATACCTTTTCGCCTCCAACAGTCTTTTGCGCACATCAGCCCAGCACAATCAAGAATGTCACTGGTGATAGTAGGCAGACTCCAATACCTGTCACCGCCAGATATATAACATCAAGTTAGTCTCAAGATATCGTCGTAGCCCCCTAACCCAGGAAAACACCAGTAACAGGATTGCGCTATACCAATACCGAAGATATGGAAAATATTATTACTAATCATCAAATCAAACGATAAGAAATAATGGAACTATGTAAGCAGTATATGACAGTTATACGAGTATCCATTTTACTAATAAATTATGCTGAAAATGTCGTCAGTACACAAATAACACTATATCCCCTTGTTTCATCAAATTTTTATTATTACTCTACTATGGGATAAACATTTTGGTTCGACAGAATCGACCAAGGGGGGTTCAAAAGGTTTCAATAAGTAACTATTAACTGATGTTCACCAAGAGTCTATGCATTGTTTGTAACTAGTCATTTAACAGAATATGTGTGATATACTTATAATATCTTACACGGATAAATATTTCAGTTGTTAGAAAGAATTGAAAATACTCATTAGGTCATTAAAGGGAAAATAACATGAAGCTTAGCAGAGGTGCCTTTTCGGCGATTTAACCCTCAAAATCAGCTGTACAATCGCAATTTTTATACATAACTTTATATAGTTAATTTCATTATTTAAATGAACACGACAATGAGGAGAGATTCGAGAAGATGACAATTTTCAACTTGATACAAAAGTTTGAAGGTATGATTATAGATTACAAGGGTGCATAGAAACAAAATTACATAGGATTAGAAAACAGCTGAACAATATGTAACATTGTTCTAACGAATATGGGTGTGAACGAGAAGTATTCAGATGCAAAATGAAATAACAGTTTATGTAAATGAAGATGAAAAAAATGAAGGAAATGAAAAAAAGTATACAAACGAAGACTGAGGAATCAGACAGAACTAGATCAATGGTAAGTGTTGAGGCTGGACTAATATCTTCCGAACAAACAACTGCGGCTTCTTGAAGAGTATGGTGAGTGATCTTGCATTACAGAGAAGTTGGGAATACACTGACTTTGGTAAATTTTCTTTTTATTCATGAATAATCCCCATACAGACATTCATGACAACGAAACACACAGTTCAACGAAGAATCTCTTTACGAAGGCGAATTCATTCGTTTAGCTTTACAATCGTAATTAGATATTCAAGTGTTGGTTTGTAGGGATTTGATTGGTTTCAGGATTTCATCATGAGCTGACATTAGTTAGAGAACCATTGGAAAACCTGGGAGTACTGGACAGCTGTTTCGTCCTAGTTTGGGACTCTTCAGATATGTTTATTTTCGTATGTGTGTTTACATTAGGCTTCCCTGATAAGAATAAAAATTAGTTTTCATTCATTCACGTTCCCAGTGGAAGATGTAGCTTCAAGCTAGAGGCTTGAAGTTTTTTCGGTAGCAGTGGTGTTTATTTTTACAGGATGGGGTTACTAGCCAGTCTCATGCCTAACCTTTCCTCTTTACCAGCTTTATTACTGGTTTACCAAGGTAAAGGAGTGTGTCGGTGGCCGGGGATAGAACCCCAGATCATATTAGTGGTCGGCAAGCATTCCACCACTGTGCGACCAACGCACCAGAGAATAAAAATAAGTCACAGTTATTGTTGTCAAGACACTAAAAAATGTGATAAGTAATCAAATTTTCTCTTTCCCTTGTAAACAACTCTGAATGGTGAGTCAGTTGAAATGTCGTGACAAGTGCCGACACTGTGTTTATTAACAGTGCTTGTGACTGAACCAGTACCGCCTCTTGGTAGCCATGCTGGTTAGTGTTCTGTAACATGTTTTCGAACGATACAAATAGAATGACCAATGTATAGAGCTCCACAGAAGCAGGTGAATCGATGCATACACAATGGAAAGGTCGTTTGCGACAGTTTGTCCTGCAAATAGCTTGGAAACAGCAGGTGGCGGCTATTATTGCCTTTTTTCAGTCCAAAAGCTGATGTTGCCATAATGAATAAACATGAATGAAGCTCAACAATTAAATGCCATCATAGGTATGATTTGGAAATTACATAAAATACCAGTTCTTTCATTAATTCAGGCTAAATACATGTGTTTATTTACTTTCATTCTACTTAGCAGCTTTTCAGTGCTCCTAATTAATTAAGACACACCATGATGTTTAGTTAACTGTGCTGAACTATATTGCATGTTGTTGTATTGTATCGTTGTTGTCGCTTTTTGCCCTTTTTGCTGTGAACTGTTTTCCTTTTGCTAGTGTTGTTCTGATTGTTTTGTCCATTATTTTCCGATTTTGAGGGGAGCAACCCAAAAGGTCGCTTCTCTCTAAATTTTATCTTAATGTAACAATTCCTTTCTCAGGCGTGAGGCTAGCAACCCCACCCCGTAAACGAAATTGCTACAGAAAAGAAAAAGTTTGTGTGGGGACATGGAACGTCCGCACTATGTACGAGACAGGGAAAGCTGGCCAGATCGCCAACGAGATGAAAAGATACGGAATCCAAGTGCTGGGAATATGTGAAAGCAGATGGAATGGGAGTGGAGTCACCAAATTGTCAACGGGTGAGTCAGTGATCTACTCCGGTCACGCAGAAGATAACCACACGCACACCGAGGGCGTGGCTATCATGATGTCACCAACGGCAACGAAAGCCCTGATGCAATGGGAGGCGATCTCGTCCAGGATAATGACCGCCAGATTCAACTCCAAAGGAAGGAAAGTGTCAATCATACAATGTTATGCACCCACAAACAACGCAGACCTCGAAAAGAAAGAAGAATTCTACAGACAACTACAGGCAACAATGGACAATACTCCAGCTGGCGACATGAAAATACTAATGGGAGACATGAACGCCAAACTGGGACCAGACAACACAGGAAGGGAACTCATCATGGGTAGAGAAGCTCTAGGAGAAATGAATGAAAACGGAGAACTCTTCGCCGACTTCTGCGCCTTCAACGAACTAGTGATTGGTGGCAGTGTATACAAGCACAAAGATATCCACAAGGCTACATGGGTGTCACCAGACGGGCAAACCAAAAACCAAATCGACTTCATCTCAATCTCAAGGAAGTGGAGGCGCAGCCTACTGGACACAAAAGCAAGAAGAGGAGCAGACGTTGGCTCAGACCACTATCTCGTACAAGGGACAATCCAAATCAAATTAAAAGCTTTCAGGGAATCAGGAGCTGCAGATAGACCACAAGCCAAGTTCAACACTCAAAAGCTGAAGGACCAGGCTACAAAGGACATCTTCATTGCAAGCATAAAGGACAAAGCCGAGACACAAATCAACACCAGCGAAAAGGTCAGCGTCGAAAAGCACTGGAACAACTTGAAAACGGTGTGGAGCCAAACCTGCATAGAAATTCTAGGCAGAAAGAAGAGACAGGACAAACAGTGGCTCACTACGGACACTTGGAAACTAATAGAAGAGAGAAGGACAGTGAAACAAAAGATTATCCAGTGCACCGACGAGCAACAAAAACAGGAGCTGAA
This sequence comes from Trichobilharzia regenti, assembly GCA_944472135.2. Lineage (NCBI taxonomy): Eukaryota > Metazoa > Platyhelminthes > Trematoda > Strigeidida > Schistosomatidae > Trichobilharzia > Trichobilharzia regenti. The sequence continues at coordinate 156,482,742 of OX235262.1, forward strand.
TGCAAGCTACAATACACTGAACAAAAGAGTGAAGAAGAGTGCCAGGGAAGACAAAAGAAAATATTATGAAACCATGGCAAACGAAGCAGAACAAGCTGCAGGCAAAGGAGACCTCGCCACACTCTACCAAACAACTAGGAACCTTTCGGGCAAACGTTCGACACAGATTAAGCCAATAAAGGACGACAATGGAAAGTCAATCACCAAAGAGGTGGAACAGAGAAAGCACTGGGCTGAACACTTCAAAAGACTTCTAAATCGTCCGCCACCTACAACACGCCCAACAATACCAACAACGGAAGCAGAACTACCAGTGAACACTGACCCCCCGACGAAATCAGAAGTCCTGAATGCAATCAAGATGCTAAAAGCTGGGAAAACAGCAGGACCAGATGGAATCCCAGCAGAAGCTTTGAAAATAGACCCAGAGACAACAGCGGACTTGATGACACCACTGCTGGAGAAGGTGTGGAAAGAGGGCAAAGTACCCGAGGATTGGAAGAACGGATACTTATTCAAACTTCCAAAGAAAGGAGACTTAAGTCAATGTAAAAACTGGCGTGGAATTATGCTTCTGTCCATTCCAAGCAAGATACTAAGTCGCATCATCCTGGAGAGAATCAAACAAGCCCTAGATGAAAAACTTCGTCCGGAACAGGCTGGATTCAGGAGAAACAAATCATGTATTGATCAAATCGCCACTCTACGGATCATCATTGAACAAAGCTTGGAATGGCAGTCACCTCTCTATCTCAACTTCATCGACTTTGAAAAGGCCTTCGACAGCGTCGATCGAGAGGTCATTTGGAAACTACTTCGCTACTACGGGGTCCCATCGACAATTATACATCTCATCCAACAGTTATACGACAATGCTGCATGCCAAGTAATCCACAACGGGAAACTTACGGAAGCCTTCGAAGTGAGGACGGGAGTGAGGCAAGGCTGTCTACTATCACCAATGATCTTCCTGATTGCAATTGATTGGATAATGCGACAGACAACGGCAACCAACGAGGGAACAGGCATAAAATGGACTGACACAAAAGACTTGGAGGATCTGGATTTCGCCGATGATATATGTCTGATTTCCCATAAACTGGAAGATATGCAAGTGAAAAGTAACAAGTTGGCAGAAGAAGCATCAAAGATAGGACTTCACGTGAACATAGATAAAACAGAGGTGATGAAGATTCCTGGCCAACATCAACAGCAGCAACAACAACAGACAACAATCAGCATAAATGGGAAGAACCTGAAAGAAACAACCTCCTTCACCTACCTGGGAAGCATCGTCTCAACTACAGGCGGAACTGACGAGGATATCAAAGCCAGAATCGGAAAAGCAAGACAAGCTTTCATTACTCTCAAATCTGTGTGGAGGTCAACAGCACTCAGCATCAAAAATAAGATCCGGATTTTCAACTCCAATGTGAAGTCAGTGCTACTATACGGATCAGAGACTTGGCGAGTCATAAAGAGCATCTCAAACAAACTTCAGACCTTCATTAACAGTTGTCTTCGCTCAATACTCAAGATCAGATGGCCAGAAAAGATCAGCAACAGGGATCTCTGGGAGCGAACCAATCAGGAACCGATTGTGAAACAAATAGGCAGGAAGAAATGGAGATGGATTGGCCATACTCTGAGGAAAAACCATCAAGTGACATCACTAGACAAGCCATCGCTCGAGTGGAACCCGAAAGGGAGGCGGCGAGTTGGTCGTCACAAGGGTGACTTGGAGGAGGTCATGCGAGGAGGAGATGAAAGCATGTGGACAGACCTGGAGCGGGGTGAAAAAGTTGTCAGAAAACAGAAGGCAATGGAGGTGCGCAGCTGAAGCCCTATGTTCCTCTAGTAACTAAAGGATACAATAATAATGATGTTTCATTCGGTAAAACACTTTCATACTTCACAAATGCCCCGTGGATTTTACGTCATATTGATGAACAGAAATACTCAAAAATATCAAACACTTAGTGTATTAGGTATAATTTCAAGAGTCGGTATGACAAAACCTGATCAGTGTTGCTTATACTTTCTCTTGACGTTTCAAGAAAACCTTCTCCAGGGCATAACTTTAAGTGGATCATGAGAAATAAATAAATTAATGCAAAAAAAAATTATGAAATATCGAAAAACTAGACTTTTGTAATGAAATTCAAAATTTTGCTGGTGAAATTTCAGAAATAAGTTGTACAATTCAGACTGTGTTTTCTTAGGCTCAGCCATTTCCCTTAATGACTGTCTGAGCTGCAACATAGACCGTTGTACAGAAGTACAGTAGTTCACGTTGCCACTCTCTATTTAGCATACAAAGATAGAGTAGAAAAATAAAAGAATTCAAAAGCACAATAAAATAACCAAATAGGTGAGGAAAAAAAAACTAACATGGAAACAGTACGACAGTTTAGTAGATATTGAAGACATAACATGTGTCCATATATATCAAGGCATTTAGACAACTTTGGACACCAGGTTTTCCGGAGAAATATTCACAACAACGAGAATAAGAAGATGGTCACATTTAAACCTACAAATTCACTCAAGGGTATGATCCGAAGGTTAAATAACCCTAGTAAACCACTTAGACAAGAATATTGTAATATATATGTGTAAAACTTGGGCACTGTGGTATTAAGTAATTCGGTGTTTGTTTATTTATTAGACCGATTGGTTGGAGGAGGTGAGGACAGTAATTCATCGAAGAAGAAGACATAGTGAAGTGGTCGCGCTATGTCGGGAATTGGCTGAAGTTAGAATACATGGGTCATAGTAGCTTAGTGGTCTACGAGCTCGCTAGCCTTGTAACCAGAAGGTCCCAGGTTAGAACCCCGTAGTGGGCGCGTACCGCTGAAAAGTCCAAAACTAGGACGAAACAGCTGTCTAGTACTCCCAGTTGGTTTCCCAGTGGTCCTCTAACCGATGTCAGCTCATGTTGAAGTCCTCCAACCACTCAAAAGATATAACTCCGAGGGTCATTATATTCCAGTCCAACTATCTGAATGGTCAACGACCTAAGTTCCTCAGCGTGGAGATCTTAGTTCCTGTTCCTAGTAGGGTTATAGGTGCGCCCTAATGAAGAGTCCCAAACCAAGACAAAGTAGCTGTCCAGTACTCCTTGGTTTTCACTGACCCCTAAGTGATGTTAGTTCGTGACAAAACCTACATAGTAAATGCTCAATATGTTATCCAAACCTACACTCACATTTATGTCATCCGACGCATTAGTTTCCTCTGTGTATCGGTATCTCACTGGTAAAATCCTCACCAACCACATATTTCTTCAGATAATCGATCCACAGCTGACTCGCTCCTTAGCTTCACTTAGCCTGTAGGAATCCCGGTTTGGAGGGAAGGTTGTATATAAGAAGACTGAAACCCCATCTCCCCAAAAGTAAATACCACTGCTAATGAGACCTCAAAGCTATAGCTTGAAGCCCTATATTCCACCGGGAACACAAAGAATTAGAAAAATAATTTTAAAAAATATAATTGGTATTTTCTGCGTCGGTGGCACAGTGGTTAGGACTCTCGCCGACCATGCACATGGTCCTGGGTTCGAGCCCACGCCGGCGCACACCTGATATCTATGGTCGGCCTGCAAAATTTGGGCTACCGATATCACATGCTGAAAATTCCATACTTGTACCAAAAATACAGTGTGGAATCAAGCTGTAAATCAAAAAAAAGAAAAAGAAAGAAGCAGTTTGGCGCCATTTTTCCCTCGCACATCGATTCACCTTGGTTGATCGAAAAGAATAAAAGGGAAAAGACAAACGAAACCAGCTTAATCTAACCCAACCTTCTCTAATCACCGGTGTCTTCAATCGTGTACTGTCCCTCCTCTCTGACGCCCTCTTCACACCTTATCATGTAAATATTGAAGAAAAAACAGTTCTGTTGAAGACCTCTGAAAAGAGTTAACTTCATAAAACATTGTGAAAACAAAGAGAAACCATCAAGTGTGTAATCGGATGAAAATAATTTTTTTGATTTTTTGACTGATTCAAGCAGAATAAATAGTCAATGATTCATTGATAGTTCTTTGAAATAAAAAAAACCCTTCTTTTTTTTGCTTAATTTCTCCAACCCACTTTGAATTCACCACTCACAGGCATTGTAAAACCAACGTCAAAAACAGACAAACAAATAAGCATAGAAAAAATACAGAGAGGAAAACAAAGAGTAATGTTTATGCAAATTTTGTTATTATGTTTTTCTAGGGGTGGAAGGTAGGGAGGGAGGGGAGAAAATAAAACTTTAATTAAACTCACAGAATCTTTGTTTTTTTTTTTATAAAAGAAACAACACGAAAAAAAAGAACCCCAGAGGAAAACAACGCGAAACAGATGGTTGACAGTAGGTTTTTTCCTAAGACACGCTGATAAGAAATGTTAACGCCACACACTTTTTCTTTCTTCTTTAACCGACTAACATGACGCCAGTTGATGAAATAAAAGCGCCTAATATATCAGGAAAACAAAAACACAACACAACAAAACAAACTTGATTTTTATTTTGTCATTTTCAAGTGTTTCGTTCTTGTTGTGTTTTTCTGTTGTTGTCTACAATCGACATTTAAGCTCGTGTCTAGTTAGTTGTGTTGGATATATATATGTCAGTATTTAATTTTTGCACTAAAGCCAAATGTCAATTACCGTACAAGACTTATGCTAAAAAGAAACGGAATAGGACAGTGAAAATCTGGATATCATTTCGATGTCGATTTGACATTTCTCCAGTTGGTGGTGAGGCTGTGTGCGACAATCTTTGATTGACGGACTGTCACTGATGCAGTCGGTGTAACGACTAAAATCCAAGTATACCTACCTGTCTGAAAACACAAGGAACTGATCGAGGAGTTCCTTTGTATAGCTGATCAAACTCACAGTCCCCAAAATATTCCGATGTAATGAAGTTTGTGGTAGTGTTAAACAAATGTAGCAACAGGTCAAAAACGCAACACTACCTCAGCGCTTCTGTTAGAAAGCTATTCAGTCCAAGGCTTTCCATAGGTACAAAATAAGTACTGGACAATATATTTAGTTAACCAAAAATAATCCTAACAGAAATGGAATCTCCTGAATAAGGTGGGATCAAAACCCCATCAGGAAGAATTAACAGACGTGAAAAACTTTTTCAATTGACAGACCAAAGTCAAGGAGTCACCACCAGCATAACCTTGAACTCATTCAAACAAAATTGCAATTGTAGAAAGACACACATTACCATTCCCAATCCATCATGACTCAACAGTGAAGGGAAACAATAAAAAAAGGAATTAAAACGCAAAGGTTAATAATAAGAAATGAATCGAAAGGAGATATCTGCACTTTGGAACGATGTTACAAGGGTTAAGGAAAAGCCAAGGTAATGATTACACAATTATATCAAAATATCCAAAAAAGTGATAAAATTGCAAAAAGATTTTTCAGTAGGAATTGCCCCACTCATTATTCCTCGACAGTTGGTGAAGAGTGAAGGTGAATTGTAGGTCTCGGTCATTGGATGATTCAAACCAGTAGCCTCTGAGTTAGCAGTTTGAAGCTCTACCACATTGGCTGCATTAGCCGACTACTCACCAGGTCATTATCTCTCTGGAATCACCCTCAATCATCAACGATTACATTAACAACGAACAGTGTCTGTTAGCTCAAGCGTGCCTCAAATGATATCCCTTTTCTTTCAACTCAATATGGTTCGGATTGACAGGAACTAGTAGGATGATGCATGGACGCTGAAAGTGTCGGTAATTCATAAGAAAAGTAAATAATAATCGGTGATGAATTGATGACCTGATCGACAGTTGAGTCTCTTATCTGACGAATTCCAGGCGGCCATTTTGAACCCCCTGTGACCCAGATTTCTATTTCACTTTCAATATATCCTAATCGCTGAAGTATGGAAATATCCGTGACTAGTGTAATTTCTGCATACTGCTCAATAACGTGACATTATGATGATAGTTTATTCCATTATAAAAACTTTTTGAAAATAAATTCTATGAAAATCATTCAAGATGCCTTTATTTACTGGTAAGATGATCTGAGCCCAAGAAAACCCAGGATGATATCATAATGATTAAGCATCCACTGGTCCTAAACAACGTTTGCTGTAAAGCGACATTTATCGCTGGTTGAAAATGTGCCTCGAAATTCTGGAGTTCATTCGCCGTCGATTCACTCCTAAATCTCCCCCAGTTTACCAACTGATGATAAGCCCAAAAGAGACAGGTTATACATGGGACTAGCAACCCGACATATTAAACAGCACCTATGCCACTGAAACTTAATAACTTGAAGCCGTATGTTCTACTCTGGTGAGAGCAAGCTGCTAGCCGATTGGTTGACACTAATCTACGTTAATGTCTAGGTCACTAATATGGGCCGTGAGAAAATATGAACAAGGCTGTTTCAACAACCAATCACAGCAAACTTAAATGTGGACAAATATGATTCGCAGATAGATGGCTCTACTTTCCGAGAAATATCGAAAACAACCAATCATAAGACTGTGTTTGTCTGCTTAACTTCCGAGAAACAACCAATCAGAAGACTGCCTTTTTCTGCTTGCATAAGCCTTATTAATGCATAAAATATATATAAATACGTGTTGATTTTCGTAATAAAACGATCTGTTGCCAGCCCTTGTCTTCTGTTGTTACATTTGGTGTCGCTGCCTCCAAAAAGATGAAGATCCCGTGGCCAGCTGCGTTTGAAGAAGGAGACATACGGAGCTTCTTACGTGACTTCGAGGCCGTTGCTGAGCTGGTGGGTGTCAAGGAGCAGGCGGCGAAGGCAGTTGTCCTGGGGACGCTGTTGAGAGGCCGAGCGAAGGCTGCATATGACAGCGTAGACAGGTCAAATGGCACAGCGTCTTGGAAGAAATTGGTTGAACGACTAGTGTCCGAGTTTGACAGCGAAACAGACAGACAGCTAGCAATGCAGCAGTTCCGGTCAATGAAGCTTGGACCTGATGGAGACCCGCTAGTGTTGGCGGTGAAACTGACTAATCTACTTCGACGCGCGCTTCCCACTTTAGATGAAGAATCAGAAGCGCAGTTACTGTCTTCCCAATTCATCGAGAGTGTCCCAGACCACATTTCTCAGCGATTACAACTGGTTAACGCAACGCAGCCGATGGATATTAGTGAGCTGGCGAAGGTGACCAGACAGCTGCTGAGCACAACGGTAGCCGCTATAGACCAACCAAAACCAAACGAATATGAGCAGAAAATTGAAGCATTGCAGCGGGAAGTGGCGGCGTTAAAGTTGGCTGATAGAAAAGACCGGTGTTTTGAATGCGGTAAGCCGGGACACTGGAGAAGATACTGCCCAGAAAGGCGAAAAAGAAAAAATTTCAGACGGTATAATGCTTGTTCTTTCTTTCGTATGAACCTAGATTTAGTGGGGGCTATTGAGAAAGGGGCTCTGTATTCGAAGTTGCGAGTGAATGATCGAGAAGTAGTATGTTTGATAGATACAGGGGCGGCCGTGTCGTTAATAGATAAGAATTTATGTAAGAGTGTTAGTCCGTGTTCATTGACAGTACAAACAGTAGGCGGGTATGTGTTGCGTATCACGGGTAGATCGAACTGTACGGTCGTTGTTGGTGGCTGCGAGGTGACGTTTCCTTTCATTGTTGTACCCGAACTACAGCGAACGATATTAGGAGCGGATTTTCTGCGTGAGATTGGTGCAATAATCGACACGCAAGCGAACGTGGTGATCACGAAATACGGGCATATCAACATGTATGAGACCAGCGAGATAGCAGCGATTAAGCTGTCGACGGTACACAATGTGACAGAGTTAATTAATAAATACGATCATCTGTTCACTGGAGATGGCGACCCATACGGTTATTGCGATAAGGTGAATCATGAAATTCCGTTAAGTGATCCGAAAGTAAGGTCATTTTTAACGCGAAGAGTTCCATGTCATCTGGAAGGCGAAGTGGAGCGACAAGTGCAAGAGATGTTAAAAGATGATATTATTGAGGAAGCTGATAGCCCGTACAACTCTCCAGTGCTGTTAGTAAAAAAAGCGAATGGGAAGTATAGATTCTGTGTTGATTTTCGACAGTTAAACAGTATGACAGAGTTAAGACCGTGTGCCATGCCAACAGTGGTAGAAACTTTAGATCGCCTACAAGGTGCGAATGTGTTTTCGGTTCTCGATCTTCGCTCAGGATACTGGCAGATACCGATAAAACAAGGTGATAGAGATAAGACGGCTTTCATCGTGGGTCAGACACAATATCGATTTAAACGCATGCCGTTTGGACTAGCAGGTGCACCGTTTACGTTCAGACGACTGATGAAGCTATTACTTAGGAACTTGAAAAACGTGGAGGTTTATGGTGATGATCTCGTCATATACAGTCAAAACGAAAACGATCACGTCAACCATGTAGAAGCCGTGCTGCGACGCATCGAAGAGTTTGGACTACGCGTCAACAAAACCAAGTCTCAGATAGCCAAAAAGAATGTTACTCTGTTGGGACATAAAGTGGGAAATGGTGAGATTAAACCACTGCCGGAGAAAATTTTGACGATTAAAACGATTCCAGCCCCGAATTCAAAGAGAAAACTGAGACAATTCTTGGGTAGAGCAGCGTTTTATAGTCGCTTCGTGAAGAACTTCAATGAGATAGCAGCCCCTCTATACAGGCTACTAGGTGAGCCAAAGTTTGTTTGGTCGGAAGAATCGCAGAGGACATTCGACAGAATTAAACAGCTGCTCGACCACCAACAAATGACGCTAAAACTACCTGTGCCAGGAAGACAGTTCACAGTGTGCACAGATGCCAGTGACTACGCTATAGGTGCGGTCCTAAGACAGGACGAGGGAATCGTTGAGTATGCCAGTAGGGTTTTGACCCTCACAGAGAGAAAGTATTCAACGATAGAGAAAGAATGTTTAGCAATGGTATGGGCAGTCGACAAATGGAGACCTTATTTACTCGGCCGGCGGTTCCACATCGAAACTGATCATAAGCCGCTACAATTTTTGAAGACAGCGAGAGACCCACGGGGGAAGTTGTCACGGTGGATGTTGCGTCTTCAGGAGTACGATTTTACGATCTCACACGTTCCTGGAAGTGAAAATGTCTTGGCAGATTTGTTATCGAGACCAGAAGATGAGTCTGAGTTGCCCGAGGTCGCTTACGGAGTGCATGCAGTAGAACAAGACCCACTAAGACTTGCACGTAGGCAGAGGTTGGACGATACGCTGAATACAGTAATACAGGTGATCACCAACGGAATAGAAGTGGATCAAACTACGGCGAGTAAGGAGCTAACCACACTACTCAGACAGAGGGATCGACTCAGAGTGAATGCCTACGGGACTCTGACCTGGCGAGAGAACGACGGAAGCTGGCTGGCTGTCATACCTCAATCGTCGCGCCACGACATGATAGAAGAATGTCACCAGCTAGCGCATACAGGCGTGGCCAGAACGACCGACCTCCTAAGACAAAGTATGTACTGGCCAGGTATGAGAGAAGACGTAGCAAGATACGTACTTGGATGTCCACGGTGCCAGCTGATGAAAGGTGACCGGTATATACGACCACCACTTCAGTCGATTCCAGTTACCGCGATAGGTGACTTGTGGTCCGTAGATGTCATGGGTCCATTTCCTCAGACATCCAATGGTAATCAGTACCTCTTGGTGATGACGGAACACGCGACACGATGGGTAGACGCCGTAGCAATCCCAGACCAACGTGCAAGAACCGTGACAGATGCAGTAGTTAGACACATTGTTGCAGACCACGGCGTACCGAAGACAATACTGACAGACCAAGGTCCCTGTTTCGAGAGTGAAGAGTTTACTTCCCGTTTGCAACAGCTGGGCATCAAGAGGATCAGAACGACCCCATACCATCCACAAACGAATGGCCTAACGGAGAGAAACAACCGTACACTGAAGGAGTGGCTGGCCTCGAAGGGCGGGAACTGGGAAACGGAGCTTCCACTGATTTTACTAACACATCGGGCTACCACTCAGGAAACAACGAAGAAGTCACCCTTCCAACTGATGTATGGTAGAAAACCACGATTACCGGTACACAATGAGACCTGGCCCATGCACCAAAAGTGGAGTACGACGAAATTAAAAGCAGAGAGGAAAGAGGCAGTCAAGAATGTAATACGGAAGCAGCGCAGTGATGTCACGAAGTCTCAGATGAAAGAAAGGACGCAGTGCATTACCTTTGCAGTCGGGGACCAAGTGAAGTGTAGAGACAGGAGATATACAGTTGGAGGCGGGCTAGGTTCACGGAAACTCCTTCCAAAGTGGGAAGGACCATACACAATCACAAAAAGACGGGGTCAAGTATATACCATCCGAAGAGGTGATAAACAGAAACGAGTTAACGCCAGTCAGCTCCAAAGATGGGTACAGTGGGACAAGCCGGTCAGTAACAATCCTCAACTAGAGGATGTAGCACCCAGAAGGTCGGAACGTCTGCGCACGAAGCTATTTGACGGGGGGACGAGTGTGGTGAGAGCAGGCTGCTAGCCGATTGGTTGGCACTAATCTACGTTAATGTCTAGGTCACTAATATGGGCCGTGAGAAAATATGAACAAGGCTGTTTCAACAACCAATCACAGCAAACTTAAATGTGGACAAATATGATTCGCAGATAGATGGCTCTACTTTCCGAGAAATATCGAAAACAACCAATCATAAGACTGTGTTTGTCTGCTTAACTTCCGAGAAACAACCAATCAGAAGACTGCCTTTTTCTGCTTGCATAAGCCTTATTAATGCATAAAATATATATAAATACGTGTTGATTTTCGTAATAAAACGATCTGTTGCCAGCCCTTGTCTTCTGTTGTTACACATGGGACTAGCAACCCGACATATTAAACAGCACCTATGCCACTGAAACTTAATAACTTGAAGCCGTATGTTCTACTCTGGAGAAGAAGAGCCTGTAAAATATACCAAAACGTGAATTCACTTAGCAGAGGATATATTTGAAAAACTCAAAGCTAAAATTTTAAAGAGTGTTTGTTTGTTTAGATTAGATTTATTTTATTTTTGAAATGTTTTATCATTCTGTGAACTTTTGTATAAACATTTTATTTGTTCATTAAAAAGAAAATGTTTTCCATATTTGCAGAGAATTTCTCCTAAACGAACGCATACAGTGCAGTCTGTTGCAATCATGTATAGCTGACTGACAGGAAAAGAGGTTGAACACAATCTTCCCAACAAATTAAGAAGGTTGATGCAGATAGGTAATATTTAGTTCGGTAAATGGGAAGTTATCTGAAACGCCAAATCATCTCCAAGAAACCCATAAGTCTAACGAGTTAAGCCAGAGAAAATTCTGGAATCAATAGAGAAAGAAGCAAACTAGGCTGATAAGAGGAACACTTTAAGCAGATATAAGTGAAAAATGGTTATTTTGAAAAACAACCCATAAGTAAATATGGAGTTTATAATAAAGAGAAAAAAGTATGAGAAACTGTCTCTAAAAAGGAGGTTATATAAATGTCATCACTCACCTGATTGGTGAAACATAGTCTGGAGAAGGCAGTTAAACAGTTCTTTTATTTAGCTAGTATGTGACGCATAAAAATAACAAGGATGATGATGTAAACACGAGAGAGGAACAAGCTCGTTAGTCCTAATCACACCAAAATCTGTGTGCCGAATTACACGCGTTTATAGAACCAAATACATTCCGTCTTCGTGATGCCTAACACTGTCCCAAATGACTTTCTAGTATTGACAATGTCAGCAGCACAAGGATCCATTAATTAATCACACAGCATGATGCTCATTATTGGCTGAATACAGGATAACAGTGAATAGAGTTCTAATGAAAATCACCGACTAGGTCGGATGTGAGGACAATTACTTGCCTATAACTCTGGCTAGGAGCGGCGCTAAAAATCGTGAATCAACAGAAGTCAGAGTTCATGAACTGGTCAGTGGCTAAATCGTCAGTAAGCTTACTTCATAACCTGAAGGTTAACATGCTTGATCCTATTTCATTTTATGGCTGCGTACCGCTGAAGAGCCGAAACAGGGATGAAACAGCTGTCTAGAACTCCTTGGTTTATAGTGACTCTCTAAATCCACCATCGAACTTAAGATCATACATTTGTTGAAACTGACACTAAGTTGTTTTTATCATGTGCATATATAAATAGTCATGTTGTAAGAGTATTCGCTTAAGAAACTTGCAGAAATTATCAAGCTGATTAAACACTCCTTTTTTTAAAAGTGTTGTTTGTTTCAAATTTATAACAGGAAGAATGTGTTTTCAGCAAAATTACTAGTTTAAGATACAAATAAGATATGTTCTGAACAAATAGCATTTAACAACACAAACCTAATGATCTGACCCATTAATCTTCGTTGAAGTTAAATGTGTGTTTTGCAGGTCATATAAACATTAACTTACGCTCTGTTTCCCCTGTCTTAACAAAATTGACCTCAAAGACAGTGCTGTAATACTATACGTAAAAGGAGAAAGAAACTACAAGTCTAGCTATCCTGTGTGCACAAAAACCAATTTATGCATACGTAAGTCTTAACCCTGTGTGCACAAAAACCAATTTATGCATTTCCAATTTGATCCTCATTATCATCATTCCATTAGTGTCAACCTAATCAACGTAAGTCTTATCCCTGTGTGCACAAAAACCAATTTATGCATTTCCAATTTGATCCTCATTATCATCATTCCATTAGTGTCAACTTAATCAAAACTTTTGTCTACACTATCCACCTTCTGAAATGCATCAAGTACACACTTTGTTATCTCAACTCACTTATTCGTATACATTGAATTTCTGTGGAAATAATTTGACTGAAGCAATCTGAGGGATGCTGAATAGCAGTGGAATTAACGACGCACATCTTATCTTGTTTGAAACACATCAGTTAGAGTGTGTTCTCCTGAAACTCGATTCCAGTACTCGTGGTTTCAAACGCTAAAGCGTTGTCCATTTGGTTCACAAAAACCACCTTGTTTGTAACGGGCATCAGTTATCACATGATTTTGCGTCAATTTTAATTTCCTCCTTGATTGATTGAACTAAAATGCTTGGCTTCTGTTGAACAAGAAATGACTTCAGTTGCCCATGCGATTACGTGAATGACTGTTTGGCGTTTAGAGTAGTAGGCACTGAGTTAGCGTTCCAGCAACAGTCAATGGGGGACACAGACATATCAAGCTGAGTAGTCCCACATAGAACTAAATGCACACCCGGGATTCCACTGCCATTAACCATCCATCTAATAACATCAATGTTGATCCTCAAGAATCATCGAAATTTCCATACTAACAGCCAGCTTATCAACAGAAGATGAACAACTCTCTCAAATTTAATCAAACGACAGGAAAGATGAAACTGACTTAAAAATGAATAGATTTTTCAAGTGTTGGTTTGTAGGGGTTTGATTGATTGGTTACGTGGTTTCATCGTCAGCTGACATTGGTTAGAGAACCATTGGAAAACTAATAGGAAGTACTGGAAAGTTGTTTCGTCCTATTTTGGGAGTCTTCATCAGTGCGCACCCACCGGGATTCAAACCCAGGACCTTCTGGTTACAAGGTTAGGGAGCTGGTAGACCATTAAGCCACTAGGACCCGATCCAATGGCCGGCCCATGAATTCCAACTTTTGCCAATTCACAAAATAACGCGACCACTAGCCAGTGTCATAGGTGGCGAGTGATTTGTCCTCACAGCCGTTCTGCTGCACCCTAATGGTCACAACTTCTCAGCAGAATGCCCAAGGTAAAACTTTACTCGAAATTTGAGTAATTCAAACTGCCACACTGAATATGGCGCAAAAAAGTTGGGAAAATAAATTCGAACGAATTATGATGAAAGATATGTACAGAAGGAGGAGATCCGCTAAATGGAAAATAATAAGAATCGAGTGAATCCGTAAATTCATAGAGACTGGATACGACTCTTAGCCCTTTCACCAGCGGTCTTCAGGCACCAACTTTTCGAATCTTTTCAGGATATCAGACAAGCAAAACATTATGTAAAACGTGTTAAATCACGTGTCATCACAACACACTAACACATTTCATAAGGCAACACAAGACAGATAGATATATTCTGCAAACAAATTTCTTCAGCGCATAGGAATAATAATAATAATGCAAATCCTATTTCAATGAAATAAGCAAAAATTGTAGATTTTGCCTATTTGCAAATCTTTAATTACAGCTGTCTTTTTCTTAAACAATTACTATTTCTCATTTCAGGGGAAAAAGTGATAATTTGCACAGCAGGCATAAACTTCTTGAAACACAAAACAGCCTATCGAAGTTAACACTTAACTTCGAGGATTCAGTTTAAAATTTTAGCAATACATAAAGATTGATTTGAAAAATAGTTAGCCAGAATAACGATTAATTTTTCAACAAATTTGATGACTAACTAGGCAAGGCGAACAAGAGAAAAACTCACAAGAGATTTCAACCAGAACACATACTCTAAAGGGGAAGGTAACACATCGAAGTAAATAATTAATGGGTTATGCAGCATTAGGCAAAGTAAAATTCATTTCCCAACGCAGAGGAAGGGAGAGAGAGAGACGGGGTGGGGGAGGAAATAGTTTTTCAAGACAAATAATTACATAGGACTTTACTGAGAAAGTGTGAGAATTATATTATAGTCTATAATGAATATTTTCTGTGTCTCTAACCCTCAACTATTTTATGATCAATACAAAGTTTGACATTAACACATTAAAAATTTATTTATTTATATATACGGGACAATTACGTTGAAAAACGTTTTATATCTCCCTTTATGTTGCTTTAAGATATGAGAAATTAATAGTGTGTAGTCTTCAGAACTTACTGTTCAACAAATATTCCGAAGGATTCAATTGGTGGATGGTGACTAGCAGTGGAATTCAGAATGCGCATTTCGTTCTATTTACTACTTGTGACCAGCTGGATGTACCTGCATTTCCCAGTGAGTGATATTGTTCCCAACAGGGCTCGAACCCAGTGCCTGCAGTTTGCAACGCGTTATCCGCCAGACCATTTGGATCACGAGGGCCACCTCTTGTGCAACGGGTCATATAAATTATTTAAATTGAATTTTAGACTTTCCCATTGATTGATTGGACCAAAGTGCTTGGTCTCAGGTTGACATGTTTGTCGGTTTCTTGTGCAGATGCTTCGACGATGCCTGGGAATTTAATTAGAATATGACGGGTGGATGGTGACTAGCAGTGGAATCCAGGAAACGTGATGGAGATGTTACGGACAAACACTGAGGAGACCAATGCCTGATATCTAGGTTCACACCATCTTTTCAGTGGAACGCGAATAGAAATGATATGTAGGAGATTGTATAAGGAGATGAAAGCCTAGAGTCAGTTGTGAGGCCACCTGAAGGAGACCACAGAGAGTATGATGAAACGGAAATGTTCTGTTTTCCACTCAGGTACTTAGGAAATAGTAGTAAGCTTCAGAACTACTAAGATGGATAATTCAAAGTTATGTTTATTTCATGATATCACCCAACATGACAGGTGATAAGGTGAACTGAATAAACACGGATGCTAACCGTTCCGACAGCTATACCGTAAAAAACGACAAAGTCTAATGATGCACACTCCAATAGCGGACACAGTGACAAATTAATAAGTAAAATGTCATACACTCCTACCAAATTTGCCACGAAAAACATTTTAGTCAGACTTCAGACTTTCATCAACAGCTACCTTATCTGTCTCCATATTGAAGATCAGATCTCCTGTCATAAAGTATAAGCAATAGGAAACTCTGAGAAGAAATGAACCAAGGACCTATCGCCTAACAGATATCTCAAAGAAAATGGAGATGGATTGGACACATGCTAAGAAGACTGCTGAATGACATCGTGCCAGGCTGTCGAGTGGAACCCAAGCACAAATTAGGCTTAGGAGGGTGAAATGGAGCAGATCGTGTAAGAAGGAGATGGGAGCTCATAGACTATTATGGTGACAGCTGAAAAGGAATTCACAGAAGGCGATGAGATGGAGGTGTACTGTTGAAACCCATTTTTCAACTCGGAACCCAAGAAAATAATAATAATTATATTCATCTCTGTTGTCCATATTTTCAATAGCTAGCTAAATTATTTGTACATACTTGTTAATGTATCTGGATCGAAAGGAATACAAATGACTGATATACCGACAGCATGATACGAGTCTACTCCAATCAGGACACCAGGATGGCAATGAAGTACACACTATCCTGTCGTCAGACACGCTATGGCTATACTTCAACCATCCATCGTCCTAGTTACTCAAGTGATGCCACATGAAGCTCCAAGAAGACACATCCATCATTCTGCTGGCATTGTAGTGCTCGACATTTCGTTGAATTCTCCCCGAAAAAAATGATTTCATTGCTGAGACTTTAATACTGTCTGATACAAAGACAGCTTTTACTATCAATGCACACAGATGTACCCGCAGCCATCATCCCTTAGTTATCTTGGAAGATCTTATTCTGGATCAGCAAAGTAAATCTGTTAGCCTCACAGTTAATTCACATCATTATGTATCTTCTGGCCTGAAGTTTGCCAATGTCCAGGTGAATGATTATCCATTATAGTCACAGGTCGATTATCTCCAGAGAACTAGGACTGAGAATTAGACAACCTCAATACAGCCATAATTTCTAACCTGAAGTTGTTTTACGGTAGAAGTTAGAACTCACTAGGACGAGTGTGATATTTCAGTCTCAGAAGGAACGCTATCACTCTGTGAGTAGCAGGTACATTCGTCTAATAAAAGCACTTACAGTATATCACTACCAGCCAACAATGTAACAGATAATTAGTTGAATTAGACGGAAAAAAATTTGCCCATAGTACATTTTTCTTGTGAAAACTGTTTTGCACTACTAGTTCACATATTCTACGAAACGAAATAATGCCCAAAAACTTTATATGACATTAAATTTTTCTAGATCGCCTAATCATTCAGTTATTATCCCGTAGGGTTCCGAGTGGAATATAGTGCTTCTCCACTTCGTCTCATTCTCCACGATCTTCTTTAGCTGCTCCAGCGATAGCCCATGGTATCTCATCTCCTCCTCTCACGATCTCCTCCATATGGGCTACACACGCACTCCCAACTCATCGTTTCCCATTTGGGTCCCACTCCAGAACCTGCTTCAAGCGCAGTGTCATCCGACGGTCTCCTAAGCTTGTGTTCGATTCATCTCCATTTTCTACGGCGTATCTCCTCTGCAGTAGGTTCTCAGTTGGTTCGTTCTCATGAGTTTCTTACTGCCAATTCATTCTGGCCATTTCATCTTCAGTATGGAAACAGTGAAGGTGGTGGATGTTAAATAAAAGTTGCAGCAACCTGATGTAAATGGCTCCATGGCCGAGTTTCTGACCCATACAAAATAAACTACTGACTCAACGATATTAGTGGAAATCCAAATTTCACGGTTTATGCTGAGTGGTGGAGATCTCCAAACTGATTTCGGAATGGTGAAATTCATTTGTGTCGACTGCCGGTAGTTGAAACTACACTGCTTATAATAAGTGAAGCAAGTGACCTCCTTCTTCCGTCGGTAGTGATTGATGCCTGTTGTTGCTATTGGTTGGTTATTTTCATCACCTCCTTGCTCTCTGTGTTCACCTGAAATCCTGTCTTTGTTGCCTGCCTCTTCTGCCCACTTTTTAGTTTTCACCTGTAAGTCTTCGATTTTGTGTGACATTATATATAAATCATTCGCGATGTCAAGATCTTCTTAAGTATTCTGGTTGGTCCAGCATACTTCTATCTTCTCACTTCCAACAGTCCACTGCATAATTCAGTCCTCGATAATTATGAATTTCATCGTCGATAATAGGTAACGCTGTCTTACTCATGTATTCATTTCAAAGGCTTCACTACGTTTTCACTCGTGGATGACTTGATATGTGTGGTTGTCGAATAACTGTTGAATGAGGTTGACAAGGATTTCGGGAAATGCGCGCCATCGTGTTGAAGTGGTTTGCAATTTACTTCGTGAATAAATCTGTCGAAGGCGTTTGCAAAGTCAATGATGTTAGGGTAGGGAGTTGATTGCCATTCTACGTTCTGTTTCTTTAATGTTGTGTAGAGTTGCAATTTGATTGGCATATATTTTGAATCCGGCTTGTCTCAGTCGGATGTCTGCATCCGACACAACTAAGTATTTTACTTGGTGGTGACAAGAGCATGATTTGGCACCAGTTCTTGCAGAGTTCTAAGTCTCCTAAGTCTTAAGTAGTTCCACAGGATAGCCTATCTTCCGACCTGTAAGCATGTTTTACTTCTTCTAAACCTTTTGCAATAGTGGCGTCAGCATATATCCTGATTTTCTTCTCGATTTTGTGTCCAGAAAGCTCACTGCCTCTCCATTTCCTTGAGCAGCAGTGAGATGAAATCTGTCTGGTTTGTGGTGTGTCCGTCAGGCAAAATCTATGTTGCTGCCCCTGTCTATATCCTTGTGCTTGTACACACTGCCTCCTATCACCAAGTCACTGAGAGTCTTGAAGTCTGAGAAGAGTTCTCCGTTCTCATTCATTTCGCAGAGCTACACTCTCTTTACCAGTTATTAGTTCTCTCTTTGTTTTGTCTGCTCCCAGTTTGGCATTCATATCGTCCATTAGGATTTCGATGCCCCTGTCTTGATAGTTGTGCATTTCTGTTTTTAGTTGTCTATAGATGTCCTCCTTCTTGTCTTTTTTTGAGTTGTTTATAGGTGCGCAGCATTGGATGATTGTAATCGTCCTTCCTTTTCAGTTGAATCTTGCTGTTATAATCTTGCAGTTGGAGATTGTTTCCACTAAATTGGGGCTTTGGATGCCACTGGTGACATTATGATAGCCACACACTGACTCAATGTGCTCGTGGCTGTCGTCTAGTCGACCAGAGAGAAGTAGACCACTGAGTCTTCAATTGATAATTGGGCTAGTCCACATCCCTTCTACGCAATATTTTCGATTTCTTTGGTTTCCTAGACAGCCTTTCCAGCTTCGTTTACTGTACAAAAATTTCAAATCCCCATTTTTATTCTTGCTTTCATCGAGAGAAGACACATCGGCTGGCTGACTGACTAATTTCCCGAAGGCCTTCACAAGCCTACTATGTCATTTCGTCTCTCCGACTTCAGCGAAGAATAAGTTCCGTTTTATATTTCTTGCATTTTTTAATATTTTTCTTTTGTGTTGAAGTTTTTGTAGGAGTTTGACTGATTTTCTGATGTTGGATTGCAAGCCCCGCACACCCAACCGCCACCTATTTTTCAAGGCTTGGAATTGGATATAAAACGGGCGAACTAGTAGTCTAGGCGAGGTTCTACTTACCATTTAATAACCTTTTTAATGTTTATGAACAATGTAACTCTGCTGCACTGATTTCTGGTGAAACAAAATACTCTAGTACTCTTAATTCAAAATGGTTTTTAAACAGACTCCTAAAGTATACGAAACAGTATTCTAAAGTTGACAGTTTTGTATTTTCTACATCGTTTCATTTTATTACTTTTGATGAATGGTGTACATAGGAAAATAACAGAGAAATATGTTACTTATCATAAAACAACACAAATGTGTATGAAATAATTCATCTGAATGAACACTTTTAAATGTTAAGTGACATTTACAAAATATGTTAAACCTTAAATAACACTTTTCTCCCTTTTCTTTCTCCTCTTCTTCTTTCAAGAACATGAGTCTACAAACATCTTAAGTCATTTCCTTTGTTAGCAGACTTTTGCTGCTGTGGTTACAGAAAGTGTCGTATGCATCAAGCGTTCTCATACTATTACTATTACTATTACAACCATTATTTCTATGACTTAATAAGACATCATAAATAAAATGCTAACAAGTGTTTAGTTATTAACAAAACAACTTCGATTCCAAAAAATTTAACACAATTTTAAAGTGGGGAACACTTGAAGTTTAAGTTGTCTGTCTCAAGTATTCTGGTCGTTTTAATATTATTATTACTATTATTATTATTATTATTACTATTAGCTTGTTTGTGCCAATTGACTTTGAATGCTTAATGCAACTTGTAAGAGTTCTTTTTTGAAGAGAAACCACTAGCTTTTTCAACTGTTTTATTCGCCTTTCACGTCATCACTTGAAGGAAAAAAAACTTGCAAACAGCCTTGCAGTAGTATTCCTTTTCTGGGAAAAGTGGAATGAATATTCATCGTGAAATTAGGCTTAGAGCCTTAAAATTTATTTCATGTCAAAGTGAAATTTTACCTCGTAATATAAATGCAATGGCGATTAACTGAATTATCGTTTAGTGTTAAATTTTATGACTAAGAACTACTGTAGCTGCTACTATTGTGGCATGTGCTACTGATACATTTTTGTAAGTAGTATACCGTGTCTGATATCTTCTCCTGCAAGAATACGGAATAGTAGGGCTACAAAAAAGGGAACGAAATATCTTTGTGTAAAAATACAGAAAATAATGAAAGACAGACGAAAGAAGTACAAAGTGATGGTCGTATTCCTACAGATGATTTCGATATAAGGTTTCCAAATATTCGTCCCAACAAAACACTAAAAAACTTTTAGTTGTTATTACCGAAACTATGACTCAGTAGACTATGAGCGAATACCAGACTAATGAGCTGACCAGTATGTATTAATTGCACGTCGATAACAACAACAGTAATAATACCATCGGTAAGCAAAGAAAAAAGAAAAGACTGGACGTCGATAAGGGAGCATTTACTGTCTCAAACAACAGCCAAAATGCAGCAGTTCGGTGACGCACCAAAAGTATTAATAGCCAGTAGGAATTCAGCAATCCAAACGGAGAGAAAAACAAAGGACTCAAGTCAGTGCGCGATAACTCCTTAAATGGTTATTTTAAGGTTTTGGGTAAAATTAAGCGTATGTAACACCTACTCCTCAAAACAAAAAGAAAACAGTACAACAACATTTAGTAATTCTTTGCTTTTGCGTCCATTTGTAGTCATACGGTTCGGAATCTTCTGTGACTGTATCGTTTGCTTGGTAGCAGGTCCTTCTTTAGCTCAGGCTTCCGTAGAGTAGGCTAATTAAATGTTTCAAGTGGTAGGTCAAGGGTGTGATGAACTCTGTAGACGCAACGTGACGACGTTGTAAGTGGATTTTATGTCTCATCCACTGTAAACTCGTACAAAACAGCTCCAAGCTGACCCTTTATTTGGCCTTTCGCTCATTTATATGTTCCTGCCCCATGGTCTCGAGTGTATACCGATTCCCTCTTGTGGAAGTACTGTAAAGGTTTTCTTAGTTGAGCTTCTGGTGATGGCAGCATTGTGTAATGATGAGTACTCAACATTTGCCTCCTTAAAAGTTCCGCTGAACTTTTCTTCATTGCTGAGGTTGGCATTGTGCAGTTTGTTGCAGGATTTCATCTTTTTCTGTAGCTTTCTTTATATTGCTCCACAGTGATAGGTAGCTGCTGGACGGCACACGCCAACAATTTTTGAGCTTAAATTTCAGTTTTTGCAGTGGCGATAACTGTCTCCTCACTTGATGATGGGTAGTTGCTTATTAAACGAGGGACAGCATCTGCGTAACCGAAATCTTCTGTCCAGCAACACCTGATATTGAAGTCTTATTCCAGTAGTATTACTGCCCATTGCTGTAGTTGGTTTGCGGAGTGAACACGGATGCCTATCTTCTACCCAAATATAGAAAGGAGAGGCTTATGGTCAGTAAATATCGTAAATTTGCTCCCATACACCATCTTGTGGAATTTTCGAACAGCATGAATTAGCGCTAGTGCCTCCTTTTCTATCTACGCATATCTTTTCTCTGCTGCTGAGAATGAATGCGAAGTGGGCATGACGGATTTCTATGTCCCATCTGGAAATTCGTGTGACAGTACAGCATCAACTCCTGTAGCTGAAGCGTCTCCTGTGACTATAACTGGTAGCTTGGAATCGTAGTGAGTAAGCAGTAATATGGATCCAAGTGTACTCTTCAGTCGCTGGACGGCTTCATCACTTACTTTAAATCACACCCATGGCTGATCTTTATTTAACAGACGACTCAAGGGTTCACGCATGCTATGCAATGATGGTAGGAAGACTGAATAGCAACTAATCATCCCTAAGAAGGAATGAAGAGTCTGCACATCTTTCGGAATTGGCACGGGTTGAACCGCTTCTAGATTCTCTGGATCTGGTCGTCGTCCATTAGAGTTAAAAATAAATCCCAAATACTTGACAGACTGCCAGAAGAATTGAATATTTTTGCTCTTATGCGTAGTCCGTTGTAAGCCATTTTCTGTAAGACAAGCCGTATTCATTCTTTTAATTCTTCTTGGGAAGCTGCTACTAATTGAATATCATCCAAGTAAGTAGAAACTCCCGGAATGCCAGGTAAGATGGTGTCCATTATCTACTGGAATATAGTCAGGGCAGTTTTAACAACGAAGGGTAACTTGTTGTATTAAAATAATCCACGATGGTTGCTCATTGTCAGGAGCTCACGGCAATTATCTGCAGCTTCAACTTGAAGATATGCATCAGCTAAATCAATCTTGGCGAAGATTTTCTCACAAACGAGAGTGCTAATTATGTCGCTTTGGACCGGTAACGGATAGTGGCGCTCCTCCAAAGCTGCATCCGACTTTAATTAAAAATCTGAACATATGTGGATCAAACCATTTGCTTGCTTGAAAACTACAATTGGAGCCATCCATGATGAATGTGTTACCGGTGTTACAACTCCTTCATCTACTAACCTTTATAATTCTGCCCCCACCATTTGCTGTGAGGCATATAGCACGGGTCTTTCTTGAGTGGAAGATTGGTGCTACAGCTTGTTTCAACCATAATAGGGCTTTAATAGTGCTTCAATGGCCCAAACCCGGTTAGAATAACATTTGAAATTTTTGAAATTCTGTCAACGAATCAGCTGTTGCAATATTATTGCATATATTGTTTAGGGGACTTTGATGAGCCATAATTCTAAGAACCAATCTAGATCAAGCAGATCCAAGTTTGCACGGTTCATATAGCAGGTACCAACAAACTGTCTATCGTGGAAAGCAACACTGAACTTCAGTTGCTTTTCTAGACGAACTCTTTCCTCATGGGCACTGACTGCAATCTGGCAGGTTTACTCCATTTTTAAAAACCCCAATGTCTTCCATAACTTCTTTGATGTTATTGTTATGTCTGATACCGTATCTATCTGTAGGCGTGCCGGCTACGTAGTAATCATCAGATTAATGCATTTTCGATTTGCCAGAATATTAGTATGACATGCAGCACTAACGTTCACAGCCTTCGGTTTGCAGAGTCGTCTGTATTGGCTACGGGATCTGAGTCGGTTGTTGTGTTTGGAGTAACCATCTTTGTGACCAACAGTATCGCATCGTCGGCATTTATGCTGTTTAGATGGGCACAAATTTGCAAAGTGCTGAGAGACGTAGTGCCAACAGGTTGTTGGTGGTTTCTACTGAAGATGAAGCGGCGTGGTTGATGTTGACGGTACTGGATGCACCACATGTACTTCTGCCACATTTTGGTTACCAGACGGAACAAGGATAGTATCGTTCTGAATTTTGATTTAACGCTAGTATTCGTCCCCGACGTTTCTCAAAGTCACTCGTGGATCTTGTTCCTGACGCCTAATAGGCGTGTGTATATGTAGACGAATTCGGGAGACTGCAAACCATAGATGAAAATCAACACTTTGGACTGGTCTTTGTCAGTGATTTCAGTTTAAAAAGTTGACACGTGCGACTGACTATCCTCATCTGAGTACGGATGTCATCATTTTCGCTCGGAACCAGTTTCATGCAATGGGAGCGAATGCTGACTAAGCATCTGTGGTCACCAAACTGATTACGAAGAGTCTAGACAGTTTCATCGAATGATCGGTCACTGAGCTTCTATGGAAGAATTAAGTTTCAATATTTATCTGGGAAATAGAAGCCGTCCTTCCCAGGCATCATCCCTGTCCGCAAAGTCTACTCAGAATAGGTCTTCATTTCTGCGAAACCAGGTATCAAACGTCACGTTTACATCTGGGTCATTAAAAAATTCTGAGATGCTGCTACCAGTGTTATCATTGGCCGCAGATGAATATACAGGTAGTGTAGACCAGCAAGCCATAATGTTTGAAAATAACTTTAACTAGGTCATTAGCCAACAGGTCAGTAAACTGATCTTAGCGAGCGCTCAAGTTAGATATCCTCAGTAACAATATGTATCTACCTCGTATTTCTGCACACAAACCCACCAAAATGAATATTTTATCCCTCGTTCGGCGAAAACCAACCATTAGTATTTCTAGTAACTGTTTTAGGCCTTTCACCAAATGATTAGATATACTGGGCTGATCTTAAATGAATCAGGCTTGAGTCAAGTTTGCAATGTGATCACTGTTCCAGGTGACTAGCCATTGCTAACAAGTACAAAACCCAGGTCTAACTCTTCTTTTCGACTACCTCCAACCATCTAATAGCAACAGTTCAGAATGCACACTAGTGGCGACCCACCTAAATAGTGGCCGCATCGCAAACCTGTATCGCAGTCTGTATGAAACAAAAGGCTAGACACATAACACTAATTATTCATTAACCAGCGTTCAATCAAATTATCTAATACAGTCCTACACAAGGTCAACCACCAGCCCGCACAGCTCAGTGGTACCGTCTCTGACTGCCTCAGAAAGGGGTGACACGGGTTCGAATCTCAGAAGGAACATAAGTACCTTCGTGACTACAGATATGGCTTGCTGACTGGTAAGTGTTAGGAAGCAAGTAACCTAGGTCAAAGACTCCCTGCCTATTGCCTCCAACCATCTAATATATGTATATATATAATTCTTATTTTAAAACACAACATAACTTGATGAGTAACTTTAAACCTTTACAAACTTGAAAGATATTCCTATTCACATTAAACCTATAACACTTCCGGCAGATTATTGAACAAAGTGAAATAAGAAAAAATCGTTTCATTCCATTGATAAACACTTAAAACAGTAACGAACATCATCTGACTACAGACACCAAACTGTTCATTTCACTAAATCTTAACATAATTCTCACTTGTATATCCGATTTACAATATTTTCAAATCAGAATACTTCTTATTACTGAATTCAATTTTAGATTTTCCCGTCGATTCATTGGACCGAAGTGCTGGGTCTCAGGTCAACATATTGGCTTCTTGTGCAGATGCTTCAACAGTGTCTGGGCATGTAACTGAAAGTTAATTGGTGGATAGTGACTAGTAGTAGGGTCCAGATGATGAGTCGAAAATAGGACGAAATGCGTGTCGTGGACTCTACCTCTTATGAGTTAGGATTTTATACACTGATCAGTTTGAATGAATTCAGACCATAAAAATAAATTATTACAGCTTGATTTCATTCTGGACTTATTAAAAAACAATTATTGATACCATACTAATATCAACTTTACTTTGCAAACTTTATGCTTAAATGCAATACACAATTCTCGACCCAATTCCTGGTAAAAAGATTTACTGCTTCTACGACATTTCCCCCCCCCTCATTTTTGTTCTTGAAATGAACAGTGGTAGGTTGAAAGTTAACTAAAAATTTGTGTAAGTCTATGTTATGATTCAAAATCAATTAGAAGGTGAAAACAATAACAGATGGAGAAAAGGAGATGTATTCTGCTGACTGAAAATTTGGTTACCCCAGAGGTTTACACAAGCAGCCAGGAAAGGTTTTGTGTTCAACACTGAGGACGGTATATTAAAATAATGAAATTTCTACTCCTTATCAATCAGTTACACTTGAGTTTAGTAATTCAACATATGTTCTGATTGGACACTAGTAACTAGTGCGACGTGTCTAGCCCTTTCTTTGGTGCAAACTGAATTCTGTCAGCCAGGTTTGCAATGCAGCCACCATTCTAGGTAGCTCACCGTCATGGTGCACATTGATTTGATAATATCAGATGATTGGAGGTAGTCGGCAGGATCCTTTCAACCTAGGTTTCGTGCTAGTTGGCACTCACCAATCAGGAAGGTATATCTGCAACCTTGGGGAAATCATGTCCCTTCTGAGTTTCGAACCCGCGTCACCCAGTGCAGTACTGCAGTCAGAGACGTTACCATTGAGTTATCTCAAGGTTGCAGATATGCCTCGCTGACAAGTGCCAACTAGCACGAAACCTAGGTCGAAGACTTACTGTGGCCAATCGCTTCCAACTATCTAGTGCAATATACTTTCGCTAAATCTATGCAGTGATATACTGGTAGTGTTTCCTAGAATATTTTTATATTTAATAAAGAAAGCCGATTCATACTTACGTGATGTAGAAAGCATCGTTTCTATTATACGTGGCATAGATAAGGATATCAAAGTTGACCAAATTTACGAATGCAAAACAAGCTTTTAACACTCGGAAATCAGTATGGAAATCCATAGCACTGTGGATAGGGAACAAGATCCGAAATTTCAACTCTAATTTTAATCAAGTTCAGTGCAGCCACGTCATATTTCTAATAATAATAATGACTGTATTCTAAACCATATGTGTGATACGAAGTGGAAGTTTCAGCATGTAATACAACATGGCATCTAATTCTCTCTTTACATGGCATAGTATAGGGCGTGAATAGTTTACAAGGCAGTTACATAGATAATAACGCTATTAAGAATATGGATGTAAAATCAAAGGTAAGTGGAAATAGTGACAGTGATATAATAATGAAAGAAACAATAAAAAGTACCGTTTATTTGCTATTTCACAGCTAGTTAGTAGTTTTATGCCTCACAATTTCCTCATCACATAAATTCGGTGACAAATAAAGTATCTTAGAGTTTACAACTGGTGGATGGTGGCTAGCAGTGGAATCCAGGATGCGCATTTCGTCCTATTTGGGACTCGTCATCTGGAATGCGTATCATGGATTCCACTGCTAGCCATCATCCACCAGTTGTATACTAATTAAATGCCCAGACATCGTCGAAGCATCTGCACAAGAAGCCGACATGTCAACCTGAGACCAAGCACTTCGGTCCAATCAATCGATGGGAAAATCAAAAATTTAATTCAATATCTTAGAATTGTATACTTATTCCTCTGAGAATAAAGTCTTCTCGTCATACCTGATGAAATTCAGGGAGAGAAAGAGCTGTGTATGAAGAGGATACTAACAGTCCAACAAGACGATATTCTCTAATTTCTTGCATGATTTCAAGTGTCTGTCTTCAGCAGTATTAACAAGTTAGCTTATCAGTATCTCACTCGCTTTACCGACAACTTTTAGCGCCCTAAACAGCGTAACAAAGTCTTTCTTAAGTATCCCATGTTATATTATAGGGAAGTAATTAAGATGAACAGATAGAATACAAGAGTTAAACAAACTGTAAATATAGAGACCTAGTGTTACTAGATTGTCATAATTTCCTTACATAAAAAGTTGGATGAAATATTTTCTCAGAATAATAATAATAATTTTTGCTTCATTCCAAAAACAGTACTAATGATACAGCAAGGAATTTTCAGCATTCAGTACAATATTGCATCTAATTTACTCAAAAAACAACAAAAAAATTAAAAATATACATTACATAATAATAATAATAATAAAACGATTGTTATAGCAGCTACATAGCAAAATACTGTATGCCATACGGAGAAAAATATGCATAAAGTACAAAATTGTAGTAATAATAGTAATACCAACTAATATAAAATAGCAGAGTAACGATTTAAACGATAGAAAGTGTGACACCATAAAATACAGAAAGATGAACAATGAAAGGGTCGATTCACTGTGCTAATTACATAGTAACTTATAAGTTTCACGTCTAACAGAGTCTTCGTCACATAAAGTACGGGCTAAATAGGGTATTGTAGAATTTCTATACTTAGTGGTACGAGCATATAACTTTTTATATTGACTTCTCGTCCTACCTGATGAGATACAAGGGGACAGGTGTGAATAAAGGGGGTGCAGAGGGTCTGACATTATAGCCTTTGCCCATTTCGTACAGGAATTTATATGCCTCTCGACTATAGTATTAGCGAGCTCATGCAGTGGCAGACCACAAGCCCTACTCACAGCATTTAATACTCTTCGTAATATGATATAATCTTTTTTGAGAAGCCCAGGAAAGATTAATGGAGAGCAATAGAGTACAATAGGTAAAATACAGGAGTTTAAAAATTGCAAAACTAAAGGTTGGTTGATACCTGATTGTCTTAACTTTTTAATGTAGAAGGTAAGACGAAACATTTTCTTAGAGATAGATAAGATGTGGGATGACCATGAAAGGTCAGAGGAAAGAACTAATCCAAGGTATTTAATGCTTGACTTGGTTTCAATTTCCGTGCCATCTATGCTACAGGGATCATGCGAACTAACTAGTTCAAGTAAGTCACGTCGATGCTTGAAAGTAAAGTCAAGTGCCTGACATTTGGAAGGATTTAATATAAGACCATTTGACTTGGACCAGTTGTTGATGTCCAACAGAAAGCTATTAAGTTTGGAGCTGTCAGACTCGGAAGTGATAGGCAGTGATACAGTCAGATCATCTGCATATTTGACAAAGTTAGTTTCGTTTGAATGAGGCAGGTCATGTAGGAAGAAAGAAAAAAGAAAAGGAGAGAGGACAGCACCTTGTGGAACACCGGATTTTGTAAGCGAGGTAGAAGAAGATTTGCCGTTATATACAGTATACTGCATTCTATCAGAAAAATAGGAATGCAACCAACTCTTTGCCCAGGATCCTGTTTGTGTCAACGATAGCTTATTTAATAAAAGGCCCCTAGGTACAGAGTCAAAAGCAGATGTGTAGTCTAAGAAAGCACTACGAACATATTTAGCACCTTTGTCTAAACAAGAGACAACATTGTGATATAAGACAACCGCAGCATCCAAGGTACTTCTACCATGTTTGTATGCAAATTGTTTAGGATCATTAAAAGGTTTCAAAGCGGGTTCAAGACGAAGTAAAAGTAATTTTTCCATCAATTTTAAAAAGGGGGAAGTAATTGCAATAGGCCGAAATTTAATATCAGAACCAGAATTTTTAATGTTTTTCCATGCAAAAGGTAGAACGTTACCGGAAAAAGAAGCATTAAAAATGTTAGTAAGAGGATAACACAAAATATCAGCACAATTCCTGAGGACAATGGCAGGTATGCCGTCAGGACCAAGGCTTTGAGAAGGCTTAAGAGACCGGAGACATTTAAGCACATCAAGGGTATTAAAACCACTAAAGTTATTGTCAATATGATTTGTATCATTTGGAAGGGTATCAACAGAAGAGCGTATGAAAGATTTATTAAGAGTGTCAACATTAAGAGATGGAACAGAAATACATCGCTTACCGTTAGTAATTTCTTTGAAAAGTTTCCATAAATTAGAAGGGGTTTTACATGACAAAAATCTTTGATTATATAAAACATTTAGTCTTTTCATTTCCAGTTTTATCAGAATGTTTAACTTTTTTACACCAGGCTTATCATTTGTTTTGAACAACAGTTCTTTATCTCTACGTAGCTTTTTGAGATATGGCGAAGATAAGCGATC
Organism: Trichobilharzia regenti; assembly: GCA_944472135.2. NCBI lineage: Eukaryota > Metazoa > Platyhelminthes > Trematoda > Strigeidida > Schistosomatidae > Trichobilharzia > Trichobilharzia regenti. The sequence continues at coordinate 156,512,276 of OX235262.1, forward strand.
AAATCGAATGAATAATGTTTCTTTAGGACAACATATTTCGAAACAGAATTTAAGATAATCGGTAGTGTTTGTGATTGTTTCATCTAATGTTTGTTCTGTAAATAAGTCCCAGTTAGTGTCTTTCAACATGCATCTGAGCTTGTCTAGGTTGTCTTTTGAGTAGCATCTCCGTTGAACTTTACTGTAGAGGTGAGAGAGGACACCTTTGTGTGATTTGGAATATATTTTAGGCAGTACACGTATGATGCAGTGGTCAGAATTAAGTAAGGAGCACGTTTGCGAGCTTCATATATACCAATATCATTGATAAATACTAGATCCAGTGTTTTACCAAGACGGGTGGCAAAGTTAACAATATTGTCATGACCAAGTGATATAAGGAAGGAGCAATCGCTTCCATTGAAGTCGCCAGTTACTATTGATAAAGAGTTCTCGAAGCAAGCTGCAGCAAAAGCGGTGAATTCATCGGCGAACATAGATAAATCCAATATGGTACAGCCAGGAGAGACATAAACATTAGAAATATAAATGAATTTGTATTTTGACAGGTGTTTCGGGCGACATCTCACAGTGATGCAATCAATGAAGTCATTCGAGAATTTGAAACAAACTTTGTTAGAAATGGACCATTTTGAGTGAATAAAAGTTGCAACACCTCCGCCACATTTTTTCTTGGAACAAACACGGTCTTGTAGGAAAACATTAAAATCATTTAGAGACACAATATTGTCATCGTATGAGTCATGGAGCCAGGTTTCTTGTAGAGTGACAATACCAGTATTGTGGTAAATTCTGGACGACAACAGGGACTGAAAATCCAGAATTTTTATTTTATTTTTGATTACAGCCTGATTCCACACTGTATTTTTGGTACACTATGGAATTTTCAGCATGGATATCGGTAGCCCAAATTTCGCAGGCCGACCATAGATATCAGGTGTGCGTCGGTGTGGGCTCGAACCCAGGACCATGTGCATGGTTGGCGAGAGTCATAACCACTGTGCCACCGACGCACAATTTTGTTAGGCAGGGACCAGCAGTTGGTACTAATGATAACCGGAACAGTGGTGTGATGTATGGGGGTAGATTTTAAAGCACGCTGCCAACCACCATGGTGCTTTTTCTTGAGTTTATGGCAAATATGAAAGTTTTTGGGTTTAAAACGTTTTATAAAATCCCGGGAGTGAATAATACGATTAGAATGCATAATGTGATATGTAAACACCAATAAAATAATAGATGCAAAATGTACATGGAATATGGTAGCCCAAATGTTCAAACAGGCCGCCAAGGTCAAGGATGTGGTTCGGTCAGGAAAGATCAAAGGAAAAACACACTTCAAGATGGTCAACATTCGGTTTATTTTCAACACCTGTACGCAGTATGATACAAAAATCATAGGAACGAACCAATTTTTGTGAATCCCCTGGATGTGATATTAACCGTTTCTCATTTGAAGGGAATTAACCTGACTAATTTCTCAGAAAAAGCTATTCATTTTCGAAAGAGTTTGATTGAGATCTGGCCAGCATGGAAACTGTTGGATCATCAGCACAATTAATTAGAATGAAGCAAGTCGACATGGTTCAAAGACTTAGTGATCGTACTACAAATTATATATCCGACGTGTTGCAGACTTTCATCAGCGTCTACTAGAAAGAATGAAAAACAAAAACAGTTGTTTCATGCTAGTTTGGGACTCTTCATCGGTAATTACCCACCTGGGTTCAAACCCAGGACCTTCTGACTACAAGGCCAGTGAGCTCGTAGACCAATAAGCCGCCGGGAACCGATCCAATTACAATTCCATAAATTCTAACTTCTGCCAGTTCATGACGTAGCGAGACAGCTTCGCAATGTCTTCTTTGATGAGTTACTGCCTCACCTTCAACCTTCTGTACCCTACTGGTCACGACTTCTCACTAGAAACTCAGGTCATTGCCTGAATACGGTCAGCCGCTAGTGAGCATAAGATGAATTTTCAACCAATAAAACTAAACCATTACAAAAAAACCGATACTTGAGAATCTGAGAATAGGCAGATAATCCGTCAACAAAGGTATACTTCAGCCAAAAATATGTATAAAATGATAAAGATGGATTAGACATACGCTGAGAAGATACCCAAGTGATATCACGTCTCTGGGAGTTGAAGGAAGATAGGTGTGATTCTGAGAGTGATATTTTTTGAAGTGATCGTGTGAGAATAAAGGGAAATTTTCTAGGGGGAGGGTCCTGGATCGCATTGAAAGTGATGTTAGGGAACCAGGAACGCAATTCGGATGTGACATTGAAGTTCTCTTTTCCACTTAGAATGCAGAAACGAATAAAATGAAAACTATAAAATTTTGTATTCACTACTTAAAAATGACCAGAAAAGGATGATAGAATTAGACATGTCACTGAAAATAAGCAACTGATGCTTTTTAATAACAATTAACACACTAACAAGAATAATGAAAATAAATCGCACAGAATCTAAAATGACTGACAAAAACAAAAACAGAATGGCAAATAAAGAAATCCCAACTAATTAATAATCAAATGGTTTGAACAATTCACTTTTGTTTAAATCTATTTAACTGTGTTAAAACCACATGAACACAGAGACAAAGAGGGAGAGAAAAGCGAATTTTCGAAATTAAACTCCTATTCATTTCATTTAATTTCATTAGAAAACAGAATTTTAAAAAATCAGTTGGATGCACCATTTTTTACTTCATCCCATAATATAATAATAATGTGATTTCCAGTTAACAGGGCTAGACAAATTAGATTTTGATTAATGTAATTTACGAAAAACTAAGTGGACCGAAGTGTATTCATTCCTTTCGCTGATGTTTAATGATTACTGTTTTTTTCTCCACACCTTGATAGAAGAATACGTCACTCAACGAAAAGGGGAGAGTTAAGAGGATTATAACAATAATTGTCAAAATATCCCCCAAGGACTTCGAAAAGGCCTTCGACAGACAACACTGCCCTAGAAGTGATTTGGAAACTACTTCAACACTATGGCATACTTCATGTCCTTGTCAATCTCATTCAACGGCTATATGAAAATGCCAAATATCAAGTGATCCATAACGGAAAACTCAGCAAGATGTTTGAGGGCATACAGGAGTAAGATAAGGCAACCTGTGTGTCATCACCCATGACATTCTGAATTCTGGTGGACTGGTTTGTGCGTCAGACTCAAAGGCAGCAAGGAATCAGGAATACACTGGACGACTGATAAGGAGACTCTAGAAGATCTGGATTTCGCAGGTGATATGTTTCTAATGTCACACAAACTCGAAGAATTGCCAGCGCAAGCCGACCATGCACATGGTCCGAGGTTCGAGCCCACACCGGCGCACACCTGATATCTATGGTCGGCCTGCAAAATTTGGGCTACCGATATCCACGCTGAAAATTCCATACTTGTACCAAAAAAATACAGTGTGGAATCAAACTGTAATCAGAAATCAGAAATAAAAATAAACACACTGGCTGAAGAGACTAGCAGCGAAGGCAGGGCACCAGGGGAACATAGAGAATACGGAGGCGATGAAGAAAACCAGTCAATAGCAACAGCAACAGCAACCAGCACCAGTCAGCATTAGTGGGAGAGATTTAACAAAGATTGCCTCCATCACTTATCTGGGAATCATAGCTTGAACTACAAGTACTCGGAACGAACGAAGATGTCGAAGTGAGAATCGGAAAACCAAGATACGCCTTCATCAACCTGAAACCAGTTAGGAAATCCTCCTCACTCAATATAAGGAACAAGATTCGCATTTTCAACACCAATGTCAAGTCGGTTCTTCTGTACGGGTCAGAAACTTGCACTGCGTGTAACAAAAAGGATTTCCAACAGTCTTTTGCAAACTTTCATGAAGAGTTGCACCTTCGCTTGCTGGCTCCATACTAAAGATCAAACAGCTGGCCAGAAAGAATAAGCAACAAGAAAGTGTCGGAGGAAACCAACAGGAGAGAGCCGATCGCTCAACAAATATTTAGGGTAAAGTGGAGATGGATTGATCTGGCATACATTGACGAGGCAGCCGAATGACATTGCACGCCAGGCCATTGCTCCAGTGGAATCCTAATGGGAAGCGACGAGTGGACCGTCGGTGCGAGGTTGACATGGAGTAGATTGTGTGAGGACAGAAAACAGAACAAAGTGGAGATTTGTTGTTGAAACCCTATGTTTCACTCACAACGCAAGGGAATAATAAATAAAATCCCTCAATTTCTTGATATTTCCCTTCCGGTTATATTTTTAGAAATATCAGATTCTTTTCAGTAAAATATCACTCATAGATAAGAAATGTAGGATAGGTGGTTTTTACGTAATCAGTTGTTCATGTAAAGAGGAGTAATCATACAAAAAGGGTTAGTCCATTATTATTAAAGCGAAATGAGACAGAGAGAGGAAAGGTATCAGTTTGAAATGAAACATAATCTATGTAGAATTGAGACATTTTAGATAGATACCTTTTCTACTCTTCAGTATTTTACATTTAGTTTGAAACGTATGTAAAAAAAATCATAAATACATCATATGGTATGATGGATTGTTTTATTCCTAGTGACGTATACGTACATGTCATATGACTGAACGGTTAGAGATGAATTACTGAGGTATTTTAGATATTTTCTTGAGATTCATCGTCTTGACAAAACACAGTATTAGTTGGATGAGTGCACTTTTAACAACTGCACTTCTAAACTTATCATTTATTATTCATTGTACACCATTTAGTAGACCTTTTAAGAGACAGTGCTTTCATGCTTTATACATAATCACATGCTTTCTTGTTAAACATATTATTATGAAATACAAAAATAGTGGAAGCGGATGATCTTGAATTAGCTGTGCCCTTTGAACTGCTTGATTTAACTGCGAAGCTTTCTTTGTCCTTCTAGACAACATCTTCAGCGGAAGCTTTAGTACGGAGTGAATTCAGTTGAATTCTCTATGAATGACATAATTGTGTCACCTGGCAACCATTGTCGTGACTGGTTGTTAATTTACATTTCTACTGATCATTTTTATTGACTTGAAATTGTGACTTTTTCCTCATCTCATTTACTTTTTATTAGTTGGTAGATTTGGTCTATAGTAATATTAAAATAATTAGTCCCTTTGATGAATTTGAATAAGACATTTGGAAGACAAATTCCGCAAGATAATGATATCATTTCGGAGTTTCTCTACAACCACTTTATAACCGACATAGTTCACAATCATAATAAAATAAAGTGCATGACAATTACTCAGTTATATAAAAAACAAAAGTACATACTAATGAGCAATCATAATTAAAAAGGTCAAGTAGTCCATGGTAGGCCAAGGTTGAAGTCTATTGTGTTTTTCGTACACATAGTTTAGGAGGCATGCGATTAATCCTATAAAGTGCTTCGATCAACTTCAATAACCTTGAATTAGAGTTATGTGAAATAATTGTGAAACAGTCATTAATAATGATTTTGTGACCTGACATTGATCAGTGCTTTGTAATGGATGATGCTGCATTTCTATTCAGATTAATGGCAATGGGGTTTTTCTATGTGTTTTAATAACCACTTTGGAACATTCATTATAATAAAAGTTTTTTCTATTTCCCAATGGATGAAAAACAAAACGATATTGCTGTTTTTCCTGACGTTTCGCTATTTAATGCTGCTCCTAATAGCTTTATCAAAGTATTATTAAACCGGAATTTACAAAATTTCAGCATATACATAACAAAGAGTTAAGGGGTGAGAAAATGGACCTAGGTTAAGTTAAAGGGACATATTGAAAGTCAAAATAACAATGAAGATCCCTAAACCAAATAACAAAGGTAACAGTATGTCTGTTATGATATCAAAATAAAGTTTACTAACTTGATCATCGTTCGTCTGTCTGGAGGTATTTTTCGTTGTCAAGTTGGTTAGTTGGTAGAGATGACAAAATCAAGTGTGGATTATCAAAGTTGATCAGTGTGTAAAATTATAAAAGTAGTGTTTGTTTACATGGTGAACTTGCCTATCACATTCGTGTTGATTTTGTCACTTCATGGGGGAGGGAGGAGTTGTATGCAGGTCAGATTCTGTTTTAGCCCATCATTCCTATTTAGACAATTTGAATTCCACTTGATATGAAGTACCTGTGATATTTAAAGTTCTTTGTGATTTCTGAAGTTTTTCTGGATTATTTCAATATTGTCAAAATCAATTTTGTGACCTAATTCTATAGCGTGTAGACGACCTATGGCTGATGATTTTTCAAGTTTTCCTAGTTCAACTGGATTTCTCGGTGGTCGAAGAGATGCTCTACGGTGTTCATTTCTTCTGATTTTGATTTCTCAAGATGTTTGTCTGATGTATATCGCATTACATTCCAAGTATTTCATTTCATAGATACAATTAGATAGTGAATTATTAGGGATTTGCTCTTTTATATTTCCATATTAGTTATACTTATATAGGTACCACCGCAACTGCAGGTGAACTTGTAAATACAGTGTGGAGTAGAGTCCACAGAATTTAGTCCTTTAATCGTAGGTACAGGGATTGAAAATGTTAGATATGTGAGGGAAAGAGATGGGGCGTAGAATGTGAGTTTACTGGCTGCCCGAATTCTTTGAGCTGTCAACTGCATTACCTGGTAGGTTAATATTTATTTTATTTATTTTTTTTTTTGGTTACAGCTTGATTCCCTACCGTATTTTTGGGACAAGTATGAAATTTTCAGCATGGATATCGGTAGCCCAAATTTCGCAGACTGACCATAGATATCAGATGTGCGTCGGCAAGGGATCGAACCTCGGACCATGAGCATGGTCGGCAAGAGTCCTAACCTCTGTGCCACCGACGCATAGCTTTCTTTGGTACAGAAGCTGTCTTTTCTAGATATGGTATATCCTTACTGTGACAGCTGATACAGTTTTCTGGTTAACCATTAGCCAACAGAACTGAACATATACGTCGAAGCTCATCCATCAGTGTGTCATTCACACATATTTTGCGCGTCCTTGGAAACAAACATTTCACTAAGAACCATATGTACTGGATAGGAACAAAACTGGTGAAATGAAGATATTGTTCCACATTATGTCTGTTTACAAAAAACTTTTTAAGCGATAATCAGCCTTCAGCTTTTTCTTGCTTTCAATATACAAATGAATATGTGCTAATTCATTCAAGGAACAAAGAAAGGCGACAGATAATTGACTTTTGTCGGCAATAAAATAACATGGTCAGTTAATTTGATCAACACCGCTCGACACAATGAATTCACTTTCATTTCATTTTCTTGTCAACCACCTAAGCAGTCGGTGGAAAAAACAACAACAAATCAATCAACTTGTTGTTCACAGGTTCTACGTGTACACAAACGCACACACACACACACTAATTTCTCTTTTCCGTATGTTGACTAAACTTTCTTTGATGTAGACATAAACAGACACAGTTGAATTATATAACTTTTCGACATTAACATTTTTTTCTCAATGTGTTTTTTTAGTCTCATAGTTACCGGTAAAAAACAAAATGAAATTCCCCTCGAAAAAAACACACAACACAAACCGGAATGTAACACTTAAAAAATGATGAATTTGAGCAAAACTAAGTGAATTAGCAATATAGATTGCTTTATCGTCCTACCGTCTATCCTAGTCATTGAGATATCCAGGAAACCGAGTTTGTTATTCAAATCGAATCCGAAATTCACTCGGATATTTGGTTGAATATGATTAAATAAAGTAACAAGGCTTTCGATAGACCTACTATTATTATCAATAATGAGTGTATCATCCAAATAACGTTTATACTGCATAAAATTCTCCTAGAATACCATGCATTTGTTTCCCCAATTTCAACATGAATACATCTGTTAACAGGGGTCCAAGACGGCTCCCCATCGCAACACCATCGATTTGTTCGTATACCTTTTCTTGGAAAGTGAATCTGATATTTTTTGTAAATATTAAGACAATGGCTTTGATGTAAGTGACAGGAATAGGTAAGTTTATCCTGTTGCTTGTGATGTAATCGCAAATGAAATCAACAGTTTCATGAAGAGGAACAGTGGAGAATAAATTGAGAACACAACCTTTTCCTTAATGTTCAAGGTGTCTAGTATATTGTTCAGATCCAATGAACCTTTTGGAGAATGATTTGATAATGAGTCTCTTACAGACAATAAGGACATCTGTAATGATTTTATGATATGGAGAATTCGACATATCTACGATGGATCTCAAGAGGTTTCCAGTTTTCGAAGGCCATACAGCCAGAATGTATGTGATCCAAGGGCTTTAAGTTGTTTATAAAGTTATTCATTCATAAAAACATGCATTAGTAAAATCTGAAGCTGATGATTGACATGCTTTTCCACAAACAGAACGTTATCCGTAGTGTTATCCACCAGAAATTTGGTTAATTGCTGATTTTACTTGAGTACCAGGCTTCTAGAAATTCCTTTTTTATTTTCGGTATTTTCTGCATTATCCCAATCAAGTAGGTGTCCATAATTATCTACCCACCACCTACTTACCTACCTACTCACCCACCTTCCTACCTGGGAAGCATCGTTTCAACTACAGGTGGACTGAATTGATAAGGATATCGAAGCAGTGAGAGTCGAGAAATCAATACAAGCTTTCATGTATCTCAAATCTGTGTGCAGATCAACAATACTCCTCAGCATGGAAAATAAGATCCGGTTTCTCAACTCCAGTGTGAAGTCAGTGTTACTATACGAATCAGGGACTTGGCCGCACATCACGAACGACACTTCAAACAAACTACACACCTTCATCAACAGCTGTCTTTGCTCAATACTCAACATCAGATGGCCAGATAAGATCAGCAACAGGGATATCTGGCAGTGACCAAACCAACCCAGCAGGAACCAACTGTGCAAGAAATCTACAGGAAGAAATGGAGGTGGATTGGCCATAATCTGAGATAACAAACCATCAGGTGACACCACACGCCAGACTACCACTCGAATGGAACCCGAAAGGGAAGCGGCGAGTTGGTCATCAGTGCGAGTGTGACATGGAGGAGGTCATGTGAAGAGGAGATGAAAGCACGTGGTCAGATGTGAAGCCAGGTGAAAACGTTTGCAGAGAACCGAGTGCAATGGAGCTGAGCTTGAATTTATGTCCAAAATAGAAGACGAGGATGGAGAATTTTCTTCTGTGAACGTAAAGAAGTAGTTCTCTATCCTAATCAATAAGGCCTCGGTAATGCAAAGCCTACAAAAGCATACCGTATTCACGAGTCTACTTTTGACTTTGTAAATAACTCTGAATGAATTAGCCTTACATCACAGTTGACTGTGTTCAGTTACAGGACTCCGTTATGACTCACTGTAACCTTTCTGTGGCCAGATGACATAATATTCCTTAACTCTTCTAGATAAAAGACTCACTGAAGGACCAGTATATCACTCTCCCAGAAGCAAATAAGTTGGTAGATACGCATTGAAGATGCAGGCTTTTATCCTTGGGGTTTTTGGAGAACATGCGGAAGCAAAGAATTTTCTTTAAAGGGTGTTTCATATCTGTTTTTTAGGTGTCAGACAGAAGGTCTCCTCGAGACATCACATTCATGAGCAGCATCCTCGGCGCAGAGATGTGGTTTTCTGTTTTGTTTTTCGGTTTTTGACTTCATCCATGAAGCGTGGGGTAGCCATTTTCAGTCAGCACCTTCGCATTAAAGAGATCTCTTTATCCACCGAATCATGTCTGTAGATTCTTGAATCACCATACAGTTTTTTTAAAGTCCCATATTTAATTCATTCATATAACTTTTTGCAGTTATCCATCCCTATCTGATACTTTGAAATTTGTTAGTTATTGCGTAACGTGATATATGACCATAACTAAGCTGCACTCATTTGATAATTTAGACGACAACTGTTTTGCTAAAACGAGCTGACCATTTGCAATAGCGGTAACAACGCAAATTCTCGTGGTGCAAACATATTGTACGACAATTCAGACAATTAGAACAAAACACTGTCCAATAAAACTGATCACCGTAAATAAATGATCAATTATAAATAATATTTTTTTATTATACGATCCCTGAATTCCAAAGAGAGCACAAGTGCTCAAGTCGTAAATCTCCATTCCACTCGGTTTCCCGACATCGATTTCAAACAGCTTTACGACTGCCAACAAGCTTACATTTCCATCTAACATTATCTCCTCTATTTCAGTTTTGGACACACACATACAACTCATCGTTCTTCACACAGGTGTCACTCGAAGGACTGCCTGGCGTATGTTGTTAATCAAATCTCTCATCGGTGTATATCCAAACCATCTTTATTTAATTCTACCTAATTTTTGAGGAGGGCAAAGGCAACTAACCGGTCCTTTATCTGATAGAACTCCCTACTGCTTATTCTTTTTTTATTAACAAGGTAGTGAAGGTAAGCGTTGATGTAAGTCTGCATTAGGACTTCGGAAAATGATGCACGTGCCAAGCCCCTGGACCTATTGGAAGTACTGAGTTGACATTAGTTTAAAAATTTTGAATCTTCCTCTATCTACTGAGTGCTGTAGGCCTTTAAATGGATTTCAGAATAATGAACGCCTGTTTTATTCTACCAAACAGAAACTGACTGGCTTTAGAATCCTCACCTGTACCACATGTCACTGAGATGACACTCCTTAGGTCCTTTCAGTGGAAGAAAAGGACAAATCTTCTTTAGGTTTCTCTCATCTTCATCACCACTGTCTTTTAGATATGACAGAGAAGATTTGTAGCTCAGGTGGGTGATTTTGATGGGGTTGTGTTCTCTGAGCTGGATGGTTGATTTGCGAAGCTTTCATCATCCTAGTGGGTGACATCTTCAGCGCATACTTCAGTTTGAAGTGAGCTTTTAGATTTTTCCACGAGTTTATTAATCACCTCTCCTGGTCAGTGACCTTGGACGTGATTGGTTGTTTTTGTGTGTTTTCATACCTTCTAGGTTACTTGTATTGGAACTGATTGTTTCTTTGACTTGAACTTTGACCCTTTGTGTGTGAAGTTTATTTCTTATCGGTTGATAAATTTTGTATATCTCTATGTGTCTATTGATTGATGATTCACTGGAATGCCAAGCTTCTAAAAATTCTTTAGCATTCTTGTTATTTCCTCTGTCTAATATTTGAAAGTTGTCCCAGTAAAATTGATGTCCGTGTTTGTCTGTATGTAGTGATATGAGGGAGTGGATATCATGTCTTTTGACGGCTAGCTTGTGTTCGTGGATACGAAGACGAAGGGGACGCTCACTTTCACCAATGTAGTGTTTTTCGCAGTTGTTACAATTTATTTTGTAGATGACGTTGGCTTTATCTTCTTTCGCTGTTAAGTCTTTCGGTTGACATAGAATTGGTGAAGTGAACACAAGCTAGCCATCAAAAGACATGATATCCACTCCCTCATATCACTACATACAGCCAAACACGGACATCAATTTTACTGGGACAACTTTCAAATATTAGACAGAGGAAATAACAAGAATGCTAAAGAATTTTTAGAAGCTTGACATTCCAGTGAATCATCAATCAATAGACACATAGAGATAGACAAAATTTATCAACCGATAAGAAAGAAACTTCACACACAAAGGTCAAAGTTCAAGTCAAAGAAACAATCAGTTCCAATACAAGTAACCTAGAAGGTATGAAAACACACAAAAACAACCAATCACGTCCAAGGTCACTGACCAGGAGAGGTGATTAATAAACTCGTGGAAAAATCTAAAAGCTCACTTCAAACTGAAGTATGCGCTGAAGATGTCACCCAGTAGGATGATGAAAGCTTCGCAAACTAACCATCCAGCTCAGAGAACACAACCCCCATCAAAAACCACTGTCGTTTCTATGACCGCTAAATTTCTGTCTTTACTTTCTCTCCTGCCAAATCGTTGGTTTTCAACTTTGAATTTAGTTAGATATTATAACAGAATAAAGTATGCCAACGAATTCGGTTGCTTTTGCATACCGTCAAATAAAGTAACTTTTCTTATTTTTCAATAGTTTCAGGCATTTTATCCCTAAATGTCCACTGAATATAACAGGGGAAAAACAACTGTTAATTACGTCTAGTCATTCATTCATCAAGTTTAATTAAAAACAAAAGGCTTCATTGAAATAAAATAAAAATTATTGTAAATAACTCTTTCGTGCTAAAATCAAAAGTTCTTAATTAAAATATTAATTCCCAAAAGATTTAGTTATACATATATTGTATTCTTGAAATTATAATTTTGAATTTTAATTTTTTTTTAGAATTTCAATTAAGTATATTAAGTGTTTTTGGTAAAAACAACTCTAAAAAGCGAATTTTCCCTCCCTTACAAAAACAGTTGCTTTGTAAAAATGAAACCAGTGATTAAAATTAATATTATGGCGTATAGTCAGTCACTTGTCCTCTGTTTGTTCTTGGAACCTGCGAAATTAAATCACCCCTCCCTCCCACCCACTGAAAGGACAGTGCCAAATGAGCAATATTTCACACAGACACACATATCTTGGAAATATCTAATTAATAATTTTGAAAAAAAAGGAAATTTTTCTGATCAAAGCTGATATATCCCTGTGGTAGGTGACAATTAATTCTATGCCTTTTTTTGCTAAACAAGCCTACATCAAATTGCGAATATAACTGAAATTGTAGTGATAAAAGTAATTTTTGATTTGCGCAATGAATGTTCGGTCTTTCGAGTGAAATATGAGGCTTATTAACAAGTATATTCATGTATTCACACAACTTTCTTACTTTCTTTTTATGTTGCTAATTCCTATTTTCTAATGCAGTTTTCCATGTATATATATTCATCAACCTGAAACCAGTTTGGTAATCCTCCTTACTGAACAATAGAAAGAAGATTCGCATCTTCAACACCAATGTGAAGTCGGTCATTTCTTCTTCTTTACGGGTCAGAATCTTGCAATGCGTGTCGTGAAAAGGATTTCCAACAGCCTGTTGTAGACTCTTATCAACAGCTGCCGTCTTCGCTAGCTGGCTCCATACTGAAGATCAAATACCCAACCGGCCAGAAAGAATAAGCAACATAAAACTATGGGAACAAACAAACAGGCGAGGGCTGATTGCTCAACAAATATGTAGGAGGAGGTGGAGATGGATTGATCGGGCCTACATTGACGAGGCCGCCAAATGACATCACACGTAATGCAGGCCATTGCTCGAGCGGAATTCTAATGGGAAGTGACGAGTGGGTCGCCGATGCGAGGTTGACATGGAGTAGATCGTGTGAGTAGAGACGAGAGAGTTTGGTCAGTCGTGGATCCAGCTGAAGATGACGGCAGAAAACAGAAGAAAAAGGAGACGTGTTGCTGAAGCCCTATTTTCCACTCCGAACACAAGGGAATGATAATAAATACATATATATCCGGGATTCATGTTTCGTCATTTATATGTTCACAGCTGTCCAGTACTCTCTAGTTTCAAATGACGTCTCTTACTAAATGTTGATTCCTGACGAGAATCTAAGGATTAAAACTAACCCGAATTCCCTAAAACTCCCATTATTTTAATGAAAGTCACCAAATGGATGGATTTCCTGAAGCCTATGGTGGGAATTAATGACCAGTGGATTCCACCATATCAAAGGAAGTGGATACTCATCGAAAGCATCAGCTGAAATTAGCTAGTGTCATATCACAAGTTGATATTGAATTCACGAATCATTGAGTTCTAGCCTAACTGGCTGACTAGTCAAGGAACCTGGTCTCTCAACCTGAATAACCTGGTTCCGACTCTTGATGGGATTATGAGTGCGCATTACTTAAAACCGTCTTAAAATAGGAAGAAACTGCTATCTACCTCGGCCTGGTTTTCAATTATCTTCACAAATCCTACAATCTTCATGTGATATTTGTTCGTTGTTGAGTGGATGAATAAAGGTTCAGTGTTTAGTAATCTGTCTATACACTCCATTCAACTATACGACTTTTTCAGTGTTTTTAACCTGACTCACTGTGTAAATGCAGGGATGACAATGAGTGAGTTTTCTCTGGACTACTTAAACCTAACAGGATATGTATATGTCCAGATCTAATAGTTTAACTTTAATATTTTTTCATTTATTGAATGTAGACTAATCAATAATTTTCCGATTACAATTAATATCAAATAATCGGTGCAAAAGCAGCAGTACCAGATGGAATCCCAGCAGAGGCATTGAAAATGGACCCAGAAACAAAAGCGAACTTGATGACGCCGTTGGTGGAGAAGGTGTGGAAAGATGGAAAAGTACCCTAGTATTGAAGAAAGGATACTTATTCAGACTGCCAAAGAAAGGAGACTTTAGTCAATGCAAAAACTGGCGCGGAATTATGCTCCTGCACATTCCAAGCAAAATACTAAGCCGCATCATACCGGAGAGAATCAAACACATCATGGATGAAAACTTTGATCGGAACAAGCTGGATTCAGGAGAAACTGGTGATGCATTGATCGAATCGCAACACTATGTATCATCATCATCATCGGATAGAGCTTGAAATGGCAGTCACCTCTCTATCTCAACTTCACCGACTTTGAAAAGGCTTTCGACAGCGTCGATCGAGTGATCGTTTGGCAACTACTTCGCTACTACGGGGTCCCATCGACAATTATACATCTCATCCAACAGTTATACGACAATGCTGCATGCCAAGTAATCCACAACGGGAAACTTACGGAAGCCTTCAAAGTGAAGACGGGAGTAAGACAAGCTGGCTGTCTACTATCTCCAATGATTTTCCTGATTTGAGTAGATTGGATAATGCGACAGACAGCGGGCAATGGGGAAACAGGCATAAAATGGAATCACACAAAAAACTTGGAGGATCTGGACAACGCCGATGATATATGTCGGGTTTCCCACAAACCGGAAGATATGCAAGTTGGCAGAAGAAGCATCAAAGATAGGATTTCAAGTGAACATAGAGAAAATAGAGGTGATGAAGACTCCTGGTTAACATCAAGAGCTACAACAACAGACAACAATCAGCACAAATGGGATGAACCTGAGCGAAACAGCCTCCTTCACCTACCTGGGAAGAATCGTTTCAACTGCAGGCCAGTGGAACTGACGAGGATATCAAAGCCAGAATCGGAAAAGCAAGACAAGCTTTTATTACTCTTAAGTCTGTGTGGAAGTCAACAGCACTCAGCAACAAAAGTAAGATCCGGATTTTTAACTCCAATGTGAAGTCAGTGCTACTATACGGATGGATCAGAGACTTGGCCAGTGCGTCATAAAGAGCATCTCAAACGAACTCCAGACCTTCATTAACAGCTGTCTTCGCTCAATACTCAACATCAGATGGCAGGCCAGAAGAGATCAGCAACACGGATCTCTGGCAATGAGCGAACTAACCAGGAGCCGATTGTGCAACGAATAAGCAGGACGAAATAGAGGTGGATTTGCCATACTCTGAGGAAACCATCAAGTGACATCACTAGACAAGCCCTCGAGTGGTACTCGAAAGGGAAGTGGCGAGTTGGTCGTCAGTGCAAGGGTGACATGGAGGAGGTCATGTGAAAGGGAGATAAAAGCATGCGGCAGACGTGTAGCCAGGTGAAAACTTTGGCCGAGAACCGAACGCAGTGGAGACGCGCGGCTGAAGCCCTATGTTCCTCTAGGAATTAAAGGAAATAATAATAATCAGTGCTAAATAACTGGATAGTTTTATAGTGCATGTTTCCATGTGCTGACTACAAAGCTAGGTGCACTGGTCAAAGTATTTGATTTAAGCTAGTGGATAAGTCAAATTTAGATATTCTGGAGAAGATATGTAGCTCAGGGGGATGATTTTGATGTGGTTTTGTTCTTTAAGCTGGATATTTTATTTGCCAAGCTTTCATTGTCCTACTACGCAACATCATCAACGCGCACACTTCAATTCGAAGTGACTTTTTAGACTTTTCCACGAGTTTATTAGTTATCTGTCCTGATGACTTTGGACGTGATTAGTTATTTTGTGTGTTTTTACACCATCTAGGCTGTTTCTATTGGAACTGATTGTTTCTGTGACTTGAACTTTAATCCTTTGTGTGTGTGAGGTTTTCTTCTTATCGACTGGTAAATTTTGTCTATGTCGATGTGTCTATTGACTGACAATTCACAGTGGAACACCAGGCTTCTAAACATTCTCTAGCATTCTTGGTGTTTCCACTGTCTAATATTTGAACAAGTACATATGCTGTCGAAATGACACAATGCCTACAATACCAGAGATAAGGAAAGTGACAGCAAACAACAAAGGGAAGTTCGACAGACAGAATAGAGAGAGAATGTATGTAAGACAAATTGTGAAACTGTATGGCTAAAATCGATATGATTATGAGCAGCAACAATTCATACTTGAAACGTCATCCAGTTGTTAATACTGCATCATCGCTGTGTTATATATAAAATAAACCTATCTAATATGAAACTAATGTCGACTTCACAGGTTCAATTAATAAGATATACCTCATCTTTCAATAAGACTACATTCAGCAATGTGAACATTTTGGTATTAGATGGCTGGAGGCAATCAGCAGGAAGCCTTCGACCTAGGTTCGTGCTAGTGAACACTCACCATTTGAAGTGGGCACATTATTTTATAAAATTATTCCACTTTTTGAATTTGAACAAAGTAAAAGCAATTGTTGCAGCAGAATAGGTTGATATTATATTTGATGATATTAGATAGTAGGAGGCAGTTGGCAGGAAGCCTTCGACATAGGTCCTGTGCTAGTTGACACTCACCAGTTAGCAAGGCGAATCTACAATCACCTTGAAGGAACTCATGTTCATTCTGAGATTCAAACCCGCGTCACCCAGTGCAGTGCTGCAATCAGAGACGTTACCGCTGAGCTATTCGGGCTCATGATTGACCTCCTGTAGGACTCTACTGGATACTTTGATTGAAGACTAGTTAGTAACTAGTGTGATATGTTTAGTCCTGTATTTGATGCAGACTGAATTCCATCAGCCAGGTGCTACTTAGAATGGTGACCACATTGCAAACGTGACTGAATAAAATTCAGTCTGCATCAAAGTAAGGACTTCAAACATCACACTAGTTACTGACTAGTGTCCAATCAAAGTGATATTATATTATTTCATCAGTTTCTAGTCAGCTTCATCATACAACCTATAAAATTTTTTAATTTATGCATACAGGGGAATTTTTTGAAATTATACAACATACGTTAGTAGGGCAAGTGGGATATCGTTAAACCAACTGGTTAACACTATGGTGGATAGACATATAATGTCATGTAAGAAACTAGCGAATACAATATTGTCGGACCCTGAGCATCCTCTCTATACGCAGCTGTCTCCTTGCATTTCAGCTGGTAGAACTAGAAGCAGCTATAGGAGGCTATGTGCTAGGACTACCAAGTACAAAAACTCCACAATACCATATCTGGTACAGCTGTTATATGATGAGAAATCCGTTAGGTATGACACGATCAATTTACTGCGGCACTCTAACAAATAGTCCCATTAGTTTTTGTTTTCCTTTCTTCGTTACTATTATATTGTTGTTCACATTCTATTATACACTAATTTTATATTTCATATCCTGTGATGCAGTGTTTAAAATGTGAACCCAACGCTGTTCTTTTTTATTTTTTCTATTCATCTATTTTTTTGGTTGTTGCTTTTTGATTTTAAAATCTTATAAAATTTATGAGGTGATCAGATGCAATATATTGTAACTTCCATATCTGTACTACAAATACTGTTTGGAATAAAGCTGTTATTATTATTATTAACCGTAATTGGCACTCCAAAAGATTAGATAAATAATAACACTCCTAATTACTTCATCTACTTACCACTAGATGACTACTTTTATTCGTACATCCACTTGTACGTTAAGTGATCTATTGTTATCGTTATTATGATAAAATGCCTGTTTGATGATTATATAATCACTTATCTGAATCAAGTCCCATGGCCACTTTTTCATTCCTAATGGGACTCACTGACACAATCTTTGTAAAATCCTTAACCTAATGAAGTTCATTTCAAATGAGCACCGAGTTAATGTGAAGTTATCTAAAAGTTACATAAAAAAAATAGAGGGAAAGAGAGAGTTGAATCTCATATGGGAAATTTAACTGTCACTTTAAATCAGTAGTTTACTGTTAAATTTGAAATGAATTTTTTTTTCGCCTCATCTACTTGAATTTTTTCAGGTTTTTAGGTAGAAAAACCAAGTTTTTAAGTAGTGTTAGAAATAAATGTGTCTATCATCAACGTTTCAACTATCTTCGTCGCCAAAGATTATATATATATACTAATGACAGTTGAATGGTCATTGTTGTATTGTCTACAAAAATATCTGTATAGACTGCGTCTGAAAACCTGTTGATGCAAAAGTTTTAATTACTTACTTAGATGCTATTGGTTTCCAGTGGAATCTGTTGTCTGTTTTTCTTCTTACCTTCAAATGAAATTTGAAGCAGAACACTGAACACTTGTAGAAAAATTATATTTGTAAAATTTCAGCGAGATTGAAATGAGTAATTCCAACATTTCTTTCGGCAATTTGGTCAGAACTTCTTCAGGGAAATTAATCGAAATTAACATAACAGAGGTTGATATTCATAAAAGGAACGTTTCTTATTTATAGAATCATTGTTTTAGAACTATTCTGTCAAATCTTGACGACAGTTCATTTGAATTATTTTTCAATCGAATTAAATTAACAAAGAAACTATATGTAATCGGCACAATCATCGTGTTTTCACTCTCCGTTGTCTGCAACAGAATCCATATCCTAAATCCGTAGCTGTCGAGTCATCGGACAACTCTAGTAGGTCGAATAAAGCAGCTGAATCTTCAGAAAGAAGACAAAGCAATAACTACATAAACAAACTCCCATGGCCAGAGTACTTTACTATCCTGTAACTGTAACTACCTAAACTGGTGTACTGTGGCCTAAACGCAGGAAACCGATCTATATTCGTTCTAATATATAGCTGACTAACGTTTCATTAAGTTGAGCGTGATCACAAAATGCTTCAACCACAGCATAAAAGTTGCTTGCGGTAATAGTGAATGAAAACTCAAAATTACCTCAACAGAGCCGTTAGGCATCTATACAGATCAAATCAGCTGTCAAGTATGAAACAAATAATGTGGAACAAATGTGTAACGAAGTACCTGAGAATTAAGTCGAATATTCATAAGAAGGTGGGGGAAAAACTCTACCTGGAAGGATCACGCACCGAACAATTCTAGCACACAGTCCAAAGTCAGAATGACCTTCGTTAACACAAACAACACATCACCACTACCGTCGTCCAATCACAAAGGGAATCATTGAAATTGGAGATGAAACAGGAACGGAAAGAAATAATAAAGATTAGATCAACACTTGGTAAACAGACGTCATAGCAACGATGTATAGCCTAGAAGAAAAGAAGAAACTGATCACAAGGTTAGTTGAAACATTTGAATAAATATCAATATTGTAATTAGATATTGTGCGTCAGCGGTGCAGCCTTAGAATGCTCGCCAACCATGCCTCATGTGGTCCGGGGTTCAGCCCCCGGCCACTGACGTATTTCTTTAACTCGCTAGGCCGGTAATAAGACTGGTAAAGAGGGAAGGCTGGGCATGAGGCTAACAACCCCATCTCGTAAAGATACAACGCCAGTGCTACCGAAACTTCAAGCCTCTAGCTTGAAGCCCTATGTTCCACCAATAGAAAAGTAAAGGAATTCTTCAAAAAAAGTACCGCTTCATAGTCAGTTTGAACAGATTAATTTCGACAAGAACCCAGTATTCTGGAGGTGGAATATCCTTTCAGAAATTGTAATCCACATGAACAAACATTTAAAGATGCAGATAATAATGGAAACGAGGAACTTGTATTTCGAGTAGGCAGTGTTTATGAATCCCACTATGAAGGTTTCAGGACGTGTACATTTCGTATACTTCAACAAATACTAAAACATTATGAAAACTCTACAAAAAGCAAAAGTGAAACTTTATTGGGAAAGAATCAACTGAAAACGTTTCATTCCTTGACATACTGGAATTTCTTTAAAAAACTGAAAAGAAGTGTCAACGTCATCTACAAATTGTTGGATTTTGAAGCTCTTTAAAAGTGTTTAACATTAAATGGCTACATTGATATAATGCAAATCCATATAACTTTGCCAGTGTACAGATTAAAATACAATCAAATAGTATTGAAAATCTTAGGCTGTGTAATTCTATAAATTACGAAGTGTTCATTTGTGTATTATCTCCGCTGTGTATATCAAACAAGGTAATGAAAATGAAGCAAAAGGAACATACATGTTTATCCCTTAAATGGTTTGTTTAATCATGCAAAAAGTATCCTTTTGATAAGTGTGAAAGTGAAATGAAGCTTTCAGACTGTTTTCTTTTTATTTAATCGAACTAAAAGGTTTTCATAAAGAAAACACAAGAAATTTGTTTTTTACTGAAATAATATGAAAACAATGCGTTTCAGATCTGATCAAAATTTATACAGTTTTGTCTTTGCAAGCAGAGACGAAAATCTCACTCCCTCTCTCGAGACGCAAATCTACCGCATAAACACTGAAAACACATTAGATAAGGAGTTAGAATCCTACGTAAATACCCCCAATCAAAACTGGATATCCATCCTTCTTTATCGACAAACATCTAAAGAGGAAGAAGGACACTCCGTAGAACCTAGATACGCCGAAGAAATAATTAACTGCATATCTGAAAATCAAGGGAGGTACAGTTAGTGAAGTGCTCTGAATCCTTTTATCAAGAATGATTTGAAGAACGTTATCTGCTGCATCTGTATTCTTATCTCGTCACATGCTCTTGTTCAACAAAACATCAAAGAAAAGATTCTGTTTTTGGTAACCTCGGTGTGCATTCACTAGTTTATTTCCTCCTGAGGAGCTAAGTACATTTGCTGTAGAGGCAAGAAATTAACTAAATGGACACATGGACACTTACCAGCATGACTGTCAAAAGAAGAACGCAGAACAGACAACACCTCAGTCCTTGAGCACATTATTACTTCTGGTCACAATGCATCAACAGAGACTTCATTCAAAGCCATACATAAAGTACGATCAAGCCATTCAAAAAAATTTTGGCTGTGTTTTTTTAGATAGCCTAAGATTTAGCAACCTATAAGGGAAAATCTAAACTTCGTGTTCAGAAACGTTCCATACAGCCTCTTTTACTAGAGTGGCCTTAGTGATAGTTTCTGGTTTCCTTGGTAAGTTGGAAAGACGAGATCCAATTGTTCTACTAACTATTTAATAAGTTATAGGTATCACGCCTAATGCTTTCTTTATCACACAGAAAACGAGCTAAGTAAGCTATGGTTGAGTTTTTGTACTTGCTAGTGCTTTAGCACTCTATAAGGGATAATCTGAACTTCGTGTTCAAAAACGTTTCATTCAGCCTCTTTTACTAGGGTTGCCTTAGTGATAGTCTCTGGTTTCCTTAATAATATTAATAATAATTTGCTTTATTCCAAAACAGTACTTGTGATACAGAATGAAATTCTCAGCATTTTACTACAGTATTGCATCCAGTTAGTACATTAACAATAAATAAAGTTCTACATAGGTTAAGAGTAGTCTCAATTCGTCAGCTCAGCATGTCGATAGCCAAGCCAAAATTGTTTGAAGGTGTTAGAAAAGTAGACGTTAGCATATTTACTGGGGTAAGCGGCAACAAAAAGATAGAGATATACAGAATGTGTAAGAACGAAGAATAATGTTATAAATAAAGTTTGTTAGGTATAGAGGAACATTTGACAGGCAAAGATACAGTCAAGTCGTCAGCATATTTAACAAAACTAATGTCATTTGAAGATGGTAAGTCATGCAGAAAGAAAGAAAAGAGAAGTGGGGAGAGTACAGCACCTTGGGGACACCAGCTTCAGTCAGCACAGCAGAGGAGGGATTTACGTTGTATACAGTGTACTGCATTCTGTTTGCGAAGTAGGAATTCAACCAGTTAGTGACCCAGGGCTTAGTTTGTGTCATAGAGAGCTTATTTAGCAAGAGACAACTAGGTACAGTGTCGAAAGCAGAAGTGAAGTCGAGAAACTTGCAGCGGACGTATTTGACACCTTTATCTATTGATGAGACGATACCGTTGTGTAAGATGGCTGTACAATAAATTCTGTGAGGTCCTTTTGCTTTTGACAGTTTCATTTTTGTAACCCGTTTTCAACCCTTTGTCCTCCTATTTCCAAACTAATTAGTTCCCAACCTCCTCAATTAAGTAAGGTTATTCACTAAGAATGACCTCTGACCTCTGTTGTCATTTAACGATCCAGACTTTTTAGATCTTAGGAATTTATTCAACGGCTTTCTAATCTTATTACATAAGTCAAGACACCACTTTTTATAGCAGTAGTGTGGTGAGTGCAGGCTGCTAGCCAATTGGTAGACATTAATCTAGGCTGATTCAACAACCAATCACAGTAGACTTAAACGTGGGCAAATACGATTCGCAGATAAATGGCTCTACTTTCCGAGAAATATCGAAAACAACCAATCAGAAGACTGTGTTTGTCTGCTTAACTTCCGAGAAACAACCAATTAGAAGACTGTATTTTTCTGCTTGCATAAGCCCTATTAATGTACATAATATATATATAAATACGCGTTGATGTTCGTAATAAAACGGTCTGGTAAACCTAGCCTCTAATGCGGTCACCGTTTCATCGCAGTCATCACCAGTTATTTCCAGATGTCAGCGTAAAAGAATGACCAACTGGTTAACACTATGGTGCATAGACATATTATATCATGTAAGAAACTAGCGAATACAATATTGTCGGACGCAGCTGTCTCCTTGCATTTCATCTGGTAGAACTAGAAGCAGCTATAAGAGGATGGCTATATGCTACGACAACCAAATACAAAAACTCCACAATACCATATCTGGAACAGCTGTTATATGATGAGAAATCTGTTAGGTATGACACGACCAACTTACTCCGGCACTCTAACAAATAGTCCCATTAGTTTTTGTTTTCCTTTCCTCGTTACTATTACACTGCTGTTCTCATCTTCTATCACACACCAATTTTATATTTCGTATCCTGTGGTGCATTGTTTGAAATGTAAACCCTACGCTGTTTTTTTAATTTTTATTTATCTTTTATCGGCGTTGGTTTTTTCCATTTATTTATTTATTTTTGATTTTAAAAATCCTATATTGTAATGCACGCTGAAAATTCCATACCTGTACCACAAATAACGTTTGGAATAAAGATGTTAATATTATTTTGATGTGGTTGTGTTCTCTGAGCTGGATGGTTAGTTTGCGAAGCTTTCATCACCTTACTGGGTGACATCTTCAGCGCATACTTCAATTTGAAGTGAGCTTTTAGGTTTCTCCACGAGTTTATTAATCACCTCTCCTGGTGACCTTGGACGTGATTGGTTGTTTATGTGTGTTTTCACACCTTCTAGGTTACTTGTATTGGAACTGATTGTTTCTGTGACTTGAACTTTGGCCCTTTGTGTGTGAAGTTTCTTTCTTATTGGTTGATAAATTTTGTCTATCTCGATGTGTCTATTGATTGATGATTCACTGGAATGCCAAGCTTCTAAAAATTCTCTAGCATTCTTGTTATTTCCTTTGTCTAATATTTGAACGTTGTCCCAGTCGAATTGATGTCCGTGGTTGTCTGTGTGTAGTGAAATGAGGGAGTGTATATCATGTCTTTTGACGGCTAGCTTATGTTCGTGGATACGAAGACGAAGGGGACGTCCACTTTGGCCAATGTAGTGTTTTTCACAGTTGTTACAGTTTATTTTGTAGATGATGTTGGTTTTGTCTTCTTTTGCTGTTGAGTCTTTTGGTTGACATAGAATTGAGTGCAGCGACTTTGTTGGTTTGTGTACGACGTCAATTCCTAAAGGTTTGAAGAGTCTTTTAGTGATTTCTGAGATATCCTTTATATATGGTAAGGCGATTTTCTTTGTGTTTTCCTTGGTGGCTTTTGTTTTGGTAGGTTGGCTTGGGGGTATATGTCTCTTGATGAAATTCCGGGGATATCCATTCTTTTGGAAGACGTCCATGAGATACTTTTCTTCAATTTTTCTTAAGGTGGGAGTGCTGCAGTGAGTCCTTGCTCTCTTGAATAGTGTTTGTATGCAGTTCCTTTTGTGTGCTATTGGGTTGTTGCTGTTGTAATTCAGTATTTGGTCTGTGTGAGTTGATTTCCTATAAACTTGAGTTTCTAATTCTCCTGTAGTTGTTCGCCTGACTAAGACGTCCAAAAATGGTATTTTGTTCTCGGATTCCTCTTCTCTTGTGAATTTGATGTCGTTGAAGACGTTGTTTATTAAGTTGTGAGTTTTGTCTAATTCGTTTCTTTTGATTATTACAAATGTGTCGTCGACGTAGCGTATCCAAATCTTGGGTTTGATCTTTGGTAGAATTATGTTTTCGAGTCTTTGCATCACTGCTTCTGCAATCAAACCTGATATTGGCGATCCCATGGGTGTTCCTTTGACTTGTTCATATATTTGGCCGTTGAATTGGAAGTATGTTGTTAGGCATAGATTTATGCATTCCATCCAGCTTGTGTGTTGCATTTTTGATTGTTGTGGAAGTTGTTCGTCGTTGCTAAGTAATTGCTCCATGGTTTCTTTTGCTAGTTTTTGTCCGATAGAGGTATATAATGCTGTCACGTCGAAGGATACCATTATTTCTTGTTCATCTATTTGGATGTCTCTGATTTTCTCTAGGAATTGGATAGCAGAGTTGATGGAGTGATCACAGGATTCCGTTAGGTGTTTTAGTTTTCTGTATAATTCCTTGGACAAATTATATGTTGGAGTTCCTGGGAGTGATACAATTGGTCGTAACGGGATATTTGCCTTGTGTATTTTGGGTCTGCCGTAGAATCGAGGTAGGACTGGTCCATTGGATTTCATTCGCCATTGGTCTTGTTTTGTGATCTGTCCAGTTTTGCTGAGCTTGTTTAAGGTCCTTTGGATGCGGTTGTCCAATGTTTGTATGGGATTTGTTGGGAGTTGTTGATATACATCTTCATCTTTGAGTAGTTCTTCAGCTTTCTTGGTGTATTCTTCTCTGTCCATGACTACTGTTGTTCTTCCTTTGTCGGCTGGTAAAATGACGATGTCCTTCCTATTTTTCAGCTTTTTGAGGGCCTTTAGTTCTTGAGAGTTGAGTTGTGTGTGTTGTCTTTTCTGTTTGACCATTGGTACAATTGTTTGGCGTATCTCTTCCTGTGTTTCCTCGTTCAAGTTTGATGATTTGAGTAATGATTCAAGGGCAGCGAAGAAATCAGTTTTTGAAGCATCTCCGGTGTTGTAGTTTAATCCTTTTTGTAGTAGTTGTTGTTCCATTTTTGATAGTGGTTGTTTTGATAGGATGACTACGCATACAAACACTATTCAAGAGAGCAAGGACTCACTGCAGCACTCCCACCTTAAGAAAAATTGAAGAAAGTATCTCATGGACGTCTTCCAAAAGAATGGATATCCACGGAATTTCATCAAGAGACATATCATTTCACTACACACAGACAACCACGGACATCAATTCGACTGGGACAACGTTCAAATATTAGACAAAGGAAATAACAAGAATGCTAGAGAATTTTTAGAAGCTTGGCATTCCAGTGAATCATCAATCAATAGACACATCGAGATAGACAAAATTTATCAACCAATAAGAAAGAAACTTCAGACACAAAGGGTCAAAGTTCAAGTCACAGAAACAATCAGTTCCAATACAAGTAACCTAGAAAGTGTGAAAACACATATAAACAACCAATCACGTCCAAGGTCACTGACCAGGAGAGGTGATTAATAAACTCGTGGAGAAACCTAAAAGCTCACTTCAAATTGAAGTATGCGCTGAAGATGTCACCCAGTAGGGCGATGAAAGCTCCGCAAACTAACCATCCAGCTCAGAGAACAAAACCACATGAAAATTATCCACCTGAGCTACAAATCTTCTCTATTATATATTAATATTATTATTATGCATAACTATCCTTAAATGATTACCAACCATTACACTATTACTACTCTGCCATCGCAAGACTATCTCACACAGTCTCACTGTCAATTTAATCGTAGGAAAGTTTACAGCAATATCGACTACTGAGCCGCTGCAAGTTAATATTCGTGGATGTCTAATTCCGTGTAAATTACAATTCTGTAGCAGTATATATATCCAACTCTAAGTAAAATCGAAAATCTGAGTCATTGCTTCTCATGACTACAATATTGCTAATCCATCTGAAAAATTATTCATTTCACAAAGTGCTTTTGATAAT
Organism: Trichobilharzia regenti; assembly: GCA_944472135.2. Taxonomy (NCBI): domain Eukaryota; kingdom Metazoa; phylum Platyhelminthes; class Trematoda; order Strigeidida; family Schistosomatidae; genus Trichobilharzia; species Trichobilharzia regenti. The sequence goes on from OX235262.1 coordinate 156,538,573, forward strand.
ATTTGATTCTCTTTTTACTATATACTTCGATGTATCAAGCAAGATAATAGTGTTAAATGATTAGAGGTAATCGTCAGTATGTCGTACTTCTCAGCACTGGTTATCAAAATGTTTCTACAACCTTGAAGGAACTAATGTCGCGTCAGAGATTGGGACCCACTTCAACCAATACTGTAGTCAGGGATGTTATCACTGAGCTATCTAGAATTACAGTCGGCCTTCCACGGGACTGTACTGGACACTAAGAAGCAACCATTTTCATTCATTTACCACGATATGTTGATTCTAACTGATTTATATCGATCAATTTTACAATGCAGTCATCAAGCTAGGTGACTCACCATTGTGGTGACTCCAAACCGATGTTAGATCGTTGGAGGAAATTGGCGAAAATTCCCGTATCTAGATTTCACGTATGCGTACTTACCTATCTAAAGGTTATTTTGTATGTAACAGAAGTGAATTTTACACAATAAATATCACAAATATCTTGAATAAACAAAAACATGACTTAATCTTACAGTTTCATCAGCAAAACAACCAAAGTTTCTCAGTTTATTTAATGAGAACGTTAGTTTATCTATAAACAAATAACTGTCACCCCCACACAATATATATATATATATGTATATCACTAGCTATGAACATTTCATCAACAAGCTGCCTGATTGTATCAACAGTTTTCTTTCAAAATACCTAGAAAGATAAACAACTTAGTGCAATACCATTGAAAAAAAATAGCTTTGAACTCCTAAAATATAGAGCATTTTGTTAAGCCGTTTAGAAACCTGATTAAAAGAGTCACGAAATTCGATACATTTAATGAAGCGTATTCGAATAACCCTACCGCATGCCGTAAACTGTTAACCCTCTTATTGTGAAAACCGAATAATAAATGATGTTCTTCCATGTAAATTATTGTTTTCTTCAAAAATAAATACATCAACTGGGTTGTTTTTTGGCGACATTGAATGGTTTATATAGATGCTGAGGGTTGATTTCACATTACAAAATGAGCTCACATGTATTAATCAGCATTACTATACTCATTCTCCTACCCGTGTCAATCTTTATTTATTCTAATATTGAAATAAACAATTACTATTAGATTTAAGATTAAATATGAAAAGTGTCAATAGAGGGCGTTGAATTTTCGTGATTTCTATTCAATGCCTTTTATTTTATAGATTTATTTTCTTTTTCAGCACTATTGTAGAAAGTAAACAGAGAGAATTTCTTACACCATAAATATCTAAAAGTTTGGTTAATTTAATGAACAGAATTCAATGAAGCATTTTGTCGATAAACTGCCTTTTTTCGTTTTCTTTGTTTGTTTGTTTTTATTACTTTTCAAGTTACCTCTTTTCCTGTTTGTGATTCGCTTCTTAAAAAGTGGCTTAGGTTTCCTTTCATTATACTTCACAAGTTCTCATGGAAACAGTTTTCTTTGTTGTTAATTTCAGCCTATTTTTGTGTTTTATTTCCATGTATAGTATAGGCATATAAGTAGATTTGAACTCGGAAGACTAACGACTAATAATCCCTTTATGAAGGTTAACTAATTGCTAGAGTTATAGGTTAGGAAATTAATAGACTAAAACGATGGCTTTGTGTACTTATGGAACTGTGTAGATGGTTATTACTTCCTGGCTGCCCACACTGTGTTGTGTTGTGTTTTGAGATCTTACCGCCAGCTATGAACCGCCATATGTTAAGTTAGAATGTAAAACTTTCGTGGTCAGAATTTTCTACCTCTGCTTTCCAAATCAGATAGTGAAACATCTTACCGCTATCCCATTCCTGTTCGCTAGCAGTAGAGCTTTGACGTTAGACCCCCAAAATCGTGTAACCAATTGCACTGGTTACTGAAACCTTATCTTTGATCATATAATATTGCAAACTTGAAAGATGCGACTGAAATGAATTCAATGATTAAGATCATATTTAATTTCTTATCCATTCTTACTGTATTATAGTCGGATGAATATCTAAATAAAAGTGAAACAGTGATATGAGGTTTCATCGAACAGACAAATAAGTTAATGGTGCAACTATCTGGGGTAGTCGTAGTGTGTCAGATTTCTATTGATGTAGTCGGTGATGATTGGAGGTGAAATAAACTCTGGGTTATGGCAGGACCTATCTCACAAAGCTAGTTAATAAATGGACAGTTCAATGGACATTCATTCACATAATAACTGGGTATTACACTTAGTGATGACCTAGTTAGCAGTTGAGATCCATGCCACATCGGATACAATTTTGGACTAGTAGTTTGGAGGTCGCAAGTCTGAATCCTCCTGTAACCTAGATCTTTATTTCACAGTCGCTTGTTACCGAATGAATAAAGAGAATATTTTATTGGTAGTGATTTTAGGTTGTCTTGTTGCTAAGTAGTTGTTACAGTTAACTTACCGGACTGAGTCACTGGGATACTTGAATTTCTATTCAATAAAATGCATCAAAGCTCTCCTATTTCTTACTGTTTTATTTATTCAATTCTAATTTGGGGCTGCAAAATGCACTCACGCACATTTTTAATTAGCTTTTAACGGACTACTGTGCATTTCTCGAAGGAGAGAATGGAAATGTACCACACCGGATTGGTTGACGCTTCACAGTTGCATCAAGCGTTATACTGTAAATCACCATTTTATTTGGACATCCTGGATAAGAAGAGGAAATATTAAGAAATCAATTGAGCTGAGAATCCCATACATCGTATAAACATTTTGTCCAGAATAGGTCTAGTAGTATTTTTTAAATTGAGAACATTGTTAGGGGTATTGAAGGAAATGACCCCGTATAAAATAAACAAATGAATGTTTCTAGACACGATTACAGCATCTACTCCGTAAAAGAAGCCTATTTTCTTTCTGCTAAGTCAAATACTACGTTTATTTACTTTTGGGACTGGTAATAACTTCAGACTCATTTCTTGAACGTTAACCATGCTTATTGTGTGTTAGCTTTTGTCATGTATTCAAGCAGTCATCAAAATTATCTTTCTGCATATAGTGACTTGAAGTCAAATAGTCGAACCCATTTTCGTGACCATATATCCAATGGGAGTAAATTCCATGACAGTTACTGATTCCCCTAAAAGTAAGCCGTCCTGACAAAATTTCATTTTAAAATCGGTGCTGAGAAAGTTGTCCATAAGGTCAATAAAAGATTCATAATTGGAACATTCATCTCAGAGAACAGAACTACAATACCATATATAAACACGAAAGGAATAAACACAGTTAATTTAAAACAAGTATTTAATGAATTTATAAATTTCGGTAGAAGGACTCGTCAGCTGAATTCTCCTCTACAGCCATTCTTATTTATACAATTGTTGAGGTTAATTACATACAAATACGTGAACATCGTGACAATAAATAAGTGATCGAAGTGGGGAGAGATAACCTGTTAACGTCATTATCAAGTGAATAATATTCATCAAAGCATATAATAACATATAAATTGGAATTATTGTGGTAGAATTAATACAACTATAAACATCTAGATATGATAATATTATTAGAATACAAGGAAACTTTGTGAAAAACAAATAAAGAAGTTAACATATGGGACTAAATAACAAGGTAATAACATATCTAAGCCCATAAGACAGTGCGAACGTTCCTCACCAAGATTAACACTTAACTATGATTTTTCAACTTGCATATACCCTAAGTAGACTAACCGAATGTCAGATAAAACAATAATAATAACTGTCAAGAGAAGGGCTCAGGAAAGGAAGATTGTGAAGGTAAAAAGAAAGTATGCTACCAAGGTATATTTAAGGTAACGACTGTCTTAGAAGACGGAGATTATCTGAAAAATAATGTGATTTATTTGTGCAGCATATTTCGAACAATTTGATCACACATATTTACCTGTCAGGTCAATTTATATGAAAAAATTAAGGCTAATTCAAATATATACGAAATGACAAAAATGATATGATAAGCACCCATGTCCATTTTATTGAAATACGCTGAGGCGATAGCTATTCGTAAACTTAAGCCCCTCCCCTGTGTGTACCAAAACAATTTGCTACTACTCTTAACCTACCTTGGTAATCCTTACACACAACCAAACGTAGTGTTAATTATTCTTAGTATCCTTAAATCCTTTTCGTCACTTCGTGTGTTTCAATTGGCCTTCATTTTTCACATATATTGACTTGAAAAGTAAATATATTTAAAACAATTAGTTCCCTTTATGAATTTAGATAAAGCAATAAGAAGACGTAATTTGTCTGAATCGTGTAATGTATATACGCAACACATTTCCAACAATCTGATCACATATGGACTTGTCATAGGAATATAAATGAAATTAATAAAGAGGTAAGAGGTGAGAAAATAGACTTGGGTCAAGTTAAAAGGACATATTCAAGCTCAAAATAACAATGAAGACCACTAAACCAAATAGCAGAGGTAATAGTACATCTGCTATGGTATCAAAACAAAATTTACCAAGGAAAGTTTAATGTGATGACGAATTGTTTTTGAACGCATATAGGTGGCTTGAACTTTCTAATTGCCAGGGCTTCCATAAACTTTAGGATACACCCCAAACACGTTTTATAGATAGGTTTAAAAGATATGTTAACGTCAATTTTATGTCCTGTCTCTATAATATGTTTCGCAATAGAATAGCTAGGTCTCCTGTTCTCAACGTTAATAGGTTCTGAAGATTCCATTTGTTTCTGGAGCCATTTAGGAATATGCGCTGAATCCCTTACTTGCAGAGATCGATGAGTGCTCCCTATGTATGTGTGTTCACACGTACATTCAAATTGGTAAATACAGTGGGATGTGACGTCATTTTTCGCATGTTCGAAAGGCTTAGATAGATATATTGGCTTTACATTATCTATTATTATGATATTAGCTGCATAAAAAGTCTTTTTAACAGCAACGTTCAGTCTTTGTCTAGTTATCAAGCTGCTTTGATGCCCCATATAGGGTAGCTTGAGGTACACGTCTTTCTTAGGGGTGAGTTGGAGAGTGGGTCTTCGCAAATTACGTCTTCTTATTGCTTTATCTTAAGTAAATGTAATTTAATTTTGACTTACAGCTTGATTCCATACTGTATATTCGGTACAACTGATGAATTTTCAGCATGTGATATCGGTAGCCCAAATTTTGCAGGCCGACCATAAATATCGGGTGTGCGTCGGCAAGGGATCGAACCTCGGACCATGTGCATGGTGGGCGAGAGTCCTAACCACTGTGCCACCGACGCACAGTGATCAAATTGTTCGAAATATATTGCGCAGATAGATTACATAGTTTTTTCAGATAATCTCCGTCTTCTCATAACACTATCCAAATTTATAAAAGGCAATAAATGTTTTAAATAACTACTGTCTCCTTTTGTACACGCAGTGTAACAACAGAAGACAAGGGCCAGGCAACAGATCGTTTTATTATGAAAATCAACACGTATTTATACATCTTTCAACTACATTATTATAGACAAGCGCAGTCATCTGATTGGTTGTTTAGGTAGACAAACGCAGGCTTCTGATTGGTTGTTTCGGGATTCCTTGACAAATAGAGTTCTCTCTGCGAATCATATTCTGCCACGTTAACTTTGCTGTGATTGGTTGTTGACTCAGGCTTGTTCATATTTTCTCACGGCCCATATTAGTGACCTAGACCTTAACGTAGATTAGTGCCAACCAATCGGCTAGCAGCCTGCTCTCACCACACTCGTCCCCCCGTCAAATACGTGCGACTGAAGTCGGCTTGATCTACTTGGTGCAGGCGTCATCGTTGGCTTGTCTCGCTGTATCCGTTTCTGGAGCTCGCTGACGTTCACGCGCCTCTTATTGTTCGCCATTGCGACTGTGTCTGCGTAACCCCATCTCGAAGTGACCATATATGGTCCTTCCCACTTTGGAAACTGTTTGCCTGACCCTGTCGAACATTCGTCCATACTTCGGCCCACACCTTCATATGCTGCTTTCGCCCGACCTCCCAGCAGCGTCTCAAGTAGCAGCTCCATCGCTGACAGATCTTGAACGCCACTCAACTGCGCAGAAGCCTTGAAGTCCTGCCCGAAGATCCATATGTCTCCATCAAAAACTGCAGGGTATAGGCTTTTCATTTGTCGGTAGGCAGCGACACCAAATGTAACAACAGAAGACAAGGGCCAGGCAACAGATCGTTTTATTATGAAAATCAACACGTATTTATACATCTTTCAACTACATTATTATAGACAAGCGCAGTCATCTGATTGGTTGTTTAGGTAGACAAACGCAGGCTTCTGATTGGTTGTTTCGGGATTCCTTGACAAATAGAGTTCTCTCTGCGAATCATATTCTGCCACGTTAACTTTGCTGTGATTGGTTGTTGACTCAGGCTTGTTCATATTTTCTCACGGCCCATATTAGTGACCTAGACCTTAACGTAGATTAGTGCCAACCAATCGGCTAGCAGCCTGCTCTCACCACAGCAGAACTGACTTCTTCATTTTGTTTGTGTAGGTTTCAGCAGAACAAAGAGCTTTCTTTTACCTTGCTTATTAATAGCGCTATAAAGCTTTTTTCAGAGTCACTGTATCCTCACAGTCCAGTAAATGTTGTATGATTTAGCCACCTGGAATGCCACCATAAGTACTAGAAAGCAATTTTGGATATTGTTCGGCAATGCTAGCCGAAAGGCATCTTTCTGCGAACCCAATATATTTTCCTCCACAGACACACATAAATTGGTACACACATTTGGATGTGTTGAGGATCGACATCTAATCATCACCTGTTGCTTGTACTATCCCCATTCTTGAGTTTATGAGCTATATGTCAGATGCATAATAGGTTCGTTTAACTGCTTCTTTCAAACGATGTTTCATCAGCCGAATAACATTATGTCCCTTGAAAGGTAACTTTATACAAACCATCTTTTTAGAAACATTCTCTGATATTACTTTATTATCTTTTGAATACTTATTTACAGACCTTTCCGAATATCTACTTCTCATCAGTGTGTCGCCTTCAAGAATTTCTCCTTTTAGTCTAGTCTGCTGCTTGAACATATCTTTCTTGCTCCATTGAATAATCTCCTAATCAGACTCCTTTTATAATAGAGTGGGACAAAGTTATTGAAAGAAATGTTTTCTAAGTTAATGCAACTTCAGACTACTGTGCTAAATTTAGAAATGGAAAGAGTTATTTGACGCAAAAATCCGAAAAGACATAGTATACTTTGTGATATAATGTTGTTTTATCAATAGTCTTTACTTGAAGAAAAGTTATATCGTTTTGTTTTACTTTTGTTTACTCACACGTTCCTGGAAGTGAAAATGTCTTGGCAGATTTGTTATCGAGACCAGAAGATGAGTCTGAGTTGCCCGAGGTCGCTTACGGAGTGCATGCAGTAGAACAAGACCCACTAAGACTTGCACGCAGGCAAAGGTTGGACGATACGCTGAATACAGTAATACAGGTGATCACCAACGGGATAGAAGTAGATCAAGCTACGGCGAGTAAGGAGCTAACCACACTACTCAGACAGAGAGATCGACTCAGAGTGAATGCCTACGGGACTCTGACCTGGCGAGAGAACGACGGAAGCTGGCTGGCTGTCATACCTCAATCGTCGCGCCACGACATGATAGAAGAATGTCACCAGCTAGCACATACAGGCGTGGCCAGAACAACCGACCTCCTAAGACAAAGTATGTACTGGCCAGGTATGAGAGAAGACGTAGCAAGATACGTACTTGGATGTCCACGGTGCCAGCTAATGAAAGGCGACCGGTGCATACGACCACCGCTTCAGTCGATTCCAGTTACGGCGATAGGTGACTTGTGGTCCGTAGATGTCATGGGTCCATTTCCTCAGACATCCAATGGTAATCAGTACCTCTTGGTGATGACGGAACACGCGACACGATGGGTAGACGCCGTAGCAATCCCAGACCAACGTGCAAAGACCGTGACAGATGCAGTAGTTAGACACATCGTTGCAGACCACGGCGTACCGAAGACAATACTGACAGACCAAGGTCCCTGTTTCGAGAGTGAAGAATTTACTTCCCGTTTGCAACAGCTGGGCATCAAGAGGATCAGAACGACCCCATATCATCCACAAACGAATGGCCTAACGGAGAGAAACAACCGTACACTGAAGGAGTGGCTGGCCTCGAAGGGCGGGAACTGGGAAACGGAGCTTCCACTGATTTTACTAACACATCGGGCTACCACTCAGGAAACAACGAAGAAGTCACCCTTCCAACTGATGTATGGTAGAAAACCACGATTACCGGTACACAATGAGACCTGGCCCATGCACCAAAAGTGGAGTACGACGAAATTAAAAGCAGAGAGGAAAGAGGCAGTCAAGAATGTAATACGGAAGCAGCGCAGTGATGTCGCGAAGTCTCAGATGAAAGAAAGGACGCAGTGCATTACCTTTGCAGTCGGGGACCAAGTGAAGTGTAGAGACAGGAGATATACAGTTGGAGGCGGGCCAGGTTCACGGAAACTCCTTCCAAAGTGGGAAGGACCATACACAATCACAAAAAGACGGGGTCAAGTATATACCATCCGAAGAGGTGACAAACAGAAACGAGTTAATGCCAGTCAGCTCCAACGATGGGTACAGTGGGACAAGCCGATCAGTAACAATCCTCAACTAGAGGATGTAGCACCCAGAAGGTCGGAACGTCTGCATACGAAGCTATTTGACGGGGGGACGAGTGTGGTGAGAGCAGGCTGCTAGCCAATTGGTAGACATTAATCTAGGCTGATCCAGCAACCAATCACAGTAGACTTAAACATGGGCAAATATGATTCGCAGATAAATGGCTCTACTTTCCGAGAAATATCGAAAACAACCAATCAGAAGACTGCCTTTTTCTGCTTGCACAAGCCTTATTAATGTACATAAAATATATATAACTACGCGTTGATTTTCGTAATAAAACGATCTGTTGCCTGGCCCTTGTCTTCTGTTGTTACAGTAGAAATTACAGAGCCACTTAATTTATCGCCAAGAATACCTCCACGGAATAATTAGATAATAGTATCACTAGAACCTTTGGGAAAATAAATCTCTGCCCTAATAAATTAACTAATATTCAAGAATTTACGTCACCACAAAATACAAACGCATAAATCAGATAATTATTATCCCGCTTGTTCTCATCATAGCCACTTCAAAGTGAAGTGTGATCAAAAAATGAGTGACTCATAATAATATGTGACAGTCATTCAAGTAATATTTCACGTACTAATATCTCGGAATATACACACTGGGTCATAGGAGTTATTAAGAAGGCAACTGCAGCGAAGAAAATTTTCTTTTCTTTTCGATGGAAAACGGTTTCCCGCCTACGTTCATAGACACGAATCTCAAATATAAGAAGACTTCCGAACAAGTCCAATCCATTCCAAAGAAAATGCTTCTGCTTAATCTAGAATTCAAAGGTGATATTAAAGCAGAAATTCTTCACAAACGCCTCTCCAAATCGCTGAGGAAAAAATACTTCGCCGCGAGCCTACAACTGATGTTTTCCTTCAAGAAACTGTTCACTCAGAACGCGAAAGACAAGCTGTCACATTGGGCCACCTCAACGTGCATATACCAAATTACTTGCTCTTGTGGAGCTGAGTACGTTTGCCGTACCATGCGCTGACTTGAAAAACGCGCTCGTGAACACTTCCCAGCCTGGTTAGTAAAAGGAGACCAAAAGCGTGTTTACAGTTCAGTGACAGAACATCTCGTCAGTTCAGGACATTCTGCGCCTTTCGAAAAATCCTTCAAAGTAATATAAAAGATTCAATCGAACCTATCAAAGGGAGTGAAATTAAGATATCTGTCCATAGCCGAGGCACTAGCTATCCAAAAGCTCAAATCCACGCTTTGTAAACAAAAGAAATACGTCCAACCCCTGTCTCTGCCATGGCAATCATAAACAAGTAATTTTTTAGTAATGACCATTCCATCGCTTTTTTTATCTAAACTTCCTGTTTATTCATGTTATTTCAAGTTTTTCTTAATCCCTGTTTACACTACCATATTTTCATACCCGAACTTCGTGTTTATCTTGTCATTTTACTATTTCTACATATTTAATCTCTGATTGCATAAACAATTATTCATCACATTAGTGTTTTTATCCAAACATCCTGTCTATTTTGTTATTTTACATTTCTAACCCCCAATTGCACAATGTCAATTTTCTTAGTTATTATGATGCTACTTTGTTTGTTTTATCCATCCCCCTGTTTATTATGGCATTCTAATTCCTAATTTCAATTTTCATTAATTTGACCCTTAACCGGAAATTATTCTGGAACTTTCCCATCCATCTGATATAAATACACTAATGTACAGCCTAGATGATGACCTCGTCGAAAAAAAATTTTTCTTCGCTGCAATTGTACTAATATCTACAATGACACAGTTGACACAACTGTGAATCAAATCGAATTCTTTTCTAAATATTAATTAAAGAGTCAATCATGGGAATAATATAAATTTTATCCACTAACTAGAAACAGTTCTACAACACATTTTGGAAACTGAGATAGGGCAACGAGGATGTAATAGGGATCTCTAAAAGCTTTTCCAGATAACCCGTTAGCTATCTGAGAAGAAATTGATACAGATAGAACTAATAAAATACGGTCAAGAGGACGCAGTTACCAAAGAGAAGAGACAAATGAAATAATGAGCTATTCACTTCAAAGGAGTCTTGAATCAACCATCACCACAACTCGTCCAGAAACGCCATCAACAACCACAGAACTCCCAGTGAAGACCGATTTTCTGGCAAAAGAAGAAGCTTTAATTGCCAAAAAGCTACTAAAAGAAAGCCGGGAAAGCAGCTGAACTCGATAGAACTCCCCTGGAAGCATAGAAAACGCATCCACAGACTACAGCGGATATCTTTACTATTACAGAAGGTTTGGTAGGAAGGAAAGGTACATACTGATTGGAAGAAGAGCTTTAGGATGTCAAGTGGGACTTAGGTGTGGAATGAAAAGTTGGGCTTGCGATGATGATATTGACGAGATCTTGTCAGGAGGTGACAAGAGCTTATGAGCAATCGTGCAATGAACATGATGAAATGGAGATATTCTGTTGACGGTCTTTGTTACAGTTGGAATCTAAGGGAGGAATAATGATAAAGGCCTAGATAGCGAAGTACTGGAGAGTAGATTTTGAGCAAATTTAAATACGTTTTAATAAATTTTATCTAAATATAAAATATTCTAGAAGATAATACCGTCTAAGGCTTATAGATATGCATAACACTAAACCCAATGCTAACTGAGACAATAAAATTAATACTCTTCAAATGTAAACCAGATGATTTTAACTATTACTTGATGAACTGCAGTTAAAATCCCACAGGTTTCCTAACAAAAAAGAATGATAAAATTTAGCTGTTTACAAGTAATGAATATAAATGACGTACTGAATGATAATTGGAATTAATACACTGATATATATTACGTTATTTAGTAACAAACCAATAGGTATCAGTAATGAATGAGTTGATTGAAAACGAAATTTGTCAGCTCACTTTTTAATTATTTAATTGCCTGATCTTTTTCATCGAATCTATCCTATTCCATTTGACATATATATATATATTTCAACCACTGAATTACATCGCTAAATTTCACTGTGTACACTACAACATTTTACACAGCTTTTAAATTATTGTAATGAACATCATTCAATTAAATTCATATTAGGATTAGAAAATGAATGAAAAATTCCATTTCTAGATACAGGAGTGACAAGAAGAGATGATCGGACTCTGAAAAGATGCAATGACCAAATAACAAACTTTTATCGTTAAATGCCTGTGAGTCATAAAATTGCTCACAGCATTTCACTTGCTCGACGTACCACACGAATCAACAGCATTCACCACTAAGAAGAAGAGCTCTCATTTCTCATAAATATCCAGACCTAAACTGGATACCCATGATGATTAGCGAGGAAGAACATGAAAACAAAGCCAAAAAGAGAATTCAGTTCAGGGTTAAAGAAAATACTGTGAATAAACCTGGACTTTATGGAAGACTTAGGGGCAAATATGCTAATAAGAAACATCTCTAGTTCCCTGAAGATAACCATTCCCACAGTAAAACCAAGTGTGATATTTTCTAGCTGCCTACTTCTTCTAAACAGTATGAGGGATAAACCCCCGTATATGATAACTCCAGTCTGTATATATCAGTTTCCCTGCTCCTGTGGAGCAAGACACATAAGTCATCCTATGCGCGCCCTTTCAGAATGTGCTGGAGGACAGTATTCAGCATGGTTGCAAAGAAGCCGCACCGGTTCAGTCATAGGCGCCATAAGTGAACACTCCATCAACACCTGCTACAGCATCTCAACTAACTCATCATTCAATTCATTTGCAAAGAGAACAAAAAACTATGAAATACACTCTGTTTCTGACTTCTTTATAGTGCGAAATCGCTCATCTTACGTAGTGACCAAGACCAAAATACTGTGGTCTGGACACAGCAAACTGGCTCAATGACAGCAAAAAGACGGTACTATTCAAAAGGTAATAACATAAAAAACTCAAAATTGCCTCAACAATCCCATTAGACAGTTACTCAAGTACAAAACCAGTACTATACAACATCATTATTTAACCCGAATCAGCTGTATGAAGTACCTAGGAATTAGGTAGAATATTTATAACACGATAGGATCAAATGTCTGTCAACAAGAATCCCACACCAAAGTGGGAATATATCCTTGATTCACTCAAACAGAATCGCAGTCGTTAAACAACCTTTTGTCGATATCAACACACAGCCACAAAAAGAAAAATTAAAATTAGAGAATAAACGATGGCGAAGACAAATCACGTGGATAAAGTCAACAGACGATATGCAAACGTCGGGACACTTAAACGTACAATTTAGCAGGCAAGAGGAAAATAATTACAAAGTTAGTTCAGACATCGAAATAAATGTCTATATTTTATTTAGATGGTTCAGGTGGGATTTCGCAAACAGTTATTTGAATACACCATCCTCATAGAGAAGCCAGAGCTATGTGTTCAAAAGAAACTACTTCAAGCTCAACACTACTTCTCTTTGGCTTTTTATTTGTCTTTTGTTTCCTTCCTATTGTTTTACCATCTCCATTTTTATATGCTTATCCCATTCACATATATCTTCACCAAAAAATTATATTACATATTGTGCAACTATGTTCTATTCCTAAGTAAATTTTGATTTGTATGCCCCTTGTGACTGATATTCACACCTTCAGAGTTATACATCAAGTCGAAAATGATTATTGCCTTTAATCTTCCTTCGTTAGTATGTTGAATTAAATGATAATAATAATAATAATAATTGCAACTACGTGAACTTGTTGTATGAAAATGTATTTGTACAGCTTTTGAGGATGAAATCGCCGAGAAAATATCTCTGCTGATCAGCTTGTTCTTTTCTATCTAATATAACAAATAAAGAGAGAGGAATGTGGAATAGCTTCCTATGACTGTTTCCTGTAAGCTAGGTGTTCTAAATGAGAGTCTTTGAATGTTTTACCGGACAGCACCTTCAGTGATAACTTCGTAAAACACATTTGAACCAGATGAAAAACATCTATCTGGACTACAAATCTTTTACACAACACCGTCTGTCTGTTTGTCTGGTTTCAACATAGAACTTTGCACCGATGTTCATGTTATGTACTGCTGCTGAGTGAGTTATTAGAGTTTTCCCCGTCGCCAATTATGTTATATACTCGTCGAGTAGTTAATAGTCCTGACGCGGAAAGAGGGAAATCAGAAGACCACCAGGTTTACGATGATACTTGTATTTTCCAGACAAGGAAAATAAATGTCACACAAGAGTGTGAGTGAAATGGTACGCAATGTACGAAATGTGTGTGAACAAGAATACAGTACAAAGTATATATGAAAATGACTAATACACATGAACCAATAATTAGCCAGTCTTAACATGATTGGTTGTAATGTCATGTGAAACAAGGTCATACATGTTTATTTAGTTAGCGGACAGACAAAAGCATATTGTCAGTTATAATGAAATATGTATCCATATACACAGCAAAATATAATAGACTGTCAAAAACAAAACACATATCATGTGAATACATATCAGTTCAGCAATTCGAGTCACCACACTTCACTCACCACACAAAGTTAGAGAGGAAATTAAAAATAAACGCTAAATAGAGGCAGTAAACAGAGATATGATGCAAAAAGAATAGTCATATCGAAGAACCGTATAGATTTATTGAATATTATAAATCACAAGGAGTGGATGTATCTGCGCCACTGTGAACGATTTCGAGCCACATCATCAATTGTCTCCAACCATTGGTGTTTACCATCCCGAGAACCCCAAAGAGAAATTCTACATCTTCCTGTGTGGCTAAAACTAACTGTTGTAGATTTCATTGACTGATACCATGTTTTGGTTTGATCACCAAAATGCTCTTTTCCAACCTGACCCTACGTCATCTAACACTGCCTGTCGAGGAAGGCAGTAGATATGCATTTTCACAACATTGAATTAGACATACTCTTACAGAATGCTCAAGTTTCACTCTTATACCAACGTCTAGTGGTGGCAATAGTAATGGTAATAATAACAGTAGTATGAGCAATGTGGTAGAAAAAAGCATTGTTTCTATGACGACAAATTAGAGGAAGAAATAGTTTACTGCTTTTATTTAGTTGTTTTTAATATTTTATTAACTAGTGTGAGAATAATTTTATAAATAAGCAAGCTAAGTATGACTTGTATGAAAGAGTTTCCATCATACTTCCTCATATCACACTTCAACTGTTCAAAAATTTCTTAAGATTTTAAAAGTGAAAACAACATCTTTAGGAGAGGGAATCAAAAAATAGCATGAGTATTCTACATCTTGAGAAAATGATATTTTTAAGAAATGCAGTATGATTATGAGAGAAAAAATTACTGTTACAGTAAATAGGCGGCCTTCTTGAGTCACTGGGCCACCGAAATTGCTTCCCACCAAAATGCCTAATCTCATTTGGATTTATCATTGTTTTAATCGTCCAGTTATATCAAGTGACCTGGACATGAACTTGCGCTCTGATTTAACTTGCCTCCAAGTAAAAGCTATGCAGCTCTTCAACGAAATGAAGATATACGTCAGATTACTACTTGGCATGTACATTCTACATGAAGAAAAACGTGTTTCGGAATTAAATACGCTGAAAAGTTTTGTACCATATGTTCGCATATTGTTTGAAATGAAGCTTTATTATTATTAAATGTTTTATACCGTCAGTATTGCCTTTTTAAGGAGAAAATTGTGAAAATATCAACGTATATCATTGCACAAGTGTGTCGATAGTTCAGAAGAAGAATACTCGCCAACCGCACATGTGGTTTAATGGTTCAACCCAGCCAATGAATTCCCAAACCTCGCTTAGCTCGTGGTAAGTCTAGGAAAGAGGGAAGGTTCGTCGCGAGGATAGCTTTCTCGTCCCTTAAAATACATCACGGGTACCGAAACCTCCAGCTCATCTTTGGAGTTCAATGTTCCACACAGAACGCAAAGGAATAAAAAAGTAACATTACCAATTAAATATTCTGAAATAAATAAACACAAACGAAAGTGTATAGTTACGTAAATGTCGTGCTCACCAAAGTGGGGGTATATTATGATAATGTTGACACCGCCGATTGAATTTAGCTTGTCTGACTGATTTCTTTTGATGACAGGGAACTATACCAACTGCCTTTCATTCTCATGCTAAAACACATCAAAATAAATACACTAATAAGACTAATGAATAATAATAACTGACATAAAATTAATTGTATGCTAAGCTCCTTTTCTTGACTATTTCAAGTAAGAGCGCTAATCAATTGTCAATAGTCAGTCATTTGAATGAAATCCTTATCAGATCCGACTAGTAAAATAAACCACTATGCTAAGTACTATAGATGAGCCCACAGGAAGGTATGTCTAAACTGCACCTGGCGCTTTTCAATGAACTCAAACAAAGAGTGCTTGAAATTCCGAAGAAAATTATCGAATTCTGGAAGCTCATACATGTTTTGCTCAGTGCAACATTAATAAACATATAGTACATACTTATTCATGAACGACGCAAATTCACCACGTTATATCAAGGAAAGATGATTGACAGTGAGGTGAATTTTCTCTTTAACGAATCATTCTCAAAGGCTATACGGTAGTGTTTATATTTAACAGAGATAACATAAAACCAATCAAAAACCAGAAATCTTATTCCACAAAGCGTGTTTTATATAGTGTAAAAAACAATCTGGAAAGATATACACAGATGAAAATTAAGAGAGAGAAGTCGTTATTAAAAACGGGTTTATTATTATATTATTATTCATCGCTTAAGCTCTGAGTACTATCTAGGACTCTGCCAATACATATGCATCTGATTCGATTCTTCGACATCCCTTCCAGCTGGCGACAGGACTGAGGAAAAGCTTTCATTTTAACCTCATATGATACCTTCCATCTCACACTCGGACATGCACCAATTTTTTATTTCAGGTTCCACTCAACAAACTGTCTGGTGATTAGTCTTATTGAACGTATGTCGAATCCACCTCCGTCCCCTTACGCATATTCGTTTTGGGCCATCCACAGGTTTCCAGCTGGTTCATTGTTTACCAGAGTCTATTACTTCTTATCATCTCTAGTCCTTCGGTCGATCTTCAATATTATAGAGAGCCAGAGTTGATGAACACTTCCATCATGCCGTTAGAAATAATATGACTTACAATTCGTAAGACTTAGTGTTGTAGCGAGGTTCAACAAATGGCGGTAGGCGGTGCAAATGTTTAGTACTATCTGTCACCTTTTACAAAATATGTTAGTAGCCGTAGAAAATTTAATTCGGAATCTAGTATACTGATAGTTGTTTTGACGCTATTCAAGTCTTTTCATTTCTTTGTAAGCAGCTTATCACAGTTCTAAGCGAATTCAGACGTACCTACATAAGATTTTGACTTACTTGTCAGTTTATTCACATACTGAGGTTGACTATGTTTCAGTAAAATGTAAAGTAATAACCAAAATAATTTAGCTGTTTCTTCTCAGCACCAAATATCTGATTAAACGGCTGAAAAGATATTATAATTCGAATGTTAAATATCATTTGACTATGTCCTTCCTCTGATCTCTCCACGCCATATAATTATTTCCAGAACCATATTTCTTTTCAACTTCTAAGTAAAGAAAGTAAGACAATCTGGTGTCATTCAGTCTCTAATTTTAAGGTTTGTTAATTTTGTATTCTTCTTCTACATTAATCCCCCTTAATCTTTGATGGGATACTTAGGAAAGACTTTGTTATACTCGGAGTGAGGACAAATCCCTACACTATGTCGCTAAACCAACTCGTTGATACCATTGTGAAAAGATACTTAAACTCACAAGAAACTGGCGAACATCACCTTTCTGTACTCTCCTCCCCTGCATGTCATCAAGCAGAACTACCTGAAGCCATAAAAACTTTATATTCAGATAATTTCGTACAAAAAATTATGCGACACCTTATTTGGCACGTATTTTACATGATGAAAAATGTTTTAGGTATGAAGTAACTTCCTTAATAGGAAAGAGTAAATAAACGACCCATTTTATTCTTTGTTTCATTAATTTACTGTCGTTACTGTTGTTACTTAATTTCTGTTTTACGCATCGTCATCAAACAAAGCAAACCTCCACCTCAACTTCATCGACTTTGAAAAGGCCTTCGACAGCGTGGACCGAGAAGTAATTTGGAAAATGCTTCAACACTTCGCCATACTCCATGTCTTTGTCAACTTCATTCAACAGACATATGACAATGCCACGCGCCAAGTGATCCACAACGGAAAACTCAGCGAGGCGCTCGAAGTGCAAATAGAAGTAAGAAAAGGCAACCTGTATGTCACCACCCATGATATTCTTAATTGTGGTGGACTGGATTATGCATCAGACTGCGGGAGCGAGGCGTCAGGAATACGCTAAGCGACCGATAAGAAGACTCTAGAAGATATGGATTTCGCCCGTGAATGATTTATGTTCAATGTCATACAAACTCGAAGACTTGCCAGCGCAAACCAACAAACTGTCTGAAGAGGCTAGCAGTGAAAACAGGACTGCAGGTGAACGCAGAGAAGACGCAGGTGATAGAGATAACAAATGAATCAACAGAAACAACAACCAGCACCAACCACCATTAACGGGAGAGATTTAACAGAGATCACCTATCTGACCAGGATGCATCGTTTCAACTACAGGCACTTGAAACAAACGAAGATGTCAAAGTGAGAATTGGGAAAACAAGATACGTCTTCATCAACCTGAAATCAATTTGGAAATCCTCCTCACTCAATATAAGGAACAAGATTCAGATTTTTAACACTATTTTCAAGTCGGTTCTTCTATACGGGTCAGAAACTTGCACTGCGTGTCACGAAAAGGATTTCCAATAGCCTGTTGCAGACTTTCATGAACAGTTGCCACCTTCGCTGGCTGGCTCCATATAGAAGATAAAATAGCTGGCCAGAAAGAATAAGTAACAAGACACTCTGGGTACAAACAAACAGGTGAGAGCCTGTCGCTCAACAAATATATAGGAGAAAGTGGAGATGGATTGATCGGGCATATATTGACGAGGCCACCGAATGATATCGCGCTCAGTGCAGGCCATTGCTTGAGTGGAATCCAAATGGAAAGTTATGAGTGGGTCGTCGATGCGAGGTTGACATAGAGGAGATCTTGTGAGGAAGAGGCGAGAGAGTCTGGTCAATCGTGGATCCAGCTGAAGAGGACGGCAGAAAACAGAAGAAAACGAAGATAAGTTCCTGAAGCCCTTTATTCCACTCCGAACGCAAGGGAATAACAATAAATAATAATTTTTTTGCTTTGTTTCATTAATTTACTGCCGTTACTGTTGTTGCTTTAATTTCTTGTTTACATTCATATTCTTATCAATCTAAATGCATTGTTATTTATAATCTTTTATGGAATGTAATGAGAAAATTACATGCCATATATTAAACTGCATACTGAAAATTGCATATTGGATTAAATGTACTGTTTCGAATAAAGTCATTATTATCATTATTATTACTATTAATGTGTAGACTTTATTAATCCATCCAGTCTCTGCTGTACTATAACTAGCTGTACAGTTTAGATTGTCATACGGCAAAACGATTATGTGCAGTGCATTAAATGCATTAAATAGCAACAGAATCTTCTATTAATAGTTAGTGAATTGGTCGATTTAACCGTTACAATATATTGATGTCACTTTACACAACTATGCGTTGATTGTTTACAAACATTGTTTGTTTTTACAATGTACAATGTACAGTTTGATAAAAATATATGTATTTTATATAAAAAGTATCATTTACATTAGCTCTGACTACAATACTATGATACTAGATCTACAATATTGGTCAAAGTGAAAAAAAATTACCATATCCGACGTTGGTTAAATTGACATTTCTTCATCTAAACATTTAAATATGTACAACAGTCAGTTAGTATAAATTGAGCCATAAAAAGATTACCTTCAAACAAAGACTATCAGTAATAAAGTGGAGCCATAATAATAATAATGCTAGGAACAATAGGATAGTAAAACTGATGAGAAAGTTAAATAAAAACATCCACTACAATGGATAATGATGACATTCTGAGCTACTTTATAGAATCAATGATACGAATGAAAAAGAGTTAATTTATTACTACAACTACGGAGAAGAGGAATACAAAAATGACTGCATACTACTGAATACTTTAAGTAGTATTGCCTGTTTGATTATGTTATTATTATTCATTTTTTGTGAAACATTAATTTTGGAGCATAATCATCATTTGGTCGAATATTCAATAGAATTAAAAACAAAATATGAATTGTATGCATTATTTTTGACGCCAATGTCGACTGATTTCGTAGAAGGCAGCAATACCTCATGGAATAGGAATCACTACGTGAATGATACAACATGTAAACTGCATAAAAGCGGAAAATAACGATCAAATTAATGGAAAAAAACTGTCTATTTTTGTTATGTCTATTGCTTAATTTAGGCTAAACAGGAATTAGATCTTCCTTTCTATGGTCCGTCAGTGAACTACTAGTATTGCAAATGATATATATATATATATAGAAGCATTCAATAATTATGTTGTATATATCATAGTGAATGAAGATGTCAGAGCCAGGATTGGAAAGGCAAAACCGTCCTTAATTACTGCTAAATCAGTATTGAAAACTATCGTAATCAGCATAAACGACAAGATCTAGATTCTGAGCACTAATGAACAGTTAGTTCTTCCACATGGTTCAGTTTCTTTATCACCCATATCTTCTTCAATGTCCACTTCATATCCTGTCTACGCCACCTCTTCCGACAAGTCATTGGTTCTCACCTATAGATCCACAAGTTTCTTTTACGTTGAAAACAGAAATCATCCCCCAAAGTCGAGATCATATAGTGTCTCCCTTCCATTCCGACGTATTTCTCTCATCTCGCTCGCTCGCTCGCTCACCATGGTCTAACGCATGATCCAATCTTCTACAATAGTCCATCAATAAGGCAACAATAATCAAGACGTAGCATACTTAGAATAAAGGACTAACAGAAATTTTACTAGAAGAAGGAAAGTGAAAAAACTAATCATTTTGAAAACAGAACAATCCAAATGAAAAGTCAGAATCTTCACCAGTAATCATCACTTTATTGCAAACAGGAGACTTTCAAATGAATGCAGCTTCTATCATTTTTATACTGCGACAGATTTACTCCATTTATAAACATAGTAAAAAGAATACAACCACGACATCCACTACACCACGCACTATACCCTACGGTAGAACCCGAATGGGAAATACTGAGTTCGACGCTGATCTCAGGTTGATACGTCAGAGATCGTATAAGGAGGAGATGAAAGCTTACAGACAGTCATGGAAGCTACCAAAGAGGAATACAGAAAGCGGGGAAAATGAAGCTGTGAGACTGAAGGTCTATATTCCACACAGACAGTGAATAATAATACACTACAGTAGAGTAAGTAAAAGTTGAGCCAGTTGAAAATGACAGCAGAAAGCCGAATGCTATGTCGTTGTATTACTTAAGACCTGTATTCTATTCGGAATACAAAGAATGAATAGCATCAGTTCCTCACAATGCAATCATCGTTTAGAATCCTATAGAAGTAATTTGCAGAAGCTGAAAACTACCCTCCATTCTGATGAAAATCCACTTCAAGATTTCGTGAATGAATCAATGTGTATACAATTGGTGGATGGTGGCTAGCAGTGGAATCCAGGAGGCGCATTTCGTCCTATTTGGGATTCGTCATCTGATGTACCTGCATTTCTCAGTGAGTGATGATGTTCCCACTGAGGCTCGAACCCAGTGCCCATAGTTTCAAACACCAAAGCGTTATTCCAGCTGACGAGTCCTAAATAGGACGAAATGTGCTTCCTGGATTCCACTGCTAGCCACCATCCACCAATTGTATACTAATTAAATGCCCAGACATCGTCGAAGCATCTGCACAAGAAGCCGACATGTCAACCTGAGACCAAGCACTTCGGTCCAATCAATCGACGGGAAAATCAAAAATTCAATTCAAGAATCAATGTGTATTGCCAATTTGGTTAAAAGTTTAAATACCTCTAATCAACTACAAAATAAATAAGCATTTTCTCTATAAAAAACAACATTACTGTAACTATTCAGTGTAAAATATCTCCAGTCTAGCAAGAATATGATCAATAACACCATGGTTTAATAATTTTCTACTCAATAGAGAAATATGATTGGTAATGATTTCCACTAGTCTACCAAAATTTCTCAATTACGGTGAAGTAATAATCTAATGAAAAAATTGCCTAATTCGTTTGTTTTGTAGATTGATGAATTTCGGCATTAAATTGTCCGGAAATTAATTATGCATGAGTTTTATGAACAGCTTACAAATAGCTGTAGCATACATGCTGCCATTATTGGATACTGAATATAATATTTTGCATAACTATTCTTCTGTAACATGAGGTTTTCAGAAGGCATGTTATCTAAATATAATCTTAGTAACATTGATAATCTCATACATTTGGTTCCTTTGATAACTTCCTGACTCTCTTGTAAAGTGCCCGTATTAATCCCCACTGATAACCATAAAAACATTTTCTAATAATAGTGATTATAGTGATCACTTTATTTCAAATAATAACAACCATTTGGCAGTAAGCATTCACTGGGTTTCAAACCCTGACCTTCAGGTTACAAGGCAAGCTTGTATACTATTCAGCCACTGGTATACGGTTCAACAACTACATCATGAATTCTATCTTCTATCAATTCGTGATTTTAGTGCGACCTCCAACCAGTGTCACCGGCGGGAAATCCATCCTAACTCCACACTGGATGGAACCCAATGGTCACGACTTCTCACGAGACTCCGGGAAACTTCGTCCTGTACCAAGTCACTAGTGAGCATCAGATTGATTTTCAAGAATTAATTTGCAAGGATTGTATCTGATTCAGGTACTGCCAATGAATCCTAAACTAGATGAAACAGCTGTCCAGTACTCTCTGGGTTTTAATGACTCTCTAACTGATATCAATCGGTGGCCAATCTGAAACAGATACAATTCATACAAACTAATTCTTGAAAAATAATAATTAAACCAAATGGAATTTTCAACATGGTACATATTGCAAAATTTATCTCCCTTTACAAATAAATAAACAAGTGAATCAGTAGAAATAACAAAAGTACAAAAACAGAAAGCTAGCCGTCGAAGAATACATGTAATATTCATATAAGAATAGAACTTGGGTATTGTGGCAGAATAAAATTCCATTATGGATAAAATCTACTTTGATAAAGTCACGCAGCATTATACAGTAATATTTACTGATAATGTTTAGCATACAAACTACTGCGCTTCGAATTCCATCAAGTTACTCACACAACTCTCTGACCTCGTATATATGATTCCATCATTTCTAATCACTTGATTTGATTGGTAGTCATGTTTCCCATATTTTTGGTACTGCTGATGAGTCATTCCTAGTGCGTGTAGATTCTTTGTATAAACATTCAGTGATCAACCTTGCTCTCTACCTATGTCGCTATTTTTTAGAATTTTAACTTTCTCCAATCCTTAGTGTGTGATTAGTGTTAATGCATGCAACGCAAATGCTCAGCTTTTTTCTAAATTACTTATCTTCGTGAGGTCAATGATTCTAACCTTACTAATATTAAATTAATATAAGTGTTAGTAGTAAGTTGCTGTTTAATCACAATTTATTAAGTTGGCAAATAGGCTGTTTTCTCAACTGATTCCTTCATATAACACTCCTGCTAAATACGATTTGGTTGAAATTTTAATATTTTACCTTAAAAGCGAGAGCTCTTATGAAGCGTTTAGTTGTATATGAAGAGATACAAGGAGAAAGTCACAAATAAAGAGGATGCCAGGTATCTGACAAGATGACATTTGGTAACTTCCCCTAAGATTTAAAATACCCAGCGCAAAATCACTGTCAGTTATTTGAGTCAAAGGCATATCACTAACCTTCCTTGCAACCTTCAGTGTTCTACGTAATATGACATATTCATTTCTGAGGAGGCCGAGGACGAATAAAGAGGAACGATAAAGAATCGATAGAATACACAAATTAAAGAATTGTAAGAGAAGAGGTTGAGTTGTACCAGAAATTTTCAACTACCTTATTTAGTAAGTTGAACGAAAGATTTTCTCAGAAATCAACAAGATATATGAGACAACTAGCAGAGACTCGAAGAGAAACTGATGCCGGGACAAGAGATATTCGATAAGACTGAATCAGTCACTCGACTCTCATTCGCATCTAAAACTAAAATCAACAATAAGATATTTTGATGGATTTAGTTTAAGACCATTTGAATGAGACCATCTCTTAACTACAAATAAGAAACTATTCATATCATGAAAATCCAATGCAGAAACAAAACTAAGGGACAGAAACTGTCAGATCATCAGCACATTGGATAAAATTATCTTTAAAAGAAGACAGCAAATAATTAATAAAGAAATTGCACAAAGACAACGTGCCACTACGTCCAATCTTGGATATGACAAATTCCCCATATCATGCTACTGTCAAATGGCTCGCAGACGTCCTCATACCTATCAAAAATAACCTCTGTAAGCAAGTATTTCTGATTCCTTAACAAAGAAATTGAGAAAGGATACCATCTTGAGGCACATCAGCTTCCTTAACCGCCTCCCACTAAGAATAATCTGTTGTATTCATCGCAGAAAATAGAAAAATAACCACAACTCCTGACGTGGAGCTCACTGCATGCTTAACTTTACTTGCTTAGTAAAACTACCTTACGAAAAGAGTGAAAAGTAGCAGCGTAGAGCAGATTGGACAAACTTCACACCTGCATCCTGACTAGATGTTCATTGATACTTCCTGTTTACAGTCAAAATTATATTTTTAATTCAAAAATATCTCATCTTGTTTAAAATTATAAAAATAATAAACGATGCTTGATACTTTTATATGAGATGTTAATAAATGATAAATAGTTAGACAACGTCTCACCTGAGAACTTTAATAAAGTGTGAACAATAATGTCATCCAACATATTTACATCTCAACAGGTTCATAACATCATAAGTATAAATAAATGCCAGTCACAACAACTAATATTATCTCATAAAGTTTATTCAATATGACAGATTTTTTGTTCAGAGAAATAAGAAAGAAACATAATAAGCAAATTAGAAGAAATTCTCAGAAAAATAGCAACAAGCCTGTACGTCAGTCTCTTTGTTCTATTGCTCAGTGCTGACGAACAGTGATTGTACTCAAAACATGTAGGACTTACAGAGAAACATGTAAAAATAAATGTTGTTAACTTTTCACATGTAAATAAACAAAAACATTAGAGTATGTAATAATAAATTTTCAACAAAACTTTAGATAGAAATATAGATAGAGATTCCTGTTTGCCAATGTTTAGCTACATAGATCAACAAATAATTTCAGATATCTGCTAATAACCGTTAAAACACTGAGTGAAAAGAAAGCTTACCATTATATTGAATACTCTGTGTATAAGGAAGAAGACTTGAAGTACCTAGGCCAGCCAACGCTTATTATACATATGAGTTTAGTTCCCCCTGTGAAGCCAGTTATAATGACTGTTGTTCTAGGAATGTGATTTTCCATGCTTGTGAACACCAAGATAAAGATAGATTTTTTGAACACATTAACTCAAAGGTGGAGGCAATTCAACTCACTTATGAATTGAAAAGTCAGGAAGGGGAGCTCCAAATGTTAGAATGGAACGTGAAAAGAAAAGAAGATGGGAAGTTAAACACTCGTGTTTACAGGAAACGCACACATTCAAACAGATATTTAAACTTCCGATCATCCCATCCTATGTCAGTAAAAATAGGACTGGAGAAATATTTAAATGACAGAGCACGAAAACCAAGTAGTACCAAAGAAAATCTAAGACAGGAAGTGATACACATAAAGGAAGCATTGAAGCTTAATAATTACCATGATAAATTAGTTGGGAAATATGTAAGGAAATGTAAAAATAAAATAAATAATGATAGTAATGATAGTGATAATAATAATGACAATAATAATAACAATGAAGACATGCATTTCAAATATACGCAAGACAACACAAACAATAAGGAATCTAAATCATCAGTAGTAATTCCTTGGAAAGAAGGAAGCTCGGAAACCTTATGGAGAATTCTTAACAATAGAGATTTAAAAGTGGCATTCAAATCCCCCACAAACTCATTAGAAACAAGCTTTATCGGTTAAAAGATCCTGTGGAGCTTGCAATGATTATCAGGTCAAATACATGCGTCAGACTAGTAGAACAGGGGCAATCAGACTAGCCGAACATAAAAATTAGCAAAATCTAGATTGGATGACCCGAATAAGATAAGAAATCTGGAGAATAGTCCAACCATATAACTCAATACATGCACTTACACACAACCATACAACAGGATGGATGGGATAAGATTACAGTTTTAAAATATGATATAACAGGGTGGTGGGAGAGATCGATAAATGACCAAGGCTTTATTTATTGAGTCAGCTGGAAAAATGTGTATTAGGAATGATTCAACACCTGTCCACTCAGATATCTGGAGAGTTCTACTACTCCTACGACAAATGGAAAAGAGCAAAGAAAACTACAAACCTCAAGCTTCAAAGTCGTGTGCAGTTATAATTGATATGATTATAAACAATAATAAATTGTGTTCGAAACGTCATCCAATAAAGAATACCGTTTCACTGTGTGATACATCTAATAAACAAACTAATATGAAAAACCGTTAACAGTTCGACATTAGATCAAGTCGTTCAAACAGACCACAAAGCTACCATTGAAGAATCCTCCTCTATCGTCTATTGGGTGTCTAATAAATTACCAAAGAGTTACGGATACCATACACTGCAGATAAAACAAGCCATTGCAATTCGCCTAAATCAACCGGAACTATACGGGTAAAAGAAGCGGAGCCAGCCAATTTTGCTACCTTAGCCTGCTAAAGAGCCTATGAATTCATAAATTCTGTGTTTATCCCCTTAATTTATCTGATCTTCATCCTAGTGTTATACTGATGTATATCGTCTCTTACTGATGTTTTTGAAATGTAATCTGTTGATATCATTGACTCAGTGTAATTTAAAACAGCATTAATGTTGTTAATAACAATATTTATGTAATTATTACTGTCATATGATTGCAGAACGTGATGATGAATTTATCAAAAATATGCTCACAAGCGACTGATCGTATTCAGGCAGTTAACTTGGGATCCTAGTAGGAAGTCGTGACCAGTAGGGTACAGCAGGCTGAGGGAGAGGCAGTAACTCATCAAACAAGACATTGAGAAACGGTCGCGCTATTTCATGAGTTGTCAGAAGTCAAAATTCACGGGCTGGCTATTGGGTCGTATCCCAGTGGCTTAATGGTCTACGAGCTAGCTTGCCTAGTAACCAGAAGTTATTGGTTTCGAACCCCTGTAGTGGGTTCATAGTGCCAGTGATTCCCAGACTAAGATGAAACAGCTATGCAGTATTCCAAAGGTTTTCCATTGGTTCTCAAATTGATGACAGCTCATAATGAAATCCTCCAATCAATCAAATAAGAATATTCTTTGTTCATTACATGATCTTTCATATTTTCACTGAGCATCCTCAATGAACTTGAAAAGTAATGAGATTCATTGTTGAAGGAATAAAGTGAATAGAATTTCTGAAATCTCACCTTCCTGTGAATGCACTCAGTGCTTTAGATTATTAAGTAATAATTCCGTGTAATATTATTCGTGAAGTTTACCCACATGTTATCTTTCAGAACCTGTCTGCGAGATAGTATTATTTCTTCCCAGTATTATAAACAATTACATCGTGTAGGAATTATGTTTATGTCAACAGAACACACGTCAAGACTGACGATGAATCAAATGCCTATCATACTCAGTTGTTTTGCTGTATAATTTTTTCAAATTTCTGATGTAACATGCTGGATCGTAAATGTTTACCTACAAAGAAGGAAATAATTAAATCCAGAATTTCCCAAAAATTTCAAAAAACCACACTTCAAATCTGCCTGATGTTCACTCTTCAAAACTTGTGTTAGAAGTAATATATATAGGCTTGTGGAAAAGCTATAATGTTTATTTTTCATGCTACACGGAAATTTATAAATGGAGCTAATTGCGTGAAATAAAATTCTAACGGCATTCAACGCATCAAATATTTACCAACACTTCAATATAATTTTCTATGATTTGTTTGTAAGGATTAGATTAGTTTTTACGAGTTGATCACGGATTGAAATCAGTAAGAGAGCCAAACTTCGCGTGTCATCCATGCGCAGGGCCATGCTAACCTTCTCTGTATAGTACTCGCGAGTATTCGCTTCGGCGGTACATATACTAAAATTGGAACGATACATAGAAGATCAGTTAGAGAGCCATCAGATCCTAGTGGGTGCGTACTGATGATGATTCCTAAACTAGGATGAAACAGCTGTCCAGTACTTCATGCTGGTTTTAAATGGTTCTCTAACTGATATCAATCCGTGACCAATTCGTAAAAACTTCAATATAAGTTTTCATCTTATCCTCTAGCTTTTCTGGTTCAACCTAAACTATCATTATTTCTAAATTTGAATAGTATGTGAAATTCTATTTCAAATCTCTTGGGTGTTGCTAAAAATAAATTTCACTATAAATAGAATTAAAATAATTATTCCAAATTAGTTTGTTTATAAGTTGTACCACAGTGAGCCAGTATTTTTTAATGGATGATGAGGTTTCGAACACAATTTATTATGGTTCATAATAATATCAATTATAACTACACACGACTTCGAAACTTGAGTTTATAGTTTTCTTTATTCATTTCCATTTGTCGTAGGAGTAGTAGAACTCTCCAGATATCTGAGTGGACAGGTGTTGAATCATTCCTAATACACATTTTTTCAGCTGACTCAATAAATAAAGCCTTGGTCAGTTATCGATCTCTCCCACCACCCTGTTATATCATATTTTAAAACTGTAATCTTATCCCATGCATCCTGTTGTATGGTTGTGTGTAAGTGCATGTATTGATTTATATGGCTGGAATATTTTCCAGGTTTCGTATCTTATTTGGGTCAACTTATCTGGATTTAACTAGATTTTCACGCTCCGCTAGTCTGACTACCCCCATTCTACTAATCTGACCAGTGTAGTTGACCTGACAATCACTTAAGTAGGGTACGTCGGTGGCACAGTGGTTAGGACTCTCGCCGACCATGCACATGGTCCGGAGTTCGAGCCCACGCCGGCGCACACCTGATATCTATGGTCGGCCTGAAAAATTTGGACTACCGATATCCATGCTGAAAATTCCATACTTGTACCAAAAATATGGTGTGGAATCAAGCTGTAAATCAAAAATAAAAATAAAATAAAAGTATTAGATAAACTAAATTGTTTTGTTTTATTGGTTGTCTCACAGGATCCTTTAACCGACAAAGCTTGTTTCCAATTGAGTTTGTGGGTTTAAAACCTTTTTTCCCCTTTTAAGTTTGTAAGTTTCCGAGGTTCCTTCTTTGTATGGAAGTACTACTGATGATTTATATTCCCTATTGTGATGTCATCGACCTGTGCATGTTGACATGCATGTCGTCAATAATATTATTATTATATTATTAATACTATTATTTGACATGCATGTCAAACATGCAAAGGTTAATGACAGCATCAACATTAGGGAATATAAATCATCAGTAATACTTCTATACAAAGAAAGAACCTAGGAAACCGTAAGGAAAATTCTTAATAATGCAGGAATAGAAAAATTAATATGGACTTACATACTACCACAATACCCAAGCTATACACATATATAAAATAATTATTTTCTGTTGCAAGCTCATAAGTAGTCTAAATACACGCTGAATCGATGTCTCTTTTCACTAAATATAATCAACAGCTTCAGTTTAATATATTTCTCATTTCTTTGGTTTCTGCCTTTGTATTATTTATCCGCGTAACGAAATAATTGTATGGAAAATCCCGCCTAGACGATCTGATTACAAAACTGCTACTTATTTGGACATTTTAGCTAACTGTATAATTAGGCGAAGTGAGACGTCCTTTTTGTGCACTTTGAGTAGTCCATACATTCGTGGCGATGTAGAAGCAGATGGGCGAAGCATTTCATATAGTTCTGTATTAATAATCGATTCATCTTTCATTTTTTTCAATAAGCTGGTTAGCTGGAGCTCCGTCTTTTCATTTGGATCTTTTTGGATCGTCTGTTTTGTGAAATTTGTTGTCATCAGATACAAATGACGAGAGAATTGAAATCAAATGAAAACCTGATAATAATTCGACCAGACAAAGGTTCTGGAATTGTTCTACTCAACAAGTCAGACTTTGTGAAGAAACTGTTGTCAATTCTATCTGATGACAACAATGAGGGCAGTCAGACTAGCGGAGCGTGGAAATCTAGTTAAATCCAGATCAGTTGACCCAAATAAGATTAAAAAAATCTGGAAGATAATCTAGCTATATAACCCAATACATGCACTTTCACAACACCATATAATAGGTTGGGATAAGATGACAGTTTTAAAATATGATATAACAGGATGGTGGGAGAGATTGATAACGCAAGCTTTGTTTATCGAATCAACTGAGAAGAATACGTGTAATAGGAATGATCTAACACCTGTCCACTCAGATATCTGGAAAATTTTATTACGCCAACGACAAATGGAAAGGAGCAAAGAAAACTATAAAACTCAAGTTTCGAAGTCGTGTGTAGTTATAATTGATATGATTATGAACAAAAATCTGGCATTGCATCGCCGCGAAATTATGGACTACCCAAACTGCCTAATTATTATATTTTTTCTCCTAGGCTACATATTATTGCCCTAAAGTTTGCATACCATCTTTTAACTTAGTCCGTGTTACTGCCTTTGCTCCTGTTTACTCTCTACTTTCAATGCTTCCCTTTTTTGATTGTGTGATGATATTGATAATGTGTTATTTTACAACTGATATTTTGTTTGAGTGAATGAAAGTCATTTTGACATTGAAATGTCGACAAGAGCTGTTTCGTGTGTGCGATTCTTGCCGACAGAGTTTTTATTCCACCTTGCTGAGTATATTCTATTTGATTCTTAGGTACTTCTTGTAGTTGAATTCTCGTGGACTAATTTTGTTTAGCATTACTTGTTTTGTACTGGAAACTCATCTGAACTGTATAGGCGCCTAACGGGACCGTTGAGGTAATTTTGAATTTTTGTATTGGCTAAGTAAAGGACAAAAAATTCTATTCGTAGCTCTATTCTGTCTCATCTTGTGAATACAGAACACAAGATTGATGTTAACTAGGCTTTCAAAGTCATCTATCGAATACCAACCAATCTTAACTTATTTTATTTATTTATTTTTTATTTTTGATTACAGCTTGATTTCACACTGTATTTTAGGTACAAGTATGGAATTTTCAGCGTGGATATCGGTAGCCCAAATTTCGCAGGCTGACCATAGATATCAGGTGTGCGTCGGCAGGGGATCGAACCTCGGACCGTGTGCATGGTCGGCGAGAGTCCTAACCACTGTGCCACCGACGCACACTGCATATTGCTGAGGCCGTCGGCATCCAAATTAAGAAACCTAACTTATGTATCCAAAAGCAGCTGGATCAGACACTGTCTTTACCGTAGCCATCAAGGTTTTAATGGTCCTCAATTTGTTGTGGAAAATTCCCTAGTTTTGTTCGATATTCTAATTGCCATTACATTTTTATGCTTATTATAATTCGTGCATCTTTCGTGAAATGTAATTCCACTGTGATCTTAATTAACCAACCGATATCGTTAATGAAGATTATTCTAGGATATTCTATGTATATAAACATATATATATAAATGTGGAACCAGAAGAGGGAACTATGGAAAAGGATATTCTCTGCTCAATTTTCTCACATTGTATTGTTCAGCAATGTCACAGATTTTATCGTTAATATCCGTCTCTTTACTATCTTCGTGACATTTTTGTATTGCGCGTAACTCAAGCAAGTTTTGGTCAGCTATGCAGCAGGAATCAAAGATCTGTCTCCTGTATTTAGATCATAACACATGGGTTTTCGGTGGTTAAAGTTCGTTTTGCATGTGTTTAAGAATTGTTTCTCTTTTTCATATTACATACATGTGAAACAATGTTCTTCTTCCAAAAATTGAGTGATTGACTAACTATACTTGATGAAACACCAAAAATAATCATATCCATACTGCTCATACAAAAAGCACACTTTCCAAACGCATCTCTAAACATTACCCATCATGGTTATCAGTGGGATAATGCAAGTCAACAACTAGCTCAGTTTCCTAGTACCTGGTGAAACAAGCACCCCTTGAGGTATCTTTTGAAATTATCTATAGGATAAGACCAAATGGTACAAATGATGTATGGTTTCTCTGGTTGTTTATAGCGGAAGTGTCAGAGATCCGTCTACGTAATTCCAAACTCTGTGTTTATAAAGAGCCTGTCCGGTCTGATATTGTGTCATCCTATATATACTTTTTGCTGCCCGTTCGCTATTTTCTTTAGTAATTAACTCACTATTATCACTTTTATGTGTTCCTTCAGTAAATCTCACAAATTTCTATTTTCTTCCCTCACTTTCACACCTACCAAGTAGATACCAAACTGCTTTGCTTTTTACTGAGTAACAGTTCTCAACTTGCCCAATTTCATACCATTACTTCCATTGTGTGTAACCTCGCCAGATACTAGCTTGCTAGGCTACTAGCTTACTAGTTTTCTCGCCGGTCCCAAGCCCGGGTAAAGAGGGAGGGTTGGGGCGTGGTGCTAGCAACTCCACCCCTGTAAAACAACCAAATCGCTACAGAAACTTCAACGAATAAATATATTAAAAATTCTAAAAACATAAGCAATAGCCTTACTTTTCGCTGGAATCGGGGAAGTGAAATGACGCAGGCTGGTGAAAGCCTTCGGGAAGCCAGTCAGCCGATGTGCCTTCTTTCGATGAAAGCAAAAGTAAGGATGGGTACCTGGAATGTTCGCACAATGTACGAAACTGGAAAGGCTGCCCAGATAGCCGCTGAAATGAGAAGGTACAGAATAGAAGTGTTGGGAATCTGCGAAAGCAGATGGAACGGAACTGGAAGGTGCCAACTACCTACTGGAGAGACAGTAATCTATTCCGGCCACCTAGAGGACAACCATGAGCACACCGAGGGAGTGGCCATCATGATGTCACCAACAGCAACCAAAGCTCTCATGCAGTGGGAACCAATCTCCTCCAGGATAATGACAGCCAGGTTCAACTCAAAAGGAAGGAAAGTTACAGTCATTCAATGCTATGCGCCTACAAACGTCTCAGAACAAGAGAAGAAGGAGGCGTTCTACAGACAACTACAAGCAATAATGGACAACGTCCCAAATGGCGATATCAAAATCCTGATGGGCGACATGAATGCGAAGCTGGGAGGAGACAACACAGGAAGAGAACTCACCATGGGTCGTGAGGCCCTCGGTGAAATGAACGACAATGGTGAACTCTTCTCAGACTTCTGCGCCTTCAATGATTTGGTGATTGGCGGTAGTGTGTTCAAACACAAGGATATACACAAGACGACATGGATTTCACCAGATGGAAACACCAAGAACCAAATAGACTTCATCTCAATTTCAAGAAAGTGGAGACGGAGCCTACTGGACACAAGGTCAAGGAGAGGAGCAGATGTGGGTTCAGACCACTATCTAGTACAAGGGACTTTCAAGGTGAAACTAAAAGCCTCGAGGATAGCTGGGGATAGGCCACAATGCAAGTTCAACACTCAATTACTGAAGGACACAACCACAAAAGACACTTCACTGCAACTGTCAGAGCAAAGCAGGAAACACTACGCGACATCACTGAAGAATCATGCGTGGAAGAACATTGGAAGTCTCTGAAGGCGATTCTCAACGAAACGTGTTCAACGGTTCTAGGAAGAAAGAAGAGACAAGACAAGGAATGGCTCTCAACGGACACTTGGAAATTAATAGAAGAGAGGAGAATGGTGAAAGAGAAAATGATTCAATGCAAGGACGGACAGGAGAAGGAGACGCTGAGCTCAACTTACAAAGCACTGGACAAAGAAGTGAAGAAAAGTGCTAGGAAGGACAAAAGACGATTCTACGACAACCTGGCCACTGAAGCTGAGAAGGCAGCAGGCAAAAGGGACCTGAGGACACTATATCAGATAACCAAATCTCTATCCGGGAAGAGATCAACACAAGCGAAACCTATAAAAGACAGCCAAGGGAAGCCCATTACCAAGGAAGAAAAACAGATTAAACAATGGGCGGATCACTTCAAAGGACTCTTGAACCGACCATCACCTGCAACCCGTCCAGAAATACCAACAACAGCGCGCACACAACTGCAAGTTGACACCAATCCTCCAACGAGAGCTGAAGTCTTGAATGCAATCAAACTTCTGAAAGCTGGAAAAACAGCCGGACCAGATGGAATACCCCCTGAAGCACTGAAAGCAGACCCAGAGACGACAGCAGACATGCTGACTCCATTATTGCAAAAGGTCTGGAAGGAGGGAAAGGTGCCTACTGACTGGAGGAAAGGTTACCTCGTGAAACTACCAAAGAAGGGCGACTTAGGCCTCACTCTGCAAGAACTGGCGAGGAATCATGCTCCTATCGACGCCAAGTAAAATCCTGAGTCGCATCATCCTGGAGAGATTAAAGGACGCACTGGAGACAGAACTCCGACCAGAACAAGCTGGATTCAGGAAAGGCAAATCATGTACTGACCAAATTGCAACTCTACGCATCATCATCACAGAACAAAGCATGGAATGGCAATCAAACCTCTACCTCAACTTTATAGACTTTGAGAAGGCCTTCGACAGCGTTGACCGTGAAGTAATTTGGAAATTACTCGAGTACTATGGCGTACCCCAAATATTCATCAACCTTATTCAACAGCACAACGACAACGGCGCATGTCAAGTGATCCACAACGGAAAACTCAGCGAGGCGTTTGGAGTAAACACAGGAGTCAGACAAGGGTGCTTATTATCACCAATGATATTCCTAATTGTGGTGGACTGGATTATGCGTCAGACAGTGGGAAACGAGAAGACAGGAATATCCTGGACCGACGTGAAGAACCTAGAAGACCTGGATTTCGCGCGTGGATGATTTATGTTTGATGTCACACAAAATCGAAGACTTACAAGCGAAAACCGACAAACTGGTCGAAGAAGCAGCCGGCGAAGACAGGACTCCTGGGGAACATAGACAAGACGGAGGTTATGAAAATAACCAACCAACAACAGCAACAACATCCAACGTCAATCACCATCAACGGGAGGGATTTGAAAGAGGTTACTTCATTCACTTATCTAGGGAGCATTGTCTCAACTACAGGAGTCGGAACGGTCAAGGATGTCAAATCGAGCGAGAATCGGGAAGGCGAGAAACACATTCATCAACCTGAAACCAATCTGGAAATCTTCGTCACTCACAGCATCAACAACAAAAGTCGGATTTTCAATACAAACGTCAAGTCAGTCAGTTCTTCTATACGGATCAGAAACTTGGCGGGTGGGTCACAAAGAATATTTCCAACAGCTGTTGCAGACCTTTATTAACAACTGTCTTCGGCTCTATACTGAAGATCAGATCAGATGGCCGAGCCGGAAAGAATCATCAACAAGGAATTATGGAAACAAACAAAGCAAGAACCAATCACCCAACAAATATGCAGGAGAAAGTGGAGATGGATCGGACACTCGCTGAGGAGACCAATGGGTGACATCGTGCGTCAAGCCCTCGAGTGGAACCTGAAAGGGAAGCGGCGTGTGGGACGTCCAAGGGTGACATGGAGGAGATCGTGTGAAGAGGAGTTGAAAGAATATGAACTAACAAGGGTGCAGGCGAAAAGTACAGCAGAAGAAGACAGAAGCAAGTGGAGACGTGCAGTTGAAGCCCTACGTTCCACTAGGAACCCAATGGAGCAATAATAATACTTCCATTGTGTCGTTGACTGTTGCGTAATTTAAAGTTCGATCACTGATAAGGAAGGAAAGCTAATCGTTGAAACTGTGGAGCTAGGATGTGTGTGAAGCATTCCTATCCATTCCCTTCTACTACAAGGAATGTTAGCTGACATATGAATAGGCTGTAAAAGAACCAGTTGTGGTGAAACCAAAACTTGGAATTTGTCGATGAAACCGTTGAAAGTTAGTTTGAGCCACGTGGAGAGACGTAGACTGCTTGGCTGGGATCCTCAAGATTTTAAGAACTAATGGCTGTAAACTATTGGCAACATGTGTTAAAGTCGTTTCTAATGAAGAACATGAATTCCCTCTTTGTGACCTGCCATATCTCTTTGAACCCTAATGTTTTCCCATATTACTATTATTTGCCCCTCATATTTCTGCTTGTTACCGTTCTGCTGGACCATGTTTTAACTCTCTTTAGTCTTCCTTTGTGTGATACATGGAATGTTGCAACTCGAACTGCTGCTCTTCTGTGCAAAGTTCTATGACAACTCCGTGTCATTCAGTAAGTTTTAGTAAAAGTGCCGTAAACATTACCTTCATATGTGTATCTGTTGAAATACTTTTACGTAGAAAAACTACATTTTAAACACCTAACTACTCAGTGTATGTTTGCACTGAATTTTGTACCCGCTTACTGAAAGAGAACAAAAAGCTGATCACATTAAGGCCTAGACTGAAGTGTTTTTCACTG
The DNA here is from genome assembly GCA_944472135.2 of Trichobilharzia regenti. Taxonomy (NCBI): domain Eukaryota; kingdom Metazoa; phylum Platyhelminthes; class Trematoda; order Strigeidida; family Schistosomatidae; genus Trichobilharzia; species Trichobilharzia regenti. The sequence goes on from OX235262.1 coordinate 156,574,909, forward strand.
CATCCTTTCCACAAACAGTTAGCAAAGATTTATTGAGACTAAGTCAAACCAAAGGGTGATGTCCTATTATGACAGCTTCACAGTGTTATATATCGCGAAAATAATAGTTCATACAACACATTAGGAATTTTTTAGAGGTTGGAATTTATGCGCCATTTGATCCCTTCCCATCGGCTGTTGACTCACCTTGTAACTAAAAGCTCCTGAATTCAAACCTCTTTGGGTGCATTATGTTGAGGAGATCCACACTAGAACGCAGCAGCTGTCTAGTATCCCTGGTTAACCAGTGGTTCTATAACTCAGTTAAATCTATGTGGAATTCAATAGCTGAATTTACCTCAGTGAGTGACTTTATTCTCCCTGAGACTCGAGAATGATATGAATAATTTCAAAAGCCAAAATGCTTTCCGCTAAACCTAGTATTTCACTTCTGCATAAACAACCAAGAGAAAAATAAAAATAGCCACGACGTATGACAGCTAAAATGATTGCCTTTAAGATACTGTGGTTTGTCACACCAATTTATTGACTTTCACGAATATCCAAACCACCAGTGATGGCGTAATATGACTTGCACTTTGTGTACACTGTTGTAATTGGATGGATAGCGGCAATCCAAGTTTCCTACTTGTTGGAACTTATCAGTCAGCAAGGATTAACTGGGACCCTTATGAGATTCAAACCTGGGTCACTTGGTGCTTCAGTCAGAGGTGTTACCACCAACTTGATGGCAAGCAACCCAGAATGGTAGCCATATTGCAAACTTGACTGATAGAATTCAGTCTGCGCTAAACAATAGACTAGATGCATGACACTAGTTATGGCGCGATGTCCAATCAAAACTTTGTGAACATATCTAGCATATTTGTTAAATTTGTATTCAATTAATATTCGAACGCTACAACCACATTAATTTTAAGCACATTTCGTGAATTTTGATGGCGAAAAACTGAAGAAACCATGCATCGAAAAGAAAAATTAAATGTTTGGGTAATATTTTACAAATATCTACTGAAATTGCATAGGCAGTTACTAAGTGAATGAGAATTCTGCCGAAAGCGACATTTTTTGCTGTGGTTGTGTTCTCTGAGCTGGATAGTTACTTTGCCAAGTTTTCACCGCCCTACTAAGCAGCATTTTCAGCGCATCTGTCTAGTAGGGCGATGAAAGTTTTGCAAACAAATTATCTATCCAGCTAAGAGAACACAACTACATCAAAATTATCCACCTAAGCTACAAATCTTCTCCATCATATCTACCCATTATTCACAATACTGATCTATCATAATGGTCATAATTGTTTTAAGATTTATACTCAGACATTTATACTCACTAATCCTAATTGCAGATTTGTCCTGAGACTTTCAGAAATCGATTAAACACATAATACCTTTTTTCGGAATAGGCTGGGATTTATTCGCAAAAGACTTGGGACTGAGGTGTCTTCCCCTAGTTTAATAAATTGTAATTAAATTCGTAAAATTATCTTTCTATCTCCCTCACCTCTTTATGTCACTCTCTTTATCACAAAAAACACTATTAACGTCTACTGGTTGAATAAGACAAATTAGTCTGTATTACATTTTAAAAAAATCTTTAAGCTCAGTTGTTTACCCCTTTACTTCATAATTCAGTGAATACAAAACTAACAAAGTGAACTTAAATTTTATTGTAGCTATTCAGTCGGAAAAATTGATGGCTTGATTTTCTTTTTCAATTTGAATACTCTACTTATATTGGAATAATGAAATTAGGAGAAGTAATGTAGTCAGGTCGTGTGGGTCCGTGAATTTGATGACAACACGGGTAGTCCTACTCCTGATTAACACTTACTTTTAAACCCCACCTAATTTACTAGCCGGTAGTGAGTCTTGAAAAGACGAAGATTCAACATGATACTAGTAGCTGTATCTCGTAAAAAAAAACACCACCGCCACCGAAAAATTAGAAGCTTAAAGTTTTATATCACACTGGGGACACAAAGAATGGAGAAGATATCATTTAGCGGATTAAGAGGAAATAATGATCAAGTAAGTGATTAGATCTCTACTGATAAAGATATAAGATGGTCACCTAATACAGTGACCTGTTAAATTGCCTGTAAACTGATGTTTAAAATTCATTTTTATCTCAGTTACTAGATTTTCGTCATGAACTCGGATGAGTTAGAAAGGAAGCAATGGATAGCCGTTTGTTTTTAGCCTAGGACTCTCCAGCAACCCGCAGTCACGACCCCGGGTGATTGAATTCCCGCTTAAGTGGCTGAATGGCTAACGAAGTTGGTCTCGTGATCTGAAGGTCCCAGGTGAGGTCGTAGGCTCCTGCTTCTGAGACGTACTGTGGTGGGGTGATGTAGACAATTGTTTCCAGCGGAATATTGTTCTCATATATTCCCACAGTTCAATACAGTATTAGCAACAGAATAATAAATGTATTTGAACATTCCATTTCATGTTGTTTAATGTAAACCAAAATCCTACGTTCAGTGATTGGTTAAAGAATGTAAAGTGTGTAGATATAAATAGCTGTCTGATGACTTGAAAATATACCTGGCTTCGGTGTCTTGACTTCTCCTGTTACAGTACCTTAATAGGATGAAATAGTTGTTCAGTGCTCCCTGGTTTTCAACGATATTCGTTCTTTCTGGAATCCAGCAAATGAATTTTAATTAACTTTAATCCCTAAAAATCCGATGATGTAGGATTTATTTATTATTCAAAAGTGTCTGACAGATTGTTCATTTACTTGTACTTTGAATAGAGGCAAGACGAGATGTTGTAAAGCAGGTACAGACGGTATGCACTCCGACTTTCATGTCACCAAATCAGTTAATTAACCCAACACAGGTCATTTAATAGTATACGCAAAACCACTTGCCCTTTAATACGATGTAACACAGAACACGGAGTAGTTTGAGAAAATCGACACCTTAACACAATAATTCTACTTGTACATTATTATTATTCCATTGGATTCCGAGTTCAACATATGGCTTCAACAGTAGATCTTCGTATCGTCCTCTTCTTTGCATTCATCTTTACCTGGCCCCACAAATGTTCATAACTTTTCATCTCCTCCTCACAAGATTTCATCCACGTCACCCTCGACTCCCAACTCGTCGTTCTGCATATGGGTTTGTCTAGAGGGTTAGGTGCACGATGTCGGTCGACGGTCTTCTCAGAGTGTTTCCGATCCATTTCCATTTTCTTCGAAATATTTTCTGGCAGAAAGTTTTTATGTGGTTCGTTTCTAAAGTTCCTGTTGCTAGTTCTTTCTGATCTTCAGTATGGAACCAGAGAAGGTAGCAGCTGTTGATAAAAGTCGAAAGCCTGTTAGAAATGCTTTTCATAACGCTCAGGCCAAGTTTCTGACCAGTACAGAAGATTAACATTAGTGCTATAAGTCAAAATTTTGTTGTTGATGGTGAGTTCAGGAGATTTCAGAACGATGAAAATCTTCCTTGCCTTTCTGATTCAGGTTTTAACACCTCCATCCGTGGCGTTTAGATAAGTGAAGGGAGCGATCTACTTCAAATTCCTCATGTTGAAAAAGATTGGTACTTACTTTATCGGTTGGTTTTTCAACACCTCTGTGTTCTCTACGTTCACCTAAGGTCACGTCTTAGCCGCCTGCTTCTTCTGCCAACTTATTGGTTTTGCTTGTAGGTCTTCGAATTTGTGTGACATTAGACATAAATTATCTGTGATATCCAGATCTCCTGGAGCCCTCCCCCACCATCGGTCCGATATAAATTCCTGTCTTTGCACTTCCACGTACAGTGTTCCGCGTAATCCAGTTCACTACAATTAAGAATATCATTGGTGATAATAGGCAATCTTATCTTCCTCCTATCTTCATTTCAAAAGCTTCGCTGATATCTTCGTCGTGAATCACTTCACATATGGCAGTCCTTAAAATTAATAGACAGCTCATCAATGGCTTCTCGATGATTGTCTTGAAGTTTGGATAGGAACTAGCAACCGGCGGGGCTCGCCACGTCTGGTATTGAACAAATGCTCATTGGTGGCAGTGTTATATCACGAATTACCTGGAGTTAGGATTTGCAGGTCGCTGAATCCCAACGCAGCATCTGAATGACTTATGCCTTGGATTCCGGTGGCGTAGTGGTCTAGGAAGGCTCTTGGGGTCATATTCCAGTGAGTGCCTGCTGATGAAGAGTCCCAAAATAGGAAAAACAGCTTTCCAGTATTTCCTAAATTTAAGTGCCAGGAATTGGTGGTAGAATGCTCACCATCCACATGCGAGGGCTGGACTAGATTCCCAACTGGTGCACTCCTAGATTTTGGCTTTTGGCATGGGACGGCCGAGTGGTTAGGGTGGTGAACTCTGAGGTGATTCCCCATGTGGGTTCGAATTCAACACCCAACAGGTGGCTTTACGTCGTCGGCCTATTGATAGAATCATTGTTAAACACGCATGTTGTCCGGGGTTAAATTTCCAACCAAACCACTGATGAATGTCGCTTAGACGATGGTAAGCCTAGTAAGAAGAGGGAAGAATGGGTGAGAGACTAGCAACCCAACCCCCAAAAAGATAGAATATCACTGCCACTGAATCTTTAAAGCTCAATCTTGTAGCTCGCTTTTCCACTGGGAACGCAAAGGAATAAAAAATTAATCTGAATGGCCAACTGACTCACCACGTGACAGGAAGTTTCTAGGTTCTATTTCTGGTGTATTCATTTGTTCCCTCTTTGACTTTTTGCAAAGGAAGGACAGAAAACATTTTATGTTTTTTTTGTAAAAAGGCTAAATGTAGTGCTTCAAACAATAGTTTCGATGAGTGAACATCAGACATATTTAAAGTGTATATTCCTCGAAATTTTGGGGAAATTTTAGATTTAAATATTTCCTTCTATGTTCGCAAACACTTATGATCCTGCATATCACATTAGAAAGTCGAAAAACATTATGCAGCAAAACCAGTTTAAATAGTCCACAGTTGATTTGGTACGACTAAGTTTGGTAGACATTTGATTCATTGTCAGTCTCAATATACGATCTATTCATGAAAACATAATTCCTACCTGCAGACGACAGTTTCCGTTGATGGCATTGTTTATAATACTGGGGAGAAAGGATGTTAACTCACAAACAGGTTCTGAAAGACATCATGTGAGTAAACTTCACGAATAATCTTACGCCAAAGTCAAAATCGGAAAGGCAAGATACGCATTCACCGAACTGAAACCAATTTGAAAATATTCTGCACTTAACAGAAGGAACAAGATTTGCATTTTCAACACCAATGTCAAGTCGGTCCTTCTACATGGAATGCGTGTCACCAAAAGCATTTCCAACAGATTTCAGACTTTCATCAACGGCTGCCTTCGCTCCATACTGAAGATCAAATGTCCAGAAAGGATTAGTAACAAGAAACCGTGGCTGGGAAAAAACCAACAGGCAAGAGCTGATCGCTCAACAAATATGTAGGAGAAAGTGGAGATGGATTGGGCATACATTGGGGAGACCGTCCAATGACTTCGCGTGTCACGCCCTCTAGTGGAATCATAATGGCAAGTGACGAGTGGGTTGTCAGTGCGAAGGTGACATGGATGAGATCACGTGAGGAAGAGATGAAAGAGTTTGGTCAATCGTGGACCCAGATGGAGAGGACGACAGAAAACAGAACAAAGTGGAGATGTGTTATTGAAACCCTACTATGTTCCACTCGGAGCCCAAAGAAACAATAATAATAAGAGATTGTCACTAGGTAATCTAAAGCACAGAGGTTTTATTAACAGGGGGCGAAATTTGTAACACTTCACACAGTTCCTTTACCCAGAATTTTGCTTCTTTTAACGTTTATGTCTTCATACACAGTGTACAGCATGATAATAAGCTTTCTTTTCAATGATCATTTAAACAGTAATTGACAAACTCTTAAACTCAGTTTTTACCTATAAGGTTGGAACTGGCAGACACGAATCTCATCTTGTGTGAATATTTACTCAAAGTTGCTACACACACCTATATTTTACATCAAACTAGGAAGAAACAGGTGTTCTGTACTCAATGATATCCGCAATGATACTTCTTCTTGACGAAGCCGACATCTAAACTTACAATTCAGCACATTCACAATACTCAGCCCTACTTATTGTGCATGTAACATTTCATATCTATATTGGTTTTACAGTTTAAGCGTTGGATTTATCTGTAAAAGTAAAACAGAAGTTGATAAACATCAAAGCGGCTTACCTAACTTTAAAGAAAGTCTAATTAAATGAATTTTATGCCAATATTTAATTAGAAATACCACATCATCTGACATCCGCATGTATATTAGTTCTATAAACAGTGAGTATAACCTAACGAAGACATGTTCAACATCATGATAACAACAATGGAGGCACGCGTCTTCACCACATATGCCTTATACCTTTACTAGTAGTGATTTCCTTGTTAATTTCTCTTTGATTACCTTTCAGCTAGCTACACAACGACGTATTTTTTTACATCTAAACAATAACTGAAAACTCTACATTCATATGATTTGATAAGATTCCTACTGTTGATGAAAAGAAACCTCATAGATATACAACAACGCTACTAACTCTACCTCCATTTTTGTCAACTTCTTTGAACTGATTGTTTATAGGTGGTAAGGTAAGACAGGCATAATCGTAACACTGATCAGAGTGGTCCTACTTGTAGTAGTATAAATACCACACAAGTTTATATCTCATATTTTATGAAAACTAAAAGTAATAGAATAAAATAGCAGAAAAAAGGAAATGATTCTGTACAACAGAGGAGAACATAAAAATAAACTGGGTGGGGAGATTAAGTATCAGCGATGACAACAACAACAATCAAAGACACTTTCTTTTTCATTCTGAGAAGAGAACGGTAAATGCTTAAAAGAAAAACTTTCACTACAACTGTTGTGACTATTCTCCCCGCGTTCTTTCATTAATTATCCCCTACACAAAGAAAAATGACAATAATAATTATAATAATAATAGTAGTAATTAGGGTTTATACTGAAGAAATACACATTCACATAAGATCCAAGTAGCCTATTTCTGTTTCTTTTAATGGACAAAAATTGAATATTGAACAAGGGAGATAATAATCTGATTCGCTTCTTCACAAGATTCATCTATAGTGAGTGAAAAAATAGCAAACAGAAATAGCGGAATTAATTTAATAAGTCATACAGCCAAGTGTACGAAAATAGGAATCACAAATCAACTGAGTATGATATTGTCCAGGATGTAACTTTATATGCAAATTTAAATGTATATGTATGTATGCATAAATATATATGCTGGTGTAACTGCAGAACACAGTGATATTAGACTGTTGGAGGCACACAGTAGGAATCCTTGGCTAAACCTTGGTTTAGTGCCAGTTTTCACTCACCAGTCAGCAAGGCGTACCTGCAACCTTCAAGTAACTCATGTTCCTTTTGAGGTTCGAACTCGCGTCACCCAGTGGTGCAGTCAGAGGCGTTATCAGTATGTTATTACTATTACACTAGTAACCAGTGTTTAGTCAAAGAACACAGTGATATTTGAATAGAGTAAGAACAATGGTTTTTAAAGAATAAGATGGTACCTTCATATACTTAGTGGTCTTCTCATCATCTGTGTACAGTCTGAGGAAGTTAATAAGTTTTTTCACAGAAACACTTTAACATACTGCCAAATTTTACTTAATGTCAATCGATAGGACACTCCAAACTTAACGGAGAATCCGTAGAAACTGCACTTAAATAGTTTATACCCAGAAAGGTCGAGTTTAAACAAAAATTAAATGCTTAAATACATTGAGAAATGAGTTAAGTAATAAAGACAAGTGGTGAATAAGATAATGAGTAACCAATAAACTGAAGTGGCCAATGTATAATAACGCCCGCTATTCTACTGATCATGATTATGGATTAATGACATATTCTTCGATACTTTTTGGGTGATATGTTTTTGTGTAAATATACTTAATTGTGTCGTCTTTTGTGTACTCACGCTTAAGTTGCGGGCCAAGAGTTCGTGTAACGATTATACGCGGTGTTGGCGTAGACAAGAGATACTCATGACTACCGGTCTGTCACTAGCTTAGTATCCTTATTTCAACTCGTTTTCTAAAACATAATAAATTTATTCAAGTGATGTTTTGTAGGGATTTGATTGGTTTCAGGATTTCATCATGAGCTGACATTAGTTAGAGAACCATTGGAAAACCTGGGAGTACTGGACAGCTGTTTTCATCCTAGTTTGGGACTCTTCAGCAGTACGCACTGCTGAAGAGTCCCAAACTAGGATGAAACAGCTGTCCAGTACTCCCAGGTTTTCCAATGGTTCTCTAACTAATGTCAGCTCATGATGAAATCCATAAATTTAGTTGGTGCATACAGTGAAGCTCTCAACCGACTAACATTTGAAGTAATTTCAAATGTCTTCTTAAATTTCACCTCATAATCATTTTTTTATAAACTAGGTCTGTTTGTTTCTCTATAAATAGTCGAATGCCATAAATATATATGATGTGGAGAATTACTAGTTCGAGGGCAAACTGATAATGATTATACGCCTTAGCTGTAAAATTAAAAATGATAATCATTCGTTCCTTGCATTCCATATGGAATGAGAGGATTCAGCAACACACCCGCAGTTCCACTTTCAAATGGCTCTTTGATGAACTTTGATGGCTTCCGCTTTCTCTTCATAGGATTTCCTCCGTGTCACTCCCACTCCGTCGTTTGCCATTTGAGTCCCACTCATAAACCAGTCTGATATGTGATGTCAGTTGAATCTCCCCTCAGCATATGTCCAAGCCACCTCCATTTCCTTCTGCATATGCTGTTGACTGGTTTACTGTCAGAGTTTCATGTTTCATATTCCTTCTGATTGGCCATTTGTTCTTCAGTATAAGGTGAAGGCAAATGTTGACAACACTCCCCAACGGGCTGTTGGTAATGCTTTCGATGATGCATGCACCAAAACTGTGAACCATACAGAAGCACTTACTTCATTAATGTTATTGTTGAAAACTAGTATCTTGTTCCTTGTGCTGAGTACTGTGAGTCCCCATACTCACTTCACAGTGATGAACGCCTGTCTGGCTTTCCTGAACTGATCTCAGATGGCTCTAGCATTGACACTTGAGCCGCCCCTCATCGAAACAAAGCTATCCAGCTAAGTAAAACAGACTTTTTCATTTAGACTTCTCCCTCTAATGACACCAGGTGTTTTTTTATCGGTCGGTCTTCTGTATGCTCACTTGAAGTTCTGTCGCCACTTTTCCCTCTGCTAACTTGTTGGTTTTCCCTTGTATATATTCAAGGTCGTACAGCATAAGATATAAATCATCAGTGAAATGTAAATACCCTAGGACCCCTTTGTTGGCCTAACCTTTGCTTGTCTTCTCACTCAACTCAGTTTACCGCATAATACATTTTGGCACAATCAAAAAGTTAGCTAGTGATAGTGCACAATCTTATATTACTCCTATCTTCAGCGCGAAGATTTCAGTGATTCTTACGATGTAAAGCAGTTTCCAAATTACTTCGTTCTCAGACTTGATAAATGTCTAAGTGCTGTTAAGGTAAGTTCTTCAGATTCGTGATATTCACGATATTTGATTCCTAAAGCTGCATATATAAAATATGAATCTATTCATGGTGAGCATTGGAACATTTTGAAGAGTTGAAACTTTCATACTTATGGTATAAGATATACACGCCTTAACTTCTAGTTTCACCTAAATTTGGTACTAATCAACATGAGACAACAAAGTTATCTAAGGCACATTTCTGTTATTGATGAAATCTATTCATCAACTCATTCCCTAAGAATACAAATACATACTTTTATACTCAGACAACATAGCTATTTGAGTTTCTCATATGTGTCGAATTTATTTCACGAAATTACGTAATCGGTTTATTTCAGGAGGAAAACTATTTTATTTGACTTACCTTGTTAGATTTCCATTACTAACCAACATTTATTAGAGAGATCACTTAAAACTAGGAAGCACTGGGCAGCCATTTCTTCCTAGTTTGGAACTTCTCAACAGTGCACAACCATAACCACAACAGAGATGGAACCTGGGACCTTCAGGTTATGAGACCAGGCTCGTTGACTCTTCAGCCATCTGAACTCTTACTTCATCAGCTCAGGATACAATGCTGCTCTCACAAATGCCCTAGATGAACATCCACTTCACCTTGACATAGTGGATCCCTCTGGTCACTACTTCCCAGTGCAGCTACAGAAAATCCATCCAGTAGTCATTAGTCAGCTGGCGATTTATATTGAGATTACAGAATTTGTGGGGATTTTTAGATTAGTTTCAATTATCAGATTCTCTTATGATCTGAATATACTTTTTTTTATTTATTTATTTTTTATTTTTGATTACAGCTTGTTTCCACACTGTATTTTTGGTACAAGTATGGAATTTTCAGCATGGATATCGGTAGTCTAAATTTTGCAGGCCGACCATAGATATCAGGTCTGCGTCAGCAGGGGATCAAACCTCGGACCATGTGCATGGTCGGCGACAGTCCTAACCACTGTGCCACCGACGCACAGTATCACATTCATCTTTCTTGGAAGGCTTTTCAGTTGACATAAATTGGAAGGATAACATTCTCCGTGTTTTTCTCTCGTTGTGTTCATTTAGCCGGATGGTTTAACTGAGAATTTTCTTCAGTGAGAAGTTCAATATGCATTTATGTGTACCTTTAGTGATGACCAGTGAAGACAGGTTAAATTTTACCAGTGAAAATAACATACCATGACTTAAAGTTGACTTTGATGCAAATCAAACTCTAAAATATATTCGGTTTCAATAAATAAGTGAGCTAAAAATATCGAAAATATTTACTTTTTTTTCTAGAGATTGTGAACATTTAGTAAGATGACAAAGTCAATTTGATTACCGAAATTTGTTTACCTTTGTTGAATATGTACGAATCAAAGATGAGCATATTTTACCTACGCTATAATCGCTTTCAACCATAGAACGTTTGTATGAGGTCAACTAGTCAAATATTTCAAGATGAAGATAATTCTTGAAGGCAGCTGTGATATGGGCCGATACCTTTATTATCTCTGATGACGGTCACGATCTAAATCAGTTACTACAAATATCTAACAACTGCCATTCAGCTACATAGTTTACTCTTGAAATAGAAAATGGATCTAAAATTCCTTTTCTTGATGTTGAACTTACAAGAAGAGCTGACAGATATTTAAGAAGGTCCATCCATAGAAAATCCACATGAAACGTTCAGACGACAAGCTTCTCTAGTCGGGTACCAATCAGTCGAAAAATAAACTTCGTCCATGCCATAAGGATACTTTATGTGAACTTCGACTTCATATGTGACCTACTCATTACTGTCTGTAAGAGGAAAATTTTCACTTCTTTATGAAGAACGTTCTTCGCGACAACACTGAGAGTAGGACAAGATCCCGCACCTGACCACTTTTTTGTGTATGTATCAGTCCATCTGTTGCTGTGGAGCGTAGCACATTGGTTGCTCAAAGTGCATCCTGGTGAAGGGTCAAAGAACACTATCCAGCGTGGCTGTATAAAGTGTACAATAATCGAACATCTCGTCGCCACTGGTCATTCCATCTCGACAAACGCCTCCTGCTTCAAAGTAATCTACGAAGTGAAGAACAACCTGCCAAAGACAATACATTTTCGTCTTCCTTGTATTGCAGAAACCCAAGCGATTCAGTCAAAAGAACAAGAACTATGCATACAAAAGAAAATTATTCAGCCATTTCTACTATCATGGTAACAACCCTGTTGATTCGACTTAACTTTGTTTCTATGCTTATTTTTCTAACTACTAAAAACCATTACGTAATTCCGTATTTTATTTTGTTTCCATGATCATTGTGAGCAAAACTCTTTCATCAACCTCTTAATCTCATTGCATAACTCTTCTTTAACAATCGCTTGTGACAACTCATCACTTTTGCCACTACCCTCTTATATTAACATCCCATTCCTCTGAGAAACTTTTGTATTACGTAACTCCACCAAGAGCCAACTAATTTTATTTTCTTTCGACAAATTTAATGTACACACACATACAAAGTAATTATATAGATTTGCAATTGTACAGCTGGGAAAATGAATTCGCCGAAAAGAGACTATTAGTGGAACTACTGGTCTTCTTTCAAGGGAAGAAATATCTCCAGAAATGTGTTGAATATATCTACAAAGCACTAAGAGACAAGCAATTCATCCTCAGAATATCCAATAATGTAGATATTAATCCCTGTAAGGAAACAATTGTTTGGAAAAGCCTTGAAGAACCATCCAGTGAAAATATTGATACTTACTTCGATGATTCAAATGATTTTATATTTATAATCCTCCTTTCTCCTAGAATGCAAACCATATTTCTGAAGTCTCCACATCAACTGTAGACTTAATGCTCACCATCCATCCTGGCTTCTGTGTCACCTTTAAATTTAATGCTTCTCCTCGTGGTTGTGTGATTATTTTTATTATTTCCTTCAATTCCTAGAGGAGCATAGGGCTTCAGCTGCACGTCTCCATTGCCTTCTGTTTTCTGCCAACTTTTTCACCCCGCTCTAAGTCTGCCCACATGCTTTCATCTCCTCTTCACATCACCTCCTCCAAGTCACCCTCGCTCTGACGACCAACTCGCCGCTTCCCTTTCGGGTTCCACTCAAGCGATGGCTTGTCTAGTGATGTCACTTGATGGTTTGTTTTCTCAGAGTATGGCCAATCCATCTCCATTTCTCCCTGGCTATTTGTTTCACAATTGGTTCCTGCTGGGTTGGTTCGCTCACTCCCGAGATCCCTGTTGCTGATCTTTTCTGGCCGGCCATCTTGAGTAATATTGAGCGAGGCAGCTGTTGATGAATCTCTGTAGTTTGTTTGTAGTTCTTTTTATGACATTTTGAAACTATAGAACAACTAAACTTAATCTGAATGAAACAATCGAATATAGTCTACACTCTCGATTACGTCAAAATTATATAATGCTTTCAAAACCCTAAAATCAGACTATCAAATCCAAAGTAAAATAAGTGAATTTATCCAGTCAAAACAGATAACAAGGCAAAATCACTGAAGAGGGAAGGGTAACAACCAAAATAAACGTGTTTCAGTCTAAACGCGGGGAACCGGTCTTCGCCCTCTCTGGAAAGCAGTACACCGTATATAAAGGGAAGTCCTCCACTTCATTGCCTACTGAAGCTGGTGTCCCTCAAGGTGCTGTTCTTTCTCCTTTTCTTTTTTCTTTCTTCTTGCACGACTTGCCTCACTCTGATGAAATAAACTTTGTGAAATGCTGATGATTTAACGGTTTCAATGGCTGTTAACTCCCAGCTAGATTGTACTAAAATAAATAGCTTTCTATCGGAAGTCAGCAAATGGTCTGAGTCTAACGGTCTTAAACTGAATCCTTCTAAGTGTCAAACTGTTGATTTCAGCTTAAGATGTAAACGACAGTTAAAAGAAGTCATCGATTCTCATGACACTTGTAAAATTGACGACAATGATATTGGAATCAAATCAGAAATTAAGTATCTTGGACTCATTCTCTCTTCTGATCTCTCCTGGTCTTCCCATGTCTTAGCAATCTCCAGTAAAATATTCCGCTTGACATTTTACATTAAGAAGTTAAGACACTCGGGTATAACTCAACCCCTCATCCTACAGTTCGTAAACTCTTGCATCCTACCTATTCTTCTTTATTGCTCACCCTTATTCTTTCCTGGTTTGCTTAAAAAAGACTATGTCACAATTCGTAGAATACTGAAGACTGTCAGTAGAGTGAGTGGTGTCCCAGTGGACCACATAGTTAACGTCGTTGTCGATAGGCATTTGACTTCGTGCAATAAATTTGCTAAAGGGATTTTGTCTGACTTGGAGCATCCGCTTTACCCTCAGCTTTCACCTTGCATCTCCTCAGGTAGAACAAGGAGTAACTTCAGAAAACTGTATGCTCGCACGTCTAAGTATAAGAATTCTATGATACCATACTTGGCACGTATTTTATGTGATGAAAATAGTGTCAGGCAAGAATTAACTAACCTTCTTTCATCTAGTAAATAAACAATTTCCTCCATCCATCCTTACATACCTTCAAGTTTTACTTTTATTACTTCTATTATATTTATGGTCCTGTTAATTCTCTGTTTTACTCTCATAATTGCAAACACCAACTTATCTCCATGACGGCTGTAATCTATGTTTTTTCCTTCACCATATCATGTAGAAAGAACATTATATTCAATATTTTTAAACATGTTAGGATTTCTATACCACATTGCCAATACTGTGTGACACAAGCCAACGGCAATTTTCACTTGTATTATTATTATTACCCTAGCTGTTATCATTATTATTGCTATTTCCATTTTATATGCTGCATGTTTTTGACACTACCTCTATTGTAAATGTGGAAAATTTTCTGTGTGATTAATTTTATTTATAATTTGAGGAAATTAGATGCAATATTGTGATTAATGCTGAAAATTCCAATCTGTATCACAAGTACTGTTTTTGGAATAAAGTAAATCATTATTATTATTATTATTATTATTAAAGCTGACCAAAACTCGCTTGACTTACTCCCAGTCACCACAAGATATCACAATGACATTTAAAACGACAGTTATTTGAGATAAAATCTACGGTAATATTTAACAGTAACAAAATATCACATAGTCAAAATTACCTTCAACAATGCTATTAGGTAGCTGTACAGATCAGATAAATCTCTTGAACAAAACTGGCACCATCTAAAAAAAATTATATAATCAAAATCGGTTGTGAGAAGTGCAATAGAATCAAGAAGAATATTCATATCACGGTGGGTTGAAATCTGTGTCAGGGAGAATCACACACACACAAGAACAGTTTTCACAGACAATTCAGGATCAAAAGTACTCTGATTGATTCAGACAAAATTGTAGTCGTTAAACAACACATTATCATGAATATATTTCACAACCACGAAGAGAAGCATTAAAATTGAAGTTGAAATATAAGGGATGATGGATGATGAAAATTAAGTGGACAGTTGATGAGTACTCGTCAGAACGATGGTATATAGTCTAGGAGAGAAGTGAGTAACAGCTATAAAATTAGTTGAAATTTTCAAAAGAATGATTAGTAAACAAAGAATACTTTTCTCGATAAATTCATCATCAAGCTCTACAGTTACATATACATTAAAGGGAATGAATGAATTAATGTTATGAGCAACATTAACGTCATTTAAATAACATCGAATCAATAATACCACTTGATTACAGTTCACTAGCATCAACATAACAATAAAATGAATTTTAGAAAAATCTAGGAAAGATAATTATACAAATTCATGAATTTATAGTCTCCACTGAAGGCCGACCAGGGCAGTAGTAGTGGGTGAACATGCTTCTTTTGCACACAATCCACTGGTTGTTTCACATGAATTACGATAGCCTCTGCTGTTTGGAACATGCGGTACCTCAATGTTTTTAACAATTCATTTGCCAGCCGGTAGACGATAGAGTAGGATTCTTCAATGCCAGCTGGCTTTGTGGCCAGAATTTTCAATCAGTCAGTTAAAATATCCAAATAATTGTCAATATTGTAATCATATCGTTCCGGATGGATTTTCCAAACAGTTATTCCGTTACACGAAATCTCGTGGACTCGTTTAATTGCAGTCTGATGTCAGACCTGGATCACTTAAGCTAAATAACTAACTATCTGCAAACAGTAATTCCCCCTGTTTCAAAGAGAAACATCGCAAAGTAATCTTCCAGAAAAATGGACATTCAAGAAAGTTCAACCAAACATCATCAAATCACATCATCTGAAGTTGTTAGGATTTATTGTCTTATGATAAATGAAGAACATTTCTGAAGTTATTACTAGTCTACAGACAGATTAAGGGAGATATATTTGACTTGCACGCCAGCATAGTGGCTTCATATTATATTATGTAAACCAAGATAAAGTGAAACTAATATCCACAGTCGGAAATAACTATGCTGTGTTTAAAATGGACTTCTTTTCATCTAATACATCTACAAACAAAAGCTATCTGTCAGACAATATGACATACACGTTCGTTAATTTCATTCCATGTGAAAAAAATATTATTATTATTAAGAACATCATTTACACTGAGAAAATATGAAAATCTCAAATAAAGGAAGTATAGAAAATAACAAAGATTTCATAACAACTTGATAATTCCATCTACTAAAAATTTTATCACCAACTATGATGACGTTTTTCTTTCTGCAGTCAATAGATCATATATACATATATATTAACTGGAGACTTGATTAGTTATCATGAGATTAGAAGACATACGATAGTAGACACCTGAAGCTTCTTTTATGACATCCCTGGTGCCATCAAAAAGATGTTTCGCTGTAGTCTCCTTTCATAAAAAGTTATGTGATTTAAGAAAATATTTGTGGAATTTTTTTCCACTTTTTCCATGCTTCAAAATGTACAACTGTTTTGAAAATATATAACTATGTATCTTTTTTTCACAAAATAAAATGTACTTTTAGTCACCTCAGTTTAATGTTTGTAATAAAAAGTCTATATTTTCATTTTATTTGTTTATTACGTAATATTAGGCTTTTTATTATTCACATTATTACTCATTTCACACATCTCTATTTCACTCGGTCCTTAACTGTCTCCATGGCCACTCACAGGCTTTCAGTTTCGTTTAACACGGTCTCCTCCATGTCCCCCTCAGATACCCATACAAATCGTTACTTCGCATTCTGTTCCCCTTAAAGTTCTCGCCTGGCATGTGACGCCACATGGTACAATAATAATCTTATTTTACAGTGATATCATCAGATCATGAGGCTAGTGATTACAATTTTTGCCACTGAATCATAAAAGAAGAAGTGTTCAGTGAAAAGTTACTCTTTTCAGTGATATCATTTTCAAGCTGTATTATTGTTATTATTCACTTGGGTTCCGTGGGCAACTAAGGTTTCAACAGCGCGTCACCATTTCACCCTATTCTCTAGAGTTTTCTCTTCATCTGATCACACAATTGCCCGTAGACCTCCATCTCTTCTTCAGGTGATCTCCTGAGTGTCACTCTCAGATTCAATTCCAACGTCCCATTTGGATCCCACTCAATGGCCTGTCTAGAGCCGGTGTCACCCAACGGTTTCCTCAGTATGTGTAAGATCTATTCCTATTTTCTTCTAAAAATTTCTTGAAAAAATGGGTTCTTGGTTGATATCGTGCGCTAGCAGAGTTTCTTGTGAATAATTCTTCCTGGTCTGCCATGTGATCTTTACTATAGAGTCAGCGAAAGCAGTTGTTGGTAGAAGTTTGAAGTCTATTGGGAATGCTTTCTGTAATGTGCCAAATTTCCTACGCATATGGAAGAATTGCCTGATTTAACACTGGTATTGGAAATTTGAATTTTGTTCTCCATGTTGAGTGCAGAAGATTTCCACATTGATTTCGGAGTGATGAGTGTATGTCTTGCCTTTTTCGACCCCGCTTTTGACACCTTCATCCTTGCAGACTGCCTTTAGCTGAAACGATGGTGCCCAGATAAGTGAAGGAAGCGACCCCTTTAAAATTCACTCCTTTGAAAGCGATTTGTGCTATACTTTGATAAAGCTATTAGCATTAAATAGCGAAACGTCAGTAAAAACAATATTGTTTTCATTCATTGGGAAATACAAAAACCTTTATTATAATGTTTGGTGTTAGTTGCTGTTAGTTGATTAGGTATCTTCATTACCACCATCTTCTCTATGTTCCCTTGAAGTTTTGTCTTCAATACCTGTTTCTTCTACCAGTGTATTGACTTCTGCCTGTAAATCTTCGCATTTTCGCGGTGTTAGACGCAAATCGTCTGTGAAATCCAGATCTTCTAAAGTCCACTTATCGGCTTAACATACAATGGCATTTATATAGCAAGATTTTAAACAGCGATAAGAAAAATTATGTAGGCAGTGAGGAGAACTCAACTGAAGTTGAAGGAGACTTAGATTAAGAGCGGTTGTAATAGAGAATTAGAAATGTAATAGTGAGACAGGGAAGCAGAAAGTTAATTTATCAGGAAAAATCAAAATTCATGCGTTTTAAGTTAAGACAGATCGGGTCTATTGTAGGTTCAGTGACTGGACAAACTTCAGAGATTGAGATTTAGCATATGGATTGCCATGTACATTGTTCAGGGTTCGATCCCCTGCCGACGCACACCTAATAACTATAGTTGGCCTGCAAAATGTGGGCTACCGATATCACATGCTGAAAATTACATACCTGTACCAAAAAACAGTGTGTAGAATCAAGCTGTAATCAAGAATAAAAAGATATTTGATTCGTACTCCTTTGAGAGATTCCTGCGTATTCCTAGTTCCCGCATTGTCTTGGTGTCCAGATTGCATTAGGCACTTCAGAATAGAGCTTCTGAGGGATCTCCTTCTCCATAAAACCATGAAGGTAAATGTTCCGTGATATGCTTGGACAGCAAACATTGGGTACGGTTGACATACCTAACTCCGCATAAATAGGTGAATTCACAGACACACACTGATGGGAGCAGAAATGATAGCTTATGTTTCACGTTCATCTGAATCAATGGTTTTTTGGAGAAATTAAGTCAAAGCTCAGCTGCAAAGAATGTTTTCCACAATGGATGGGACAAGCGGTTGCTCTGCATTTTTCCAAGGAGTCTCCAGTGAATGTTAGATTCAGATAGAGTAGTATTTTATTGGCAGAAGGTGTGGTGTAGGCCTCATGGATTTTTGATGAAGCGTTAGGAATGGTCATTTTCAATAAGACGCAATTTTTAGTGTTCAGCTCCTATTCTGTATTGTCATAACTGCAAATATTGAGGATTATCTGGCTCTTATAATGATCAGGTTTCGTTTTGTGTATAAAGGTATCAAACCACGAAGTTCGTAAGTTGTCCTTTCCACGGTGACTTTCTGTGGATTAATCTTTTCAGTGTTCTGTCGCGTGCAAGTCTTGTCAGCTGAACACCCAAAAAAATTTCTGACATGCCTTCAACTTGTCACCATTTAACAAGATACATTATCGTTAATGTTTGAAGGTGGTGCTTGATTAACACTTCTTCTTCTCAAAACAGATTCCACTATGAACCAATAACAGCTAGAGATTCGTTAGAGACTGAGGAGTACTGGACGAGTGGTTCATCCTAGTTTAGTACTCATCAACATGACGCATCAACGACATCACCAGAAGTCGAACATAGGGACTTTAGTTTACGAGATGAACTTGTTGACTATGCAGTCACCGGATTAGAGTTTAGTGTCCCTTGAATTCTAACATCAGCCACTGCACTATTTAGTGCTGCCGTGAACAAATGCCTATCTGGCGCATCATCCAATCCCCTAACATATTCTCTCCTCATTTTCTTCGAAAGGTACAAAAACAATTATTTGTAGTCGGTTAGAGAACCATTGGAAAACCTGGGAGAGCTGAACAGCCGTTTCCTCCTTCCTAGATTGGGACCCTTTAACAGTACGCACCCACCTCAGGGAGTTCGAACCCTGAATCTTCTGGTTACAAGGTGAGCTAGCTCGTGGACCAGTAAGCCACTAGGAGCTTCTAAATTCTACCAATTCACGATATAGCGCAATCGCTAGCCAATGTCTTCGGCGAGTATTTGTCCTCACACCCGACCTGCTGGTCACGACGTCCCACTAGAACCCAAGGTAACTACCTACCTAAATAGGGCCAAACGCTAGTGAACATCTCTTCGATATTCAAGTATTAGTCTGTAGGTGTCTGATTGATTGGGTCCCAGTAGCTTAATGGTTTACGAGCTCTCTGGTCTTTAACCAAAAGGTCCTGGGTTCGAACCCTGGCGGTGGGTGCGTACTGAAAAAGAGCCCCAAACTAAGGCGAAACATTTGGCTATCCGGTACTCCCAGCTGGTTTTCCAATAGCTCTCTAACTGTGTCAGCTCATGATGAAATCTTGTAACCAATCAATCAAATCCCTACAAATCAATACTTGAAAATAAGTCGAAAGTTCGTTAAAAATGTACAGTGGCACATATTTCAATCCAAGGACATAACTGAATGATTAAAACAATGAGAAGAGTAAGCATCAACTACTTTCCTTTATTTAACATTTTCACTGTTACACTTCAGTATGACACTCTCAAAATTAACAAATTTAGTCAGTTATGGTTAAAAAAAGTGATAAGTAGAATTTCAAACATCGTAACCGAAACTATGGAAACCAGTAATTTTTTCCTATTCTTAGAGTGGAAACTGTTCTTTCTTAATTCTGAAATATAAATATATATACATATATGTCAATCTCGGTGATCAAAATAAACAGCTTCAATCAAGTTTAATCACTTGGAAGTCATTCACCAGTCTGAATGACTCTTAGAGAATAGAATGAATGCACTAGTCCTTGAATAATTGAGTGACTTTTGTTTTATAGGCTTTTTCTTTTTCACTTAACTAGGTAATTTTTTTATAAAACATTATCACAACACTTTCTTATTGCCTTAACAGTATTCAAAACGGTTTGAGTATAGTTGTAATTGTAGTCAGTCTTCTTGAAGTATTACTAGAACTATCTACTAACGGACCATTTTTGCAGCTGTTAAACTCATAAGCATAGCTTATTTCACTTCAGAAAATATATACTGTTAATCACTGTGAACAAAACAGAAACAATGAATACGTAGATTTCTTTCCAAGAAATCCGAGGTGATTATCCAGTCGACTATATCAGCCAAACGTTGAATCATGAGTAAAATCCAAAAACAGAAGATTTCTCCAAAGTTCGCTACCATAGTATACGTGAAATAGGGAATATAGTATACAAACCTCAAACTGCTAGGTCTCTATAACTGAATCCTGTCAGATGCTGTGTCACTGTGTGTCAAAGGAGATTCACAGTCAGGTTAAGCAGCTTGAGAATGTCCGAATAAAGAATAAAAGGATTAGAATAAACGAACTTCCACAAAAAATAAATTATAAATAAAACATGTTCTACAAATACTCTTTAACGTGATACTCGGTCAACCAAATTTCAAGAACTTGGTGTTACAGCCACCGTGTGAATAACGCTCTGAAGATAGGGACTCTCACTGTTCGGCCAAAATTGAAAACAAAACCAAATTGTGTAAAATAGATTCAAATCAAAACCAGAACTGTTGAAGAAACAGCAAGGTTTATTGTCACAGATATGCTTCTTATGCCAACTTTTGAACTCTTGCAAAAAGTGATTTACCTTACGGCTGTCAAAGTCTGAGCCTCTCAAGAGGATGTCAACAGCAGTAGGCTTTGTCGCTAATATACCATCATCGATTGTCAAGACCGTTATATCGAAAATACCACCGCCAAAACCGAAATTCAACACGTTACGCTGACCACCATCCTTCTTTTCTATACCATACGCGACAGCAGCAGGCGTAGGCTCGCTGATGATTCTTAACACATTCATACCAGCTTGACCCTGACTGTCGCTGAAGCTGACAGGAACTGTCATCACTGCACCAGTCACTACCTTACCTAAATGCGCTTCTGCTACTCCATCATATCTGCAAATCATGGATGAGATCTTCTCAGCAAAGAATTTCTTTGTCTCACTTCTGTACTCTACATGAATCTTCAGCTTACTGCCCTTATTAATAACACCAAAAGTCCAGTGTTTCATATCAGTCTGCATTGAAGAGTCATCAGATCATCCACCAATCATTTGTGTAGCATCGAACACTTGGTAAGTCGAGCTGATCACCACCTGGTTCTTAGCTGCATCATCAATCAATCAGTATCTGTCACCACCACATAGCCTGGCATCATTCGGTCCCCTTGGTCGTTGACAATGACCTCCACTTTTTCCTGCTGGAAAACACTAACACATGAATACGTAGTACCAAGCATGATTCCAACTACGTTCGGCAAAATAAAAAATAAGGCAGGGAAATCATGAACAAGTCAATCACCATTTCATGGATACCTACTGCTGAAAAATCATAGACAAGAATGAAAGATGAGTCCAGTATTCTCCGGCTTTCAGGAGTTTTCTAAATGAAGTTATATCATGATTAAACATCACAAGAATCGAACTCCTTCAGACTAACATTTGAAAATAACCTAATTGCTCAGAATCGCCATACAAAATAAACTATGATATCTACTTTGAAGAGTTGATTTCTAAGGATTAGATTTGTTTTTCAGGTTCAACGGTGGATTGATATCAGATAGAGAACCACTAAAAACCAGCTGGAAATACTGGACAGCTGTTTCATCCTAGTTTGGAATTCATCGGCAGTACCTAAAACAAATACAATCCCTTCAAATTACTTCTTGAAAATTAATCTGATGCTCGCTAGTGACTGGTTACAGGACGAAGTTACTTGGAGTTCTAGTGAAAATCATTGACCAGTCGGGTCCATCCAGTCGGCAATGGGGATGGATTTCACACCGATGACATCGATTGGTAGTCACGCTAAAATCACGAATTGATAGAAATTAGAATTCATGGGCCATTGAATTGGGTCTCAGTGGCTATAATATCTACGTTACTATTCTTAAAGCTTTTTTCACTGAATTCATACCCTAAATTTTGAAATAACCTAATGCAATTCGAGTGAGAACGAGTCACTTAGTCAATGAGAGGTCAAACAGGCGTACTGTAGACGAAATGATTTGGTAAAACACTCAAGTACGAGGCTGACTTTGGTGACTGCTGACAAGCAGTTATAGTTTGCATAATTCCCTCGTAGGCCTTGTACGAAACAGCACTGAGAAAAGTATGACATAGATACATATTCAGCTATTTCAGTAAAAAGTGCAAGTATCCGTCATCACAGTAGGTCAGAAAGGTTGATATTATTAAAAGCCTCAGAATGTGGAATGGGAACAACAATAACAATAATAACAGTTTCATTCTGAACAAAATTTCCAGCAGAGTTTATTGCGTGATATTTCCCCTTCGTCTAGAATCTTTAAATAAAAAAATAAATTGACCGTAAATTGTGTGACACAGTTGTATCTAACCTGAAGTGCAAACCAATCCATTACAATATCTCTTCTTTTTCTCCCTGGAGAAATGCACGACATTTTGTTGAATGACGAATACAAATAGTTAAGGAGTACAATTCGTGAACCGACGACACCACTCAGGAACGGTCATCTCATGTATTGGAATACGTTGCCATCGAGGATAATGCTTTATCTGATGTTTAGCAAAAACTTGCGAATCAGTAGGTCGTAATTATTTCGGACATCCGCGAGAGTAAATAATTCCATTAGAAGTCATAATTTACTAGATTTGAACAAACTGAACAGAAGAAACTATAAGGAATATATTGAGGGAGTTTTTTGGTAGCCAAGATTTTAAGCAGACCACCGATTTCATGATCATCAAGAATAAATGAGGTCTGATAACTGTCATATAATGAGTGTGAATGTTACCATTCCTGTGCGGTTAGGATATTTGATAGGGGAAAAAATTTTGCCATTATAGAGTACGTAAAACAAAAGTACATACTATTGACCAATCATAGTTAAATAGATTAGAATATGGCATTTAGAAGACAAACTTCGCGAGATGATGCCATCATTTCGTAGTTTCTTTACAACCGCTTTACAACTAACATGGTTAACAATAATAAAATAAAGATTATGACAATTACCCACTTAAAAAGAAAACAAAAGTGCACGCTTATGACCAATCATATTTAAATAGGTCGTGTAGTCCATGGTAGGCGAAGATTGAAGTCTATTGTTGTTTTTTGTACACATAGTTTAGGCTGAATGTGATAAATCCTCAAAAGTGCTTCCACCATCGCCTTGATTAACCTTGAATTAGAGTTATGCGAAATAATTGTGAAACAGTCATTAATATTGATTTTGTGACCTGACATTAAATAAGTGCTTTGCAATGGATGATGCTGAATTTCTATTAAGATTAATTCCATTGGGATTTTTCTACACGTTTTAATAACCATTTTGGAACATGTTCTTTTCGACAACATTAGAACATTCTATTGGTTCTGCTTAAATAGGTGTCCCCACAGCTGCAGGTGGACTTGTAGATACAGTGTTGAGTAGTGTTCACGGAATTTGGTCCTTTAGTCGTAGGTACAGGGATCAAAAATGTTCAAGATGTGAGGAAAAGAGATGAGGGTAGAATGTGCGCATGATGGCTGACCGAATTCTTTAAGCTTTCAAATGTATAATTTGACCACCGTTGAACGGTAGGTTAGTAAAGACAGCTTTCTTTGGTACAGCAGCTGTCTTTCCAAGATGCGGTCTATCCCTACTGTGACAATTGATAAAGTTTTCTCGTTAAACATTAGCTAACAGGACTGAATGTATGTATCGAAACTCACTCATCAATGTGCCTCTTGTACATATTTTGCGGGACCTTGAAAACAAACATCTCACTAAGGAACGTTCATCCTGGATAGGAAAAAAACTGCTGAAATGAAGATATTATCCACTCCATGTCTGTTTACGAAATATAGATAGCTTAGTCGTTCCATAGTCTCCCTTGGTCATTGAAATATCCAGGGAACCGAGTTTGTTATTCGATTCAAATCCAGAAGTCACTTGGATATTTGGATGAATACGATTAAATAGAGTAACAAGGTTTCCGATAGACCTACTATTATTACCAATAATGAGTATATCATTCAAATAACGTTTATATGGCGTAAATTCCCTAAGAATACCTTTCATTTTTTTTCTCTAATTTGGGCATGAATGTATATGCTAACAGAGGCCCAAGAGGGTTACCCATCGCAACATCATCGATTTTTTTGTATGCCTTTTCTTGAAAGATGAATCTAATATTTTTGTATATATTAAGATAATATCTCTGGTGCAAGTGACAGGAATAGGTAAGTTTATCCCAATCGCAAATGAAATCAACAGTTTCGTGAAGAGGAACATTAGAGAACAATGATTCCATGTCAGTTGAGAACACAATCTTCTCCTTAATGTTCAAGGTGTCTAGCATATTGGTCACATCAAATGAACTTTTTACAAATGATTTGATAATGAGACTCTTACAGGCGTAAGGACGTCTGTAATGATTTGATGATACTGGGAATTCGACATATCTAAAATTAGTCTCAGTGGGTTCCCAGTTTTGTGATCTTTGGAAGGCCATACAGTTTGGGAGTATGTGATTCAATAACTTTAAGTTGTCTATAACGTTTTTCATGTATAAAACCATGCATCAGTTAAATCTGAAGCTGACGATTGATCTGCTTTTCCACAAGCATCACATTATCAGTAGTATTATCCATTAGAAATTTGGACTGACCTTTCAGGATTCCATCCATTTTATTTTTTTTTATAATAATAATATTAACAGTTTTATTCCAAACAGTATTTGTGGTACAGGTATGGAATTTTCAGCGTGCATTACAATATATTGCATCTAGTTACCTCATAAATTTTATAAGATTTTAAAATCAAAAAGCAACAACCAAAAAAATAGATGAATAGAAATAAATAAAAAAGAACAGCGTCGCGTTCACACTTTAAACAATGCACCACAGGATATGAAATATAAAATTAGTGTATAATAGATGTGAACAACAGTGTAATAGTAACGAAGAAAGGAAAACAAAAACTAATGGGACTATTTGTTAGAGTGCCGCAGTAAATTGATCGTGTCATACCTAACGGATTTCTCATCACATAACAGCTGTGCCAGATATGGTATTGTGGAGCTTTTGTACTTGGTTGTCCTAGCATATAGCCTCCTATAGCTGCTTCTAGTTCTACCAGCTGAAATGCAAGGAGACAGCTGCGTATAGAGAGGATGCTTGGGGTCTGACAATTTAGTATTCGCTAGTTTCTTACATGACATTATATGTCTATCCACCATAGTGTTAACCAGTTGGTTTAACAATATCCCACTTGCCCTACTAACTGCTTTTAGTGCCCTTCTCAGCAAAGCAAAGTCTTTTTTAAGTAGTCCAGGAAAGATTAATGGGAGCAGTAAAGAGGGATGGGTAGAATACAAGAATTTACAAACTGAGAAAGCAAAGACTGCTTTATGCCAGACTGCCTAAATTTCCATTATTTGGTTTCGTGCATAACTGATTGCTCACCTAACTTTAAGATTTTATTTCATGTGGTTCCATTCAATGATAGTATCTTCACTGAGATTTCAGCCGATATGGGTGTTGTGTTTTAGCTACATACTAATCTTATTAATTCTACACTCCACTCTGAAGTTTATAAATTCTATGAATTATTTGGTAAAGTACATTGCCAGCTATCTTGTCTCACTTATTTGATTACTGTTCACTTTATTTCGTCAGTATATAGATTTGTTACCTGACAGCCCTGGAACTTACATTCAGTGTGCCCCATTTGTTTTTGTTTATATTTTTGTAGTGTTCATATTTACAAAATCAAAACAAGTGATTCAGAGAAAAGAGTCTTTTCAACGAATCTATTATCAAGATACACGAGTATATATAGGTATATATAGGTATATACGAATTTTCCAATAACAATGTGACCTGAAACAAAAATAATTGATTACGTAATTTGTATATTTGCTCCTGAGATATGTAAATCTCAAAGAAGGTATAAAACAACAATAATAATGGACAGGATATACAAACTGAATAAACATATGGAAAAATAAATACTGTCAAAGTAGGATTGGTGATTATAATAGTTTAAAATAGACGGAATAAGACTATAAAAGAAGGAATGTATACAACGGTCTAACTTTTCTGTTTCAACAGCCAAAGTTTCAGCAATACGCATAAGTCGAATACGTAGTCATTGTGTCCAGCCAAAATGTGAATTTCTTACCCTTATACAAGAATGTTTGCAAAAGAATTTATAGATCAGGTGTTTTCGTGCACAGTTTTGGCCTTTCACTCTCATTTTTCACTCTAAACTACCCTATTAGTTCCATCCTTTTTCCTTTCAATCTTTCACAAACCAAAATTACTTAGAGAGATCAATGAAAACTCAGAAGCACTGGACTCCCATTTCGTCCTAGTTTGCGACTCTTCAGCCCTGTACGCCCACAACCCAATTACAGATGGAACCCAGGACCTTTAGGCTACGAAACCCAGCTGGTTGACTGCTAAGTTACTTGGACCAGAATCCAATTACCTGTCAAGCCCTACTGAGAATTCATGACAGATGGGGTCCATCATGTCAAGTTGAAATGGATGTCCATAAAAGGCACTGTCTGAAGGAAGCACCAAATCACAAACCGACAAAAATAGGATTCACAGGTCACTGAATCCTAAGTCAAGTATCTGACTGGTCAACAAGCTAAGTCTCACCATCTGAAGGTCCGGTTTAATCCCTAGGAGTCTCTGGTGTTCAGTGCTAAACAGTGCTCACCTTTCTTCAATCTTCTGCAAACTGATTTTGGTTCATGACAGAATCTACACTTCAATACTTTATACTATTGAAATCATGAAAGTACATTTGTCAAAAATATTGACCTTCTTACCTAATAATGAATAAATTGAATGTTACATTACCAAATACTGAAACTTATATTAGAAAAAACAATAATAATAATAAATGAAGTCTAAATTCATTTATCTCAAAATAACAATCAAAATATGAATGAATCAGGCTTTTGCCTCTTCATCAATCATAAATGATATAGATGAAAGCTGTTCATAAAAATAAAAATATTCTCTTGTTATTATCATTATTAACCGGAGTTGTTGTTGTTGTTATTGTTTTCCTTGTATAACAAACAAAATCTCAAGTTGACCTTTTTATTTATTCATCTATTAAAGTGAATAGCCTTCAAATGTGCGATCTACCTCTTTAATAAGAGGAGGAAAGTCCATCTTCTTACCGTCTAATGATTTCTTCATCAGCTGCATTGCCTGCCTTTTATTTTCTCCTTGGTAATTGTGAATAATTTTCTTCTTCTTATTATTATTATTATTATTCTGCCCCACCTCTATCTAAAGGTTAGTTCGTACTAAATTATTTTTGTTATTGTCAGATCAAATTATAATCTCAAGAGAAAGATTACTCCCATTCGCTTAAGACAAATTTACAGCACACTGAGTTATTCTTTGATAGATAGATAGATAAATAGTATAGGACTTCTCAACCACTAAGGTCATTCACAATAATGAATAAAGCAATCATAGAAAGAAACAGTGTACTGAATCAAATAAATATAGACAGGCAAGACAGCGTAAAATCAAAGTAAAGAAAAAGCGATAACCACTTACGAATTCGAAACACAATACATATATTCATGTACTGGTTTGTAGGGATTTGGTTGATTGTTACAGGATTTCATCATGAGCCATTGGAAAACCTGAGAGTACTGGACAGCTGTTTAGTCATAGTTTGGGACTCTCCAGCAGTACGCACCCACCGGGGTTCTAATCCAGGACCTCCTGGTTACAAGGTGAGCTGAAGAGTTCTCTAAGAATGGTTCTTTTACCAATAGTCAGCTAACATGAAATCCCGTAACCGATCAACCAAATCCTACAAACCAATACATGAATATCAATGAGATGCTTACTGGCGACTGGCCCTACTCAGGTAGGTAGTTACCTGGGGTTCCAGTGGGAAGTCGTGACCAGTAGGATGCAGCAGGTCGGGTGTGAGGACAAATACTCGCCGAAGATATTGGCTAGCGTTTGCACTATATCGTGGAAGTTAGAATTCATAGGCCGTTAGATTGGGTCCCAGTGACTTAATGGTCTACGAGCTAACTCGCCTTGTAACCAGAAGGTCCTGTGTTAGAACCGTAGTGGTGGGTGCGTACTGTGAAGAGTCCTAGGCTACGACTAAACAGCATTCCCAGGTTTTCCAATGGTTCTCTGACCAATCTCAAATCATGATGAAATCCTGTAAACAATACATATATATTTATTGTATCAAATGATCATTAGTTGACTGATGAGGTTGTAAAGCTAAATAGACTGACTTGGCTTGGACATGTGTCACACATGCCAAGACACTGTCTTCCTCTCCCAGTAATGTTAGCTGATATCGGATCAGGTTATGAAAGAGTGAGGTATGCTCAAAGTAAAAGATTATACAGTTCATGAAATCTTTGTCTGGTGCTTTGGAAGGATACTTGGTTAGGGACCTTGAGATACGAAGAATCAGTGACTGGAGACTACTGGTGCAGTATATTTAAAATCATTCTCCCAGATCTGTTCAACTCTGTTTTTATTATTCCCTTTACCAATTATTTCTACCTTTAATAAGTCCTCAAAAATCTTTTACGTCTCCCTTTCTGTCTACTAGAGTTTGATAGCTTAAACTGCCGCACTTCCGTAGGAAGTTCTGTGTTGAATCTCAGTCAGTTAGTTAGATGGCCAAAAGAAGACTACTTTTGATTGATGCAAAAGCTTTGTGTTCCGAGAGGAAAATGGGGCTCAGGCTTGAGCTTCGACGTTTCAGTAGCAATGATGTTTTTTTCCTTTTGTTTTTATTTTTGTTTACATGGTGAGGTTTCTGGCCCCACACTCAACCTTCCCACTCTCACCAGGCTTACTATCGACTTGGGGAATTTTCGAGAGTACGTCACCTTGGAATCGAATGGAAAGAATTCTAACAATGAACTACAGTACACACTCAATGTCTAATTTACTGTTCGTAAATCACAGAAATGATAAGATTCTAAAAATTGCCATCACTGGTTTTATCACTTATTTGTTTAAAATACAGTTTACTATACTTTTGTCAGAAGTGACAATCTATAATAAATTGAAGTCATCTTATATTTGATAATCAGCGGGAGGGATTTGAAAGAGGACACTCATTCACTTATCTAGAGGGCATTGTCTCAACTACTGGAGGAACGGACGAGGATGTCAAATCGAGCGAGAATCAGGAAGGCGAGCGATAAACACATTCATCAACCCGAAACCAATCTGGAAATCTTCGTCACTCAGCCAGCATCAACAACAAAATTCGGTCGGATTTTCTATACAAACTACGTCAAGTCAGTCAGTTCTTCTATACGGATCGGATCAGAAACTTGGCTGTCGGGTCACAAAGAATATTTACAACAGCCTGTTCCAGGCCTTTTATCAACCAACAACTGTCTTCGCTGGTTCTATACTGAAGATCAGATCAGATGGCTGGGACGGAAACAATCACCAACAAGAAACTATGGATGGGGACAAACAAAACAAGAACCAATCAATCGCCAACCAACAAATGTGCAGGAGAAAGTGGAGATAGATGGATTGGACACTCGCTCGCTGAGGAGACCGCTGGGTGACATCGCGCGCACGTCAGGCCATTGGTCGAGCGGAACCAGGCCGAAAGGGAAGCACGCGGCGAATGGGACGTCAGTGCAAGGGTGACATGGAGGAGATGGTGTGAAGAGGAGTTGAAAGAGTATGGACTAAGATGGATTCAGGTGAAAAGTACAGCAGAAGGAAGACAGAAGTGGCAAGTGGAGATGTGCAGTTGAAGCCCTATGTTCTACTAGGAACCCAAGGGAACAATAATAATATATTTGACAATCAAATTACAAATGCCCATAAAATTAAATCCCTATTTTAAACATTTTAAGTAGAGTTTTGATGACCACTTTTGATTTAAACAAATAGCGGCTTCATTCATGTGAACGGTAAGTATCAGTGAAAATGATAGTTACTTCTATGAACCACTTAATCTTCACTGACATAACTTCTGATGAGTTCTTCCGGAGAGAAGGCGATTACTAAATGAAATACTCTAATGTTTCTTGCTTTACCGATTTAAATAATCTCAGAATGGATATCTTGAGAGGTTCATCACCCCAGTAAACCAATCGAAACCGTTTCAGCTTGATATTTAAATGAGATGGTATACAAAAATTAGTCAGACGAAGACTTGATAAAACTATCAGAAGGACTTGTTATTCTGCAAAATTCGTGTGTCTCAACAGTCTGGAAAGACTGGCCACTAATCCTCAAAGATTCAAACTGCGTATATCAGTTTGAATGTATTTATGGAAGCAGATATATGGGTCATACGGGAAGGCGGTTGTCTACTCGTATGACAGAGCATTTTTCCAAGTGAGTGAAAACAGCTAAAGTCGAATTATCCAAAAATTAAATAACAAAGCATCTTGAAGACCACGGAAATGATATTGACTCTGTTAAGTCATTTACGGTTGCCAGCAGACATAGAAACGGGGTGAAGCTTACAACTGCGTAGGCTTGTGCAATGCTTTCTTCTTATTTTATTCCTCCATGTTTCCAGTGGAACATAGGGCTTCAATCTAAGGGATTGAAGTTTCGCTAGCAGGGATGTTTATTTTTACAGGATGGAGTTTCTTGCCCCATACCCAACCTTCCCTCTTTACCAGTCTTATTAGTGACTTAGCGAGGTAAAGGAGTGCATCGGCTGGGGATCAAGCCTCCGAACACGTGCTTGGTTGGTGAGCGTCCTACCACTGTGCCACCGACTCACACGCTTGTGTAATTCGAGTTTGTAAACTTCGTGTCTGTGTACAAAAGAAAGTTGCCGTCGCTCTCAACCTACCATGATAATATATTTTACTTGTTCACTGTTGTTATTATTATTTTTGTTAATATAAAATTTTACATTTTATTCTAGTTCCTATTACTATTCTTGATTCATCTAAAACTATCGTTTTTCATTACAAATATTTAACTCGTTTTAATGTTACTATTACTGCTACTGAGATCATTGTCATTCAGTTTGCAATTTTTGATATATTCAAGTTCCCTCTCTGATAACTAGCTGTTTACTTAAATGATGTAACCGAACAGTAATGAATTACCATCTTAATTTTAATCCTTCATACTCCCTTATCTATTGGAAAATGATATGGAAAATATTCACACCTGTCGTTTTGCATGATCGATTCAGTGTGGTTTATTCACTTATCAGTCATGTATATCCCAATATAATTTAAGTGGTATACATATTACTCTATGTAGAGAATTCAAATGCTTTATTAACTTTTGTTGCCTGTTTCAAATTCATATCAGCAAATGTTTTCGATTCCTAAAGAATCACCTTTGAGAAAATACTATCGTTTGGTTTATTTTAGGATATGAAATGCTTCTAGAAGCAAAGCCAATCTGAAATTTTTGTTATTCAGTGTCTTAATGTCATCCCCTCCTAAACGACAGCCTTATTTCTACATTTCGTTAATGCACGACTTTGTGAGTCTTGACTTAGAGTTATATTGTCATTTCATGGTTACTTAATGTTTTAAAATTAGTAAGTGAGTGTCAGCAAGCCAGTGACAACAATTCTGATGAAGGTCTTGCGACCTTCAACCAAAATACCCTTTCCCATCAAATACATACTGCTTCCGAAGATATTCTCAGTTCTGATTTGTTGAAGATGTCGTAATATTGCAACATTTTCATTCGCATACTTCCAAAAACATCTCAATTTATCGCTTTACATGCTTCCATACATTGTCACGGAAGATGGTAATGAGTACTGATGCATAGATGTCAAATCATTATTTTTACTATTCCCTTCAGTCTCGAATATAACCTAGGGTTTCAAAGACACATCTTCGCTTCACTCTGTTCTCTGCAGCTCATTTCAGATGACTCAATGATTACACATAAACTTTTTTTTATTTTTATTTTTTGGTTACAGCTTGATTCCACACTGTATTTTGGTACAAGTATGGAATTTTCAGCATGGATATCGATAGCCCAAATTTTGCAGGCCGACCATAGATATCAGGTTGCACATCTTTAGTACACGATCTCCTCCATGTCACCTTTCGATCTTCACCTAACTAGTTGTTTCTCATTTGAATTCCACTTGAGGGTTTGGTGCGTGATCTGGTACATGTCGTGGTAAGATTCTTTTAATTTCATTTGTAAGTGGAGTATATCAATTACAACATAGAAATGATGGCAACTCCATTCAGTATAAAAAGTTCTTGTTTGGAGTAACAAAGTGGTTATTATTTTTATTAATGATTTTCACTTAGATTTGAATTGTTCTGTCCTCAGAATTAGTAGTATTCTTGCGTTCTCCCTCTTGAAAATTTTTTATTGGTCTGTTACTAGTTTTATTATGCTTTTGTAATTGTTGCTTTATTTATAGATGTTTGTCGTAGACTGGATAATGAGTCAGACTGTGGAGCACGGGAAGACAGAAATACGCCGGACCGACAAGAAGACTGTGGAAGGTTTAGATTTGGCAGATGATTCATTGCTAATACCGAAGACTTACAGGCAAAACATCAATTTACTGATAATCCCGTTAGCACATTCTGCAATCACGAGCGAATGCTGCAAACTGTATAACGGTTTAAATTTGACAAAACAGCTACCTAAAAGTTAATTAATTTAGCTGAACACAGATCAAGAGTATGGATAAAGACAAAATCAAGCATATGAAATTAAGTCGGCAAAGTGAAGTATAAGTAACGTAGAGTATATTCGCCCTAGTAATGCAAATTATATCCAAAGTTTCCTTAAGGGTACATAAATTCGATTTTAATCTTTTAATATCAGTGATTTCAGCGATATTCAGCAACCTAAAACTTTATTGCTCTCGAAGGATCTTAATGCATCGATTTCATGACCAATAGAAAACAAGTAGCGAGTAGTAGTAGTAGTTGCTACTAAGGACGTTAGCACCTTTCAGATCAAGCCTATTGGAATGCAATGAGATATACGATCAAAAGTCATTCTGTATGTTTGAGCTATGCATGTGCCTTGACACATACGTATAAGTTGGCATATACAGTCAAAGTTAACAGTTTATCGTCTTGTGTTTGTTTTTCTTGCTTAGTTCATGCTAAGTTTCTTCGAACTCTGCCGTAATATCACATTTTTCCTTGCTTCTACGTAAATCTCATTAGGTAATTCTATCACCCTTATCCAACTCATCTTGTGTATTAATTAATATTAACTACTATGATTTTAAAAACCCATCAATTTTGTCATTATTCTCTTCTCAGAAAAAAGTCTATATGAATGCGATGATACAGCTAGAAAAGGGAGTTCACTTAAAAAGCCTCTTCTCTGAACTACTCATCTTGTCCTTTTCGCAAGAAAATAACCATTCAATTATATTATTTTGCTGATGATATTTGCCAGTGGAATCCAGGTAACGTACTTCACCCTGCTTTAGACTCTTCATCTGTATATACTCGCTCCCCTAGTGAGTGATCGTGTTCCCAATAAGACATGAACCCAGTACTTAACATTCCAAACGCCAAATGACTTCATGTTAATCTTCAGACAGTGTGGAAGCATTCGCAGTAATATGATGATAATAACCGTAATTGAATTTAATTGGTGGATGGTGACTGACAGTGGAATCGAGGATGTGTATTTCGTCCTACTTGGGATTCCTAGTCCTCTGTTACTGAGTGATGATGTTCCCACCGAGGCTCGAACCCAGTGCCCACAGTTTCAAACGCCAAAGCGTTATCCACTAAACCACTTGGGCCACGAGAGCCACTTTTGTGCAACGAGTTATATTAATTATTGAATTGAAGCTTTAGTTTTTCCCGTCGATTGATTGAACCGAAATGCTCGGTCTCACGTTTACATGTCAGCTGGTCACAATCCGCCAGTTAACTTCTAAATACGTACCCAGACATCGTCGAAGCATCTTCACAAGAAGCGGATATGTTAACGTGAGACCGAGCACTTCGGTGAAATTAGTCAACGGGAAAATCTAAAATTCAGTTAATTAACCGTAATAATCACATTATACTAAAAAATAATAATTATACAGAATGGAATTTCTAGTGTTTTGTACATATTGCAGCGATTTAGCTCCTTGTATAAATATATGAGTACATAAAATTTTAAAAATTGTAAAATCAGGAAAGCCGATAGTTAGTGGATAATCAATATAATAAATATTACATGCACTGATAATCCCTGTTATACTTTGCGATTCAATTACTGATTTAGAAACCTTATAAGATCTTTTCCAACATCTGATTCTTCACAAAAATCCATGATAAATATGGTATGTTAGAATTTTTATATTTTGCTGTATGAAAATAAGTTCTAGTGAAATTTCTTCTGGTTTTACCTGAAGATAAATGAGGGAAAAGTTGCGAATAAACAGGGTGTTCGGAGTGAAACAAGATAAATTTAGCTAGCCGATTGCAAGAATTCAAATGCCTATCAACGACAGTGTAAGTTAGTTGAGTCACAAGCTCACTACAAACCCTATTTACAGCCTTCATCATTCAACATATTATGATATACATAGTATTTCTTGAGAAGTTCAAGGAAGAACAAAGGCGAACAATAGAAAAGAATGGTAAATTATTAACTGAAGTAGGAGTGGTTGAGCTATGCTAGTCAAACAAAAAATCGATAGGATATGAGGCGATCAACAGAGATTCGAAGAGAGAATGATGCCGAGACAAGGGACATTCGATTTACCTTCTATCATAGGGCCATCAGTACTACATGAATCATGCAACTTAATCAATTCACGCAATTCTTATTCACATCCGAAAATAAAATTAACAATCTGGCACTTAGACGCATTTAGTTTAAGACTATTAAGATGAGAACATTTGTTAACTTCACATAAGAATCTGTCCATATCCTAACAATCCAATGAAGAAATCACTAGGATAGAAATGGTTAGATCATCGGCATAATTAATGAAGTTATTATTATTATTGTTTCCTTTAATTCCTAGAGGAACATAGGCTTCAGTAGCACGTCTCCATTGCGTTCGACTCTCTGCCAATGTTTTCACCTGGCTCTATGTCTACTCACATGCTTTCATCTCCTCTTCACATCACCTCCTCCATGTCATCCTCGCAATGACGACAGACTCGCCACTTCCCATTCGGGTTTCACTCCAACGATGGCCTGGAGTGTAATGTCACCTGATGGTTTCCCCAGCGTATGGCCAATCCACCTCCATTTGTTCCTGCAGATTTGCTGCACAGTTGGTTCCTGCTGGGTTGACTCGTTCATTGCCAGAGATCCCTGTTGTTGATCTTATCTGGCCATCCGATCTTGAGTAGTATTGAGAGAAGACAGCTGCTGATGGAAGTCTGTATTTTGTTGCAGGTGCTGCTTATGACATGCGAATTCTCTAATCCGTATAGTCAGCAGCATTGACTTCACATTGGAGTTGAAAATCCGGATCTTATTTTTAATGCTCAGTGCTGTTATTCTCCTCACAGACTTGAGAGCCATGAAAGCTTGCCTGGCTTTCTCGATCCTCGCTTGATATCCTCATCACTTCCATCCGCCTGTAGCTGAAACGATGTTTCTCAGTTGGGTAGGTAGGTAAAGGAGATTGCTTCTTTCAGATTTATTTTATTTATGCTGGCTGATTGTTGTCTGTTGTTGCTGCTGCTGTTGGTGTTGGCTAGGAATCTTCATCACCTCTGTTTTCTCTATGTTCACCTGAAGGAAGTCCTATCTTCTCTGGATGCTTCTTCTGCCAACTTGTTCCTTTTCACTTACATATCTTCCAGTTTGTGGGAAATCAGAATTATATCATCGGCGAAGTCCAGATCCTCCAAGTTTTTTGTATGAGTCCATTTTACGCCTCTTTCCTCATTGCCCGCTGTCTGTCTCATTAATGAAGTTAGCTTTAGAAGAATATGGTAAGTCATGCAAAAAGAAAGCAAAAAAAGGAATGGAGACATTACAGCACCTTTAGGCACACCAGTTTTCGTTAGCAACGAAGTGCAGCCCTTTCCATTCAAAACAGTATGTTGTTTTCTACCCGAAAAATAAGAAGACAGCCACCTTGTGACCCAGCTAAACTCAGAGTGTGCTGAAATCAGTTTGCTTCGTAAAAGTATACTAGAAATAGAGTCAAAAGCAACAGCGTAGACTAAAAAGGTGCAGCCTCGAACTCACTTCGCATCTTTATCAAGACTCGAAGCAGTAACGTGGTGGAGCAGAATGGCAGCATCTAAACTGCTTTTACTGCATTTATAAGCAAATTGCTTTGCAACACTAAAAGATTTTAAAGAAGTTTCATTAACTTACTGCAGGAGACGTTTCATCTTTGTTTTTGAAAGATGGAGACGTGAGGATGATTGGCAAAATACAAATTGAAAATGACTGAAAAGGTAAAACAAAACTTTGTAATCTCTTTTTCTCATCTTAAAAATTCACACAACTCATCAAACAGATAACAGTGTACCTTGTATACACGTTTATCCGACGACGAATACGACAAAAACAACAACAAATTAGTCGGCTTTTAAAGAAAAAAAAGTGACAGCGTGTTCAACAGTGTCATGGCTAAAATAACTTTTTAGTGGACAGTTAAAGTGGTGGGTAATAAAATTTTATTTTTATGTGAAAATTACGAGAAAATATCTTCCTTGTGGGTTATTCTCTCTGAGGAAAAAAAGCACTCAATAAATGCCAACGTCAGTTGTTAAACATTCTGAATTTTAACAGAGAACAGCTAGATTATTCTTTGAAAATGACAAGAAGCTCAGCGAAGAGACTCTTTTCGGTGAATTCATTCACATCGCTGTACAATCCCATTTATATATAATTTATTTGTGTCTGTGTATATATGAGGTTTGTCAAGTTTAGATAATTGATCAGGTAATAAAAGAATGATCTAATATAGAAACAAGGTTAATCAGACACTAACTGAAGTAAGATCAAGTTAGTAGGTTAGATGACGTAATATAATTGACTAAAATGTTTCAACTTAAGTCAGGGTAGCAACAGAGGTAATTACAGGTAGAGACTAAGTAGAGGTGGCAAAGAGAATTATGCCACTTAAATTAGAACTGAAATTGAACAAATCAGTTGGATGACGTAACTAATATAAATGACTACAAATTGAGCGTTGGTCAAGTCAGTAACAGTGGTAGTGAGGTGCTGGAATTAAATCGCATGGGGTAGAGAACAAGAAAGTTGAAAATGCTAAATATTACAATTGAGAAGACAAAATAATACTAATGAAGAGACAGAAAAAAAAGATAAGGTAGAATTTACTTGTCGGGTAATAAGATAGATTACGTCCATTGCAAGTGTAGTGATCGAACGAACTTCTTCTGTATGCAGAGTTCAGGGCTTATCAAGTGAATCGCCATTGCTTCTGCAGTTTGAAGAAGTCTGATTCGTACACTTTAAGGAAGACTACTTCTTACTCCTTAGACGACTGTGAAGTTTGTTTGGGGTGTAGCTTGGTGTTCGGAATGTATCAGATGTTCCAGGATGGAGCTGCGTGGATATCGTTTTTCGCCTTTGTAAAACCATGTTATTAAGTGTTCAGTGATACGTTTGGAATGTGAACGCTGAGTACGGCCAACATACCTGGCTCCACACGAGCAGGTGAATTGATAAATACACATTGATGAGTTGGCCAGCAGTGGTAGCTTATCCTTCACGTTCACATGAATCATAGGTTTTGTGGAGAAGGTTAGTAGTAGTTCAGCTGCGAAGAAGGTTTTCTTAAGTGAACGCGACAGTCGCTTTTTTAGTGTTTCTGCAGATATATCTCCATTGAATTGAAGGTTCATGTAGAGTAGTTTTTTCGAGACGCTAAGCATGGGTGGCTTTTGTGGTCTAGGATTCATAGATTTTGCAATAAGTCTTTCTGGATAACAATCCTCGACAAAGATTCTTTTGAGGTTTTCCAGTTCATCCTTTATGGTGTCTAGGGTGCAAATTCTGCAAACTCTGTAGCAAATGTGAAACACTGTGCCGTTTCCCACTGTGAGATAAAAACAAATTACAACTCCTGTGGAACTGATTGTATCGATTGCACAAGTTGCACACACTTACCAAACGCATCTCTAAACATTATCCAGTATGGTTACCAAGAGAACGATGCCAGTCATTTGGTAGCTCAATTCTTGAGCATCTCATACACCCATATGAAGCATATCTATCACAGTCCACCTTTAAAATTATCCGATTGGTAAGGCTGTATGGTAAATGCGGTGTTATGTTTTTGTTTTGGTGGTGGAGGTGTCAACGATTCGTCTGCAGAACTCGAAACTCTGTATGCAAAAACAGTTTGTTCAGTCTAAAAGTCCTTCCTACTTGTTTGCTTCAATTTCTTTAGTAAGTTATTCAATGATATCATTGTTATATTTCCCTTTAGAATATTTTAGCAGCTTTTTTCTCTCACCTGCATACGTGTCGAGTGCACACTGAACCACCTTGCCTCTTACACTATATCAATTTTCACCAATATCAAATTCGAAATCCTTACTTCCATTGTGTCACTAGTAATTTCTTTCAGACTTTAAAGACAATTTCTGAGGGACTTTATCCATGATTTTACTCCCCCATACTACTCGATAATAAACTGACCTGGTGACAAACAAGATTTTCATCGCCAAATTCCTATAGTTTCGGTGTTTTAATTCTTCTAATTAGCTATTTGCTTCACTTACACTTTAAGATATGTAATTTTCCCCCTTGTCTTTCAAAAGACTAAGGTTTCGAAGAACTTATTGTTGAATAGTTTCATATATTTCACAGGTGACGTCATATTTACACTAGTGAACATTGAATGACTTACTGATTCGCAAATATGATAAGAAATATGAACCGTTTTTGCACAATCATCCACTAAGTGTGTTATGGACGGTTCATTATTTGTTATAAATACTTATGAGTTCGTCCAAAGTTTTTAAATATTCTTTAAGACTGATTGTTGAACAAAGAATATTCTTTCCGATAAATTCGTCATCAGGTTCTACATTTATATGACAGCAATAATTAAGGAACCATTGTTATTAAAGACATTAATGCTGTTTTAAATTACACTTGAATCAACAGTGTCGGAAGATTACACTCCGAAAACACCAGCATGAGACAACATGAATTAATATAACGGTAAACAAATATGAGATAAATTAAGGAAAGTAACTTAGAATTTACGGATTTATAAGTTCTATAGCAGCGAGGGGTAGCAATAGTGTCTGGACATGTTTCCTTTCTACATAGAGCTTTGATTGTTTCAGACAAATTGCAGTTGCCTCTGATGTCTCAAGTGTTCGGTATCTACTGGCCTTTGATAATTTATTTGATACCCAAAGGATGAAACAGAAAGACTCCTTAGTGCAGGCCTCGTGGCGCGTTCAGACGAAGTGATCCGATAAAGAGCTACTGATGGTTCCAAAAACACCTTTATTTAGCCAGCAGAAAAAATTAATTCCCTAGAGCATAGACCAATATAACTGGATGCACAGGAGCAGTTGAATTGATAGAAACAATTAGAAGAGTCTAGCCTAGATAATTCGTCTCTCAATTGCGAAATCACAATCGGTTGTCTGGAAAATATAAGCTGCAGCTTTCCGGCATTAGACTCTGCTTGAATCGATTTTATCAGCTTTTAGGTCATTTAGCCATTTGAATGGCAGTCACATAAAGGCTTTGTGAAGTAGAAGAGAAGTCTTCTGTATCTGTTTTGAAGAAGCTTTTGGAATGTAATCTTCCAATACTATTATACTGTTATTATTCCCTTGAGTTCCTAATGGAACATAGGGCTTCAACTGCACGTCTCCACTTGCCACTTCTGTCTTCCTTCTGCTGTACTTTTCACCTGAATTCATCTTAGTCCATACTCTTTCAACTTCTCTTCACACCATCTCCTCCATGTCACCCTCGCACTGACATCCCACTCGCCGCGTGCTTCCCCTTCGGCCTGGTTCCACTCGACCAATGGCCTGACGTGCGCGCGATGTCACCCAGCGGCCTCCTCAGCGAGCGAGTGTCCAATCCATCTATCTCCACTTTCTCCTGCATATTTGTTGGTTGGCGATTGGTTCTTGTTTTGTCTGTTTGTGTCCATAGTTTCTTGTTGTTGGTGATTCTTTCCGGCCCAGCCAGCTGATCTGATCTTCAGTATAGAGCCAGTGAAGACAGTTGTTGGTTGATAAAAGGTCTGCAACAGGCTGTTGGAAGTATTCTTTGTGACCCGCCCGCCAAGTTTCTTCTGATCCGTATGGAAGAACTGACTGACTTGACGTGTTTGTATTGAAAATCCGACCGAATTTTGTTGTTGATGCTGGCTGAGTGATGAAGATTTCCAGATTGGTTTCGTGTTGATGAATGTGTTTATCGCTCGCCTTCCCGATTCTCGCTCGATTTGACATCCTCGTCTTCCGATACTATTGATTCAGAGCAATTTAAAGCAGCATTAATGTTTTAGATAGCAATGGCTCTTTAATTATTAATGTTACATAAATGTAGAACCTGGGGATAAATTTATCGGAAAGAGTATTCTATGTTTATTACTTGGTCTTGTAAATTTTTAATGAGCATCTTAAACGAAATATTCTTTAGTCCACCTTGATATTAAGCTTCGTATAAAGTTTCCTTTACAAATACTACTATTTCTGAAATGCTGAAATAACTAAGAGATGTAACATCATTTTTTGGTTCAGTTCTAAATCTTCAGTATTCTAAAATCCAAATTCTGTTGGATGAATTACTTTGGTAACGATTCGTAAGAGATTTCCATGTTGTCAATTACGCAAACTAGTCAGTAAAAATCTCATAGTATTCTATCACATATATCAACATATTTTACTCATTACATACGCATGATATCCATTAGTACATAGAAAGCACTGTAATATTTTAAGTCTTCAGTAGTTATTTTTCGGAGAAAAACCTATTAGAGAATTACTGAAAAACTTGAAAGTACTAGACGGTTGTTTTGCCCTGGTGCGGGGCTCTCCGGCAGTACACACCCACCGCCATGTTTTAACCCAGGACGTTCCGGTTACAAAGCAAGCTCGTAAAATATCAAGCCACCGAAACCTAATCCAATGGTCCATGAATTCCAACTCCTACCAATTTACGACATAGAGTGGCTGCCAGCCAATTTCTTCGGCGTGTATTCGTCCCCATGCCGACTCACTGTACTCCACTGGCCACAATTTCCCACTAGAACCCAAAAGATGGTCCCAGAGAGTCCCAAACCAGGACGGAACAGCTTTCCAGTACTCCGAATTTTTCCAATGGTTCTCTAACCAACGTTGGTTCATCATGAAATCCTGTAACCAATCAAATCCCTGCAAACCAACACTTGAATATGAAGAATTTATTTTGATGTGGTTGTGTTCTCTGAGCTGCATAGTTAATTTGCGAAACTTTCATCGCCCTACTAGGCGGCATCTTCAGTGCATACTTCAATTTGAAGTGAGCTTTTAGATTTCTCCACGAGTTTATTAACCATCTTTCCTGGCGCCCTTGAACGTGATTGGTTGTTTTTGTGTGTTTTCACACCTCCTAGGTTACTTGTATTAGAACTGATTGTTACTTTGACTGGAACCTTGACTCTTTGTGTGTGAAGTTTCTTTCTTATCAGTTGATAAATTTTGTCTATTTCTATGTGTCTAGTGATTGGTGATTCACTGGAATGCCAAGCTTCTAAAAGTTCTCTAGCATTCTTGTTGTTTCCTCTATCTAATATTTGAACGCTGGTTGTCCCAGTCGAATTAATGTTCGTGGTTGTCTGTATGTAGTGATATGAGGGAGTGGATATCATGTCTTTTGACAGCTAGCTTATGTTCGTGGATACGAAGACGAAGGGGACGTCCACTTTGGCCAGTGTAGTGTTTTTCGCTGTTGTTACAATTTATTTTATATATAATTATTGGGTGTGTATGTGTACATGAGTTTGTCAAAATTGATCAGTAATAAATGTAGATGATGTTGGTTTTATCTTGTTGGCATGTGTGTAAATTACTTTGTAAATTTCATCAGTGAGATAACTACAGTCACTGCCCTACCATAATCAACTCCAAAGGAAAACATGAATTAATTTAAAACCAAATAGTTGATCAGTATATGGGATTGTTTTAAATAACAAACGAATTATTATAAATGAGGAAAGAAATCTAGATGTAGGTTTTATTCCAACCTTCAAATAGCATAACACTTTTCACTGAAGTGCTCTTAATAAATTCAATTAGTTCATTGAGTTAGTCATATGTAATGAGAAGTTTATTTTTCACATATAGTTCTTCATAACCCTAAATCATACCTATTAGATTCATATTAATAAATCTTTAATGGATGTATTGTTTTAGTAATATGGAATCAATAGAAAGAGAAAATCTGCTCAGCAATCAAGCTGAATTCCTTATAAGTCGCGAATTTCCTCCCAAAACACAGTTTTGCCATTATGGTCTTGCAGCGGCAAAAGTCCCAGTCTCATTTAATGAATAAACGATAATTTTCCCGGATATTCAAGTAAATACCTACTTGCTACAGCAGTAGTAGACATTCTTGAACACTTAGTATCATATTTTTATTAATATTGCTTTCTTTATTTCTTAGAAGAACATATAGCTTCAGCCGCACGTCTCCATTGAGTTCGGTTCTCTGACAGCATCTTCACCTGGCTCCACGTGTGCCCACATGACCTTCTCCTTGTCATCCTTTCACTGATGACCAACTCGCCACTTCCCATTCGGATTCCACTCGAGTTATGGTGTGGTATGTGATGTCACTTGATGGGTGGCCATTCCAACTCCATTTCTTACTGCGTATTTCTGTACAATTGGTTCCCGGTGGGTTGGTTCGATCCCAGAGATCCCTATTTACTGTTGATCTTTTCTGGCTATCTGATCTTGAGGAGTATTGAGCGAAGACAGCTGCTGATGGAATTCTACAGTTTGTTTGAAGTGGCCTTCATGACGCGGTGTGGCTCCAAGTCTCTGATCCGTAAAGTAGCATCCGTATTGTATTATATTACTTTAGTCAAACTTATTAGAGGATGCCAACAAAAGAAATGTCTACGAAGATTTTGAGGTGAACAAGGATTTTAACTAAATGCGATGTGTAACTCACTGCGAAACAACATCAGACATAAAGCAGCTATTCACTGTCTTTTGTTTGTCAACAACTCTCTATCTAATGGTGGTTGCTGACCAAACGTATTTTGACACTAATCTAAATCTCCACGAAAATCAACATGTGAATATCATTCTTTTGCAAATCAGCAGCCAGTGAATGGATGTCCTAAAGTCTCAATCAGAAGTCATAGTTCATAAGATCCACAATTTCTGATGTGAAGTGGATATTCGTCGGTGCTACCGAGCACCGGAGGTGCTGTATAGTGAAGCAACAGAAGCTAGAACTTACAGGTCATTAAATTTCAATTTGGTGGCTGAATGTTTAACCACCCCACTTAGCAATCTGAAAATCTTAGGCTCCATATCTAATTGAGCCGTGAGTACGCATTACTGGAGGATCCCAAAGTAGAACCAAAAGATTATCCGATGTTTCTTGGCTCTCAATGAATCTCTAACTTACGTTAGTCCCAGGCGAAGTTTTTACACTGGAAAATGTTATAAGACTAAAGATATTCGCTAGATGTCGACTGAACTCACATTAAGGTGACATCAAAATCTACATTACAGCCAGATTCGTATCAACGATACTATTTGTACTGTTTCAAATGCTTCTATTAAGTTTTAACAAGGACAAATAAGTGTCACTTATATAGTAATAACATCAATATTTTCTTTCACATTTAGCCCACTGAATTAGAAACCTTGTGATGGTTCTATTCATTGACAATGTTGACAACTGTCGAATACCAGCCT
Source organism: Trichobilharzia regenti (assembly GCA_944472135.2). Classification (NCBI taxonomy): domain Eukaryota; kingdom Metazoa; phylum Platyhelminthes; class Trematoda; order Strigeidida; family Schistosomatidae; genus Trichobilharzia; species Trichobilharzia regenti. The sequence goes on from OX235262.1 coordinate 156,619,389, forward strand.
GTCAAATTTATCATGAGATTACACCCTGTGTATACACATATGTCATTATTTCTCGACAATAATAAATAATATGCAGTGTCACAAATTAAAAAACATCTTCTTATATAATACACCACCACTGCTCATCTAGTTAAATATTCTCATTTTCAGACATGACATCATCTGAAATGAGTTGTTAAAAAAAGCAGGAGGGATAACTGTTCGTTCGACTTATTGTTAGAGTCAGTTATGATGCATCTGTTACTAGCCTAGGACAAATGTACTCTAGTGTTGTTCATCTGTCTGTCAAAGAATTCTATCAGACAGTAGGAAGGTTGAACGTTCTTATTACTTTGACAGTTATGATAAATTGAAAAAGATTTTTTTTTCTAGAAAATTTAAAAATTAAAATAGTTTTAAAGTTAATATGACACAGTTTCATCTCAATATTCTAATGTTATAAAGTGATAGCAATATTTATTATACCACAGAACGAGAGAAAATAAAAAGCATAGCCTTCCACAGTAGTCGTTAAGCTTAATTCAGAGTCTTCCCTGATTAACTCACAAACGTAAAGTACTTTGTGACTACATTCACATGAAAACTGATCTACAGATATAAGATGGCTTCCATAGTTTTATTCCTTCAATTTTTAATTTGGGTCGCTATTGTGCTTATCAGAAAGCAGCTAAATTATTTATATTCTTCCAAGTTACCGTAAGTTCCTGTTCTTCATCAATATAAAATGTTTTCTTTCATTTCAAATTTTGGATTTTTAGAGAACTCGGTTAATCTCAGTGTTTACTTCATGACTAACCAACATAATTTAAAGAAGTACTAAAAGTCCAAGAAGCTTTGGACAGCTGTTTCCTCTCAGACTTGAACTCTTCAAAAGTTAGCGCCAATGACCATGACTATCCTGACCCCTTGACTACTTCATCTTCTTACTACCTGAAACTACAACGGTTATCAAAGAGTGAGAGTAACACACACTGAAATTCTCAAGAAAAATAACTGTCCCAACTACTTCATCAACAAAATCAACACCAACATTATACAGGGTTGAAAAGTATTCCAAACACACGGACCTTACCAGCTGTCATTCTACATTCATCAAATATATCAAAAGACTTCAGAAGAGTATTCAATAAACATAAGGCCAGGATTTTAAACAAAATATCAGATACACTGAAAAGCAACCTCCTTCATACAAAAGACTAAATTTCAAACGATTCCCAATCTGTGTCATTCAAATAAAATGCTTGAAATGTGATGTGATAAATATCAGACAAACCTTACGAGAAATGAACACCGAAGAGCATTTACTCGACTACCAAGGAATCTAATGGAACTAGGAGAGCTTGAAAATCGTCAGCCATACGTCTAGATGCAGTAAAATCAGGCTATAAAATTGATTTTCACAATATTGAAATAATTCAGAAGAATTCCAGAAATCCTAAAAGACGTCTGATATCAGATGCACTTCCCATTAAATGAAATCTACATTGTCTGAATAGGAATGATGGACTATGACAGAATTTGATCTGGTCTTGTTATCTTTACGAGTTGATTAACTTGATAACGTGAAAATTACATCATGGTGAAAAACGATGATTAATTTACCATATATACACTGGAATTTTGTAAACTCTGGTTTAATAATACTTTGATAAAGCGACTAATAATGTTTAATAAATAATGTTTTCCTTCACATTCCTAGTGGAACACAGGGTTTCAACCTAGTGGCTTGAAGTTTCTGTAGCAGTGGTGGTTATTTTACGGGATGGGGTTGCTATCCTCATGCCCAACCTTTCCTCTTTGCCAGCATTATTTCTGGCTCAATGAGGTGAGGGAGTGCGTCGGCCGGGGATCGAACCCCGGACCATGTGCATGGTCGGCGAGCGACCTAACCGCTGTGCCACCGACGCACAAGCGACTAGCATCAAATAACTGGAGGTTAGTAAAAACATTATCATTTTGTCTATCCTTCATGTGGAAATACAAAACGTTCTATAATAATAAGTATCATATACCTAATGGCCAATTTTTTTCAAACTATTAAACATGAACTAGGCTTGAATATATGCAACACACGCTATAAATGCTAAAACACAAGAATTTCAAGCAAGACATATTATATAACAGTGTTATTCTTCGTTATCAAACAAAGTGTTTTATTTATTTACTCTGGATTGGTTATGGAGAAGTCTCCCTCACATAATATGAAGCCGCAGCTCGTTGGACTAAGCGCTTGACTTCTAGCCACTTCACCACGAGTTTTAAAGCCGATCAGTCTGTGGAGATTTAAACAGTTGAGTGGTATCAGTAGCCCCTAACAAAATAGGTGTGGTTGATCACCAACCTCATGGAAATACAACTGTTTATTCAGTGAGTGATATTGTCCCTCTTTTCACGTGCAGTAATTACTAGTCTGAACGTCAGTGAGCGCAGGATTCTATCAATAGTTAAATTGTTAATAAACGCATTGTTCACTAATAATCAAAACAGCAAATCATCCAGATAATAATTTATGCTTCTTTCTATTTCTTCTCTTTTTTGTTTTATTTCTGCATGAGTAATTACTGGTGCTTCAACTAAATTCAAGTCGTCATATGACTCACATCATTCATTTACAATGAATTATACATTATTACAACAGTCTAGAGTTAACTTAACCCGTTTCCAGGCATATATGTTATCTTAAATGAAGGAAATGTAACAAAAAGGAGGCATAAACTCACTCATACCCACAGCATGTCAAAAGTACTTTTACTAATATAAGTAATAGTACAAATTTCAAACTAATCATTCAATTATTATTACTATTTCCTTTAATTCCTAGAGAAACATAAGGATCCAGCTGTGCGTCTCCATTCCGCTCGGTTCTCTGCTAATGTTTTCACCTGGCTCTAAGTCTACTCACATGCTTTCATCTCCTCTTCGCATGATCTCCTCCAAGTCACCCTTGCACTGACGACCACCTCGCCGCTTCCCTTTCGGGTTCCAATCGAAGCATTGTCTAGTGATGTCACTTGATGGTTTCCTCAGAGTACGGCCGATCCATCTCCATTTTTTCCTGCCTATTTGTTGCACAGTCGGTTCCTGGTTGGTTCGCTCCCAGAGATCCCTGTTGCTGATCTTTTCTGGCCAGCCATCTAACCTTGAGTATTGACCGAAGACAACTGTTGATGAAAGTCTGTAGCTTTTTCGAAGTGACGCGGCGCCAAGTCTCTGATCCGTATAGTAGCACTGACTTCACATCGGAGTTGAAAACCCGGATCTTATTTTCATTTTCGTGCTGAATGCTGTTGAACTCCAAACAGACTTGAGAGTATTGAAAGCTTGTCTTGCTTTTCCGATTCTGGCTTTGATATCCTCGTCAGTTCCATCGGCCTGTAGTTGAAACGATGCTTCCCAGGTAGGTAAAGGAGGTTGTTTCTCTCAGGTTCCTCCCATTTATACTGGCTGTTTGTTGTCTGTTGTTGTTGCTGCTGTTTCTGTTGACCAGGAATCTTCATCACCTCTGTTTTATCTATGTTCACCTGAAGTCCTATTTTTGATGCTTCTTCTGCCAACTTGCATATCTCCCAGTTTGTGGGAAATCAGACATATATCATCGTTGGCGAAGTCCAGATCCTTCAAGTTTTTTGTGTGGATCCATTTATATCAGTAGTTAAATAAGACTGGCCTGGATAAAACACTATTGTAATACACAACTTAAAATCACCCTAAGTGAAATCAACTTTTAGGTGTTGGTTTGAGGAAATATGATTGGTTTTAATCTAGATTACGAACTGATATTACCTACAGAACCAATGAAAATCATAGAGTACTGGTCATCTGTTCCCTCCCGTTATCCCACTCTTAGACAGTCTATACCTATTACCCTATCTGGGACCTATACCATGGCCTTCAGGTAACCAATCCAACCTGTTGACCTTTCAGTCACTGGAGTAGAAACCCCCAATGCTCAATGAATTCAAATTTCCATCAATTTTACGATATAATGTGACCGCCGGCCAATGTCATCAGCAAGTCTGTCTTTACACCCAACCTGGTGAACCCCACTGTTCCCAACTTCTCAATGCAACCCCAAAGGCTCTTTTCTACAGTAAGTCACTACTGCGCACTGTTGAAGAGTCCAAAAATCGTCTGAGAAAAATTATCCAGAACTCTCTGGGTCTCACTGTTTCTCTGACAGACTACAGTTCTTGATCTAACATGAGACCAGTCGCCGATGGAAATCGAAATAATTCCCAGTATGGAGGAAAATTATATATATTCATTTTGCGGTATTATCAACAGGCAGGCTAGTACTAACTAGATCAGGCGTACTTAGAGTTAAAGTAAAATCTCAGTACAAGTTGCAATTTTAAATCATCAACCTTTCTTTGCTCTGATTTATTTATTCTTCTGTGGACAGATGTTTTGGCCGAAAACTCTTCCAACGACTTGACCTTAACTTATATATCACTTTGAAAGATTTTTCTATTAGTTTGGAATGATTTGTAAGAAAGAGTGCACAAGAATTGAACTATTGATAAACATTCGCTTTTTGAAATATAACTGGTCGTATAGTACTCACTATAATTGAAAATAATATGACACTTTATATCTAATTTCTTCTTAATCAGTTCACTTTGAGAGTATCATTTATCTTTTGTCTAAAATATTCAGTTTAATAATAAAATTATTAAGAAACCCAAATTTAGTATTCATTATAAATGATAGTTTGTTAAGGAAAGAACTTGTCAGCACTTTATATAAACAATTGATTTGAGTATATTATTTTTATGGCTTCCTATATGTGCATTAGAATTCAGTTTTCACATTGCATTTAAAAGCGAAAGTTTTTCTTTGTTCGACAGTCAATCTTCAGGAATTCTTATCTAACCTTGATTACGACTCACCTAATTTAGAATTTGTGAACTATATTACTAATCATTTAAGATCATAAGTGGGACTTTACAGTACTTTGTTTGATGCTGACTCAATTCGATCAGTCAAGTGTGCAATGTGGCCAGTATTCTAGGTGGCTCACCATCACGGCGACCATGAAATTTTTGATATTTATTAGTTGAAGGGATCGATGGGAAGCCTTGAACTTAGATCTCCTGCTAGTTGACTAGTTGACCTCAATTACGAGCACGATTAGCTCAGTGGTAACAATCTCTGAATGTAGCCTTGGTTAGCGCGTATTCAAATCCCAGAAGGGACATGAGTTCCATTAGGTCGAAGACTTCCCGCTGATCGCCTTCAACCATCTAATATCAACAATTCAAAGAGACTTTACTGTGTTTAGGAGTCTGCTTTATAATTCATCAAGTGTCCATACCAAACTTTACGCACAGTATGATTTCAAAAACTCACAATGATAACTCAAGTGAATATTGAGTTATATAAATATTTCACTGACTGTTTCATCGATATTAAATCATGTTATACATCATGTGAGCAAATTTAGCTTAAGGGCAAAAATATAAGAGAGCTCAAAGCGTATAGAATATACCCAGGAATATAGGATAAATCAGGGAAGTTGTGGTTAAAACTCTAATCCGAATTAAAGTGAGTAACAAATATTTAATACTTAGTTCTGCTTCTTTCACCTCTTGTTCTCCTTCTTCTTTTCATGGAAACCTTGTATACATTGATAAGGACAAAACCCGGTTTATCAGCTGCACTTGAACAAAGGGATTTTTCAAAAATTGAAAAATTACACAGAAGGAGGGAACACACAGAGAGAGGGAGATAGAAGTTTCACTTTCTTTCAAAGCTAATTTGCCCGCAATTCAGTTTCTATTTTCCCATTGATTGAAAGGACCAATATATTGCTTTCAAGTTAATCCTGAAGTATCATCAAAATATCCGTGCTAGGCGCCGATACATACCAACAGAGGCTGAACATTCTGGCCCAATCAATCAACAGGAAAATTGAAAGTGAATCACAAAGAAAACAAGAAATAACTGATGTTTGTTTTACAAGAGGTGGCTCTTGTGGTCCACTTGGTCTACTGGATAACACTTTGGCGTTTGGAACGATTCCAGTCCTAATGGGCACACCATGATCACTCACTAGAGATCTTGCATTTGTCCAGTTGAAGAGTCGCAAATAGGACGAGATGCATATATCTTGGTGAATTCCATTACTAGTCACCATCCACCAAATTACCCCCATTTAAGCCTTCTTTTAAAACCACATATTATGAATATTACTGAACACAGCATATTATCCAGTCATTAGAGAGGATATCAACTACCTTTTATTGTATCCATTAATTAATATTATTATTATTTCCTTGCATTCCGAATGGAACATGGCTTCGACAAGACATCTCCACTTTGTCCTGTTTTCTGCCGTCCTTTTAAACTGGGTCCACGGTTGACCAAACTCCCTCATCTCCTTCTCACACAATCTCCATGTCAGCCTAGGAAGAGGCCTTCGTCGCTTCGCATTTGGATTCCACTCGAGCCTTGGCACAATCCATCTCCATTTTCTCCTACATATTTGTTGAGTGATCGGTTCTTGGTTGGTTTCTTCCCACCCAAAGTTTCCTGTTACTAATTCTTTCTGGCCGGCTGGACACTTGATCTTCAGTATGAAGCAAGCCAACAAAGGTGGCAGCTATTGATAAAAGTTTGCAGCTGGCTGTTGGAAATACTATTCGTGATGCTTTTGCCAAGTTTCTGATCAGTGCAGAAGAACTAACTGGCTGACTTCACATTTGTGCTGAAAATCCGAATTTTGTTGTTTATGTTGAGTGCAGTGCAAAAGATTTCCAAACTGGTTTCAGGTTGACGAAGGTGTATCTTGCCTTTCCAATTTTAACTTTGACATCCTCCTCCGTTCCGCTGTCTAGAAAAGTGAAGGAGGTAACCTCAGTTAAATCTCTCCCGTTGATGGTGATTGGTGCTGGTTGTTGTTGATGCTGTTGGTGTTGGTTGGTTACTTTCATTACCTTAGTCTTCTCTATGTTCACCTGTAGTCCTGTTTTCACTGCCTGCCTCTCCTGCCAGTATGTTGGTTTGCGCTTGAAAGTCTTCGAGTTTGTGTGACATTAGACATAAATCATTCACAGGCGAAATCCAGATCTTCTAGAGTCTTCTTATCGGTGATCCAGAGTATTTTTGACTCCTCGCCCCCAATAGTCTGACGCATAATCCAGTCCACTACAATGAAGAATATCATCGGTGATACTCAAGAATATTTATTGGCATTGACTACTAAATTTGCCTCTGAATAATTTTAACAAAACTCATTTTAGTCTCTCTCTCTCTGTTTTCTTTCCCAGTGAAAATCAAGTAAACAATAATGACACCTTGATGATTAGAAAAGAAAATTGAACCTGAGTGAAATTCACACTAAGATAAGACAGATAAGAGAGTGATAACCAAAGTGGACAGCATGAGTCGTGTTATTATTATTATTATTATGCTATGACAGTAAGTAATTAATGATAAGATATCGTGTTCATTCGTATTACATTCTGTAGTCAACATTTTCGTAGAATTTAGTCCCTACAATGCTAAGAGAGAGAGAGAGATAGAGAAGTGGTCAGCCGACCTGTAATCCAAGTGTATGGCTAATATATTATACTGTCCAGTCTATTATTACTACTAGTATTACTTTGTCAGTAAAATTTTGTCCGTCAAATTTTTCTTCATTTTTTCCCTAATCTGTATAGTCTGTCAACTTTATTCTTATTTGAAAAAGGGAAATAAAAGTTGAACCTAGTTAGTGCAACTGAACAGCGTCTTCATTAATTACTACTACTTCTACTACTAGTACTACTACTACTACTACTACTACAACTACTTTGAAGCTGTATGGGGCCAAGAGTGAATTAAAGACTTTAGGCGTATAGTACAGTAAGGAATGTGGATTAGACATGGCCTCCTGTTGATTATCATGTGGATGGATGTCATATATTGAAATTATTCTAAGTACTTCAGTTAAAGTCATTTAGACTAGGACCAAAAAAAAGGGAAAAAGAAAGAAGTATCAGGCTAGAAATGTAGAAATATTCACTGAAATGTATTTATGACGTACTTCTGTACAACATGAAGTTTTTTTTTTAGACAGAATAGTACAGATTTTATATTTTCCCATGAATGCACAAAAAAACTGGAATGCTGTTTTTACTGATACCTTGTGCATTTAAGGCTGCTAATCTCTTTACCAAAGACAATATTAAACCAGAATTTACAAAATCTCAGTTTATACACAATAACTTCAAGCATTATCATTGAACAAAGAATAGAATGACAATCAAATCTCTACCATAAATTTATTGACTTGCAAAAGAAATTCAATAGCGTTAATGAAGAAGTAATTTGGGGACTACTTCAGTACTCTGGAATAACCCAAATAATTATCAACCCCATTCAACAGCTACATAACAACACCGCGTGTCAGATGATCGACAACGGGGAATTCAACGAAGCCCCGTGAAGTGAATGCGGAAATAAGAAAAGGTTGACTAATATGACCAGTGATGATATTCCTGGTTATGGTGGACTTGCATATGCGTCACAGCGTGGGCAGCAAGAAGTCATAAATAGGTTAGATTGATAAGAATATACTAGAAGATGTGGACTTCGCAGATAATTTATGTTTGCCACACAAAGTCGAAGACTCACAGGTGAAAACCAACATGTTGTCAGGAGAGGTAGGTGACGAAGACAGGACTTCAAGTAAACAAGCATAAAGAACACAGGAGTGATGAAAACAACCAACCAACAACGTCAATTACCAGTCACTATCAACGTGAGAAGTCTGAAAGATTTAGCTTCTTTCACTTATCTAGGCAGCTTTCATTCGACGACAGACAGCCGTACGGATGAGGATTTCGAAACAATACTCAGAAAAGCAAGGCACACTTTTATCATTCTGAAATCAATGTGAAAATCTTCTGTAGTCAGCTTAAAGAACAAAACTCAGATTTTCAACACCTTTGTTGAGTAATTCACTGCTTCTGTATGAATCATAAACTTGTCTTATCACAAAAACAACTTCCAACAGGCTGCAACCTTCACTATCTCCACAGTGAATATCAGATGGCTGTCCACAAAAGGAATCAGTAACAAGAAATCCTTGGGACGAACCAACCGAGAACCTATGGCTCAAAATATCACGAAGAAATTTGAGGCGGATTAAACAAACTCTGTGGAGACCTTTAGTTGACATTGCTGTCAAAGCAAGCACAACAGTACAACCGAGAGCGACATGAAGGAGATCATATGAGGAGGAGATGAAAGCTTATGGGCAGTCATGGGGTCAGCTAAAGACGACCACAGAGAATGCAGGGAAGTTGAGACGTGCTGCTGAATCCCTAACTTCCACTGAGAATCCAAGGGAATAATAACAATACAATAAGCTAATCACGATTTTTCAGTATAGGGTCTTTTTTACGTCGTCAAGTAAGCGAAGTGGTAAAGATAATGAGACCATATGTAGATTATTGAATTTGATAAGCGCATCAAATTACAAGAACAGCCTGTGTTTACACAATGAAATCGCTTATCACACTTTTTTTGATTTTGTCAATTCCCGGAGGTTGGTGGTTGTCACAACCAGATCAAATTCTGTCTTAGTCAATCATTCCTATTCAGACAATGTGCGTTTCACTTAATAGGAAGTGGTTCTGATATCAGACGTCTTTTAGGATTTCTGGAATTCTTCTGAATTATTTCAATATTGTGAAAATCAATTTTATAGCCTGATTTTAAGGCATCTAGACGTATGGCTGACGATTTTCAAGCTCTCCTAGTTCCATTAGATTCCTTGGTAGTCGAATAAATGCTCTTCGGTGTTCATTTCTCGTGAGGTTTGCCTGATTTATATCGCATCACATTTTAAGCACTTTATTTTTAGACACAATTAGAATGTGAATCGTCTGGAATGCGGTCTTTTGCATGGAGGAGGTCGCTTTCAGTGTGTCTAATATTTTGAATAAAATTCTGGCCTTATGTTTATTGAAAAGTCTTCTGATGTTGATTGATATATTCTTATTTCTTTATTTTTTTTGATGTATGTGGAATGACAGATGATGAGGTTCATTCCTTTAAAATGCTTTTTCAACCTTGTATAGTTTTGGTGTTTATTTTCGTTAATGAAGTAGTTTGGATAGCTATTTTTCTCGAAAATTTCAGTAATATTTGATAATTCTTCTTGCTCATCTTTTATCATAAAAGGTGGCCTTCTGAGAACACTTGAGACAAGGGAAACCTTAGCACCGATGCAGTGTGATGATCAAGAAGCCCAAATATTTTTTGAAGTATGTTTTCTTCCTACACGTAAACATAATAAAACAATAATTCTCTTTCGTCTTAACAAGATAGTCTAGAAAAGGCAGATTACAGAAGTCTGACTCTTCCTTGGAAGTAAACTGAACGTCTGGAGATTGATTGTTCAGTTCCTCTAAGATTGGATTGTGCAGGTTTCACTTTTGGAAGAACGAAAGCATCATCAATGTATCTAACCACAAGCAAATATTTTGTAAATTCCGGTTTAATACTACTTTTATAAAGCAATTAGTAGCATTAAATAGGGAAATGTCAGTAAAAATAACAACATCGTTTTGTTTTTCCTTCATCAGGAAACAGAAAAACTTTTATTACAGTCCATATCACATAACTAATGTCCAAATTTTCTGAAGTGTGTATGGGAAACGGAAGACAGGATATCCTGGACCGACGTGAAGAACATAGAAGACCTGGATTTCGCGCGGGATGATTTATGTTTGATGTCACACAAAATCGAAGACTACAAGCGAAAACCGACAAACTGGTCGAAGAAGCAGCCGGCGAAGACAAGACTCCAGGTAAACATAGACAAGACGGAGGTTATGAAAATAACCAACCAACAACAACAACAACAGCAACATCCAACGTCAATCACCATCAACGGGAGGGATTTAAAAGAGGTCACTTCATTCATTTATCTAGGAGAATTGTCTCAACTACAGAGGAACGGACGAGGATGTCAAACCGAGCGAGAATCAGGAAGGCGAGCGATAAACACATTCATCAACCTGAAACCAATCTGGAAATCTTCGTCACTCAGCCAGCATCAACAACAAAACTCGGTCGGATCCTCAATACAAACAACGTCAAGTCAGTCAGTTCTTCTATACGGATCAGAAACTTCGCTGTCGGGTCACAAAGAATATTTCCACCAACAGCCTGTTCCAGACCTTTATCAACCAACAACTGTCTTCGCTGGATCTATACTGAAGATCAGATCAGATGGCTGGGCCGGAAACAATCACCAACAAGAAACTATGGATGGGGACAAACAAAACAAGAACCAATCGCCAACCAACAAATATGCAGGAGAAAGTGGAGATAGATGGATTGGACACTCGTCGCTGAGGAGGCCGCTGGGTGACATCGCGCGCACGTCAGGCCATTGGTCGAGTGGAACCAGGCCGAAAGGGAAGCACGCGACGAGTGGGACATCAGTGCAGTGCGACATGGAGGAGATCTGATGAAGAGAAGTTGAAAGAGCATGGACTAAGATGGATTTAGGTGAAAAGTACAGCAGAAGGAAGATAGAAGCAAGTGGAGACGTGCAGTTGAAGCCCTATATTCTACTAGGAACCCAAGGGAACAATAATAATTATTATTATGAAGTGTGAACTTGGTTTGGACAAACAAAAATATAGCAGATATTTTAACGAAAACTACATGTCTATGCATCAGATTATGCTGACCGCAATCACAACTAGTCAATAACTTCAAGAATTACGGGGTAAAAATAAAATAGGAACACAATGGGAAAAAATGACTGAAAATATATATTCACTAAACGCATACTCATATCTAAATAATTTTGACTTAAAATATTTTCAATACTTCAATATTCTCTGAAGGATAATGAATATATATATATATATAGGGTGACGTTTTTGTCAAAAATATTTTTGATTTACTGTGAAATGTTTACTTTGGTCACATCAAATATTGACTTAATAATAACTTGACGAGACAAGTTCTATTATCAGATTGAAGAAAGAGGCAAGTTCTTCTTTTTTTTCTTTATGCTATTACATTATCCTTTCGAAAGACAAAAAACAACAACATCTGAAATGTGTGATTTACATGAGAGGTGTGCTTTTTTTGAAGCTTAAAGCTTTGAGAGCTTTGAATTTTGACTAGCGCTGAGTGACATTGATTGCTTGATCTACAGTTCTGTTTAACGTGGACATGCACAAATATCCACTCAAAATCATTTGACTAGACCATCAAAACTGGTTGTGTTATGCTTTTCTTAAAAAAATTTTGTTTATTTACACTGCTCATCAGTTATCTTTTATCTAGGCACAGAAAGTTTTTCAGTCAATTTTTTTATATTACTGATAAGAAGTCAGTCGTATAATTATTGTTGCCTTCTGAGTTTTAAGAAGTGAGTCAGGTGGCACAGCGATAGAATGCTCGCAGACCACACAGGTGGTCTGGGGTTCGATCCCGGCCAGCAATAAGACTGGTAAAGAGAGGAGTTTGGACATGAGTCTAGCAACCATATCATATAAAAACAAACACCATTGCTACCGAAAATTCAAACCTCTAGCTTGAATCCCTATGTTCCACTGGGAATGTATAGGAATGAAAAAAGAAAGTTTTGAGAAAAGTCTTCTGGAGTGACCAGCTTTTGTAAATGTTGAATGTTGTTGAATGGATTTGACTGATTTGAAATTCTATCATGAACTGACTTCAGTCAAAGAACCACTGGAAACAAGGATGTACTTACTGGATAGTGGCTTCCTGCTTGTCTGGAACCTGTCGGGACTATGCACTCATGATAGCAGTCAGTTTTTTGTCTGATTGTTTTTGAGCTTGACTACCTAGAGTAGATCTTTCGTACACCAGGTTAAGAGCCATACTTATTTTATGAGGACTGAAGACTTCATCCAATTGTTGAAACAAATGTAGACTCACTGAACCAGGAATCCATTGACTGCGTCTGGAATGCTCTAATAGCTGGGGTACATATCCACAGCTATTCAACTTTTGGTTACTTTTTTTCGTTATTATATACATGGGACATTTCATTCGACACAATTTACGATTACACTGTTTCACCATATTTCGACGTTATATTAAATACACCTTAGCACCTTCATTGTTATTTCGATAGCACAACTGATAGCGAAATGTTTTTTAATAAGTTATATCCGGTGAGGGAATTGAATCTTAGGTGTGAATGCATAAAATAATAATAATCATATGAAGTTCAATTAAAACTAGAATGTTTGTGATTATAATCGTAGTTAAATGTCAAGTGGCAAAGCAGATTAATGCCATATATAGAATAATTCATAGGAGGGATAGAACTTGAAAAAGGATGTGCAATTATAGGATTAGTAGACAAATCGAATAAAACAAAAACGTTACGTAATATTGTGTGAAATTTAATAGCATAGAATTTATCGTTGTAAAAAACAATTGATTTAGAATGACAAGTGGAACAAGTGAAAAAATACCGGGGACAGTTCAAAGTGAAAATAGTAATAATAACAATTGACTTAATAAGGAAGAGACTACAAATTGAATAGACAAAATGAAAAATGAAAAATTGGTAGAGCTAAAATATGATTGGGGATTATCATATTTTAGCATAGAGGGATTAAGATCATGAAAGTTGGAGGGGTTGAACGAACTTTTTCTGTACACAGAGATCTGGCTTTTCTGTTTCGATTGCCAAAGCTTCAGCAATACAGATGAGTCGGGTACGTAGGGATTTGGGTAATTGCTCTTTGCCTTGTAGATAACTTTAAAGGCGGAGGCTATAGAGATAGGGTGATTATTATCGACCAGATGTTCAATGATCGCGCTTCTTTATTGCTCCACTTCCACCTTTTCGTAGCCATGCAGGATAATGTTCTTGCACCCTCTTGGACAAAACTCGAGTCGAACGACCGATATACCTAGCTCTACAAGAGCAGATTAATTGATAAACGCACATAGAGTTAGTCAACATTGGGATCTTGTCCTTCAGGTTATTGAACAATAATCGTCGGCTAGTAAAAGCTATTCTCAGAGATGCAGCAGGGAATGTTCTTTTCAGGGACTGTGATATCCTTCGTTTCATGATATCGGAAGCTAAGTCACCTTTGAATTCTAAGCTCATGTAAAGTATTTTCTTGGGAGCGGTTGATAAGTCATGTTTTTTGACGATTATTGTTTGATCGCTACTTGTAACTTCCAATATTAGTATTTTTATCCCATTGTTCTTCTTCCCCTTCAACTGATTATCTGTAGCTGATAGTACCAGTCTCCGTACGCATTCCATCAATTTTCTAGACATACATGGTATAAACCGCAAGCTCAGTATTATGAAAAATAGCCTCAACTTATCAATAACATGGCCGTTAAGAAGATATATTCTAACAGACCATTTTATATGTTCCAAACCATGTGCAATACAAACATAAAGCGAACTTAGGTAGAAGTCAGAAATCACAGGTGACTGATTTCCAACCCAGCAACTGAATGGTCAGAAGGCTCGCCCTGTGACTCAAAGATTCGCCATTCGATCCCTGGTAGAGTCTTCTGTGCGTACTGATGAACTGATCCAAACTAAGATGAAACAGCTGCTTAGCACTCTATGGTATTCACTGATCTCCCAACTGATGTCACTTTATAATCTAACTTGAAGTCTAACCTAAAAATAAACACCAATCAAGAAGAAAAGAATTGACAGAATACAGGTATCCTAAATTACTCAGGCAATTTCCTGCTAGTTATTATTTATCTGTCTTACTCTTTGTGTTCTGAGTGGAACATAAGGTTTCAAGCACTGAACTTTGAAGTGTTAGTAAGACTGGTTTCATTTTCTTACGGGGTGACGTTGTTAGTCTCACGCCCAACCCTACTTCTTTTCCGGGATCACTAGCTGCTAGATAGGCTTAGGGGGTGTCGACCAGGGGCCGAACCCAAGACCACGTGAGGCGAGGCTGACGATTATTCTACTACTGCGTCACTAGTGCACAATTTCCTGCAAGTACTCATGAAAAACGTACCAAAAATTCACTTTATTGCTAAGCTATACTGTAGGCCACTGAAAGTCAAATTATGAAAAACTCTCATATCATGTAACTAAGATAACAAAAGTCAGAAAAAATACCTCTTTCAGTCACTTCACTTCAAAGCTGTACAGTTATTTAGGGGGTTTATATATACAACGAATATTCACAACAGAAGTCAAAGGTTATTAACACTTAGTAACAAAATAAGTTAAAGTATATGAGTAATAACAATGTTTGAAAAATTGTGGATAATCTTAGGTAATCGGAAGAGTTAACAATTAGTTAGTAATTGAAAGGAGAACAAAAAATAGTCAACAGTTCAATTCTGGAAAACATTATTGCTCATAGTCACGCAGTATCATCTGATACCTTATTCAGAGTCATATTCAGAGTACAATTAAGCCGTTAAAAACGGTCTTGTCCACATATTTTTCACCCAGCCGCTCTTACTGCCATGGCCATAACGTCAATTTTCATTTTCCTAAATGGTTGTATAATAAACTCTGTGAAGTCTTTTTATCTTCTAATTTTATTTTTATCAGTCATTTTCAATCCTTTTTTCTCTTGTTTCCCATCAATTACTGCAAATGATTATCGATCACTTAACTAGTTTCAAGTTTGATCACAGATTGATAACAGTTAGATGACCATCGAACAAAAGGGAGCACTGAACAGTTGTTTCATCCTTGTTTCGGACTCAGAGTCAGTACGCATCCACTGCCAGAGTTCGAGTCTAGAACCTTCCAGTTACAAGGCGAACTCGTAAACCATCTAGCCACTGTGACCTGACTCGGCAGCTCATGAATTCCAATGATTTTCCCGACTGCAGTAGACTGGATAATGCGACGAACAACAGGCCGGACTACGAGGAGATAGACATCAAATGAACCCACACAAAGAACTTGGAGGATCTGGACTTCGCCGATGATATATGCCTGATCTCCCACAAACTGAAAGATATGCAAGTAAAAAGCGACAAGTTGGTAGAAGAAACATCCAGAGAAGATGGGAATTCCTTCTGGTGAACATAGAGAAAACAGAGTGAATGAAGATTCCTGGCCAACAGCAACAACAACCACAACAGACAACAATTGGCATAGATGGGAGAAATCTAAAAGGAAGCAATCTCCTTTACCTACCTACCCAACTGGGAAACATCGTTTCAGCTACAGGCGGAAGGAAATGACGAGGAAATCAAGCGAGAATCGAGAAAGCCAGACAAGCTTTCATTTCTCTTAAGTCTGTGAGGAGGTCAAGAGCACTCAGCCCGAAAGATTATTATTATTATTGTATCCTTTAGTTCCTAGAGGAACAAAGGGCTTCAGCTGCTCTATCGAGTGGAACCCGAGTGGGAAGAGGCGAATTAGTCATCAGTACAAGGGTACGGTGACATGGAGGAGGTGATGTGAAGAGGAGATGAAAGCATGTGAGCAAACGTGGAGCCAGGTGAAAACATTCGCAGAGAACCGAACTCAATGAAGACGTACAGCTGGATCCCTATGTTCTTCTAGGAATCAAAGGAAACAATAACATAATAATAATAATCTAATTTTGCCAGCGAGTATCTGTCCCCACCCCTGACCGGGCGAATTCCACTGATCACGACTTATTAGCTGTTCCCTTTTCCCCGGCTATGTAAGATTATCCACTATTTTTCAAATGTTATTTCTCATACACTTTGATTTATTTCCATACTAAGTGGCAGTAACCCTGACCTCTGTTTTCAACGTACAATGTATTTGTAAACCCCTGTAAAAAACTGTACAACTTTGAAATGATGTTCCGAAATTCAAAGCTTAAAGAACACAACAACTATCGGGATAATTACAACTTGAGTTGACAATATTCTTTTCCCGTATAAAGCTTTTCCTTTTTTTTAATACAAGACAGCAAGTGTACACGAAATAGAGATAGATATATATATTTCGTGTCACTCACACGGACACACACACATACAAAGTCATTTAGACACATGTACGTTTTCCCTAAAATTTACATCATTTGACCACTTCAAGTAGAATGAATGTTAGTTAGCTTTTTGAACAAGCTAAAATCATGTTTTTATAACTTAAATAAAACAAAAAACATGCAATTCTTATTATCTTAACAAGAAATTAATTTTAGAGAATATTATATAATACATATATATATTTTATAATGCATGACAGTTTCATTCTAATTCATACGGCTTAAGTGTTTAGTATCATTTCATACCGTTGAGTTCACCACCTTTCTCTATCTTCAACTCGTTATGTGGGACACCATGAGTTCTAGCACAACATTACGCCCTACTATATACTACCTATTTATCGACATGAGTAGTTGGATACCATCCATATCAACTTCTAGTGTCTGTCAAAGTGATCTAAACACCGGATGACTTTTTCAGTCGTTTGGGGCGAGCTCATCAGCGATGTGCACTAGGTTTCACTCAGCTTAGAGATCCAAACCACTTCAGACAATCCAGATTCTGGCTAGCTAATTTAGGGAACTGTCAACAGAAAAAGTCAAAAACAGCGAAGAAAACTTTCTTTTCGACAATTTATTTTCATGAGATGTGCAACCATAAATATATTTAACAAAGAAATCGTTAGACCAATCAGATACCGGCAAACTTCGTCCTCGAAAAATATATCACATAATGTAAGGTGTAAGAAGGGACAACTAATTGTAAGTTAGAGAAGAGGCAGAAGTTGGCATAACGTAATAAGTGTGGATAATGACTAATCAATAAGCCCGTGTTGAATGGACAGGAACTAGTGGAAAGGCGCTTTCGGACACTTCAGTGTGCATTTATCAGTTAACTTGCTCCTGTGGAGCATAGTATATCGGCTGTACACAACGTCAGGTTCATGAACGTATTCTGTAACACTATCCAGCTTGGTTAGACAGTGGAGAAAAGAAGAATAGCAGCAGCTCTATCCTCGAACACCTTGTCATCTCCGGACATCGAACACCCCCGCATGAATGCCTCACAGTGCCATACAGGGTCCCTCAGTATCGTACAAAGGGACTTCGCATACACCATCCGTACGTAGCTGAAGCATTAGCTATTAGAGATCAGCAACCGGACCTGCGCATACAAACGCGATACATACATTCTCTTGCCGTACCGTGGCCAGAGTAAAGTTCATACTATAATTTTGCTCCTTCTTTTTGTTGTGTAAGTTTACCGTTATTATTATTATTATTATTATTTTATTATCATTATTATTCCCATCACCTATATTTTATTCCCGCTCCATTACTGCTTATTAATAACATTGCTTTTTCATACAGATTTTATATAAAACACTTTATCGCCTTTCCACCGGTTCCCCGCCCATTCTATACGAGCTTATTGATTAGTTATTATCCCACACTTACTACGTCACGCCAACGTCTGCCTCTTCTCTAACTTACATTAGATATCCCTTCTTACACCCTACATTATGTAATATATTTCCCGAGGACGAAGTTTATCGGTAATTGACTGGTCTAAAGATCTCTTTGTTTAATATATTTACGATTGTTCAGATCATGAAAATGAATTGTCGTAAAGAAAATTTTCTTCGCTGTTTTCGCCTTTTTCTTATGACTCAGTATGGGAATATTTTGTTCATTGAAGAACTGTCAATACACTGGATTATATCCACAATACGTAAGTTAGTTCCTGATTTGCAGTTTACACAATTCGAGATGAAAATTCACCTTTTTCCTCTGGAAACCGAAATTATTCAAATCACATATGTGGGACCTCCTCGATACCGTAAATGATTTGACTCTCTCAGCTGGGTCAAAATGAGTAAGCCGCTGATGAGTCTGGCTCGAAACAAATGAGACAGCAGTCCGGTGTTTAGATCACTTTGATATGGCCAGCTAGCAATCACTACTAGTTGATGTGAGCACAAGAACTGCTGTTTTTCCTATAATCCCTTGCACTGTAGACTGTAAGAATTCCCAATTAACAACACAACTAAATTCTAAGGTTGACTGCTATATGTCAGCTTCTTCGCAAGTCACGTTTTTCAAACTATACCTGACTATTATCTTCGAAACATTACTCACCTATCCGAATTAAATTAGAGGATCTTTTTAGAAGACTAAGTTAGTGTAATATCATATATATTGAAAGCTTATAAAGTTTAAAAGCTTCACCTAAGCAACATGTAATACCTTCTATGAATTACAGGCGGATCAGCTTTATTCTTGAGTGGTATGCACCTAGTTCTTACCAAAGTTCATCTCATCAGAGAGTAACGACATCACCACTGTTTCAAGAGGGTGTTTTACTTAGCTGAATAACTTATTTATTTTAACCATATTGTTCCCCTTAAACACCTGTGAAAGATAATGGATTACATTTTTGGTTTTTTATGAGCTGCAACTGAAGTCATCATTCAGGAGCTGCATTATATATTGAAAAATTTTACAAGAACTTTCAGTAGTAATGTCTTATAAGTTAGAGTCTTTCATTCTCTCCTCATGTAGTTGTTACTTTATTCCTAGTTTTTGGAATCATTCATAGAGTCTAGTGTGTTTTCTTCGATAAGATTTGGCCTGACAATACCCGTTACATCTCACTTAATACTCTATTGTTCACCTAGGATACTGCTGTCAGTTCATGGTGAAATCCTCCATACAATCAAACAAAACCCCTACAAAACCAATACTTGAAAATTAATCTGATGCTCACTAGCGACTGGCCCCCTTTTCAGGCAGTTAACCTGGGGTTCTCGAGGGAAGCCGTGACCAGTAGGGTACAGCAGGTCGAAGTTGAGGCAGTAACTCATCGAAGAAGATATTGCGAAATGGTCAAGCTATGTCGTGAACTGGAAGAAGTTAGAATTCAAGAACCATTGGATTGGGTCCCAGTGGCTCAATGGTCTACGAGCTAGCTCGCCTTGTAACCAGAAGGTCCTGGGTTCGAATCCTGGCCGGTGTGTGCTTACTGATGAAGAGTCCCAAACTAGGATGAAACAGCTGTCCAGTACTCCCAGGTTTTCCAGTGGTTCTCTAAGTGATGTCAGCTCATGGTGAAATCCTCCATACAATCACCTAGGATACAACAAAACCGTGAATCTTCCAGAGATAATTGTGTACGCAAGGAATTTATACAACCATTAGCATTGAAAATAAGTAATTCACAACGATCATTCATTTCGATTTAATAACATCCTTCCAAATTTATATTTCTTCAGTCTTTAAGTCTGGGCGAATTACTCTGACATTTACAAGTCATTGAAACAACATTAAATATCAAATTAGTACTCCATTTCAGAATTAAAAAAAAAATAAAGACTATGGTAATGACTTCATTCTCATAGTTGTACAATCGTATTTAGGAATAGATAATAGCGAGGTTGTTTTATAACCCCTCGAAGGTTCTGAGTTGGAACCTCAGTGAATGTGTGTCTCAGACAAGGAGGAAATAGGATTCCAGTACTCTCTGATTTTCAATGATTCTTTAAACGATATCAATCCTTAGCAGAAGGCGGAATAAGAAGTACACCTGTCTGTAAGTATGCTACAATCTTTCATAACGATTAAGAATGTATCAGTAACATGCGAATCAAGCATTCCTTTGAAAAACGTAAAACATTAAAAGATCAAAGCAAAGCAGATCAGGCATTTGATTTTTTCCAGATTATAGGATTTGTAGATATTTTGGATCGATTTTAATTGTTAGACTTTTTGATCACAAACCAACACTAGTTAGAGATCACTCGAAAATAAGAAAGTACTGTATACCTGTTTCTTATTTCTCTCAGGACTCTTCATCAGTGTGCACCCAAAACCCAGCGCGGGATCGAGCCCAGGGCACGGGGAATTAATCCAGAATCCTCATGAATTCGCTAGTCTGAATACTAGTCACCAGCTCACTGATGGCTACTGAGTGATCGTCCTGAATTGCAGTAGGAAATCATGAGCACTGGAGTCCACCATGTTCAAATGAAAGGTCATCGAAGACATTGGTAAGGATGGTGTTGTATCACAAGTGAACGGAGTTATAATAATTCACTGGTCCTAATAGCTGAACGACCATCGAGGCTGTCTCATAACCTAAAGATCCTGGGTTCGCTTCCTGACTGGGTCGTGTGTGTACGCTAATGAAAATTCCCCAACTAGGACGAAATAGCTGTGGAGAACTTCCTGGCTTTCAATGATCCCTCTAACACATGTTGGCTCTTTAAGAAATTTAACAATCGTAATTCGGTTTTTTTTAATCATACCAGTGTTACCAGCTCTAAGCAGTGGAAAACTCTGCTTTACTACATTATTCCCACAGTTTTAAAGTTAATTCAGTGGAGACCAGTGTTAGGAGGATTACAGTTATGTATAATGTGTAAACTCTGTCCGACAATTATTTAAGCCCTATCTTTTTGATTATATTTATTTTGAAAGCGAGCACTTTATACTTCTCTCTTTTCCCTTAATTATTTTCAAGTTAAATAATTTACATGTCTACAGAGAGAATTAGATTCGAGTTTGATTCCTGGTCAGCGTACTACTAAACCCTTCCCTGTTTTCCAACCGACAGTGAATCCGGGGAAGAAGGAAGTTTGGTGTGTAGTACTAGTAACATCTCATCGCATCAAAAGACTACTAATGCTACTGAAACTATTTTGGGCCTTTTTAGCCCCCCTGTTCTACTTAGAACACAATGGAATAAAAATATAAGGGAGGGTGTGGTGATTGACAATTTCTATCTCTGTATTGTTTAAATACTTACTGTTGACTGTTGATATGTTTCTTATATGAATTGCATAATAATTCCGCTAAATACAAATTCCTAAGTTCTGCCTTCTCTGTGTTTTGGTTGGATTCTTGCAATTCGGTCATCTCGAAATACTAATATTCCGATTACAATAAATTACTACAAATTGGCGTCGCGATGGAGCTAAATAACCTGGGAAAATTCCCCATTAATGGGTCTCCGCGGGAGATTGCTGATTATTTGGAATGCTTCGATGCGTGGTGCATTTCAAAGAATGTTCGGGATGACAAAATACCAGCACATTTCATCACTGCTATTGGGCTAGATGCGTATAGCCTAGTAAAGACTCTGTCATTTCCAGAAAAACCAATTTCTCTGCCATATGCTAAGCTCCGTGAACTTCTGATAAATCACTTTCATGTAACTACTTTTGAGACGCGAGAGAGGGCTCAATTCCATAAACTGGTTCGTGCTCCCAACCAGAAGATTCGAGACTTCATTCTGCAACTCCAAATACAAGCTTCAAAGTGTAACTTTGGAGATCAGCTGCATACTCAACTACGTGATCGTCTAATTGCTGGAATCAATATTCCTAAGTTAGAGAAAGAGTTAATTCAGATTCCTTCTTGTACCTTTCAAACTGCTAAAGATTTATGTATTACATATGAAGATGTCAATAATGAATACTCTGCTCCCACTACGTCAGTATCTGATGTTATGCTTTCTAAAGTCGAAAATACAAGTGGTCATGGAAAGCAATCCAAACTGCCGTCCACAGGTAATAGAATGCAGCGAGAGATCAAAAACATTAAACCGTGTTTTTCCTGTGGAAAGTTACATCTACGAAGCACTTGCCGTTTTCGGGGTGCTAAGTGTCACAAATGTGGTAAAGTTGGACACATCAAGACGGTTTGCAGAAGTTCGAATACTTATGTTGCTCAACATTCTTATAATTCTCCCAAGCTGTCTAGTAAAATGGAGTCAATGTGTCTTTCAACCTTTCAAAATACTCAAGCTAATCCAATGAAAACCTCCACTACAAGTTCGGCAACTCAAGTGTCAACTGTTTTCAAAAATGAGGTAGCTGAGTTACAATGTGAACTGTCGAAAACACGAAAAGATCTGAATGAGATGAGAGAGCAACTGATTAAAATGGAGGAATTGCTGCATATGCATAGACTGCGTCTGTTGAATGCAGAGCATACAAGTACCCGTGAAAGTCCTGCAAAACTTTTCAAATCTCGAATTCTCAAAAAGCATCTGATGTCCACGACTTCTAATGTACATTATTACAAAGGTAATAACTATAGACCTTCTGTTGGAATTATACTACAAAAAATGGGAAATCGAGTGGTGAAGATATTAGACATCAAAGATCACTCAGTTCATAACGGACACCTGGACAAAGTGACACTAAATGAATCCTGATTTTTTAGATAATTCAGAAATAGGTCCAGATAATACTGATGAAAATAATATCACAGAATCAGTTAGGTCGCAGATACTTTCAAGCAAACCGAGACATCGTTATAAGTACGCAAGGAGACATTCGACGTGTGGCGGATGTGGTGATTGACAATTTCTATCTCTGTATTGTTTAAATACTTACTGTTGACTGTTGATATGTTTCTTATATGAATTGCATAAGAATTCCGCTAAATACAAATTCCTAAGTTCTGCCTTCTCTGTGTTTTGGTTGGATTCTTGCAATTCAGTCATCTCGAAATACTAATATTCCGATTACAATAAATTACTACAGAGGGATACAGTTTCGTTTATTCTACGCCTACAATACAGTTCAGTTTAATTATGCTAAGGTTACATTGAATAATTAGATTGGGCATTGTTTTGTTATGTTTTGTTTTACTTATCTAATTTTATGACAAAATGTTTCATCTTCTGGATAAGAATAAAAAATTAAACATAACCGAAAGATTGTTTCTACAAAACAGAGGATAGATGATAAATAAATTAATGTAACCTCAAATATAACCAAACGAAGAAGAATAAGCAGGAATAGAAAAGCTAAATTAACCTACATGGTCAATTCTACTGGGAAATAATGTCAACAGTTGACAATAATCTATGTGTGAACTTTAAATATATTTTATGTTTAAATATGTTAACGGTTAAATAAGGCTACAATTACCCTTATCCAGTCAGTAGAGAGACAGGGAAACATTTATTGTATAAACATATATATATATAAGCCAAATGAATACAAAACAATATATCATCAGATGGGCAGCGTAAAGACACGAATGCGTTGGGTTGACAAGAAGACCGTTGAAGACCTACACTTCCCAGACAATTCATGTCTAACTTAACACAAACAAAAAGAATAAACAACCGTAAACCAGGGAAGGTGGGTGGAGAAAAGAGGACTTCAAGTGAACATTAAGAAGACAGAGGTGATGAAGATACCCAACGAGCACCACCAACAAGAACAACAAAAAGCACCAATCATCATCAACAGGGGAAATTTGAAGGAAGTCATCAATTACTTAGACAACATTTCACCAACCAACTGAGGGTAACATGGATGAAGACGGAAAAAATAAGACCATAAAAAGTAGAACGCACCCTTGCTGCACTAAGCATAAAGAACGAGATTCGGATTTTTAGCAGTAATGTTGTCAGTGCGTCTACATGGTTCGGAGTCTTGACGTGCTAGCCACTACCAAGAAAATTGAAATCGATCAGACACATGCTTCGACACCATTCAGTAACATCACTCGCCAGGACATTACTCAAGTGGAGCCCGAATGAAAAGCAGTAAATTTGATGCACGAGGGTGGTAGAGAGGAGATAGTACCAGAAGGAAATAACAGTCTGTGGGCAATCGTGGAGTCAGATAAACAGGAATTTTACGTATCAATATATTACGATTGTTGAGTGGTACCTCAGATTTTATCACAAATAACCGTCTTCCAAATCCCATTAGGGCGTCATGTGACTGTGAGTGACTCAAAGATGTTTGGTTCAGCTATACAATAAGACGCGAAAATCGATTTCCTGAATTCAGACCACAACACATTGATTTTGGTCGTTACAACATATCTATCCTTTTCTACCTAGATTCCCTATCTGTGGAAATGTGTCACAATCTCTCCATTTTAAATTGTTTCATCTACCTAACTATGTCTATGAATCTCAGTCTCTACTTAGGCACATTTTCAAATAGGTTTCTTCCTACCACTATAAAGTTTTTGAAGGAAATCGAGGAAGCCCCCTTGAGGAGTATCGGAGCTTCCTTTGAATGGAAGATAATATATTATCTATTATTACATTACTTGAAGGTTCTATACAAGGAGTTAGTGCCTTACAGGGAAACAAGCCTAGAATTCTGTAATTTGGATAAACTCACTTTTCAGAATAAAACAACTATCTTTGTGTTAATCGTAACACAACTTATTACTAATAAGTAGTACGAATTCATCTTTGTTTGGCCTAAATGCTATCATTAGAGATGATGCATTTAACTCTTTATAAAGCCATTCGAATGTAAATTCCCGGATATGTATGGTTTACTAAAAACATGTGTTATTTTAGCTATATCTTCCATTTGGAACCTATCGGAATAATAATAACAATAGCTGCCGACTCTGGAAAAGAATGAAGGCATAGTTTTAACAGATACGAAGGGATCCAGCATCTGTATAAACATATATATATATAATATATATAGAGAGAGATTTTAGGTATAGACAGCTGTCAAGAGGGCGTATCTGAAACTTTAAAGTGATGAATAACTCATTTGTAAGATTTGAGCCCATGTCACCAAGCGCTACAATCAGAAACTTTACCACTGAAGTATTCAGGTGCAAAAGAGTCTAAGTGAAACAGTAAAATGAAGGAAACACATTCAGCTAACATACAATCACACAGTTCACAAAAGATAAGCTGATGTATTATTAATACACAATTAAATATATAAGAGTAATGTGAAACAGTAAGATAATCGATAGAGTATGAAATACTTTTGTTGTGTTTCACTTTTAAAATAGTGAAATGTGATCAGGCATGTGAATAAAATTTCATTAGTTTAAACTATGACATGAAACATATGTTATCGTCCATTATAGATAAGATTTATCAGAATAAAATCTTATCTATAATGGAATTATACTCTACCACGTGCCCAAGTTTTACTTATATCAATATGTTATCGTCACCTGCTCTCATTATAAGTATATATATATATTTTTTACTCCCAGGTTTTCCAGTGGTTCTCTAACTGATGTCAGCTCATGATTAAATCCTCCATGCATATATATATATATATATCACGCTATTGAGTCTATGGTTAGGAATTCTAGTGGATTGTAGCATGCATATTGTACTCTTTCACTGATACAATTTGATGGCGTCAATTTGTTTTCATCAATTTATTCACCAACCAACCATCCTCTATGGAAATTGTTCACAATTTCCCCCTGCAACATAGTAGATTTAGGCATAAGATGAAGTAATTACAAGATTAACACATGAAAAGTATAAATGTAAAAGTTCACAGGTTTCATATTCCGGAGGATTTTGCTTGTTTTAATGTAATTATTAAAAGGTATATACATATTATATAACTTTATTTTTTTGTAACAAACAATGACACAGATCCGATAACTGGATGACATTTTCAGAACAATTTATTGCTTGCAATAACATAACTTTATTCACACTGCTTCAGAATTTACTCCGTATGGCTTTCCTCTCCTTCGTCAAAGATTACTGCTAAGAAATCCTAAGCGACAACATGTTGAGTTGTGCTGAGAATCCAAAAACTAATTCACAGGATTAAATTGAATTTTTTGATTTTCCCGTCGATTGATTGGACCGAAGTGCTCACAGGATAAAATATAGTACACAAACCTCAAACTGTTAGATATCTATGGTTGAATGCTAGCACTATGCGACACTA
Source organism: Trichobilharzia regenti (assembly GCA_944472135.2). Classification (NCBI taxonomy): domain Eukaryota; kingdom Metazoa; phylum Platyhelminthes; class Trematoda; order Strigeidida; family Schistosomatidae; genus Trichobilharzia; species Trichobilharzia regenti. The sequence goes on from OX235262.1 coordinate 156,646,009, forward strand.
AGAAGAAAGCAGGAATCAAACCTGAATCAAAGAAGATCAACAGTTAAGTCGAGCAGCGCGCTAATGTCCAGAAATAGAACAGAGGGGATTAGAATAAAGAAAGTTTCACAGAAACTGGAATATATATAAAGCATGTACAATAGATACCATTTAACTATAGGAAGAAAATTATTGTAGATCAAATGGAACTTCAGTTAGCAAATAAAGTTTATGCTTACAAAATAACATGGTAAAAAAATATATTAACTCATACTACTTACTAGTAATAAGTAGTATAAAGTGAAACACAAAGGAAGAATTAAAACAATTAGTCCCTTTGATAAATTTGAATAAGGCATTAAGAAGACAAATTTCGCGAGATGATATTATTTCGTAGTTTCTTTACAACCGCTTTACAACTAACATGGTTAACAATGATAAAATAAAGTTCATGAAAATTACTCAGTTAAATAAAAACAAAAGTACATACTAATGACCAATCATATTTAGATAGGTCATGTAGTCCAGGGTAGGCGAAGATTGAAGTCTTTTGATTTTTGTACACACAGTTTAGGCTGTATGTGATTAAACCAAAGTGCTTCCATCACCTTCAATAGCCTTGAATTAGAGTTATGTGAAATAATTGTGAAACAGTCATTAATATTGATTTTGTGACCAGACATTAATAAGTGTTTTGCAATGGATGATGCTGGATTTCTATTAAGATTAATCGCGTTAGGATTTTCGATATGATTTACTAGCCATTTTGGAATATGTTCCAATGTCGTCGAAGAGAACACATTCCAAAATGGCTAGTAAATCATATCGAAAATCCTAACGCGATTAATCTTAATAGAAATCCAGCATCATCCATTGCAAAACACTTATTAATGTCTGGTCACAAAATCAATATTAATGGCTGCTTCACAATTATTTCACATAACTCTAATTCAAGGCTATTGAAGGTGATGGAAGCACTTTGGATTAATCACATACAGCCTAAACTGTGTGTACAAAAATCAATAGACTTCAATCTTCGCCTACCCTGGACTACATGACCTATCTAAATATGATTGGTCATTAGTATGTACTTTTGTTTTTATTTAACTGAGTAATTTTCATGAACTTTATTTTATCATTGTTATGTTAGTTGTAAAGCGGTTGTAAAGAAACTACGAAATGATATCATCTCGCGAAATTTGTCTTCTTAATGCCTTGTACAAAGGAAGAAATTATAAAGGATGGGTAAGAAAGAAATAAGCACCCTTGGCATTTATTCTAATTTTTCATACATCCCATATAGATGTTTTGTCATTCATGATTCAGGTGTTTGGTGCTGATTTGATGAATAAGGACTCAATGACTAACCTTTCTTTATACCCAAGTGTATTAAGTTTTAATACTCCTACCCTATCCCACCCTACCGTTTGATTATATGCAAATGGATGCATTGTACTGGTCAAAGTTTTTCGAGATTATTTAACTTCTCTGGGTCAACTATTCGAATTCAAGCTGTAGTTGTCAGCACTCTATTATTGTATGTTATATCTAATAAACCTATCCAGCATTAAATTATATTCTACCACAGTGCCCAAATTCTACACTTATATTACAAGGTATCCTTTTTTTTAAAACGACAGAATATCTGGAATACCTTACCGGTTACGCTTTCGATTTTGATACTGAATGATGGTTATTCAAATCTACAGACCAGCTTAAGTCATCTACCTTAACGATGAAATGGTTCAGGTTCAAGAAATATGAAATACATAAAGATTTATACCTCAGGGGTGTTTTTATTTAAATGTCACTGCATTGTTTCAAATGGATGCCTTATTTAGGAAGCTTTCATTACCTTTTAAGACAATAACATTGCTATATTTATTTACGACCTGACTTTTATTTTACTTCTGATTAATCATATATTGCCAAGATGACAATAGTTAACCAAATTATTTTAATAGGCCAATGTCGAGTTGTTGAATTACTTTATTAGTTTATGTGTAAAACTTGGGCACTGTGGTAGTAAGTAGCTCCATATTAGTTTGTTTATTAGATATATCACACAGTGAAATAGTAGGATTTACTGGATGACAGGTTTCGAACAAAATTTATTCTTCATAATCATATCAACTATAATCAAACGACTTGGAAACCTGAGTTTTGTAGTTTTATTTGTCTTCTCCTATTTGTCGTCGTAGGGGTAGTAGAATTCTCCAGATATCCAACTGGGCAAATGTTGAATCATTCCTATTACATGTATTTGCAGTTGATTCGATAAACAAGGCTTCCGTTATCAATGTATACCTGCACCCTTTTGTTACATTAGATCTTAAAATTGTCATTTACCCATCCTATTATATGGTTGTGTGAGATTGCATGTAATGCTATGGCTGAACTATTCTCTAGATTTCTTATTTTATTTGGGTCAACCAATCTAGATTTTGCTAGGTTTTTATATTCGTCTGACTCCCCCTGTTCTACTACTTTGACCTATGTATTTGACTTGACAATCAATGCAGGCAGGGTATTAGACCAATTAAATTGTTTTGTTTTATTTGCTCCACTGGCAGGATCATTTAATCGAGAAAGCTTGTTGCTAATTGAGTTTGTGGTTGGTTTGAATGCCAGTCACTTTTATTCCTGCCTGGTTAAGAGTTCTGCGTAAGGTTTCCGAGGTTACTTCCTTGTATGGAATTACTACTGATGATTTAGATTTCTTATTGTTGGTGTCATCATTATTATTATTATCATCATTATTATTATCACGATCGCTACTATCATTATTTATTTTATTTTTACATTTCCCTACATATTTCCTGGCTAATTTATCAGGGTAATTATTAGGTTTCAAGGCTTCTCTTCCATGCCTCACTTCCTGTCTTAGATTTTCGTTGGTACTACTTAGTTTTTCTGCTCTTTCACTTAAACATTTCACCAATCCTATTTTACTGTCATAGGATGGGATGATCGGAAGTCCAAATATCTGTTTGAATGTGTGAGTTTCCTGTAAACACTAGTGTTTAACTCCCATCTTCTTTCCTTTTTACGTTGCAATCTAACATTGGAAGTTTCCCTTCCTGACTTTCCAATTCATAAGTGGATTGAATTGAGTTGATGTGTTCGAAAAATCTATCTATATCCTGTGTTCTAAGTACAGTGAATATGTCATCTACATACTTCGACGTGGGATGGGGCTAAACGTTTCAATCGTTATGTTTTCCCACCTATCCATGAATATATCTGCTATAACCGGGGATATTGGTAATCCCATGGCAACTCCCTCAGTTTGTTTGTATATTTTCCCTTGGAATTTAAATACTGTGGAAGTCTGGCTACTTTATTTATCATCTAGTTACAATAATAATACTTTTTAGGGCATTCCAAATAACTTTGTAATTATGATCCGTTTTTGTCCTACACTTTATACCACTGTTTCGATATTTGCATATCATATGCTGACTTGGTCCTTATTCCATGATTTTGTTCCTGTTCAATGTCTAATTTTAATTCTACTCCTTACAGTAGTGTTGCTATGTTGATAATATGTTCTTATAAGACAATGAGTCAAGATCATGCCAACCTTGGACTGTCTGTGGCAATTGTTTAGTGCGTGATCTTTGATTCTTAGATAGTTCATACTGTTGATTTTGGTCCAATAATTTTCTGTATAGTGCTAGTTTTGCATTTGAGAAAGTTCCGGAGCTATCCAATGGCATTGTTAAGGTAATTTTGCATTTACTAGTTCAAAACCTAGCTCGAATAACCTTCTGACTAAAGAGCATATAGACCAACTTAAAGAACTACAGAAGAATGATGATATTATCATGTGCCGTCCAGACAAAGGTGGGGGTGTCGTAGTTATGAATCGCCAAGATTATAATGATAAAATCTCAGAGATCCTTTCTGAACAAATGAAATGAAAAAAACAAGACACATCTAACTGAAAGTCAACTGACTGATGTCCTAAAGAACATGAGGAATAAGTCAGCAATCTCGTCAGAAATATATGAACGCATCCGACCAGTAGGTTCCATGATACCACGTTTGTATGGACTACCTAAAATACATAAGATACGATTACCCCTCCGTCCAATCCTCGATATGTCGAGCCCTCCTTATCACGGAATCGCTCAATGGCTAGCCGAAATACTGGAACCAGTCAGAAGGCAAATATCTAAGTTTTCCATTGATGATACGTTTAAATTTATTGATAGCATTAAAGATTTTAATATCTCAGACAAAGTCATGTTCTCATTAGATGTGACGTCGTTATCTACCAATGTTCCTCTCATGGAAACTGTTTACTATTTATGTGATTATATTGATACACATAGTTTAGAAATAGGCTTGCCGACAATCCACCTCAAAAAGCTTTTATTGAGATTTACGTTGAATATTCAGTTCACCTTCAATGATGAGATCTATAGACAGAGAGATAGCACTGCCATGGGATCACCACTGGGTCTCTTGTTGGCTGATTGTTTTATGGCAAAGTGGAAAATTCTCAGCTTAGTCAAACCATCGGTTATTATGACATTTATAAAAGATACGTAGACGACACTTTTGTCATCTGCGATGATAAAGTAATTCTTGATGATGTCTTGTTTGCTTTCAACAACTGCCATCCTTCTTTACAATTCACCATAGAAAAGGAATCCGAAATAAGTATTCCGTTTCTTGATGTGTGCCTTAGCAGACGCAATGACGGATCTCTCAAAAGATCTATCCACCGAAAACGTACATGGAACGGACAACTAACTAATTTTTACAGTTGGGTGCCTATTTCCAGGAAAAGGAAACTAATTCATTAGCTCTTCTTTAGGATAAGGAATATTTGCAGTTCTGATTGCGTTAACTCAGAACTTGACTTCTTAAAAGCCACACTTCCAGAAAACGGTTACTCTAACCGATTTATTGACAGCAACATGAAAGATAAGCGGTGTAAACTGGTCACCGACTCAGTTCCAAAGAAAACCTTATTCATGACTTTGGAATTCAAAGGTGATCAAGCTTAAGATACGCTCAAAAATCGTCTCTTTAAATCAGTCAGTAAGAAGTTCTTTGCAGGAAAATTGCATATGATGTTCACGAGCCGCAAATTGTTCTCTACCTCTGTATAAGATAAGCTCCCCCGTCTGGCCTCCTCCATGTGCATCTATCAGTTCACCTGTTCTTGTGGAGCAAGGTACATTGGCCGTAGTCAGAGAATGCTTTCCACACGGATACGAGAACATATTCCAGCTTGGTTTTACAAAGGAGACAGGATGTGTGTGCGAAGCTCTATTCTGGAACACCTGATCGACTTCTGTCACTCGGTCAACCCTGACCATGATTTCAAGATCATAGATAGAATCCATGCTAACTTCCCGCGTTTTCTTCGTTACAGACTTCTAAAGACAGGTGAGGCCTTGGAAATTCATGACTTTAAGCCAGACCTTTGTGTACAAAAGAAGTATGTACAATCCCTACTTCTGCCTTGGCCGTAAAGGGATAGATATTTATTTATTTTGTTTATTTAGTTATTCTATGTACTTTTCCCTTATTACTTCGATTATTTTGGTTATTATTACTATTATCAATATCAGTAGTATGCGTCGGTGGCACAGCGGTTAGGACGCTCGCCGACCGTGTACATGGTCCGGGGCACGATCCCTGGCCGACGCACTTCTTTACCTCGCTAAACCAGAAGAGGAAAGGTTGGGCATGGGGCTAGTAACTCCATCCTATCAAAATTAAACACTGTTACAGAAACTTCAAGCCTCTAGCTTGGAGCCCTATGTTCCACTGGGAACGTGAAGGAAAAATTATTAAATTATTATTTTATTACTATTCTCATTCTGAATCTTTTCCACTTGACTCACCCAAAATTATTAACTTTGATATTTTCTATTTTTACAATATTGAATTTTGTCTTATCAAATTTCATACCATGTTATGAAACATTTTATATTCGTATACTAATCCTATAACTATCTACTCCTTTCCAAAATCTATACACCTTATGTATTATTCTATATATGTCATTAATTATTTTGCCACTTGACATTAAACTATTATTATAACCACAAATATTTTGGTTGCATTTCATACTACTATTATTATTTCATGTATTCACACCTCTGGCCTAATTCCCTTACCGGATATAATTTCTTAAAAAAAACCATATAAATACGATTGTACAGCTTGATAATAAATCCGTTGAAAAGAGTCTCTTCGCTGAATACTGTGTTCTTAATGCTACAATGGAAATTATTAAATTTTGATATATTACGATTGTTGAGTGGTACCTCAGATTTTACCACAAATAACCGTCTTCCAAATCGCATTAGGGCGTCATGTGACTGTGAGTGACTCAAAGATGTTTGGTTCAGCTATACAATAAGACGCGAAAATCGATTTCCTGAATTCAGACCACAACACATTGATTTTAGTCGTTACAGTATATCTATCCTTTCCTACCTAAATTTCCTCTCCTTGGAAATGTGTCACAATCTATCCATTCCACATTGTTTTAATTGTCTGGTTATGTTTATGAATCACAGTCTCTACTGATGCAAATCTTCAAACAGGTTTCCCCCTAACACTACATAATGTTTGAAGGAAATCGAGGGAGCCCCTTGAGGAGCATTAGAGCATCCTTTGGATGGAACAATAGTTTTTCAGATTATATACTATCTATTATTACATTACTTGAAGATTCTATACAAGGAGTCAATACCTTACAGGAAAACAAGCTGAGAAATCTGTACTATGTATAAACGCACTTTTCCGAAATTGAAAATATACTATCCCCCCTACTATTTTTGTGTTTATCGTAATACTACCTGTCACTAATAAGTAGTATGAATTCATTTATTTTATTTATTTATTTGTTTCATCATGGCAATCTGTAACTACTATTATTGATTACCACTGAAACTGCCAAACATTCAGATCGCAAAGATCCTGGACCCATCACTGGTTTCAGAAGGCCGATTCCAATATGCAGAATACTATGCACTTTGACTAACACAAAATAACTGTAAACGGTTAAGCAGAACGATAGTTTATTCTTCAACCGATAACGAAACAGATTTACAATTATTACTCAGTTTTGAAGTCTTTAAATGAACGTTAATGTAATGTAATGTCCAACAACACTTTTGTGTTGCTAATTCCCAAATCTTCTGACAACTAGTACACGATTAGGCAACGATGACCTTCATGTCTCCCACTAAATGGAGCAAAGGTTAGAAAAAACAAACGATTCAGTGTTCAACAATATTGACAGATGTCTTCTCAATTCCTTGATGTCATTAATGAGAGTGAACTACATTACAAAGGGTAAATAATTTGAATTTCAAAAGAAAACTTAAAGGAAAGTTCACCCCACTCATTGCATTCCACAAATAAATAGTTTAATTCTTTTTAATGATCACACTAAGTTATACAATCGTAGAAACATATCCCTTGATAGGTCAGATGTAATGCTTCATAATTTCCTGACATATATAAATAACGTAAACGACTACCATTTCAGTGAATGCCAGTAATTTCACTTCTCAATATGCCTGAAGATATCTCTCTACTGCTTTCAAGCATCAGAGTTTGCAAGTTTCCTCTCGAAGAAGCTTAGCTACATCCTGAATGACTCTCACCTAAACGGTGGGATATAACTACTCTCTGCGTTTGTTGATTTACACGCAAATTGTAAATTTGCAAACCCAGTACAATGTAACATTGAAATTTGTGGATAAGTGAGAAACCATTTATTGTTTCAGGATTTCATCATGAGCTGACATTAGTTAGAGAACCATTGGAGAACCTAGGAGTACTGGATAGATGTTTCGTCCCAGTCTGGGACTCTCCAGCAGTACGCACACACCCGCCAGGGTTCGAACCCAGGACCTCCCGGTTTCAAGGCGACCTCGTATACCATTAAGCCACTGGAACCCAACCCGGTGGTCCTTGAATTCCAACTTCTGCCAATTCACGACATAGCGCGACCGCTAGCAAATGTCTTCGGCGAGTATTTGTCCTCACACCCGGCCCGCTGCACCCTACTGGTCACGACTTCCCACTGGAACCTACCTACCTGAATAGGGCCAGTCGCTCCCAGGTTTTCCAATAGTTCTCTAACTAATGTCAGCTCATGATGAAATTCTGAAACCAATCAAATCCCTACAAACCAACACTTGAAAACCACTTATTGTGTTTTACTGGCTGCAGTCTGTCTCAGTATCACATAATATATATTTGCCGTTTGCATAACAGCTTACTATGAAACTTTTTCTTTGGGACAGAAAACATCAAGGAATTTAGCATTGAATAACCTTAGCACTGGCTCAAAACCTCTGGTAGACATTTTTTCAATGAATGCTTTAGCATCTACATCAATTGTACTTGTGACAACCATCTGGATACATTATAAACGAGTCATCTATAACTTAGGCAAAGTGTCGAAAAAAATAAAGACAGCTAAGATTTAATTTGTTTCTGCTGGAACGACTAGTAGCAATTTACAGAACATTATTAAATGACTAGTGTGCTAAACAATAAATGGACAGAGATCTTTCAGTCATAATTTTAAATGAAGTCTACCAACCTCTACCCCATCAATATTTTGTCAGAAAAAAAGTTCTGAGAATTGAATAAGTAGCAATAACATTCCATGTGTATGACAGAGAAAGTATAATATAATTAATTAATTAATTCAATTTTAGATTTTCCCGTCGATTGATTGGACTGAAGTGCTAGATATCAGGTTGACATGTCGGCTTCTTGTGCAGATGCCTCAATGACGTCTGAGCATGTAATTATTTTTGTTGATGGTGACTAGCAGTGGAATCCAGGAAGCGCACTTCATTCTATTTGGGACTCGTGGTCAGCCGGGTGTACGTGCATTCCGCAGACTCATGATTTACCCACGGGGAAATCTCAGATTGAATTAAATAATTAATATGGCCCGTTGCATAAGAGGTGGCTCTCGTGGCCCAAGTTTTCTAGTGGATAACGCTTTGGCGTTTGAAACTACGGTCACTGGGTTCGATCCTCGGTGGGAACATCATCACTCAGTGACTGAGAAATGCAGGTACATCCAGTTGACGAGTCCCAAGTAGGGAAAAATGCGCATCGTCGATTCCATTGCTAGTCACATTCCACAAATCAACACCCTGAAAGTACTTAACAACTATTATCGTGCTATCCTATTCACATAAGAAAGAGAAACATACAGTCAGATATCTTTTCCCGATGTGGTACCCACAAAGATGACTGAAGTATCGTTGAAAAGATCAGTTTACAGAAAGTTGATATGGATAGGACAACTGACCAAATTATAGAACTTTCAATACATGTCTGACCAATTTGTAGTAAAAACAATGTTGATAAAGTATCTAGACAACTGAAAGAGACAATCAAGAGGAATAGATATCCAAAACAGTTTACCGAATCTAATAGTAAGCTATACGGAAGAAATATACAATGGAATAAGATACCAAGGAAAGTTTTGCACTTAAACTTAAAATATATAGAGATAACACTGGTAATCAGTTCTTTAAAAAACCAGTCGACAAGGTCATTAAGGAAAACATTCTTCTATTTCAATCAATCTATGAATAATTTACTCAAGGCATCCTCTTTTACATCTTAGTGTGTTAGTGTCTTCTTATTGTATAGTAAGCAAAATTGGAGAGAATTCGATTATACTTCTTTGGATGCATAAGTAAGACTTATTCTTGGGGATTTCCATAGCTTCACTCATGGATAACAGATATTACCGTGTGCCCTTAAACAGATGACTCATCACTTACTCTATATACTGCAGCAAATGCCTCATCAATTTTTGTCTGACTATCTACCAAATAGGATCAAATGACACTTTTTATTTACTTCGTTTCTCTTTCTCTTAGATGAACTGACATTTGTTCACCAGTGTAAGTGAGAATATATTCCTCTGAGTACGGTTTATACAACTAGCTACACAACAGCTGAGTCTTTAATTTTTGAGCCTTTAAATTATCCCTTCAAAAGACCTACCGAGTCTGCGACTTAATATAATATCACTAAATATGTCACCCATGAACTGCGATTTAAAGTATAGCTTCTTCTTTCTATTCTTGTTAGCTGTGCCTAACTTTATTTTACCAATGTTCCTAGGCATGCACTATTTTCCAAAAGTTACTGTGGTAACATCTAAGCAGCATCGTTTCAGATACAGCTGACAGTACGGATGAGGATGTCATAACCAGAATCGAAACTGTAAGGTAGACCGTCATCACACTAAAATCAGCTTGAAAATCTTCTGCACTCAGTATAAAGAACAAATTTCGGATTTTCAACACCAATGTTAGTTCATTAGTTCTATATGGAACATGGAGATCGTGTGATGGGGAGGTGAAGGCCTATGGTTATTCCTGGGAGTTCTCTTCTGTTCCGTTTTCGACATAGAACTTTGCACCGACGTGCGGCAGTTCAGGTCGCCACACTCTATGTAGCACACAAAGCAAGAGAAGAAAATAGAAGAAATGCATAACAGAGACAGTAAACAGAGGTATGAGACAAAGGAATAAAAGTAACGAAGAACAATATAATTTCATTGGAAATCATAAGTCACACGGAGTGGATGCATCTGCGCCATTGAGAACGATTTCGAGCCATATCATCAATTGCGTCCAGCCATTGGTTTTACCGTCCCGAGGACCTCAACCAGGAAGTCTGCACCTTCCTACATGGCTTAGACTAAATTTTGTAGACTTCATTGACTGTTGCCATGTTTTTGTTTGACCACCACTGGCTTTTTTCCAGCCTGACCCTATATCAGCTGATATTATCCGTTGTCGAGGAAGGCGATGACTAGGCATACGTAACACATGTCCTAACCATATCAATCGATGTAATTTCACAGCCTAGTCGACTGATTTCCCCTGCTTGCCTATAACTCGACGCCTAACCTGAATATTGCTCACCTTATTATACCACTTCACACGGGAGATAGAGCGCAGGCACCTATGATCAAAGACAGCTAATCTTTTCATGTCTTCCACTCTCAATGGCCAGGTCTCACAGCCATAAAGAGGACGGAGCGGACTGATGATCAGTACACCCACCCTTTGGTCGATAGCCAGCTGGATATCACGTCTACGCCAGAGACGGCGTAAACCGGCATATGCGAAACTAGCCCTCTGTATCCTGGGATTAGCTAAATAAGAGTGTAGAGAGCAGGGTGAAACGGAGACGTGCTGTTGAATCCCTATGTTTCACTGAGAACCGAATGGAATAACAGTACTTTGATAACTATTATGAAACAATGTAATCTTGAAGTTCTCTGTTTCTTCCAGACTGTTGACCGCTTCGATGATATATTTTATTTGCTTAGTGTCTTCAAAAACATTTAATCGACTAACATCCAGTAGTTTCAATCATATCATTACCATTACTTAACGTGTATTGATTGACAAGTTAACAAGGACTCATTTTTATCCTTAGCAGTAACATACACATTCATAACTATAGTATCACAGCTTACTCTGGGTTCGTTTTTCAATGACTTCTGTGTGATCGTTTATTAGTATGTCTTTCAATTTAGCGTTTTATAGTACTATATATACTAACAAAAGCAGTTAATAAACCTCTCACACTTACAATTCAGTATCAAATCTCTTGTCTGTACAAAACGATTTTTAAATTACACCTCTGTCACCAAATTATCGATAGGTATGCCCCTCTACTACAAAATTTTGGACTAAGTGACATGAATTATGAAGTGACGATAGAAAAGCTGAAAAATATCTGACCAAAGATATCATCAGACTGGATTCCGATTTTGCTGTGTTAAATACTGGATCCTAGTTTTGTTTTCCTTTATTTCTGAAACTCCATACTGTCAACAGCACGGATGATGACAAAAGACAAACTGAAGAGGAGAAAATGATGCCATCAAAACTTTGTGATAAATGGCGTTTATCGGACGAACAGAAGCAAGGATTTCTAACTACAGGTTTGAGACTATTCCAAAAAAGAAATTGCAACAAAAAGTTTTCAAAGTCCTCAATTGTTGAGTTGTTCGCTACCCTGCATAAAATGACCTTTAAAATGCATTTAAAATAAGCAAAGTACAAGTTTCATCCAACCAATCAAGTTTCATTGAAGTGGTAGTGATTAAAAGGTGAAAACCCAGTCCGTGTGTTCAGAAAGGAACCTTCATCAGTCTTTCCTTACCATAGTGAGAAATATTTCTTTCATTTTGTTGGCCGTACTCATATCATCAATTTATCCTTATGTTCTACTAAACACATACCAGTTTGCCTGCGGATATGACTAACGAGGCCAGTGAATAGTTCCATCTTACCGTATATGGTAAACAGTGAATATTAGGTTAGTAATGAAATACTTGGACCTGAATTAGTCTTGGGGCCTTTTCATTGTGGTAGGGAAGATGTGTGCGTCGGTGGCAAAGTGGTTAGGACTCTCGCCGACCATGCACATGGTCCGGGGTTCGAGCCCTAGCCGACGCTCACCTGATATCCATGGTTGGCCTGCGAATTTTTGGCTACCGATATCCACGCTGAAAATTCCATACTTGTACCGAAAATGCGGTGTGGAATCAAGCTGTAATCAAAAATAAAAAATAAAATAAATGATTTTGCAGAGTAAAGCAAATCGACGGATAAATCAGAGTTCAGCTACTAGGAATGCAACTAAACCAAGTGATTCTAGACTACCTATACTAATAGATGAATAATTATTATTTTTTCCTTTAGTTTATAGAGGCACATAAGGCTTCAGACGCACGTCTTCATTGAGCTCGGTTCTCCACCAATGTTTTCACCTGACTCCACGTCTGCCCACATGCGTTCATCTCTGCTCCATATCACCTCATCCTCCATGTCACCCCCACACTGACGACCGACTTACCGCTTCCTGTTCGGCTTCCACTACAGTGGTGGCCGGGCGTGTTATGTCGCTCGGAGGTTTTCTCAGAGTATGGTCAATCCACCTCAATTTCTTCCTGCATATTTCTTGCTCAGTTGGTTTCTAGTGGGTTAGTTCACTCGCAGAGATCCCTATTGCTGATCTTTTCTGGCCGGCCATCTAGTTGTGAGTGGCACTGAGCGAAGACAGCTGTTGATGAGTCTATAGTTTGTTTGAAGTACCCTTCGTGACGCGGCACCAAGTCTCTGATCCATATAGTGACACTAACTTCACATTGGAGTTGAAAATTCGGACCTTGTTCTTAATGCTGACTGCTGTTGATCTCCACACGGACTTGAGAAAAATGAATGCTTGCCTTGCTTTCCCGATCCTTGCTTTGATATCCTCATCAGTTCCGTCGGCCTATAGTTGAAACGATGTTTCATAGTTGGACAGTGAGGTTAAGAAGGTTGCTTCTTTCCGATTTCTCCCAGTTAATGATTAGCAAATATAAAATACCAGAATTACTCTCTTCAGATCCCACTGCGCGTCGGTGGTACAGTGGTTAGGACTCTCGCCGACCATGCAAATGGTCCGGGGTTCGAGCCCTAGCCGACGCTCACCTGATATCCATGGTCGGCCTGCAAAATTTGGGCTACCGACATCCATGCTGAAAATTCCATACTTGTACCAAAAATACGGTGTGGAATGAAGCTGTAGTCAAAAATAAGAAAATAAAATAAAAATCATATGATTGTAATATCTAAAGGTAATTTGTTAAGAAGATTACTTTTCATCCATCTTTGGCCTTCAAAAGATAGTATAAGTACCGTTAAGTGTTTTAAGTAATGTCTGAATTCGACTACTATAACGACGATTTCAAACAGAAAAGTTATTTCTTTTTCATACTACTGAAACACAGTGTAAGTAGCTTGAGAAAATAGTGTTAATTTATAGCCCAAATGAGTAAATAAACATGTAGGTCATGCTTTATTGCTGTGATTTATCACACTACTGACCCTAAACTTCATAACTGCCCTCATAACAGATGACAACTGGTCTACATTTAAAATAAAATCGATCACACTGATGGCTCAGCATTAATATCTAAGGGTCAACTGAATAACTTGTTTACATACTTGCTAGAACTTCTGAGGAATTGGATAAATGTGCATCCCAGTGCGTTATCCTTACAACTTAAAATCAGACCTTGTTTGAAACACTAAAGAGTCACTTACCACGTAGCTAAACCACATCACCTAAACACAGTTCAGTATGCATCAGCTTATATCAGAAATTTTCGTTATTCCTGTCACTGATACATAGACGGTAATCTAGTCATTCTTCATATGAGTATGCAGACCTTCAACAGAAGCTTAAGTACTGTCTATAGTTAAATTTTCTTAGTGCAAAGCACCACTTAATATACAGTCAGAACCCTTCAAGTCCTCTGCATAAATAATCCCCAATTTGTTTGTTTGTAAGGATTTGAGTGGTTTCAAGTTTGATCACGAGTTGTCATCAGTTAGAGGGATATTGAAAAACGGAGAATACTGGATAGCAGTTTCGTCATAGTTCGGGAAAACTCATCAGGACTCCCCTTTAACCGCGTTGAAGATCTTACCCAGGATCTTCAGGATATGAGACCATACCGACTGACCATTCAACCCCTAGGAGCGAATCCAGCGATCCAAATATGAATTCTAATTTCTATTATTCTTTATTTGTGACGCAAATGTATCGCCATTGTCATAGACGGATATTGTCTACACATTCAACATTATCACAAATTTTCACTAGAAATCCAGACAGCCTCGTCCGTTCATCTAATCAATAGTGAGTATTAAATTCATTTCAAAGCGTTAGTTTTTAGGGATTTGGTTTGTTTCAAGTATGATCACGGCAAACTCGACGCACCCCGTAACCTTTCGTAACCGATAGTTAGCCCAGTGAAGAGAGAAGGCTACGTGTGAGGCTAGTAACCATATCCCCTTAAAAAGTAAACAACACTACGCAATCCTGAAGCCCTATGTTCCACCTAAAACGCAAAGGACAGAAAAAAGAGTAACAAAGCGAATTTGCTTCACCTGGTTCACTATTGTTTAACAGTTTGCACTCCATAGCCCAACCAGGAAGGCCATTTATAAGCAGGAGATTCTGGAATCGGTCCCCATTGCGTTCAACGATTTGTACTGCTGAAACATCCCAAACTAAAATGAAAGAGAGAACCACCGTTTCAAGATTTTCAATGATCCTCCAAATGATTTCGTGACATGAGTATAGAATAGAAACAAAGACAAAAGACCTGTCAGGTGAGGCCAAGTTAAACTTTAAGCAGCAGTAATTACCATTGGAGTGCGTCCGCCCCAATGATTTTGAGTCGATCAATGAGTTTCTTCACGTGAGTACAAGCTTCCACTCTGCTTGATTTCAGTAAAATACCTGCTCTAACGCAGTTACGTCTGAAATTTGATAAAGATCACCTTTACCAGTATTCCATAAATATTGAGTTGATTACAAAATAAAGGATTTGTTCACATGGAGGTATCATGAGTATAAAAATCTTCAAAAGATATGGTGATGCACATATGCATCGTTGTGGAATACATTAGGGTCAAGTTAGTGATAGGGAAGGTAAGAATATGATTCTACCATATCGTAGGAACATTTTCTAGCTAGATCCCATCTCTCATTAACCCAGACTCTGTAACTTTTAACTAGTGGGTTTTAAAACACGCTGTGAAAGCTTCAGATTCTAAGAGAGAAAATATTCACATTTTAACAGTTCAGTGATACAAGCACTGCAGAGATATCACATCTTCGAAAATGGAGAAGGTGTCATTGTACATATAGATGAAATACAAACATGACTGGAACGAGCAAAGAATATTTGGGTGAATGGAGTATATGATAACTCTCTTCGGACACGATTCGTCAAGAGAATAACATATGGAAAGTTAACCACTCTACTACTCAATATCAATCGATTGGTGAGATGACGATCTGTAATACACATGGATGAGTGAAAAGGACATAACTCCTTTTCGTCAGCAGATTAAATTGCAACGCCTCGATACATCAACAAAAAGAGCATAGATTGGACTTCGACACTTCTGACCGAGAAGTTATTTGATGACTTCTTCAACACCAGGAAATTTCTGCATAGAAGATATTAACAAGCCTCGTTCAATATCAATAGGATGATATTACATGTCAAGTGATTCAAAGCAGAGTGCTCAGTTGTGCTTTCATGTGAAGACAGCAGTAGGAAAAGTTGGCCTATTATCACCGCTGATATTCTTAATGGTGATAGACTGAATCATACAGCAGCACACAGAAAGTGACAAGAAAAGAATACGCTGAACCAACAAGAAACCACATCACAGAGGACTACAGGTGATCATAGAGATGACAGAAAAAATGAAGATAACCAATAAACAACGAGAATGAGGAGCAATCGAAGAGATAGAAAAGGTACCCAATCGATGAACAATTGATCAGTCATCAAGGAAATCACATACTTATTCAGATTTCTGCGTACAACATACTTGCACACCCGTTTGACATAACCTTCATTCCGTATACGCCTGGTTAATAAATTCATCTATGCCCGACTATGTTTCACACAATAACTTGAAGTCAAGCTGTTGGTTGAGTCATACCTTATCCGGCCAACTCTTGTACAACAAAACATACATCGGCTTGTATACGATAGCTGTAGTAGAGAGAGAAATTGAAAACTGATTGATACCAGTGTATACTGGTTAATTGATAACTTAATTACAAAAGCAGACGCGTAAATCTTAACCATGAAAAGGTGTGATAACAGTGTTGATTTCGTCATCAAATAACACACATAAATAATATGTAGATGTGAACATGAGCGACCTTGAGAAACCAGCGCATTAGACAAATAGAAAGGTTTGATTTACACAAATAAAGAAATTTAAAAAGCACCCTGTTTAAGCAGGACAACAATCTGTAATAGATTTTATGAAACTGTTTCGATTCTGCGAGGCGTGGTTGAGTGGCGGGGGGTGGCGGTAGATAAGCCTGACCGATTTCTGCAAACAAATTCGTCAGGACTGTCATAAATCGATTTCTTTAAGGATTATTTTGTAGCTCTGAGCTGTTTTAAGTGTCTACGAAATTTCTAAATGGAGTAGGCATGAACTTCAGTAATTGGCTCCACAAAGTCTAATAAGTGCTTCACAGTGAGGTGAATCTTGTGATCCGAGAGTAACGACTATCAGTATTAACATTATTCCCCTTACTATATTTTATCAGTCTTATTATTATTTATCATTGTTCCCTAGATTTCCAAGTGGGACAGAGGCCTTCAACAACACCGCTCCACTTTGTTCTAATCTCTAGTCTTCTCTCCAGCTGTGACATCGACTGCCAATAATCTCTCATCTCCTAGTCGCACGATCTCCTCCATGTTACTCTTGGATGGTCTACTCATCGTTTCTCATTCGGATATCCCTTGAGAACCTGGCGAGCAATGTCATTCCACTGTCCCCTTAGTCTGTCCCCTATCCATCTCAATTCTCTCCTACATATTTGTTAAACAATAATTTCTTCGTTAGTTTGTTCCCATAATTCACCACTGCTGATTCTTTCTGACCATCGACTCTTCAATGTAAAGACAGAGGAAGCACCTCTTGATCAAAGTCTTGATGAAAGCAGCCTGTTCGAAATGCTTTAGGTGACGCGTGGGCCACCACGTATCTCAATCGTGTTGAAGAACTGATTTCACATTACTGTCGAAAATCTGAATCTAATTGTTTATGCTGAGTTCATCAGATATCGATACTCATTTCAATTTTTTTAATTAGCAAATTCTTATTTACGCATTTAGAGAGAACAACAGATTGAGCGAAGAAATGTGCATTCCTTCACTTCAATTAGTTCATCACCATCATCGATTGTACACTACTTTATAGTTTTTCACACCAAAACTTTTACCAAACAAGTAGTTATTTTAATTAATCAGTTTCAAGTATAGACGGGTGTGAAATCAAGAGGTTAAAGGTCATCAGAACAAATAACTAACAGATGTCAATGACAAGAAATTCAAGTTTTAAAGGAGGAGTAAACATTACTCACGGAATTCAAGATAAGTTGATTCTTTGGCGTTAGCAACAAGCTATTACCTAACCAAGAAATTTGTAAAATAACGACGACTAAGAAGAATAGGATGACTCAGTATAATTACGTAAGATGCAAACAAGTTAACAGAATTAGCCGAAATTGAACAAGCCAAATCTACGTGTTGAAAAGAAATTTGTACAATTATTTTCTTTGTCATGGCCAACTGCACAATATCTTTTAAGTTTTTATAAACGATTCTCTCCTTCCCCCTCATAACTATTTTATTTTAACTTTGATAAGTTTTACAACTCTATCTAATTCTATTAATTTGTTTGCATCTTACGTAATTATACTGAGTCATCCTATTCTTCTTAGTCGTCGTTATTTTACAAATTTCTTGGTTAGGTAATAGCTTGTTGCTAACGCCAAAGAATCAACTTATCTTGAATTCCGTGAGTAATGTTTACTCCTCCTTTAAAACTTGAATTTATTGTCATTGACATCTGTTAGTTATTTGTTCTGATGACCTTTAACCTCTTGATTTCACACCCGCCTATACTTGAAACTGATTAATTAAAATAACTACTTGTTTGGTGAAAGTTTTGGTGTGAAAAACTATAAAGTAGTGTACAATCGATGATGGTGATGAACTAATTGAAGTGAAGGAATGCACATTTCTTCGCTCAATCTGTTGTTCTCTCTAAATGCGTAAATAAGAATTTGCTAATTAAAAAAATTGAAATGAGTATCGATATCTGATGAACTCAGCATAAACAATTAGATTCAGATTTTCGACAGTAATGTGAAATCAGTTCTTCAACACGATTGAGAGACGTGGTGGCCCACGCGTCACCTTAAGCATTTCGAACAGGCTGCTTTCATCAAGACTTTGATCAAGAGGTGCTTCCTCTGTCTTTACATTGAAGAGTCGATGGTCAGAAAGAATCAGCAGTGGTGAATTATGGAACAAACTAACGAAGAAATTATTGTTTAACAAATATGTAGGAGAGAATTGAGATGGATAGGGCACAGACTAAGGGGACAGTGGAATGACATTGCTCGCCAGGTTCTCAAGGGATATCCGAATGAGAAACGATGAGTAGACCATCCAGAGTAACATGGAGGAGATCGTGCGACTAGGAGATGAGAGATTATTGGCAGTCGATGTCACAGCTGGAGAGAAGACTAGAGATTAGAACAAAGTGGAGCGGTGTTGTTGAAGGCCTCTGTCCCACTTGGAAATCTAGGGAACAATGATAAATAATAATAAGACTGATAAAATATAGTAAGGGGAATAATGTTAATACTGATAGTCGTTACTCTCGGATCACAAGATTCACCTCACTGTGAAGCACTTATTAGACTTTGTGGAGCCAATTACTGAAGTTCATGCCTACTCCATTTAGAAATTTCGTAGACACTTAAAACAGCTCAGAGCTACAAATAATCCCCAAAGAAATCGATTTATGACAGTCCTGACGAATTTGTTTGCAGAAATCGGTCAGGCTTATCTACCGCCACCCCCCGCCACTCAACCACGCCTCGCAGAATCGAAACAGCTTCATAAAATCTATTACAGATTGTTGTCCTGCTTAAACAGGGTGCTTTTTAAATTTCTTTATTGTGTAAATCAAACCTTTCTATTTGTCTAATGCGCTGGTTTCTCAAGGTCGCTCATGTTCACATCTACATATTATTTATGTGTGTTATTTGATGACGAAATCAACACTGTTATCACACCTTTTCATGGTTAAGATTTACGCGTCTGCTTTTGTAATTAAGTTATCAATTAACCAGTATACACTGGTATCAATCAGTTTTCAATTTCTCTCTCTACTACAGCTATCGTATACAAGCCGATGTATGTTTTGTTGTAAAAGAGTTGGCGGATAAGGTATGACTCAACCAACAGCTTGACTTCAAGTTATTGTGTGAAACATAGTCGGGCATAGATGAATTTATTAACCAGGCGTATACGGAATGAAGGTTATGTCAAACGGGTGTGCAAGTATGTTGTACGCAGAAATCTTATAAGTATTCCATCTCTTTGTAGGAGAATCATACGGCCACTGATTAGACTCTTAATATCTGCCGACACCACCAAAAACATCTCAAAATTTTTTTAACGTCATAATAAATAGTATCACTTCCCTTGGCCAACTTGTTAGTTCTAACTTTTATTTTTGAGTTTGTGCGGCATGAGACTTAAGTCACCAGTGAATTCACATCCTTTAGGTCTTTTTTGGATTCACCCTTAGTCCATTTTCTCACCTTATCCCACCCCACCCACACCGCGTCTGTCACATTACTCAGTCTACCATTATCAGGAAGATCATCAGTGACTGTTGGCTGCATTCATTAGTACTCTATATTCACTTACTCGATTAAAAACCGCATGTCCATGTTTTAGTGACTTGAACTTGCACCAAAAATTTGGTCAGTTCAGCACCAGGCTGTATTAGTGAATTCCATATAAAGGAAGTAGTAACTAACTGTTATGACGATATAACTTCAGTGCATGGTTTTTTAACAATTTACTTATAACAATGAAGACTAAACGAAGTGTTGTACGCGTTAATCTAGTCGTCGTATTTTTAAGCCAAGATGATAGTTTGAATAATATTCAAAATTATAAATTCCATCGGCTACCAGTCCAATGGTCCATTTACGGTGTGTCGAAAGTTAGTTTTTCATTAGACTGTTAGGTTCCGAGTGGGGGACACAAGGCTTCAAGAGCACATTTCCATTTTATCCTGTCCTCTTCAGTCACCTTTAGCTGGCTGTAGGATTATTCATAAGCTTTCATCCCCTCCACACAATCTCTACTATGTTATTCTTGAACCCACGCCCAAATCTATATTCTTAATTCGCATTCTACTCAAGTAATGGCCTGATGTGTGATGTTATTCAACGACCCATCTCCATCTCCTTCGAGGTATTTGTTAATCATCAGGTTCTTGGTTGGCTCTTTCGAATGCAGAGTTCCTTGTTGCTAATCCTTTCTCCCCATCTGATCTTCCATATCCAGACGAAGAAGTCAGCTGCTGATGAAAGTCCACAGCAGGCAGTTAGGGATTTTTTATCGATGCATGTGACATGTCCCTCTCTCTCTCTCAAAGAACTGATTTCTCATTAGTGTCTAAAGTCTAAATCGTTTTGTTTATGCTGAGTTTAGCAGATCTCCATACTGACTGCAGATTAATGAATGTCTTTACCGCTTTCCTCCTCCGTGCCACTGTATGCATTTGAAACCATTCAACTCTGACTATTCAAGTGAAAGAGTTGACTTCCTTCATATTTCTCCAGTTGATGGTGATTGATGTTTGTTGCTGATTGGTTATCTGCATTACCTCTGTCTTTGGAATGTTCACCCACACTGCTTCCTACCTTCGCTATCTTTCCCGACTACTTGTTGGTTTTCGCCTGCAAGCCTTAGAGTTTGAGTAAGATTAGGCATAAATCATCCGGGAAATCCAGATCTTCTACTGTCTTCTTATCGTTCCAACGTATTCCTGTCTTCTCGTTCCTCACAGTCTTCCGTATAATCCACTACACCACCATTAAGACTATCATCAGTGATGATAGGCAGCCAACCTCGTCTTACTCCTATATTCACTTCAAACGCCTCGCTGAGTTTTCCACTGTCGATCACCTGACATGCAGAATTGTCATATAACCAGCCACCTGTTGAATGAGGCTGACAAAAACTTGGGCACTGCATACCGTAGTGTTGAAACATTTTCTAAATTACTTCTCTGTCAACGCTCTCTGTCGAAGCCATTGCCTTTTAGATGCCGATGAAGTTGAGGTAGAGAGAGGTTTGACTGACACTCTATGCTTTTTTCGACGACGATGTAGTGTAGTGATGCGATTTGATCAGCACATGATTCGCCTTTCCTGAATCCAGTTTGTTCCAGAGGGCTGGAGGGGTTCTGCGTCCAGAGCATCCTTAATTCGGAGGATTGCCGTTCATTGACAGTTCTGCAACTGTTGGTGGTATTTCGGGAATTTTTTTTATTTTTTTATTTATTTTTGATTACAGCTTGATTCCACACCGTATTTTTGGTACAAGTATGGAATTTTCAGCGTGAATATCGGCGGTTGGTTTAGGAGTCCCCTGAAGTGATCAGCCTATTGTTTTTTTTTTCTCCGCCTTGATAATATTTGCATGATTTATATTTTTATAATACATTACAGATTCAGGTTTTCTTTTTTTCTTCAACTGTCAATTTATTGAGATCACGAACTCCTGAACCTTGAATTTTCATTTTAAAGAATGTAACAGAACTGCCTGCTTGTTGCCTTTAGCCATCTAATATCAATTCAGAGTGCAAAACAATAGCGAGTCAGCAAGTTCGGTGACAACATTTCAAACGTGACTGAGAGAATTCATTTTCAGATTTCGTCAAGAACTAAAGTCAGTTGGAGAGATCATTGAAAACTAGGGATCACCTGACAGCTGTTTTCTCATAGTCTGAGGCTCTCTTCAGCCATGTGCACCTACAAACCTATCAGGAATCGAACCAGGGAGCTCCAGATTACGAAACCAAGCTGAATGGCCGTTCACCCAACATTGTTGGAAATCAATAACCGATGAATTCTAACCTTGTCAATTTGAAATAAAATCCAAGACCCCACAAATATCAATCTCCAGCTCATTGAGAGCTACTCCATGGATATCCCGAACCTGTAGTGATAACTTGAGACCAGAGGGGGAGGATCCTGTCAAGATGAAGTGAATGCTTATCAACAGCATTGGTGACAGTAGCTCTAAATAAGTAGTTGACACAGTCATAATGCAAGGGTCACTGAGTTCTGTCCCAAGTGGCCGAATGGGCCATCAGTCTGATCTCGCAACCTGGAGGTCCTGGGTTCGATTCCTGATGGGTTTGTGGCGGAGCACAGCCAGGAGCACAGCCGGAGAGTCTCATACTGGGAGAAAACATCTGTCCAGTGCTCCCTAGTTTCCAATGATCTCTCTAACTGACTTTGGTTCGTGAGGAAATCTACACTGGAACTATTATTACTATTATTATTACTTAAACTATCCGCGATAACCAGGTGTCAAAAACTCATCACTGTGTGAACAAATGAAAAGTAGAATTGATATGTAAATTTGCTTAAGAAAGAAATAATTCCAGCTAGTGACTGTATGAAATAACCAGGTCACCTTTCCTCTCATCTTCAACTCTCTGCCTTCAATAATAATAATAACAATAATGATAATGACTAATTGCATAGTTTGTTTACCAATGAGTCAGTCACTTATGCCTTGTTCAGTTTAGACCACTCGATTGACTGACTGACTTTTTCCATTATATTATTTATTGTATGGTCAAATCTGAACAACTCAGCTTGAAGATTTCACCTTGACCTATCTGTCTGTTAGTCTATCTACCTGTCTATCTATCGATCTATGGATCGATCAATCTGTAAATAATCATATTAATTAATGACTATCTAATTAGGCGTATAAAAAATTTAAAGGAAAAAAAAGGCTACCAGCACTAGTTAGTTAAATAGAAGAAGCAACCTGATTATTCTCTACACTCCTAACATATTCACATGCTCTTCAAATTACTCTCTTTTACTGTATGAAGAATCTTCAGTCAAATAGACTGAAATTTAAAAAAACAACAACATTGGGAGTAAAGAATATTCTTTTCAATAAGTTCATCATCAGGTTCTATATTTATATGAGACAATAATAATTAAAGAATCATTGTTATTAACAACATTAATGCTCTCTGAAATGACATTATATCAGTAGTATCGACAGATTACATTTCAAAAGCATCAGTAAGTTAGAGATAATATGCATTAATATAACGCTAAACTAAATATTAGATAAATTAGGGGGAGTTACACAGAGTTCATGGGTTTATAAGCCAAGGTAGCAACAGTGGTTGGACCAGTTTCTTTCTCATATAGGGTTCTGGCTGTGTTTAAGTGAACTGCAGTGTCCTCATCTGTTTGAAGTGTTCGATGTCTAAAGGCCTACATTAATTTATTCGATACCCGGTGGATGAGAGAGGAAGATTGTTCAATGTTACCTCTGTGACCTATATGGGCAAGGTGGTCTAACATAAAACTACTAACAGCTGTGACAACACCTTTATTTAACCATACTGGTAGGCGTTCCTGAACACGAAAACATAGGTTCTTAGAGCAACATTCAATATAACTGGCTCCAGAGGAGTAGTTGAATTGATAGTTATAATTAGAGATGTTTCGCCTATGTGCTTCATTTTTTATTTTTGTAATTTTAGAATCACAACCGGTTGGATATGTGGGAAGTATAGAGTGTATCTTCCCGCCATCAAAAGTTCTTTGAATCTGTTTTCAGTTAGTATATCATCTTTGAATTGCGGTCGTATATACAGGGTTTCTACTTAACAGTTTCCTAATGCACTTTTCAGGATAGCAGTCCTCAATTATGTGTCATTTATACAACTTTGAGTTAATCTTCCATCACATCTTCTGAACAAATGGCTCTCACTCTATAATTGAGGGTCTTCATCGAATTTCGTTTACACTGGAGAGGATCAAAGCTGTAAATATATATATATATATATATATATATGCATAGTGACCGGTTCAAGTATTTTTGGAATTGAATTCCTTTTTATTCTACCGTCTGGTCATCTTGCCAGTAGGACATCTAAAAAGGGAATTTTACATTGAGATTCTTCTTCACACATGAATTTGATAGCTGAATGTACTTCAATCAATTGAGATAATTATTGTGTTCTCGCCCAAATTATTTTCACAAACAAATGAAAGTATCATTGATTTGATGATATTAGATGGTTGGAGGCAATCGGCCATAGGAAGCCTTGGACCTAGGTTTTGTGCTAGTTGGCCCTCATCAGCAAGGCGTATCTGCAACCTTGAAGGAACTCATGTCCCTTCTGAGATTTGAACCCGCGTCACCCAGTGCTGCAGTCAGAGACGTTACAACTGAGCTATTCGGACTCGCGACTAACCTTCTGTAGGACTGTAGTGGGTATTTTGATTGGACACTAGTAACTAGTGTGACGTTTCTAGTTTTTTTTTTTTTTGATGCAGCTGAATTCTATCAGTCAGGTTTGCAATGTGGCCACCATTCTAGGTAGCTGGACATCGCGGTGCACAATGATTTGATGATAACAGATGACTGGAGGCAATCAGCAGGAAAATTCAGTCTGCACCAAAGAAAAAACTAGAAACGTCACACTAGTTACTAGTGCCCAATCAAAATGAAGGTATCATCTACAGAGTGGTAACAAAAGGGGAAATTTTCTGATAAGGTTGTTCATCTGGTTGGTTACTAGAGTTACATACACGCATAATATTTAAAGAGGAATTGTTGTCGACAATACTGTTTAAAAAAAAATTTATAATAAGTTAAGATCAGATCGAATATGGCGTATAACTTTGAAACCCTTGTTAACATAGACTTTATTTTTAGTATCTAGAGAGATTAACTTAAACACAGCTGCGAAAAGACTTTGTCTGTGTCATGTTTAACCACGCAGAATAATGCTCAGAAATAGAGCGATGAAAATGCCTAATTGTATGCCCAATCTAACTAATCGATACACTTAGAAGAGTCGAAATTATGTAGTTTGCTATTAACTCCTGAATGTAATATAGAAGTCGTTGTGAAGTGACAGGGAACTTCTGCAGCACTGAATGGTCTTTTTACTGCATTGTTTAAGCGTTGTGTTACTATTTCACAGAAGTTATCACTAGAGAATTAAAGTTTTAATGACATGGTCCTCTTCAGGGTTGCTGACACATTAGCTTGACTCGCCTTTAAGTTCATACTCTTATCAAGAAACACCTGTGGATATCCACTTGCACCCAGTCATTGTCTAACAATCTTTAGTTCTTTATTTAGGTAGTCATTAGAATGGATTATTCTAGTTCTGTGAATTATACACCTCATTAAATTGCGTTTAAATCTCAAAAATATTATTTATTGTTATTGTTCCCTTGAGTTCCTAGTGGAACGTAGGGTTTAAACTGCACTTTGTAGGCGCATAGCATTGAATGATTGTAACCTTCCTTCCTTTTGAGCTGAACCTGACTGTCATTATCCTGGAGGAGATTGGCTCCCACTGCATGAGAGCTTTGGTTGCTGTTGGTGACATCATGATGGCCACTCCCTCGGTGTGCTCGTGATTGTCCTCTTGGTGATCGGAATAGATTATTGTATCCCACTTGGCAGTTGGCACCTACCACACTCGTTCCATCTGCTCTCGCAGATTCTCAGCACTTCTATTCTATATCTCCTCACTTCCGCTGCAACCTGGGAAGCCTTTCCAGTTTCATACATTGTACGAACATTCCACGTACCCATCCTTATTTTTGCTTTCATCGAAAGAAGGCACATCGACTGACTGGCTTCCCGAAGGCTTTCACCAGCCTGAGTCATTTGACCTCCCCGATTTCAGCGAAAAATAAGGCTATTGTTTATATTTTTAGAATTTGTAATATATTGGCGCGTTGAAGTTCCTACAGTGAGTTGGATAAGTTTTGGGGGGTGAAATTGCTAGCACCACGCCCCAACCCTCCCTCTTTACCCGGGCTTGGGACCGGCTAGAAAACTAGAGAGCTAGTAATCTAGGCGAGGTTAAATGTCAAAGATAAGCAACTCAAATAACGAGTACACTGATACGTTGATACAGCTTTCCAGCATATACTCTTTTTTATTGTACTGTCCTAGTTAAAAGGACGTCTCGGAAAGAAATACTATCACTTATTACTTCACCGATGGTAAAATTTATTGCAGAATGTTCTTTGATTCATTCTAATGTTTTATACTCAAAAACATATCCTTCATGGGCGATCGGATACAGTTCCAGTGTCTGAATAACCTACGAACTCTTCCTGCAACAGGAGAAATACGACTCCGAAAACACACTGAATGCATTCTGTGAACAGTCCCAAACAAAGAAAAAACAGCTCTCCAGTAATCCAGCTTTCCCCAACTATTCTCTAACTGATGTCACCTCACAGTGAAACCTGAATATCAACAATTCACACTGTAACATGAAAAACAAGATATTTAGAGAAGACACGCCTTCGAACAAATTCCCTATGAAGTCAGACAGTCAGGCATATATTTACAGACATATATATATCTTTGCGTTTTGTAATCACAATTCAGTATCAAACAATACAACAAATAAAATATCCTACACAAAATACTTCATACACCTTATAGATCATGGGAAGCGATGAAAAACTAATACGATTAGTAGACAATTAAAAAAAAACATTATATCACATGATGAGAAGTCTGCTGATATGAATTGTTTTTGTTATATTGCAGAAAGTATATTCAAGTAAGGTAGTGAATGAGATAGGTGAAAATAATACTTGAACTGGAAGTGTTCAAAGAAAGTGAGAGTGAAAATAATAACAATCGTAATCAGAGGAAAACGGTGTATAGATTGATAAACAGAATGGAAGATGAATAAATATTCTATCCCTGCCTTCTATTTTATATCCAAATTAGAAATAGGGTATGTGTATACAGCGTCTTTTGTGCACAGAAGTCATCGCTTAAATTCATGAGCAATGAGAGCCTTTCCTGTCTGTAGATGTTTTGGAAGAAGAGAAATTGCTGCAGGATAGTGCTGATTCAATAGATGATCTTAAAATTATGGTTGGAGTTGGTAGAATGACAGAAGTTAACCAAGTGTTCTAGAATTGGACTTTTCATATCCTTTTTTTCATTCCTTTAATGTGTCTGTCTTCAATAATATTAACCAGTTGGTTTAACAATACTACACTCACCTTACTGTCAGCTTTCAGTGCAGTTTAACAAAGTATTTCTTAAGATACGCGGAAAAGATTAGACGGGAGGAATAAAGAAGAACTGGTAGAATACAAGAATTAACAAACCGTAACAGTAGAGACTGAGTGAGACTAAATTGTCTCAACTTCATTACACAGAACGGTAAATGAGATATTTTTCCAATATGATGTCGGAAGACCAGGTAAAATCAGAGGAAATAAGCACACAATCCAAGGTATTTGACGTTCAACTTAGTCCCGGCTTCTTTGCCATCTATGATAATGGAGCCATGCGAACTAACCAGCTCATGTAGGTGTCACTTCTATCTGAAAGTGAAATTAACAACCTGATATTTGAAGGGATTTAGCTTAAAACCACTTGACAAGGACTACTGACTAATTTCTAATAGAAAGTCATTCATATTGGAACAATATGAGTGACAACAAACCAGCTTAGAAACAGTCAGGTCATCGGTGTACTAAACGAAATAAGTTTCATCAGAATGAAACAAGTCAGGTAAGAAGAAAGGACAGAAGCTTGAAGAGAACCAGCTAGAGTATGTAAAGCAGTAGACGACTTACGATTTTATACAGTGTACTGCTTCTTAAAAAAAGTAAGAATGACACCGTTTATCAATCAAGTGCAACTTGCTTGTTTCTCAATAGGCTTATTTAACAGAAAAGTCCTAGGTACAGAGTCGAAAGCAGATGTGTAATCAAGGAAGACACATCGAGCATTTTTAGCACTTCGTTGAAACTAGAGACAATATTATGATACAATACAACAGTGACATATAAGTAGACCTGAAATGGTGATCTGATTAGCAGTTGGATATTGTAGCTCAGCTGACAGTTTACCTTAATATTATTGTTATCATTATTATCATCATTCCCTCAGGGTTCGATTGGCGAACAGGGCTTCAGCGGCTTATCTACAGCTCTCTTCAGATCTCTTTATCTGGCTCGACGATCACCCGTAAGCTCTCATCTCCTCCTCACACGTTTGCCTCCATTTCACTATCGGCCTCAAATCTAATTCATCGTTCCCCATTTTGATTATACTAAAGAGCCTGACGCACGGTATGACTCAGCGGTTCCCTCAATGTGTGTCCAATCCACCACAATTTCATTCTGAACATTTGTTGAGCTATACGCTCTTGGATGATTGATTGACTGAGCTTTTTTTTCCTTGTTGCTTGTCATTTTATGACCTTCTAATCTTCATTATCAATCTAGTGAAGATACCTCTTGATGAAAATCTGCAGTAGGTTGTTCAAATTTCTTTTGGTGACGCTTGTACGACGTTTCTGAATCATACAGAAGCACTGATTTGACATTACTGTTGAATATATGTATCTTTTTTCACAGTCTTCCTCACAACAGATCTATATTCATCTCCAATCATCAAAATTTACACCAATAATTAAAAATTAAAGACTATCTCAAAAAAGTAGTCTCACTACACACACACATATGTGTGTGTGCGAGTGTTTTACTCACATGTTACATATGGTGTGAATAGATCATGATCGTGATCAATACTGTTCAATGTTTAATAAGTTTACATACATTTTGTTTGAATTTAATCTCTTTGTTTTCATTTTTTGTATTCTCAATTCATAAAACAAAAACTAATTCATTCACATTAAAACAATAACTAGTTAAGCACTACTTTCAAAATTCTTATTTTTCTACATTAATCTAACCAAAAGTTTGACAAATATTTTTTCTTCTTTCATTGAAAACATTTCTGTTGTATATCTATCTCTTTTAGGTAAGTTTTAAACAAATTCTTAAAGAGAGAGATAGACAGACAGAAAAAAAATCAATTTGCGCCTGTCTTTATCATACATGTCAGTGTTTTTGCACAAAAACAAAAATAACCGTAATAAACAAGTTTGTATGGCAATGTTCAATTGAAACATTGAAACTGTTGTTTGCCAAAAACGAAATAAAAAAATGAACAAACTAACTACTTAACTGTTTTATAAACTTAATAATAGCAACAATAATAATACAAGTTAGCTAGTTCAGTTATTTTCTTTAGATAATCTACAGAAACTGGCTACTACATAAAACTGCATGGTGCTCTTATCATAGTGTTATGTGTATTTCTCGCTTCAGGCTTCTTCTAAACTTCGAAATAAAGTAAACAGACTAAAGTAAGTAATCGATAATTACTAGTTGTATATCCTATTTGTATGTGTGTGTATGTGGATGCGTGAGTGCATGCGTACGTGCGAGTATACCCTATAATACGAAGTTATAAATGTTGGCTTCATTTATGAATATATCTCATTAATAGTTCAAAAGAGATGAATAAAGTTCAAGCAGTTGCTAACTTTTGGATTCTTATCAAGACAACAGACATTGCATATTTCTAATTAGACGATAGAATGATATCAATTAGAGAACCAATGGATGTTAAGGAGTGAGAGGACAGCTAACTGGATCTAGTTTGGGGCTTATCACCGATGACCTTCGTGGTTGTGATGATCTCCGTTATGAGACAGATAGTTGGGGAGATCAAGAAAACAAACATACGTTCTGTCTGCTGTTTCACAAAACTAACAAGTTTGCAGAAGAGATGCAGGCTATTCAGGACTTGTGAACATACAGAAAGTATAACTGGTGAAGATACCCAACCAATAATAATAATAATAAGTACCAATCAATACTGAAAGAAGAAATAGAAAGGAAACCGTCTCTCAATTACTTGACTTGGCCAGCATCGTTTCAGCTACAATCGGCGGCTGGAATGAGGGAAATTAAGACAGGCAATAATTACTGTGAAATCAGTATGGGGGTGAACAACACTGAGGACAAGATAAAACACCAAAATTTTCAACGATAATGTCAATACAAGAAGATTCATCGTGCTGAAGTTTCTGTAGCAACTTTGTTTACTTTTATTTATTTATTTTTGATTACAGCTTGATTCCACACTGTATTTTTCGTACAAGTATAGAATTTTTAGCATGGATATCGGTAGCCCAAAGTTTGCAGGCCGTCCATAGATATCAGATGTGCGTCGGCAGGGGATCGAACCTCGGATCATGTGCATGGTCGGCGAGAGTCCTAACCACTGTGCCACCGACGCACAAAATAAAAAATGAACAGCTTACTAACTACTTAACTGTTTCATAAACTTAATGATAATAATAATACCAATAATAATTGTAAGATCAATTCAATTCCCATCCTTGAATCAAGTCAACCTGTCCCGGATCAGCCTAGCGTTGTTGCAACCCAATTATCCATGCCTAACGTGTCTATCCCTGCTTGTTTAATGAACTGTGTGTATATGTTTTTACCTCGATCCGTTTAGTCAGATAGTTGAACTCATGACCCAATCAGAGTATTTTGTGAACTGTTATTTTTGCTGACCCATGTCCTACTTTGTACTATTCTGTCGAGTTTATCTTATTTATTGATCTTCATTTGTATTTTCCTACCTGGTTAAGTAGCCAATTAAATTCTATCTTTGTGCCTTTGCTCGGTCTATCTCTTTAACCGCTCTCTGTTTTATGTCATGCCTTACTTGGGTTCATTCTTCTACTGACTGCTTACCTGAACGGTCGTGTCTGATTCCGGCTAGTTCGCGATTTTGGCTTTAACGTTATTCCGCTCTGATAGCGGTACCTTGCTTTCTGTTAAGCGTTGTGCTTTGTACTCTTGGAACCGTTAAGGATTGCTGTATATATAATTATGGATTTGTTTATTAATAGTACCGTAGAAACAGTGACAGGCTTCTTGTTTGTTCTGGACCGGGATAGCCTTTATCTACGCGTGACTTAATTTCAAGCGATATTGCGCTTACAATAATAATAATTTAAGTCAGCTAGTACAGTTTTTTTCTTTAGATAATCAACAGAAAATACTACACGGTGGGGTTGCTAGCCTCACGCTGGAGAAGGGGGTTGTCACATTAAATTATAGTTTACGGAGAAGCGACCCACAAGGTCGCTCCCCTTAAAACCAGGTTAACATATCTTCCCACAAACTGGAAGTTATGCAAGTGAAAAGAAGAAAAAGCATCAAAGATAGGACTTCAGGTGAACATAGAGAAAACAGAGGTGATGAAGACTGTTGGCCAACACCACCACCACCAACAACAACAGAAAACAATCAGCAAAATGGGAGGAACCCGAAAGAAACAACCTCCTTCACCTACCTGTGAAGCATCGTTTCAAGTACAGGCGGAACTGACGTGGATATCAAAGCAATGATCAGGAAAGCCAGGCAAGCTTTGATTTCTCCTAAGTCTGTGAGGAAATTAACAGTACTCAGCATCAGAAATAAGATCCGGATTTTCAACTCCAATGTGAAGTCAGTGCTACTCACTATGCGGATCAGAGACTTGGTGCGTCATAAAGAGCATCTCATGCAAACTAAAGACCTTCATTAACAGCTGCCTTCGCCCAATACTCAAGATCAGATGGCCGGCCAGGAAAGATCGGCAACAGGGATCTCTGGGAGCGAACCAACCATGAACCGAATGTGAAACAAATAGGCAGAAAGAAATGGAGATGAAGTGGCTATACTATAAGGAAACAAACCATCAAGTGACATCACATACTAGGCCATTGTTCAAGTGGAACCTAAATGGGAAGCGGTGAGTTGGTCGTCCAAGGGTGACTTGGGGAAGGTCATGTGAAGAGGAGATGAAAACATGTGGGCAAACTTGGAGCAGAGAACCGAACGCAATGGAGACGCGCGTCTGAAGCCCCATGTTCCTCTAGGAATTAAAGGAAATAGTAATAATAATAATCTCAATGCAGCGCTTCTATGGGTTTCGGAGATTCGGCGTGTGAGTCAGTTACCGAAAGCATTTCTAATAGTTCGGTAATGAATTTCATCAACAGATGCCTTCAGTGGACAATGATTATCGAATGGCTCATCCAAAGGGATAGGCGGAAAGCAACTCTGACAACGAATCAACTGTTATGTTGCTGCTGCTGAGTGGTTAATAATAGTTTTCCCCGTCGCCAAATTGTTATGTACTCGTCACCAAATTATTGTTATGTTCTGGTCGAGAATTTAATAGTCCTGATGCAAGAAGGCGGAAATCAGAAGAACCACTAGGTTTGCGATGATACTTCTATTGTCCAAACACAAGGAGAAGCAATAAGTCGTATCACACCAAAAATAAGTAAGTCACACAAGATTGTGTGAGCGAAATATATATATGAATGTCCAGACAAAGTGTGTGAACGAATCAATAGACAGTCTTAACATGAATGGCTAATTATAATGGAGTGTCGATCCAAATATACATAGCAAAATATAGCAGACATGTCAACAACCACCATATATGGATATATGTCACCAAGCAACGGACTGTCAACAAACACTCATATTATATTATATATAATATAAGGGGAATATACATTGTTAAAGGAGACAGGTTCATCAAAGTGAAATAGTCACAGACTAAGTGAGCAAACAGAAAGAGAGATCACCATACACATATATATATATATATATATATATATATATGTGGATACATATCATCAACCAAGAACCTATTGTCCAGTATATATTCAGAAATAAGTAGAATTGGACTGCATACTGGCGACCGTTCAGTGACATCATATGCGAAGGAGACAATCAAGGAGAATCCGAAATTAAAGAGACGAACTGGTCGTGGATGGGAAGTTGACATAAAGTACATCGTGTGAGAGCTTATGAGCGATAGTACAGCTAGTTAATGAGGACCACAGAGAACGGGATGAAATGGTGGTGTGCCACTTGGAACCCAAGGGGATAAAAATAAAACAGTGCCTACATACATGCTTAGCATTCTCAATGAAATTCAAATCTGATAACGAACATCTCATATCTTAGTGACAATCAATACATAATAAAATGAATATGAGTTGACATTATTTTTTATTATTATTATATCCTTTAATTGTTAGAGGAACATAGGGCTTAAGCTTCGCGTCTCCACTGCGTTCGGTTCTCCGCCAACCTTTTCACCTGGCTCCAAGTCTGCTCACATGCTTTCATCTCCTCTTCACATGACCTCCTCCAAGTCACCCTTTCCCTGACGACCAACTCGCCGCTTTCCTTTCGGGTTCCACTCGAACAATGGCTTGTCTAGTGATGTCACTTGATTGTTTCCTCAGAGTATGGCCAATCCATCTCCATTTCTTCCTACGTATTTGTTGGTTGACATTATTATTATTAAAGATTAGTCCAGTTGCGTAAATGACGGCATAGTGTCATTATATCATCTATATTATGAAATGTAGTATATAATGGCTGCACAGTTTCTGATACATTCTCCGAGCAGAAGCCTTTCCAATACATAACATAAAGCCAGCACATCTCGTGTACAAAATCTGTTTGCATAATCTCTCTTGTTACCTTGATTTTAAGTTTGTCACATGATTCACAAGACTTCTTTATTTCATGTTTTGTCTAAATTTCACTTAATGTTACGATATTCTAATATTCTGTATATTTCTCATTAAAAACAATTCATTCATCCAGTTTTCCAATCAGCTTCCATTTTTTTAAAATTCAGTTTTAGATTTTGCCGTCGATTGATAGAACCGGAATGCTCTGTCTTTTGCGTTTAAAACTATGGGCACTGGTTCAAGCCTCCGTTGCGACATCATCGCTCACTGAGGAATCCAGGCACATCGGGTTGACGAGTCACAAATGGCACAAAATGTGCATCCTGGATTCCACTGTTAGTCACCATCCACCAATTACCTTTTAATTACGGCTTCCATTTGACCTGACAAATTCATATATATATATATTCACATTTCCCAACATACTTTGTCTTCCTGTCATTTGTGTGTCTAATGTCTAGTGAACTTTGTGTTAATGACATTTGTTTATTCATGCATATTTCTAATAAGTTTATGCTTGTTTGATCATCTATACCAATATTATCGAACTAAGATATCCCCCCTTTCCCCTCACTGTCAAATTTTAACACGCCTAGTTGTTGTTATCTACTGTAATCCAATATATACATATCATTGTCAAAAACAGAAAGTTGGTGGGTCACAAAGAATACTTCCAACAGCCTGTTGAAGACCTTTATCAACCAACAACTGTCGTCGCTGGATCTATACTGAAGATCAGATGGCCGGGCCGGGCCGGAAAGAATCACCAACAACAAGAAACTATGGACACAAACAGACAAAACAAGAACCAATCGCCAACCAACAAATATGCAGGAGAAAGTGGATTGAGATGGATTGGACACTCGCTCGCTGAGGAGGCCGCTGGGTGACATCGCGAGCGCGTCAGGCCATTGCTCGAGTGGAACCCAACAAAATGGGAAGCGGCGAGTGGGACATCAGTGCGAGGGTGACATGGAGGAGATGGTGTGAAGAGGAGTTGAAAGAGTATGAACTTACTAACATGGATGGAGGTGAAAAGTACAGCAGAAGGAAGACAGAAGCAAGTGGAGACCTGCAGTTGAAGACCTATGTTCCACTAGGAACCAAAGGAACGATAATAATAATACACATCAAGATTTCTGCTTAAGCTGTTTATCAAACTCTACATTTTGCTAGCGCCTTCACCTAAAAGGAATGTATCATCTGCATACTCTACTAAATGAACAAAACTGTCAACTGGTAACAAGTTGGTAAAGTCGACTGAGGGTTACATCTATTGCTACTCATCATTTAGAAATCCCTACACCAATATTATACAATTATTAACCATAAATTTATTTTTTGAAG
Source organism: Trichobilharzia regenti (assembly GCA_944472135.2). NCBI lineage: Eukaryota > Metazoa > Platyhelminthes > Trematoda > Strigeidida > Schistosomatidae > Trichobilharzia > Trichobilharzia regenti. The sequence goes on from OX235262.1 coordinate 156,681,474, forward strand.
CTACATTTAGTCTTCGTAATCGTTAGATTTATCATTTAGAAATGACGTATCATTGAATAAAAACCTATTATGACTAGATTTACTGACGTCAGAAGCATCTATTTCCTTTACATGGATTATACTAACAGAAGGGAGAGAGAGAGACAGACAGACTAATCCAAAATACTAATCTTCCTAAATCCTAATTCATGTCTACTCATTTTAGCCTTGTAGAAACACTGTATGTCAGTGTATTGTCAATTGAGATGCATAAAAAAGAAACTTATAGTCGCACATGAACATTTGAAATATATATATCGAATTCATCATAGTGTTCAATCTTATTTTGTATTTTCATTCATTTATGGAATTAAATTTTCAAACTCCTTGTATGGTTATTACCTTATGGTTATCAGGCTTTCTAATAACTTATAAATATAACAGTTTCTGATGCTAGGCTACCAATAGCTCGCTCAACGGTGACACCTTTGACTAGTATACACGGCATGTAACAGATTATTAACTTCAACTGCAATTGAGGTTGAAATACAACCCCCCCCCGGCCCTAATGAGCGCACATAGTGTTACAAAACCTAGGTGCAGCGGTATCTCGTCATTTGCCTCAATATTAATTCAAGTGCACTACGAGACAGCCAGGCTCTAGCTAATTTGATCATCAACTGACAAACCTGACTGAAAAAATTCGATCGGCATTCAGATATAGACAAAACAATACTTTCAGAGTCGGTTTGTAAGGATTAGACTTGTTTTTACGAGTTTGACCATGAGTTGATATCAGTTAGAGAACTATTGAAAACCAGCTGGAGTACTGGACAGCTGTTTTATCCTAGTTCGAGAATCATCAATAGGATAGAGCTTCCTGAAGTTCTAGTAAGAAGTCGTGACCAGTAAGGTCCAGCCAGTCAAGTGTGAGGATGGATTTCCCGCGGATAACATTGGCTGGTGGTCGGGCTAAATCACGAATTGGTAGAAGTTAGAATTCATCGGCTGGCCACTGAATAGGGTTCCAGTGGCTGAATGGTATACGAGCTTGCCTTGTAACCGGAAGGTCCTCGGTCTGAACTCTGGACGTGGGTCCGTGCTGCCGATCCAAACTATGATAAACAACTGTCCAGTACTCCAAGCTGGCTTTCAATGGTTCTCTAACTGATATCAATCCGTAGTCAAACTCGAAAAAAACAAAAGGGTAATTTTTCCTCCAATCGACTGTGATAATCTGTGGCAACCTTTACTGAATACGTCATACACTGCATATGCGCTTCATAAAAATCTCACTATCGTCTACAGGAGATGTATTCAGTTTTAGAAGGAAATTCACTGATAAAATTTTGTATTTTCATCTTTCAAACACTCTACGATACCAAGTAGATCATTTATTATTATATAATATTTATTCTCTTGAGTTCGGAGTGTCAAGTAGGGCTTCAGCAGTACATCTTTAACTCATCCTGTACCCTGAAGTGTTTTTGTTAACTGACTTCATGATTAACCATAAGCTTCCATCTCCTCATCCTCCTCCTCACTTGATCTTCCCTATGTCAACCTGAAGCTCACAGTCAACTCGTAATTTTCCACTCGAGTGCCTTGTTGATGCGCGATGTTACTCAGTGGTCTCTTCATCTGTATTTCCATGGCATATTTTTTGGACAAACAACAGGTTCTTGGGCGGTTCGTTTCCAGAATTTCTTATTACCTATCCTCTCTGACTAGCCATCTGATCTTTATTATTAAGACAACGAGAGCATCTATTGACGGAAGTTTGCTACAGCCTGATAGAAGTGATTTTAGCAACGCGTGAGCCAATTGTCTGAACCATATAGAAGAAGTAACTTGCCATCAGTGTTGAGAAATCGAATCTTATCCTTTATGCTGAGTTTAGAAGATTTTCATACTGATTTCAGATTACTGGATGTCTCTGTTGATTTTTCCGATTCTGTGTGATCTGTAACTGGAATGATGCAGCTTTAGTCATTGATGTGAAAGACTTTGTGGTGACTGACAATTTCTATCTCTGTATTGTTTAAATACTTACTGTTGCTTGTTAATTTATTTCTTATATGAACTGAATAATATTTCCGCCAAATACAAAATTCTTAAATTCATCCTCTTTGTGTTTTGGTTGAATTCTTGTAATTCGGTCATTATTATTATTATTGCTCCCTTGGGTTCCTAGTGGAACATAGGTCTTCAACTGCAGGTCTCCACTTGCTTCTGTCTTCCTTCTGCTGTACTTTTCACCTCCATCCATGTTAGTAGTTCATACTCTTTCAACTCCTCTTCACACCATCTCCTCCATGTCACCCTCGCACTGATGTCCCACTCGCCGCTTCCCATTTTGTTGGGTTCCACTCGAGCAATGGCATGACGCGCGCGCGATGTCACCCAGCGGCCTCCTCAGCGAGCGAGTGTCCAATCCATCTCAATCCACTTTCTCCTGCATATTTGTTGGTTGGCGATTGGTTCTTGTTTTGTCTGTTTGTGTCCATAGTTTCTTGTTGTTGGTGATTCTTTCCGGCCCGGCCCGGCCATCTGATCTTCAGTATAGATCCAGCGACGACAGTTGTTGGTTGATAAAGGTCTTCAACAGGCTGTTGGAAATATTCTTTGTGACCCGCTAAGTTTCTGATCCGATCCGTATAGAAGAACTGACTGACTTGACGTAGTTTGTATTGAAAATCCGACCGAATTTTGTTGTTGATGCTGGCTGAGTGACGAAGATTTCCAGAATGGTTTCAGGTTGATGAATGTGTTTCTCGCCTTCCCGACTCTCGCTCGATTTGACATCCTTGTCCGTTCCGACTGCGTGTAGTTGAGACAATGCTCCCTAGAAAAGTGAATGAAGTGACCTCTTTCAAATCCCTCCCGTTGATGGGGATTGACGCTGGATGGTGCTGCTGTTGAATTCGGTCATTGCGAAATACTAAAACTACTATTACAAATAATTACAACAGACTTGAATACCTTCAAATTTCTCCTATTAATAGTGAGTGGTGCTTGTTCTTGTTGTTTGGATACCTTCATCACCACTATTTTCTCTATATTCACCTGCATTGCTTACTGTCTTCGCTGTCTTTTCTGACAATTTCTTAGCTTTCCCATGCAAATTTTTGAGTTTATATGACTCTCAACCTAATAGGCTTCGCTGAGCTTTCCGTTGTGAATCACTTGACATGTGAACTAAATATTTTTTAAGTAAACTGTACAAACTTGAACTTATTCTTGATTTATTAATAAGATCCGGTAAAGCTGAATACAATAGATTTTAGCCCATTTGAATCACTTCTGGCACAGCCGTGATCTTTATCCGTCTATGAAAGGTGGCTGATTCAGTTTCAAAGTAGATCTTTGTACATAAGTAAAGCAGTTCAAGTTGCCACACTGTGTGTAACATACAAAGATAAAGAAAAGAGAAAAAGAAAAGATCCAGAACTATTAGAAACGCGTCTGGAAGAGAAAAAAATAGTAGCATAGAAACCCTTAATGGTTAATGGACATAGGAAATAACAAAAAATGGACGTATCTACGCCACTGAGAACCATTTTAAGCCACATCCCCAACTATCTATACCCATTGGTTCTTTGCATCTTGAGGACCCCAAACAGGCTCAAACCAACTCTCTATGACTTAATGGACTGACATGAGGTTTTGGCATGACCACTCTCAACTCTTTTCCAAACTAACCCAATATCACCTAACAATGCCCGGCGAGGAAGGTGACGGCGTGACATGTTTTTCACGTGTTCTAGCCATCTCAATCGTTGCAGCTTCACAACTTCATCAACTGAAGCTCCCTCTTTAGCTAACACTCTAGGATTTTCTCTTTGTGTTTGAAGTTGTCACTGACTAGGAACAGATGATTATCTGAACAGAACTGTAGAAGATAATCTTCACTGTCGATTTGTCTACGTGGAACTTAATAGGTGCCACCAATATATTTCTCAGACTGATACGAATTCCTTAAATGGGCAGTGAATTAGCCTGCTGAAAAGACTATCTCAGCGTTTTGCTTTAAGCAGCAAACTAGACAGATTCAGATAGAACTGATCCTTTATTTTCCATCACGAAATCAACGTTGAACTCAAATAGACCATATAGAGATAGGTTATCGATGGCGAGGGTCAGTAGAAGACTGCCACTCCTTCTGCGACACGTGCATGGACTCCGATCACGCATTGGTTCGGGCACGTTTACGCTTACGACTAAATGGACATAAGAAACTGTTGGCAGCGAAGCAGTTACGTCACCAACTACATCAAAACAGATTCCCTATTTAAGGAAGAAATAGAAAAACGAATATCTGAGGTTGACAGTAAGATTTATCCTGAAGAAGCCTGGCACAACATACAGTTAGCTGTAGACACAGCTGTTAATGACCCGAAACCAAAAATCAGTCACAGCTAGTAGTCAGCCGAACTGACTGCGCAAGAAAACTGATTCCAGAGAGCTGCGAAAGCTGCCTGAACTCAAACTAACAAGAAGCCTTCGTAACGACCGTGAACAGTGGTTGGCAACAATAGCGAAAGAGATGGAAAAGACATCGGCGATTGGTAACACCACACAACTATTTAGGCTTACCAGGGAAACAGGTGGTAAAGGGCAAATGATAACTAAAACAGTCTCTGAGAAAAATGGCACCGTAGTTAGCTCCCAGGATAGACGAATTTAACGTTGGAAAGAACACTTTGGGGAGCGATTTAATTAGCCTACAGCCACACTCCATCACCTCCATGAATCGGACATAAACACAGGTCATCCTTCCCTAGATGAGGTTACCAAAGCTGTCTCTAGGCTGAAAAGAGGCAAATCAGAGGGAACTGATGTAATGACTTTAGAGGTGTCTAAGGACAGTGGAGACAGTTTAATATCTGTGTTAACCAAGGTAATAGGCAATGTCTGGGAATCAGAGGAAGTCCCACGGGACTAGTGTAAGTCACTGATTATCCCAGAGACAAGCCTTTCTGTGATAATCACAGGGGGATTAGCTTGACCAATATGGTATCTAATGTTCTGTCTGTCTGTCTGGATTCAACATAGAACTTGGCACCGAAGTGCAGCAGTTCGAGTTGCCACGTTCCAAATAGCACACAGAGGTAGACAAGAAGATGAGTGAAGAGAATCAATAGAGTTTGACAAGTATAAGAGTGAAACAGAATGGGTAATGGTAGAAAGGAATATGAAAGATTACAGAGACTGAATACATCTGCGCCATTGACAACAATTTTGAGCCATGTCACCTATTGTCTCCAGCCATTGATTCCTAGAGTCCCGAGGCCCCCAACCCGGGAGTCTGCATCTCCCTACCTGACTCAGTTTAACTGTCAAGGATTTCATGGATTGATGTCATGTTTTTGTTTGGCCACCACTGGCTCTTTTCCAACCTTCACCTATATCAGCTAGCAAAGCCCGTCGGGGGAGGCGGTGGTTAGGCATGCGCAGCACGTGACCTAGCCATCTTAGTCTATGTAACTTTATAGCCTCGTCGATTGATTTTCCCTCTCTGCCCAACACTCTACGCCTAACGTCAACATTACTTACCTTATTAAACCACCTAACGTGAGACAGAGATCGCAGACTAGACTCAATAATCATGCGTAAACTGAGTAGTGCACAGGAGAAACAAATACGAGAGAACGATGTAGGCTTTAGATCAAGAAAAGAGTGCATTGACCATATATTCACCCTTCGACAGATTCTGGAACATAGGCATACTTCCCAGCGTCCAACGATCATCATATTTCTTGACCTGAAAGCGGCATTTGATTCCGTCGACCGAGAGGTACTCTGGTGATGCTTGGTTGTAAAAGGAATGCCGAAAAAATACATTGAATTAATCAAGGCACTCTACTCGAACTCATACAGCCAGGTGAGGGCTTACGGCAAGTTGTCATCTGAAGTGACGACAATTAGTGGGGTCCGTCAGGGATGCCCACTATCTCCATTTCTATTCAATTTCATTACAGATGTACCAATGGACTAAACCCTAACCGACTTCAGAGACTCAGTGATTGACTTGTTACCAGAGGATAATCTCGTCAACTTAGAATATGTAGATGATATAGTCCTCTACCCTAGGTGAAGACGCAGTCTTCTGAACACCTCGAGCAGCAGTCTTCGAATATTCGGCATGCAATTCGCTCCTTTCGAATGCAAGATCATGCTACAGGGCTAGACTACATTGAATCCTAGCTTAAAGAATGGGAATGACGTTGTAGAGCGTGTTGAGCACTTCACTTATTTGGGGAGTTGTTTTACGGATACAGAAGGTTCGTTCGGCATTTGCTAAATTACGCCATCTCAGGCTTAGTAGGTGTGACGTCCAGCTGGCTGTCGACCAAAGGGCGTGTGTCCTGCTCAGTAGTCGTCTCTGTTCTCCTTTATGCCTGTGAGACATGGCCATTGAAAGTGGAAGATACGGAAAGGCTAGCTATCTTTGATCAGGGTGCCTGCGTTCTGTCTCCCGTGTTAAGTGGTATAATAAGGTGAGCAATATTGAGGTTAGGCATCGGTCGAGTGGCAGGTAAGGAGACAAAATCAATCGACGAGGTTATGAAGGTAAACTGATTGAGACGGTTAGGAAATGTTTTACGCATGCCTAGCCATCACCTTCCTCCATGGGCAATGTTAGCTGACAAAAAATCATTGAAAAGAGCCAGTGGCAGTCAAACCAAAACATGGCACCAGTCAATGAAATCCACAACAGTTAGTTTAAGCCACGTAGGAAGGTGTAGACTTCCCGGTTGGGGTCCTCGGGATGATGAAAACAAATGGCTGGAGACAATTGCTGATATGGCTCAAAATCCTTGTTCTCAATGGCGCAGATGCATCCACTCCTTGTGATTTATAATATCCAACAAAATTCTATTCTTCTTCGATATTGCTGTTCTGTTTTGCTTCATATCTCTGTTTGGAATCTCTCTTTACTCCCTCCTCTTGCTTTGTGAGCTACATGGAGTGTGGCAACTCAAACTGCTGCACATCTGTGCAAAGTTCTGCGTTGAAAGCAGACAGTCATGCTTTATTTGATCCGAACTGCAATCGGTTGGACGTAGGTGGCGATTATGAAGAGAGATTGACGGGTAACACAGTTCTTTCTTCTAACGGATCCGTTCAGCAGGACAATACACATGCGACTATCCACTGGGATCTAGGGAAGTAGGCATTTTCTACCTTTGTACTCAATGTTACCCACACTCTTGTGAGTCCTCACGAACTAGCCAAAGAATCTCCCGACATCCACAAGGTAGATTTTACAGACTCACCATATTGTCCAAGTGGAGTTAAGATAATAAACACAGCTGAGTTTTGTTTGTGTCCCCGGAATACAACATACACCTATGGCTTAAGATGCCAGAGTTCTGGCTAGTGATGTCTGTGTCCTACTTGGCAAAGGGTCTTGCCGTTGAATGCTGCAATATGCAGTTGGCGACGTGGTTTCAAGAGTGTTTCTCCGCCTTCCGTGGCTACAAGTTAACACAGAGACCAGTCTGTGACATATAACAGTAGGAGTTCGACCTTTTCTAGACCCCCCTTTTAAATGAGGCAACATAGTTGGCATGCAAGTTATCAAAATACTGCTTTCACATCCCTATTCCCTAGAAGCATTTCGGTCACAGTTTCCCAAAGTAGTGTAAAAAAAGTTCCCACTATGATGATAACTACCTTCAATCCAACCACCATCCGAACGACCTTTTTGGCATGGTAGGACCTGCAGGAACAAGTCCCAGCCAGTGGATCTCATTGCGATATACAAGCCCAACAATCACGTCAAGATAGCAGCTATTAGTTAGGGTCATGTAACGTGGGATTTGCAACGCTTAGGTGAATGCACTCTTGCTGTTCACCTTTGAAAAATGTGACAATCGATGATGCTTCTAATTGTCAATCAGAAATGTTAATATTGTCTGGTTGTTTCTTTAGATGCTTAAAACCGCCTGTTGAGAACGCTTGGTGGCATGGCTTAACCTAATTCACGTGTAAGTATACAGACTACACAGTCGTATTTCCCCAATACTTTTAAGCCCCAGCAAGTTTTGAATTCCAATAGTGATTTGCAGGTCACACCAGTATCATATCACAGGTCCCCTCCGCTACCTACTTCAACCTTCTTATACTAACTGACATGCAGCTCCATAGCCTAGAATGTACAGAATCTCTTATGTAAAACTGAGTGACTGTACTCCTTCCTCAATTCAGTTCACACTGGGAAATAGACACTATACTACTTGTATATGTCTCATTTACGACCGGAAATATACGAGTCGACGTTGTGTTGGTAAACAATGACGGAGGCCGAGTACATACTACCCTAACAGACAGTCTGTTGAAATGACAAATCCCTCGAGCTGCTTTCGCTGACTTATACCATCTCTGGCGTAGGCGTGACATCCGGTTATCAACCAAGGGACGTGTGTACTGCTCAGGAGTTCGCTCCGTCCTTGTCTATGGCTCTGAAACATGGCCAATACGAGTTGAAGACATGAAAAGGTTGACTGCTTTCGATCATAGATGTCTGCGATCTCTGTCTCACGTTAGGTGGTTTCACAAGATAAGTAATGTTGACGTTAGGCGTAGAGTGTTGGGCAGAGAGGGAAAATCAATCGACGAGGCTATAAAGTTACATAGACTAAGATGGCTAGGTCACGTGCTGCGCATGCCTAACCACCGCCTCCCCCGACGGGCTTTGCTAGCTGATATAGGTGAAGGTTGGAAAAGAGCCAGTGGTGGCCAAACAAAAACATGACATCAATCCATGAAATCCTTGACAGTTAAACTGAGTCAGGTAGGGAGATGCAGACTCCCGGGTTGGGGGCCTCGGGACTCTAGGAATCAATGGCTGGAGACAATAGGTGACATGGCTCAAAATTGTTGTCAATGGCGCAGATGTATTCAGTCTCTGTAATCTTTCATATTCCTTTCTACCATTACCCATTCTGTTTCACTCTTATACTTGTCAAACTCTATTGATTCTCTTCACTCATCTTCTGTCTACCTCTGTGTGCTATTTGGAACGTGGCAACTCGAACTGCTGCACTTCGGTGCCAAGTTCTATGTTGAATCCAGACAGACAGAATGACAAATCCCAATGGACCATGTCGTGCCGCGACCGAGCTGCGCTGTACATTAACTAGTTGGAACGATGTCAATACTAGTGGAGTTGACCATAACATTACGCCACTAGGTGGATAGTAATTCAATTTTTGACGCTTTAGATGTGAAAATGCTTAAAACAGAGACTCCGCCTATCTTTGTAACCCCCGTAAGATGGTACATAGCACTAGAACCCCGGAGATAACACACTTGAGAAGACAAAACTGAACGACAATGCGCAAAACCACTGACAAAAGTTACAAAACGCTGAGGCCGGTTCTCCTTAATTTCACTGACCTAGGATAGGACGCCCGATACTAAAGAGACCTACCATTTAATTGGACTCCAATGGTTGGTCTTCTGTGTGCAGTCGCAGCCAGCAGACCCAGGGGTGAGGTCGCGGTGACTGCCGATATATTCCCGGAACCCTGGATACTATTATAAGCTGGACAATGTGCACAAATGTGTACGACTGGATTGACATACGAGCAAGCAGATACGAATCTTTTTGAGACGGTGTTCTTCACATTTTAGGGTCAACGTCTCAGCAGACACTAGTGCAATGAAAGACATCCAGATGAAGCCTGGTCACATTCGACCAGGTGTAGGAACTGCGTTGACGACAGGAGTAAAGTTGTTACGTACTTGTATTTTATTCCAAGTGATTAACGTCAGGAAACTCATGCCAACAGGTCCCGAACATAAAAATGTATACAGTAGGGGTCCCGGTACTACAAAAAACAGCATACATCAAGCTATTAACACCCACAACCCAAAATAACCTACTAATCACCCGTTATTGAAGACAGTTCCACAATGAACCCGATTGCATGAAGTTAAAGTAGGCAATTCACATTAGTAGTGAACAACAATTACGACGTTTTCGATCAGCCCGACTAAGGAATTTTCCTAGGCATAACTTACTATTAGTTCAGACTCATAGAAAGTTACTTCTGCTAAATAATGTACTGAACAAAGAAAGATTGCTGAACCCTAGAAACCCAACCACGCCAGACTAGCAACGCTATAACACATATTTCCCAGTATAAAAAGACATATAAGATGCTAGTTCGGCTTTCACGGGCAAATTGGAAACTTAAGCGATCTCTGATCTTATAAGCTAAACTATCACTTTACACAAACTAGCCTGCCTAACCTCTAGACATTAACGAAAAGCCCCAACATCATGCCGCAAATGGACAAAAGGACAAAGGGAATATCAATATAGATCTTGTATAATATAAGGGCTATGGTAAATGTTACATGACAGATCAGTTGTCACCGGCATCAACGTCGTCCGCTTCTGGTTGGTCAGTGGCCCATAACTATTTAAGAGATTAGATAGGAGGAAAACGACTCTTACCGTTAGATTGTCCCTTAGAAGCTGCATTATAAGTGTGCTGTCTTTGTAGGAATCGTCTTGTAGTTGGTCAAGTTCGGCAATAGCTGCATCGAACGCTTCTCGTGCAAGATTGCAGGCTTGAGTGGGATCATTTTTGATTTCATAATAAAACACTGAGAAGTTAAGGCCAAGCCAAGGCGAATAGGATGAGTAGTAGCAAGCTTATCCTGGGCAATACCAGTCGCCATCTCATATGCAGCTAGGGATTTTTCGACAACTTTGTCCTTAGCATCACCAGTTGCAACCTCAGCAAGATATCGGTAGTAATCACCTTCCATCTTCTTATAAAATACTTTGCTCTCACTGTTAGTGGCATTCGGCATCAAATATTTATCTATTAATGTCTATCCACGTTATAGGAAACATAACTCGACTTACTAGAACTTCATTGCATATTTCATTCAATTCCTCTTCCATTTTAATGCGACATTCCTCAGCAATTTGCTTTCTCTTAGGATGATTGGCTGCCTTGGCCTCACTTCCTGAGATAACTCTCCACGCTGATCGTCTAGCTCCCACAACATTTTTGTATGCCACAGAGAGTAAGTTCCTCTCCTCATTTCCCAGCTGCTCTTGCTTTTCGGTATAGAGCTTCATGGCAGCTGCCATATCATCATAACGTTCCGCTTGTTCAGCCAATCTGGCATATTCGCCAAATCCTCAGGTTTGGCTGAAGTTTCCTTTAACACCCAGGATGATGGCATGATATCAGGCGCCCACAAGACAGTGAATATGATAACTAGTCAAAATGCCGCGTAAAACTCCAATATATATATGTATGCATCCAAACTAGTTCCATAACTTTTATCTTTAATATGCATTATATCACTAAAATTTTTTTTGTAATTACAATTTCTTTAGTAGATATTTATAAATTTAATAGACCATTTGGTTTATTCTATTTTTTTAGATAGTTTTTGGTTATTTGTCGACATAATGATAATTTGATCATAAATTTGTATGTTTTCCTCAGTATGATCAAATTAAATGCACCAATCAGCTTGCTTCATTTACTGTGTGGCCAATTCTGTGTAAAAATTTCAGTGAAAACTTGAGGTTACTTCTTGAAGCCTATTGTAATAAAGTCACACATGAAGAAATCCTTCAAAAAGAATTTATGAATGCAGTTGTTATGCTTGTCTTTTGATTGGCATGGTGACTATGATACCTTGTTCACAGTATTTCTTTAACCAGCTTCGTGTTTAATTTAGAATATAATCGATGATAGCCATTCCCTCAATGTGGTCGTTGTTGTCGTCTGGCTAACCGGAATAAATTACTGACTCTCGAATTTGTAGAGATCACTTCTATTCCACCTGCTCTCACAGATCCCTACTACTTCTATACCATATCCTCTCATTTTGTAATCTAAACATCCTTGCCAGCCTCAAACACGATGTAGACATTTCATGTCCTTAAGATTACTTTTGTTTTCATCAATTAACTTTCCGAAGGCTTCCAAGAGTAGGCGTTATTCGTCCACCCCGACTCCAGCAAAGAATAAGTTCTTTTCCTATTCCTTGAAGTTACCATGGCAACCCAGTTGTTTTTTTATGGGGTGGAGTTGCTACTCGTACACCTAACCCCTTCTCTATGTTTCCAGGTTCGACACTTTAACAAGTGACAGAATCCACCCTGTTAGTTATCGGTTTTCAATATATCTAAACGAATGAGAATTAGGAGGAAGCATCAATCCCTTTAAGATTGAAGATACACCTTGCTGATGATGGCTAACAAGTACAGAAAGTGCTTCGCAGTGGCAGAATTCTGCGAGCATAAACAATAAGGACTGAGTATGGGTACACATATATGGGAATGTATAGCTTGATACAGCTTTACTTAGTTGAAAAAGGAAACTTTCGCTGAAATATCTTATGGGAGTTTTCACATTTTATTCATCAAGATTTATATTTGCAAAATATGCTACTAATCAGCATAAGTAAGTGGGATCTGTCCAAATGAATTCTTAGGTATTACAAATATTCTAAGGGAAGCTTGTAGAAAGATTTATGGGTATTGTACTTCATAGGTATTCACCTATAAAAATATTTCTGATAAATATCGATTTATTTTTATAAACTATTGAAAATAATCCAAGCGTGTTTAAGAAAACAAGTCAAAACAAGATTTTTCTGTACATTTCGCTGTGTAAGCCATGGCTTCTTCGACGGAATTATCCGGATATTATTAATCATCATTTATTTTTGTTATTTCATTTTTTCTGGCTTTTAATTTTTTCAAGTATTGACTTTTGTAGGGATTTAGTTTGATTGGTTTCAGGCTTCCACCATAATCTGACATCAGTTTGAGAACCATCGGAAAACCTGGGAGTACTGGATAGCTCTTTCGTCTAGTTTGAGACTCTTCATCAATACGCAACCATCACCAGGGTTTGAACCCACGACCTTCTTGTTACAAGGCGAGGTAGGTCGTAGACCATTAAGTCACTGGGACTCACCCTATCAATGGCCTGTCCATGAATGCTACCTTCTGCCAATTTATGACATAGCGCGACCACTTCGTAATGTCTTCTTTGATGAGTTACTGACTCACCTTCTACCTCCCTAGGAAAACCAATACTTGAAAATTCATCTGATGCTCACTAGCGACTGGGCGTATTCAGGCAGTTACCTAGGGTTCTAGTGGGAAGCCGTGACCAGTAGGGTTTAACAGCTTCAAGATGAGGCAGTAACTCATCGAAGAAGACATTACGAAGTGGTCGCGCTATGTCATGAATTGACAGTAGTTAGAATTCATGAACTGACCATTGGATAGGGCGGGTCTTAGTGACTTAATGGTCTACGAGCTACCTTGCCTTGTAACAAGAAGGTCGTGGGTTCGACCCCCGGTGGTGTGTGCGTACTGATGAAGAGTCCCAAACTAAGACGAAGGAAACAGCAGCTCAGTACTCTCAGGTTTTCTTTTTTACGTTGTAATTGTTTAGTAAATTGTTTAAACTTGATCAACTCTGGATAACGCATAATTTAAACAAATAAATTACGTCTCAAGCAGGGATAAAGAAATAAAACAAACTTTGAACAAATGATGTCAATGAATAAATTTTTAGCGTAAATGTATTCCAAGTGGAACGAAGGGCTTCAAGCTTGAGCTCTGAAGTTTCACTAGTTGCGGTGTTATTTTGTCTTTAAACGGTGGGTTGATAACGTCATGCAAATCTGACCTTCCTTCTTCTCCATGCTAACCGAAGTTTAGAAGTGAGTTGGACTCTGGAGTCAGACGGCAGTCATGTGTGTGAATTACCGCTGCATAAACACTCAAAACTCGTACACATCTCTGTTCTACTCTCTAGCAAACAAGAAAAACATTTCAGTCGGAGGATTTTATTAGAAGCTGACATCAGTTACAGCCACCTGGGAATAATGGATAGCCAGCTGTTTCGCCCTAGTTTGAGACTCTTCATCAATACGCACTCACCACAGGGATTCGAACTCACGACCTCCTGGTTACAAGGTGAGCTCGTAGACCAGTAAGCCACTGGGACCCGTCCTATCCAATGGCCAGTCCATGAATGCCAATTTCTGCGAATTCATGACCACTTCGCAATGTCTTCTTCGATGAGTTACTTTCTCACCTTTTAGCTGATAAATTTTAGATATATTTGTCCAATGGTCATTCATTAGAACGTTTCAGTTTAATAGACTAACCAGGTTTAAAGCAGAAGGTTTTGAAATGGCTTACCTTAGGAATTCGTCTTTATTCAATAGCCTATGCGGGGTGTCGAATACTCTTCCTTAGTATGACGCCTAACATATCTGTTATGATATAAATATGCTTCAGTCGAATCCTCAGTTTCTTCAATACTAATAAAGACTCATAGAATTGTTATCTTTAAGCAGCTCTTAAAATTTCTTCCCTGTTTAATAATCAGCCATTTACATCCTAAGTATTTTTGACTACTGATGCTGAATTGTCAGCATTCAGTCTGGCTGACGTCAGTGTTGCTCAAAGCGTTAGAGTTCCGAAACTACAGTGTCTAACCACAGCAATAAACAAATTGTGTGTGTGTGTGTGTGAGAGAGAGAGAGAGAGGGTATATTTTGACTATGTTGCAGTAACTACTCATGCCAGCCAGTAGTGCCAACTTTATGGCAGATTATATTCTCAGTACTGATACAGATTTTAAAGGTAGTGACCTGAACACATTTACGTTCCAAAGAAAACCACCATTGGATGTCAATGAGCCAACACATAATTCCATTGTATTTCTGTCATTCCTGTCTTCCCTAGGAATAATTATAAACTGAACGGAACTAGGGATACACTCTGCAATTAAATAAGTAGCATTCTGAACTAATTAGATTCCACAGATGTCGTGTTGTTGGGAAATTGAATGTCAAAGTTCATAAGGGAATCATTCAGATGGATAAATTAAAATCAGTGGATTACACGGAAGCGTTTAATCCCACCAGAAGAAACAGAAAATTATGTTTTCAAGTATTTGTTTTGTAGGGATTTAGTTTGATTGGATGGAAGATTTCATCATGAGCTGATACCAGTTAGAAAACCACTGGAAAACCTGGGAGTACTGGACATATGTTTTGTCCTAGTTTGGGACTAACTCTTCATCAGTACGCACCCACCAACGGGTTCGAACCCAGGACCTTCTGGTGAGGTAGCTCGTAGACCATTGAGTCACTGGGACCCGATCCAATGGCCCATGAATTTAGATTTTTGTGAAGGTGGAAAGAGGTATTTCAGATGAGATTTATATATATATATATATATATATATGCAATTAAAGTGTTTGTGATTATAATCATAGTTAAATATCAAGTGACAAAAGAAATAATGTCATATACAGGATAGCTCATAGAATGTATAGATTTTGGATTTCTTATTACTATTATTATTCCCTTGGGTTCCAAGTGGAACATAGGGCCTCACCAACACATCTCCATTTGCTTCTGTTTTCTGCTGTTCTCTTCAGCTGGATGCACGATTGACAGTAATATCTCATCTGCTTCTCGCACAACCTCCTCCATGTTACCCTCTCACCGACTACCCACTCGTCCCTTCCGATTGAGATTTCACTCGAATAGTGGCATGCATTGCGTGCGTTGTCATTCAACGGCCTCCTCAATGTTAGCCCGACCGATCCATCTTCATTTCCCCCCACATATTCGATGAGTAATCAGCTCTTGGTTGGTTTTGAACAAACCAATCAGAGTTTTTTCTTGCTAATTCTATCTGTCCGGTCCGCCGGCGGGCCATTTGATCTTCAGTATGGAGTCAGCCAGTGAAGGTGGCAGCTGTCGATAAAAGTCTGTAAACTGTTGAAGATCCTTTCCGTAACGCGCTCACTAAGTTCCTGACTCGTATAGAAGAACTGACTGACTGACTTCATATTTGTGTTAAAAATTCGAATCTTCCTGTTTATTCTGGCTGGGTGTAGTGCAAAAGATTTCCAAACTGGTTTCAGGCCGATGAAGGCGTATCTTGCCTTTCCGATTCTGACTGGCTGTCTCTGACAACTTCACCCATGCTGTCTGACTCCCTGTGGTTGAAACCGTGCTTCCTGGCAAGATGAGTGAAAGAAGTGACCTCTGTCAAATCTCTCCCGTTGATGATGATTAATGCTGGTTGTAGTTGTTGTTGTCATTGGTTGGTTGATCATCTTCATTACCTCCATCTTCTCTATGTTCACCTGGAGTTATTTTCTCACTGACTGCTTCTTGGGCCAGTTTGTTGGTTTTCGCCTTCCTACAAGTCGTCAGGTTTGTGTGAAATTAAACATAAGTCATCAACATACGAATTCCAGATCTCCTGGAGTTTTCGTATCTGTCAGTGCAGCAAATTCTTGTCTTCTCATTTCCTGTGTACAGTCTTCCACAGAATCCAGTCCACCACAATCAGGAATATCGCTGGTGATAATAGGCAGCCAGTTTTGTCATATTTCTGTATTCACTTCTAACGCCTCGCTCAGCTATCCGTTGCGGATCACCTGACACGTGCCATTGTCATTTAGCCAGCCGGCTGTTGAATGAAGTTGATGAACATGTGGGCATTGCAGTGGGTTGCTAACCCCACTCCCAACCCCCTCTGCCTATTTCTAGGCTCGGAATTGGCTAGGAAACTAGCAAGCTAGTAAACTAGGCGAGATTCTGGATGTTGGAATGGAGTGTAAAGTTAAAGGATTGGAAGGCAAATGAAAAACGTCACAAAACATTATGTGAAATAGGATAACATATTATTTAACATTGCAAAAACAAATATGATTTAGAATGGCAAGTAGGACAAGTGAAATAATACTGCGAACATTCCAAAAGAAGATTAGTAATAGTAATAATAATAGTGGCAATGAGAGAAAGGCACATAGATTAACCAAATAAACAAAATGAAAGAATAAATAAATACCCCTCTACGGCCAAGGTAGTAAGAGGGACTGCAAACGCTTTCAAAGTCTGACTTGAATTCATGAATGGCTAATGTCTTCACTGTATTTAGAAGTTTACGAGGAAGAATTCGAGAGACAATCTTAAAATATTGGTCATGGTTGGTAGAGTGACAGAAGTTAACTAAGTGTTCTAAAACGGAGCTTCTTACACTCTTCCTTTTTCCCTTGTAGAACCATGCTGAACTATGTTCTCGTGTCTGTGTGGAAAGCATTTTCTGACTACAACCAACGTACCTTGCTCTGTAAGAATAGATGAACTCAGAGGTACCTATGGAGGCGATCAGAAACGGAGAACAATTTACGATTAGTGAAAGTCATTTGTAGTTTTGTAGCAAAGTATGTACTACTGAGTGATTTACATAGACGAATTTCGAGCATTTCTGAAACTTGATCACCTTTTAATTCTAAATTCATAATGATAGCTTTCTGCGCAGCTGAGTCAGTGACCAGTTTGGATTTCCTCTCTTTTGTCTTTTGTCAATGCATCGGTTCGGGTAACCAGTTTTAGCAAGTGTGACTTTTGAGAAGGCAGTTTCTAAATCAAGACAGTCTGAATTTTAAAAAATTTTTATCCTAAAGTAGAACGAATGAATCAAGTGTCTTTTCCTGAAGACGGATCCACAACTATAAAATTAGTTAGTTGTCCATTCCAGGTGCTTTTTTTTTTATTTGTACTGCTAGTTTACTTGTTCTTTTTGGCAGAAGTTAGAATTCGTGGGTCATTGGATCGGGTCCCAGTGGCTTAATAGTATACGAGCTCGCCTTGTAACCAGAAGGTCCTGGGTTTGAATCCCAGTGGGTGCGTATTGCTGAAGAGTCCCAAACTAGGACGAAGGAAACAGCTATCCACTACTCCTAGGTGGCTTTCCAATGGTTCTCTAACTAATGTCAGCTCATGATGAAAACTCTGTAACCAATCAAATCCCTACAAACCAACACTTGAATACTTGTTTTTTGTTTGTTTTGTTAAATTTTCTCTTGGACTCATCATTTCAAATTTTAGTTTGAAGCATCTTTTTAAACAAAACGATTATGACAGATCATGTGTGTGTGTGTTACTTTTAATACTGTCAATCGATATTTTTTGTTTCAAAAGACTGTTACAAATTCTTCTGTAATTATTTTTACACACTCAAAGTGTGTTCTATTAAATGAATCCATAAAAGTTGAACGCTAGGCAAATTCTTTAAATGACATTTTCAATAGACCAGCTTTACCCTATCATCTTGATAATACATTTTATATCTTGAACATTGAAATACACGTAAGTACCTAGTCAGTGGATTACTTGCGAAGTGTTACAACGTTTGAGATCGGCAAGACCAAGTGGCTGAAGGAACAGCTAACCAGAAGACAAAAAAATAATGAAAACACTTTAATGTTTCCTTAGCTTTGTGGAAGTTTTATCATCAGACTTGATAACATCTTAAGTGCTAACTCTTAACTGATATTAAAGTGTTGGTTTGTAGGCATTTGATTGGTTACAGGATTTCATCATGAGCTGATATCAGTTAGAGAACCATTGGAAAACCTGGGAGTACTAGACAACCAGCTGTTCCGTCCTAGTTTGGGACTCTTCACCAGTACGCACACACCGCCAGGGGTCGAACCCACGACCTTCTCGTTACAAGGCGAGGTAGCTCGTAGACCATTGAGTCACTGAGACCCGCTATATCCAATGGACAGTCCATGAATTCTAACTTCTGCAAATTCACAACATAGGGCGACCTCTAGCCAATATCTTCGGTGAAGAAAGGAGTGCGTCGGCCGGGGATCGAGCCTCGGACCATGTGCATGGTCGGCGAGCGTCCTAACCGCTATGCTACCGACATTGGATAAGGGTTGTGCTATGTTGTGAATTGACAGAAGTTAGAATTCATGGACTGGCCATTGGATAGGGTCCTAGTGGCTTAATGATATACGAGCTTGCCTTGTAACCAGAAGGTCCTGGGTTCGAGTCCCGGTGGGTGCTCACTTAAGAAGAGTCCCAAACTAGGACGAAACAGCTGTGCAGTTATCCCAGGTTTTCCAATGGTTCTTTAACTAACGCCAGCTCAGGATGAAATCTCTTAACTGATAGTTGTAATGAAGTTAGTGGTGATGTATACGTTGCCAAGTCTGGGAAGGAAACATCCACTGTGCGTCGGTGGCACAGTGGTTAGGACTCTTGCCAACCACGCATATGGTCCGGGGTTCGAGCACCCGCCGACGCACACCTGATATCTATGGTCGGCCTGCGAAATTTGGGCTACCGATATCCATGCTGAAAATTCCATACTTGTACCAAAAATACAGTGTGGAATCAAGCTGTAAATCAAAAAATATATAATACCAAAGCACAGAGGACATCATGGAAATCCCACTATATCTCTCTGACCTACAAATCTGTTATTTGAAGGTAAGAACAATTTGTAGTGAGGAAGGAGATATCCGTTAGTTTTCGGGTTAAATAACATTAATTATAGCTGCTCACACTATATGATCTCTGTTGCATTGATAATACATGAGAGGACATAAAAATCAGTGCGAATGGCCATTAAATCAGTATTTAATCGAATTCATGGTATCTCAAAAAAAATCCACTCCGTTAGACGATTTGGACAGTATTATGACCAGCGAAATGACGGAAGTAATATGTAGACAATGCTCAATGGCTTAAGCAGCATATGAACTCCTCGATTCGAGTCCAGCCTCGCCTAATTCATTGTCTAGGAAAAAAGGGTAGTATCATCAATTCTCACATACACTAAAATATGGTCGATTGCTTCATTCTGGGTAACTGACCTAGATGCAACTGAATAATAATATATGGATATACACATAACTGTTTTATAGAAACATTTAATACGATCATTAACAAATAACTTTGTCAACTTCACACCAACGCTTGACCTATTCAATTTACTGCACCAGTCAGCTGATGTGTAAATGAAACAGAATCAAAATATATTTCATCTTTTTTATTTTTATTAGTCTTTAAAACTTTTCGGGTCATTCATTCTCATGAATCTCGAAGCAAAAGTCATGGTTATTCGTTAATCAAATTTTTCAGTAAGTTTAAAAAAATATATATCTGATTAACAACTGTCCTTTCAAACACACAGTACACGTACGCATACACAAACAATTACTGAGCTTTAAGTAAGTTGTTAGAAAGTTGTTGTCAATACACTTGGCTCTTTATTGATGCTAATGTGCTTTCATGAAATAGTGGAAGTGAATTTCGTCTATTCCTTAATTCAAATATTCAGTCTGAAAAATACAAACCTGATTGATTGATTACAAGTTTGATCACTAGATGACATCAGAAAACCAGGGTGTACTGGAAAGTTGTTTCTTCCTAGCCTGAGACTCTTCAGTAGTACCTACGCCCTGGGGTTTAAGCCCAGGACTTTCAGGTTATAAGGTGAGCTGATCCAATGGTCAATGAATTCCAACTTCTGCCAACAATTAATATATAGCGTGACCACCAGCCAATGTCATCAGTGAGTAACCGCCCTCTTGTTAGACTTTGTGGACCCGACTAGTCACAACATACCACTAGAACCCCAGGAGCTCCATGGATAGAGTAAGTCTCTAGTGCACCTGTTATCACATGAAAGTAAGACGAATTGACTTTGAAACAAGTCACCTATGGACACTCTAAATAAAATGTCTGACAAGTTAGTAATACGCCAAGATTGTATGGCCCACCTAAAGTGCAAAAACCAGGGGTACCGTTAAGACCAATACTTGATATGCAAAATTCGCCCTATCATGCTCTAACTAGATGGTTAGTAAATATTCTCAAACTTTTACATGAGAAGATAGTGAAATATAGCGTCAAAGGTGTATTTGAATTCGTAGACAAAATAAAAGATATTATTATAAAGGACAAAACCATGATATCTCTGGACATAACATCGTTATTCACAAATGTACCTCTAGTAGAAACAGTTAACTACATATGTGAACAAGTAGATAACCAGTCGATAAACAGTGGTATTCGTACTGAAATCCTAAAAGAATTGTTATTAAGATGTACCATGGATGTAAACTTCAAATCTGACGGCACGCTTTACAGGCAAGTGGACAGGGTGGCGATAGGCTCCACATGGCCACGTTTTAAAAAGCTTAACTATTCATTTTATTGCCGATATATGGATGATACCTTTATTCTTTGTGATAATGGTTCTGATAGCAGGACAACAATTACTGAATTCAATGAAGTACATTCGGCTATGAAATTCACATTTGAAGAGGAATCCCAAGACAGAATCGCCTTCCTGGATGTCCTACTTACAAGAAAACCAGATGGCAGCATAAAAAGAAATTTGCATAGAAAATCACTTGAACAGGACAGTATACACATTTTCACGGCTTCGTTCCTATCAAGTACAAAAGAAACTTAGTGAAGATCCTCAGCCACAGAGTTAGAGCTATACTCTCAGAAGAAGTAATTGAAGATGAATTAATCTTTGTATATGATACTTTGATTGAAAATGGCTATCCCGACAGATTTATCAAGAAACACATGACAAAGAAAGCGGAAAAGGACTACTCACTATCTGTAAACAAGAAGACTCTTTATATACGACTACAACTCAAGGACGATATACCAAGTGAGGTAATTACGAGGAAATTAAGAAAACCAGTTCAAAGAACTTTTAATGCTGGCGAACTATACGTATTGTTCTCTACACGACCGATGGGGATTCCTCGACTGAAAGATGAAGTACGTAGATTAGCCAGCCACTTCTAATTTTATCTACCAATTCAACTGCGCTTGTGAGGCGAGTTATATTAGCCGTTGCTCTAGGAACTTTATTTTTCGTGCTCGAGAACATCTCCCACTATGGCTAAGTAAAGGTGTAGTTAAAAACATTAACAGTTCGATATTGGACCACCTGGTGCTCCCAACAGCACAGGCTATTGCGATTCGCCTCAAACAACCAGTGCTCTGTGTTCAAAAGAAGCAAGTCCAGCCCCTACTACTGTCCTGGCCGATCTTCGGTAGAGACTATAAATTCATAAATTTGTAAAATTATCTTTCCTAATTTTTCTGACATTCAGCTTATTTTATGTTGATACTATTGAGCTGTAATCTATCAATATTATTGATTTGATGTTATTTAAACAACATTAATGTTGTTCATAACGCTAATTCATTCATTCACTATAATGTATATATAACTGTAGAGCCTTATGATGAAGTTATCGTGAAGAGTACTCTTTATTCAGTATCCATTCTTCTGAAAAATATAAAAACCTTAATACTGAAAATTCAGTCTGGAGAATATATTCGCACTCTGCTTGTTTCAGCTTCATTTCATGCTTTCTGTGCTGATTTACAATTATCTTTACCTCTCCTCTATGCAACGCAATCAGCTACGCCAAATTTTCTCAGAAGACGTCTTCAGTATTATTACTATCATTCCCCTAAGTTCCAAAAGCTTCAGAAGTACTTCTCCATTTCATCCAGTTCTTTCCAGTCTGTTTTAGCTAGCTCCATGATCTACCATAGGCTTTCTTCTTATGCACATCATACTGGGACGTCCAACTTTTCATTCCCCATTCACGTCTCATTCGAGAGCTTGGTACATGATGTTGCTCAATGATCTCCTCAGAGTATGTCCAACCCATCTTCAATTCTTTCTGCATAATGTGTTGGGTAATGGGTTCTTGATTGATTCGTTCAGAAAGAGCTTCTTGCCGCTAATAGTTTCTAGGCGTTTGATCTTCAGTAGCAAGATAGCGAAGGCAGCTGTTGAACCTCCCTCAAATATACTACTTACAAACTCTTGTCAGTAGTTTACGTCAATACAGGCAATAAAATATTACGAATAGAAACTAGATTATGAAATCAGTTGAATACTGCATAAATCGACAAAAATTAGTAGATATGTGATTGTTAAATTAATTGACTTACCAGTGGCTGCTGTCATTCTAATTTTTTTCACTATCACTTTACAAGACAAACGATATAAAGTTTTCTGTTAGGCTGTTTAAGTACACTAGAGTAAATGTATGTCTGAATTCTAGTTTGCTCATAATTCCATGTTTGAATAGCTTAGTAACGTATTTTTTTTGTTATGTCAGTCCTGTTACATACATAATTTGTTTCTTTCCTTTCTCTAATCACCTTACGTGCGTCGGTGGCACAGTGGTTAGGACTCTCGCCGACCATGCACATGGTCCGAGGTTCAATCCCCTGCCGACGCACACCTGATATCTATGGTCGGCCTACGAAATTTGAGCTACCGATATCCATGCTGAAAATTCCATACTTGTACCAAAAATACGGGTGTGGAATCAAGCTGTAATCAAAAATAAAGAAAAATAAATAAAATTTTGTTTTTCATGAAAAAAATAGTATACGCTGTATGTCTGAACACGAGTCAAATAATTATTAAAGTTTTCAGGTACGAGCATTTAGGGATTTGATTAGTTCTATGTTTGAACACAGATTGATATCATTTAAAGAATCACTGTAAATTAAGGAGTACTGAACATTTGTTTCATTCTAATTTGAAACTCCTCATCAGTATACAACCATCACTCTACCGGGGACCGAACCCATCACCTTCAGGTTACAGGGTAAGCTCGTTGACCATTCACTCTCTCAAACATGGTCTAATGGCCCATCAACTGACAACATTTTTAGCGCTAATTTCTAATTGATAACCTTAATCGGATTAATGCTTCAAATGTTACCAAGTCTGGAATAGGACTTCGAATTGACATAAATTGGAATCAACAGGCCGATTAGATTCCATCCCTGTGGCTAAATGGTCAACGAACCCTCCTCCTTATCTGAAGGTCATGCGGTCTAACACTGACGGGCTCATGGGTACGTATTCCTGATGAGTCTCAAACTGGGAAGAAATGGCTGTCCATTACTCCCAGGTATTCCAGTGATTCTCTAACTGATATCAGCTCATGACGATATCCTCCATCCAATCAAACAAAATCACTACAAAACCAATACTTGAAATTCATCTGATGCTCACTAGCAACTGGCCCTATTCAGGCAGTCACCTAGGGTTCTATTGGGAAGCTGTGACTAGTGGGATTAATCAGGTTGAAGGTGAGGCAGTAACTCATCGAAGAAGATATTGCGAAGTGGTCGCGCTATGTCGTGAATTTGCAGAAGTTAGAATTCATGGACTGTCCATTGGATATAGCGGGTCTCAGTGACTTAATGGTCTACGAGCTACCTCGCCTTGTAACGAGAAGGTCGTGGGTTCGACCCCTGGCGGTGTGTGCGTACTGGTGAAGAGTCCCAAACTAGGACGGAACAGCTGGTTGTCTAGTACTCCCAGGTTTCCAATGGTTCTCTAACTGATATCAGCTCATAATGAAATCCTCCATCCAATCAAACAAAACCCCTACAAAACCAATGCTTGAAAATCTGAATTTATCTAAGTGCTGAATTACAAATTATAATGCCTTCACATTACAAAAGTGGCGGCTTTTATCTGGCCAGTTATGTGTATGGGTTTTCACCATCACACCACAGCTGAAACTTATCGAAAAAACGATGATTATAAAAGCATTTAATTTGTTCGGTCTGTGTTAACATGTCCACTCCTAATATGGATGCTTCGGCGATACTATTTGGTGGATGGTGACCAGCGGTGGGATCCAGGATGCTCATTTCATCCATTATGGGTCTCATCGACTATCCAGCATCTTACATCCCACTGCTCATCATCATCCACTAAATTGCTTCATCATAAATTATAAATTAATCAGAAGGAATACTGATAGCATGAATGAATAAGCTTTATTCAGTAAATCTTCATATCTTAAGGATGAATGAGTAATCCGTAACATTGTGAATATTTTTCACTGAACTTATTTACAAAATCGGCCTATGCAAACCTAAAAGCTTCGTCTACAAATCTATTGCCAGTTCTTCACATAATTAGTGTGTGTTCGTATGTGTGTATATACATATTTACATATGTCAATAGAAATGTAACCATTTTGATTGGCTGAAATAACTGACATTAATATAATCTTTCTATCCAAATATTCTATTGATTAATCAGAAAGATAAAAAAGTGTGATAACAGCTCATATATGACTTTTATAAGTTAACTAAGAACAATAAACATTGTCGGATGAACTGAATTCAGTTTGATTTCCTGTGTATGCTTTAAATACTCCATATACCCAATAGACTGAAGAAAATTATCTAAATTTAATATTTTAAGATGTCGTTGTCAAATGCAAAGAATTTATTTTATTTTATTTTTGATTACAGCTTGATTCCACACCCGTATTTTTGGTACAAGTATGAAATTCTCAGCATGGATATCGGTAGCCCAAATTTCGTAGGCCGACCATAGATATCAGGTGTGCGTCGGCAGGGGATTGAACCTCGGACCATGTGCATGGTCGGCGAGAGTCCTAACCACTGTGCCGCCGACGCACATAGTTCAGTGGTACACAATCAACATAAATGAAGTACAGTACTATACAAACGGGTTATGGGATTGTAGAGGTCAACTGAATTTATTCCAACTGTTAAACTTTCTTTCTCATTCGCTACTGCGAGTTTGACAGAGAACCGTAGAAACCCAACGAGTTCCTTGACTGTTGAGAGGTTCTTGCTACATTTTACTTCATGAAAAACCTCCCATTCGAACATGAACTACTAGTCTTCTCTCTGTTAATGTTAGATTTTCGTCATGAACCAATATCAGTTAGAAGGAGATCCTTGATAACCAGGCAGAATAGGAAAGTAGTCTCGTCCCGAATTGGGTCTCTTCAGGCTACGAAACCGAGCTCATTGACCGATATTCAATCAACCATAAACTCTAACTTTCTCAGTTCGTGTCAATTCTAAATATCGATTTCCGGATCGTTGACGGTTACTGGATGCATGCCGTGAAAATGTAGTGTAAAGCAATGACTAGTGGGATCGATCATTTCAAACTGAAGTGGTTGAGGGTAGCTCGATATCACAAACTGATAAAGTTAAAATTCACAGATCAATGAATTCCAGTCCAAGTGGCTGAATAGTCAACGAGCTTGGTCCCGTAACCTAAAGTTTCCAAGTTCAATCCTTGGGGGGCGGGCGGGTGGGATCGGTAGTGGACACTGTGAGGAGACTCGAGGTAGAAAGAAACAACTCTCCAGTATTCTCTGGTTTTCAATTATCTGTGTCTAACGATTGTTGATTCATCACTGGCAAAGGTAGAAATCGTTATTAAAGTGACAAATCATACTGTAAATTCGATCCAGACAAAACGAAATAATTTAATATACTACTGATAGTTTGTGATTCGAATTCAAAGTTATCACAGATATGACTAACGGGGAGTGAAATGATGATAAAACAGGGAAGGTTAAAGTAAGAAATAAGGGACAATAAGCAGTATTATTATATGTGTGAGGAACTTCAAATGTTAGATTAGAGTGTAAAAAGGAAAGAAGATGGGAAGTTAAACACACATTCAAACAGATATTTAAATTTCCGATCATCCCATCCTATGTCAGTATAAATAGGATTGGTGAAATGTTTAAGTAATAGAGTACAAAAACTAAGTAGTACCAAAGAAAATCTAAGACAGGAAGTGATACACATAAAAGAAGCCTTGAAACTTAATAATTACCCTGATAAATTAGTCAGAAAATATGTAGGGAAATGTAAAAATAAAATAAATAATGATAGTAGCGATAGTGATAATAATAATAATATTAATGACGACATGCATGTCAAATATGCGCAAGACAACACCAACAATAAGGAATCTAAATCATCAGTAGTAATTCCATACAAAGAAGGAACCTCGGAAACCTTACGCAGAATTCTTAACAAAGTGGGGATAAAAGTGACATTCAAACCCACAAGCTCAATTAGAAACAAGCTTTGTCAGTAAAGGATCCTGTGGAGCCAATAAAACAAAATAATTTAGTTTGCCTAATACCCTGCTTGAATGATTGTCAGGTCAAATATGTAGGTTAGAGTAGTAGAACAGGGTCAGTCAGACTAGCCGAACATAAAAACCTAGCAAAATCTAGATTGGTTGACTCGAATAAGATAAGAAATCTAGAGAATAGTTCAGCTATACCACTCAATACATACAGTTACACACAGGCACACAATAGGATGGAACAGGATAACAGTTTTAAAATCTAATGTAACAGCTGGGTGGAGGGAGAGATCGATAACAGTGTAAGCTTTGTTTATCGAATCAACTGTAAATACATGTAATAAGAATGATTCAACACCTGTCCAGCCGGACATCTGGAAAATTCTACTACCCCTACGACAAATAGAAGAGAACAAAGAAAACTATAAAACTCAATTTTCAAAGTCATGTGATTACAGTTGATATGATTATGAAACGTCATCCAGTAAATAATACTGTGTCATTGTGTGATACATCTAATAAACAAACTAATATGGAAACAATAAGTAGAATGGGCATCGAGAAGTGTCAGAAAGATGGACATTGTTTAAGAATGATTACAGCGCACTGGACAAATAAGAAAATGCTAAGTAAAGAAACAACAAATTACCAAGGCAATACAAAGCAGGCCGTAAAATCCCACTTTACGCATAAATTAGGTTTTTTTTGGTTGTAGCTTGATTCCACAAAGTATTTTTGGTACAATTATGGAATTTCTAGCATGTGATATCGGTAGCCCAAATTTCGCAGGCCGACCATAGATATCAGGTGTGCGTCGGCAGGGGATCGAACCTCGGACCATGTGTATGGTCGGCGAGAGTCCTAACCACTGTGCCATCGACGCACAGTCATTGGATTATTACAGTTTCTGCATGCAGTAATAATCTACTACTGTCTATTGTCTATTTACCACCCAGAAGGCTGTGTTGAAACAAACTAGATAGTCTTGCACCTAATGATATTCTTTCTAACCCATTTTCAGATGATCTTTTTTCAAGAGCCCTCTCAGATTTCCCCGTGTACATACTACCGCAAGTAAAGGCAAGTGAATAAAAGCATCCAGATTTGTTTTCCTGAGCTTATTCTTAGTGTTGTAAACTACTACTGTAACAACAGAAGAATTTTACATTTGGAAGAAGAAATAAACTAAATAACCTGAGTAAATCCTTTGCTCGATATTCACTCTCACACCTGTAAAGTATATATCATCTTTATCATGAGGTGATATCAGTTAGCGAACCATTGGAAAACCAGCTGAGAGTACTGGATAGCTGTTTCGTCCTAGTTTGTGACTAACTCTTCACAGTACGCAGCCGTTGGAGTTCGAACCCAACACCTACGGGCTTGCCTTGTAACCAAAAGGTCCTGGGTTCAAACCCCAGCGGGTGCATATACTGCAGAAGAGTCTCAAACTAGGACGAAACAGCTATCCAGTACTCCTAACTGGCTTTCCAGTGGTTCTCTAACTGATGTCAATCCATAATCAAACTCGAAAAACAAATAAAAAACTTCATAAAAACATAAATTTAACATATGTAAACCTTATAGGACTGTAACAATAGAAGATAAGACACGGAAGGCAAGGTATCTTTACAAGTGATCAAACCACTGCCTATATAGATACAATTTTATATTATCTAACCACTCATTAACCGTGTGGTTTCGGTTAGCATCAAACGACATGAAATACAATGTTCAAATAAACATAGTATTCTGTTACTAATGTAGTACATAACCGTGGGAGAAGTATTCTGTTTCTAACATCCAATAAAATGTTCAAATAGATATATCCTATCCTTTTGCTAATTTTCTATAGTTGGTTTGTAAGGATTAGTTTTGTTGTTACGAGTTGATCACGGATTGATTTCAGTTAGAGAACCATTAAAAACCAGAACTGGAGTACTGGACAGCTGTTTCATCCTAGTGCTTGGGAGTCATTGGCAGTACGCACCCACCCGGGTTTACCCAGGACCTTCCGGTTACAAGGCAAGCTCGTATACCATTGAGCCACGGGGACCCTAATTGAACTGTAGGAATATGTGAGAATAATATTCCATTGTCATAGATTGTCAGTATCACACCACCACAGGACTAAATAACAAGATTTTAACATGTCTCGTCTAAACTTATAAAATAGTTTGACCCGTTTTGATAGTGTGAAATATTCCCATATTATGAATTAAAAGTCAATCTGAACGAAGAATATTCTTTTCAATAATTTCTCTTCAGGTTCTTACAATTATAAAATATAATATTTGTGGTCGTTACAATAAAGGCCAGTCATGCGGCGGATACATTTTTAACGTAGAATAACAGATTAGTAGTTATGGCGTGTCAAAATCAATAGTCGTATTTGTGTGACAAACGTGCTAGGCTGAAATCGATTACCAAAATATTGTAAAACGGGAGACAATGGTGGTGATTAATCACAATAGATTTGTAGATTTGTAGAGTGTGGGGTAGGAAAATTGACAAATCAGTTCAAGGTTATAAAAGGTGTCAGGTGAGTGGCTAGTACAAAGTGGTCTGTATTTAACAGGAGATAGTAAGACTGCAATGAGAGGTTCATAATGAAATAACGAATATGTGAAATCAAACAGATGGAGGCATATATTGAGAAAAGAGACAATATCACTAATAATAAGTCCGGATAGTATAAATGAAGAATTCGATAGTATTGAGGGAATGTTTGCATGAAGGGCATAAATTATGACGAGTAATAATAATAATTGTAATAATAATATATGTAATAATAAGCAAAGGAAAAAGACCAAGAGGGTTAAGGGAAGGAGCATTCTTGTTGAGAAGAAGAATCATCAATTCAAGTTTGGCCACGGTAGGAACAGCGTCTGGATGTGTTCTTTTTGGATACAAAGTTCCGGTTTAGTCGATCTAATTGCAACAGTTTCAGCTATGTGTAAGAGAAGTAAGCGAACTGTATGTGATAACGACTTCGGAATTCGGTATATAACCCTGAAAGCTGTGTCGACGTCGATACGATATCCAGTATCGACCAAGTGTGACAGGATCGAACTGTGCTCATGAAGATTAATATTCAACCACGACTTTCGATTTTCATATATCCTGTGAGAACTAACAGTAGGTCGGATAAAATAATGAGAATGACAATAGTGATGATGAAGAAAATTGTTAAGAGACGATGTAAGGGAAGGAAAATTACAAAGGTGTATACAATTGGTGGATGGTGGCTAGCAGTGGAATCCAGGATGCGCATTTCGTCCTATTTAGGACTCGTCATCTGGATGTACCTGCATTTCTCAGTGAGTGATGATGTTCCCACCGAGGCTCGAACCCAGTGCCCATAGTTTCAAACGCCATAGCGTTATCCACTAGACCACTTGGGCCACGAGAGCCACCTGTTGTACAACGAGTCATAATAATTATTGAATTGAATTTTGATTTTCCCGTCGATTGATTGGACCGAAGTGCTCGATCTCAGGTTGACATGTCGGCTTCTTGTGTAGATGCTTCGACGATGTCTGGGCATTTAATTAGTATACAATTGGTGGATGGTGGCTAGCAAAACTATAAGTATGCTACTAAGGTAGATTTAAGCTAACTACTGTCTCCTCTTTGGTGTATATAAATCCACCATCTTTAATTCGATTGTAGAGACATCAGCAATACTAAATAACACATGAATCACAACAATCATCACCATCCGGTGTATATTTCACACCTTATAAATAACACAATGATTTAATATAAATTCAATTTCACGTTACTCTATTGCGTTTAACTTTTTACTTGAGGCGTAATGGTAAGCTATTCAAAACTAAACCGATCCATTCTAATTCTATCTGAATAGCCTAGCAACATACCTTATATCGTCAGTTATAATTCATTAAATTCTATTCAAATAGAGTGGAAGAGAAATTTTCTTTCCATTTTCACTTTTAAACAATTATGGATTGTTGCTAGTGTCCAACATTTTGCTGAGCTATTCTCGAATACACTGAGAGAATTGTGTTACCATGGTATTTGTTAGTTATGCCCTTTTATTTACAACTATAAAATGAATAAAAGAAGTTGGATGGAGTGAAAAAAGCATGACTTATTTGATGAAAAACACACAGCGATGTGCATGGCTTAAATTTGAGTATACCGAAGTGTGTAAAAGCTGTGATCGAATTCCAGTAGAAGGAATTAGCAAAGCTGAGAATGTGATTTAAAAAGAAATCATAGATTTTCAAGTTTAGTCATGAAATGACTTCATTTAGAGAAACAGTGGGAGCCAAGCAGTACTGAGGAGGTATTCTGCCCCAGTTTGATACTCTTCACCAGTGCGGACACATGATTCCACTGGCCATCGAATTCAAGACATTTAGATCACGAGGCAAGCTGGTTGACTATTCAGCCTCCAGGACCGAATCAAATGGACCACGGATTCTAACTTCTGTCAATTCGTGATATACGCCTGAAGTTCTTCTGAGAAATTGTGACCATTTGGAGTCCACCAGGTTGGATATGAAGACAGATGCTTGTTGTTGACACTGGCTGCAAGTAGTGCTAAAGATCGCGAATTGACAGAGGCTACATTCATGAGCAGTTGTGTCCCTTCCTACTGGCTGAATGGTCAACGAGCTCGCCTCACAACCCAAATATACATACGTAGCACTAAATAGTTCACATCAAGTTCTTCAGGGAATTTTATGCAAAATAAATACCTTTCCTTTTAGAAGAAAATGAATAATGTGATATTGAATGTTCATGACTAATGTTGAAGATGAATGATATTCAGTTTATGATCGAAGTTCATATACGAATATTAATACAAATACAGTGGAATCCTAGATGCGCATTTTGTCCTATTCTCACTCAGGCTCGAACCCAGTACCCATAGTTTCATACTCCAAAGCGTTATCCACTAGACCAGCTGGGTTACAAGAACCAACTCTTGAATTAAAGATTAACTGTAACCCGTTGCACAATAGGCGGTTCTTTTGGTCCAAGTTGTCTAGTGGATAATCCCTTTACGTTTGAAACTATGGGGATTGGGTTCGAGCCTCAGTGGGAACACCATTACTCACTGGGGAATGCAGACATATCCAGATGATAAGTCCCGAATAGGGCGAAGTGTGCATCCTGGATTACACTGCTAGTCACCATTCATCAAATCACTTCAGGTTAAATCCTAAGCCGTCTTCGAAGCCGGTGTATCAATAGAGGTAGAGCATTTTGGTCCAATCAGTTGGCTGGAAAGTTCGAAATGAATCGAATAATACAGGCAATGCATTAGGGAGACATTTTGTGTAAGTGTGAATATACGGACCAATGAATAAATAAATTGTTTTCCTAGATGTTAATGGCACAAGGATGAATAAAAGAAATAAATTTGTCATTTATGACTGTTTTGCTTGTACTTTAAATGAAATTCTTTGAGATATCCACAGTAGATAATTCAGTCATCTTCTGATTCTACAATCTTAATAATTCATGTATCAAGAAATGAGGTCATATTATCCTCTCGGCACAAGTGGTGGCTGTCAACATTCTAGAGCATAAAGCTATGGCGTTTGAAACAATAGGTGATGAATGGGTTCGAATTCCGGTAGAAATAAAATCCTCACTGATATTAGAATACACATTAGGCGGGCAAAACACGTAATCTCGACTTCGCCGTTAATTTTTTTACAATTAGTGCAGTTGGAGGATTTCATCATGAGCTGACATCAATTAGAGAACCACTGGAAAACCAGTGGCTTAATGGTGTACGAGCTAGCTCGCCTTGTAATCAGAAGGTCGTGGGTGCGTGCTGTGAAGAGTCCCAAATTAGGACGAAACAGCTGGTTGTCCAGTACTCCACGTGGTTTTTAACGGTTCTCTAAATGATGTCAGCTTATGACGAAATCCTCCAACCAATCAAATAAAATCCCTACAAAACCAATGCTTGAAGATTATTGTAGTGTTAATTTCTTTTCACGCATAGTTAAGTCACTATTTACTAAACACCATGCTTCACATGTCTGATGTCTAATTAACTGAGATTAACTCACAGTGTATTTTATAAATATTCCTTCCTAATGACTTATGTAATCTTACGGTTTATGTACCTTACTGACACCTTGACTTTCCATTTTTCTTCGATAAACTTAGGCGGCTTTTCCGATGAAGTTACAGAGCTATTTCTATATTTTCCTAACGTAGCATTCCGGTTCATCTATAAAACATGATCATTCTAAGCTATCGTTTCTCCAATGACCTAAGCGTGTTTCAGTGGCTCACTGGTAGAATACTCGCCAACCATACGCCCGATTCCCTACTGATTCACTCTTAAACCTCACCTAGCCAGTAATAAGCCCAGTAAAGAGGGAAGGCTAGGTGTAAGACCAACAACCCCACCCAGTAAAAATAAAAATCTCTACCACTGAAACCTCAAAGCCTTATATCTCACTAAAAACGCAAAAAAGGCCAGAAAGAAGAAGTTACTAATTATTATTTTATCACTATTCGCTTGGCTTCCAAGTGGAACATAAGGCTTCAACAAACATCTCCATTTCGTTCTATTTTCCACTATCCCTTCATTGGGTCCACGACTGACCATAATCTTTATCTCCTCCTCCATATCACCTTCCACCAACGACCCACTCGTCGCTTACCATTGAAGTCCCACTCGAGGGCTTGGCGTGCGATGTCATTCGACAGCTTCCTCAATGTATGCTCGATCCATCTCCATTTCCTCTCACATATTTGCTGAGCGATCGGCTCTTGGTGGGTGTGTTCCCAGTTAGCCAGTCAGAGTTTCTTCTTGCTAATTCTGTTTGCCCAACCGGCCGGCTATTTGACATTCAGTTTGGAGCTTGTAAACGAAGGCCCAGATGCTGATAAAAGTCTGTAACTTGTTGGAGATCCTTTTCGTGACTCACTCGCCAAGTTTTTGACTCGTATAGAAGAAATGACTGACTGACTTCACACTTGTGCTGGAAATCCGAATCTTCCTGTTTATGCTGGCTGGCTGAGTGCAATGCAGAAGATTTCCAAACTGATCTCAGGTCAATGAAGGTGTATCCTGCCCCTTCTATTCTGGCTGGCTGGCCTTGACATCTTCATCCGTGCTGTCCGACTGCCTGGGGTTGAAACCGTAATTCCTGGCCAGATAAGTGAAAGAAGTGTCCCCTGTCAAACCTCTCCTGTTGATAGTGACTGGTGCTGGTTGTAGTTGCTGTTGTTGCGGTTCGTTGGTTATCTTCTCAATGTTCCATGGAGTCACGTTCTTACTACCTGCTCCTTCAGCCACTTTGTTGGTTTCTGCCTTCCTGCAAGTCTTCGAGTTCATGTGACACTAAACATAAATCATCAACACACGAATTCCAGATCTCCTACAGTCTTCTTATCGGTCAATACAGCGTATCAATCTCTTCTTACGCCCCACGCACAGTCCAACGCCTAATCCATTCCACCAAAATCAGGAATACCATCTGTGGTAATAGGTAGTCAGCCCTGTCATACTTCTGGATTCACTTCGAAAGCTCCACTGAGTTTTTAATTGTGGATCACTTAATATGTGGCACTGTCATATAGCCATGACATGATCAATGAGATTGGAAAAGATTTGGGCACTACACGCCGTAGTGTTAAAGTAGTTTCCAAATTAATTCTCTGTCAACGCCCATGTCGAAGGCCTATTCGAAGTCGATGGAGTTGAGATGGAGAGAGGTTTGACTGGCATCCTTTGCTATGTTCGATGATGATGTTGTGTAAAGTTTCAATTTGATCAGAACATGATTTGCCTTTCCTGACTCAAGCCAGCTTGTTCCAGTGGGCTGACGGAGTTCTTTATCCAGTGCGTCTTTCATTCTCTCCAGGTGATGCAACTTAGTATTCTACTTGACGTGGACAAGAACATTACTCCGCCCCAGTTCTTTCACAGGCTTACCTTGGTCGCCCTTCTTTTTTGGTTTCACAAAGTAGCTTTTCTTCCAATTGGTAGCACCTTTCCTTCCTTCCAAACCATTTGCAATAATAGCGTCAGACCACCTGCCGCTGTCTATGGGTCCGTTTTGAGTGCTTCTGGGGGAGGGGGGGAAATTCGGTCACGCTATCCTGCCTTCCCAACTGGATTTCAGAAGCTTGATCACATTCTGCATTTCTACTCTCGTTGGAGGGTTGGTGTCCACTGGCTGGCAGTTCT
This sequence comes from Trichobilharzia regenti, assembly GCA_944472135.2. NCBI lineage: Eukaryota > Metazoa > Platyhelminthes > Trematoda > Strigeidida > Schistosomatidae > Trichobilharzia > Trichobilharzia regenti. The sequence goes on from OX235262.1 coordinate 156,716,432, forward strand.
ATGCGTGCTGTTGGTGGTGGTTGTGGTATTCCTGCACCAGTTGCAGGTCATGGTCGATTCAAGAGTCCTTTGAAATGATCAGCTCATTGTTTCATTTGTTTTCTTCCCTGTTTTATAGACAGATTTCTATCACCATCTCTTATTGGTCCCATCTGTGTTAATCTCTTCCCAGATAGCGAGCAGCCTGGTTATCTGATCTGTTCTGAAGTCCCACTAGCCTGCAGCTTTCCTGTTCTGCTTCACTTTCCAGCTAGTGTGTCGTATAATTGTCTTCTCTATCTCCCAGTAATCTTCTTCAACTCTCTCCTTATTCAGTGCAGTTTACATCGAACTCAGCTTCTCCCTCTCATGTCCATGTTTGAATTGAGTAGTCATCTTCTCTTTCACTATCCTCCTCTTCTCTACTCCCTTCGATTAGCTTCCAGGCAAATAGCCACTGACAGCTATTCCTTGTCGTGATTTTCTTTCTTCCCAGAATAGTTGTACACGTTTCCTTGGGCATCACCTTCAGAGAGTTAGTTTCAATGTTCTTCCACACAGATTTCTCAGTGATACCACGCAGTATTTCCGACTTTGCTCTTATGGCTGAAGTGATGGTGTCCCTTTTCGTTTTGTCCTTCAGTTTCTGAATATTGAACTTGAATTACAGTGGTCCGCATCCTGTTGTTTTGAGGAATTTCAGCTTCACCTGAAAGTTCCTTGAACTAAATGATGGTATGAGGCCACATCTTTTCCCCTCCTCCACTTTGTGTCCATCTGGTTTTTGGTTTGTCCATCAGGCGAAATCCATGCTGCTGTCTTTGTGTACATTCTAGTGCCTGTATACTCTTCCTCCGATCACCAATTCATTGGGAGTCCAGAAGTCAGCGAATAGTTCTCCGTTCTCATTCATTCGCCGAGCGAGCGCCTCACAACCCATGCTGTTCGCTCCCCGTTTGACTTGCATTTATATCGCCCATAAGGATTTTGATGTCGCCATTTGGTATATTGTCCATTACTTTTTGTAATTGTCTGCAAAAATCTCTTTTCTTCCCTTGTTCCTAGTTGTTTGTAGCATTGGATAATTGTAACCTTCCTTCCATCCTGCCTTTTGAGTTGAATCTTGCTGTCAGTATCCTCGAGGTGAAGATTGGTTCCTACTGCACTAGAGCTGTGGATGCCACCGGGGACATCATAGTAGTCACTCACTACCTCAATGTGCTGATGATTGTCGTCTAGTTGACCACACCGGAGTAGATTACTGAATCTTCGGTCGGCAATTTTAATAATCCACATCTATTCCATATGCTCCTGTAGATTCCCAACACTTCTCTGCCATATTTTCTCTTTTCTTTGGCTATCTAGGCGGCCTTCGCAGCCAGCCTCCTACATTGTACGAACATTCCAAATCCCCATTCTCATTTTTGCTTTCAACGAGAGAAGACACATCTACTGGCCAACTGGCTTCTTGAAGGCTTTCACCAGCTGGTTGTTTCATTTCTCCTCTCCGATTCGAGCGAAGAATAAGTTTTTAAAAAAAAATATTTTTTGTATTATAAGTAATTTTCTTATGCGCTGAAGTTTGTGTAACAATTTGATTGGTTTTCTGGTATAGGTTCTCTAGCCTCACCATCAACCCTCTGTCTTCACCCGGGCTTCGGACCGGCTGAAGAATTAGGTAAGGTTATAAATTACTGAAATATATTATAGTTACAATATAATTATTAGATTTCATCATTCAAGATGACAAGAAATCCTTCTTATTCTCCTCTACGTGTTATCATGGCTTAGCAAAAAATGCTGTAGTACACTTTACTAATTTTTCAGTTGATAATATATATATAGATATACAACTGAATGCAAAACTTAAAGAAAAGTAGTTTATCGAAAGTAATGCACTGTGTTTTCTTTAATGAGTATTTCAACCGGTTGTCTTCTTAAATATTTCTAAGTTTATTACTTCTCTATATCTAAAAAGATTGATGAGCACTAACTACTTAACAAATTTTATAATTCTCCGTTGACACTGATAGATTACTAATTTATATTTGACATTAATTTTTTGTCTATAATGATTGATTGATAGATATTCTTTTGCTTACAAGTTTGTCAGTTACATAAATGGTACACGTTTTCACCTAAAGGTAAATTAGACTTCTTAGTGGTGAAGAGCAATAGAGAAGATCTGTAGCTCAGATAGATAACTTTTGTTGTGGTTGCATTCGCTGACCTGGGAGGTTTGATTGTGAAACTTCCATTATTCTTCTAGACAACAGATCTTCAAAGCAAATAGATCAAAAGGCAGAAGAAGATTTTCATCACTTTTGTCTTATGATAATGTAGAATTTGGCTTATGGAAACCAGATTTCTCAGTGATACTTTGTGTGATAGAATGCCACGCTAATGTGGAAGTTATGTTTGTGTTATTTCTCTGCCACAAAATGTACTTAAATTACTGTGTTAAACTAGATATATAGCTTGTGACTAATGTTAATAAACCAAGATCCATTCTAAGTAGCTTAGAGATTGCTTGCCCACCACTGAAGGTGTATACCAGATTGCCTTCAGCTTAATGAGTCCAATTGTAACAGCAGAAGGTAAAACACAGAAGCCAAGGTATATTTTTTCAATCGATCAAACCATTACTTATACATATATAGCTTTATATTCTTTAACCAATCACTGAGCGTGTAATGTTGGCTTACATTAAACGATATGAAATAGAATGTTCAAATACATATATAGTATTCTGTTGATAATACAGTATTGAACTATGTGAATATGCCGTTGGGACCCATTGTCTGTATCACACCACCACAAACTGACGTCAATGCAGAAAGTGTCTTTCTACACTTTCCTTAGCTTAGACAAAGATATAATTTGTGGATAGTCACTGGATGTACCCATTGCACAAGAGGTGGCTCTCGTGGCCCAAGTGATCTAATAAATAATGCCTTGGCGTTTGAAACTATGGGCACTGGGTTCGAGTCTCGGGGGGAACATCATCACTCACTTTGGAATGCAGGTACATCCAAGTGATTACGAGTCCCAAATAGGACGAAATGCGAGTCCTGGATTCCACTGCTAGTAACCATCTACCAATTAAATTCTGATTACGTACCCATAAATCATCGAAGCATCTGCACAAGAAGCGGACATGTCAACCTGAGACCGAGCACTTCGGTCCAATCAATCGACGGGAAAATCTAAAATTAAATTAAATTAGATGAAGATAATTGGAGACATAGTAGCTATTCATATAACTTTCATTAATTAAAGAAGAATAATGCGTCTCATTATGTAAATAACACTTGCTTTGTGGAAGACAAGAGTACAGGGTTCAAGTGTAGTCCAATTAATCCTCTCGCATCTTATGTATTAAATATAAACTGATACCAAGTTCTGTAAAAAGGATGGGAAGACGATTAAACCCACTTATTTAACCATGACTAATTACAGTAGGGATGTGGTGAAGATAAGTGGTTAGTAAGAAATCAAACATGATAAATTTAATCGACGAAATGACATCGAAATTATTTACAAAGCGATTAGCAATACTCTTTACATAATGCAAAATTGTTAAATGAACGGAAAGTAAGTAATCAGCACCCATTTACAATAATAGTAGTAATAATAAAAATTTTATTCTGAAAAATGCTTTGATACATATTCCAGAATACTCAGCATATTTTGTTGCTACCTATTTTGCTGCGAATTTAAAATCTCTTATTACCGGAAACCTTCTTGAATCTCTCAACTACCTGAATTTTCATCAAACACAATGCATAAATTTTTCACTATTATTTCTCATTGTTTTAACTTTTCACTTATATCCGTAGGTCGTAAAATAAACTTATGGACATTATGAATTGACTTTCAGTCGAATTATGAGTATGTCTCGGTGATGAAAGAAGAAATACCCTAAGGGATTTCATTGTTTAGATAGGAAAGTATTGCGTCGCTTGATGTACTTTAGATTTCTATTTCCCTTAAAGGTCTAGAATGAAGAGAATATATAGTGCCGCAAATATAGCTTAAAATTTTGTGTATTCTGTAAACTTTTGATGAAGAATAAAGTAATTTCTATCATTACTACTATTAAAAAGAAAGAATCTTCATGCAAAATTAATAATCGATATTATATCATTTGAAGTACTGTTGTTTGTTCTATTGCATGGAGGATTTCATCATGAGCTGACATCAGTTTGAGAACCACTGGAAAACCTGGGAGTACTAGACGACTAGCTGTTTCGTCCTAGTTTGTGACTCTTTAGTAGTACGCACACACCGCCAGGGACCGGACCCACAAACTTCTGGTTACAAAGCGAGGTAGCTCATAGACCATTAAGCCACTGGGACCCGATCTAATGGCCAGCGCATGAATTCTTACTTCTGCCAATTCACGACATAGCGCGATGTGTTTTTCGATGAGTTATTGCCTCATCTTCAACCTGCTGTAACCTATTGTTGTTCTATCAAAAGCAAGCTTTAATAATCTGCTACGTTTTTTCTCCGTATTCTTCAAAAATTCATACCGATAGGGTTGAATTCTATTTGATAATAGAGAGTAAGTACCGACTGTGATTCAAAAATGTACCTGGATAATTTAATCAACATGAAATACAGCGAATAAGATATATTTTGATGGATGGAAGATTAGGTAGCTAAGTGATTTAAGCAGGTTGTTTATAATTATTTCAAGAGTTGGTTTGTGAGGATTAGACTTGTTTTTACGAGTTTGACCAGGGACTGATATCTGTTAGAGAACCATTGAAAACCAGCACTGGAGTACTAGACAGCTGTTTCACCCTAATTTGGGAATCAGCGGTAGTAGGCACCCACAGCCAGTATTCGAACCCAGGACCTTCCGGTTACAGGGTAAGTTCGTATACCATTCAACCACTAGGACCCGAATCAATGGCCCATGAATTCTAACTTCTACCAATTCGTGATTTAGCGCGACCACTAACCACTGTCATCGGTGGGACATCCATCACTGGGCTACCGAAATTACTCTTCTCCAAAATGCTCAATTTCATCTGGATTTATCATTGTTTTAATCGTCCAGTTATATAAAATGACCTATACAAAAACTTGCGCGATGATTTAACTTGCCTCCAAGTAAACGCTGTACAATTCTTCAACGAAATGAAGATATACTTCAGGTTATTACTTTACATGTGAATCCTGTGTGAAGAAAAAAGTACTTTGGAGCTGAATACGCTGAAAATTTTTGTACCGTATATTCGCATACTGTCTTAAATAAAGCTTTACCATTATTATATATATATATATATATATATATATATATATATATATATATATATATATATATATATATATATATATATATATATGTAGGTCAACTCACAATTAATTGAATCAACGAATGTAGTATCCATAATCTCATAACATATTCAACTATTTCTGTACCGCTATTCTTTTAAACGTGAAATACACTTAATATGGCACCTAGATTCGAAATAAAACCTGGACACTACTCTATGGTTATCCTTCGAAAGAAAAGTCATTTGCAAGGGATTCTTGTCGAATTCCAAGTCAACTTTTTGGAAACTATAAGATATGTCATTTAGCTATGCATCAGTAACATCCTGAATATCCCAACCCAATTAATGAAACTTGTCAGAATCTCTGTAATGTAATGTATTGTATCCCGTGAAACAGACGCTTCAAATAATCAGAATAAAATATCCGGTCAACTACTATTGAAGTCTTTACAGTTCAGTGTCTTCTGAATTATACTCTAATGATTTAGTGTAGAATGACTATGAGCGCTGAACAATTTCATCAGTTAGCTCAGTGAAAGTCACAGATATATGACCAATCGGTGTGGAGAAAATATGTTCTCAAAGTGGATTTCGTTTCGGAACGATATCAGATAGAGTATCATTGAAATAAAACTAATCACTCTATTCCAAACCATAATAATAATAATAATAATTTTTTCGTTCACGTTCACCCAGAACTTAGTATTTGCTGGAACAGCCTGCTTAGTAAAAGTGTCCTGGGAATAGAGTCAAAAGCAGCAGTGAAGTCTAAAAAGAAGGCTTGAGCAAACTTTTAGACTTTATCAAGATCTGAAACAATAGTGTGATGGAGTTCAACGATATCATCTAATGTGCTTCTACTGCATTTGTAAGCAAACTGCTTTTAGATCATTAAAAGATTTCAAAGAAGGTTTAAGAATATGCAAGAGAAGTTTAATCCATAGTTTTCAAAACTGAAGATGTGACGGCGATTGGCCTAAACTTTAGACCTGATCCAGAAGATGAATTTGGCACAGGCGCCACCTTTATTTCTTTCCAGGCATCCGGTACTTTATCCCTGTGAAACGATGCATTAAAGATTTGAGTAATGGGATAACACAAAATATCAGCATACTTTTGAAGCAAAAGGCTTCGTACACTATCGGCACCTAGACTGTGTGATGGATTTAAGGATTTGAGACATGTTAATAAATACTTTTCAATTAAAACCAGGGAATGATCACTGACGTTGTAACAACAGAAGACAAGGGTCAGCCAAACAAATCGTTTATTATGGAAATCAACACATATTTATAGATTTTCATCTACATATTATAGATTATTTTTAGCAGAAAAATACAGTCCTCTGATTGGTTGTTTCCCACAGAAACTTAACCTTGCATCTTTTTTGGCTGTTTCTTGAGTGTCAGATCATCTATACGTCAACTGTATCCATCTACGCAAAGCCTTTCTTCTCATTTTTCTCGCAACCAATATTGGGGACATAAACATTGACGTAAATTACTGTCCACCAATTTCGACTAACAGCCAGCTCTCACCACAACGTCACTAGAAACTTCAGGTTTAACCATGTTAGCTTGTTGCGTTATAACAGATCTATTTAAGGCATTTACATCAGGAGAAGCTAGAGAATACTGGATAAATGTTTTATCCAACGGTGTCTGACCCGTTATGACTGAACCAAGAACCTTGAGATTACGAAAACACTCCATCCCTATCTAGCCACACTGGTTTGGAATCCAGTGGTCTGAGGATTTGAAAACTTCTGTCAACTCGTCATATAGCCCTATCGCATCATCAAATGTCATAGCTGAGTAATTGCCCTTACGTCTATCTGACTTCGTATATTGACTTTATCACTTCCTCCTATTCGAACTCTAATACATATATCCATCTTAAAGTTGTTCTTTAAAGATCTGTGGTGGACCAAAATTAAGGCGTTGTTGTCGTGGAGATTAAGCCTGGCATGTGCGAGGATGGCAGGAAAGGTTGTGTGAACACACACTTTTGAAGAGTCTCAAACTAGAATTGATCATGTCTGCAACATCTCGTGATTTCCGAAAATTCTTTGACTGAATTCATACAGAAATGAAGTCTTCCATGAAATCGATGAAATCCTTGTAAATGCAATCGATATTCATGAAATATCATGTCAAATTAAGTTTGACAGGTAAAAGGTCAACTAGAGGTCAATTCAGCCTCTATAAAACGTCACTAATTTATTATAGTAGTTTTGTAACGATTGAACTGTCTAACCTTGTTCAAATGAGGGAAAAACATGAGTAAATTTACTTATCATTCTAATCTGAATAACAGAAAAGTTTAAAAGATGATGGGGGTAATGGAAATTATATATATATCACTAATTGGGAATCATATATAAAACTAAAAATGTCTAAACACCTTTATTTACCTGGAGTCGTGAAGATGTGTAAGTCTGATAAAATCAATCCTGAAACCATAAATCCAACAAGTAACTTTTGATCTGTTGTATATTAACTACTGAATTCGAAACTAATTCCCTGAAATTTAATCGGTGGGTGGTAACCGGCACAGAATCTAGGATGCGAGTTTCGTCCCATTTGGGATTCTTGGTCACCTGCATTCTGCAATGAGCTATGATATATCCACCGAGGCTCGAACCCAGTGCCCATAGTTTCAAATGCCAAAACGCTATCCACTAGGCCACTTAGGCCATGACAGCCGCCTCTAGGGGATAAAGCCTTGGTGCTTGAAATTATGGGCAATGGGTTCGAGTATCGGGGGAACATGATCACTCACTACTGGATGCAGGTACATCCAAGTGATTACGAGTCCCAAATAGGACGAAATGCGAGTCCTGGATTCCACTGCTAGTCACCATCCACCAATCAAATACTAATGAAATACCCAGAAATCGTCGAAGCATCTGCACAAGAAGCGGACATGTCAACCTGAGACCGAGCACTTCGGTCCAATCAATCGACGGGAAAATCTAAAATTAAATTAAATCAGATGAAGATAATTGGAGACATAGTAGCTATTCATATAAGTTTCATTAATTAAAGAAGAATAATGCGTCTCATTATGTAAATAACACTTGCTTTGTGGAAGACAAGACTACAGGGTTCAAGTGTAGTCCAATTAATCCTCTCGCATCTTATGTATTAAATATAAACTGATACCAAGTTCTGTAAAAAGAATGGGAAGACGATTAAACCCACTTATTTAACCATGACTAATTACAGTAGGGATGTGGTGAAGATAAGTGGTTAGTAAGAAATCAAACATGATAAATTTAATCGACGAAATGACATCGAAATTATTTACAAAGCGATTAGCAATACTCTTTACATAATGCAAAATTGTTAAATGAACGGAAAGTAAGTAATCAGCACCCATTTATAATAATAGTAGTAATAATAAAAATTTTATTCTGAAAAATGCTTTGATACATATTCCAGAATACTCAGCATATTTTGTTGCTACCTATTTTGCTGCGAATTTAAAATCTCTTATTACCGGAAACCTTCTTGAATCTCTCAACTACCTGAATTTTCATCAAACACAATGCATAAACTTTTCACTATTATTTCTCATTGTTTTAACTATTCATTTATATCCGTAGGTCATAAAGTAAACTTATGGACATTATGAATTGACTTTCAGTCGAATTATGAGTATGTCTCGGTGTTGAAAGAAGAAATACCGTAAGGGATTTCATTGTTTAGATAGGAAAGTATTGCGTCGCTTGATGTACTTTAGATTTCTATTTCCCTTAAAGGTCTAGAATGAAGAGAATATATAGTGCCACAAATATAGCTTAAAATTTTGTGTATTCTGTAAACTTTTGATGAAGAATAAAGTAATTTCTATCATTACTACTATTAAAAAGAAAGAATCTTCATGCAAAATTAATAATCGATATTATATCATTTGAAGTACTGTTGTTTGTTCTGTTGCATGGAGGATTTCATCATGAGCTGACATCAGTTTGAGAACCACTGGAAAACCTGGGAGTACTAGACGACTAGCTGTTTCGTCCTAGTTTGTGACTCTTTAGTAGTACGCACACACCGCCAGGGACCGGACCCACGAACTTCTGGTTACAAAGCGAGGTAGCTCGTAGACCATTAAGCCACTGGGACCCGATCTAATGGCCAGCGCATGAATTCTAACTTCTGCCAATTCACGACATAGCGCGATGTGTTTTTCGATGAGTTATTGCCTCATCTTCAACCTGCTGTAACCTATTGTTGTTCTATCAAAAGCAAGCTTTAATAATCTGCTACGTTTCTTCTCCGTATTCTTCAAAAATTCATACCGATAGGGTTGAATTCTATTTGATAATAGAGAGTAAGTACCGACTGTGATTCAAAAATGTACCTGGATAATTTAATCAACATGAAATACAGCGAATAAGATATATTTTGATGGATGGAAGATTAGGTAGCTAAGTGATTTAAGCAGGTTGTTTATAATTATTTCAAGAGTTGGTTTGTGAGGATTAGACTTGTTTTTACGAGTTTGACCAGGGACTAATATCTGTTAGAGAACCATTGAAAACCAGAACTGGAGTACTAGACAGCTGTTTCACCCTAATTTGGGAATCAGTGGTATTAGGCACCCACAGCCAGTATTCGAACCCAGGACCTTCCGGTTACAGGATAAGTTCGTATACCATTCAACCACTAGGACCCGAATCAATGGCCCATGAATTCTAACTTCTACCAATTCGTGATTTAGCGCGACCACTAACCACTGTCATCGGTGGGACATCCATCACTGGGCTACCGAAATTACTCTTCTCCAAAATGCTCAATTTCATCTGGATTTATCATTGTTTTAATCGTCCAGTTATATAAAATGACCTATACAAAAACTTGCGCGATGATTTAACTTGCCTCCAAGTAAACGCTGTACAATTCTTCAACGAAATGAAGATATACTTCAGGTTATTACTTTACATGTGAATCCTGTGTGAAGAAAAAAGTACTTTGGAGCTGAATACGCTGAAAATTTTTGTACCGTATATTCGCATACTGTCTTAAATAAAGCTTTACCATTATTATATATATATATATATATATATATATATATATATATATATATATATATATATATATATGTAGGTCAACTCACAATTAATTGAATCAACGAATGTAGTATCCATAATCTCATAACATATTCAACTATTTCTGTACCGCTATTCTTTTAAACGTGAAATACACTTAATATGGCACCTAGATTCGAAATAAAACCTGGACACTACTCTATGGTTATCCTTCGAAAGAAAAGTCATTTGCAAGGGATTCTTGTCGAATTCCAAGTCAACTTTTTTGGAAACTATAAGATATGTCATTTAGCTATGCATCAGTAACATCCTGAATATCCCAACCCAATTAATGAAACTTGTCAGAATCTCTGTAATGTAATGTATTGTATCCCGTGAAACAGACGCTTCAAATAATCAGAATAAAATATCCGGTCAACTACTATTGAAGTCTTTACAGTTCAGTGTCTTCTGAATTATACTCTAATGATTTAGTGTAGAATGACTATGAGCGCTGAACAATTTCATCAGTTAGCTCAGTGAAAGTCACAGATATATGACCAATCGGTGTGGAGAAAATATGTTCTCAAAGTGGATTTCGTTTCGGAACGATATCAGATAGAGTATCATTGAAATAAAACTAATCACTCTATTCCAAACCATAATAATAATAATAATAATTTTTTCGTTCACGTTCACCCAGAACTTAGTATTTGCTGGAACAGCCTGCTTAGTAAAAGTGTCCTGGGAATAGAGTCAAAAGCAGCAGTGAAGTCTAAAAAGAAGGCTTGAGCAAACTTTTAGACTTTATCAAGATCTGAAACAATAGTGTGATGGAGTTCAACGATATCATCTAATGTGCTTCTACTGCATTTGTAAGCAAACTGCTTTTAGATCATTAAAAGATTTCAAAGAAGGTTTAAGAATATGCAAGAGAAGTTTAATCCATAGTTTTCAAAACTGAAGATGTGACGGCGATTGGCCTAAACTTTAGACCTGATCCAGAAGATGAATTTGGCACAGGCGCCACCTTTATTTCTTTCCAGGCATCCGGTACTTTATCCCTGTGAAACGATGCATTAAAGATTTGAGTAATGGGATAACACAAAATATCAGCATACTTTTGAAGCAAAAGGCTTCGTACACTATCGGCACCTAGACTGTGTGATGGATTTAAGGATTTGAGACATGTTAATAAATACTTTTCAATTAAAACCAGGGGAATGATCACTGACGTTGTAACAACAGAAGACAAGGGTCAGCCAAACAAATCGTTTATTATGGAAATCAACACATATTTATAGATTTTCATCTACATATTATAGATTATTTTTAGCAGAAAAATACAGTCCTCTGATTGGTTGTTTCCCACAGAAACTTAACCTTGCATCTTTTTTGGCTGTTTCTTGAGTGTCAGATCATCTATACGTCAACTGTATCCATCTACGCAAAGCCTTTCTTCTCATTTTTCTCGCAACCAATATTGGGGACATAAACATTGACGTAAATTACTGTCCACCAATTTCGACTAACAGCCAGCTCTCACCACAACGTCACTAGAAACTTCAGGTTTAACCATGTTAGCTTGTTGCGTTATAACAGATCTATTTAAGGCATTTACATCAGGAGAAGCTAGAGAATACTGGATAAATGTTTTATCCAACGGTGTCTGACCCGTTATGACTGAACCAAGAACCTTGAGATTACGAAAACACTCCATCCCTATCTAGCCACACTGGTTTGGAATCCAGTGGTCTGAGGATTTGAAAACTTCTGTCAACTCGTCATATAGCCCTATCGCATCATCAAATGTCATAGCTGAGTAAGTGCCCTTACGTCTATCTGACTTCGTATATTGACTTTATCACTTCCTCCTATTCGAACTCTAATACATATATCCATCTTAAAGTTGTTCTTTAAAGATCTGTGGTGGACCAAAATTAAGGCGTTGTTGTCGTGGAGATTAAGCCTGGCATGTGCGAGGATGGCAGGAAAGGTTGTGTGAACACACACTTTTGAAGAGTCTCAAACTAGAATTGATCATGTCTGCAACATCTCGTGATTTCCGAAAATTCTTTGACTGAATTCATACAGAAATGAAGTCTTCCATGAAATCGATGAAATCCTTGTAAATGCAATCGATATTCATGAAATATCATGTCAAATTAAGTTTGACAGGTAAAAGGTCAACTAGAGGTCAATTCAGCCTCTATAAAACGTCACTAATTTATTATAGTAGTTTTGTAACGATTGAACTGTCTAACCTTGTTCAAATGAGGGAAAAACATGAGTAAATTTACTTATCATTCTAATCTGAATAACAGAAAAGTTTAAAAGATGATGGGGGTAATGGAAATTATATATATATCACTAATTGGGAATCATATATAAAACTAAAAATGTCTAAACACCTTTATTTACCTGGAGTCGTGAAGATGTGTAAGTCTGATAAAATCAATCCTGAAACCATAAATCCAACAAGTAACTTTTGATCTGTTGTATATTAACTACTGAATTCGAAACTAATTCCCTGAAATTTAATTGGTGGGTGGTAACCGGCACAGAATCTAGGATGCGAGTTTCGTCCCATTTGGGATTCTTGGTCACCTGCATTCTGCAATGAGCTATGATATATCCACCGAGGCTCGAACCCAGTGCCCATAGTTTCAAATGCCAAAACGCTATCCACTAGGCCACTTAGGCCATGACAGCCGCCTCTAGGGGATAAAGCCTTGGTGCTTGAAACTATGGGCACTGGGTTCGAGTCTCGGTGGGAACATCATCACTCACTTTGGAATGCAGGTACATCCAGGTGATTACGAGTCCCAAATAGGACGAAATGCGCATCCTGGATTCCACTGCTAGTAACCATCTACCAATTAAATTCTGATTACGTGCCCATACATCATCGAAGTATCTGCACAAGAAGCGGACATGTCAACCTGAGACCGAGCACTTCGGTCCAATCAATCGACGGGAAAATCTAAAATTAAATTAAATTAGATGAAGATAATTGGAGACATAGTAGCTATTCATATAACTTTCATTAATTAAAGAAGAATAATGCGTCTCATTATGTAAATAACACTTGCTTTGTGGAAGACAAGAGTATAGGGTTCAAGTGTAGTCCAATTAATCCTCTCGCATCTTATGTATTAAATATAAACTGATACCAAGTTCTGTAAAAAGGATGGGAAGACGATTAAACCCACTTATTTAACCATGACTAATTACAGTAGGGATGTGGTGAAGATAAGTGGTTAGTAAGAAATCAAACATGATAAATTTAATCGACGAAATGACATCGAAATTATTTACAAAATGATTAGCAATACTCTTTACATAATGCAAAATTGTTAAATGAACGGAAAGTAAGTAATCAGCACCCATTTACAATAATAGTAGTAATAATAAAAATTTTATTCTGAAAAGTGCTTTGATACATATTTCAGAATACTCAGCATATTTTGTTGCTACCTATTTTGCTGCGAATTTAAAATCTCTTATTACTGGAAACCTTCTTGAATCTCTCAACTACCTGAATTTTCATCAAACACAATGCATACATTTTTCACTATTATTTCTCATTGTTTTAACTTTTCACTTATATCTGTAGGTCGTAAAATACACTTATGGACATTATGAATTGACTTTCAGTCGAATTATGAGTATGTCTCGGTGATGAAAGAAGAAATACCCTAAGGGATTTCATTGTTTAGATAGGAAAGTATTGCGTCGCTTGATGTACTTTAGATTTCTATTTCCCTTAAAGGTCTAGAATGAAGAGAATATATAGTGCCGCAAATATAGCTTAAAATTTTGTGTATTCTGTAAACTTTTGATGAAGAATAAAGTGATTTCTATCATTACTACTATTAAAAAGAAAGAATCTTCATGCAAAATTAATAATCGATATTATATCATTTGAAGTACTGTTGTTTGTTCTATTGCATGGAGGATTTCATCATGAGCTGACATCAGTTTGAGAACCACTGGAAAACCTGGGAGTACTGGACAGCTAGCTGTTTCGTCCTAGTTTAGGACTCTTTAGTAGTACGCACACACCGCCAGGGACCGGACCCACAAACTTCTGGTTACAAAGCGAGGTAGGTCATAGACCATTAAGCCACTGGGACCCGATCTAATGGCCAGCGCATGAATTCTTACTTCTGCCAATTCACGACATAGCGCGATGTTTTTCGATGAGTTATTGCCTCATCTTCAACCTGCTGTAACCTATTGTTGTTCTATCAAAAGCAAGCTTTAATAATCTGCTACGTTTTTTCTCCGTATTCTTCAAAAATTCATACCGATAGGGTTGAATTCTATTTGATAATAGAGAGTAAGTACCGACTGTGATTCAAAAATGTACCTGGATAATTTAATCAACATGAAATACAGCGAATAAGATATATTTTGATGGATGGAAGATTAGGTAGCTAAGTGATTTAAGCAGGTTGTTTATAATTATTTCAAGAGTTGGTTTGTGAGGATTAGACTTGTTTTTACGAGTTTGACCAGGGACTGATATCTGTTAGAGAACCATTGAAAACCAGCACTGGAGTACTAGACAGCTGTTTCACCCTAATTTGGGAATCAGCGGTAGTAGGCACCCACAGCCAGTATTCGAACCCAGAACCTTCCGGTTACAGGGTAAGTTCGTATACCATTCAACCACTAGGACCCGAATCAATGGCCCATGAATTCTAACTTCTACCAATTCGTGATTTAGCGCGACCACTAACCACTGTCATCGGCGGGACATCCATCATATATATATATATATAAGTAGCCCAATAGTTTTCACTAAACTTAAGGGACTTCGCAACCTATCGTTTGTCGATATCTAGTAGGTCCATCGAAGCATCATGAAATGATAAAATTATTTAACGACAAGTTATGCAGTAGTCTTCAAAGCCTGTACAAATATTTTAGCAAAAATGACAACAGCTTTATGACAAATAATAGGTCTTGACAGCAATAATAATAACATTCATGTTCATAGTGACTATAAGAACATTAATAGGTATTATTATCGCAACGAATTCATCATTAACTTAGATAGACAACTAACAATAATACAATCATATCAAATAAATGTATCACTTAATCTTAAGAAGCATGTGTTTACTTACTTTCACTGTATTCTCTCAATACTGATGTGCTTAACAAGCTTATTCCAACTGAATTTAGGATTAATTCTGAAAGTGAGTGAAGATCCAGCTTATGTCAAATAAAAACATGTAGCTTACATGTATTACTCTGCTTACTGAGACATCTGATACCTGCTTTCCGATCTTCGTGACAAGAACACAGTTTATCTAGGTTTACCTACATATACATGAGTATATGTATATGCTGCATCAACCATGCCATTTTTATCATGATTAGCCAGACCACTGTGTATATCATACTTATTTAAGGATCTCTGAAAATAATGGTCAAGCGATAATTGAAGTTGCATGAAGTCATTACCTCTTCAGAACATTGTTTGCATTCTTCACACCCCTAAGAAGTCCTTAGATCTTAATTTGGCACGAATTCGTTGAATTCAGCAAATAAATCCACTGGTATATCATTTCTCTCCTGAGCTGTAATAGTTTGTGCTGTCAGTTATCTCTCAAATTTGATAAAACGATCCCGGAAATTCAGAACTTAACCAAGCAGCAAAATGATGTTTGAAATTACCTCAACTAGGATGACAAACTGGCCAATCACGAGCGAGCGAATGGCTTGTTTATCTCATTCGCTGTCACTCAAAATTACGGCCGTCTACAGGCTGCCCTTGGCTTCTGTGTCCTACCTTTTGTTGTTACAATGTTACTTCTCATCAGTATTCATCTTAAGGAAACATTGAGTAAACATACAAGATATGACCTCCTACTTATTGTTTATTTACGTCTCATATTTTAATTTCGATTATTTCCCTGAAGAATATGGCTGGCCAGTTTGTCAAGATTTTTACAAATATAATTTTTATGTATATCTACTTTTCAGTCACTGTCCAGTATTTGTGGAACTCTTCGGTCAGATCTTGAACGGAGAGAATTCATATATAAATCATATGAAAGTGACAGGTGTACAAATAAACATATGGGATGATTATTGTTCTTCTGTTGAGTTTAAAGTGCAACATACGGCAGCATAGCTCCATTTCATCCTATCTTCTGGTTTTGACATCCTTACTCATGTCAGCACCACGATGCTGGCCAGTTCAGGTAAGTGAAAGAGAGAGACTACTTCCCGTAGATCTCTTCTGTTGATACTGATTGGTAATCTTTATCACTAGTAAATAATACTGTTTTTCGCTGTGTGACATATCCAATAAACAAATGAATATGGAATTACACACTACCACAATGCCCAAGTTTTACACGTATATTAATTCACCACTTTTGCTTTCTTCATGTCCATCTGCATTGCCTCTTCTGACAACTTGCTGATTTTTGTTATGTATTACAGACTTTTTGAAAAATCAGACAAGAGTCATCCACGAAGTCTGAATCTCGTAGGATTCTTTATTCAGTCCAATTTAAACCCGTCTTCTCACTCTCTACGGTCTGTTGTATGATTCTTGAATATCATCGATGACAGCAGGCAGCCTTGTTTTACTCCTGTCTTCACCCCCAAAAGCTTCAATGAGGATTCCGTTGTGAATAACTTGGTATGTGCATCATTATACAATTGTTACATAAGGTTTTCGAAGGTTTGCGTCACTGTACTTCTTAATGTTGAAGCAGTCGTTAAATCACTTTATAGGGGACTGTGTAGAAGGTCTCATCAAAATCTATGTTACTGAGGTAGAGGTTTGGCTGCTATTCTATGCTCTGTTCTGTGATGGTGCGTAATGTTGCAAAACATTGAGATATCAACTGCAAGCTGAAAAAAACCTATTGCGAAAGTGTATGATAAAAATTTACCTTTGTGATTAACTAAGACTTTTATCCATAAACAGATACAGTTGGAATCAGCTCCTCTCTTTAAATCTCTTCTTAGCTGACTTTCTTGACATAATTGGAAGTTAATCCTTAACAAGAAACGCTAAATAAGCTAGAATATTATTGTAGTTATGTAAACTGAAAAAAATTAACAGTTTGTGATAAGAATTTCGAAAGACAAGGTTTAATCTGTTTTGTTTTTCATTCATTGGGAAATAAAAAAACCTTTATTATTTCAATCTGAGTCTTCAAAATAATCATCAGGCTATTGAATTCACTTGCGAAAAGAGTATAACCGGAGCATTTCTTTTTTTTTGATACTCTTCTAACTAAATGTATTAATAGGTCGTTACAAAGAGACACCTTCAGGAGAGCTGTGGAGTTTGAAAGAATATGATTGTGGAAACATTGTAGATATTTTTTTGTTCAAAATGATTCTTTGGAAAATGTACATAACTTAGGAGTAAAATCTAAAATACAGTGTGGTATTTGTCGCTTCGTCTTTTCACTGGTCCATACTGTCTACTTGCTTCACTATTAACCGAGTTGTATCCTTTAGGCTTTCCAGGAACCTCTCATCCTCATTCGAAGACGATTCTACAACTAGTCCACATCTTCTACTAGTAAACGCTTCTATGGATTATATAATTAATTTGTAGCAGCGGACTTTAACCATTAATTTATATAACTCGTTAACTGTCCTTTTTATAATTAACAGTTACACTATAATTTCACTAACTTGAATTTTTATTCGAATATTTGTTCCTATACCAAGCTTGCTATTAAGTCCCTGTCAAAGCTACTTGGAACAGACAACATTTCCATTTCTACAGCTTCATAACTATATACAGTACGAACGGAATTGAATTTATTTTCTGATACATTGGATTGAACATACACTTCCCGATGACTATACTAATGAAGAAAGTGAATCTTAAAAGTAGTGTTGTGGTGAGAGCGGGGTGTTAGTCGAAATTGGTGGACAGTAATTTACGTCAATGTTTATGTCCCCAATATTGGTCGTGAGAAAAATGAGAAGAAAGGCTTTGCGTAAACGGATACAGTTAACGTATAGATGATCCGACACTCAAGAAACAGCCAAAAAAGATGCAAGGTTAACTTTCTGTGGGAAACAACCAATCAGAGGGCTGTGTTTTTCTGCTAAAAATAACCTATAATATGTACATGAAAATCTATAAATATGTGTTGATTTCCATAATAAACGATCTGTTTGGCTGACCCTTGTCTTCTGTTGTTACAGTGTGTTACAAATTTTGCAAGAAGTATATATTTAGAAGAATAAAACATCATACAGTGAGTGTGAAGAAGCTATAACTAAGAGTACAGTTCAAAGGTCAAATGTCTAGCGATATATTAAGTGGCAAGTTGATCAAATCTACTAGCAGGATACCTGAAGCCACAAAAGCACATATCAGTGACAAAGCCAAACCTATACCGACAAAGAGTGTTAAAGATATATTACCGATGATGGCCATATCAGTGTGTAAGTGAGAATTTAACTTCACTCATGAAGCTAGTTACAAAGGTCTTATTCAGACGAATGTATGTATCTTAATAGGTGGCCTGTTTAAACCTGGGCTACCAAAATACCCCGTCATTACGTTACAGTTTGTGCTGATCTGTTAAAATATGATCTGTAATAATGTTTTCCGTGAAGTTAAACTATCATAGGGAAAAACCACAGTGACCTTCAACAACCAATCACAATTTAGATGCAAAAATTAATGGAATCGTTGAAAAATACACTAAAAAATATTGCAAACATGATATTACACTGCATAGTTGTGGTTTATGTGTTGTAAGAATGTCTTACAGTCATTACACAGATGATCTATACAGAAATCGTACCATGTGCGATATATCCACTCATCCAGGTGACTATAGGTCATGCTACTTTGCGGTCCGTTGATATTTCTGACACTATTCGTCAACCTACTCCTAACTCCAATCATAATCTTGACTCCTAACCCTAACTTTAACCCTAGGCCCCGAACTTTAATCTAAAAAGCCGCAACCCTACCTAACAGTATAGATTTGCAGAAAATGTACCCAGTAAATAAGTGAAGCACTGTACCTACCCTCTCCAATTTCAAAGAGGCAGACATGATTTGCTTTCAAGGGAAACTTCATAGCATTCCCTGTATCTAATCGGTTCTTGAAGGTCAACTTTTAAATGACCTTGACTTTGTTTATGATACTTTGCATCCACCATGTTTTCTACTTTCGCGGATTATTTAAAATGTCAACAAACTTCTTATTGGCAAGTTCCTACTAAACTTGAGGAAAAGCAAAATTGTGGTCGGTAACATATCCCAAAGCATGAGATAACTGTTCCTAAGTTTTTAAAAATAAACTGTTACTGTCAGAGAAATAAAACTCATTACCTGCAGTCTTTAATTATCCAGCTATTGTTACATCTTTAGTTCAAAAAGTTGTACTCCTACACCTTTCCTAATTGGCTTTCAACCAAATGATATGTCTTTCTCGAATGAGACAAAGAAGAAATCTCATATGGAATTGGTTTTCGCTTCAGGTCAGACAGTAGTGTGTCATGAGATTTACTGTTAGCTACTGCTTTCTTTGAAGATCCTGGACAAAAATAAATTACTATATTTTCGAAAGTTTTTGTTGATATATACCCTTTACCCTTCAAATCCTTTAATAAGTTTCTTATTTCTCTCTCAACTTTCTCCGTATGATCTTTCATTGCTTTCGGCTTCTGAAACTTGCTGCCGTCAGCTAGTATATCGCCGAAAACTTTCGAAAACATAAAACCCACAGGGAGCACCATCTCACGCATGTATGGTCTACCGAAAGTGCATAAATCAGGAGTGCCCCTATGCCCCATAAATCATTATGTTATAATTTCCGTTGAGAATTCTGCACATTCTAAAAATATTGTTCTGAATAAAGCTATTATTGTTATTAAACACTCGATAACGTGTAACAGTTTGGCTGCAGAAAGGAGTAACTAGGCCTATAAACAGCAACATCTTATCCTATGCAATAGACAGTTAACATCACATCAAAAACAAAAACAAAAACCCTATTTATATTCATATATCGAGTGCCGAACAGTCCGTTTAAAAGTATACGATTACACATCTCTTATGCACAAATGAAGTTATGCTTTCAAAATAGTAACTTCAGCTTATGTGTCTAGCTTGACATATGATAAGGTCATCGTAGATGTAATCATCTGATGTCTTCATGTCTGATTATATCCCTTTACACATGAACAATCTCGTCTCTATCCTTCCTACGCCTTCTCGCCTAGTCTCCATTACGCCATCATCATTATTATTACGATTGTTACTATTATAAGTAGTAGTCACAATAAGTTGTTTTATTCACATTATCTTTCTTTCCACTGGTTATAAGTAACCTATCAAAAATTAACTCCCGGCATTACTAACTTATAATTCAATCAAATTTGATTCTATCCACCATATTAACTGTTTATGATGTGTAAATATAATTTTGCCTTTACTGGCTATTGTATTGATTATATTTATTGATTTATAATTGTGTAACCTTAGGAAGGAGTTACTGGAAGCCACTACTTACTTAAACCTACCTTATTTTATTATTTATTTGCTAAATTTTATAATTATTTTTTCAGTAATACCTTACTTATCATAAGGCGGGTGGTCCATTGTGTCACCTATTATAATTAATGAAGAGGTTAGTTGCATTGAATTACAAGTGTTTGGGTTCTATCTCCTGTGTCAAGTGGCATAATACAGTGAGTTATTTGGAAGTTAGGTATAGATTATTAGGTAAGGAAGGTAAGTTAGTCGGTGAGGTTGCGAAGTCATACCAGTTAAGATAGTAAGGACATGTGTTACACATGCCTAACCATCACCTTCTTCGATGACCAATGTTAGCTGACATAGGTTTACATTGAAAAAGAGTCAGGGATGGTCAAATTAAAACCTGGCCATCAATCCATAAAGTCTTGGACTGCTTGTCTGAGCAACATAAATAGATGTAGACTTTCCGATCAGTGTCTTCAAGAGGCTAAGATCTAATAGCTAAAAATTGCTAGTGGTATTGGTTCAGAATCGCTCTCCATGGTGCAGATGCACTCACTATTTTTGGTCTTCTAGGTCCATTAAGCCCCCATCTTCTTCCATGTTACTATTCTTTCTTCCTTATACTTCAGCTCATCATAGTTCACTTGAATTTTATTTGTAGTTTTGTGCGCTATAAGAAGTGTGGACAGACAATAAACAACAATCAGCATAAATGGGAGGAACCTGAAAGAAACAACCTCCTTAACCTACCTACCTGGTAAGCATCGTTTCAACTACAGGCGGAAATGATGAGGATATCAAAGTCACAATCGGAAAAGCAAGGCAAGCTTTCATTACTCTCAAGTCTGTCTGGAGGTCAACAGCACTCGGCATGGAAAATAACATCCGGATTTTCAACTCCAATGTGAAGTCAATGCTACTATACGGATCAGAGACCTGGCGCATCATAAAGAGTATCTAAAACAAACTACAGACTTTCATTAACAGTTGTCTTCGCTCAATACTCAAGATCAGATGACCAGAAAGGATCAGCAATAGGGATCTACAGGAGCAAACCAATCCAGCAGGAACTGAGTGTGCAACAAATAGGCAGGAAGAAATGGAGATGGATTGGCCATACTCTGAGGAAACCATCAGGTGACATCACTAGACAAGCCATCGCTTGAGTGGAACCCGAAAGGGAAGCGACGAGTTGGTCGTCAGTTCGAGGGTGACTTGGAGGAGGTGATGTGGAGAGGAGATGAAAGCATATGGGCAGACTTGGAGCGGGGTGAAAAAGTTGGCAGAGAACCGAACGCAATGGAGACGCGAAGCTTAAGCCCTATGTTCCTCTAAGAATTAAAGGAAATAATAATAATGAAGGGTGGAAACTTAAATTGCTAAAGCTCTGTGAAAAATCTTGTGTTTAAATCCAAGAAGTGCGCGTTTCGTCTCATTTGGAATGTGCCTGGATGTCCCTCAATGAGTGATGGTGTTCCCATTGAGATTACAAACCAACACTCATTGCTTCAAATACTAAAGTGTTGTATTCTATATTTCTTACCTCTTCGTCACAAGGTTCTACACTGGTAATATTATAAAAGAAATTGTTTCATGGACTTCGGTCAGCACTAATAGCCTGATAAATACATACTCTTTTCTATTCAGTTAAACTAATTTTCAATGCTCTATGAGCTATAAAGGATAAGTATCCACACTCCTTTATGGTGGAATATATTTCCGATAAAGTGGCTTTAGTGTCTAAATACCAAAATGCAGAATGCTAAGAATTATAATAACAAGCAAAAGAAACAATGAGAAATCAACTTAAACAACTCTTTTGTGAAATAATTTTGATGCATGAATCCATATTTTGAAATAATGAAGAAATGACAAGAAAGTTTAAATTGCAAGTCAATAAAAATGATCAATAGAGACGGAAATTAACAACTAGTCACGACACTAGTTGCCAGGACATACAATTAAGTCATTCATGGAGAATTTAAATAAGTTCCTTTTATACTAAAACCTGAGCTGAAGAAGATGTTGTCTAGAAGGACGACGAAAGCTTCGTAATTACATCAAACATTTCAGAGTACACGTTTAGTTTAATAAATCTATATTTTCCTATTTCTGTTCTCTAAAATCTCTTAACATCACGTAGTACTTATTGGTGTCTAAAATGAAAAAATGAAAACATTTCTGAGATTATTTGAATGGAGTTCATTGCATCAATAAGATAACATATTTTATCCTGAGATTTCTATCGATACTGTCATAGATTACAGATTGCTAATTAATTCTCAAATTGTGAATCTGACTTGTGGAATTGCCAGTTCGTCCAAGTAACTAGCCAAAAATCCGGTGGTTTGAACTGATTTGGCCCTCTGAATTGAGTCAAACCGAATACACTTCGGATGAACCCTGCTGAAAAGGAGCGAAACAGCCTCTGTGTGCTTAGATCACTTCAGTCTGTCTAGTGAGCACTACTGGTTGATATGTCGATGTTGTTCCCTTAGGTTCTGAGTGGAATATAGAGCTTCAACAGCACGTCTACATTTTCTCCTATTCTCTGCAGTCCTCGATCGCTCATAATCTCTGATCTCTTCCTCGCACAATCTCCTCCTCGTCACCCTCATACCAATGCCCAACTCGTGGTATCTTATTCGAGTTCCACTCGAGTGATGACCTGAGGCGCGATGTAGCCCAACGGTTTCCTCAGCGTGTGCTCAGTCCATCTCCATTTTCTTCGGATCTTTTTGATCAATATGTTCTTGCTTTTAGTTCATTCTTGTTGCTGATTCTTTCTGGCCATTTGATCTTTGGTAGGTACTCAGCCAAAGCAGCCCATTTTTTGTTGAAAACCGTAATTTTGTTCTTTGTGCTGAATGCTGAAGATTTTCAAGCTGATTTCAGAGTGTTGAGGGTGTGCCTTGCCTTTCCCAATTATGGTTTTGACATCCTCATGGGTGCCGTCACCCGCAATAGAAACGATGCTTTCTAAATAAGTGAAAAAAGTAACCTGTTTCAGATAATACGATTGCCATACAACTACTCTTTTCAGTCTATCAGTAGTATATAGCTTGATGGTTATGTTGAGGTGTACACTGAAGATGTTTTCCAAAATGACAATGAAAGCTTCACAATTCAATCCGCCCGCTAGCAGAACAGAATTAGATCAATAATTATTCACTTAAAACTTTATTACCAGTAATTTCAGAGTTTTAGTCTGCTCTCAGTGTTTCCGACATCCTGACTTTTATACTCAAGTTGCCTTACCACGATTAGAGTATTATTTCTAGTGTAATTTTTTCTACATCCTTTTAGTCTTCTGTATCCCCACTTTTCTGTTTTATGTTTAGCTTCTTATTGAAATATTTAATTCAGTTTTAGATTTTCCTGTCGATTGATTGAATCGAAGTGCTCAGTCTCAGGTTGACATGTCGGCTCCTTGTGCAGATGCTTCGACGATGTCTGGGCATTTAGTTAGTATACAATTGGTGGATGGTGGCTAGCAGTGGAATCCAGGATGCGCATTTCGTCCTATTTGGGACTCGTCAGCTGGATGTACCTGCATTTCTCAGTGAGTGATGATGTCCCCGGCCACCCACCCATATTTAAACCAAAGGTTTCCACAACCCTGGGCCACGAGAGCCCCTCTTGTGCGGGGTATATTAATTTATAATTTTTGATTTTCCCGTCGATTGATTGAATCGAAGTACTCAGTCTCAGGTTGACGTGCCGGTTTATTGTGCAGATGCTTTGACGATGTCTGGACATGTAATTAGAAGTTAACTGATTGATAGTGACTAGCAGCGGAATCCAGGATGCGCATTTGGTCCTATTTGAAACTCGTGGTCAGTTGGGTGTACCTGCATTCCAGGCTAGAACCCAGTGCCCTGTGGCAAAAAAAGTGACTCTTGTGTCCCAAGTGGTTTAGTGGATAACGCTTTGGCGTTTGAAACTATGCGCTTTGGATTCGAGCCTCAAAAGGAATTCCGTCACTCATTGGGGAATGTAGACTACATCCAGATGATGAGTCCCGAATAGGATGAAATACGCATCCTGGATTCCACTGCTAGTCAACATCCACCAATTAATTTCATTGAAATAATCTACCATCTTTTCTGCTCCTATGTCGATTTTTGTATATTCAGGTTAAAATGAAGTCCCGTTTTTTTAAAAATGTGTTGCGTAACAGCAACTTCCTTTCCTTATTTTCTATCGTAATATTCCCTTCTAGATTATTCACCACATTACGTAAAACATTTTCTTAGAACATGATTAGGACTAGTTCTTTTTCTTGCTTCTCTGTTACGTCTTCATTGTATAACTCCATAGGGGAAATTTCTGTTAATTAATTTATTTTATAATGATATTTCCTTGACTTATTACTTTTCTATTTCAAAGCCTAAATATATCTGATAGAATTCAAACGAAATAGTGAGCGGTTTCTTTCCTTTTTTATGAGACATTTTAATTTACGAACAAAAAGTGTAATGTAGCTAAAATCTTTATATAGGCTGAACACTAATCGATCTATTTCTTTTTTTTGTATCTTTACAGGAGAAGATTGTGGGGTTAAATGTCTGATAACACCAGCAAAGACAAGAAACACTGGTAAAAGCTTCTGTCCGCGCACTGCAAATTTAATTGGCGCTGATTACATGTTTCTTGCTCAGAGTATACATGGTTTATTTGAATTATTTATCTCATAACACGTCTGTCTGTTACACAAAGATAGAAACACCGATCAAGTATTCTACTGTGATTGTCTCTGATTCTTCAACGTCTTCCCTTTGATCGTCTTCACCAAAGCGATAAGAACAAAATTTGAGGGAAAAAATGTACATGCTTCATTCTGAAGCCTCTCTTCAACTGCGAACAGCCTAAAATAATTAAAGTATTAACGAAATAAAAGCATACGTTTTCTATTCTGTTAGCAGAAGTTTAGCAATAAAAAATCATAGTTGAAGGAAGACTATTTCCCAAGTGTTCGTTTGTAAGAATTTGACTGGTCTCAAGTTTCATCACGAGTCAACTTCATTTAGGAGGGAGCCGTTGGAAACCATCAAGTACTGGATGGGTGTTTCGTCCCGGCTTAGGACTCTTCATGACTCCATCCAAAGTGGCTGAATCATCAGCAAGTTCGCCTCGTAACCTGAAAGTTCTGGGTTCGACCTCTCGTTGAGGCATAGGAAAATTCTTCTGGAGAGCCCCAAACCAGGACTATTTTGTCGATTCTTTATTGTTGCTGATCCACTCGATATAAATAACTAAATGTAAAATGTAGCAGCTAAAACCTGAGTAACTGATTCGTCTAAAAAACAGATACATATGAGAAACTTTCTTCTCCAACTGGCAGATTTAGCAACAAGGGTGCTTGATGAAAAATTGAACTGAATTAGGCGAAGCAGTATGCCACATAACAAGGTGATAAGAAAAAAAATTCGACTTAGATAAACAGGCTAGAAATAATAAAGAAAGAAACTTGAATCAGCATTCTCCTGGATGGCAAGTTGTATGACAGCAGGCTCAAATTTAACCTTATTCACCTCCGGCTACCACCTTATTACACAAATCTGTAAAATCATAACCTTTTCAAACAGTCTCTCATCACAGCTATTTCAAGCATTTGGAATCCTTAGCCTCTATAAACTTACGGCGAATTTAAACTGTAAAAAGACATTATCAATAACTCGATAGAAGAACGTTCATAATGGCGCTGAAGCAACCAGACACATCAATCATCCTGAATGTCATGAATGTATTGCGTTTTATTTGGTTTCACAGTTTTCAAAAGACTGATTACTGAACAAAGAATATTATTTTCGATAACCTATTCTTGATCAGGTTCTACAACTATATATCCACAGTAATGAAAGATTTACGGTTATTAACAACAATAATGTTTGAATAACATCGAATCAATAATAAAAAAAGATTACAGTTCAATAGCATCCATAATCGTGATAACATGCATCAGCATAACACTATACTGAATATCAAACGAATTAGGAAAAATAATAATAGAGAATTCATGAATTTATTTATTCAATAGAATGCCAGGGCAGTAGTAGTGTTTCGACCTGTTTCTTCTGCACTCAGGGCACTGGTTGTTTTAGGCTGATCATAACAGCCTCTGCTGTCTAGAGTCTTCGATACCTGGATGCTGGATGATGGATAAGGATTCTTCAATGCTAGCTTTGTGGCTGGTTTGGACCAGGTGGTCTAATAATGAGCTGTTGATGTTGTTCACGACACCTTTTATTTAGCTATACTGGTAGATGTTCCCTGACGACCACGAAAAATCAAGTTCTTAGAGCAACGCAGTTGAACCGGTCGATACAATTAGAAGTGGCTGGTCTATGTATTTCATCTTTTAACTGGGAATTCAACCGGTCGTGTAGAAAATACGACTTGTAGTTTACCAGCATTAAAAGTTCTTTGAATAGACTTTTTTAAATCGTCATTAATAATTTCACTGGGTACATCACCCTTGAACTGCAGCCGTATATATATAGGCTTCTTTTTTTTCCTGATGGGCTTTTCTAGATGGCTAAATTCAACTAACGTGTCATATACAATCATAAGTTAATCTAACGAGTAAATAGCTCTGAGCCTGTAGCTGAGGGTCCTTATTAAATTCCTTCTGTACTCGAGAGGAAGAAAGCTATAAAAATGTGTACATTGTCTTGTCTATGTGCTTATCCTATGCAAATTTCTCTCGATCCTACCATCTAGTCCTCTTATAAGAAGAACATCTAGGAAGCCAATTCTATTTTGGGATTCCTCTTCGCAGGTGAATTTCACAGCAGTGTACTTCGTTGAAGTGAGTTATTTTTTGTGTTCCTGTCCGAATTATTTTCACAAATACTGAAGGTGTTATCCATATACTGGCAATAAAATGAGAATTTTGTGATAAGGCTGTTTCGAAGGACCATTCTCTAATTTACTTAGAAAGAAATCTGCCTACATGGGATCCATTGAGGGGTCCATTGCCACTCTGTCCACTTGTCTGCAAAGTGTACCATCAAATTTAAAATTTACCTTCGTTGTATACAGTAATAACAATTCTTTTATGATCTC
This sequence comes from Trichobilharzia regenti, assembly GCA_944472135.2. Classification (NCBI taxonomy): domain Eukaryota; kingdom Metazoa; phylum Platyhelminthes; class Trematoda; order Strigeidida; family Schistosomatidae; genus Trichobilharzia; species Trichobilharzia regenti. The sequence goes on from OX235262.1 coordinate 156,744,294, forward strand.
TGTTGGGATGTCAATATCAATTAGATGTTGTTTAGACATTACTGTTGCTAATAACCCTAAATCTTTCATTTTTATGCATATATAATTGTAAGACCTGATGAAGAATAGGTTATCGAAAATAATATTCTTTACGGGATTTTCATCATGATCTGATATTAGTTAGAGAACCATTGGAAAACCTAAGAGTACTGGACAGCCAGCTGTTTCGTCCTAGTTTGGGATTAACTCTTCAGCAGTACGCACCCACCGGATTCGAACCCAGGACCTTCTGGTTACAAGGCGAGCTCGTAATCCTAACTAATATCAAATCCCCACAAACCACCACTTGAATATCAATGAGATGCCCATTAGCGACTTGCCCTATTCAGATAGGTAGTTACCTGGGGTTCTAGTGAGAAGTCGTAACCAGTAGGGTGCAGCAGGTCGGGTGGGAAGACAAATACTCGCCGAAGACATTGGCTGGGATCGTGCTATGTCGTGAATTGGCAGAAATTAGAATTCATGGGCTGGCCATTGGATCGGGTCCCAGTGGCTTAATGGTATACGAGCTCACCTTGTAACCCGGAGGTCTTGCGTTCGAATCCCGGTGGATGCGTACTGATGAAGAGTTAATTCCAAACTAGGACGAAACAGCTATCCAGTACTCCTAGGTTTTCCAATGGTTCTCTAACTAATGTCAGATCATGATGAAAATCCTGTAACCAATCAAATCCCTACAAACCAACACTTGAATAATATTCTTTGTTCAGTAATCAATCTTCTGAAATTTCTAATGGACACTTTTGATCAATTTCATAGTTTTGTTGGAATATTCAATTATCTATTGTTCTTCACCCTATTATGGAAGAATAACTTTGTCGATATATTATATGTGGGAATAGAGTTAACTAGAGTTAATTAACAAATTTACTAGTCCTCACGGTGCTTTAACTGTGATTAGTTATTCAAGGTTACTCAGACAGTAAGTGGTGTTGGCTTTTATACTTTAACTATACTCATTATTCTTTCTTGTATTTCTTAATAAATTTAGTGAGTTTCTCTAATATAATTCAGTCAAAATAAATCGTGCACAAATAACTGTTACCTGCACGTGTCAGGGGTTAGTAATAGTCAAAATTGATGACTCATCACACAGGTATGCAAATTGGCAAATGTATAGAAAAAACATGATAGTATTTTATGTAGTTTAGTAGCTAGAATTTTCATATAAGGACTCAATATAGTTCACTTTAAGTATTCAAACATACTTAGACACACTATAGATAGTACGATTGATTGATACGACTGAAAATCATCTGATTCGTCAACTGAAACCTCTCGAAACACTATCTATATTTATATTATATCTAGGGTAATTCTATTAAGTTGATTTACTGGCTCTAAATACTATCTGGAAAGACGTATATGTCTTCATCTCACGCTTCTATTCAGTACCTAGAAAAAAGATGTGTAATTCTCAGGATTAATAGGAAATCTAGTTACAATCCAAACCGATGGAAAAATCCCTCCCATAAAATTCTAATTTTATAAAATATCTTTCGTTTAGCCCTATGGGAAATCGATTTTATCTGTGAATAGAAAAGCTGACATCTCCTCTTCTCAAGTCACACGCACACATGCAGACACACACACACAAAAATGCACTTGCACACATCCCCGTTATTATTTCTCTTTACTTACTACTGTTATTATTCTTTTTGTATTATGAAACAAAAGCCTAGCAGATAATGCTACAGAGTTTGAAAAAAAGAATGTTGAATTGGAATTTCAAGCCGGGGTGGGGGGGGGGGAGGCACTTCTAGCTAATCTGTCTTAAACATATTTTCTAAATTCCACATCTAACTAACCACCGCCATCATCAAGAATCACTTGTTTTAATTTTCTGTATATCCTAAAAGGGATTTTCTACGAAAATACAACTGTTATCTGTTGTCTGATTACTAGACTATTGATAATCATACCTGCATCTATGTCAGCCTAATGCTTGGCTTTCTGTGATTGGCTGTTAGCATGACCTTGGACATAGAGGTCGTTTATATATATGTATATATTGATACTCGAGTCTAAAGTTAATCGATTAGTATTTTTTTCCATTTTCCATTTGTAGACTTTGAGCTGTCTATTGAACCAATCATAATTAATTTAATAATTCTTATTGTAACATTAAGATCAAAATATTCAATGAAGATACTCTTTTTCAATGAATTTATTATCAAGCTGTACAATCTAGTCTGCTAAGATTAGTGGTAAATCTAGGCTATAAAATCAGAATAAACCGCAAAAATCAAGGTGTTTTTCATTGTATTTGCTTTCTGAGTGGAATAAAGGGCATCAAACTTGAGGCTTGAAGGTTTAGTAGCAGTGAAGGTTTTCTACGCAGTGAGGTGGCTAGCTTCACATCGATTCGGCCTTTTTTAGCACGCTTACTACTAGCTTAGACAGGTTTGGGAATGTATTGCTTACGTATAGCGTTCGGACTAGGTAGGTGGTCGGCAAGCATTCCGCAAATGAACCACCAACCCATAGAGAATATAATTTACTGAGAAGTGATTCAGCAGTACATAACTGTGAACTATAGCGATCCGAATGAACGATCGTCAAATTGACCTTGACAAACATTCATCAATCAATCAGATGAGTATAAAGCAAAAACGAATAATTTTAAATTTTCTTAACAGGAATCTTATGTTATGTTAAAAACAGTTATACAGGGTAACTTTTTCATACGTATTTCGAGAAAACCCCGAAGTTCCCTAATGGAGTCTTTATTGATAGGCCGAATCACCCAGATAACTCTGTATCATCCTGTTTCTTGACCCACTCACTGCTTTGTATCAACTATAAACTTAAAAAATAAACGATATATCTTATAGGTGAGATGTTTTGCTACGACAACCTAGACACCTGTACAGATACCCATCAACAGCAGCTGGATACCTCCGTAGATACATTACTCCCCCACATTTACACATTTTATCCCCTTTCTAAGAGCCTTTTATTCAAGAAAGTGGAGACGGAGCCTACTGGACACAAGGTCAAGGAGAGGAGAAGATGTGGGTTAAGACCACTATCTAGTACAAGGGACTTTCAAAGTGAAACTAAAAGCCTCGAGGATAGCTGGGGATAGGCCACAATGCAAGTTCAACACTCAACTACTGAAGGACAAAACCACAAAAGACACTTTCACTTCAACTGTCAGAGCAAAGTAGGAAACACTACGCGACATCACTGAAGAATCATGCTTGGAAGAACATTGGAAGTCTCTGAAGACGATTCTGAACGAAACGTGTTCGACGGTTCTAGGAAGAAAGAAGAGACAAGACAAGGAATGGCTCTCAACGGACATTTGGAAATTAATAGAAGAGAGGAGAATGGTGAAAGAGAAAATGATTCAATGCAAGGACGGAAAGGAGAAAGAGACGCTGAGCTCAACTTACAAAGCACTGGACAAAGAAGTGAAGAAGAGTGCTAGGAAGGACAAAAGACGATTCTACGACAACCTGGCCACTGAAGCTGATAAGGCACCAGGCAAAAGGGACCTGAGGACACTATATCAGATAACCAAATCTCTATCCGGGAAGAGATCAACACAAGCGAAACCTATAAAAGACAGCCAAGGGAACCCAATCACCAAGGTAGAAAAACAGATGAAACAATAGGCGGATCACTTCAAAGGACTCTTGAACCGACCATCACCTGCAACCCGTCCAGAAATACCAACAACAGCGCGCACACAACTGCAAGTTGACACCAATCCTCCAACGAAAGCTGAAGTCTTGAATGCAATCAAACTTTTGAAAGCTGGAAAAACAGCCGGACCAGATGGAATACCCCCTGAAGCACTGAAAGCGGACCCAGAGACTACAGCAGACATGCTGACTCCATTATTTCAAAAGGTCTGGAAGGAGGGAAAGGTACCTACTGACTGGAGGAAAGGTTACCTCGGGAAACTACCAAAGAAGGGCGACTTAGGACTCTGCAAGAACTGGCGAGGAATCGTGCTCCTATCGACGCAAAGCAAAATCCTGAATCGCATCATCCTGGAGAGATTAAAGGACTTACTGGAGACAGAACTCCGACCAGAACAAGCTGGATTCCGGAAAGGCAAATCATGTTCTGACCAAATTGCAACTCTACGCATCATCATCGAACAAAGCATGGAATGGCGATCAAACCTCTACCTCAACTTTATAGACTTCGAGAAGGTCTTCAACAGCGTTGACCGTGAAGTAATTTGGAAATTACTCGGGTATTACGGCGTACCCCAAATATTCATCAACCTTATTCAACAGCACAACAACGACAACGGCACATGTCAAGTGATCCACAACGGAAAACTCAGCGAGGCGTTTGGAGTAAACACAGGGGTCAGACAAGGGTGCTTATTATCACCAATGATATTCCTAATTGTGGTGGACTGAATTATGCGTCAGACAGTGGGAAACGAGAAACCGGATAGGGATATCCTGGACCGACGCGAAGATCCTAGAAGACCTGGATTTCCCGCGTGGATGAGTTATGTTTGATGTCACACACAATCGAAGATTTACAAGCGAAAACCGACAAACTGGTCGAAGAAGCAGCAAAGACAGGACTCCAGGTAAAGTTTAGGCGAGAAACACATTCATCAACCTGCAATAACCAATCTGGAAATCTTCATCACTCAGTCAGCATCACCAACAAAATTCGGTCGGATTTTCAATACAAACGTCAAGTCAGTCAGTTCTTCTATACGGATCAGAAACTTGGCGGGCGGGTCAGAAAGAATATTTTTAAAAGGCTGCAGACCTTTATTAACAACTGTCTTCGCTCAATACTGAAGATCAGATGGCCAGCCGGAAAGAATCACCAACAAGGAATTATGGGAACAAACAAAGCAAGAACCAATCGCCCAACAAATATGCAGGAGAAAGTGGAGATGGATTAGACACTCGCTGAGGAGACCGCTGGGTGACATCGCGCGTCAAGCCCTCGAGTGGAACCCGAAAGGGGAGCGGCGTGTGGGATGTCCAAGGGTGACATGGGGAAGATCGTGTGAAGAGGAGTTGAAAGAATGTGGACTAACATGGATGCAGGCGAAAAGTATAGCAGAAGACAGAAGAAAATGGAGACGTGCAGTTGAAGCCCTATGTTCCACTAGGAACCCAAGGGAGAAATAATACAATAATAATACTAAGAGCCCTTTATTCAAACAGTATCTTCAAGCAAGAAAACCAATCCACTTAATCACTACTCGACCTGACTTGTAAAAACTGATAAAAACGCACAAATTAAAAAGACTAAGTTATTTAGAAATGCTCTTTGATCAGCTGTCTGTCTGTTTTCGACACAGAACTATGCACATATCTGAGGCAGTTCAAGTCGCCACACTCCATGTAACACACAAAGCAAGAGAAGAAAGTAGAAGAAATGCATAATAGAAACCGTAAACAGAGGTGTGAGACAAAGGAATAGTAATAACGAAGAACAATGTAGTTTCATTGAAAATCAGAAGTCACAAAGAGTGGATGCATCTGCGCTAATGAGAACAAGGATTTTGAGCCATATCAGCAATTGTCTCTAGCCATTTGTTTTCATCATCCCGAGGACCCCAACCGGGAAGTCTACACCTTCCTACGTGGCTTAAACTAACTGTTGTGGATTTCATTGACTGATGAAGCCATGTTTTGGTTTGACCACCACTGGCTCTTATGTCAGCTAACATTGCCCATCGAGGAAGGCGATGGCTAGGCATGCGTAAAACATTTCCTAACCATCTCAATCAGTTTACTTTCATAACCTCGTCGATTGATTTTCTCTCCTTACCTGCCACTCGACCGATGCCTAACCTCAATATTGCTCACCTTATTATACCACTTAACACGGGAGACAGAACGCAGGCACCTTGATCAAAGATAGCTAGCCTTTCCATATCTTCCGCTCTCAATGGCCAGGTCTCACAGTCATACAGGAGGACGGAGCGGACTGATGAGCAGTACACCCGCCCTTTGATCGATAGTCGGATATCACGTCTACGCCAGAGATAGCATAAACTGGCAAATGCCGAACGAAACTTCTGTATCCGTGCTGAGATTTCGTCAGAGATCAACCCGTTGGGGTTGGCTGATGGTACTTCTCAAATAAGTGAGGCGGTCAACGTGCTCTATCACTTTACTCCTTATTTCTAAACTAGGAGTCAGTGTGGTCCAGTCCTGTAACATCCTATTACATTCGGCAGGAGTGAATCGCATGCCAAACATTCGTAGATTGCAGCTCAAGGTGTTCACAAGACTCTGCATTTTATCAGCGTCCTCGTCTAGAAGGACTATATCACCTGCATATTCTAAGTCAACAAGATTATTCCCTGGTAGCAAGTCAATCCCTGAGTCTCTGAAGTGAGTTAGGGTTTAGTCCATTGGTACATCTATGATTAAATTGAATAGAAAAGGGGATAATGGGCATCCTTGACGGAGACCACTAGTTGTCACCAGTTCAGATGAAAACTGGCTGTAAGCCCTCACCTGGCTGTGTGAGTTTGAGTAGAGTGCTTTGATCAGCAATATATTTAAATATACAATAAAATAGTGAGGTTATTTGGGGAAAAAACATTTTAGGACTTAAGTGGCCAATATATAACTGAACTATAAACTTTGGAGATGTTTATGTCACCAGGAAAAGAGAGAAGTGTGAAATAGCCTCCGAGTCTGTTCGGATGAGTGCCCCTTAAAACGCTTAAGTCATCCTTAGGCGAGTTAAATGTATTTGTAGTTAATATTAAGTTGATTCCGTTGGATTAACTAGTTATTTTTTTGGTGCTGAGACAGGTGCAGTGTAGTGGTATTCGTTGCTATTTAGCTAAAGTGAGATGGCTATGATTACTCCCTGGTTATGTTAAATCATGAATAAATCAAAAGTTGAGTTGAACCAGTGCACATAAATGATAATCCGCATGTCGTCTAAAAGATGGCAACTTCAATTAAACCGGTTGGGTGATAATTATAATAACCAGATTTTGAGTTTTGTAGGGATTTGGATTAATTTCAGTGTAGATTTCATAAAGAAGCAGCATGGTGAGGTCACCCATGTCAGGGTGAAGCGGATGTTCTTCTATGATGTTGGGTGAAGTAGCGCTTTACCACGAAGTGACATAATTTAGAATTCGTAGGTCATCGAATTCTAGACCAGTCGCTGAATGGCTAACTAGCTGACCTCTTAACCTATAGGTCTTGAGCTCGATCCATTATGGGATAATGGATGCGTACTGATGAGGAGTCCTAGAGTAGGACGAAACAACTGTCCAATACTCCTTTGTTTTCAATAATTCTCTAACTGATGGGATGTTGTTTACATTGAAAATTAAGATAAAAAGGTGGTATCCTACATTTCAAACTTTCTGACGGTAGAAAAATTATGTTTCTACAGTTTCTATAGTTATTTCAACTATATTATGATAAATTATCTTGTTAAGTTTGATACCCAATTATTATTATTATTATTACGCCTATTAGTGGTTCTCATGAAATCGTTTTAAACTAAATACCTTCAAATGTCAGGTTGTTAATCTCACTTTCAGACAAAGAGTAGACTTAAATGAAGTACCTCTTTCCCGTGAATTTTCTATCACAGTGTGCATTGAAGTTGAAGTTAAGTTCTATGTTGAAATTCTTTCTTCTCATCTTTCCTGGCCTTTGCACACTTTGTTTATTTCGACAAAACAATCTGTCATCAGTCAAGCCTTACTTTTACATTACGCTGATTCTTGTTTTCTACTTAACCTTCTCTACTTCTAAAGAATCTGTTGCATTACGAAGTTCACTAAGATCTGTCAGTAGGGTGCCCTCAAACCAACTCATTCATATTGTTGTGGAGAGACGTTTTTACTTATTCAAAAAAATTAGTCAAAGTCATCTTATTGGAACCTCAGCATCCTATTTATTTGCAACTCTTCATGTTGTGTCTTATTAGGTAGGACTAAAAGTAGTTATAAAAGGGACAAAGTTAAACTATCATAGGTAAAAGCCGCAGTGACCTTCAACAACCAATCACGATTCAGATGCAAAAAAGTAGTAGAATCATTGAAAAATACACTAAAAAATTTTGCAAACATGATATTACACTGCATAGTTGTGGTTTATGTGTTGTTAGAATATCTCACAGTCACTACACAGATGATCTATAGGGAAATCATACCATGTGCGATATATCCATTCATCCAGGTGACTATAGGTCATGATACTTTGCGATCCACTGATATTTCTGACACTATTAATCAACCTACTCCTAATTTCAACCGTACTCCAAACCCTAAACCTAAGTTTAGCCCTAGACCCTAAATTTTAATCTAAAAAGCCATAACCTTTACAGAAAAAGTACCTAATAAATAAGTAGACTACTGTATCTACCCTCTCCAAGTTCATAGAGGCAGACCTGATTTTGAAGGTCAACCTTTGAAAGACCTCAACTTTGTCTATAACAGTTTAACTTCGCCGTAAAAGGCCGTATGTCTAGACCACGAAATACAAAACTAAACGACGCCTTGTAATTGTCATGAGAAAAGTGTTAAGCTTGGAACTACTAATTCACTGCAAAACGGCACTTAAACGGGCTCTTTTTATTCTTAAAAATTCCATTTGAGTCATATAAAAGAAAAGATGTTCAGCGAAGAGTTACTCTTTTCGGCGATACATTCTCAGGCTGTACAATCGCATATGTATAGTTAATTTTCTTAACAACAAAATGAATACTTCAAGGATTTGTCATTAGAATTGCAAATTTTCTTAGTTAACAAATTACGTAATATAGAAAGCATTCATCTTGTAGAAACTGAAATAAAATTCAAGTGTTGGTTTGTAGGGATTTGATTGGTTTCAGGATTTCATCATGAGCTGACATTAGTTAGAGAACCATTGGAAAACCTGGGAGTACTGGACAGCTGTTTCGTCCTAGTTTGGGATTAACTCTTCAGCAGTACGCACCCACCTGGATTCGAACCCAGGACCTTCCGGTTACAAGGCGAGCTTGTATAGCATTAAGCCACTGGGACCCGATCCAAAGGTCCTGGAATTCTAACTTCTGCCAATTCACGGCATAGCGCGACCGCTAGCCAATGTCTTCGGCGAGTATTTGTCCTCACACCCGACCATTGGATCGGGTCCCAGTGGCTTAATGGTATACAAGCTCGCCTTGTAACCGGAAGGTCCTGGGTTCGAATCCGGGTGTGTGCGTACTGCTGAAGAGTTAATCCCAAACTAGGACGAAACAGCTGTCCAGTACTCCCAGGTTTTCCAATGGTTCTCTAACTAATGTCAGCTCATGATGAAACTGAAATAAAATTATTAGAATTATTAGTCGTAGATGGGTCAGAACTACTAAAATAAGATCAAATAAACAAGTTGAGTGACGTCATCGAATTGACGGAGTTGAAGCGCAGAATTCAGCTAAAATAAAAATTGAAAAAAGTCAAGTTAAAAAAACAGTGGTAATAAGGGGTAGAGGAAGAAAATTATCATACAATTAAGAGACAAACAAGCAAGTAAAAGACGAAACAAATATTATTTATTTCAAGTGTTGGTTTATAGGGATTTGAGTGGTTACATGATTTCATCATGAGCTGACATTAGTTAGAGAACCATTGGAAAACCTGGAATTACTGGACAGCTAGCTGTTTCGTCCTAGTTTGGGACTCTTCATAGTACGCACACACCGCCAGGGACCGGACACACGACCTGCTGGTTACAAGGCGAGCTCGTATACCATTAAGCGACTGGGACCCAATCCAATAGCCCACGAATTCTAATTACGTATTTGGTGTTAAGATAGGTCAGGTCCACTGTAGATTTAATGGCTGAACTAACTTCTTTTGTATTCATATATTCTTCCTACCATTAAGATATTGTCCCTATTTCTATTATTTAATTGGTGGATGGTGACTAGCAGTGGAATCCAGGATGCGAGTTTCGTCCTATTTGGAACTCGTCAACTGGATGTACCTGCATTTCCCCGTAAGTAATGATGTTTTCATCGGGGCTCGAACCCAGTGCCCATAGTTTCAAACGCCAAAGCGTTATCCACTAGACCACTTGGGCCACGAGAGCCACCTCTTGTACAACGGTTCATATTAATTATTCAATTGAATTTTTAGATTTTCCCGTCCATTGATAGGACCGAAGTGCTCAGTTTCAGGTTGACATGTCGGCTTTTTGTGCAGATGCTTCGACCCGAATAGGACGAAATACGCATCCTGGATTCCACTGCCAGTCACCATCCGCCAATTAAATACTAGTTAAATCCCCAGACATCGTCGAAGCATATGCACAAGAAGCCGACATGTCAACGTGAGACGGAGAACTTTGGTCCAATCAATCGATGGGAAAATCTAAAATTCAATTAAACCTATCTCTATTAATTTATAATTTTAATCGTACATTTATAATTGCTGATATTGCTGTCAATGTAACTGGTTTGTTAATTTTTCCCCATACAATGTAATGTAGAGAGAAGATTATGTATAATATTGTATTGCATGTTGAGAATTTCTTCATCTTATTGGCTGGATTGTGCTTTAACTCCTCGAAACTTATATACACCAGGGATCTATGTTCAACAGGCTGTTGTAATATTCATGTTACTGATAATAATCAAATGTGAACGGTTTTTCCACTGTAAAACGGTGTTAAAATCATCTACATGGCTATTACTGACAGTCCTGTCTATACAAATTGAACCTCTAAGAGTAAATAAACAACACCCGACCCTACAAAAACAAATAACATCTGTTTCAAAGTTCAGTTTACCTAGTCACCTAGTCACTTTTCACTTAAATTTTAATGTTATCACATAATTATTAAAAAGAATAAAATGACGAAAGATGAAAATTAACCGCCTCTTGAATGTGATTTTTATTTGTTTAACGTAAACAAAAACAGAGAAATAATAACAACTTTATCTAGAAACTGCTGCTTATACTCGGATGTGCGTCGTGTCGTATACTACTGACAGGTATTTACACAAGTAGTATGTGCGTCGGTGGCACAGTGGTTAGGACTCTTGCCAACTATTCACATGGGCCGGGTTTCGATCCCCTGCTAACGCACACCTGATATCTATGGTCGGCCTGCAAAATTTGCGCTACCGATATCACATGCTGAAATTCCACACCTGTACCAGGAAATACAGTGTGGAATCAAGCTGTAATTCAAAAAAATGTAGCACTCAATGAATTACGCAAGAGTATTAAATACCTAAGCGACGGGTTAATTTGCAAAAAGAGAAGAAATGAAAGATCCTTCTGAAGAACAATTCAAAGAACATACCACCTGGTCAGATATATCCTTAATTATATTTAAACAAAAAAGGTGGAACTAAATACAATAAGTCATCTGAGAATGTTGTCGTAATTCAATCTTTTTAAACGAGTTAGTATGGCCGTTAATAACCTGACAGCAGTACCTTTCAGCTGTGGATAACCATTACCTTAAAAGGAATAATATTAATGATAAATAATTACAGCGAACAATTATCGCTTTCAATAAATTCTTCTTCAGGCTCAACAATTATAAATCAATTAATTTTAGCAATACAATAAGTGGTTGTAAAGAAACTACGAAATGATATCATCATCTTGCGAAATTTGTCTTGTAAATGCCTTATTCAAATTTATCAAAGGGACTAATTGTTTTAATATAATAACCAGGAAAGGCAAATTAGGATGATATCAAAAGATGCATTATGGAACAAGTACAAGATAGAATAATGGTGGTCAATTAGCTTTGATTATCATTTAAAAATATGTATGGTCAGTAAAAACATGAGATAAAATATGATGGAGTAATTAAGTGCATATTTATATAGTCAACAAAAGTACAGGTTTCAAGGGTGAGTGCTGTCCGTGGTATGCAAAATAAAAGAAAACCACAAAGAAATAAACCAACAGATGGGATAGACTAGACATAAGTTCAAGGGTAACGATTGACAATAATAATAATAATATCAATTCTTGATCAAACTCGTAAAAACAAATGTAATCCTTACAAACCCACTCTTGAAAATTAATTTGATGCTCGCTAGTGACTTGCTACAGGACAGAGTTTCCTGGAGTTCTAGTGAGATGTCGTGACCAGTGAGGTCCATCCAGTCAAGACATGAAAAGATTTGCTTCCAGAAACTTCAAGTGTGAGGATGGAGTTCCCACCACTGACACTGGTTGGTGGTCGAGCTAAATCACAAATTGGTCGAAGTTAGAGCTCATGAGCCATTGAATCGAGTCCCAGTGGCTGAATGGTATACGAGCTTGCCTAGAATCCGGAGGGTTCTTGGTTCGAACTCTAGCGGTGGGTGCCTACTGCCGATGATTATTAAACTAGGCTGCCCAGTTTTCCCTAGTTTTTAATGGTTCTCTGACCGATATCAATCCGTCGTAAAACTCGTAAAAAGAATAATAATAAAGCAATAACGACGGTGTGTTGTAAGCTTAAAAGTACTATTAGTGAGCGATTATCAGGTAATAATGAATTTAATGAAGTGAAATGAACAGGATTGTGTAAATATCATAACAAGTTTGAAAAGCCTTACGTAAACTTAAGGTAACAGACATAATAAGAAAGGTCATAAAGTCGTAAGAGGTTTAAAATAAACATTTGCCAATGAAACAGAGAAAAAAGGGAAGAAAGAAAAATAAATGGGATAAGAATTTAAAGTGCCGTTTTCATTTAATTTTTGTTTTCCCATTCTGTTAATGTGTACTAACAAGTGTGGAATGAAGTAACACACTCAGATAGAGTGAGAATAATGTCCTGAGTGTGTTTATTGAACTGACGATATGTAAATGATATATTGTTAGGTTATTCAGATATTTAAGACCACGCTTAAACTAACAATTAATACAGTAATCTTTATTCGTGTATTGAGATTGAGTAATTCTTGAGTTTACTTTGCATTTACTCAATATTTGAACCCTATATTCCTAGGTATAATCCTATCAAGCCGGGATATGATCCCCGGCTGACGCACCCCTAATCACCCTTAGCTGGTAGTAAGTCTGGAAAAGAGGTAAGGTTGAGAGAGGGGCAAGCAACCCCCCTAACTTAAAAAAGTAAACACTACTGCTACTAAAACTTCAAAGCTCAAGCTTGAAGCCCCATGTTCTAATATTCGAACACGCACAACCCACACCTGAAGTCAAAGGTGTTACCACTGAGATAATCACTTGTACGACTGACCTTTTGTAGGACTATGGTGGATGCAGTGATTGGATACTAGGGGTGGCCAGTGTCATGCAACTAGTCCGTAGCGCTTGTGTAGCCTAAATTCTACCAGTCGACTCCTTAGTGTCCTTAGCAAGCTTCGTTATTATTCATAGCATTACAGTCTGAATTGATGTTAGATGGTTGAAGTCAGTCGGCTGAAATATTGGATCTAGGTTTCGTACTTATTGGTACTCCTCAACAAGGCGTATCTGAAAACATGAAGGATCTTATTTCCTCTCTGAGATTTGAACCTGCGTTATTTGACTCTGTTGATTGCCGTACTTCTAGGAAAGGCCATCTGGCTTATTCATCCAATTTTCTAAAAAGAATTCAAATTATTTTTGATTTTGTCTCCATTCTGTTAACTTTGAAGTCAGAATGATCTTTGTGGAGTTTATAAAATAGTTTTTTTTGTCAAGAACAGAAAGAACAGATGGATGGTAATGAAGGTAAAAAACGTTCAGTGTAGGCGTTTCTGTTAAAATGTTCGATAACAGTGTTACTATAGTTTTGAAGCTACATTAATTAGTGTTGCATTGATTTCAATAAAACATTGTAGTCAATAAACAGAAGCATTTATTTTATATAAGAAAATGACAAATGCTGCCTACTACCGCCAATGATTTTCCTGATTTGAGTAGATTGGATAATGCGACAGACAGCGGGCAATGAGGAAACAGGCATAAAATGGACCCTCATGAAAAACTTGGAGGATATGGACTTTGCTGATGATATATGTCTGATTTCCCACAAACTGGAAGGTATGCAAATGAAAAGCAACAAGTTGGTAGAACAAACATCAAAGATAGGACTTCAGGTGAACATAGGTAAAACAAAGGTGATGTAGATTCCTGGCCAACACCACCACCAACAACAACAGACAACAATCAGACAATATAAATGGGAGGACCTGGAAGAAGAAACCTCTTTTACCTACCGGCCTGGGAAACATCGTTTCAACTACAGGCAGACGGAACTGACGAGGATAACAAAGAAAGGATTGGGAAGGTAAGACAAGCTTTCATTTTTGTCAAGCCTGAATGAAGGTCAACAGCACTCCTCAGCATGAAAAACATGATGCTGATTTTCGACTCCAATGTGAAGTCAGTGCTACTATACGGATCAGCGAATTAGCACGTCATGAGGGGCACTTCGAATAACAAACAGACCTTCATCAACAGTTGTCTTCGCTCAATACTACTCAAGATCAGATGGCCAGAAAGGATCAACAAGAGGGATCTTTGGCAATGAGAGAACCAACCAGGAACCGATTGTGAAACAAATTGGCAGGAAGAAATGGAGATGGATTGGCCATACTCTGAGGAAACAATCAAGTGACATCACTAGACAAGCCATCGCTCGAGTGGAACCCGAAAGGGAAGCGACGAGTTGGTCGTCATTGTGAGGGTGACTTGGAGGAGGTGATGTGAAGAGGAGATGAAAGCATATGGGCAGACTTGGAGTCAGGTGAAAACTCTAGCAGAGAACCGAACGCAATGGAGACGCGTGGCTGAAGCCCTATGTTCCTCCAGGAAGTAAAGGAAATAATAATAATGTAGTATTAAAAAGTTTTGAAATGTTTCACATAAACCTAACTGAACTGCTGGATAAAGTATGATCAATGATACAGAGTTACCTTTTGAACTTGGTCGATAGAATATTATCGGAATTAAGGAGTAAACGTGAACATCAATGTTAAATGCGTGCTATATAGTTTTACAAGGGATCTACAATGACATATAACTGACTAGTAAAGACTGTGATTTCTTACCGGAATGATGACTGCTTTGACTTCCAGTGGTAATTTATCCGATTTTGGCATTCGGTGACGCGAGTTTAAGTCTATGAGAGGATGTCTGCTCCTCTAAGGTTTCAGATACTCCCTGCCACCTATGACTTCCAACAAGCTAACATCAGTTTAAAATGCACTGCGATGGTGAGTCAATCATGTTCGGTGAACACATCGTAAACTTGACCGAAAGAAATTTATTAGCACCAAGACTAAGAATCTGACCCATGATACTAGTTTCTCTTTAAGTAACCAAACTGTTTAGACATCAAGTTTTGGCTTTGTAGGAATTTACTTTGATTGGTTGGAGGATTTCATCATGAAGTGACATCAGTTAGAGAACCATTGGAAAACTATCTGGGATTACTGGACAGGTGTTTCCCCCGTCCCAGTTAGGGACTCTTCATTACTACTCACCCACCGGGCATCAGCAGATAAATGACAAAACCAAGGGTACAGAAGATATCCTGCCAATTGTCTCTTTATATATTCAAAATGATATTAAGTATGGTTAAGTACTTTCAATAGTGCAAATATTCAACGATTTAAGTGCTTTTTGTTATAAAGCTGTAAACCGCTTCACAGTTTCTAACAGTCATCTACCCTGTGTTAATTTAGAATGGAATCTTATATGCAGCTTAAATCGAAACCTGATACAAGCTGTGTGAACTGATGAATTGTTAAAGTTACATGAATTAAATGAGATGTGGAAAATCAATCCAGTCGTCTATCACGATATCATTAACACTGAATAATGATCGCATCATACTGCAGACTGATGAGAGTTGGAATTATTAACCTATGTCCTCGGAATCTAACCAATTAATTAAAGACTAATTTTTTTCATTTTGAGCTCCGACATTTCCAGGTTTGTCCTTCTTTTCTAGAGTTTGTAGTCATACACTCTGGGCAAGTCGTAGGTCAAGAGGAATTGAGCCTTTTAATGCTTGTTATCTTTTATGACTGACAGTCAGTATGCGAGTAAAATTGCCTAACCTTCAGTGGAGATAATAAAGTAATAAGTAAGCCTTAAAAAGAGAATATTTCGTTTAACAATGGGGAGAATTTCCTTTCAGTGTAATTTCAGGTTAGATCACAGAGTCACCTCTAATTTAATACTCACTAGTCTAAAGTTCTAGTCAGAAGTCTTAATCACTGAAATCCGCTAAGTTGAGTGCAAAGACATATACTCACCGAAGACATTGACTGGTGGTGGCGCTACCTGTTGCGAATCCACAGAAATTAGAATTCACGGGTCACTGGATTCCCTTCCTCCAGTGATTGAATGGTTTACAGACTATCCTGGTAGCTTGAAAGTTCTGGATACAATGACCAATAGAGTCATAGGTGTGTACCATTGAAGAGTCT
Source organism: Trichobilharzia regenti (assembly GCA_944472135.2). NCBI lineage: Eukaryota > Metazoa > Platyhelminthes > Trematoda > Strigeidida > Schistosomatidae > Trichobilharzia > Trichobilharzia regenti. Next base: position 156,760,674 of record OX235262.1, read on the forward strand.
TAGACTAGGGCGAAACAGCTATCTAGTACACCCTGGTTTTTAATGGTTTTCTAACTGATCTTAATCGGGGATCTATCTGGTAATTAATTGGTTCCCCTGTACACCAACACTTAGAAATTGATGTACTTTTTTTTCACGGGGTAATGTATCAAATGCACGAAAAAGAAACAATCTTATCTTATTGATCGGGTGAGAAAGAATAATATTTAATCTTTTTTACAGTTAGGCAGTATACACTTCTTAAACTGTGTTGTCTGCATGCACCAGATAAAAATATGCACACAAATACACACAGATAGAATAAATGTGAATCAGTGATATTCAAATATCAAATATGCAAAATAATCATAGAGATGATTCATTGAATTAGACATAATGCTGAAAACATCGTTCATTTTCTTCTTTTTTTGTTATTGGCTAATTAATACCGACCAGTAAACGCCCACTCTGATGACACGATTAAATTGTTTTGTTGTCTTTGCTGGCGTAAATAATAATTCAAACATCAAGGCATATATTTTGGCTAATAAATAGTTGGCAGTATTATTTTCGAAAAAGATACATGTTAGTTACATTCTGTGGTTGGTTGCTTTGGCCACATATCTTTTTTATCGAATTAGAGAGAATGGCAAAAGGAGCAACGAAAAATAAACAGTTGTTTTAATACTGTTTATGCTAATGAGGTGAATGAAGAAAATAGAATTATGTATGAGGTAATGCCTTCGAGCTTCCATGCCGGATGGATAGAGAGCCATTTTTTTCAAATAGGCTTGTTTAGATAATCCCAGCTTCTTAAGCCAATATGAATGAAGGCGAAAGGTTGCATACTTTGTATATAGAATCCAGCAATACAGTAGTCGCTGTTATATACACAAGAAAACTTATTTGCGTTGGTATGACAATATAGTGCAATGTAAAATGGCAATAGAACATGTGGAAATAATGTGAATAGATGTATAGTCAAGTAAGAGAATCGTTGAAAACCAGAGAGTAGTGGACAGCTGTTTCGCCCCAGTTTGAGACTCTTCAATAGCACCCACCTAACGTAGGACCTCCTGGTTACGAGATGAGCTCGTATACCATTCTGCCTCTGGGATCGGGTCTATTGGGCCTGGTGGATGCGTATCGCTGAAAACTCTGACACTAGGACGAGAAAGATGTGCAGTACTCCTGGGCTCTCTAACAGTTCTTTAACCGGTTACAGATTGTGATCAAACCTGTAGTCAATCAAATCCCTGCAAACAAACACTTGTTAAGGTCAGGAAAAAGTTTTCTCAAGAGAGTAGGAAGACGCTAAAATATTCTACAAACAATTTATTCAAGTTATTTGTATTTTATAATCATTGATTTATAAAAAAAAATTTTACAGTTTACAATTTATTTAGGATAGTAGGCTATATGCCTGTGTTAATCCTTTCGATTTATTGCATACAGGAGGTCCAATCTCGCCTTGAATGAATCAACGGATGGCGCTGATACGACGTGTTCCGGTAGGGAGTTCCAATGATTCACAATTCGATGCGAAAAACGGATCTCCAGACGCAGACGATTCGACCGTGGTTTTTGAACCTTGAGGTGATGTCCTCGCAATTGGTTGGTGCTAGAAGGAAGAAATAATTTAGATAAATTAGCTCCAAAATCATTTCTTAGGATACGGTATGCTAGTATTAGGTCACCCCTAAGTCGTCTGTATGACAGTGGAAATAAACCCAGTCGACTTAACCTCTCCTCATATGACAGGGTTGAGAAACCCTTTATTAGCTTAGTTCCTACTCTTTGCACCCTTTCTAATAAGTCTATTTCGTATTTGAAACACGGGCTCGCTGCCTGGATCCCATATTCCAAATGAGGTCTGATATAAGTCGGATATAATATACGAAATATATCAGCGTCAAAGTTCGCAAAAGCCTTGCGTATGGCCCATAACATTCGAAAACCCTTAGTGGCTGCAGTTCTACAGTTTGTTGCTGTTTTCAAGTCATGCTGCACAACCACTCCCAAGTCCTTGTACTCAGTGACCACTGGGAGAGTAATGCCATTCATTGAGTAATTGTGCACGTGACTATGAGATACATGCATAACTACACTCTTGCTTAAGTTAATCTCCAAGGCCCAGTGCTTACACCAATCACTTAACAAGTTTAAATCTTCCTGCAAAGCAAGTTGATCACTGTCATCGTGCAAAGCCCTCCATATCTTGATGTCATCAGCAAACAGTAAGCAGGATGACTTAACTACCGATGGAATCTCATTAACATAAATCAGGAAAAGAAGTGGGCCTAGAATTATACCCTGAGGAACGCCACTCTTAACCGATTCCCATGTTCATAAAACCCCGTTAACTCGTACTCTTTGTCTTCTGTCCTTTAGAAAGTCTTGAATCCAGTCGGTAACCACTTTATTGATTCCCAGACTACCTAACTTTACTAGAAGACCTGAGTGAGAAACCACGTCAAACGCCTTGCTAAGGTCTATGAATATGGCATCCACCGGTATATTAGTATCAGCTGAGCTTGCCCAACTTTCTCTGGCCAAAAGAAGGTTAGTCAAGCAAGAATGACCTGCTCTAAAACCGTGCTGTTCCACAGCGAAAAGTTTGTTCCCTTCAATGAACTGAATGATAGCATCACGACTTATTCTTTCCAGTAGTTTAACAACAATACTGGTCAAACTAACAGGACGATAGTTCTGAACTAAGTTTCTAGATCCGGTTTTGAAGACCGGACTAATGATGGCATCTTTCCAGTCTCTTGGACATTTAAACTGGTCCAGAGACATATTGAAGATTACCGACAATGGCTCGGCTATGCTTTCAGCCAATGCTGTTAATATACGTGGGTGGAGTTCATCAGGGCCACTGGACTTACCAGGATTGAGCCTTAGAAGCCACTTTAGGACAGTATCCTTTCCAATGTATAAGGGTTCCATTTTCAAGTTACCTTTTGGAAAATTTACAAAGCTGGTATCAATATTATCAGAGAATACTTGACTAAAGTGCTTGGACAAAGCCTCAGCCTTAGTCAAGTTATCCTCAGCCATTTTTGTCTGGTCATCTTCAAGCATATTAGACAGAAATCCTGGATATCTGCTGACATGTCATCTTCTAATGTTGACCTTCCGATGATATTGGAAGGTTCACATGATATTATTCAGTGGATATTGGCTAGCAGTGATATCAAGGATGCATATCCTGATGGTGTAGGTACATCCAATCAACGAATCAACAACAATAAGGTATGCACACCATGGATTCTACTGCTCACCGTCAACAAGCGAATAAAATCCAGAAACAAATCAAAGGAACAAGGAAATAATTCAGATTTGCAATTTGCAACTTACACAGTTCGAGGTGAAATTTCGCCACACTTTCCCCGAGAAACTTTAAACATTCAGATGACAGCATATCATTTAACTTATAACATTATTGTCAATCAACAAATCAAGTACAAATGCATGATGTTATATACTACTGATTAATTGATATGAGTAGTTGTATACCACTCACATCAACCAGTAGTGCTTGCCAGCCAGATCACTTCAATATGAAATCTCATCTTTAACTGTGCAAATTGAAAATGGCGATTTCGATTTAAGGTATTGCCAGTTCGTCCAAGTAGGTTGATTGCTTCATTCCTACAGTTTCTCATTATTAATCCCTTCTAGTTATCTGACCTTCATTACTAAGAGAAGGCAGCTGTTGATAAAATTCTGAAGCCTGTTCGAAATGCTTTCTGTGATGCGTCTTCCAAGTCTCTCGACTATATAGAAGAATTAACTTGACATTAGTGCTGAAAATTCAAATCTTATTCTTTATGCTGAGTGCAGAATAATGAGGTCTGTCTTGCTTCTCCACTTCTGCATTTTAAATCCTCAGATGTACCATCTGTAGTTGAAACAATGCTTCCTAAACAGGCGAAAGAAGTGACATCCTTTGAATTTCTCCAGCTGATATTGAGTGGTGGTTGTTTTTAGTTCGGTATATCCATCATTCCCTCTTCTCTATCTCCACCTGAAGCCATCTTTTTGCTGTATCTTCTGCTAACTTGTTACTTTTTCTCATTGAGTCTACGAGTTTATTTGAAGTGTGACATAAATCGTCCGTGAAATCAGGGTTCCCTAAACTCATCTTATCGGTCCAAAGTATTCCTGTCTCCCTTTTCCACACAGTGCGTTGTGCCCTTCAGTCCACCACAATTTAGAATATATCAGGCAGCCGCGTCTAACTCCTTCCTTCAATTCAAAAGCTTCTGTGACCTTTCTGTTGTGAATTATTTGACATGTGACATCATCGTACAGCTGTTAAATGAGGCTGAAAAAAGTCTGGAACACTACACTCCGTAGTGTTGAAGCAATAGTATGGTCATATTTTGAATAGCTTTTTTACTTCACGATTCTCTCTATCGAATGAAAAGGTACAAAGTTTCTGGAAGTTAAGGAAATATAGATGAATACAATGTATAGGGAGAGATAGTTTTCCTGAATGATGGCAGAAACCAATCCAATTACAGATAGACGCTGACCACTTGCTGTAAGTTACCAAGAGAATGCTTTAGAGGTTAAATTTCCGGTGTTCTTATTTGAATTTATCATCGACATATTAATGAACGTAACTTCCTTCGATTTAGATGTTTCAAGAATACATATTACTTAGAGAGCGTTTTGTTAATTTTAGAGACATAAATGATAAAGTTCTTTTAGGTGGAGTTTTTGACAAATTCAGAATCTTCTAAACATCTTGAGCAGAAATTTGATTATGTTTGGCTTGGGTCTGTGCATGGATATGAAAGCCTCCCTTGGTATTTGCTAACCTATGTTATTTTGGGGGTAAATGCGATATCTGACTGCTTGTTAGATAGCCAGTTGACTACGCAACATATCATTATATCCCCCTTTATAGCTATAAAATGTGGTCATTAAGTTCGAAGATATAGGAAGATTTCATGCTTGTAATCATAGGGGACTTTGCTCATTTATTGAAGCTGTGTGTAGCAAAATGATAACGAATATTAAGGTCAGTTATAGAGTGTTGTGAAAGAAGTGTAAGTCAGTCTGTTAGATTATTCAGATCAATATACTGATGTGTTCAAGAAATGAACCACACAGGCCAGGCAATCGCGGTCTTTGTGGAACAGTATTAATCGAAGTAGGATTAGCATGAACAAGAGTTAGCGCCAATCACATCGAAGCAACAGTGGTAACGTATGAATTCATTTAGAGTTAGAGTGAGTCATATTAAGACGTGTGAGATGCTTAGCTGGCGTCTCCTGAATGACTAAACCCCTGTGATTGGCGATTCACTGCTATATGGTTGGAAGTCATGCAAAGTAACTTCGAGGCTCTAAAAACCTTCCCCGCTATCTATTTAATTATTCTCATGATTATCTACTACGGCAGTATAAGATTTTAGTCAGTTGTATATTGACTAGGAAACTGGTATAAGCAAGCTAAGTGAATGAGTTATGAAAAGTAAAATCAATATCTGAGAACACGGTTTTAACCAATCTGATCCTGTTTGAATGAAAACTTTAATTGTACACATGTGACAGCATTCACAGCTGATCGATTGATTCGAGTAACTGGACACCATTCATTTCAACCTGTAGTGTTTGTTAGCTAGCCAGACTGAAGTGATCTAAACTCCAGACGGTCGTTTCGCTCGCTTGAGGCAGAGCTTATCAGTGCTATGTGCTGTGTGATTCAGTTCAGAGAGCCTAATCTCTTCAAACCCCTTGACTTCTGCCTAGTTACTCGGGCGAACTAATAATATGCTGAATCAGCGCCGTAGTTTGTAACTTACATAGTTCATGGTAAAACTTCATCACAGCTTTCTTTGGAAACCGAAATTATTCAGATCACAATATTTGATCTGTTTGATGTGGCTAGCAAGTGTACTACTGGTTGATGTGAGTGTTACCCAACAGTAAATATCAGTCATCCGGTAGTGTATGGTGTCATGCCTGCATGCTTGCTCTCTTTCTTGCCATTTATGTTATCAAGCAGACGATATATTGTGAGCTGACTAATATCAGTCTGCAAAAAAGACTGTAATAAAATTTCTCCTTCACGTGTACAAACTGCTAATGGTGAATTTGATTCAATTGTTAATAACTGAATAAGTTAATCAGAGAATAATGCCTTCAAGTTAGGTCACCAAGTGATATCACTTAGACAGCCACTGAGAACCAAGGAATATTTTACCACCCTTTCGTTCTAGTCTGGGACTCTTCAGTTGAATACACGCATGACACTACTGGGGATCAAATCCTGGGTCCTTAGGTTTCGTGGACAGTCAACTGACCACTCAGTCACTGAGATAAAATTTAATGACCTATGGATTTTAACTTCTGCCAATTAGTTTCCAGAAAAATCAGTCTTATATGATATAATGCATTTCACTTCCATGGAGGCATTCAAAAGATAAAAATTGCTTCTAGATTGTTTTCTCAATAGATTCATTCAACGTCTAGACAGATCTTTTAGTTGTTACTTAATTTTCAAAAAAATTTTGACTTTCAAAAACTCATTTTCTGTACATTAAAATGAACTCATGTTATCCTGTTGGTCTTGCTTAATTCATGTTTCAGTTGTGTTTTACCTATTTCATATGAACTCAGATGGAAGATATGAATCTTTATAGTTATATCATTCTTACTCATTCCTTCGGTTCCGAGTGAGACATAGGACTCCTCCATATCACTATTTGGACGTCCAACTTGTCACTTTCTATTCAGACTACATTCAAAGGCCTGTCTGGTGCATCATGATGTTTGTATGTCTTTTCAATGGATGTAGTGGTTACTTCGTTGTAAAATATAATACACAAGAACTCTGTATGAAATGGATATGAGTGAGGTGAAGTTATGCAATTTTTTATGTCCAGATTGATAACACTCCCAATTCATTTCTATCCCCCACCCCAAGAAAAATTGAGGGAAGAACGGAAGATTTAACTTCCTTAACTTAATTAGTTAACACTTCATGACGAGAGTTTATCAAAGAAAATTAATGCCACATTTATCTGTTACGCTGATCACATCTAGGTAAACAATTAGAGCAAATATGAACTACTTACAAGAAATAAGTAGCTTCAATTGTTTCAATTAAAAATACTAACGGGAGATATTTTAAATCTATGCTTCTTTGATACAACAGCGAATTGTGATTAATATATTTCCTTGGTTGGAGGATTTTATCATGAGCTGACATCACTGAGAGAACCACTGGAAAACCCGGAAGTACATCCAACCAATAAAAAAATCCCTACCAAAACAATACCTGGAAATAATATATTTTCTGTTTAACTCACAAAGTAATACAGAACCTTTTGTCCTGGGATTCAGGTTAGAATTTATCAGTGAACCCTAAGAATAATTAACACAACGTTTGGTTATCCAATCAGGTAGGGTAAGAGTAATAATAAATTGGCTGTGAACACACAGGAGGGGGGGGGCTTAAGTTTATGGAAAGCTACAGCATCAGATTATTTCAGTAAGCCCCCTTATGGTTCATGTCGATTAGGTGTTTGGCTATAGATAAAGTTGGCAGTCTGTCATCTGCGTCCATTGATTTTCCAAAGTTAATCTATCTTTCTCAACAAATTCGGAATATGCTGTCTCTCCTTCACATGCATAGTGCGATTGCTACTCACTGTGTATGTGTGGCCATAGAGACATGTAAATTCGTACGGGGAAAACTATGGATTATTCTAAATTGGAATTACTATTTGAACAACAAATGAAATTAATGGAAATGTTCATTAACAAACAGACTGTTCCAACTTCACCTTCAAGCATTCCGAATCATACCATGCTACCATCTGTCGACGGAATTGTGAATAGTATTTCACAGTTCAATTATAATCCAGATGCGAATGTCACTTTTGACACATGGTATCAACGATATGAGGATTTATTCACAGTTGATCTCGCCTCACAAGACGATGCTTGGAAGGTGCGAGTGTTATTACGTAAATTGGGTCCCACAGAATATGAAAGGTACTGCAACCTAATTTTACCACAAAAACCACGTGACAAGTGTTTCGATGATACAATAAAGCTGCTGCGTGAACATTTTGGAGACCACTCCTCATTATTCAGCATACGTTATCGTTTCCTCAAGCTGACAATGAATGAAAATGATGATTTTCTTACTCACGTTGGCACAGTCAACCGAGAATGTGAGAGATTTCGACTCAGGTCCTTAACAGATGATCAATTCAAAGCCTTGATTCTCATATGCAGTCTCCAATCTCCTCGTTTCACAGATATCCGAACTCGACTGCTCAATCAGCTAGAACAAAATCCTAAGTTAACATTACATGACATAGCTGATGAATATCAACGGCTGATTAATTTGCAGAAAGACACACACCTGGTCGAATCAACAACTTCGAGAAGCTCTGATATTCATGCATTACGAAAGAGCAAAAATCTCTCATCATCCACTCCTGACCCACCTTCTTCTAATGTTCCGCGTAAATCTACACATACTCGTCCAACTTCACAAATTACTGCAAAGAAGACCCCACCATCACCATGCTGGCATTGTGGCGCGTGGCACTTTGTAAAGTCTTGTCCATACAAAAATCATCGTTGCAGCAAGTGAAAAATCATCGGTCATAAAAATGGTTTTTGTCAGCCACGCAAACCCAGATATTATAATCCAGCGAAAGCTCGACAAACTGTTAGTCCTAAATCCCCAAGGAGATCATTGAATCTACTCGCAACCTGTCAAGTCACAACACCAGGTATGCGGAAATATCTTGACCTTCAGATGATTGGTCATGATGCACGTCTGCAGCTAGATACCGCCTCTGATATTACTGTTATATCAGAGAAACTTTGGAATAATATTGGCAGACCACCAATCGCAAATACTTCTCAGACTGCTGTCAGCGCCTGTGGTGGGCGCCTCAAACTAATTGGTGAACTCAAATGTTCTGTTTCCTTCCGCAAAATCAAATTCACAGGAATTTGTTACGTCACCAAGAGTGATTTAAATCTTTTGGGACTTGATTGGTTCGATCGTTTGCATCTGGCTGATGTCCCACTTAGTTCTGTATGCAACGCAGTCAACAAGAATAAAAATTCAGCCAACTCCTTTTCTGATTTATGCAAACTATTTGCACCAGCAGCCCATCCTTGGTCCAGAATTCATATTGATTTTGCTGGCCCAACAAATGGTTCATATTATTTAGTGGTGGTAGACGCTTTTTCTAAGTGGCCAGAAGTTATACAATGGTTTCGCCGACAACGTCCCAGACTCTCAAAGCTCTCACTGACATATTCTCCCATCATGGTCTCCCAGAAACCATAGTTACAGACAATGGTTCGCAGTTTACCTCTCATCAGTTTCAGCAGTTCTGTCGTCAAAATGTTATCGAGCATATGTTCACACCGCCGTATCATCCTCAGTCAAACGGCCAAGCGGAACGTTTTGTCGACACTTTGAAGAGAGCCCTACTCAAAGCAGAGGGAGAGGGGACACCATTTGAAATCATCCAAAAATTCTTGATGGTGTACCATACAACGGCGAATGAGTCAACAAAGAAAAAGAAATCGCCGGCAGAAATTCTTTACGGACGCAAACTTAGAACGATTCACAACTCAATGTTACCACCGACACCCAGACGTGCCGACGCATCATTTCGGAATGGGAAAAAATTTGATGTTGGTGACCCTATCTATGTCCGTGACTATCGAGCAGGACATAAACCTTGGAATAAAGGTTCCATCGCAGCACGACGTGGTCGAGTTATGTACGACGTGAAAGTTGGTAATGATTTATGGACCCGTCACTACAATCAGTTGCGTCCAAGAAACCCAAATATCCCTACCAGTACACAGTCATCCCTACCTCTGGATATTCTCTTGGATACTTTTAACTTACCTACGACTGACAAAACAGAAAAGCAAAAGTGCGCAGCCCAGACAACTCCAGACAAAGCAGAAGCCGCAAACTCAACAAGCAGACGAAGCAACAGACGTCGACAACAAACTGAACGGTTTCAGATAAACCCCAAGAAAGCACGCTATTAATCATCAATCTTCTCAAAAGGGGAGGTGATATATATATCCATATAATATGTGTGTTTGTTTGGCAGTCTGTTATATTTTGCTATGCATATATGGGTCGATATTCCATTATAATTGACAATATGTTTTTGTCTGTCCACTAACTAAACAAACATGTCTGACCTTGTTGTCACATGACATTACAACCAATCATGTTAAGACTGCCTATTGATTCGTTCATTTTTGAACATTCGCTCATACACTTGTGTGACAATGATTTTCCTTGTTGTTTGAAAAATAGAAGTATCATCGTGAACCTGGTGGTTTTCTGATTTCCGCCTTCTTGCGTCAGGACTATTAATTACTCGACCGGTACATAACACTGATAAAGACATTGGAGAAGACAGATTGAAATAGAGGTGTGCTGTTGAGTCACTTTTACCGTTCGGGATCATTTAAAATAATTCCACCAGTAATAACAATTTTCTTAATACTACTATGCCATATCCTGCTGACAAGATTTATATGTTGTATATAGATACAGGTATTGATATGGGTATCATCTGCATGAATATCAAGTAGTGGAGATGCGGATTTAGTGGAGAAGAGATGAAATGAACGGTGCTTGCAAAACAACATGGAAAACACCAAAGGAAGACGACAAAGAACAATGTGGAAGACAGGAGCAGAATAATGCCAAATATATGTGCGAGCTGGGATTCTAATATGTGTTGGACGTACTTTGTCTATACCTGTACAGGGAGTTGCCAATCATTAATTTCGTTTCCAAAAACTCTTGTTTTCTGCCATTACACATGTTGTTGCTGCCTTCGCGCAATGAAGAGCCCATGGTCTTCAGCTTTTGAACGAGACACTTGAAGGTCCTTTCAGGGCGTCGTTGCTTTCGCCGAGTTGATGGGCGTCCTGAATACGACAGCGAAGATGTTTGTGCTGGAGATGCTGATGAGAGGTTGGGTGAAGGAGGCTTTCAGCAGTGTGGAGCTGTAAGGTGGACAAGGAACCTTGAAGTTATTGGTATAAGCACTGGTGGCGGAGTTCGATAGCCCGATATACAGACAGGGACGCAGTTGTTAACTTCCCAGTTTATCGAAAGTGTTGTTGAACGCACTTTTCATAGACCAAAACCGGTAGACGCTGCACAACCCACGGACATCGGTGAGCTTAAGAACCTAACCAGATGGCTACTGAGCAAAACTGTAGCCGCAATAGGGCTACCAGGATAAGGTCAATGGGGACACAAAATTGAAACATTCGGCTAGCAGTAGAGGCGTCAATAATGATCACCAGAATAGATGAGTGATTTACATGTGCAAACCAGGACACTGGAACGAACAGTACCCGGAAGGACGAGAAATAAAATTTCCAGACATTTAAATGTATATTCTTTCTTTCCAATAAGACTAGAATTAATGGGGCAATCTAGAAAGGGGCCATGTATTCCAAGCTTCAAGTGGATGGTCAAGAGGTAATATGCTAAATAGACACAGGATTAGTGATTTCGCTTACAGGTTTGAATCTGTGTCAGAGCATCAGACTGTGTTCTTTGACAATTCAGAAGATAGGTGCAAACGAGTTACAAATTGCAGGTATTTAAACTGCTGCATCCATACTGGGAATCGAAAAGCAACTTTTCCATTCGTTATTGTACCTCAATTAAAGTGAACAATGCTTGGAACTGGCATAATGTGAAGGGTTAGTGCGGTGATGAACAAGAAGGAAAGGACTGCGATCACAGCCTATGGGTCTAGCATCACGCAGAGAGCTGTGAGATGAAAGAATATTGAATCACAAGGGCTCATTCTATCAGGTTCTGAGTTACGGTTCAACTATGACAGAAATACTGTGACAGTAGAAGACAGGAGACTTGGTGTCAATGTAGCTGAATATTGAACGATCAATTCATGGTTGTTTACTCAAAGCCAACTCCATATTTGGCGAGAATCACCGAAACTGCAGCCATCGTACGCTGTTCGTTAGAAGACGGAGAAATACTATCAGAAGTTTCATTGTGATTAATTGTTATGACATTTATTCTTAGACTTTGTGTATAATAACCTTATTGGTGGTTCCATACTGGTGCAAGAATAAAGAGTTCTCGAGTCACCGATCTGTGTTCTGTTTTTCCGCGTTGGTTGTGGCTGAAAGTCTTCTAAGGACAGCATTAAGTCCAGTGCAGTAAGGCCCAGACATTGGCCCTAGGTAAAGGAATATTCACTTGGATTTGGTATCTCTCTATAGCGAAATTATGTACTTCTTATCGTCATATCACCATTTGCAAAGATATTTTGTGTTGTGCCACTTCTGTCCTTCATACTGTGTTCTTTCTTTTTCCTTTTGAGGCCTCACATTTTTATCCGCAACGCTGTACCATCTGCCTTTTGTGAAGTGCGATTTGATACATGTATAACGGTGGACATCTCTTTATATACTACTAATAAATCTGCAGTCGAGTATGAATTCAGATGACACGACTTTGATGGAAAAAATGTCAGCACAGGTTCCCGGGGAGCAAAAAGAGGCCACACATCAGCTTATGTCAGATTTTTCTGAGGTTGTCTCATGGACCCCAAGTGACCTGGGGAGCACAACAATAAGCCTACTACTGACAGTAGCAATCGTGCTTTCAATAAGACAAACACCTTGACGAATTTCCTCTATATTCCACCTGCAACTTGAAAGCGGGTTGATAAAATGCTGCAGAAACAGATAATTTCACCATCAGATTCACAATGGGACTCTCCAATAGTGCTAGTTAAAAGGAAAAACGGATCCCTCAGTTGGTGTGTTGATTACAAGTAATCAAGCGCCGCAAAAAGGGGAAATGTTTAAAGCATTACCAGGAGCCCTCTGGTTTTCAACCCTTGGTTTAGCTTTGAAATATTGGTGGGCTGAAGTACACCCTTTCACCATACCCACCAGGTTACATGAATTCTAGACTGAGTTTTAAGTACTGCACCGACGACATTTCGAAGGTTGATGCATACGGTACTTGACAAATAGTTCAAGAAGTTCGCATGGTACTTGCAGACGACATCATAGTGTTCAGTCGCATTATTGAAGAACACCTGGAAAGAGTATTCATGGTCTTGGGACATTTGAAGGAGGTGGGACCCAGGTTGCAGCCCACCAGGTGTCGTCTGTTCAGAACGGAAGTCACATTCCTGCAGCATATGGTCAGCACAAGCAGAATAAAAGCGACCCGTACCAGTCTTCAAATGAGTTGCATAATTTCCTGGGATTAACTTCCCATTATCATCGTTTTGTGAGAAACTATTCTGAAATTTCTAGCTCTTTGACGAAGTCCGCCAGCTAAAGTATCCCTTTCGTATGGGCGGATAATCGTTGCCGTGCTTTCCATCTATTGAAAGATTCGTAATGCTTGGCGACTACTCCAGCCTTCCCAGATATATCCCCAACAGCCTGTAAGTATATCTTAAAAACTGAATCCAGTCAAACGGCCTCTATAGCGGTATCACCTCAAGTCAGTAGCGATGGGAAAGCAAATGTCGTAGAGTATAGCAGCCCCATATTAAGCTTAGCATAAAATAACCACTGCATTACTAGATAAGAGATTTCAGCGTCTGTTGCCTTCGTTCGAAAGTATCAACCGTATCTACTTGGAAGACCTTTCATGCTAAGAAAGGACCGAAGACCAAGTGTCAAGGAACTTATCCCTAAGTTCCTATTGTTACGAAGACGCTTCGCACCGATAAATACTATGTACTTTCTTCGACTTAAAATCCATAACACCAGTATTGTAAGGAGGAGGTTATATTGTTCGGCAATTAAAGTGGAGAACAGTACAAGTCCACAAACAAATGTTTTATACAAATTTATTTTGTAGTTTTATCCGTTTTTGTTCGTCTTCGTCGAACTTGTACACGATCGAACCATTCGCGCCTTCGAGTTGCCCGCCAATGGCTACCAGTTCCAAAATCAAACGTTCAATGTTCACGTCCATTGACACCAAGGGTTACAAAATTCAAAGATCCCGAAGGCTATGAGGCGGAGTATCTGCAGGAATATGATTTTAAGTGCGTACACCGCTCTGATAAACAAGATGCAAAGGCTGATGCGTCATCTAGACGTTCCCGCAGGCCGTGTCCTTCAAGAAAAATAAAATTCGTGCTTAGTAGTTGGCGGGATTAAGTGGCAAATGGCTTGCACATATCCACGCTATAGGCGGTGAGACTGCTCTACTATAGTAAGCCTAGTCAAATTAGACTGAGAGACCAGTTGAAACTGATGTGAAGGGTAAGAGTTAGGAGACGAGATGATTGTGGGCCTTATGAGGCCAACTGGTGGTTGTGAGTGGTAGTTCGTGCGTTCGCGGACAACATACAATTCAGGATATCCTAAAGTTTTTAATCTTTCAAGTTACTTCTCACTGAAATATCATTTATATGCTCCACGATAATCCTTTTATCTGATTATTGTCCCACCCTATTTTATCATAACTGCCTATACTTTTATTAAAGCTGAAACTTACTTTTTCATTCACATTCTTCGCTCGCTTAAAGTCTGGTCTATCAAGTTAAACGTTAACCACCACTAGCTGCCAATCAGCGAATGACCTAGAATGGTCCAACGTGTTCATGCGCGTGAGTTCAAGGTTGTATAGCGCTTGGTTCGTATTAAATGCATGCTTTAACGAAGTTACGCTTGCAGTTCAATGAGGACAAGGTTTTGCAGTACTGCCTGGATTTGGGGTTGCTTGGGAGGGAGAGGATTTGTTCATGTGATGGTATGACGGATTTAAAAAGCCCTTGCAGGTCAATTGATGGATATGTCCATCATGGCAGAATTAGTTTGGAACAAGCTGTTGTCAGGGAAAGTGAGCTGATGATTCTACTACTTCGTAGGAACATTTTTTGTCAGGTCCCATCTGTCCCAAACTCAGATTTTTTACATTTGTAATTACTGGGTTTTAAAACAGCCTGTGAAAGGTGCAGATGCTAAAACTGAAAACCGTCTCATATCAACAGTTCAGTGCTACCAGAACTGCAGAGACATCGCCTCATGGGAAATGGAGAGAATTACTTCATTGTTGGGCGGATTAGGTATCGTGGTACACATGGATGAAAAAGTGTTACTGAAAAAAATACAGCCGCTGTCGTTAGCGAGTCAACAGCGTTTGGGCGATTGGTTTATATGACACCTCTCTGCCAAAAGGATTCGTCGAGAGAATGGCAGAGAGAAAGTCAATTACCTTAGTGCCAGTTCTCAATTGACTGGTAAAACAAGGGTCCATAGTACATGCCGATGAATGGAAAGGTTATAACTCCCTGTCATCTCTTGGATATGTTCATCACAGAGTGAACCATTTTAATGATTCTGTGGATCCAATTACAGGGACACACACCAATTCTGTAGAAGGATTTTGGTAAAGATTAACTTTTCAGAGTTAAACTTTAGTCACCACTAACTACAAATAATTGGAATGACCTTGAAAGCGGATTTAGTGGAGAAGAGATGAAATGAACGGTGCTTGCAAAACAACATGGAAAACACCAAAGGAAGACGACAAAGAACAATGTGGAAGACAGGAGCAGAATAATGCCAAATATATGTGCGAGCTGGGATTCTAATATGTGTTGGACGTACTTTGTCTATACCTGTACAGGGAGTTGCCAATCAATAATTTCGTTTCCAAAAACTCTTGTTTTCTGCCATTACACATGTTGTTGCTGCCTTCGCGCAATGAAGAGCCCATGGTCTTCAGCTTTTGAACGAGACACTTGAAGGTCCTTTCAGGGCGTCGTTGCTTTCGCCGAGTTGATGGGCGTCCTGAATACGACAGCGAAGATGTTTGTGCTGGAGATGCTGATGAGAGGTTGGGTGAAGGAGGCTTTCAGCAGTGTGGAGCTGTAAGGTGGACAAGGAACCTTGAAGTTATTGGTATAAGCACTGGTGGCGGAGTTCGATAGCCCGATATACAGACAGGGACGCAGTTGTTAACTTCCCAGTTTATCGAAAGTGTTGTTGAACGCACTTTTCATAGACCAAAACCGGTAGACGCTGCACAACCCACGGACATCGGTGAGCTTAAGAACCTAACCAGATGGCTACTGAGCAAAACTGTAGCCGCAATAGGGCTACCAGGATAAGGTCAATGGGGACACAAAATTGAAACATTCGGCTAGCAGTAGAGGCGTCAATAATGATCACCAGAATAGATGAGTGATTTACATGTGCAAACCAGGACACTGGAACGAACAGTACCCGGAAGGACGAGAAATAAAATTTCCAGACATTTAAATGTATATTCTTTCTTTCCAATAAGACTAGAATTAATGGGGCAATCTAGAAAGGGGCCATGTATTCCAAGCTTCAAGTGGATGGTCAAGAGGTAATATGCTAAATAGACACAGGATTAGTGATTTCGCTTACAGGTTTGAATCTGTGTCAGAGCATCAGACTGTGTTCTTTGACAATTCAGAAGATAGGTGCAAACGAGTTACAAATTGCAGGTATTTAAACTGCTGCATCCATACTGGGAATCGAAAAGCAACTTTTCCATTCGTTATTGTACCTCAATTAAAGTGAACAATGCTTGGAACTGGCATAATGTGAAGGGTTAGTGCGGTGATGAACAAGAAGGAAAGGACTGCGATCACAGCCTATGGGTCTAGCATCACGCAGAGAGCTGTGAGATGAAAGAATATTGAATCACAAGGGCTCATTCTATCAGGTTCTGAGTTACGGTTCAACTATGACAGAAATACTGTGACAGTAGAAGACAGGAGACTTGGTGTCAATGTAGCTGAATATTGAACGATCAATTCATGGTTGTTTACTCAAAGCCAACTCCATATTTGGCGAGAATCACCGAAACTGCAGCCATCGTACGCTGTTCGTTAGAAGACGGAGAAATACTATCAGAAGTTTCATTGTGATTAATTGTTATGACATTTATTCTTAGACTTTGTGTATAATAACCTTATTGGTGGTTCCATACTGGTGCAAGAATAAAGAGTTCTCGAGTCACCGATCTGTGTTCTGTTTTTCCGCGTTGGTTGTGGCTGAAAGTCTTCTAAGGACAGCATTAAGTCCAGTGCAGTAAGGCCCAGACATTGGCCCTAGGTAAAGGAATATTCACTTGGGATTTGGTATCTCTCTATAGCGAAATTATGTACTTCTTATCGTCATATCACCATTTGCAAAGATATTTTGTGTTGTGCCACTTCTGTCCTTCATACTGTGTTCTTTCTTTTTCCTTTTGAGGCCTCACATTTTTATCCGCAACGCTGTACCATCTGCCTTTTGTGAAGTGCGATTTGATACATGTATAACGGTGGACATCTCTTTATATACTACTAATAAATCTGCAGTCGAGTATGAATTCAGATGACACGACTTTGATGGAAAAAATGTCAGCACAGGTTCCCGGGGAGCAAAATGAGGCCACACATCAGCTTATGTCAGATTTTTCTGAGGTTGTCTCATGGACCCCAAGTGACCTGGGGAGCACAACAATAAGCCTACTACTGACAGTAGCAATCGTGCTTTCAATAAGACAAACACCTTGACGAATTTCCTCTATATTCCACCTGCAACTTGAAAGCGGGTTGATAAAATGCTGCAGAAACAGATAATTTCACCATCAGATTCACAATGGGACTCTCCAATAGTGCTAGTTAAAAGGAAAAACGGATCCCTCAGTTGGTGTGTTGATTACAAGTAATCAAGCGCCGCAAAAAGGGGAAATGTTTAAAGCATTACCAGGAGCCCTCTGGTTTTCAACCCTTGGTTTAGCTTTGAAATATTGGTGGGCTGAAGTACACCCTTTCACCATACCCACCAGGTTACATGAATTCTAGACTGAGTTTTAAGTACTGCACCGACGACATTTCGAAGGTTGATGCATACGGTACTTGACAAATAGTTCAAGAAGTTCGCATGGTACTTGCAGACGACATCATAGTGTTCAGTCGCATTATTGAAGAACACCTGGAAAGAGTATTCATGGTCTTGGGACATTTGAAGGAGGTGGGACCCAGGTTGCAGCCCACCAGGTGTCGTCTGTTCAGAACGGAAGTCACATTCCTGCAGCATATGGTCAGCACAAGCAGAATAAAAAGCGACCCGTACCAGTCTTCAAATGAGTTGCATAATTTCCTGGGATTAACTTCCCATTATCATCGTTTTGTGAGAAACTATTCTGAAATTTCTAGCTCTTTGACGAAGTCCGCCAGCTAAAGTATCCCTTTCGTATGGGCGGATAATCGTTGCCGTGCTTTCCATCTATTGAAAGATTCGTAATGCTTGGCGACTACTCCAGCCTTCCCAGATATATCCCCAACAGCCTGTAAGTATATCTTAAAAACTGAATCCAGTCAAACGGCCTCTATAGCGGTATCACCTCAAGTCAGTAGCGATGGGAAACCAAATGTCGTAGAGTATAGCAGCCCCATATTAAGCTTAGCATAAAATAACCACTGCATTACTAGATAAGAGATTTCAGCGTCTGTTGCCTTCGTTCGAAAGTATCAACCGTATCTACTTGGAAGACCTTTCATGCTAAGAAAGGACCGAAGACCAAGTGTCAAGGAACTTATCCCTAAGTTCCTATTGTTACGAAGACGCTTCGCACCGATAAATACTATGTACTTTCTTCGACTTAAAATCCATAACACCAGTATTGTAAGGAGGAGGTTATATTGTTCGGCAATTAAAGTGGAGAACAGTACAAGTCCACAAACAAATGTTTTATACAAATTTATTTTGTAGTTTTATCCTTTTTTGTTCGTCTTCGTCGAACTTGTACACGATCGAACCATTCGCGCCTTCGAGTTGCCCGCCAATGGCTACCAGTTCCAAAATCAAACGTTCAATGTTCACGTCCATTGACACCAAGGGTTACAAAATTCAAAGATCCCGAAGGCTATGAGGCGGAGTATCTGCAGGAATATGATTTTAAGTGCGTACACCGCTCTGATAAACAAGATGCAAAGGCTGATGCGTCATCTAGACGTTCCCGCAGGCCGTGTCCTTCAAGAAAAATAAAATTCGTGCTTAGTAGTTGGCGGGATTAAGTGGCAAATGGCTTGCACATATCCACGCTATAGGCGGTGAGACTGCTCTACTATAGTAAGCCTAGTCAAATTAGACTGAGAGACCAGTTGAAACTGATGTGAAGGGTAAGAGTTAGGAGACGAGATGATTGTGGGCCTTATGAGGCCAACTGGTGGTTGTGAGTGGTAGTTCGTGCGTTCGCGGACAACATACAATTCAGGATATCCTAAAGTTTTTAATCTTTCAAGTTACTTCTCACTGAAATATCATTTATATGCTCCACGATAATCCTTTTATCTGATTATTGTCCCACCCTATTTTATCATAACTGCCTATACTTTTATTAAAGCTGAAACTTACTTTTTCATTCACATTCTTCGCTCGCTTAAAGTCTGGTCTATCAAGTTAAACGTTAACCACCACTAGCTGCCAATCAGCGAATGACCTAGAATGGTCCAACGTGTTCATGCGCGTGAGTTCAAGGTTGTATAGCGCTTGGTTCGTATTAAATGCATGCTTTAACGAAGTTACGCTTGCAGTTCAATGAGGACAAGGTTTTGCAGTACTGCCTGGATTTGGGGTTGCTTGGGAGGGAGAGGATTTGTTCATGTGATGGTATGACGGATTTAAAAAGCCCTTGCAGGTCAATTGATGGATATGTCCATCATGGCAGAATTAGTTTGGAACAAGCTGTTGTCAGGGAAAGTGAGCTGATGATTCTACTACTTCGTAGGAACATTTTTTGTCAGGTCCCATCTGTCCCAAACTCAGATTTTTTACATTTGTAATTACTGGGTTTTAAAACAGCCTGTGAAAGGTGCAGATGCTAAAACTGAAAACCGTCTCATATCAACAGTTCAGTGCTACCAGAACTGCAGAGACATCGCCTCATGGGAAATGGAGAGAATTACTTCATTGTTGGGCGGATTAGGTATCGTGGTACACATGGATGAAAAAGTGTTACTGAAAAAAATACAGCCGCTGTCGTTAGCGAGTCAACAGCGTTTGGGTGATTGGTTTATATGACACCTCTCTGCCAAAAGGATTCGTCGAGAGAATGGCAGAGAGAAAGTCAATTACCTTAGTGCCAGTTCTCAATTGACTGGTAAAACAAGGGTCCATAGTACATGCCGATGAATGGAAAGGTTATAACTCCCTGTCATCTCTTGGATATGTTCATCACAGAGTGAACCATTTTAATGATTCTGTGGATCCAATTACAGGGACACACACCAATTCTGTAGAAGGATTTTGGTAAAGATTAACTTTTCAGAGTTAAACTTTAGTCACCACTAACTACAAATAATTGGAATGACCTTGAAAGCGCCAATCACGTGAAGGTCCTGTTTTGGTATATTGAATACATATATTTATGAAAAATGCATAAAATCCGTAGAGTGATATAGAAAATAATTTCCCTTCACAAGTGATAAAAATGGCTCTCAGTTTCAGGTTGGAGTATAGACAGAGTATAATTCCATTGTGCGCAAAGTTTATTTTGATAAAGCCTCATAGTGTAACAGTCATATTTACTGAGAAATAAATCGTGCTCGAAACGTCATCAGTAACTATGACTGTGTAACACTGTGAGACATGATCGAAAAAATTTTTACCCACAGCGGAACTATACTGTATCACAGTGCACAATTTCTATTCTTATATCAACGAGTAAGTCAACGACATTCTATGCATGTAATTATTTAGGTCTTCTAACCCTAACAATAAATCTAATCTTTCCGGAAACTAATCCTAACGAGAAAAAATCCCTAAAATTACTGTGGGCTAACTGGAAACAACCCTTGTCAATGTAGTTGAAGATTGAACGATCAATTCGTGGTTGTTCGCTCAAACCCAACTTCCTATATTTTCGCAGAGGCATCGATACACCAGTCATCGTCTCATCGGTCGCTGTTCAGAAAGAAGATCAAATACCGTCAGAAGTAATATCGTGATTTATTATTGTAATATTTGTTCATAGACCTTAGTTTTACGATGGTTATATGTTGGTGTTAGAATAAAGAATTCTGGAGTTGCCAATCAGTGTTTTGGTTTTTGCATCAATTAGTACTAAGCGTTTCCGAAAGGCTTCGAGGGACAGCGAAGGGCCTGGCGTAGCAAGAGCTGGGCATTAACGTTTTTGAGACATGATTGACAGTTTCTGACGGTTTGGTGACAAATTCTTACATTTTGGATAGTCTCCGTCAATCTTTCCTCGTGCTGGCCAAGTCTTCCTTGGACAAGCGTTATCTGGAAAGTTCTGGAATTTCGGTTACGTTCAGTGATGCCTGGGTCAAAGTAGGGACAGAGCGTCTTGGATGCAAACGGGAAAGTAAGTCATGGTGACTTGTCTGTTACTTGTAACGATGTGTCTGGTGCTGAACATGACATGGTTGATGTTACTGTTTCGCCGTCTAGGGATAATAGGAATATCAAACTCACTAAATATGAACCTCGGTGTTTCGACGCAAACCCAGCTGAATATTTAAAGTTTGCAAAGGAGTTTGAAATCATGCTGAATAGCTTTCTATTAAATGATGAATTGAAGTTGATGTATTTGTTGAGGTACTGCACTGGAGTTGCTTTATAAGCTACACAGTGCTGTAAGGTTATGCCCCCAAACGAAGGATACTGTGAGGCTATGAGTATACTGCGTCAAAAGTTCGGAAGACCTTCGATGATTGTAAGGAAATTATTTGAGGCTGTTAAGGGTAATGGTGGTCAATTACAAGATGACTCCCAGGCACTCACTGAGTTTCTGGATAATCTGTTGACTTACAAGAATGCATTGATTTCGATGAATTGCATGAGTGACCTCAACTCGAGTTTTATACTAGAAGTAATAGCGAGACGCCTACCTACTCGACTGCAAAGGAAGTGGGTGAAGATAAGCTCTCGTATAGAGGATGAAGGTATCGAGCCAAAGTTCGATGATATTCTGAAACTGGTAAAAGATAGTGTCAATCAATCTATGAGCAAGTTTGCCAGTATATTGAATCTCACCCCTAGAATAGAGCAGTCTGAGGGAAAAACGCAATCATTGATGACGAAAGGGCCTCAGAGAGGTGGATATCGAGAAGGCTCTATGATGTCTAGTAATGCATATAGACCTAGTGAGTGTAACAGGTTTCGTAGTACATCCTTAACAGATAAGTTACAAGATGCAAGACAAACACAGTTGTGTTTTACACGTTTGTAAGAAGTGCATACAATGATGAACTGTGAATCAGTGAGCAAGTTTAGTGATAAGCTAAATGTGAAACCAAGGTCTGACTACGAATTGTGTGACGATAACGGTGCGGTCAAGAAGCCTGTAGTTGCAACTGGTAAGCCATTGTTGAACAGAGTGTCACAGAAGTGAGGCACAGTCTCAGGAGGCAATTCTGACTCCACAAGTTTACAAGGTATTACTAGTCAGAGTGAAGGTATAAAATCTTTAGGGATTTGCGGGGAAGAACCCAAATCATCTGCTGCTGTGATTAAAGAGTTTCAAAATGGTGAAATTGACGGTAAGGTGATTATTTGTGATAATGATCATGATAGTGCATGTTTGTCTCTCGTTGATCACGATGAGATGAGAGGAATGCCTACTTCTACTGAGTTTAACAAAGGTTCTGTAATACTTGAACATGATGTAGAATTAAATGCAGATGGAGTTGCAGAAGGCATGGATACTTGTGAAACCGTCAGTGTAATTGATCAGCGTGTAGCCCACCCAACATCAGATGCTAGTGCTAAACCGGAGCTAGTAGTAAAAGATAGAATTGGTGGTAATCTTGCGGTTAGACAACTTTCTGAAAGCTGAACCATATTCGGGGCTGACTAACGAACTTAAATACTTCAAATGCTACTTCAACTCTCATCTTTACCTAATCCTCATAAATGCTAGATCTGTTCTAAATAAATTGCCGATGCTCAGAGCACTCACAGTAATATACAAACCCCCTGTAATTGTCATCACTGAATCTTGGTGTCATTCGAACATCTTGGATGAAGAAATAAGCTTAGATAACTACACACACTTTCGGTGTGACAGGGAAGGTGGTAAGGGAGGGGGTTGTCTCATGTACTTTCTGAATGCACTTACTGTATCACAGCTAGAAAGTAGTACACTTAACATGCCTGAGACTCTATGGGTTAATGTACACTTAAATAACGTAACAGCATTAATTGGATGCACCTACAGAGCACCTGGCACCTTTAGTAATTACGAGACCCAACTTATTAATACTCTGGAGCAATTATCCGACTTACAATACGATCATAAGATCCTATGTGGGGACTTTAACTTACCTGAAATCAACTGGGATATACCCACAGGCCCAACTAAATTTGATAAGTTCTTAGGCACACTGGATATACTTGGCTGGAAACAAACTGTCACTACTCCCACAAGAGGTAATAACGTACTAGACTTAATCTTCTGCCACAATATAAGCCCCCTTTCAACGCTAGTAGGTTCTGAGTTTCCAGGGAGCGACCACAAAACAGTGATATGTGCACTGCCACTTCCGCTGAATAGCAATGCATCTCATACCTCCACTTCACAACAAGTAATATATAGGAACTATAGTAAGGCAAACTGGGCCTTGGTAGAATCAATGCTAAGATCCTCCGAATGGGATGAATACTTCACTACTGATGACCTCTCGAGAGCCCTAACCATCTTCTACCATAACACTAACACATGCTTAGATGCTGTCATTCCACTCCAAACACTAAAGGTTTCCCCACACAGAAAGTCATTCATAAAACCAAAGGATCGTACGAAACTGAAGAGACTCTCAACAAGTTACTTCAAACACCACGACTTTGGCACTCTAGGTCTAATACTTAACACCCTTAGCTCCATCTCACAAGCTCGAGATTTCCGTATGAGAAAGGAAGAACGCATCGCAGTAGCCAGTCCTGCTAGAGTGTATGCACTCACAGAAATCTTAAGGAAGCGAATGAATCGCAAAAATCACAGCATTTCTCTCCTCATAGACAAAGGTAGGCTATGCACTAACTCTGCAGACATATGTGAACTATTCAACAAAACGTTTGCAGGTAACTACATTAAGCCCTCAGTCCAGCTACTCGATATACACCCTACTACTAATATGGCACAAACTCCATCTCCACTCACACCAAATAAAATCAGCACTGTTCAATTCACTTACGCTAATATTAACCAAACTATAAGAACCCTCAAAAGTTCAAAAGGTTTCGGTACCGACGGTATATCATCTTACTTCTATAAATATGGTGGCCCTGACATTCCTCTACTGCTGCTTAAAATATTCACAATGTCCCTAGAAACTCAAACTTACCCTGACATATGGAAGACAACATTCATTATGCCTAAACACAAATCTGGCTCGAAAACTGAAGTCAGTAACTACCGGCCGATCAATATCACACCTATAGCATCTAGAATTATGGAGAGACTAGTTAAAGATAACTTAATCAAACATATGCTTAGCTGCAATATTATAAGTCCGAACCAACATGGATTCCTGAAATCCAGATCATGTTTAACATGTCACCTAGACTTCTTCAATTTTGTAACCAGCAGTCGTGACAGACGGCAACTAGTACTTGTCATCTACTTTGACATCTCTAAGGCATTTGACCGTGTTGACCATTTACTGCTAATACATAAGCTGAACTCCTTAGGAATACGTGACCCATTATTAGGATGGCTTAAATCATTCCTTAACAATAGGTCCCAAATAGTTAAACTCGGGTCTGCAACCTCCAAACCTAGCCCTATCACTTCTGGTGTAGTACAAGGTAGTGTCATTGGACCCCTGCTATTTACACTATACATCAATGACATATGCGCTTGCTTCACGCACGGGAAGCCATTCATCTTTGCAGATGACCTAAAAGTAGCTTATACATTCCAAAGTGATGACTTAGGGAACTTCGAGAATGTAGTGCAGAAGGAATTAGATAAAATGACTGCTTGGTCGTCCCTATGGAATCTCCAATTTAATCTGAACAAATGTGGCTGGATCTGCTTCGGCGCACCCTCAATTGACCTGAAATTAACGCTCCAATCTGCTAACCTAACCAGACTCCGAAGTGTCGTTGACCTAGGCCTGAGGTACTCTAGTGACTTGACATTCTCTGAGCAAGTAGCATCACAGACTAGAAAATCGAGGATGCTCTTAGGATGCATACTCAGGAACTTCCACGACAATGAAGCCAAGCTAATTCTGTACAAAACATGTGTCAGACCACTACTAGAATACTGTCCATT
Organism: Trichobilharzia regenti; assembly: GCA_944472135.2. Taxonomy (NCBI): domain Eukaryota; kingdom Metazoa; phylum Platyhelminthes; class Trematoda; order Strigeidida; family Schistosomatidae; genus Trichobilharzia; species Trichobilharzia regenti. The sequence continues at coordinate 156,785,967 of OX235262.1, forward strand.
TATTATAAGCAGCACTCGCACACGTGATAAGCTAAGGATGGAAAGTATCCAACGATATTTTACCTCAAAACTACTTGGCTATGATTGTAAGATAGACTACATCTCACGGTGCATGATACTAAAACTTGACCCACTTTGGACAAGGCGACTTATTATAAACCTAATATTCTTCTTTAAGGTCCTTCACAAAATATCATTCTCAGGTAACAGGGACATACAATTAGCACAGGAAGGTTCTTACGATCTGCGTAACCAAACTTCCACAGTGACAACTCATTCTTTTAAGTCAACAATCCGTGAAAACTTCTTCACAGTCATGTATTCTAAAGTATGGAATAGCCTGCCCCTAGATGTCAGAACTTGCTCTTCGGTTACAAGCTTCAAACGCTCTCTATACAGACTGTTCCACTCTACTGAATATATTGTAGCGGTAAATAATTCCCCAAAATTATTGACCACAGCAATCACTCATTGGATGCTGACCACCACTGTTTAAGTCGACTTGTTTAGCTGAAGGCTTCCGGTCAAGCATCCCCGCCATTTGGTACCCCGTCGTGTCACGTGCACGATCACTAGCTAGCTAAGCGTTCGTCTAACGGCTTGTTTTGGTTCCAAAATATATTACGAGTTTGGACGATCAATTATTGGCTTTTGCTTTGTCTTTGGTACGCGAGAATAAATTAATTAGAAGTTGCTGAACGAGATATCCGTCAACCTCTAAACTGGTGAGCCCAACCGCGAACTTCATCCACGATAAATCCGCAGATAACCCCGGTGAGTTCGTTCCATTTTGTATTTGTTCTTGTACCATATATTATTCGACATAATTTTCGTCATGAGTGATCTTAGTCCCAAGGTCATCCGTATCCGCTCAACTCCTAAAACCATTCAGCTCGTACCATACTGGCCAGATAATGCTGAAACGTGGTTTCTGCTAGCTGAAGCAGATTTTTGTGAGCATGGGATAACCGATCAACGTTCACAGTTACTTGCAGTTATTCACGCCCTACCGCGGGAATTCAGCAAGTACGTAACATCACAGATGTTGAGTCCCGAGGTAAGTAACTCGTACGAGTTGCTCAAAGCATCCCTCCTCAGGAGAAACGTTCTCACGGACCGACAACGTCTAGATGAATTATTTCGTAACATCGAGTTAGGAGATCAGTCAGCCGTGAGCATGCTGACAAGAATGAAAGAAATCGTCGGCCAAAGTCAGTTCGACGAAGGACTGTTTAGAGAACTCTTCTTAACCAAGTTGCCACAGTCTGTACAGACCGTACTTGTGACACTTCAGGGTACTGTAATAGAGGACTTAGCTATTACTGCAGATAGGATTCTAGAAATAACTAAACGGTCTGTTCCCGAAATATGCTCGATGACTAAGCAGACTTCGAGTAAGGATCCTGCAATGATAGAGTTATGCAACTCCATCCAGCAGATGTTTAGGTCAAACATGCATTCTAACTCCTCCGACCGTCGTCCTAAATCTCCTCAACGCAGGAACTCACGTGGTCGATCTAAGTCCAAACCACGTTCACTGAAAAACCCTGACTGGTGCTGGTACCACAACACCTATGGCCAAGAAGCGAAGTGTTGCCGTAAGCCTTGTAACTTCGGAAATGTCTCAAAGTCTGTGGGAAACTATCCCGCCGGCACGCGTTAGCGGCAACCGTCGCCGGTGGCACTAGCCGCCTACTTTACATCCATGATGTGATAAGCCAGACTCGATACTTAGTCGACACAGGCGCCGAAGTCAGCGTCCTTCCTGCTACAGCAGCAGATCGACAGAAGGAACCTACCTTCAACTTACAGGCTGCAAATGGAAAACCAATCGCAACCTTTGGTAGGAAATACGTCTATCTGAACGTAGGTTTACGCAAACCTATTCGGTGGATTTTCCTTCTCGCTGACGTTACAATGCCCATCATTGGCACGGACCTACTTAATCATCATGATTTACTCGTAGACGTCCGCCGAAAACGACTGATTGACAATACTACTAGTCTGTCTATCAAAGGCATCAGCTACATAGGCCCTAGTTTGTCACCCGTTAAGATAAAGGCAATCCTTGATCCAACTTTTCAACCTATTGTTGACAAGTATCCGGAACTTAATTGCCCGTCGAACGACCTACCGTGCATAACCAGCAATGTTATGCACCACATCATTACCACAGGACAACCTGTGACATCTAAAGCACGACGATTAGCTCCTGACAAACTGAGAATCGCCAGGAATGAATTTGACCATATGCTTACCCTTGGCATCATTCGACCTTCGAATAGCCCATGGGCATCCCCACTTCATATGGTTCCGAAAAAGGATAGCAATGATTGGCGACCCACCGGTGATTACCGGCGAGTGAATGCCAAAACAACCCCTGATTGCTACCCGTTGCCTCATATACACGACTTGACGGCAACCTTATCCGGCGCGACTATATTCTCCAAAATCGACTTGGTTAAAGCGTATAACCAAATCCCGATGGCAACAGAAGATATCCCGAAAACGGCTATCATTACGCCTTTCGGACTTTTTGAATTTCTACGTATGCCATTCGGTCTCCGGAATGCAGCCCAAACATTCCAACGCTTCATTGACGAAGTATTTCGCGGTCTCGACTTTGTATACGCATACTTAGACGACTGCCTCATTGCCAGTCCAGACAAGGAAACTCACCTTAGGCACTTGGACTTGGCATTTGACAGGTTACGCCAACATGGTGTTACCATTAATATTCAAAAATGTCAAATCGGTGTTGACTCACTCGACTTTCTGGGTCACACTATTGACTGCAAGGGCATTCGCCCACTGGCTACTAAGGTCGAGGCTATACTGAACTTTCCAGAGCCACAGACGGTGAAAAGTCTCCGCACTTTTAACGGCTTAGTAAGTTATTATCGACGCTTTATTCCCAACTGTGCCTCTTTGATTCAGCCATTGACAGACCTCCTTCGAGGGAATAACAAGTCCATAGAACTTGACGCGTCTGCTCGAAATGCTTTTACCCAGATTAAAAAAGCTATTGCGAATGCCACACTTCTGATGTATCAGGATCCAACGGCACCGTTAAGTATCTCGGTTGATGCATCAAACACTGCAATCGGCGCAGTTCTACAACAGCTAGTTGACAATGAGTGGCAACCACTCGCCTTTTTCTCCGGCGCCTTCAATTAGCTGAAACGAAGTACAGCACATTCGGCAGAGAACTTCTGGCTATGTACTGTGCTATACGACATTTTAGACATTCGGTAGAGGGTCGTGAATTCATAATTTTTACGGATCACAAACCTCTGACGTACTCTCTGAACTCACCTTCAGATAAGTATTCACCCAGGGAATCACGACAACTGGATTACGTCTCACAGTTTACATCAGATATTCGCCATGTATCCGGAGTAAACAACACTGTGGCAGATGCCTTGTCGCGCGTTTGTTCCCTCACCCAAATCGACGGCATAGACCTAGTAAAACTGGCTCGTCTTCAAAAAGAAGATGCCGAACTTCAACATGAGTTGTCGAAAACAACTCTACAATTAGCTGAGAAACCCTTAGGTATGGGAAGAGATACTATTCTATGCGACATTTCCACGAGTACTCCTCGCCCCATCGTGCCTAAAAGTTATCGCCGTAACGTCTTCAATACGTTGCATGGCTTATCTCACCCAGGTATTCGAACTACTGTCAAGCTCGTAACTAGTCGGTTTTGTTGGCCTGGCATTAATAAAGAAGTAAGGGAATGGGCACACACGTGCTTAGCTTGTCAAAAGTGCAAGGTGATAAGACACACCAAAAGCCCACTTGGCACCTTTCTTCTCCCTGACGCTCGTTTCGAACACGTCCATATAGATTTGGTTGGACCCCTTCCTGAATCACATGGATATACTTATATTTTAACTTGCATCGATCGCTTCACACGATGGCCGGAAGCAGTACCCATCAAGGATGTATCTGCTGAAACAGTCGCACGCGTCTTCGTAGAAAGATGGATTGCTAACTTTGGATGCCCATCTTCCATAACAACTGATCGCGGGCGGCAATTCGAAAGTGGCTTATTCTTCGCCCTGACTAAAATATTAGGTTGCATGCGATTTCGAACAACAGCCTACCATCCTCAAGCTAATGGTATGGTAGAACGTCTACACAGACAGCTGAAAGCTGGTCTGTCAGCTGCAAACACCACCCATTGGACTGAATCCCTTCCGTTAGTTCTCCTAGGGATACGAAACGCCTTGAAAACCGATGCTGGTTGTACTAGCGCCGAGCTAGTATATGGCACGACACTGCGACTGCCTGGTGAATTTGTTTCTCCCTCGAGCTTCCCACCAGTGGTAGATCACGCTTCATACGTCAGCAGGCTTACAAACGCAATGCGTTCAGTTAAACCTGCTCCCCTTCGTCCACAGTCCATTGATGTTTTCGTTCATCCGTGTTTGAAAACTTCTTCACATGTATTTGTTCGTCGCGACTCTGTGCGCAGACCCCTGGAACCCCCATACGACGGACCTTATAAGGTAATTAAACGTTCTGATAAATTCTTTGTCTTGGACAAAAACGGCCGCGAGGACACCGTCAGCATTGACCGTCTGAAACCGGCTTACTTGGAGGGTAATCCTATTAGCATAGAGCTGAACGTACCCCAAAATCCACAAGTAACAGAAGATCGTTTAGACATCGATGAAGTCACTAGCACAGCGACAGCTACCGAACCTTCTATCGAGCCTCCCAAGAAAACCCGTTCTGGACGCACCGTAAGGTTCCCAGAATATCTGCACACTTATTTGACTTAACGAAGTCGTGTGATTCACGCAACTCATTCGTTTGTGGTACTGACTATTTTTTTGACGTATCAATTTTTTTATATACAGTACCACCGAACACAAAAAATTTTTTTTCAACAGTTCATGTAACATACACAAAAAAATTAATTAGATGTATTTTTTTTCGATGTTCTGAACTTAGCATTATTTTACTGTATAGTAAATGCACACAATTTTTTTAACCAAAAAGCTCATTTCGTACATTTTCCTCGACATGGTTCTTAGCGTTCTTGTTTTCTTTTCCAGGTGCGACGGGCACTGGACAGGAAACAAACGAAGCACGGAATCCAACGAACAACAACAAGGAAGCTATGTACAAACACCCTATTAGCATAGGCAGACAAACCAGTAGGCATACGACCAAGCCGCTCGGAAGATTTTTTTCACCCGAAAGGGAACCATCGAGTTTTTTTACTTCCGGCTGGTTCTGTCTTAGGGTCCTCACGACCCCACTAGGGGGGAGTGAGCTGTAGCGGTAAATAATTCCCCAAAATTATTGACCACAGCAATCACTCATTGGATGCTGACCACCACTGTTTAAGTCGACTTGTTTAGCTGAAGGCTTCCGGTCAAGCATCCCCGCCATTTGGTACCCCGTCGTGTCACGTGCACGATCACTAGCTAGCTAAGCGTTCGTCTAACGGCTTGTTTTGGTTCCAAAATATATTTTCAAAGTTCGGACGATCAATTATTGGCTTTTGCTTTGTCTTTGGTACGCGAGAATAAATTAATTAGAAGTTGCTGAACGAGATATCCGTCAAGCATTAAAATATTAATAAACTATTTACTCCTAAAACGAATCAACTACTAATCTACTACAGCACCTAAAAAACGCACTTCAACACCCTTAACAATCTAAAAACCATAAATAAACTAGCGGCATGGATGCATAAAGACTTAGTACGGAACATACAGGAATGGTTTACCCCTAGAAATAGGACGTGTCACTTTATTGTAACCTTCAAACGCTTGCTATATGAACTGTTTTATCCCAAAGTCTATCCCTACCAGAACTCATTACTTATTTCTAAAACGCATCAGTCATTAGAACACTAAAACGCTCAGACTCATTAATACACATCATGACACTAAATAGACTCTAAGACTTCGCATAAATTCGTAAAAAGAACTAACTGAAAATAATTTCTTAATAGTTTATTATACAGTTGACATAAACAATTTATATATATATATACATTAATGTCCTTTTAATGTTCACATACTTTCTGTTTTCGGTACTCTGCTACTCCTATTCATCTTCTGGTCGAGGTCGAACAACCCTGCATCTAAACTGAAATGAGGATTAATTCCAAACCATCTATCTCATAACCACCCAAATTCCATGAACGATCCAATTCTACCATTTGAAGACGCTGGCGAACATGCTGTAAATGAGTATTCATGATCTGAAATGAAGAAGCAACTGGTTTTCGAACAGTTTTCAACATTTTTCTGAACTTACGAATGCAGTCCGCCATGCAGACACAATTGGAGCAAATGGAGAATTCTGGAACCGACCTCAGCACCATTTGATGCAGTAAAACAACTTCACATGACCTCATCTAGTTTTCGCATCCACGATCAAATTTCTTTCCTGTTATAAAACTACGATAAGACTACTGAAAAAATGGAATAAATATATCACTGATCTCAACATAATACATCAATAAACTTTGAGCCAAGGGTGCTGTTCACAACAAAGTTATGTAAGAGAATTGACTTCAAGCTTCTTTTTCCTAGATATCCGTATTACATTCGTCTGATGTCTGGGTTTTTTTAATGCGAAGACAATATCTCTATATCTCTTTATGTGCTGCAAAAACAGACTTTATAGCAGACTGTTCCGTCTGACTCTCATGTCAGAGGGAACAACCAAACTGTAAATTCGTCATACATCAAATTATGTGTAATTTATATAATAACTTATCCATGCCTGTACAATTGGTATGTTCCTGCATAAACAGGAAGAAATATATTATTATTATTAACAACAGCACCTTGTGATCCACCGCTAAGTTCATCAACTTGTGTCACTCAGTCGTCGTTGGTGTTGTCATCCACAATGGAAAAGGCACCCATGAACTAAAGTAACTTGTGCAATGATTATGATAGTATTAATGCATTTGAAAGGACGAAGGATATTGCTCAGTTTAGTGAGGATAAGCCAGGTGTAAACAAGAGAGTAATTGTTAAATTGGCTTGCATGAGTAAAAGCACTTCTAGTTTCAAGTTACTATTTGAATGCTATTATCTTTGGTGTGAATTACTCCGTTTCTACGCTTGGTTGATCAGATACGTCGTGTGCTTGTCAGTCATCTATATTTTACGACTCAATGACATGGGAGTGTTACCGTTCAGATTTGAGGATATAGATGATAGAGGGAAGTCAGCAAATGAACTCTGCGACGATTTTCCAACCTAGAGCGTCAACCTGAGAAGGGTTGTAGGCGTACTGCTGTAAATCCTACAACTCTTCAAAGGGTAGCTCATCAATGAGCAGCCCAATGTGCTTGGTGTGTGATTTTGTATATAAGTTCGTGTTGTATATACTGAATTGGTATCATCGTTCATCTGTCTGTTGGTAATTTTGTTTGTGTCTGGACGTCTTCCACTTGTATCATCAGCCTGAGAAGGAACGTAGGCGTACTGCTCTATGTCCTGCGATTCTTCAAAGGAATTACATCGAGACACGATAGGTATCAGCATCGTCTCGAAAACTGTTAATGCCCAGCGCTTTCTACGCTGGGACTCACGCTGTTCCTCGAAGCCTTTCGGAAACGCCTAGTACTAATTGACGCAAACCCAAAACACTGAGTGGCGACTCCAGAATTCTTTATTCTAACACCAACATATAACCATCGTAAAACTAAGGTCCCCTTTAGTCTTTCCTGGGTTATTGAAAAAGGACTATACCATCTTGAGAAGAATGTTGAAGGCAGTTAGTAGGACTAGCGGTGTAAAACTCAGTCAGCTCGTCACAACATTAGTGGATAAGCATCTGAATACATGTGAGAAATGGTCTAAAACCATACTCTCTGACTGCCAACACCCCCTCTATTCCCAAATCTCTCCTTGCATCTCATCAGGTGGAACCAGAAATCAGTATAAAATAATATATGCTCGTACAAACAAGTACAGGAACTCAACGATACCATATTTGGCCCGTGTTCTAAGTGACAGGGACAATGTTAAGCGTGAAAATCATGACTTGCTTTGTAATAATATATTTCTTCCTGTTTATGCAGGAACATACCAATTGTACAGGCATGGATAAGTTATTATATAAATTACACAAATTGATGTATGATGAATTTACAGTTTGGTTGTTCTTTCTGACATTAGAGTCAGACGGAACAGTCTGCTATAAAGTCTGTTTGTGTAGCACATAAAGAGATATAGAGATATTGTCTTCGCATTAAAAAAACCCAGACATCAGATGAATGTAATACAAATATCTGGGAAAAAAAGCTTGAAGTCAATTCTCTTACATAACTTTGTTGTGAACAGCACCCTTGGCTCAAAGTTTATTGATGTATTATGTTGAGATCAGTGATATATTTATTCCATTTTTTCAGTAGTCTTATCGTAGTTTTATAACAGGAAAGAAATTTGATCGTGGATGCGAAAACTAGATGAGGTCATGTGAAGTTGTTTTACTGCATCAAATGGTGCTGAGGTCGGTTCCAGAATTCTCCATTTGCTCCAATTGTGTCTGCATGGCGGACTGCATTCGTAAGTTCAGAAAAATGTTGAAAACTGTTCGAAAACCAGTTGCTTCTTCATTTCAGATCATGAATACTCATTTACAGCATGTTCGCCAGCGTCTTCAAATGGTAGAATTGGATCGTTCATGGAATTTGGGTGGTTATGAGATAGATGGTTTGGAATTAATCCTCATTTCAGTTTAGATGCAGGGTTGTTCGACCTCGACCAGAAGATGAATAGGAGTAGCAGAGTACCGAAAACAGAAAGTATGTGAACATTAAAAGGACATTAATGTATATATATATAATTGTTTATGTCAACTGTATAATAAACCATTAAGAAATTATTTTCAGTTAGTTCTTTTTACGAATTTATGCGAAGTCTTAGAGTCTATTTAGTGTCATGATGTGTATTAATGAGTCTGAGCGTTTTAGTGTTCTAATGACTGATGCGTTTTAGAAATAAGTAATGAGTTCTGGTAGGGATAGACTTTGGGATAAAACAGTTCATATAGCAAGCGTTTGAAGGTTACAATAAAGTGACACGTCCTATTTCTAGGGGTAAACCATTCCTGTATGTTCCGTACTAAGTCTTTATGCATCCATGCCGCTAGTTTATTTATGGTTTTTAGATTGTTAAGGGTGTTGAAGTGCGTTTTTTAGGTGCTGTAGTAGATTAGTAGTTGATTCGTTTTAGGAGTAAATAGTTTATTGATATAGTCAGTAGAGTGAAACAGTCTATGCAGAGAGCGTTTGAAACTTGTAACCGAAGAGCAAGTTCTGACATCTAGGGGAAGGCTATTCCATATTTTAGAATACATGACTGTGAAGAAGTTTTCACGGAGTGTTGACCTAAAAGAATGAGTTGTCACTGTGGAAGTTTGGTTACGCAGATCGTAAGAACCTTCCTGTGCGAATTGTATGTCCCTGTTACCTGAGAATGATATTTTGTGAAGGACCTTAAAGAAGAATATTAGGTTTATAATAAGTCGCCTTGTCCAAAGTGGGTCAAGTTTTAGGATCATGCACCGTGAGGTGTAGTCTTTCTTGCAATCATAGCCAAGTAGTTTTGACGTAAAATATCGTTGGATACTTTCCATCCTTAGCTTATCACGTGTGCGAGTGCTGCTTATAATAAATGGACAGTATTCTAGTAGTGGTCTGACACATGTTTTGTACAGAATTAGCTTGGCTTCATTGTCGTGGAAGTTCCTGAGTATGCATCCTAAGAGCATCCTCGATTTTCTAGTCTGTGATGCTACTTGCTCAGAGAATGTCAAGTCACTAGAGTACCTCAGGCCTAGGTCAACGACACTTCGGAGTCTGGTTAGGTTAGCGGATTGAAGCGTTAATTTCAGGTCAATTGAGGGTGCACCGAAGCAGATCCAGCCACATTTTTTCAGATTGAATTGGAGGTTCCATAGGGACGACCAAGCAGTCATTTTATCTAATTCCTTCTGCACTACATTCTCGAAGTTCCCTAAGTCATCACTTTGGAATGTATAGGCTACTTTTAGGTCATCTGCAAAGATGAATGGCTTCCCATGCGTGAAGCAAGCGCATATGTCATTGATGTATAGTGTAAATAGTAGGGGTCCAATGACAATACCTTGTACTACACCAGAAGTGATAGGGCTAGGTTTGGAGGTTGCAGACCCGAGTTTAACTATTTGGGACCTGTTGTTAAGGAATGATTTAAGCCATCCTAATAAAGGGTCACGTATTCCTAAGGAGCTCAGCTTATTTGTTAGCAGTATATGGTCAACACGGTCAAATGCCTTAGAAATGTCAAAGTAGATGACAAGTACTAGTTGCCGTCTGTCACGACTGCTGGTTGCAAAATTGAAGAAGTCTAGGTGACATGTTAGGCATGATCTGGATTTCAGGAATCCATGTTGGTTTGGACTTATAATATTCTGTATCGCGTTACGTTCAACGTTTGCGTTACATTTTTACGTGATTCGTTACATAAAATTTATCTTGTTGTAGTACTTGCACAAGTACTATACTACCTCCATACTTGTAACCACTAACTTCCATTTCTAATAGTTATGGTTAGTCAAAGTAAAAAGCAACGAACCCATTCCCCTGTAAAACTGGTGTCTAATTTAACGTCCTTGATTGCTACATCAAGCAACACACCCCCTACAAACGGCTATAATGAGTCACATAACTCACTTGTATGCCGTAAGCGTCGAGCTGTAACTGAGGATAAAACTGTACTGACAGCTAGTATTAGCACTACTCCTAAAAATTCAGTACCCTCTGCTCATACAGAACCCCTCCCTTCACCTTATGTGCTTATCGAAAAACTCCAGCCATCAAGCTCTTCTTCAGTACTATCTTCAGAAATAGAACTTCTAAAGTTGTCTATAGGTGAACTTAAGGCTGAGTTAAGGGAAATAAAAAACAGCAAGTCAGTAAATGCTGGAAACATCGAAACCGATACCGAGATATCCAAATTATCAGATCAGATCAGCGATATCAGATCGCAGGTCTGTGAATTGACACCTCTAACTATCCTCATGAAAACTGTAAACCTTAACAAGCTTGACACAGAATCGGTAACTAAGGTAGATAACCTCATTAATTTTGTTACCACAGAAGTAACAAAACGACTCGACGCAAAACTGAGTGCTATTGTCTACAACGTTCCGGACAATGAGGCACTAAAAAAGGTACAGCGCATCTTACTTAGTGAAGCGAAAATGCCTAACTCCAAGACTAAGTGCTATAGGCTGAAGAAGAGTCAACATGAGAAGTGTTGTCCTATTCGTTTTCAGTTCGAAACACCGGCAGAGACCAGAAAATTCATTCACTCCCAACACACCCTATCGCAAGCCAGAAACTACAAACATATAAAGGTCGGGGTGGACAAAACAGTCATAGAAAGGCGCGCATACAACTATCTTGCTAAGACTAATTGTGAAATAGGTAATAGGACATTGCAAGCAGCCATTATTCCCAACCCTGTGAAAGATACAGTAGACCCCACCGCATCACCCCTCTCAAAACACACAGAAATATCCCATCAGAGTGCAACACCAGCCGAAAGGCCACTAGACTGTAACCAAATAAATAACAAAACCATACCACCTATCACCGCAGAATCTAAAATGCCATTAAATAACCCCAGAAAAAAAGCCAAAACCCCCCGAAATTCCACTTTGTCTTCTCCTAGCCATAACTTCATTGCTAAAGGTAAGGAAAATATGCCCCTAAACCATACAAACAAAAACAGTGGCAGCTTAAATAAACCCACACTTCCCACGGTCAATAGTACTAGCACCCACAACGTGCTAAATCGCACCATGGCACACACTGATATCCAATGTCACAACAATGTCACCCTCAATAGTACAAGTGGTAATAGTCAGAACTCGGCTATCAACAACTTAGGGTCTTCAGAGTATGGCACACAAACAAATTTTGACCGGATATATGGTACAAGTCTGCTGGGAACTAACCCACAATGCAGTACACATGAAACCCACACAAGGACACAACTAGCATCAAACAATAGGTGGAATAATAAGCCATGGTCATCAAAGGATCCAATCATTTTTTATCCCCCGCGTCCCTGTCAGCGTTGAAAAAACAGCTGGTAGGGATGTTAACACTCCTAAACCACTAGAGCTGGCTCCCTCCTTGCATGAAAACAGGAACGGTCTAGTGCACCCGTATCCATTAGGCACACTTGACACCTGCACAAATATAGGTCAAATAAAGAACCCTACCCACTTCTGTAACCTAACTAAAAATAAAAATTCCTTAGTCTATAGCAAATCCAGTACTCCAACTCCTAATTCTTCACCGAAAACAGCACACACCAACTCGATAGACATAGGTGAGCATGATGCTGAAACTCCTCTTAACATAGGATCATCATGTCAAGCAGAACTACTGGGTGCTGAACCATATTCGGGGCTGACTAACGAACTTAAATACTTCAAATGCTACTTCAACTCTCATCTTTACCTAATCCTCATAAATGCTAGATCTGTTCTAAATAAATTGCCGATGCTCAGAGCACTCACAGTAATATACAAACCCCCTGTAATTGTCATCACTGAATCTTGGTGTCATTCGAACATCTTGGATGAAGAAATAAGCTTAGATAACTACACACACTTTCGGTGTGACAGGGAAGGTGGTAAGGGAGGGGGTTGTCTCATGTACTTTCTGAATGCACTTACTGTATCACAGCTAGAAAGTAGTACACTTAACATGCCTGAGACTCTATGGGTTAATGTACACCTAAATAACGTAACAGCATTAATTGGATGCACCTACAGAGCACCTGGCACCTTTAGTAATTACGAGACCCAACTTATTAATACTCTGGAGCAATTATCCGACTTACAATACGACCATAAGATCCTATGTGGGGACTTTAACTTACCTGAAATCAACTGGGATATACCCACAGGCCCAACTAAATTTGATAAGTTTTTAGGCACACTGGATATACTTGGCTGGAAACAAACTGTCACTACTCCCACAAGAGGTAATAACGTACTAGACTTAATCTTCTGCCACAATATAAGCCCCCTTTCAACGCTAGTAGGTTCTGAGTTTCCAGGGAGCGACCACAAAACAGTGATATGTGCACTGCCACTTCCGCTGAGTAGCAATGCATCTCATACCTCCACTTCACAACAAGTAATATATAGGAACTATAGTAAGGCAAACTGGGCCTTAGTAGAATCAATGCTAAGATCCTCCAAATGGGATGAATACTTCACTACTGATGACCTATCGAGAGCCCTAACCATCTTCTACCATAACACTAACACATGCTTAGATGCTGTCATTCCACTCCAAACACTAAAGGTTTCCCCACACAGAAAGTCATTCATAAAACCAAAGGATCGTACGAAACTGAAGAGACTCTCAACAAGTTACTTCAAACACCACGACTTTGGCACTCTAGGTCTAATACTTAACACCCTTAGCTCCATCTCACAAGCTCGAGATCACCGTATGAGAAAGGAAGAACGCATCGCAGTAGCCAGTCCTGCTAGAGTGTATGCACTCACAGAAATCTTAAGGAAGCGAATGAATCGCAAAAATCACAGCATTTCTCTCCTCATAGACAAAGGTAGGCTATGCACTAACTCTGCAGACATATGTGAACTATTCAACAAAACGTTTGCAGGTAACTACATTAAGCCCTCAGTCCAGCTACTCGATATACACCCTACTACTAATATGACACAAACTCCATCTCCACTCACACCAAATAAAATCAGCACTGTTCAATTCACTTACGCTAATATTAACCAAACTATAAGAACCCTCAAAAGTTCAAAAGGTTTCGGTACCGACGGTATATCATCTTACTTCTATAAATATGGTGGCCCTGACATTCCTCTACTGCTTCTTAAAATATTCACAATGTCCCTAGAAACTCAAACTTACCCTGACATATGGAAGACAACATTCATTATGCCTAAACACAAATCTGGCTCGAAAACTGAAGTCAGTAACTACCGGCCGATCAATATCACACCTATAGCATCTAGAATCATGGAGAGACTAGTCAAAGATAACCTAATCAAACATATGCTTAGCTGCAATATTATAAGTCCGAACCAACATGGATTCCTGAAATCCAGATCATGTTTAACATGTCACCTAGACTTCTTCAATTTTGTAACCAGCAGTCGTGACAGACGGCAACTAGTACTTGTCATCTACTTTGACATTTCTAAGGCATTTGACCGTGTTGACCATTTACTGCTAACAAATAAGCTGAACTCCTTAGGAATACGTGACCCATTATTAGGATGGCTTAAATCATTCCTTAACAACAGGTCCCAAATAGTTAAACTCGGGTCTGCAACCTCCAAACCTAGCCCTATCACTTCTGGTGTAGTACAAGGTAGTGTCATTGGACCCCTACTATTTACACTATACATCAATGACATATGCGCTTGCTTCACGCATGGGAAACCATTCATCTTTGCAGATGACCTAAAAGTAGCCTATACATTCCAAAGTGATGACTTAGGGAACTTCGAGAATGTAGTGCAGAAGGAATTAGATAAAATGACTGCTTGGTCGTCCCTATGGAACCTCCAATTCAATCTGAAAAAATGTGGCTGGATCTGCTTCGGTGCACCCTCAATTGACCTGAAATTAACGCTTCAATCCGCTAACCTAACCAGACTCCGAAGTGTCGTTGACCTAGGCCTGAGGTACTCTAGTGACTTGACATTCTCTGAGCAAGTAGCATCACAGACTAGAAAATCGAGGATGCTCTTAGGATGCATACTCAGGAACTTTCACGACAATGAAGCCAAGCTAATTCTGTACAAAACATGTGTCAGACCACTACTAGAATACTGTCCATTTATTATAAGCAGCACTCGCACACGTGATAAGCTAAGGATGGAAAGTATCCAACGATATTTTACCTCAAAACTACTTGGCTATGATTGTAAGAAAGACTACATCTCACGGTGCATGATCCTAAAACTTGACCCACTTTGGACAAGGCGACTTATTATAAACCTAATATTCTTCTTTAAGGTCCTTCACAAAATATCATTCTCAGGTAACAGGGACATACAATTCGCACAGGAAGGTTCTTACGATCTGCGTAACCAAACTTCCACAGTGACAACTCATTCTTTTAGGTCAACACTCCGTGAAAACTTCTTCACAGTCATGTATTCTAAAATATGGAATAGCCTTCCCCTAGATGTCAGAACTTGCTCTTCGGTTACAAGTTTCAAACGCTCTCTGCATAGACTGTTTCACTCTACTGACTATATCAATAAACTATTTACTCCTAAAACGAATCAACTACTAATCTACTACAGCACCTAAAAAACGCACTTCAACACCCTTAGCAATCTAAAAACTATAAATAAACTAGCAGCATGGATGCATAAAGACTTAGTACGGAACATACAGGATTAGTTTACCCCTAGAAATAGGACGTGTCACTTTATTGTAACCTTCAAACGCTTGCTATATAAACTGTTTTATCCCAAAGACTATCCCTACCAGAACTCATCACTTATTTCTAAAACGCATCAGTCATTAGAACACTAAAACGCTCAGACTCATTAATACACATCATGACACTAAATAGACTCTAAGACTTCGCATAAATTCGTAAAAAAAACTAACTAAAAATAATTTCTTAATAATTTATTATACAGTTTATATAAACAATATATATATATACATTAATGTCCTTTTAATGTTCACATACTTTCTCTTTTTGGTACTCTGATACTCCTATTCATCTTCTGGTCGAGGTCGAACAACCCTGCATCTAAACTGAAATGAGGATTAATTCCAAACCGTCTATCTCATAACCACTGAAATTCCATGAACGATCCAATTCTACCATTTGAAGACGCTGGCGAACATGCTGTAAATGAGTATTCATGATCTGAAATGAAGAAGCAACTGGTTTTCAAACAGTTTTCAACATTTTTCTGAACTTACGAATGCAGTCCGCCATGCAGACACAAATGGAGCAAATGGAGAATTCTGGAATCGACCTCAGCACCATTTGATGCAGTAAAACAACTACACATGACCTCATCTAGTTTTCGCATCCACGATCAAATTTCTTTCCTGTTATAAAACTACGATAAGACTACTGAAAAAATAGAATAAATATATCACTGATCTCAACATAATACATCAATAAACTTTGATCCGAGGGTGCTGTTCACAACAAAGTTATGTAAGAGGATTGACTTCAAGCTTTTTTTCCCAGATATTTGTATTACATTCATCTGATGTCTGGGTTTTTTTTAATGCGAAGACAATATTTCTATATCTCTTTATGTGCTACACAAACAGACTTTATAGCAGACTGTTCCGTCTGACTCTAATGTCAGAAAGAACAACCAAACTGTAAATTCATCATACATCAATTTGTGTAATTTATATAATAACTTATCCATGCCTGTACAATTGGTATGTTCCTGCATAAACAGGAAGAAATATATTATTATTATTATTACCTGAGAATGATATTTTGTGAAGGACCTTAAAGAAGAATATTAGGTTTATAATAAGTCGCCTTGTCCAAAGTGGGTCAAGTTTTAGGATCATGCACCGTGAGATGTAGTCTTTCTTACAATCATAGCCAAGTAGTTTTGAGGTAAAATATCGTTGAATACTTTCCATCCTTAGCTTATCACGTGTGCGAGTGCTGCTTATAATAAATGGACAGTATTCTAGTAGTGGTCTGACACATGTTTTGTACAGAATTAGCTTGGCTTCATTGTCGTGGAAGTTCCTGAGTATGCATCCTAAGAGCATCCTCGATTTTCTAGTCTGTGATGCTACTTGCTCAGAGAATGTCAAGTCACTAGAGTACCTCAGGCCTAGGTCAACGACACTTCGGAGTCTTGTTAGGTTAGCAGATTGGAGCGTTAATTTCAGGTCAATTGAGGGTGCACCGAAGCAGATCCAGCCACATTTGTTCAGATTAAATTGGAGATTCCATAGGGACGACCAAGCAGCCATTTTATCTAATTCCTTCTGTACTACATTCTCGAAGTTCCCTAAGTCATCACTTTGGAATGTATAAGCTACTTTTAGGTCATCTGCAAAGATGAATGGTTTCCCGTGCGTGAAGCAAGCGCATATGTCATTGATGTATAGTGTAAATAGGAGGGGTCCAATGACACTACCTTGTACTACACCAGAAGTGATAGGGCTAGGTTTGGAGGTTGCAGACCCGAGTTTAACTATTTGGGACCTGTTGTTAAGGAATGATTTAAGCCATCCTAATAATGGGTCACGTATTCCTAAGGAGTTCAGCTTATTTGTTAGCAGTATATGGTCAACACGGTCAAATGCCTTAGAAATGTCAAAGTAGATGACAAGTACTAGTTGCCGTCTGTCACGACTGCTGGTTACAAAATTGAAGAAGTCTAGGTGACATGTTAAACATGATCTGGATTTCAGGAATCCATGTTGGTTCGGACTTATGATGTTGCAGCTAAGCATATGTTTGATTAAGTTATCTTTGACTAGTCTCTCCATGATTCTAGATGCTATAGGTGTGATATTGATTGGCCGGTAGTTACTGACTTCAGTTTTCGAGCCAGATTTGTGTTTAGGCATAATGAATGTTGTCTTCCATATGTCAGGGTAAGTTTGAGTTTCTAGGGACATTGTGAATATTTTAAGAAGCAGTAGAGGAATGTCAGGGCCACCATATTTATAGAAGTAAGATGATATACCGTCGGTACCGAAACCTTTTGAACTTTTGAGGGTTCTTATAGTTTGGTTAATATTAGCGTAAGTGAATTGAACAGTGCTGATTTTATTTGGTGTGAGTGGAGATGGAGTTTGTGTCATATTAGTAGTAGGGTGTATATCGAGTAGCTGGACTGAGGGCTTAATGTAGTTACCTGCAAAAGTTTTGTTGAATAGTTCACATATGTCTGCAGAGTTAGTGCATAGCCTACCTTTGTCTATGAGGAGAGAAATGCTGTGATTTTTGCGATTCATTCGCTTCCTTAAGATTTCTGTGAGTGCATACACTCTAGCAGGACTGGCTACTGCAATGCGTTCTTCCTTTCTCATACGGTGATCTCGAGCTTGTGAGATGGAGCTAAGGGTGTTAAGTATTAGACCTAGAGTGCCAAAGTCGTGGTGTTTGAAGTAACTTGTTGAGAGTCTCTTCAGTTTCGTACGATCCTTTGGTTTTATGAATGACTTTCTGTGTGGGGAAACCTTTAGTGTTTGGAGTGGAATGACAGCATCTAAGCATGTGTTAGTGTTATGGTAGAAGATGGTTAGGGCTCTCGAGAGGTCATCAGTAGTGAAGTATTCATCCCATTCGGAGGATCTTAGCATTGATTCTACCAAGGCCCAGTTTGCCTTACTATAGTTCCTATATATTACTTGTTGTGAAGTGGAGGTATGAGATGCATTGCTACTCAGCGGAAGTGGCAGTGCACATATCACTGTTTTGTGGTCGCTCCCTGGAAACTCAGAACCTACTAGCGTTGAAAGGGGGCTTATATTGTGGCAGAAGATTAAGTCTAGTACGTTATTACCTCTTGTGGGAGTAGTGACAGTTTGTTTCCAGCCAAGTATATCCAGCGTGCCTAAAAACTTATCAAATTTAGTTGGGCCTGTGGGTATATCCCAGTTGATTTCAGGTAAGTTAAAGTCCCCACATAGGATCTTATGGTCGTATTGTAAGTCGGATAATTGCTCCAGAGTATTAATAAGTTGGGTCTCGTAATTACTAAAGGTGCCAGGTGCTCTGTAGGTGCATCCAATTAATGCTGTTACGTTATTTAAGTGTACATTAACCCATAGAGTCTCAGGCATGTTAAGTGTACTACTTTCTAGCTGTGATACAGTAAGTGCATTCAGAAAGTACATGAGACAACCCCCTCCCTTACCACCTTCCCTGTCACACCGAAAGTGTGTGTAGTTATCTAAGCTTATTTCTTCATCCAGGATGTTCGAATGACACCAAGATTCAGTGATGACAATTACAGGGGGTTTGTATATTACTGTGAGTGCTCTGAGCATCGGCAATTTATTTAGAACAGATCTAGCATTTATGAGGATTAGGTAAAGATGAGAGTTGAAGTAGCATTTGAAGTATTTAAGTTCGTTAGTCAGCCCCGAATATGGTTCAGCACCCAGTAGTTCTGCTTGACATGACGATCCTATGTTAAGAGGAGTTTCAGCATCATGCTCACCTATGTCTATCGAGTTGGTGTGTGCTGTTTTCGGTGAAGAATTAGGAGTTGGAGTACTGGATTTGCTATAGACTAAGGAATTTTTATTTTTAGTTAGGTTACAGAAGTGGGTAGGGTTCTTTATTTGACCTATACTTGTGCAAGTGTCAAGTGTGCCTAATGGATACGGGTGCACTAGACCGTTCCTGTTTTCATGCAAGGAGGGAGCCAGCTCTAGTGGTTTAGGAGTGTTAACATCCCTACCAGCTGTTTTTTCAACGCTGACAGGGACGCGGGGGATAAAAAATGATTGGATCCTTGTGATGACCATGGCTTATTATTCCACCTATTGTTTGATGCTAGTTGTGTCCTTGTGTGGGTTTCGTGTGTACTGCATTGTGGGTTAGTTCCCAGCAGACTTGTACCATATATCCGGTCAAAATTTGTTTGTGTGCCATACTCTGAAGACCCTGAGTTGTTGATAGCCGAGTTCTGACTATTACCACTTGTACTATTGAGGGTGACATTGTTGTGACATTGGATATCAGTGTGTGCCATGGTGCGATTTAGCACGTTGTGGGTGCTAGTACTATTGACCGTGGGAAGTGTGGGTTTATTTAAGCTGCCACTGTTTTTGTTGGTATGATTTAGGGGCATATTTTCCTTATCTTTAGCAATGAAGTTATGGCTAGGAGAGGACAAAGTCGAATTTCGGGGGGTTTTGACTTTTTTTCTGGGGTTATTTAATGGCATTTTAGATTCTGCGGTGATAGGTGGTATGGTTTTATTATTTATTTGGTTACAGTCTAGTGGCCTTTCGGCTGGTGTTGCACTCTGATGGGATATTTCTGTGTGTTTTGAGAGGGGTGATGCGGTGGGGTCTACTGTATCTTTCACAGGGTTGGGAATAATGGCTGCTTGCAATGTCCTATTACCTATTTCACAATTAGTCTTAGCAAGATAGTTGTATGCGCGCCTTTCTATGACTGTTTTGTCCACCCCGACCTTTATATGTTTGTAGTTTCTGGCTTGCGATAGGGTGTGTTGGGAGTGAATGAATTTTCTGGTCTCTGCCGGTGTTTCGAACTGAAAACGAATAGGACAACACTTCTCATGTTGACTCTTCTTCAGCCTATAGCACTTAGTCTTGGAGTTAGGCATTTTCGCTTCACTAAGTAAGATGCGCTGTACCTTTTTTAGTGCCTCATTGTCCGGAACGTTGTAGACAATAGCACTCAGTTTTGCGTCGAGTCGTTTTGTTACTTCTGTGGTAACAAAATTAATGAGGTTATCTACCTTAGTTACCGATTCTGTGTCAAGCTTGTTAAGGTTTACAGTTTTCATGAGGATAGTTAGAGGTGTCAATTCACAGACCTGCGATCTGATATCGCTGATCTGATCTGATAATTTGGATATCTCGGTATCGGTTTCGATGTTTCCAGCATTTACTGACTTGCTGTTTTTTATTTCCCTTAACTCAGCCTTAAGTTCACCTATAGACAACTTTAGAAGTTCTATTTCTGAAGATAGTACTGAAGAAGAGCTTGATGGCTGGAGTTTTTCGATAAGCACATAAGGTGAAGGGAGGGGTTCTGTATGAGCAGAGGGTACTGAATTTTTAGGAGTAGTGCTAATACTAGCTGTCAGTACAGTTTTATCCTCAGTTACAGCTCGACGCTTACGGCATACAAGTGAGTTATGTGACTCATTATAGCCGTTTGTAGGGGGGGTGTTGCTTGATGTAGCAATCAAGGACGTTAAATTAGACACCAGTTTTACAGGGGAATGGGTTCGTTGCTTTTTACTTTGATTAACCATAACTATTAGAAATGGAAGTTAGTGGTTACAAGTATGGAAGTAGTATAGTACTTGTGCAAGTACTACAACAAGATAAATTTTATGTAACGAATCACGTAAAAATGTAACGCAAACGTTGAACGTACCGCGATGCAAGTGTTAATAACATAATTTTGGCCCTTGTTATTTCCCCCTTATACTCTCTTGTTTGTACTCTATAGTGAACAACCTTCTTAAACATACTTAGCTACCTAATATTATTATCATTGACTTACTTTTTTGTACTTTACTCTATTCCTTCTTTTGTTTATTTACTGGGTCCGACTATATCATCACTATGATTATTACAAAACTGTCCCGTCATTAACTATCATGTAATATTAATTTTTGTGGTTGTTCTTTGTTCGGCACTGTTTAACTGACAATCTTGGTTGTGAACGCCGTTATCACCATCTTAAAATTTTGTATTATGCATGATTACTCACACTATCACTACAAACACCGCATTAGTGCTGACAACAAAAAAAAAACAACCTGAAATGTTTATTTTATGATTGTTTAGTGTTGTTCAATCAAATTAACTGATCATCTTGGCTATAAACATTCTCAAGAACATCTCAATAATTTCTTGTATGATTATAGCTGTCACTGTTCACCACGCATACACACATCATAGCTTCCACTACCCAGTACTGAAATATTTTTTTCATCATTGGTGTTTATCTTCCTTTCTACTTGGTATTTTTATTTGCATTTTTTCTTTTGTTTTTTCGTTATTTCTGTGTTTCCATTTTGGTTTTTTGCTGTGTTTTTTATATATATTTATATTTTTTGTAATACTCCTTTTAAATGTACGATGAAATTAGATGCAATATTGTAGATATGTGCTGAAAATTCCACACTGTACCACAAGTACTGTTTCTGGAATAAAGCGAAATTGTTATGTTAAGTTATGAACAAATATTACAATAATAAATCACGATATAACTTCTGACGGTATTTGATCTTCTTTCTGAACAGCGACCGATGAGACGATGACTAGTGTATCGATGCCTCTGCGAAAATATAGGAAGTTGGGTTTGAGCAAACAACCACGAATTGATCGTTCAATCTTCAACTACATTGACAAGGGTTGTTTCCAGTTAGCCCACAGTAATTTTAGGGATTTTTTCTCGTTAGGATTAGTTTCCGGAAAGATTAGATTTATTGTTAGGGTTAGAAGACCTAAATAATTACATGCATAGAATGTCGTTGACTTACTCGTTGATATAAGAATAGAAATTGTGCACTGTGATACAGTATAGTTCCACTGCGGGTAAAAATTTTTCGATCATGTCTCACAGTGTTACACAGTCATAGTTACTGATGACGTTTCGAGCACGATTTATTTCTCAGTAAATATGACTGTTACACTATGAGGCTTTATCAAAATAAACTTTGCGCACAATGGAATTATACTCTGTCTATTCTACATTGACAATCGGAGGGGTTATTTTTACTGTTTGTATATATGTGTGGTGTCATATCAATTGTTGTTTTTGGATCCATTTTGTTTACTCGTTCTTTTCGTACCTTGTTATCATTAAGTAATTTTGTTGAAATTTTCGTCGTAATTACTTCTGAAGTTGTTTCTTGTCTTCTACATCCGTGAATGAATTGATTGATGTTAAAAACAGCAGATGGGTCGTATACTCTGGGGAGGCCATAGCTGAGAATGATATGCATACGGAGACAATTGTTAGCTGTGGTCCCACACGCTGGGGAGCGAGAGTGTAGACGACTGAGGCTTGCATACGTCATCGTTACTAGAATTGAGGCAGAATGAGTGACAAGCGATTGCAGTGGTAATTGGTAGTGAATAGATAAGAGGATGTGCGAAGAGTATCATGAGGTGCTGATATGATCACGTTGGGTTCTGCAAGAGTCATTCTAGCAATTGGCGATTGTGTTACTAAATGTCAAGAGGATACCTTTAATTCGAAGTTGTAGGTCGTCATCGATGTGTGAGATTGTGCTGTGGGTATGTCTGTGGTGTGTTGGCTTTTCTGTTTGTTTTCCATTTCAGCTCTGTCCGTGTGGTATTTTGAGATTCAAACATGCGTTTCGATCCCAATCTTAAAAAGTAGTGGTGATTGTTTCAATGAAACTAGCGAACAATGCTTCTTCCTCTAATATCTAAAAATCAGTTCAGCTTCTTTCCAAGAAGCGATACCATGGGTCCAGCACAGATTCGTGAGACATCTTGTGGGTCATCGTGCCCCACACTTACCTTTCCGGATCTCTGAAGCCATTTCTGACCAAGCTATCACTTATAAACTTTTTACCCGAACACCATTTTTCCATTATGTGTAAGACTTATTTTAATAAAGTCTCACGATGTTATACAGTAATGTTTACTTATGACGTTTCGAGCACAATTTATTACTCATAATCATATCAAGGTACTCACACAACTCCAGATGTGAAGGGAAAACTGCCTTCAACCTAAAGCGGGACACAGCAAAAAGACCTGATGGCATGGCAATAGTGGCGTTTATTGGCGGTGTTGATTAATCCTCGTCTGGGTCAACTAAGGTATTATGTAGTTTTCGGGAATCTAAGTTAACTACAGTATAAATCCTTGAATGTCTGGGTCTAAATAAGCGAGATAAATCTTCCCGTGATTACGTCGACGGAGATGTTATCCGGAATTCCGGGTCCGATAACCGTTCGTAATATTATGGCTGCGCGGTAAAAGCAAGCCGAAGAAAACCAGGCAATCTTAAGGCCAGGAAAAGAGAGTGAGCCGATTGCGTCTTCACCGTTTGACGGATTCATAGGTCCACTTACTGGTGCCGTAAACTCGTCATATTTCTGGATTCGAAGGCTCCATTCGATTCCTCCAACCAAGGGCTGTTCTGGTGACACGCCCAAAGAGTATATCACATTAATCATGGGACTCTGGTCAAACTCACACAGACGTCTAGGAGCTTGTCGTGACTTTTCGTCTGAAGTGATGACATATAGGGGTGCCCTTATGGATACCCAGTATGACAGTTTAGATTTGATTTCATCGTAGATATACTGATGGGCATGAACCCAGTTTGCTTGTCACTACGGTACAGTTTTATTGATTTAGAGTGTGTAGATGATATACGTGATCTCAGCAATGACATTAACAAGATAGAGGGTATTCTGATCCCTCTGAGCAGAGAGAGTGGTTTGTTTGAAATGCTACTCACCATTGACAAATGTGTCTCAGCGATGCAAGGCTGACCTCAGCTGACTCTTACTTTGAAGGTGCAGGGGGGGATAACAGAAGTTGGGTACCAGTTCGCCTAACTGAAGGTGTGAATCAACCCTAATGAACTGACTGAAAACGATTGAACTTGTCAACCTATTTCGTCTCTTGCGCAGATATGATTGCTGTTGGGGTGTATGTACTCCACATCAGTCCGCCTCACTGTTGGAGGCTGCGAATATGATAAAGTTAGCCGTCCACGACAATAAGTACTCGTGTTCTGTGTCCCGTGTCAAACGGTATACTAACGTGGGTAACACTGAGGTTAAGCATAATGTTAGCTAAGGAGGGTAAGTCAATCGATATGGTTGTGAAGCTGACTAGGACAGGGTTGCCAACTACCTGGCTGAAAACTCTGGGGACTATCTCTGTCATAGCTCAAAATTATTGAGTAGCACAGGTGCATTTACCTCCGCATTGTTTCCTTTACGTTTTTGTGGTCTATGGAGTATGGCAGTTTGAGCTTTTGCCCTTTTTTGTGAAGCTGTAGGTTAAAATCTCAGCAAATGAATCACTTTGATATTCCAGTAACTTGTAATTAAGGTAATTGGCTGCTGTCCGAAACGTACACACCCAGTGCCGGGAAATTTGCTAGTAGCGCTACTACAAAAATGAGTGTTACTAGCCGGCTTCTTGGGAGACCCGGCAAAAGTGTTTTCGGTTTAGGTGGATGGCTCACAAAAAACAAAGAATTTAAGAGATACACTTCCAAGTGGCTTCCTGATAAACAGTTTATGGACCAGTTGAAGGATGCACTGGTTAAACCTGGATTTCGCAAATCTATGCAGAAACCGTTACCAAGTTTGTTACTGTTTATATTAATGATGTTCAGTCGACATATTTACAAGGAGACACATGGAAGTTCAGTCAGTGCAGCTTAATTTTGGCCCGCAACATCCTGCAGCTCATGGTGTCCTAAGGGTTATCATGGAACTAGATGGGGAGGTAAGCTTATTTTCTGGTCTACCTCTGTATTTGGTTTCTCAGTCTGAAATAATATTTGTCCTCAATTTGTCTTATATCGCTTATTAAATATTGAAGGCACGTTTATAATATCTAGAGGGAGAAACAAAACCAACTTTCAATTTTTATATCAGCCCTTAATGTAGTTTCGTTGTATGTAGTTTGAAAACGGGTGATTTCTGTGTAAACTACTGACATCTTTTCTGATTCACTAAAAATATCGCACAGTTGTTTGTTACAATGGTCTGAACGATTCTTTGGTTTCACTTTTATTAAGAACTTGCGTGATGTCTGACCTTTGACACTTATGCGTCGTTACTTAGTTGCTGGCGAATCACAATTTTTCCCCCACATTACTTTGGATAAGAAATTGTGTTGATTTGATGTGTTTGACAATAAGACTAGTTTTTCCCACTTAAAAGTGTTGAGAGGATTGTAGCTATGTACCATACCAGTTCATGACCAACCGAAAATTATTGTTAGTTTTTCCTGTTAGGTTACTAATGTCAGCCAATCCCTCACTTTTGACAGTGAATTTTAGGCCATAGGGCCTTAGAGGACTCATTATTAGCATCTATGTGTTTCCTTTGGATGCTTAGGAACATCATATTCTTTTATTCACCTAGTCTAATACAGGTAGATATTTTAACGTTTTTGGTATTCATTTCTAAAACTTTCTTACAGCACTGCAAAAACAGTTATTGAACTTTTGTGAAGACTAATATGTTTAAAGTCGACAGCTGTTCTTATTTAAGTAATTACAACAGGCCAATGTCTTTTATCTTCAAACTACTGAACTCTTTAGACTCATAGTTGCACCCAGTGTGGGACCCAGATATCAAAGGCGAAGAGTGGTAATTTTCCAGTGTTGGAATAGTGATATTCCCATTTCCAGACCTCATACACGATGAAGACAATTAATAGCTTTCAAATTATGATTTGTTTGTGATGATGTAGCTCTTTATTAAAGGATTCTGTGTCCAAATTTCCCTAAATCATTAAAAGACAAAAAGTGGGATTCCATCTTCGTATGTTGATCACATATATTTGTTCTTTTTATTGTGAGTTATAGTGTTTCAATTTTGTTTCAGCTTATTGTGCGCCTCGACCCCCATATTGGTTTACTACATCGTGGTACAGAAAAGTTGATTGAATACAAAACATACACTCAGGTTAGTCCTTGAGATTTGTTTTCTCCTAGTGTGTGATGATCTGGAGTGACGCCAATTTTATTGCATTTCTTATTTTTCTAGAATAGAACATTATACTATTTTAGCCCTAAAGTTAGTCTTGGATGTTAGTATCTTAACATTGCATAGCTTTATTAAATTAATTGACCTAGCGTAGTAATTTATACAGCGTATTTGGCTGTGAGATACATCTCTGCGAACGTGAGTATTCATCCTTTCGAGAAGTCTCAGAAGACATGTTTTCATGTTGTGGCACATATAATGCTAAAAGCAGCTTTGTCCCATGTGACTTGTGATGCATCGAAGTTTTGAAATATTGCCTTGATAAAGTCTGGCATCACCACATTCTTTCTTTTCAAATAACTAACTACCAAGTTTCTAAACCTTTCTAAAGAAGTCTATTTAGAAGAATCATTGGGATTCAAAGCATGAGTACATTAGACTGAACCAAGGTGTACAGAATTTTAGATGTAAACCTAAGCTAACATCTCTTGGGACTTTGCAATGATATGAAGTCCATTCACGTTTGCTTTTTCGGTTACGTTAGGTAAGCATATGAGACCAGAAATTATCGACCAAACATACTCCAGTTTCATACATAAGCATTTGGCCTTCAATATCATTTCGGCTGTCTCCAATATTACTCCCTGTCCCAAACCCTGTGTTGCATCTCAGGTTACTTAAACCATAACTACTATGGCATTGTTGTTAACATTTCTGGGCGGACAAATACTATTTTTATATCTTAAAATTGCATTTCCGATTTTCACGCTTCACGTCTTAGCATGCAAACTTGTAAACCAAACGACAAGCCCCACTATGACTACTGGGATCTCTTCCCATGGATTTATTTTGTGTTTAGCAACTAGATATTCTTCTCTGTAGGGTTAATTAGATTCTGTATCGAGTATAACTTCGCTGTGTGAAATTTTTATTAGATTACTGTCTTAACTTGAATTAAATTTATCTATCAGTATAAGAGAAATAGGGGAAATACTGGTATGCCCATCGTTATAACCGAATTGAAAAAATGTCGTAAATGGAATAACATGTTGACTTCACAGAAGGCAGCTTTTTCGTATACATTTCTATAAAATTTGATCATAATGTAGAAAATCTTTTTTCTTTTATAAACTCAGGCTCTACCTTATTTCGATCGACTTGATTATGCTTCTATGATGTGTAACGAACAATGTTTTGCGTTGGCTGTGGAGAAGTTGCTGAATATTGACATACCTCCGCGTGCAAAATATATTCGAAGTTAGTCATAATGTATGCTGTAGAGTTAACCGTTTTTATCTTTGTTAGTATTAACGTCTAAGAAATTGTTACAACCGGTAATTCCCTTTGGTCAGTATGATTTGGTATGATTTCAATGGGTTTCAGTGGAGTTTTAGACATTTGTATCTGTCACTCATCAGCATATACTTTCGAAGCAATGGCGTTTGAAATTCATTCATTGTGACTCGGTGAAGGTCAAACAACAGTCCATAGTCTCCAGTTTTCTGTGGTGTAATTTATCTAGATGGGGTCATTTAAGTGACATAATTCGTTGTCATCGCAATTGTAATACTATTGTAATTAAATCTGTATAATTGCCCTTACTAAGTTGCATTTACTTGTGCTATAGTCAGGTTTGGTTTCTCTCTTTTAAAATACAGCTGCAAATAACGCTCTCCGATTTTGCGACTACCGTTTTATTGCTGTTTAAGCTCAGCTTTCGGAACTGGTCATTCTTGTTCCAAACTATAAGCCACACAATTATCTTGAGAGAGCTGATAAATTTACCCAGCTGCCCAGACTGAAGCAGTTGGTGCGGGGTTCGGACTTGGGAGTGCGTACGAGTGCGTACGCCAATGAGCCTCATTTCTATCTATAGAATGGTGTATTTGTGAACTGTAATCACAACACTTTTGTCGTGCATGGTACAATTCACTCACCAGTGATATAGGATAGAATAGTAGTCAATTTAGGTAAAGAATTCGTACTGATCAGTGTAAATTATGCTCTCTGTAATGATCTGTTGTTTGTTCAACTAAAGTGACTAACTGATTAACTTACGTATCATCGCGGAACTTTGTATTAGTTCAAACTGACGATTTGGAGCACACATAAAAGTAGAAAAAAAGTGTAGTGAAACTAAATTGAACAGAGAGATGTATGGAAGAGAAAAAGAATCAGATCAACACTAATCAGAATTTTGAGAGTCTGAAGGTTGATAAAGATTGACTACTTTTGTGCTATTGGGAAAGATTTTGAGCCATGTCATTAAGTCTGAAACAATTGATTTTTAGCATACCATCCTTACGGGGCCCAAGTCGGCGGTCAAAGACTTCACACATTGTTGCCATACTTTGATCTAACTTCCCCTACTTTTATATCAGAACAGGAAGTTGCTGGCTGGACCTATGTAATGCATGTCCTTTCCATCCCAATCAATGCAGCCCGACAACTTCGTCGATTTACTTCTCTTCCTTATCTAGCACGACGCTTGACATTATTACTCTCCATATTGCACCACATAGGATTGAATACCTTTAGTTAAAGACATCATTTCCTCAAGCTGTAACAGCGTAGATAAATACTTCACAGTACACATTTCCGTTGATAGATTGATGGATATCGAGTCGCTGTCCGAAATAGCGTAATTCGGCAAATGCCAAATGAGCCATGTGTACCTGTTGTGACATTTCGTCAGCGATTCCTAAAGTACGTGAAGGGTTCAACAAATTCCTCTGGGAATTGGTGCAGACCAGCTTTCCAGCATCTTAAATCTGACTGCGGCAAATCGCTCAGGTTGTTCAAAGATTTTGCATTTTGCCGGGTTTTCACCTTGAAGGACAATATCATCTACATGTTGTACATCAACGAAACTTCACTGCGGTAATAACTTCATCCTTGTAAAATCAAGGTCGACTAAAGTCATATCCAATAGCACCTATATAGTGAGACTAGAAATCAATGGTGACACTGAACGTTTCTGGGGGTGGGTGGGTGGTACCATTGGTTGTCATTGATAATAACTTTCCGTATGCTAGCGTATAGCTGCTTAAGTTCTAAGAGATTGCCTTGATTAGCACTGTTTACTTTATTGATATTTCGTTCACAGCTATACATTGCTATGGCACCAGCCGAATTATGGAATTCAATGCCGCCATCAGGTCAAAAGATATAAAAAAGACTGGAAGTTATTAAACTATAGTTCATTATGCTAGCTTTTTTCTTCCCATAGAATATCCATATGTATTGATGCATGGTTCCCAATGGTTTATGTCACAATGTCTATGTAAACAGTTTGTTTTTTTGTCTTTTAATTTTTATCGGTAAATTCGTTGCCTTCAATAAAATGCTGCACTGACACATACAGGTGACTAATCCACTAACTTGTCTTCTTTTTTATTTAGCATTGTACGCTGAAATAACTAGAATAATGAATCATTGTTTAGCTGTTGGTTCAACTATTTTGGATATTGGTGCTATTACACCAATCTTTTGGTTATTTGAAGAACGTGAAAAAATGTTTGAATTCTATGAACGTGTATCTGGTGCTCGTATGCATGCAGCGTATATTCGTCCAGGTGGTGTTGCTTTGGATATGCCACTTGGATTAATGGATGATATTTATGAATTCATACAAAAGTTTCCCCAACGGTTAGATGAAGTAGGTTATTTAGTTTATCTCCTTTGAATTCATATCTGAGCCATCAGCTTAAAAGTTTTACTCTTCTAATAGCTTGAAAAAATTTTACCACTTAGTCAAGTAGTTGTGTTTCTGCATCACAACGATCGAGTTAACTTTCGTTTTCACAATTGTGTTTGTTTGTGTTGTAGTATAGTGAGTGATAAAGGGTTTAAAAGTCCATTTGTAGATCTTTATGTAATCTATGCTCTTATATGATGGAAATTGACTTTGCTTTTTGTTAGACTTTCAGCTAATCAAGGAGTGTTATTGTACATTAGATATTTTTGAAGTATACTTCCGCAAGTAAGTTGATATTTTCCCGGACACTGAACACATACATACTTGTTGTTCTGCTCACCATTTTATTAACTTGAGTAAATCTTTTTATGTAGTATTTCATTCACCCACAGCTTTGTATTGGGAGTGTTGCAGCAAAGTGCCATGCACAGACGGCTAAATACGATACGCGGGCATACGTTCATATAATGTGAAACAGTGCATATAGGCCCATTCGTTTACTCTAATGTATTGCACAAAAGCAAAATCGTCTTATAATTATAATATATACCGATATGTTTAAATATTAAAAATAAAAATCTCCAATAACTAAATTTATTTGTGACCACTTTATTATGATTATTTCATTGAAATCAAGGTCGGCTAAACTGATTTCGTAAGGTGATTTTAAGTGCGCTAGAGTAGAAATCACTTGAATTAAGACGGATTTGGGTGTTTTATTAGTATGTGGTGAAAAGTTAACTTGTAACATTACCCTAGCCGTGGCCACTGAGAGTGGAAGACATGAAAAGACTAGCTGTCTTTGATCATAGGTGCCTGCGCTCTAATTCTCGTGTAAAGTGGCATAATAAGGTGAGCAATATTCAGGTTAGGCGTCGAGTGCTAGGTAAGGAGAGGAAATCAATCGACGAAGTTGTGAAGTTACAAAGACTGAGATGGTTAGGACATGTGTTACGTTACGTATGCCAAGTCATCGCCTCCCTCGACGAGCAATGTTAGAGTATATAGGGTCAGGCTGGAAAAAAGCTAGCGGCGGTCAAACAAAAACTTGGCACCAGTCAATGAAACCCACAACAGTTGGTCTAAGCCACGTAGGAAGTGTAGACTTCCAGGCTGGGGTCCTCGGGACGGTAAAAATCTATGGTTGGAAACAATTGGTGACATGGCTCAAAATCGTTCTCAATGGCTGGCGCAGATGCATCCACTCCTTGTGACTTATGATTTCCAATGAAACTGTTTTGTTCTTCGTTATTACTCTTCCTTTGTCTCACACCTCTGTTTAATGTCTCTATTATGCGTTTCTTCTCTTGCTTTATGTGCTACATGGAGGGAGTGTGGCGATTTGAACTTCCGCACATTTGTGCAAAGTTCTATGTCGAAAACAAACAGACAGACAGACCTAGCCGTGAAATGATTAAAGCGTAGGTGTTATATGTGGGCAGCCGATAGACAGGCTTAAAGTGCATAAAAAATTGCCATTTAAATATCTAAACCATAAAGTTACTTAGCTTTCGAAGTTGAAGAGCTGATGACCATGTAAAACAAAGCATAACTCAGGATGAAAAGGTTAAACGAAGCAATTGGCATGTTATTTTTTTCCCCGATTAATTTGCGTTTCCCGTTGATGATTGATCATATTGAACCGAAATTCTCAGTCTCTTTTGATGAGTGTTAGTTTCAAGCGCGGATAATTCGATTATGTCTTGGGACTAGTGCGAAGTTATTTTGATCGATGGTGGCTAGCAGTGGAATTTAGGATGCGCATTCGGTGCACACAGTCGAAGCGTTCGTACCAGAACCCGACATGTCGACAGATATCGAGAATTTCTGTTCAAACTAACCAATTAACGGGGAATTTTTTTTTTGATTTACAGCTTGATTCCACACTGTATTTTTGGTACAAGTATGGAATTTTCAGCATGGATATCGGTAGCCCAAATTTTGCAGGCCGACCATAGATATCAGGTGTGCGCCGGCGTGGGCTCGAACCCCGGACCATGTGCATGGTCGGCGAGAGTCCTAACCACTGTGCCACCGATACAAAGCTAACTAAAGACGAATACCTGTTAGTCGTTGTACAAGAAATGGCTCTTGTAGCGTTTGAGGCGATTGGTGTAGGGTTCGAGTTACAGTGGGGATACCACTACTCACTGAGGTTGCAGGTACATCCAGATGAAGAGTTCCAAACAGGACGAGATGTGCATCCTGGATTCAACTGTTAGTTATCATCAATCAAAAACAAGCTAGTGGTAGCTCACTTAGCTCAGTTTATGGCTATATATTACCTCGTTTGTTTACTGGATATCTTTAACCGAAGTAAACTTTATTACTATAAGAGATCGGAATATTCCTACTTAAACTATAACCGTTAACAAGTTGTAGTTCTAAGTGATAGTTTAGTTTAATCAAGCTGTTTTGATTCAGCAGTTAATGATTCCTAACTGCTATACTCATATCGAATATCAACATAAAACTTGAACAGTGTGTTAGAGTATCATTCCATGTCATCTTATTTATTTGATGTAAGACGCTAGTTGTATTTATTATTCCATAATCATATCACAAGGTGGTATGAGACAAAAGTTTTAAAATCTAATGCAATTTAGTGTAGAGGGGTAGGAGTATTAATTACTAAAGCGTTTTCATTGCATCAACGCATATTACATGGCCCTCAGACACGACTCAACAATCATTGCAGATATTTAGAGAGTTTCGGGGAAAGAAGACACTGGAGAATTATGAAATACGATTTTTGATTACTTTGTGACCAGGGGGGTATATCAAGTTGGGTGTTAGGACAAATACTCGCCGATGACGTTGGCTAGTGGTTGCGCTATGTCATGAATTGGCAGAAGTTGGGATTTTTGGGCAAGTATATCGGGTCCCAGTGGCTTAATGATCTAAGAGCTCGCCTTGTAACCAGAAGGTCCTGGGCTCGAACCGGGGCGGTGATCACGTACCGATGAAGAATCCCGAACTAAGACGAAACAGCTGTTCAGTACTCCCAGCTGGTTTTCCATGTCAGCTCACGATGAAAATCCTGTGATTTTGTGATTACTTTAATATGATTATGAACAGTAAATCATTCTGGAGACATCATTCACTGAATTGTGCTGTATTGTCATATCCTGTAGCAAATAATGAAACTAACATGAATATATATGTAGCTCACCCAATATCAATCAATCTAAATTGGTTTTCAGCACTATACAGGTATTTTTTCCTAGTTAACTCTCCAATTATATTTCCAATTTAATTTTCAGTTAGATGGAGGACTAACATCAGTTAGGCAACCATTGAAAAACCAGGGAGAATCGGGCATCTGTCCAGTTCTAGTTTGAGACTCTTAAGCAGTAGACACCTACGACTCCACCGGGTTTAAACCCAGTAGCCTCGGGTTAAGAAGTGAGCTCATTAACCATTCAGTCATTGACATAGGTTGTATGCCTTGAGTCCTAGTGAGAATTTGTGACCACTGAGAGGTCAGTCAGGTTGTTGATGAGAATATATACTCACTTAGGACGTTTGCTAGCAGTGTCACTACGTATCAGAAATTGGTAGAATTTAGGATTAATGGGCCGTTGAACACCATTCCGGTTCTTTGATTGGTCAACAGACTCAAATCGTAGCTTGAGGTCATGAATCTGATTGCCAATGAGGTGGTAGGTGCGTGCCAATGAAGAGTCCCAGAGTAGGCTGAAACAGGTGTCCATTACTCCGCGGTTCTGTAACTGATATCTATTCATGGTCTGACTTAAAATCAATCAAATCCCTGTGGAGCAGCGCTTGAAAATTTAATTTGAAGAAAAGTATATTGCCCATATTTTTAGTATATGTTCTTTTTACCTATCTGAACAAAGCTATAAAAAAAAAGTTTGTGCAATACTAATAATTAGTGTAATAAATATCATTACTTTCAGATCAGTGATCTAACACTAGACAATCCTATATGGATTAGTCGTACTAAAGATGTTGGTGTTGTCAGCGCTGAAGATGCATTGGATTTAGGATTCTCTGGAGTTATGTTACGTGGAAGTGGAATTAAATGGGATTTACGTAAAACACAACCTTATGATGCATATGAAGATATGGAATTCGATGTACCAGTAGGTGTTCATGGAGACTGTTATGATCGGTAAGCGTATATTCCGATAATCATAGTAATAGTAATATATAATATAATATATGTAATATATAAAATGGACCCACACAAAAAACTTGGAGGATCTGGACTTCGCCGATGATATATGTCTGATTTCCTACAAACTGGAAGAGATACAAGTGAAAAGCAACAAGTTGGCAGAAGAAGCATCAAAGATTGGACTTCAGGTGAACATAGAGAAAACAGAGGTAATAGGATTCCTGGCCAACAGCAACAACAACAACGGGCAGCGATAAGCATAAATGGGAGGAACCTTAGTGAAACAACCTCCTTTACCTACCTGGGAAGCATCGTTTCAACTACAGGCCGACGGAACTGACGAGGATATCAAAGCAAGAATCGGGAAGCAAGACAAGCTTTCATTACTCTTAAGTCTGTGTGGAGGTCAACAGCACTCACCATCAAAAATAAGATCCGGATTTTCAACTCCAATGTGAAGTCAGTGCTACTCACTATACGGATCAGAGACTTGGCGCGTCATAAAGAACCTCTCAAACAAACTACAGACTTTCATTAACAGTTGTCTTCGCTCAATACTCAAGATCAGATGGCCAGAAAAGATCAGTATCTCTGGGAGTGAAACAACCAGGAACCGATTGTGCAACAAATAGGCAGGAAGAAATGGAGGTGGATTGGCCATACTCTGATCAGTCAATATTACTGTATAACACTGTGTGAAATTTTACCAAAATAAATTTTTCCCATAGTGGAATTATACTCTACCAAAGTGCACAAGTTCTATTCTTATATCAATGTATTTGGCTAATTAGTGGATTAGTTTATGCATATGTGTCTGCGTGTGTTAGTAAAAAGTGTTCAAAATTCTAAACGGTCTTAGAATTGAGCTATCTTATCTTGTAAGTGAAAATTCCAGTGTGAAATAAGTTATGGTTGAATTAGGCAGAATTATGTTTATTCAGAGCAGCACCAATTATTAAGGAATGTAGACCTTTTGAGTAAGCAGGTATTTGGAAGAAATTACACACACACACATGCTGAGCAATCGTACTGACATAAAATACCAGCCAATGGCTGTCAGATATCGAAGTTCGCCTGTAACTGATAAGGATTACTGACTCTAGGTCTGTGTTAGAAAGTGTTGGCTGTCTGTTGTGAAATCAACAGACGTATGAGTGACACGCTGCAAAGTAGATCAAGGTAGTGGAAGTCTTTCTGAAGTCTCAAATGTCAAACAAATCACAGTGGAGAAAAAGGTCATCTACATTCAACTTGATTATAAAGGTGAAAATATTACAATGATTGTCAACAGAAGATTGAGGACGTCTCTAGGCAGAGCCTATCTTGCAGCTAAGCTTGTTCCCATCTATCGAACAACTTGCTCTTTGGTGCAATCAAAAGTCGATAGATATCCTTCTCATGTCAACTCCAACTGTATATACTAATTTACATGTATCTGCAGGAGCAGTTACATTGGAAGAACGGAAAGAAGGGTGTATATACGATTTTCTGAACATGTACCCAAAAGCTTATGTCTAAAGGGAACATATGCTTTAAACAGTGCCATCGTCAGGCATCTCCTTGGCACGGGTCATGAGGTGGACATCACAAGATCGTTCAAAATTATCAGTAGGCAAAAGAGTTCAATTCTCCTTAAGTTTGCTGAAGCCATCTCCATTAAGCGCCTGAAACCTGATTCATGCATCCAGAAAGAAGCGGTTATCAGTCTTTCTTTGCCCTGGTAATTGGATATTTTCACCTCTTTCATCTGATTACTTAATGTAGAAAGTTTCCATTGTGTATGATAATTTGTGTTCAAAATAGTGTTTGATATTATATATATACTGTATGCATATATTGATTGATTTCTGTTTAAAAATGAACTCTGTGAAAGTATGTTAAAATCGCTTCTGTAGATATATTTAATAATGACTTTGGCCTGTAAGCGTATGATGAGAAGCCAACGAAATAAACAATGATGGTACCATTTTATTCTGCAAAAACTGTTCTTGCTTTATCCAAATTATATATTTCTGTTATTTTCCTCAAGAGTTTCTGTTTTTATCCTTCTCATCTTGTTAATTTATTCCCTTGGTTATCTCTTAAAGTATAACTGGTAGCATCAATATATTACATCACTAAGACCCATATTGTTTTCGCTCTTTTTGTGCAAGAGTGTTTAATTTGCTATTTCCTCTGCCTGACTAAGTTTCGACGTGGAAATTTGCACAGAATTGCACCAGTGCAACTTACCACACTCTATGTACTAGCCCACAAAGGTGGAGAAAAGAAAAATTAAACAAAACTATAGTGAGCGAAACGTACGAGAGTAAGAATGGTAACATGCACAAAGATGAAAACTTAGTGGATCTGGGTGATAAAAAGAAGTGAATTCATCTGCGCCATATAGGATAGTCTCGAGACATCACCAATAGTCTCAAGTCCCGCGGACCCCAATCAGACAGTTTATACTTCCATACGTGACTGACTCAGACTAACTGTCAAAGACTTCGGTTTGACCACTAGAGACTTTTTCAATCCAATCTTATGTCATCTCGATGAGGAAGGTTCGGTATGCACAACAAATGTCCCAGACATATTAATCTATGTAGCTTTAAATAATCATCGATTGACTTTCCATCCTTACCTGAAACTATACCTCTACTCTTGATATTAATCACCATATTATATCACTTGACACTGAAGATGAAACGCAAACATCTATGGTCAAAGAGAGCTAGCCTCTTCAGGTCTTCCATTTTCAGTGGCCCTGTTTGGCAGACATAAAGGAGGACAGAGTGAACCGCTCTACAGTGGCCAAGTACAACGTTTACACCGAGGATGACATCAGTTGGTAAATGCTACATGAGCCTCTTGTATCCGTGCTGAGATTTCATCAGAAATCGGTCTATTAATGCTGATACACTTTTTTTTAAATGATTGGTGTGGTAAGCGTGCCTAACCACTTCATTCTCTATATTTAAACTAGTAGTGTGGTGAGAGCTGGCTGCAAGCCAAAAATTGTAGACAGCAATTTACGTCAGTGTTACGTCCCGAATCGGGGTCATGAGGAAAACAACAACAACAACAAAGCTTAACCTTGAGGAACTCATCAACCAATCACAGCAGACTTAATGTGTGAAAATACGATTCGCAGATATATGGCTTAACTTCCAGAGAAACGGTCACAAGCCATACAGAATAACCTTCAGCAAGAAAAGAAAACGTGCTTCTCCACTGACAATAATGTACGCGAAAATCTATAAATATCTGTTGATTTTCTCAATAAACGATCTGTTGCCTGGCCCTTGTCTTCTGTCTTTATAGTATTATATGCAGACCAATCCTGTGACTATACTGTCATTACACTATACCTCAGAACTAAGATGAAAGTTGTATCAAATTTATCCAAGTTTAAGCAAGGTACTCTATTTAGTAAACCCTTGAATCGAAAGAAGATCAGTTACATTTCATAAGTGTAGAGAAGCAAATATCTTATCATTCATACGTTGCTGGAGTAATTTCAAATTACTCACTTTTATTCCCTTCTAGGCTTTTCCACTAACATATCCAACAGATTGAATACAAGTTGCCTCAGTCAAAATAGACAGTAATTGTGTCTAACTGTGTCTAACTACGACATGTGGTATGCATGGCTAGCCATCACCTTCCTCGACGGGCAGTATTAACCGACATAAGATCAGGTTAGGGAAAGAGTTAGTGGTGGTCAAACCAAAACGTAGAATCGATCAGTCCATGAAATCTTTAGCATTTTAGTTTGAACCAACCACGTAGGAAGGTGTATACTGTCAGCCTGGTTGGGGTCCTCGGGATGGTAAGAACCAATGGCTACACCAATGGAGACAATTAGTGATATGGTGCAGATGTATTCAGTTTTCATCGTCTCCCATATCTATTAAAGTCCTATTGTTTCTCTGTGTTCCTATTCTTTTTCCCTCACATTTCTGCTTACTGTTGTTCTTTCTTATCCCATTTTTTTTCTCTCTCTCTCTCTGTCTTTTGTCCTCATTTGTGTGGTGATATATGGAGTGTGGGAAGTTGAACTGATGCACTTCTGTGCAAAGTTCTGTGTTGAAACCAATCAGTTAGTATTTTGTATGCATGAAAGTAGACTAGTCCTTAAGTTATTGTACAACCAACCTATGAATTATTTTTGATACAGTTGGCCTTAATTGTTAGCTCAAGTGTCATTTTTATTTATTTATTTTATAAATAATCAAGATATATAGTTAGAATGGAAGAAATGCGTCAATCTATGCGTATTATAGAACAATGCTTAAATAAAATGCCTAAAGGTGAAGTTAAAGTAGATGATGCCAAAATCTGTCCACCGAAACGTGCTGAAATGAAAGATTCAATGGAAGCGCTTATTCATCATTTCAAATTATTTACAGAAGGTTATATGGTATGTTGCCTAGTATCCTTTATTATTATTGTTTTTTAATTGGTACATTTTATTTCTATGCTGCTTATTGTAGACGTCAGAGCATTCCATACACACCTTAGGACTGGTGTCGATTAACTGCAATTGTCAGATATTCTGTGAATTGTCATGATAGACTGGGCCACGCCACAGACTGTAAGAAGAGAGAAGACAAGTAAGGTTTATAAAATCTAGATTTCGCAGACGATTTATATGTAATGTCGTACAAATTTGACGACTTACAGGCGAAAATCAACAAGTGTTGGCAGTAGAAGCAGCTATGACAGGATTTCAAGGGAGCACAGAGAAGAGAGATGTGATGGAGATTTCCGATCATCACCAACAGCAAACATCAATCACCACCATCGATGAATCAAATCTAAAAGAAGTTGCTTTTTCACTTACATGATGTAGGCAGCATGACTTCAACTACAGTCGGCATGGGTGAGGATATCAAAGGCAGGATTGGAAACGCAAGACAGGTATTCATTATTTTAAAATCAGTGGGGAAATCTGCTGCACTCATCGTGAAAATCAAGATTCGGATTTCCAACATTATTGGCACACGCTTCGCCGAAAGCATTTTTAACAGGCTGTTGCAGACTTTCATCAACAGCTGCTTTAGCTGTCTTGATAGTGAAGATCAAATGACCAGAAACGATTAGGAACTAGGAACTCTGGAAATTAACCAACCAAGAACTTGTTGCCCAACATATATGTAGAAGGAAATGGAGTTGGATTGAATGCACACTGAGGAGGCCGTTGAGTGACCTTTCGCGTAGCGCCCACGAGAGGAACCTGAATGGGAAACGATGAGTTGGGTATAGGTTTGAGGTTGACATGGGTGGGGGAGATCGTGTGAGAAGGTAAGGGCTCATAGGTAATCCTAGAACCAAATGAAAAAGACAGCAGAGAAGAGAGTGAAATGCAGATGCACTGCTGAAAAACTATGTTCCATTCAGAACTCAAGAGAGTAGTGATATAATTATGTTGTGGAGTAATCGCAAATGGAACATTCAAAGCCGCAGCTTGAAGCTCTTTGTTCCACTCGGAACGCGAAGGAGTAAAAAAAGCAGTTGTATTATATTTACAATGGCATTTTTTAAGTCTTTCCAACCTATCGGTTTGCATTTTCCTCATAAATTGAAGTAGTGGTTAGAACTCCTTTATTCGTTATCGGGGCTCACAGTAGTGGTCAGTTGTTAGGGTTGAAGTAGGTTGAGCGGGTTTGAACTTAAGTGCTTGAGTCAACAACCACATCTCCACTTTCCCCAGATAAATTTACGACAAAACATCTTTCTACTTGACAGTGAAGTATTAAAGCTTACAAAAATTAGTCATCGTCATTATTATGATGACTGTTTCATTGTCCTACTGGACAACATCTTCAGCGTCTACTTCATTATGAATTTTACTTACCACTATAGTTAGTTGCAGTATGGCAGCAAATTTACTTCAATACACTTCTGGTTTTCAGTATGATTTTTTTCAAAGCTTTGTATTTCATTTTTAAGCAATGTTAAACCCGTTATTTTTCTAAATACCTATTCGTTAACATGGATTTAATTTTCTGCATAGGTTGATCGTGTAATCTGTATAGGACGTTAATAGAGCTGCGAGTCAGTGACACGGAAAGCGATCGCTTTAATGGTTATTTAGTTCTCTTCAACGACGAAACTGTACGATTGTCGTGCTGCTTCTACTCTCATATAACGCTGCTGAATGGAACCGTACACATGTGATTAATTAACCATTGGAAAACCTGGGAGCACTGGACAGCTGTTTCGTTCCCTAACCTATGTCAGCTCATGATGAAACCGTCCAATCCAATCGAACAAAACCCTACAAAACCAATACTTGAAAAATTGATCTTATGCTCACTAGCGACTGGCCCTATTCAAGCAGTTGTCTAGGGTTCTAGTGGGAAGTCGTGACCAGTAGGCTACAGGAGGTTGAAGGTGAGGCAGTAACTCATTGAAGAAGACATTGCGAAGTGGTCGCGCTCTGTCATGAATCGGCAGAAGTTAGAATTGATGGGCTGGCCGTTGGATCGGGTCCCACTGGTTTAATGGTTTACGAGGTAGCTCGCCTTGTAACCAGGAGGTCGTGGATCCGAAACCCGATGGATGCGTGCTGTGAAGAGTCCCAAATAGGACGGAGGAAACAGCTGTCCGGTACTCCCTGCAGATTTTCCGATGGTTCCCTATTATTATTATATTTATTTAAACGCATAAAAACTTGGTACAATATGGCAAAAAGAAGGGTGCACCACACAATAATAAAACAAAATAGATCAAAAGGAAAAAAAGAAAGAAGAGAAAAAATGTTTATGTAAGTAGAGAACGGATAAAGAACTTCATCTGGAAAGAAAACAGTCATAATTAACAAGTTCAAACAGTATTCGTTAACTATCATCGGGAAGGGAAAAAAGAAGGAAATTGCAACACGTGTAATAGCACGCGATAAGTTTCATTGATTGTTTGTTGCTTTATTCAATTGATTGTGTGAGGGCTGAGATACTACCCGGGCGCCCAGACCGAAGCAGGTAGTTTTATTAAGGGACCACCCCCGGAGCCTTTGACTTGGAGTCTAATCCGCAAGGCAGCGGAGCAGCGTCAGGAGGTGCATTCCCATGGTTGACGGTGACCCATATGGGTTCATACGCCATTTGATCCGATTGGATACTGGAGCCCATGTATCCCATGGTAACTGCTTTTAGTTTAACCGCTATCCAAACAACCTTCTTGACATGGTAAGACTTGCAGGGACAGAGTCCCAGTCAGTTTAGCATGTTGGGTCATTACGGTATTCAAGTCCGACCACCACGACAAGGTAGCAGTTATCGGCCGGGCGATGGTTCCCTAACCGATGTCAGGTCATGATGAAA
This sequence comes from Trichobilharzia regenti, assembly GCA_944472135.2. Lineage (NCBI taxonomy): Eukaryota > Metazoa > Platyhelminthes > Trematoda > Strigeidida > Schistosomatidae > Trichobilharzia > Trichobilharzia regenti. Next base: position 156,827,554 of record OX235262.1, read on the forward strand.
TCCTCCAATCCAACCAAATAATGTTTTGTTGGAACTTTCTGTTGAGGCTATAGTCAATATAACCCTGTGGACCTCTATGCAATGCACTGTAGATTGACAAACTGACTATGGATTATTGAGAAAACGTTCCTTTTTATTTGATAACTATAGTCCATTTTTGGGAGGTGGATTGCCTAAGGATTCGTCTTAGGAAACCTTAGCATAGATTTATATACACAAGGATTGTACGATAGTTCTAACTATATTTTGATATATTCAAAGAATTTCTACCAATCTATTCCAATAACTTTTCCTTATCTATTTTCAAATTTCACAAATTATCACTTTCAAATAATATTCAGGTGCCACCAGGGTCAACTTATACGGCTGTGGAAGCTCCAAAAGGTGAATTTGGCGTGTATTTAGTCTCAGATGGTACAAACCGACCATACAGATGTAAAATTAAAGCACCAGGATTTTCGCACTTAGCTGCACTGGATAAACTTTGTCGTGGTTTCCTTTTGGCAGACGTAGTCGCAGTTATTGGTAATACAACTAGTTTTGATGTATTCACTTTACTTTTACGTTTTATTTTAATTGTTCGTGGTTATGTGAAGTTTACTCTGTTAAATTAATAGTTTGATGTTGGGAAACGACTTGAAGAACCAGGAGAGATTTCATCTTTTACAAGTGTGTAAGGAAACGAAAGATGAGACAGGAGATGTTTAATATATTTGTGAAAAAGATGCATAAACACTGCATAAAACTGTTACATAGGATACCTTTCAGAGAAAGGTATCCTATGTAACGAAATGCAGAGTCTTCTAAACACCTTGAGCTGCAATCTACGAATGTTTGGCATGCGATTCGCTCCCGCCAAATCCAAGATGATGATACAGGACTGGACTACATCGACGCCTAGTTTAAAAATAGGAAGTGAAGTGGTAGAGCACGCTGACCGCTTCACTTATTTGGGAAGTACCATCAGCCCCAACGGGCTGATCTCTGACGAAATCTCAGCACGAATACAAGGGGCTCATTTCGCATTTGCCGGTTTACGCCGACTTGGCGTAGACGAGATGTTCGACTATCGACCAAAGGGCGGGTGTACTGCTCATCAGTCCGCTCCGTCCTCCTTTATGGTTGTGAGACCTGGCCACTGAGAGTGGAAGACATGAAAAGACTAGCTGTCTTTGATCATAGGTGCCTGCGCTCTATTTCCCGTGTGAAGTGGCATAATAGGTGAGCAACATGGAGGTTAGGCGTCGAGTTCTAGGTAAACAGGGAAATCAGTCGACTAGGCTGTGAAATTACATCGATTGATATGGTTAGGACATGCGTTACGTATGCATGCCTAGTCATCGCCTTCCTCGACAACGGGCAATATCAGCTGATATAGGATCAGGCTGGAAAAAAGCCAGTGGTGGTCAAACAAGAACATGGCACCAGTCAATGAAGTCTACAAAATTTAGTCTAAGCCATGTAGGAAGGTGCAGACTTCCTGGTTGGGGTCCTCGGGACGGTAAAAATCAATGGTTGGGAACAATTGGTGACATGGCTCAAAATCGTTCTCAATGGCTGGCGCAGATGCATCCACTCCTTGTGACTTATGATCTCCAATGAATCTGTTTTGTTCTTCGTTATTACTCTTCCTTTGTCTCACACCTCTGCTCTTTGTTTCTATTATGCTTTTCTTGTACTTTCTTCTCTTGCTTCGCGTGCTACACGGAGTGTGGCGACTTGAACTTCCGCACATTTGTGCAAAGTTCTATGTCGAAAACAGACAGACAGACAGACTTTTCTCAGACATGTGATGAAAACATCTCCACTTTCAGCGCAGTGGTATCAGTTGAGAAGTTACACCACATTCTGTATATATATTCGTCTAAATGACTATAAATGACATCCCTTTGAGACTCACTAATAGCCCTAATCTTGTTTTTTAACCTCCCCCCCAAAGCCTTTTATAGAATTGGTGTGTGCCCCTGTAATGGGATCCACAAAATCATTAGAATGGTTCACTCTGTGGTGAATATATCCAAGTAATGATAGGGAGTGTGTATTATGGATCCCTGTTTCACCAGTTGAGTGGCAATAGGTACTAAGGTAGTAGACTTTCTGTCTGGTATTCTCTCGACGAATCCTTTCCGCAGGGAGGTGTCAAATAAACCTATCACCCAAACGCTGTTGGTTCACTGACGACAGCAATTGTATTTTTTCTTCAGTAACACAGTTTCATCCACGTTTACAAAGATACCTTCTCCGCCTGACAACGAAGTAATTCTCTCCATTATCCATGAGACGATGTCTCTTCAGTCCTCGTACTACTAAACTGTTGACACGAGGCTATTTTCAGTTTCAGCAGCCGCGCTCTTCACAGGCTGTTCTAAAACCCAGAAATTAAAAATATAGAAAATATGGGTTAGGGAAAGATGCGATCTAGCAAAAATGTTCCTACGAAATATTAGAATCATCAGCTTACCTGCCTTGACACTAACTCATCTCAAATAAATTGCACAACGGTGGGAATATACATCAATCGACTTGCTGAAGCTTTTTATACTCATGACACCTCCACATGAACAAATCCTTTCCTTCTTAAGCAACCCCACATTCAAGCAATACTGGAAAACCAAACTGCAAATGCAACTGCGTTAGAGCAGGCATTTACCTAGAATGAAGTGGAATACAACCTTCAACTCATGTGGATGAAACTCATTGGAGCATCCAAGGTCATTCACTGATCGGTAGTTATTGGTGCTTAAAGTTTAACTTTGCCCATAGAACTTCAAAAAAACGACACCAGTTCAAGTTGCTATACTCCATTTAGCAAAATAAACTAAAAAAAACTATTAAGAGCAGAAGAATGCATGAGAAAAGAAATAGTAACACGGGAAAACATGAAGGTTTTTGGTGGATATGGGATATCACAGAAATTGAATTCATCCACGCCATTGAGAACAATTCTGAGCCATATCAGTAACAGTCTCAAACCCTTAGGTCATGACTTCCTGAGGACCCCAACAAAACAGTCTACACAGTCCCGTATGTAACTTCCTCGAACCAGCAGTGAAAGTCTTCATGGATTAATGCCAGGTTTTGGCTTGCAACGTCACCAGCAGAGAGATATAGTAGAAAATATTGCAACCAATAAAATCTAAGGATAAGAGATAATAATGGAATTATATAAACGAAGATTGAAAGTTATGTTACTACTTTGTTATGATTATAAGTAGTAAATTGTGCTCAAAACATCAGCAGTACTGTATGACTGTGTATTTTTATCAAATAAAATGATTCTATAGTGGAATTATACTCTATCTACCACCGTAGCGCTAAATTTCTTTTCTTATATATATATGATTGTCTCTGTGTAGAATGGAATCCTTTTTCTTTACTAAAGAGTCAATAGCTGCGTGCTTATTTTGCATATTAGATTCGGTACAATAAGAAGGAGTGTATGCAGAAAACCTACATCAACTGGTCAGTATACCCATTTTTTTTAGCTTAGTGCCTTTGAAATACAAACACAATCTAATAAAGTGCTTGGTTCGTTACAGAACAGGAGCAATCTGTTCTCATGAATATCTTAGTGACGAGCTTAATATTATTGAACAGTTGCTGAGTGACAACAGTTATCCAGAAAAATCCATCGATAAGAATATGAATCAAAAATCAAGACAGGCCAAGGTATCAACATTTCATAAAAAGACATTCTTACAAATTCAGTTCCTCTGGGACAACATCAGTGAGATATTAACAAAACCTCTTCGGAATGCGGTAAAAAGAGCGTTTAGTGCTTTTGTATTACTCTGTATCCTTATTTCGCGTTTGGGAGTTAAGGATAAACTGACTAATTTCGCCTCTTCTGTGTGCATCTACCGATTTGACTGCTTCTGTAAATCCAGTTACATAGGCCGTACAACTAGCGTGTTTATCGTCAAATTTCCGAACACCATCCTGCGTAGTTGGTTAAATAAGGGATAAACAAAATCTATTCATAGCTCTATTCTATCTCATCTTGTGGACACAGAACACAAGATTGATGTTAACGAGGCAGCTTTCTAAGTCATCTGCCGTATACCAGCTAATCTTAACTTCACTTTAAGATTTCGTCTACTATATATTGCTGAGGCAGTTGGGATCCACATTAACAAACCTAACTTATCTTGGCCATCTAGGTTCTAATGATCCTCATTTTTTTGTGGAAATTTCCTTAATTTTATTTGATATTCTATTTGCTAGTATATCTTTATTATTATTATTATTATGATTTAAGCATCTTTGTTGTTGTTGCTCCCTTGGGTTCCTAGTGGAGCATAGGGCTTCAACTGCACGTCTCCATTTGCTTCTGTCTTCTGCATCCATGTTAGTCCATACTCTTTCAACTCCTCTTCATACGATCTCCTCCATGTCATCCTTGGACGTTCCACACACCGCTTCCCTTTCGGCCTGGTTCCACTCGAGCGATGGCCTGACGCGTGCGCGATGTCACCCAGCGGTCTCCTCAGAGAGCGAGTGTCCGATCCATCTCCACTTTCTCCTGCATATTTGTTGGGCGATTGGTTCTTGCTTTGTTTGTTCCCATAGTTCCTTGTTGGTGATTCTTTCCGGCGATGTAATTCCATTGATCTTACTTAAAAAATCAATATTATTTAAAAAGCACCAATATTGTTATTGGTGACTATTCTAGAATATTCTGTGTACATAAACATATTTATAATTGTTGAGCAAGAAGAAGAAATTATCGAGTAGGATATTCTCTGCTTAATTGTTTTGTTTTTTCTAGATGTCTGAATAAATATTTTCGCTAAATTAAATTCGCATTATCCTACGATTTGAAAGTTTTTCTCATATAATTTGGCTTAATAAGACTGTGTCTAGCGGAAGTAAAGATGTGGCAAACCACGATTTTTAAGTGTTTAGCTCACCACTAATCGGATACATTCCATTCTCTTGATTATATGTGTATATAGCTTTGGAATTACTCTTAGTACTGGTAGATACCCTTTCTTCTTCCTCTGTTCTTATTCAGAAGATAGCGTTAATAAGGCAAAATGCAGACCTACCACTTGCAATTTGATGATAGTGTTAGTCGTTGAGACTTACTATGACATATATAATGAGGTAGGATTAGTCTGGAAGAAAGTCAGGGATGGTCAAATCAAGATATAGTACCATTCTATGAAGTCACTGATTATTAGTCTCAGCTGTAGATGTAGCCCTGAAAAAAGACCTAGTACATCCGAAGGCGAGTGGGTAGACTTCTGTCTTCCTCTCAAAATGTTGTTATGGAATCTATCAAGTAAGTCCTATTCACCGCCTTCATGCAGCAGAGCTGTTCCTCACAAAAAGTGAAAAGGCAATTAGGGACCTCTGATGCTTACAACCCGGCTGGCTGACCTGCTGGTCTGCCAAAGGGAGTTGGAAAGCGCTGATTTCAAACGTATGGTTTACATAGGCAACCATAGGAACTTAAATCCTAACGCCGTTGCTCAGTTGCCTTGAAGATCAAATTCTAAGTCAACGGCTCAGGAATGGGAGGTTTGGCCCCTTAAGATGACCGCCTACTTCAGTCTGGGTGTCCGAGAAATATATATGTATATGCTTTCATTTCTCCCTGTACTTACTTGTCAACTTTTTTCTTACTATATAGGTACATTGGATATTGTATTTGGAGAAGTAGATCGGTGATCTCATGTGGTTATCTGTAGTAGTTTGCTCAATACCGAATTGCACTGATATCCTTGTCCTTTTACAATTAATACTCTGTAGATCTAATATATTGAATAAAAACTTCTAATTATTGATGCGTTTTGTTTTGTTCTTCATTTTTATCCAACTGCCTGTTGTGTTTGTTGTTCATTGTATTTATAAATCTTACATGGCATCGCCTTATTTAATAGGTTAGTATGCGTGACTTCTTGTGTATTCGGTGTTTGTGCCTACTGTTAGCCAATATCTGTGGGGAGTTCTGACTGTACTTTTCAAACACTAAGTTGTTAGATTGAATCCCTCTCCATCAATCGTGGCTTATTTTGGTTTGCAGGGATTTAATTGGTAACAAGTCTGGTTACACGAACTGACGTCAGTTAGAGAATCATTGGGTAACCAGGGAACAATGGATAGCTGTTTCGTCCCAGCAGTACGCATTTATCACCCTGCTGGGGTTCGAACCCAATCCCCTCCGGTTACAAGGTGAGCTCGTAGGTCATTCAGCCACTGGGATCCGATCCAATGAATTCCAACTTCTACCAATTTATGATAGACAGAGCAAGCACCAACCAATACCTTCTTTACTTGGTGAACTTCTTACGAACTAGCCTTGCAACCAAAAGATCCTGGGTTTGAACTTTACTGTTTGTGCGTGCTGATGAAGAGGTCGAGACTAGGCCGAAACAGCTGTCTAGTACTAAGTTGTTGTCCAGTGATTCTCTGACTCGTGATTGAACATGTACGCAGTCGTGAACTAATCAATCAAATGGTGTTATTATCTTTTGCACACATAGATGTATTAGTCAATCCCAAGAGTATGAATTTCTACGACGACACGCGTTACTGTTAAATTGTTCTGCAAAAAATAAGTAGGTAATTGTGTTGTACTAAGCAAGCATAGAATGGAAGAAACTCTTGCCATTCAAACAAATTACATCACTTCTAAAGTTTCGGCTGTGTGTTATAATTTTAATGAATGTCACCGTCCGTAGTGGATAGATATTAAACCTTATTCGTCATTCTAATTCCATGCTATTTCATATTCTCTTTTTATTCCTGAAGCAGGTTTGCTAACGGAATTCTACAAACAATTAATTTATATCACCAATTAGGTAATTGATAAATTCATATATATCCATAAGTGTGAGTTATATTATCAGAAGTAGTTGCTAATGTCACTAAATAGCTGCATGTATGCTTATGTACTTGATCATCCATACGTGTATGTATTGTATGTGTGTATAACAGATAATACCAACTAGTTGTCAATATGTCAAAGTTTGAACCTATGACATTGGAAGTTGAGAAGTAGTCAAATGTGTTTACCATGACTTCTTTGAGAGGTTATATCAACCCTGATACATTAATTATTTACTAAAATTAAGCGTATACCAAAAAGACGTACTTAGGGTCTGTCAGTCTGCATCATTTCTGACATGGACTTATTAATGTATCAGTGAATGTTCAAGCAACTGTTGAAGATTAAGACTCATGAGGCTGTTGCAGGCTTTCGACCATCGATGTCTTATTAGCACTGACTAGCATATTGGACAGCGGCAACCCACTTATCCCTTAGAGTTAAATGCATATGCTAGGTGTTAAACGCAAGTCATTTCACTTTTAACTGAAGAGGTTTTTACATGTTTTACTAAATAGCTTCCTATCATGCCAAACAGTGTCAAGTTAAGTACAGTCGGAGGATGGTCTCGTCAAAACATGACAGTAGCACCTTAAACTTTATACTTATCGATCTCAGTCCTATGGAAACCGTACAATATGTTCCTCTCTCTATCATCTTTAGTGTTTACAGATTCGTTGATATCGTTCAAAATTGATCAGTAGTGCAGATTTTCATCAGTGCATAGGTTTTACTTTATTTGAAATGGTTATCTGTTTTAATACAGTATCATTTTTCTATACTGTTAAGAAGTTTGGCAGCTTAAATGGCTACACTTTTATCTCAGTTATTTTTGTTTTGTATAATTGATTTGTCATTTTGGATGAATCTATTCAAATTCACAATTCGCGAGTTCCTGTGCAATTCACATAGTTCTAGGAAGGTGGAAGTTTACCAGAGTTTACTTTGGGAACCGAAGTTATTCAGATCACAATAAGTGATCTATTTCATGCCAGTTCGCCCAAGTAGCTAACCAGAAATTGCTTGGTTTGAACTGATTCATAGTGCACCGCCGCGGATTAGCTCTGCCCCAGACGAGCGGAACCGCCGTCCGGTGTTTACATCACCTCGATCTAGCTGACCAGCAAACACTACTGGTTTATATGATTGGTATGCAACTACTCATCAGAATTAAATCAGTAGTATATCGTTTCATGCGAGTTTTTTTTCTCTTTGTATGTTCTGATTATTGTATTTTAGCTAATAGTACTTATCCTTTGTTTAAAATTGTGTTTATCTCAGTTAAATTTATGCCCTTTATTGTCATACTCTTTCTTGTTATATGTAGGATCGTTATGGACTATGATAAACTTTCTGCTCAAACCAAATGTCTACTTCATACTGTATCAGAGAGTGTTGGGCAGTTGGAACACATGATACTTGGTTTACAGTCAACCTCAGAATTGGATGAAATCAATAAACTGGCATATAGTTTAAATCAAGATATACAAAATGTATGTATTGTATAGGTTCAATTTAGTTCGATTATTATTGATTATTTTTTTTCCTCTTTGGGTCAAAGAGTTTTGTAATAAAACTGAGTTAAATTTGTCATTTGAGTTTTATTCCAAAGATACAACACATGTAGGCGTGAACGGTATTGTTTTGAATTAAATTCCATCAGGCTTTTTACCCTAATATTCATAACTTCACAAATAAATATCCAAATATAAATCAATCACGATGATTTATCAATAGGATGATAAGATTTTGCATATAAATTATGGCGTACTATTATTAGATAGCTTAGCCTACATGCATGCACTGAACATCTCCCATCGTGATTTTGATAAAGGACTGAAGAAAGTCATCTGAGGCTCTGTTCCGTCGCATTTAGTTGATAGTGGTCATTCAGTGGAAACAACGAAAGTATTCTTGGTGATTCATCACATCTTACGGAATGTTTCCAATAGACTTTGTGTATTTGTCTACTTCATGTAGATGAGGCGATTGTTAGGCCTAAATCATGCACTCAGAGGACGTTCGTGCAACCGTTATTTCTCTCTTGGTCAGTTAAGACCTAACCATATATATATATATATATATATATATATATATATAATCTTACTGCACCTTCATTAAAACATACTATATCTGCTTCCCGCCCTTACAATCTCGTCCTACTTAATCAGACTATTTGTTTTTCGTAGCCTGTATCTACCTTGTCTATCTAAACATTGGTTTATTCAGTCATGTTGTTTTTTTCACTATCCTTATTATCACAAATTGCTCCACTTTTTTATATTTTTGTTACCAGTATTATTATTAGTATGACTTATTGCACAATCTCTCCGTTGTATTGACAAATCACCCTGGCTAGTTTATATATATGTAGTGCATCGGTGGCACAGCGGTAGGATGCTCACCAAGCACGCATATGTTTCGGAGTTCCATCCCCGGCCAATGCACTCTCTTACCTCGCTAAGCCAGTAATAAGAATGATAAAGAGGGAAGGTTGGGCATGAGGCTGGCTAGCAACCCCATCCTGTAAAAATAAACACCACTGCTATAGAAACTCCAAAGCTCCAGCTTGAAGCCCTATGTTCCAGCACTGGGAACGTAGCGGAATAAAAAGAAGTTTATATTTAATTATATTTCTTTGTAAAATTATGCATATTAGGGTAAACCTTGATAAGATCTGATCGAAGACAATATTGTTCACGCTTACATACGTCTTTCTAAAGATACAGCCTGTGCTCACAATCTGATATTTCTTTTGAGGCTTCCAGGTTTCTAATTAGGTATTTTTTTATAAGTAAACTAGAGATCATCGGTGTTGTATTCTCAATCACTTAATCGGAAGTTGGTTAGTAGCCCCACACTGAGATTAGGAAAGAACTTATATTACTGTGTATTTCTTTTTTCTATTGGTTGTTAATGCCTATCAGAAAAGAATCGATAGAGATCTCACTGTTTTCCCACTCCTTACACAATCTGTTTTTATAATGGTCTGTGGTAGTTTCTAAATGCTTGACCATCACGTGATTTTGTTGGTTGATAGTGCCTAGCAGTGGAATTCTTCCACTTTACGACTCATCAACTGTATGCACCTGCATTACCAGTGAGTTGTCATACTCTCAGTGACCTCTGCATCAAACTCCAAGGCATTACCGACACTAGGGTCATAACAGGATCTTTTGTGCAACGAATGTCAGTTATTATTTATTTTTAGGTCAATTTTCATATCCCATTGGATGGAAATGCTCGGTCTCTGTTGACATGTCAACAGTCCATGTGTTCTCACTACTGTTGTTGTTCTGTTTTTAATTATTGTTTTAAATTATTGATTTTCGTATGTTTTATTTTTGCAAAAATAATTCAGATTAATTCAAATTGTGATCGTCTGTCAACGTTGCTTCCAACTGTTGAACCATATTCACGTCGTTCTCAATTACGTTTAAGTTTGGATCAAACACGTTTTGAGTGTAAACAATATGAAACAAATTTAAAAGTTATGGATCGTAAAAAGTAATTGAAAACTTTTTTTCTTTATTTCACATTGTTACTCAACTGTTACTATATGAAAGTTTTCCTATTATTAATTTTTTTATTTTGTCCCCTTGCATTTCGAGTGGGACATAAGGCTCCAAGCTTAAGGTTTGAAGTTTCAGTGGTAGTAATTTTTTGTCTACGAGATGGGGTTGCTAGCCTAACACCCAAACTTCTTTCTTTATCGACCTTACTACAGAGTTAGTCAGCTTTAGGTGTTGCGTCGGCTGGGGGATCGAACCCGGGACCATGTGAGTGCTTGTCGGGTGTTCTGCCACGGAACCACCGACGAATGGTAATTATTATTTCGTGTTCTATAGCTCATCTGATAGTATCTTTTGTATTTTGGTGTCTACTTGTCCTATTGAGTCAATCGCATCAATCTGTCTGGAAATACTTTGTTCCTTTATATTTAACTATTGTTCAATGCGGGAACTTTAATGATTAACATTGTATAAGGATAATTTAATTTACTCTTGTTGTCCTTATGGCTGGTTATTAACACGTGTTATTTTGCTTGAAACCCCTGTAAAATGTAAGATGCTGCTACAGGACTGGACTACGTCAACTCCCAGCTCAGTGATAGAGAGTGAAGTGATAGAACATGTTGACCACTTCACCTATTTGGGAAGTTGTATCAGCACCAACGGACTGATTGGTGACGAAATCTCAACACGGATCCAAAAAGCTCGAGCTGCTTTCGCTAACTTACGCCATCTCTGGCGTAGGCGTGACATCTGGCTATCAACCAAGGGACGTGTGTACTGCTCAGAATTTTGCTCCGTCCTTCTCTATGACTCTGAAACACGGCCGATACGAGTTGAAGACATGAAAAGGTTGACTGTTTTTGATCATAGATGTCTACGGTCTCTTTCTCACGTTTGATGGTATAATAAGGTAAGTAATGTTGACGTTAGGCGTAAAGCGTTGGGCAAAGAGGGAAAATCAATCGACGAGGCTATGAAGTTACATAGATTGAGATGGCTAGGTCGATCACGTGCTGTGCATGCCTAACCATCGCCTCCCCCAACGGGCATTACTGGCTGATATAGGTGCAGGTTGGAAAAGAGTAAGTGGTGGCCAAACAAAAACATGGCCTCATCAATCCAGGAAATCCTTGACAGTTAAACTGAGTCAGGTAGGGAGATGCAGACTTCCGGGTTGGGGCCCTCGGGACCCTAGGAATCAATGGCTGTAGACAATAGGTGACATGGCTCAAATCGTTGTCAATGGCGAAGATGTATTCAGTCTCTGTAATCTTTCATATTTCTTTCTACCATTACCCATTCTGTTTCACTCTTATACTTGTAAAACTCTATTGATTCTCTTCACTCATCTTCTTGTCTACCTTTGTGTGGTATTTGGAAAGTGGCAACTCGAACTGGTGCACTTCGGTGCCAAGTTCTATGTTGAATCCAGGCAGACAGACATAAATGGCCAACGAGCTCTCCTCGTAATCTGAATGTCCTGGGTTCAAACTTCAGTAGCATCATGGTGCGTACTACTGAAGAGTCCCAAACACGGACGAAACAGCCGTCCAGTACTCCCCTACTTTTCAGTGCCTCTCTAACTAACATCAATCCGTGATCAAACTTGAAATGGATCCAATTCGTAACAAATAATATTTGAAGCAGCGTGTCGAGCTGGCGTCGAAATGGATGTTCATTTAAAGATACCTCAATATTTTTACGTTTTTTTCATGAATCAAAAATAAGAATCGTTGAAAAGCGTCCTGCTCTTTTTCTGGCTAGTAATCATTGATCAATTATTAGATGAATTCTGGTTGAATGAGTATTATCAAGGTTAAACTTAAAGAAGTCTTCTTAATATACATATTACTAACATTTTCTAAACTCATGTTCCTTGAATAATCGAATGCGACCTTAATGCCATCCTCGACGGAACTAACAACTAGTGGAAGGTTTCTTGACTGTAGCGGAAATTTAAGATCTTATAGGAGATTTAAACCAGGTTTGACTGCATACACCACTATTGCCTGCAAGTGGATTATTATTTCCGGTCAACCTCCGTGACCTAACAATAGTAACATATAATGATGACACTGTCAATGTATCAATTCTTTGACTGCTTTAGTGTTTTCTTAGGATTCTTACTTTCAAGAATGATATTCCAGTGGTACTCGGTGTACACCATTTGAGGTATGTGCGTTGGTGGCACAGAGGTTAGGATGCTCGCCGACCATGCCCATGGTCTGGGGTTCGAATTCCGGCTGACGCACTCCTTTACCTCGCTAAGCCAGAAATGATGCTGGTATAGAGGAAAGGTTGGGCATGAGGCTAGCAACCCCATCCTGTAAAATTAAACATCGCTACAGAAAGTACTAACCGCTAGCTTGAAGCCCTATGTTCCACTGGGAAAGTGAAGGAATAAAAAATTTTGAGGTACACCATAATTTGAAATGTACGTATAACTATTCCATTTGCGGAGATTTTTTTGTTATCATATTGTATTACGACATTCTCAAATAGATAATAATTTCTAATTACTAAATGTTGTTAAAAACTTTCAATTGTAAATCTGTTTTAGAAATGAAAAATGGCGACAGATAGCAGAACGTGAAGAATTACTATCCCAAGACTTTTCTACTAATGCTTCTGCTCGTAGTGGTTCAACTGTTGTCCGACTTGATAATGACTTGGAACACTATTCAAGATTGTCAAATGTTGGCAGACAGATTGATGATATGCTAACATCAGGGTCGTTCAGTTTAAGCGCTTTAAAAGAACAAGGGTATGTTAATTATGCATATTTTTCTGAAAAATAGAATTCCTTGCACCAAAATACTCAGTTTAAAATTTTTAAATTGTTCCTGGGAAAAGTTAAACTATAGCAGCCACTGTGATCCACATGATCTTCGACAATCTACTGAAGTTACCGTCTGTATAACCAGATCAAATTATGTCCTCTCTTCGGGATTTGTTCAACAAGTTCAAGGAAGACTGGGTTTTGTTTGATTATGGTGTGAATAATGGTTTAATTTGGGGTTAGTAAAGCTTGCATGTGCGGAGGAATCTTGACCCGTTAGGTGGTCTTTTGGGGGTAAATTAAAGAACAGAGTCATAAATATGATCAGATCTCATAACACATAATCTATAGTTATTTTCTTAACAGTTTTGCGACTTTCATTGCGTCGGTGGCACAGTAATTAGGACTCTCACCGACCATGCACATGGTCCGAGGTTCGATCCCCTGCCGACGCTCACCTGATATCTATGGTCGACCTGCAAAATTCGGGCTACCGATATTTAATGCTGAGAATTCCATACTTGTACCAAAATTACGGTGTGGAATCAAGCTGTAATCAAAAATAAAAAATATAAAAATAAAATAAAAAGTACCAAACTTTAATTATTTGTCCAAGCTTAGTGGTAAGGTCGATTAAGATGGCTGTGCTATAGTTTAAACTTGCCTAATATCAAAATGAAAAATTCGACATAACTAACCTTTAATGTCATTGCTTTAACCTTTCTTGAGTCCAGTAAATATCTCCAGTTGCGTTTCTTAATACCTCTGGTAAATTATTAATAAATTTGGCTTTAAAGTGGTTTTCATCGCTGATCAGTGTCAACTAGAAGAGATAAGGAAATATTACGATTACTGAATAGTTATTTTCTCCTGTATTTGGGATTCCCCAGCGATCCATCCATCCAGACTATCCTATATGTGAATGATGAAGTCCAACACTGTTGGGCCTATAACAGTACTGGCTGTTTTACCGATATGCTACACTATATCCCAGACTTACCAAACGTAGTATGCCTATCCTATTTGTAAGTATTGATTGTTGTTGTTCCCTTGAGTTCCTAGTGGAACATAGGGCTTCAACTGCACGTCTCCACTTGCCACTTCTTTCTTCCTTCTGCTGTGCTTTTCACCCGCATCCATGTTAGTCCACACTGTTTCAACTCCTCTTCACACGATCTCCTCCATATCATCCTTGGACGTCCCACACGCCGCTTCCCTTTCGGTTCCACTCGAGGGCTTGACGCGCGATGTCACCCAGCGGCGGCCTCCTCAGAGAGCGAGTGTCCAATCCATCTCCACTTTCTCCTGCATATTTGTTGGATGATTGGTTCTTGTTTTGTTTGTTCCCATAGTTTCTTGTTGGTGATTCTTTCCAGTCATCTGATCTGATCTTCAGTATAGAGCCAGCGAAGACAGTTGTTGATGAAGGTCTGCAACAGGCTGTTGGTGGAAATATTCTTTGTGACCCGACAGCCAAGTTTCTGATCCGATCCGTATAGAAGAACTGACTGACTTGACGTTTGTATTGAGAATCCGACCGAATTTTGTTGTTGATGCTGGCCGAGTGACGAAGATTTCCAGATTGGTTTCAGGTTGATGAATGTGTTTCTCGCCTAAACTCAGTTATTTAAGTGTGCTGTAATGAGCAGTGTGTATAAACGGAATAAAATGTTGAGTTTATTTAGTGTAAATTTAGAACTTGGACACTGTGGTAGAATGTAATTCCATATTAGATAAATTTATTTTAATTATCACACAGTAATGCAATATTAGCAACTGGATGACGTTTCGAGAGCGATTTATCGCCCATAATCATATCAACTTTTAGTGACACAATTTCACAATTTCTCTCACACATATTTTCCTTTCTATTCTGTCTGTCCAACTTCCCTTTGTTGTTTGTTGCCACTTTCCATATCTCCGGCATAGGCGTTGCGGCATTTCGATAGCACATTTGCGGTGTTTAATCGATAAACAAAGCTTCAGTGATTAACCTCTCGCTGTCTACACCTAACTAGATTACTTTTTAATGCTCTCGTCCTGTCCCACCCTATTTTGTGAATACATGCAAGTGAATGTAATACAATGGCTGAGCTTTTTTCTAGGTTATATTGTAGTGAGAGGTAACTGCTAGCTAAAGTTGGTAGACATTAATTTACGTCAATGTTTATGTCCTAAATATTGGTCGTGAGAAAAATGAGAACAAAGACTTTGCGTAGACGGATACAGTTAGCATATAGATGATCTGACATTCAAGAAACAGTCACAAAGAGATGAAAGATTAACTTCCAATGAGAAACAACCAATCAGAAGACCGTGTTTTTCTGCTAACAATAATCTACATTAATGTCTGTCTGTCTGTTTTCGACATAGAACTTTGCACAAATGTGCGGAAGTTCAAGTCGCCACATTCCGTGTAGCACGCGAAGCAAAAGAAGAAAGTACAAGAAAAGCATAATAGAAACAGTGAGCAGAGGTGTGAGACAAAGGAGTAATAAAGTGTAATGTACATGAAAATCTATAAATATGTGTTGATTTCCTTAATAAACGATCTGTTGCCTGGCCCTTGTCTTCTGTTGTTACAATATAACTTATCAGGGTCAATCATTCTAGCTCGAGCTCAACTCTTCTGTTCCAGTAATCTAGTTGACCGTGATCTACTGGTTTGACCCATGTAATTGACCTCACAGTCATTACATGGTATTTGGTAAATTGTAATATTTTTCTTAATTGGATCTATTAGGTCCTAAAGCCGACAAAGTTTATCACTGAAAGAGTTGGTTGGCTGGTTTAAATGCCACCCTAATTCCAGCCAGTTTCATTGAGAATTCTAAGAAAGGCCTCTGACGTCCCTTCTTTATGCGCCAGTGCTATAGAGGCTTTGAATTCTGTACTGTTTTCGTCTTTTTTTATCGCTACTCTTAGTATTTCTATGGTTATTTGAAGTTATTTGAGGAAAAAGATTTTAAAACTTATCTAGCTGGTGTGGTCGGGACTACTGATTTAGTGTTTGTTGCGCATTCGCAACAAACTGAAGAGGGGGTGGGTTGGCGCAAAAGAGCTTGCTGTTCTAGTCAGGTGTTTGCCCTTTAAAACAAAACTTGGAACACTTAAAGTTTCTGCCGGCGGGTTAGATGTTCATCTAGTTTATATTAATTTGACTCAGTTTCGTCCATTAATTTAAGCTCTCGGTTTCATATTGATGCCCTATATAGCGCACTGCAGGTCCTTCAATGAGCAACTAAATATTTCAGTTCAGTGGTAAACATTTTTCGAACGATAAGCACGTATTTGTGATGCTTAAGTTCTCCAAAATCACTCGTTTTCACACGATAACAACAGTGAAATGATTTGTTTGTATTTTTGACTCTTTGAGGAATATCCAGAAGACAGTATCTTTCATGTTTGAAGCTTTAGATGTTCATTTAATCAAATCTGATCCATCTCGTAATAAATATATACTTATTTTTCGTATCTTGACTACTCTAGGATGACTTTAAAGAAGGCCCAACGTCGTGTTATGGATGTTTTAAACACCCTCGGCTTGTCAAATACAGTTATGCGTCTTATCGAGAGACGAAGTCATCAAGATAGAATTCTATTCTGGGTTTTGGTGGTTGCTACCCTCATCTTGTTTTGGGGTATTTGGAGATTTTTCCACTAGTCAACTTTGTAAAACAAGCAGTTTCGATCTTTGTTTTTTTTGTTGTTGATTTTTTGTTTTTGTATTTTGATTGTGCTATGTCTTTCAACTAATTTTTTTCCTTCTCTAGTTGCTGATTAGGAGATTCGCTATTTGATTTCATGATATCATTCCATGGGTTGTAAATAAAATATATTTTACCTTGGTACCGTTTATCTTATTTTAATATTTCTAAACATGTTATATGGTGTATGAGTTATTCTCCTGTTTGACCTTCTGAAATAGTTGTTGTTGTCTATCTAAATACCGTTCTCGTGAGTAAACATTCTTTTGGTAATAAAGGCGACTTCAAACTGTAGCAGAAACCACCAAGTGTCTTCCAAATGGTGTTGAACAGGCGATGAATTCGTTAATAAACTGTTTTTCCACATGTATGGACAGCCTTATTCCTGCTTAAGTGCTGTAATGGAGCTAACCATAATACACAATCAAATATCTTAATGAAACTAGGAAATCGGATTAAGAGCACACCGTAAGCGCAATAAATACATGGTATTCACAATGAGTAATGCAGCTGGTTGTTTTAGAGTCACTGTTTAGAATCTTCAGTCTAGTTATTGGTTGGGGCTGCTGTAGCTTAACTCTCCGAATTTAAAGGAGGAGTGAATAAGTGACTTATAGGTTCAAATACGTCACAATTGATTTCTGGGTCTTTATTCTCGTAGAGAAGTTACTGCCTTGCAAGTGTTCATGTTTCCGAATCCTTCTGGCATAGTCTCCAAACACCAAAACACTGCTGAATTACTGTTTTAAAAATAAGGTCATTGATTGCAAATGGTAGATTTCACTGGATCAATCACAATGCAAAGTAAGCATTAGGGAAAGTCAGCCGAAATGTGGATAAACAAATATGAAACTTCAGTGCCACTATTAAATATTCGAGTATAGATAAAATTAAGAATGAAATTTGCAGTCGCACAACGCGGAAGGTACACTTTGTACCCCTTGGATATTGCGTACGCGACAAGATATTGCCAGGATATTCATTACGATGCTGCACATATTTACGCGGGTGACATTTTTCAAACGGATAATTTCAGATCATCCCCATGTAGGAATTGGATCTACTTGCACGGACTTCTATTAGAGGGTATCGCATATATTACCATGTTCTCACTTTATGGACTTACAAGGCACTGTTTGTGTTGTTATTACGTAACATCTAATCAGGTTTGTTAGATTCCACGTGCTTTAGTAGACACAAGACACTAACTAGACTATTCCTGAATGACACCATATATTTTGGTAGGTTTATTTATTTATTTAGAAAAACATCTGTGAAAATGGAGAATTAATGGTCACAAAGATGGTTATTGTAAGCAAACAACTGGTGGGCATTTAGAAGGTCTCAGCTTTTTGAACCAAAATTTGTGCGTATCTTACCCGCTTATCAAAACAACACTCCTGTGACACGTAGATATATTGAAGTAAGGTGGAAATTGCGGCTGGCACGACTTGAAATAGATACTGCATCACACTTAACCATTTTGCTGTATTGATTTGTTTTTGGTTACGGTATTGGGGGGTAGGAGGATGATCACTTGCATGTAGCATACCTTGAGTAGCTGTCGGGACCACTTTCTTAAAAGGTAATAGATTATGAGGGATGAACGGTGACCTCTTGATTTACATAAAAGTCACATTTCGCGGGAATAATAATGCTAGTCTCAGGACAGAAACAGCTTGCTTGGGCTTTTAAAATATTGGAGGTTGTCTTCCTACTACCACAGAATGTTGCCACTGTAACCAGTTCAATGAAAAATTTCTTCGGAGTAATTACGGAAATGTGATAAGTTTTACCCTAACGAACAGTGTAAGAAAAGTTGTCAGAAACGGGAAATGGATGGTGATTAGATGGAATACTACTTTTTTGAAGTGGTGCCTCCTGTGTTGTCTTGAGGGTACTTGATCTGAGTCGGACTAGTTTGCTTCTATTACAAAATAAACAACTTCTATCAGGACTTGATAGGTTTTTCTCTAGAAGGAAAGAGGAGAACATTGTTTAATACTCAACCTATAAAGGCTTTTATTTTTTTACACTTTGTTTGATTTGAGCAGCTGTATTTAACATGGTTTAGATGTTTATTTGGCATGAACTAGGACGATTTCGTTAAGAATAGTCGTTCAACATTGCTTCCAAGTATAACTACATTGTTTGTGTAGCAGGGCGCTTGAATATATATATCATGAAAAAAGTTTTAGGTGTACCTTTTACGTTTGATGTAAATTTCCGAGACTGCAGTCTGAATGATTTCTATACAGTTTCGTGTCATTATTTGTGTCCATATTTGTCGTTCGTGAGTGTTTGTGACCATAACGGGGAACCTAGCAAGACGATGGATTTGGTAAGGAGTTTCACAACAGTTTCTGTGTCAATATCACCTTTAGGTTGTTAACCATCTAGCTGGTAACTGTCGAACACTCATCATCATTATTGATTCATCACACCAATTATAATGCAGATTACTTAAAAAATTATTTCAGTTCTTTAACATCCGATATGGTTCAACAGGAGTTTTTACTGAGCGGAAATGTTGTTTGAGTGGGGATTTTTGTCTATTTGCACAATACTTATTTGGATGTTATTGTATCCCTTTTGGTTGGTTAACAACAAAGATGGTTGGAAAAGACATTATCCATTGGCGTCTCTTTTTCTAGATATGTAGAATGTAGAATTGACTTACCCACATAAAGCTACAATTTCGGAACTTGAAGGTAATATCCTACCAAGTGGTCGGTACAAGTGAAAAGAAATAAGCAGAATGACTCAGTGCGAATCGCTATATAGGATATAGGGTGCTAAAGTGGGATTATCCATCGCTGTCCCTTATGCTTCTCCAGCCATGAAGAAAGTCTTTTGGGCAGCTCAGTAATTAACATGACTTCACAATTTATCCATGGGTACCGAGTCGTCGGCTAATTTAAAATCCTTCAAGAAAGGAATTCAACTGTAACCATACCAGGAGTTTTGTTAAATCTTTCTTATGAGTTTTTAAAGAACAAATTAGTTTGGGGTCATGCACTTTATGTAATGGTTCTGGGTGCAAAAGTTGGGATAGTACTGGTGTTTAAATGGTACAAAATCAAAAACACTAGTGTTAGGCGATGGCATGGGAACACAGAGGCCAGCTATTTGGAATGAATAAATACACTGTCCATCTCATTCGTGTCGTTGTTTTCACCAGCTTCAGCAGAAATATGTGTTATAATGGACATTAACTATTAAGGCTTACCAGTGACGGCCAAAAGTAAATTGTCAAATTTACTACCAGATGTGTGAGAGAGTAAGGCCAATCTACGGGATGTGTATGAGTTTTATGTAAAATGAAATTGTCATTACATTTACTGTATGGTTTGACATGGTCAGTATGGGCTTCTATAAAGCGCTCAGGAGAACTATGTAACTCCTCGAACACATTAATAAGAAGTTTCAGAATAGTCTCCTAATTATCAATCAGTCAATCTAGACAGGGCTTCAGGCATGACTTTTAACCTGAAAAGATAGGAAATGATATAACTATGCATATGTAGGCTGTAGAATACAAATTGCTCCCTATGCAACGTAAGAACGCAATTTAGTCTAGTTCTAACGGAAAAATAAACACAAGCGTTAACGACATAAGTGATGTAGCGATAGGATTTGATGTTATACGTTTTATGGATCGACAGTCACTGATTTCTATCCTGATTTCTATCTCTGTTTGTTCAAAACATACGTAGGACCACATCTTGAAGTGCATAATATCAATGCTGCCACGCTACTCAAAAGAGAAGCTGTCCTTCTGGAAAGAGAACAAAGAATGGAGACAAATGGTGTGATGGGTCCTCAAATTAGTCCATGTTATGAAAGATTGAAGAAAACGGGTTATTTTAAATACTGACTACTGTCATCTGGGGGGTAGCTCAAGTACTGGTGATAGATTTCAGATGACCAGAATAAACCAAACAAAGGTATTCTGTCAATAAGTATTGCAGACCAAGAAGGATAGCGCATCAGAGAGCAAAGACTCCAGTGAGCTCCCATTTCCCTTTACTTCGATTTTACCACTCCTGGAACTGTTTACTAACGGACGTGGCTACTGCACCGTAAGTGGTAAGCTTTAGGCGGAGGCTGGCCAGTCGATCAGCAGGACTGCCTCTAGACGGCCTAACCCTTTAAAACTCACACTCTAGTAATGGGTTTACACTTAAAATCGCTCTTTCACTGCTGTTCATTCTACCTTGTCTTATTCTTCTGACCACTCTAACAATTCATTCTCTTATATTACAAACTGAATATGTCGAAACGTGTATAAATTAGTTTTAACTTTTACTGTGTTTGTACGTTTTCGTTTTTCTAAGTAAATATGATCTACAATAACTATATCTGTCATCTGTCATCAATGATCTACCACGCCGTCTGAGCTGCCCGACTCTCCTGTACGCTGACGACGTAAAAATATGGAGGGCGATAAAGTGTCCGGAGGACTCAGATGGGCTACAGGAAGACCTAAACCTTCTGGAAGACTGGGCGGTGGCCAGTGGCATGACTTTCAACTTGAAAAAGTGCAAAGTAGTGAAGTTGCGCACCTGTAGACTGCAGAATGCAAGTTACACCCTGTGCAATGAAAGCTTGTCCTGCACAACGTCGGAACGCGACTTAGGTCTAGTTCTAACGGAAAAAATGGACACAAGCGTAAATTACACAGGGGATGTAGCGAGGGCATATGCGGTCATACACTTTACGCATAGACAGTTAGGTGCACTCACTCCTGAGCTCTTTCTAATGTTGTACAAAACATACGTCAGGCCACACCTTGAGGTGCATAATATTATTGCACCCCCAATGCTGAGAAGAGATGCCAACCTCTTGGAGAGAGTCCAACGACGGGCAACAAAAGGAGTGGTTGGTCTCCGAAACAAACCATATGATGAAAGGCTGAAGAAATTAGGCCTGTTCACACTTAGTTACCGTCGGCTTAGGGGGGATTTGATTACTGCCTACAAAATAACAAATGACCAGAATCACCCAAACAAAGGTGTTCTGCCATTGAGTAGGTATAGGCTTCCACGTGGAAATCCCAGAAGGATAGCTCACCAGAGGGCAAGGACCCGGGTGCGCTCCCACTTCTTTTCACTGCGGGTTTGTCGTCCCTGGAATTCCTTACCGGCAGATGTAGCTATGGCACCGTCTTTGGACGCCTTTAAGCGAAGGCTGGACAACCATGCAGCTATACAAGGACTGCATCCAAATGGCCTATCTCCTTAAAATCGCATTTACCAATCAGGGTAGATAATTAAACTCGTCATTTTACTTCTTTACATTCTCTCCCGTCTTACTCTCCTGACAACTTATTAATATTATAATTACTATTATTATTATTACTATTACCGATATATATATTATTCTTCAAACTTCATGAGCTGACTGTTGGTACGTTTCCTATTTTCGTTTCTGTCTCTTAGTCTGAATAGCTTCACTAATTATATCTATTATTATTATTATTATTACTATTATTATTATTATTACTATCTCTTTTCTCTTGTCGACAATACCGAAGGACTAACTGGCGAAAGCATCAACTCCAATCACAGTAGTAACAGTCTTAACATACCTCATACTACAAACCACATATAATTAATCCCAGCACTACTCCCTTTGGAGTCAACCAAAGCTACGACAGTCGAGTGGCGGGACAAGCTACGCAGAAGTTTACCGAAGATCAAGAACCTATACCTCACAATCAAGAGGCGAGCACAAAGAAATCAAATTGGTTTATACTAGCTCGTAAAAACGATATTGGATATTGGATCTTTCTTTTCGACCACAGTGGACGACTAACAGGCCAGAGGATCAGCTTAATTCACAGTAGCGAAACCGCCTTGAAACAGCGCCTACTACAAGCCACAAATAATTATTCCATGAGCCATTTCGCTTGCAGTTAAGCATAGCTAGGACTCTCGAGTGGCAGGACGAACACCACATGAGTTAACCGAAGATCACGACATATAAAGTATAACCAAGAAGTCAGCTCATATGTACCATTCTGGTTTACAGTAGCTGATAAATCCATATAGGCAATACTGCGTCTTTATCCCGCACTCTGAAACTAAGTGTAGTCTGGCGGAATATATGTATGTTGTGTTAAGTAGCATCAGAATCTGTTAGAAACGTAGCGAGTTATTTTAAGAGCTCAAATATTAGCAGAATAGAGAAGTTTACCGGCCACTTATTTCTGAAAATAAACGACCTTGGTTTGTTTAAATGTACCAGTTTCATCATATCACTATACTCAATACATTGTGGGGTATACAAACGTTTTGAAATTAGGTGAATATATTTTTGCATTATGTATGTTTTCTGTTATCTCATTTGCATTCATGCTTGCCACTTTGTATTTTGAAATATTTGGTGTGACTTTAAACTATAGCAGCCAAGACCGAAAATACCTAACGAACGGATTGATGACTTTGACGAATTTATCTATAGAAATCGTTCTAGCCTGACTGTTAGGGCTTTTGTAGGAATTAAGGGTTTTTGAACATACAAAGGAATATTATACTTTGTCACCATTTATTTACATTGTATTGCTCGTATGCATACGTTTATTTCAAATTATAATTTGAAATAAACGTATACGCGTATACGTGCGCGCACTTCTACTTCTTATTAATCTGTTTAGACACTGAAGGTTTTTGCGTTCTTAGCTGCTATAGTCTAGAGTCATAAAATTAGGCATTGGATTGATTCAGCGACCGAAAGACAGCTAGCTGACATTTAAATTACTACAATAATTATTGTAGTAATTTATTGTAATCTTAGTATTAGTATTTCGAGATGACAGAATTACAAGAATCCAACCAAAACACAGAGAGGGCAGAACTCAGGAATTTGTATTTAGCGGAATTCTTATGCAATTCCTATAAGAAACATATCAACAGTCAACAGTAAGTATTTAAACAATACAGAGGTAGAAATTGTCAATCACCACATCCGCCACACGTCGAATATCTCCTTGCGTATTTATAACGATGTCTCGGTTTGCTTGCAAGTAGCTGCGACCTAACTGATTCTGTGATATTATTTTCATCAGTATTATCTGGACCTATTTCTGAATTATCTACAAAATCAGGATTATTAGCGGAATCAATAATATTATAAATGGAAAGACCTACTTCATTTATTGTCACTTTGTCCAGGTGTCTGTTATGAACTGAGTGATCTTTGATGTCTAATATCTTCACCACTCGATTTCCCATTTTTTGTAGTATAATTCCAACAGAAGGTCTATAGTCATTCCCTTTGTAATAATGTACATTAGAAGTCGTGGACATCAGATGCTTTTTGAGAATTCGAGATTTGAAAAGTTTTGCAGGACTTTCACGGGTACTTGTATGCTCTGCATTCAACAGACGCAGTCTATGCATATGCAACAATTCCTCCATTTTAATCAGTTGCTCTCTCATCTCATTCAGTTTTTTCGTGTTTTCGACAGTTCGCATTGTAACTCAGCTACCTCATTTTTGAAAACAGTTGATGCTTGAGTTGCCGAACTTGTAGTGGAGGTTTTCATTGGATTAGCTTGAGTATTTTGAAAGGTTGAAAGACACATTGACTCCATTTTACTAGACAGCTTGGGAGAATTATAAGAATGTTGAGCAACATAAGTATTCGAACTTCTGCAAACCGTCTTGATGTGTCCAACTTTACCACATTTATGGCACTTAGCACCCCGAAAACGGCAAGTGCTTCGTAGATGTAACTTTCCACAGGATAAACACGGTTTAATGTTTTTGATCTCTCGCTGCATTCTATTACCTGTGGACGGCAGTTTGGATTGCTTTCCATGACCACTTGTATTTTCGACTTTAGAAAGCATAACATCAGATACTGACGTAGTGGGAGCAGAGTATTCATTATTGACATCTTCATATGTAATACATAAATCTTTAGCAGTTTGAAAAGTACAAGAAGGAATCTGAATTAACTCTTTCTCTAACTTAGGAATATTGATTCCAGCAATTAGACGATCACGTAGTTGAGTATGCAGCTGATCTCCAAAGTTACACTTTGAAGCTTGTATTTGGAGTTGCAGAATAAAGTCTCTAATTCTCTGGTTGGGAGCACGAACCAGTTTATGGAATTGAGCCCTCTCTCTGGTCTCAAAAGTAGTTACATGAAAGTGATTTATCAGAAGTTCACGAATCTTGACATATGACAGAGAAATAGGTTGATCTGGAAACGACAGGGTCTTTACTAGGCTATACGCATCTAGCCCAATAGCAGTGATGAAATGTGCTGGTATTTTGTCATCCCGAACATTCTTTGAAATGCACCACGCATCGAAGCATTCCAAATAATCAGCAATCTCCCGCGGAGACCCATTAATAGGAAGTTTTCCCAGGTTATTTAGTTCCATCGCGACGCCAATTTGTAGTAATTTATTGTAATCGTAATATTAGTATTTCGAGATGACCGAATTACACGAATCCAACCAAAACACAGAGAGGGCGGAATTCAGGAATTTGTATTTAGCGGAATTCTTATGCAATTCATATAAGAAACATATCAACAGTCAACAGTAAGTATTTAAACAATACAGAGATAGAAATTGTCAATCACCACATTTATGCATTGAAAAGCAATACTCAGTTTCGATGATTAAGACTACGATGTCACATCATAATTCATTGTATTAACATAAATTCAGATTTTTAGTTGTGAGGATGCACAAGATTCTATAGTTTCTCAAAATACATAGTGTTACAATAATTTGCAAACCATATATACTTTGTAAGCTAAGGCTTACGATTATAATTCTAAACTATGCGTCCATAATGCCTTTTTATGGTAAATTTATGTTTTTTATACTCTGAATGAACCTACTGTGTACTGAAGTAGCGACCATAGGACCGTGGCTAAAACGAGCATTGGGTCCCAATCGGACAAATGTGGGGACATTTATGGGACAAATAGGGGAAACCATGGGAATTTTTGCTGATTAATAATAATAATAATAATAATAATAATAAGGGGAAATTATGCGAGTAAAAGGGGGGCATTCTGCTGATTAAGGGGATTTGTGACGTTTGAAAAGGGGGAAAATTTGTCAAAAAGGGGACAATGTGCGATATCTGGGAAAAAGGGGAAAATCTTACTGTCGCCCAAGTTTTTCACCTTTTTAACACGATTTTCCCCGTTTTTGTCGGATCGGGGTGCTTAAGTTATTCGACAATGGAGGTATATACCTCCATACATACACATATGGTTATATGAAAAAGAGAAGACGTTCAGCGAAGAGACTCTTTTCGGCGAATTCATTCACATAGCTGTACAATCGCATTTATATATAATTATTTGAGTGTGTGTGTGTACATGAGGTTTGTCAAAATTAGATAATTGATCAGGTAATAAAAGAATGATCTAATATAGAAACAAAGTTAATTGGACAGCAACTAAATTAAGATTGAGTTAGTAAGTTAGATGACGTAATACAATTGACTAAAATGTTTTAACTTAGGTCAGGTTAGCAACAGAGGTAATTACAGGTAGAGACTAAGTAGAAGTGGGGTAG
This sequence comes from Trichobilharzia regenti, assembly GCA_944472135.2. NCBI lineage: Eukaryota > Metazoa > Platyhelminthes > Trematoda > Strigeidida > Schistosomatidae > Trichobilharzia > Trichobilharzia regenti. Next base: position 156,853,937 of record OX235262.1, read on the forward strand.
ATAATAATGCCATTTAGATTAGAAATGAAATTGAGCAATTAAGTTGGATGACGTAACATAAATGACTATAAATTGAGCGTTGGTCAGGTCAATTAAAGTGGTAGTGAGGTGTAGAAATTAAATCGGGTAGGGGTAGAGACAAGAAAGTTGAAAATGCAAAATATTACAATTGAGAAGACAGAATAATACCAATGAAGAGACAGAAAAAAAAAATTAGGTAGAATTTACCTTTCAGGTAATAATGTAGGTTAAGTCCATTGTAAGTTTAGTGATTGAACGAACCTCTTCTGTATGCAGAGTTCAGGGCTTAGCAAGTGAATCGCCATTGCTTCTGCAGTTTGAAGAAGTCTGATTCGTACACCTTTTGGAAGACTACTTCTTACTCTGTAGACGACTTTGAAGTTTGTTTGGGGTGCAGCTTGGTGTCCGGATTCTATCAGGTGTTCTAAGATGGAGCTGCGGGGACATCGCTTTTCTCCTTTGTAAAACCATGCTGGTAAGTGTTCGGTGATACGCTTGGAAAGCGAACGCTGGGTACGGCCGACATACCTGGCTCCACACGAGCAGGTGAATTGGTAGATACACATTGATGAGGCCAACAGTGGTAGCTTATCCTTCACGTTCACATGAATCATAGGTTTTGTGGAGAAAGTTAGTCGTAGTTCAGCTGCGAAGAAAGTCTTCTTGAGTGAGCGCGACAGTCGATTTTTTAGTATTTCCGCAGATATATCTCCATTGAATTGAAGGTTTATGTAGAGCGGTTTCTTCGGGACGCTATGCGTGGGCGGCTTTTGTGGCCTAGGATTCATAGATTTTGCAATAAATCGTTCTGGGTAACAATTCTCGACGAGGATTCTCTTGAGATTGTCCAGTTCATCTTCTACGGTGTCCGGGGTACAAATTCTGCGAACTCTGTTGCTAAGTGAACGGATCAGGTTCCGTTTGGTGTATAGGGGTACCCAACTGTGGAAGTTAATCAGCTGTCCGTTCCATGTTGACTTTCTGTAGATAGATCTTTTCAGTGTTCCATCGTGTTCTCGTCTTGTTAGTTGGATGTCAAGAAAGGATATTTTAGAGTTGGACTCTTTCTCCAGCGTGAACTGAATTGCGGGGTGGCACTTGTTAAACGACTTCAGGATGTCGTCTAGATTCTCTTCATTGTTGACGATAATGAAAGTGTCGTCGACGTATCTCTTGTAGATTCCGAAGGTATCGATCATTTTCTTCATGCATGTGTTTTCGAGTTTTGCCATGAAGAAATCTGCAAGTAATGGGCCTAGTGGTGAGCCCATAGCTATACCATCCTTTTGGCGATATATTTCGTTGTTGAAAGAGAATTGAACATTCAGGGTACACCTCAGAAGGAGTTCTTTAAGACGCTCGGTGGGTATACCGATGTTTATTCCTTTGGAATCAATAAGTTCGCATACATAGCATATTGTTTCAGTCAGTGGAACATTTGTGAATAGTGATGTGACATCTAATGAGATCATGGTCCTGTTGGATACGTTGATGTTTTCAATTGAGTCGATAAAGTCGAATGAATCTCGAACTGTGTGGCAGGAAACTTGTCTTCTGATTGGTTCTAGTAGATCTGCTAGCCATTGGGCTGTGCGGTGATAAGGCGAATTGGTCATGTCAAGGATCGGTCGAAGAGGGATACCGTTCTTGTGTACTTTCGGAAGTCCATAGAGTCGTGGTATATTTGAGCCGGATGGTCTTATGGATTCAAACGTTTCGTTGCTGATGAAAGATTCAGTTTTTAGCTTACGGAGGGTGTCCGTTAGCTTTTGTTCGGTCTGTTCAGTCATGTTTTTCTCGTTGACCGGTTTTGTGAATTTACATTCATCGGATAGTATAGTCAGCATCTTACTGATATAGTCCTTACGATTCATGATAACGATTCCTCCGCCTTTATCAGGACGTAATATCATAATCTCTTCGTTTTTCATAAGTTCTTTCAGCTCCTTATAATGCCTCTTCGTCAAAATGGACCTTCCGTTGGGTTTGGTATTTATAAACTTGTGACAACTGTCGAGGATTGATGCTTTGAGTTGTTGTAGGTTTTCATCTGATGTGGGTGTGAGATCGTAGGTTTGGTTTATTAGATTTTCAAACTGAATCTGGCATTGTAGCTTGTCAATACATTGTGGTTTTACGCAGAATTTCGGACCTAGAGATAGTGCCTCTAGTTGGGTAGTAGATAGTGTGATGTCTGAAAGATTGAATACGTATTTTTCTGGATTGCTTGGGAACGGAGATTCGGTATTAATTGTAGGCTTTAGACTTTTGAGCAGATCTGCTTTAGTCTTGTTGCATTCTTTCTGAGTGACTTGTTGCACATATTCTTCGAAGGAATGGCGTAGATCTTGATCTAAGTCTTCGACTGCATGAGCTCTTGAGTAGACGTTTCGCTCTAGCTCGAACACGCGTGATTGAATGGAGTCGATGTTGTTTCGTGTGTGTCGTCTGAGTGTTCTGGTATTCGGTTGGATGGACTCTATGGACTTCCGAAAGTACACAAGAACGGTATCCCTCTTCGACCGATCCTTGACATGACCAATTCGCCTTATCACCGCACAGCCCAATGGCTAGCAGATCTACTAGAACCAATCAGAAGACAAGTTTCCTGCCACACAGTTCGAGATTCATTCGACTTTATCGACTCAATTGAAAACATCAACGTATCCAACAGGACCATGATCTCATTAGATGTCACATCACTATTCACAAATGTTCCACTGACTGAAACAATATGCCATGTATGCGAACTTATTGATTCCAAAGGAATAAACATCGGTATACCCACCGAGCGTCTTAAAGAACTCCTTCTGAGGTGTACCCTGAATGTTCAATTCTCTTTCAACAACGAAATATATCGCCAAAAGGATGGTATAGCTATGGGCTCACCACTAGGCCCATTACTTGCAGATTTCTTCATGGCAAAACTCGAAAACACATGCATGAAGAAAATGATCGATACCTTCGGAATCTACAAGAGATACGTCGACGACACTTTCATTATCGTCAAGAATGAAGAGAATCTAGACGACATCCTGAAGTCGTTTAACAAGTGCCACCCCGCAATTCAGTTCACGCTGGAGAAAGAGTCCAACTCTAAAATATCCTTTCTTGACATCCAACTAACAAGACGAGAACACGATGGAACACTGAAAAGATCTATCTACAGAAAGTCAACATGGAACGGACAGCTGATTAACTTCCACAGTTGGGTACCCCTATACACCAAACGGAACCTGATCCGTTCACTTAGCAACAGAGTTCGCAGAATTTGTACCCCGGACACCGTAGAAGATGAACTGGACAATCTCAAGAGAATCCTCGTCGAGAATTGTTACCCAGAACGATTTATTGCAAAATCTATGAATCCTAGGCCACAAAAGCCGCCCACGCATAGCGTCCCGAAGAAACCGCTCTACATAAACCTTCAATTCAATGGAGATATATCTGCGGAAATACTAAAAAATCGACTGTCGCGCTCACTCAAGAAGACTTTCTTCGCAGCTGAACTACGACTAACTTTCTCCACAAAACCTATGATTCATGTGAACGTGAAGGATAAGCTACCACTGTTGGCCTCATCAATGTGTATCTACCAATTCACCTGCTCGTGCGGAGCCAGGTATGTCGGCCGTACCCAGCGTTCGCTTTCCAAGCGTATCACCGAACACTTACCAGCATGGTTTTACAAAGGAGAAAAGCGATGTCCCCGCAGCTCCATCTTAGAACACCTGATAGAATCCGGACACCAAGCTGCACCCCAAACAAACTTCAAAGTCGTCTACAGAGTAAGAAGTAGTCTTCCAAAAGGTGTACGAATCAGACTTCTTCAAACTGCAGAAGCAATGGCGATTCACTTGCTAAGCCCTGAACTCTGCATACAGAAGAGGTTCGTTCAATCACTAAACTTACAATGGACTTAACCTACATTATTACCTGAAAGGTAAATTCTACCTAATTTTTTTTTTCTGTCTCTTCATTGGTATTATTCTGTCTTCTCAATTGTAATATTTTGCATTTTCAACTTTCTTGTCTCTACCCCTACCCGATTGAATTTCTACACCTCACTACCACTTTAATTGACCTGACCAACGCTCAATTTATAGTCATTTATGTTACGTCATCCAACTTAATTGCTCAATTTCATTTCTAATCTAAATGGCATTATTATCTACCCCACTTCTACTTAGTCTCTACCTGTAATTACCTCTGTTGCTAACCTGACCTAAGTTAAAACATTTTAGTCAATTGTATTACGTCATCTAACTTACTAACTCAATCTTAATTTAGTTGCTGTCCAATTAACTTTGTTTCTATATTAGATCATTCTTTTATTACCTGATCAATTATCTAATTTTGACAAACCTCATGTACACACACACACTCAAATAATTATATATAAATGCGATTGTACAGCTATGTGAATGAATTCGCCGAAAAGAGTCTCTTCGCTGAACGTCTTCTCTTTTTCATATGACTAAATGGGGATTTTCAAGATACATATGGTTATGTTTTCTTTCTAACATTTATTCCCGACTAATTTGACCTAACGGAATACTTATTACAGTAAAAGATGCTTGAGTAGGTTTTTCTACTGTAATATAGACCTAGTATTGCAAAACTTAACGCACTACCGTCGGCGCGTTATTATAAAACAGCCTGTGAATTCATAGTTTTTGGAAAAGTGTTTCTACGTGTTATTGGCTTTCGAAAAAGTTAAATTTAAATTTCCAGGGAGGAAGAGTGAAAACTAGAAAAAACTTGCCCAGTGGAGGTGAAGGGTGTACAAATCATTTTTAATCAAACGTGGAAATTGGGAATATATTGATGAAACGATGATTACCTATGTGAAAATAATGGAAAACCAAGAGGTAAAACATGAGGGCAGTGGAAAAGCCACATCATGTAATCACTATTCATTCGCTATTCCACCACTAGTCGTGTATGTTTTAGATTTAGATTCAGATTTATTGGTTGTGGACAGAAGGCTTGAAGCCCATGTTAATACTTTTCTAGTAAATTTCTGTGGTTGTCCAAATCCTTATTGAATGAATCAGTTGAGGTTACAAACACCACTTCTTTTATGGGTCAGTTCCAGGAGTTTTTGACTCGGTGTGATAATCAGCACTCCACAGCAGTATGATTTCTTCTTGGCTTTTGAACTCTCCTGCCATGTCCCCTAAGGTGTTCCGACCTGGTTCCGACGTGTCTGTTGCCATATGAACTAGTTGCTATTAGACAAAGTTAGATTAGAAAAATTAAAAAGCAAGTGAGAAAACCATTTCGATCATTTAAAAGAGTTTTTGTTTCAGGAATTTTATTACCTCACCTTAACTTAACCTGAGCCATGAGAGTAGAGCTCTGCACAAAATGGATCATTTTAGTTTGTCATACTCCGTGAAATATACAGGTAATGACTGAGAAACTAAACGCAGTGAAGCTGAAATACAGGGAAATCTGCACGAATAACTGTACTTATGCGCCTTCTTATTATACATAGCATAACAGTGTGCTAAGTTAGGTCGGTGTATGCCAGAGTACTGTTAGCAGCATAGGCTCATTGTTGATTACTGATACAACTATGCATTTTATACAATCATCATTTTGACATTTCAGTAAGTAAAACTGCAGTTTTAAACATATGTTTACTTTTATATTCCACAATTCATGTGATGTTAAATATATTTCTCAAAGTTTTGTATCAGAGAATAAAAACTCGTTAGTTTTTTGTATTTTCGGATATCTTGACTTATAACCAAAATTTAAATTGCTTGAGTATTAAGCGAGAATATAAAACGATCTCGATTGCCTTTTAAATTCTTTATGCTAAATGGAAAAATAGGCCTATTCAATGAACTAATCTTAGTCAAAACCATAAAAAGCATATCAATATTGAAAGGAAGGAAGTATAGCCAAATAATCATGCAAAGATGGATCGGTGAAATACTAGAAATTCGAATCAAGACAAAATGTGTCTGGATGTTGATTGGAGCCATGTAGTTACTTGCTGGCTGATGTTCCCAAGACATTCAGAGTGATTGGTTTTAGACTGTTGGTGGGATGACTCTAAATGTTTTTCCTTTTCACGTATATATATATATATATATATATATATATATATATATATATATATGTGCTTCTTATAACCTTCCGGATTATGAAAATCCTCATTGTTATTTATTTCTTCACCTGTGCATTTATATTCAGCTCTGGTCTCAAGGTATTTCTTTCCTCTACTTTTATACTTGCTTTATGAAGTGGGACTGGTTGAAGTATTTCACTACTGTGCATTATTTTGCATTGGTTATTTATTTTAATTCATTTTTCTGGGTTCCTTCTTACGTATTGCTTGTTCGTCATTTTAATTAGTTTACTCGATCATTTTGACATCATTTGCATTTTTCTGGCTTGAAGGTGTACCATGAAATCACCATTGTTTTAAACGCTAACACCCTTTTTCATTTTTTCAGAATATTATTATTTGTTTGATGGTTGATCTGGTGGCACACTTTAAAGCGAAACTATCAAAAATTATCACTGCACACAGATGAATCTGACTTTGGTAAAGGTAAACAGACGGACAGGCAAAGATTGCTAATACACAACCTAGCATTTGCAGCAGAATGAAAGAATCTGAGGTTGTATGTATTGACAATAGCCTTTTGAAGAAATATATTGTTACTGGAACTAAAGAAGGCTGTATGGGCAACAATAGTCCAAAACTTCGAAAACTGTGTGCAATTCTGTTGAAAAAGAAATTTACAAATAAGTAATGTCTTACTAGATGTGAATCGAATTGTTATAGAAATACACTGGCAGATCTTGATGTTCCTTCCTTGTTTTCTGGAATCTCCTTCTTTAATTTCTGTATTGGATTAAATCAGCCCACTGATTTTCCTGTAAATCTCATGAATGATCTACTTTCACTTACATTAACAGTAAGTTATTATATTCAACTGATACTTGGAACTGTTCAGCTTCTTTGTGACATTTTAAGTGAACGCGAGGATCAAAGTATTTCATACTCGTCTGGTAAAGGTAAGGCAATTAATAGTTGTCGTCAATTTCTTCCTGGAAAAAATTTCAGACAAGTTTAAAAATGAAACAGTTAAAAATCAGCTAATAATTCTGTTAACAGACCTGATGCTGAATCTTCTTGTTTATCTGAACTGTGATACTTCTTTCAATGACCAATGTACAATAAAGGTTAGTTCGGAAATATTTTTGAAAATATTTATTCAAGTAGTTGTACAGTTCCTAATTTATAAGTTAAACTTACATCTGTATAAGCATCTGAATATGTTGCTGAATGAGAAAGATGTACAACATTTTTTGTAATCGGAGTTAATATTTAAACAGAAGATACTTGGAAGCAACAAAAACATATTTCAAGCAAATTAAGGAAAGATGCATAACGCTGCAATTACTTTATGATGATGGAGAAAAAGAGTTCTTGTAACAGTCGACAGCTTAATGCAAGCTCATTTAAAGTGCTAATAAATGACCCTGAGAAAAATGAAGTCTGCGAATGCAGGGATAGTAATTTAAACTGATTTAGGCATCTGAATCACATAACAAATTTCAATCGCAAGGGTATCAGTGTCATTCTTGTCTTTAGCCTTAAGCGTTGTCTTTAGCCTTAAAAGTGCCTCTACCGCTCAGATTTTACCAGTGTAAGAAATGAAGCTGTCATTCCTCAACTTTAGTAGAATTCTATCAATAAGTTGTACAATTTTGTCTATTGAACCAAGTTACACAACTTTTAGATGCTGAGATTTGCTTGATGTTAGATGACCAGAGTCAGTTTGTAAGAAAATGGAGAAAACGAAGAGTCGCTTCGTCGAAAAATCATCGAATTATTTCTGAGTTAGGGTGATAACTGTTTGTTCCGACAGTTTTCTACTCATTTTCATATGCCTCAACTTCTCAAAGTCAAGTCGCGTACATTTGAATGAAACAGTATGCAGTTGTATAAAGATATTCGGACTCTAATAATTCTGAACAGGATGAATTGTGTAAGAAACAGAAGATTTGTAGTCCAGAATGAAGTGTATAACTGCTAAGTGCTCCATCAGCTTTGTAGTTTTGATCGTAAAAGTTTTGTCACTTCTTAAGTCAGTAAGACAGAGTTGTTTGACCTGATTGTGAACTATTCACAGTTAAATATTAAAGTGCGGAGAGAAATAAACAACTGTCAGAATACGCCAGTATTCAAATGAAGTTTTATCTAATATAAACAAAACCGATATGATAGTTAGGATGCGGCATTAAAAATATATTCACGATATCAGATCAAATAATTTAACTAACTTGAATTTTTTTGATTCATAGCTCTGATTACTTCCTTCAGGCTATGTATGTTGAAAGTACAAGATGACACCAGTTAGCAGAATAATCATATCGACTTAACTAACGGATTCATGAATTAATCAGTGATTGCTCTCTGTTCAGTTTCTGATGATACGTTTCGTTCAATTGTAAAGTGTAACGACTTCGTCTGTCAAATGTGGAGTTAAGACACATGTTTAATTTTTTGTGTGAGGTATGCTCATAAGTAAAATTTTGGTAATAGTACATGATATTTGGAATGATAATGCTACTCGGGGAAGTAAATTAGATTACATCTTTTGGTGGAACTGTTCAACTACACTAACATCTAAATTCGCTTAGCTGGACAGAAAAGAAAATTACTGTGTACATCAGGAGACAGATAATGTCAATGTACTTATTATTATGTTGAAGTGGATCTTTTCCTTTAAATGAATACTGGCGTGATTCTTAAGTGGATTAGAGAAAGTGTTGTTTAATATTATTCCCTTGGGTTGCGAGTGAAAATAGAGCATATGTCCATTTGACACTGCTCTCTGCAGTCCTCTTTAGTCGGCTTCATTCTTGGCGATAAGCTTTCATCTTCTCCTCACATGGTCTACTCCATATCACCTGCAGACTCACGCCCAACTCGTCGTTTCACATTCGGGTCCTTCTTGAGGATCTGCCTGGCGTGCGATATTACTCAACGGTCTCTTCGGTGTGTGTCTAATCCACCTCTGTTTTTTTAGCACTTATGTTTGGAGGTAGACTCTTGGTTGATTTGCTTCCAGAGTGCCTTGTTGCCAACCCGTCCTGGCCACCTGGTCTTTAGTATTGAGAGGATTCATCCGCTAATTGAAGCCAGCAGCAGGCTGTTGGAAATACTTTTCTTGAGGAATTACGTCTTTGAACCATAAAGAAGCACTAACTTGACATCAGCGTTAAAAATCCGCATCTTCTACCTTACGATGAGTGTAGTCGGTTGCTAGTGGCCTACATAAAGCAATGTGTTCTTGAAGATAGGTCTCATTGTAAAGTGACATCAGTTAGACAACTGATGAATACCTGTGAGTACTGGAAAACTGTCCACTATTCAACATTGTACGTCCATTTCCACAGCAAGGGTGTAACCCAGGATCTTTAGTCTGTGTGCAAGCGCGTTACCATCCTTCTACTGGAACCGAATCCAGTGGCTTATGACTTCTTTAATCGAATTCTCAATTTACAAATTAGTTAGTAATTTAAATTTACACACTTTGAGGAAGTGAGAATTCACCTCAGCTTTCTTTTGAAGACCAACATTATTCCGATCACAATATGTGATCTGCTTGATATCATAAGTGATAAGCAAGAAAGCAAAAATAAATACGTAAAAGTATGTACTACTGACTGATTGGAATGAGCAGTTGTTCACCACCCGTATCAACCAATAGTGCTTGCTTGCCAGCCAGATCGAATTGATCGAAACACCGAGTCGCGCTTTCTGTCGTTTTGAGACTGAGTTCATCAACAGTGGTGTATCCATTTTGGCTCAGCATAGAAAGCCAAACCAGCTTAGGTCACCTGAATTTCGACTGAATTACTGTTTAATTCAATTTTAGATTTTCCGGTTGACTGATTGAACCGAAGTGCTAGGTCTCAGGTTGACATGTCGGCGCATCCTGGATTCCAGTGCTAGTCACCACCTACCGACTAAGTGACGAGTCCCAAGTAGGAAGAAATGCGCATCCTAGATTCCACGGCTAATCACCCTCCACCAATTAACTTCTGATTCAATGTTTATTCTAAAGTTTGTCACTATTAGGTTCTAAGCATCTAAAAGAATTATTTTTTTCTTTTCCAGATATTAGTAGATTTACTCAACTATCCTGATGCACATGTAGTTCAACGTTCATTATGCTGTCTGATTTATTTAAGTCAAAAGTAAGAAAATGAAAACTGTGCAATAATAGTCAAATATTTATTTTAGGAAAAGTTCTCGTACACATCTAACTAAAATGTTCAACAGTAATCTGATAATAAAATTATTATCTAATGAAGATGAAATACAAAAACGGTGAGTGATAACCTAAACATTTACTTTATCTGGTAGTTATCGTTTAGTCATGCTCAAGTATGATTGTATTGAGAATTCAATTTTAGATTTTTCCGCCGATTGATTGGACCGAAGTGTTCGGTCTCAGGTTGACATGTCGGCTTCTTGTGCAGATGCTTCGACGATGTCTGGGCATGTAATTAGAATTGAATTGGTGGATGGTGACTAGCAGTGGAATCCAGGATTCGCATTTCGTCCTATTTGGGACTCGTCAGGTAGATCCAGATGACGAGTTCAAATAGGAAGAAATGCGAATCCTAGATTCCACTGCTAGTCACCATCCACCAATTTAATTTTTATTACATGCCCAGACATCGTTGAAGCATCTGCACAGAAAGCCGACATGTCAACCTTAATAGACAATTTTTGTTTCGTCCGTGGGATATTCACAAGATGAAATCTGTTGTTGCCTCCACACCTATCAAGGCCATAAACCCAGAGCTCAATATTGAAGCTCATGAAAATCGTGTTGGACCAGAAACGGAAAATTTATACGATGATGTCTTCTTTGAAAGTTTAGATGGTGTTGCTAATGCACTTCATAATATAGAGGCGCGCACATATGTTGACCGTCGTTGTGTGTATTACCGTAAATCCTTATTGGAATCTGGAACCCTAGGGACAAAGGGAAATGTATAAGTTGTTATTCCCTACCTAACAGAATCCTACTCATCTTCGCAATATCCACCTGAAAAATCATTCCCTCCTTGCACTTTGAAAAATTTCCCATATCTTATTGAACATACTCTAAAATGGGCACGCGATTTATTTGGGGGCGTTTTCGTCCATCAATACCAAGATATGAATTCTTTCCTACAGGATCCTTCTGCATTTTCGGAACGAACATTGGCAACTCAAGGAAACCAGCAATTGGAAACTCTGCAAACCTTGAAAATTAATCTGATAGATAAAAGGCCAAATAATTTCGAAGATTGTGTGACGTGGGCTAGGTTGATGTGGCAGGATTTGTTTTCAAATACAATCGCACAACTTTTGTTCAATCTCCCTCGAGATCATGTTACTTCAACTGGGGCTGATTTTTGGTCACGAACAAAAAGATATCCTCACCCATTAGATTTCGACACTCAGAATCCAATACACATGGGGTTTATTTTAGCAGCATCGAATTTGCGAGCTGAATGTTATGGTATCCCACAATGTCCCAATCTTTTCAACATCTCAGAGGTAGTTCAAAATGTGATTGTTCCTCCATTTGTTCCTCGATCAGGCGTGCGAATTGAGGTGACTGAGGTGGAGGCTCAAGCCAGAGCAGCTGCACCAATAGCTGATGCATTACGTATTGAAAAGCTCCAAAAGGCATTGCTTAGTTTCATTGATACTTCAAAACTGCATATCAACGTGATTGAATTTGAGAAGGATGATGACGCTAATTTTCATATGGATTTCATTACCACAGAAAGCAACTTAAGAGCGGATAATTATGAAATTCCACCTGCCGACCGACTCAAAAGCAAACTTATCGCCGGTAAAATAATCCTTGCTATTGCCACCACAACTAGTTTGGTTGCTGGTTTGGTGTGCTTGGAGTTGTTCAAGATTGTCCTATTTGGGACTTGTAGTCAAGTGGATGTACCTGCATTTCACAGTGAGTGCCGATGTTCCCACCGACGCTTTTCAGTCCAATCAGTCAACAGGAAAATCTTAAATTCAATTGAATAATTATTATGACCCGTTGCATAAGAGATGACTCATGTGGCCTAATTGGTCTAGTGTATAACGCTTTGACATTTGAAACTATGGGTACTGGGTTTGAGCCTCGGTGGGAATATCATCACTCACTGAGGAATGCAGGTACATCCAGCTGACGAGTCCCAAATAGGACAAAGTGCGCATCTTGGATTACACTGCTAGTCACCAACTAACGTATGATCTCATTTGTTAAACTTTTCGTTAAACTATTATGTTCAAGCATGATTATGTACTGGCTTCAGTTAGACAATCACTGAAAGTCAGAAGGGGCTGGATGGAAGTGAAGTCATTTAGTGATTAAACTTGAAATCAATCAAATCCTTGCAATCCTAACATCTGAAAATCAATCTACAGCTCACTAGTGACTGACTATAGGATGCAGTTATCCGAAGTTCTAGTGAGAATTCATAACCAGCAAGATCCACCAAGTTGCGTCTGAGGACATATAATCACCGATATCATCGATTAGAGGTTGCGAATCAACAAAAGTAAGAACTCGTAGGCAACAGAGTTCACTCCCAGTAGTTGAATGGTCACCTTCTGAAGTGATGCGTGCATACCACTGAAGAGTCAATGGTTCTCTGACTGAAATCAGTTCATGTTCAAACATGAAGTTTAATTGTTAGTTATATTGTGCTTAGGGTCTTCTTTCTGTGGTTCAAGTTCTGCCGTAAAAATCTTTCTCAGTTTTATTTCGCAGTTTACCATACTAAAAAGAATCATCTGAATTATGATTGTCTGAGGTGGTCCACATAGTTACCACCAGTCTCCTGAAGCTCATTTTCAGAGTATCTGGTGTTATCAGAACCTAAAGTTCTGTAATAAAGATATTTAAAACACAAAATATCTGTGGTTTATTCTGTAATAGATGTGAAATATGCATTGATAGCTGAGTGATAGAATGCTCACCAGCCACACAGGGGGACCAGATATGATTTCTTGCTGACACGCTCCTAAACCTCGTCGAGAGTAAACCCAAAGAAGAGGAAAAGTTAGGCGTGAGGATGGTAATCGCCTTTTGCAGTAAAAACAGCACTACGATTGCCGGAACTTCAAAGACTGAACTGAGAAGAAAGATGTGATTCATATGTGGTCACTTGGGTCCTGAAGGGTACATCCAGTTAACGAGTCCTAAATAGGACGAAGTGTGCATCATGGATTTCACTGCTAGTCACCAACCACCAATTAACCTCTAATTACATGCCCAGACATCGTCGAAGCATCTGAACAAGGAGCCGACATGTCAACCTGAGACCGAACACTTCGGTCGAATCAGTCGACGGGAAAATCTAAAATTCAACTAAATGATAATTCTCATTTTCTTTTCTATTCTGTTAAAGATTAGTAGTTTGCCTAATCTATACATTGATTGTGGAAGATGAATACTTCAAAAATCTGTCTACTAATCAGCTTGTACTGGCGAAATTTTTATCATTGATTTCTAATGAAACAAATGTTGTAATGGTAAGTGTTGTTTTAAAATAAAGCGTTGACTTCGTAATTCTCATTTCTGTTATTTTTTCACTTGCTTGCTAGGCAGGTCAAAATAGTAATTCATTGATGTTAAAATGATGAATTTCTTGAGTGAGTTATTGAACTATAATTTGCATATTCAATTTTCGATGGTTTGATGATATTAGATGGTTGGAGGCAATCGGCAGGAAGCCTTGCTTGACCTAGGTTTCGTGCTGGTTAGTACTCGTCAGCAAGGCGTATCTGAAAACTTCAAGGAACTCATATCGCTTTTGCTTTCTGCAGAAAAGAAAGATGGAACAGTTGGTAAATCAAGAGAAGTTATAGTGGAATGTTTGTTACTCGAAAAATGTAAAAAAAAATGGTGTACATTTATTTACGATACATTCTGTTATATTTTGGTGTTTTCCACAATCTTCCCAATTTTTTAGTCATTCTGATTGATAGTGACAGGCGTAATTCTGCAAATATTTTTTTGTATTACTTGAAATCCAAAAGTTGCAAAGGAATCCTCACTGCTTTCTAAGACTAGGGATAGAAAGGTCTTAGTGAATTCAAAATATTTCGTTAATGATACTCTAAAGCGGTTTATTCGAGTTGACTACTGAAGAAAGTGTGCTTTTCAACAGTTCATCTAAGGGCTTATCACAGGGGGCATTTGCTGCTCTATTTAATGTAAACCTCAAAGGTATTTAATTCATAAGCTATTTTAGAATTGCAAGCTAGTTCGTGCTGTCCAAAGCCTGGGAAAATAGAGAAGATTAGGTGTAGGGTTAGCTGCTTTACCCTGGAAATTCAATCCAATAGATACAGAAACTTCAAAGCGCGACAAAAATATAAAGACTAATTTGTTCTTCGCTGGAATCGGGGAGGCGAAATGATGCGGGTTGGTGAAAGCTTTTGGGAAGCCAATTAGTCGATGTGTCTTGTTTCGTTAAAGCAAACATAAGCATTAGGACTTGGAATGTTTGTACAATTTACGAAATTAAGAAGGCTATCTAGGTAGCCAAAAATGAGAATATATGGCTTATAAGCGCTAGGAATCTGTGAAAGCAGGTGGAATGGATGTGAACTATCCGAATTGTCATTTAGAAAGTCAGTGATCTACTCCAGTCACCCACTCAGAGGACTACCATGAGCACATTGAGAGAGTGAGTGTATATCATCATGTCACCAACATTGGTCAAAGCTCTAATGCAGTGGGAACCAATCTCCTTCTGCACGATAATGACAACAAGATTTAGCTCAAAAGGAAGGAACGGTCTCAATTAAAAGGGCTGCCTAGAACAGGACAAAGTGGAGGTATGCTGCTGATGGCCTGCATTCTACTTGAAACCCAAAGGAATAATAATAAATAATAATTCACAGTACAACACACTAAGCAGTCAATTTAAAACACTTAAAATTGATGATCAACTTTATAGACTTTGAGAAGGCCTTCAA
The DNA here is from genome assembly GCA_944472135.2 of Trichobilharzia regenti. Classification (NCBI taxonomy): domain Eukaryota; kingdom Metazoa; phylum Platyhelminthes; class Trematoda; order Strigeidida; family Schistosomatidae; genus Trichobilharzia; species Trichobilharzia regenti. Next base: position 156,868,989 of record OX235262.1, read on the forward strand.
CAACGTTGACCGCGAAGTAATTTGGAAATTACTCGAGTACTACGGCGTACCCCAAATGTTCATCAACCTTATTCAACAGCTGTACGACAACGGCACATGTCAAGTGATCCACAATGGAAAACTAAGCGAGGCGTTTGGAGTAAACACAGGAGTCAGACAAGGGTGCTGGCTTATTATCGCACCAATGATATTCCTAATTGTGGTGGACTGGATTATTCGTCGTCAGACAGTGGGAAACGAGAAGACAAGGATATCCTGGACCGACGTGAAGAATCTAGAAGACCTGGATTTCGCGCGTGGATGATTTATGTTTGATGTCACACAAAATCGAAGACCTACAAGCGAAAACCGACAAACTGGTCGAAGAAGCGGCCGGCAAAGACAGGACTCCAGGTGAACGTAGACAAGATGGAGGTTATGAAAATAACCAACCGACCACCACCAACAACAACAGCAGCAAAATTCAGCGCCAATCACCATCAACGGGAGGGATTCGAAAGAGGTTACTTCATTCACTTATCTAGGGAGCATCGTCTCAACTACAGGCTGTCGGAACGGACTAGGATGTCAAATCGAGCGAGAATCGGGAAGGCGAGAAACACATTCATCAACCTGAAACCAATCTGGGAATCTTCGTCACTCAACTAGCATCAATAACAAAGTTCGGTAGGATTTTCAATACAAACGTCAAGCCAGTTCTTCTATATGGATCAGAAACTTGGCTGTCGGGTCACAAAGAATATTTCCAACAGCCTGTTGCAGACACTACCTTTATCAACCAACAACTGTCTTCGCTGGCTCTATACTGAAGATCAGATCAGATGACTGGAAAGAATCACCAACAAGAAACTATAGGAACAAACAAAACAAGAACCAATCATCCAACAAATATGCAGGAGAAAGTGGAGATGGATTGGACACTCGCTCTCTGAGGAGGCCGCCGCTGAGTGACATCGCGCGCACGTCAGTCCATTGCTCGAGTGGAACCAGGCGGAAAGGGAAGGGGAGAGTGGGTCGTCAGTGCAAGGATGACATGGAGGAGATAGTGTGAAGAGGAGTTGAAACAGTGTGGACTAACATGGATGCGGGTGAAAAGCACAGCGGAAGGAAGACAGAAGTGGCAAGTGGAGACGTGCAGTTGAAGCCCTATGTTCCACTAGGAACCCAAGAGAACAATAATTATAATAAATAATGTAAGTGAATCTTCTTTTTCAGAATAGAGTATAAATCGTTTAACTAAATTACTCAATTACGAAATCTTCATTAAACTAGTTATTTTGCTGTCATCTGAAGAACACAAAAAAAATGAAATTCATGTCATTTCAGTTTGTTATACTGATTAGTGTTGGTGCTGACTGCATTCAGTTAGTCAATTTCGCAACGTGGCCCCAAAGCTAGGCGACTCTTCATCACAGTGCATTTTGAAATGATGTTAGACGGTTGGAAGTGCATTTACCGTTCGTCACTCATCAGCAATTCATAAGTGAGACTATTTCTGAGAAAAATGGCTCCTTAATTAGCTCTCAGGATAGACGCCTTGAACGCTGGAAAGAACACTTTGAGGAACAATTTAACTTGCCTACAGCCACACTGAACCTCCCCGCCATCCACCACGTACCCGAATGGGATATAGACACTGGTCCGCCGTCTGTAGGTGAGGTTACAAAAGCTATCAGTAATTTGAAACGAGGCAAAGCGGCAGGACCCGACGGAATTATTCCGGAGGTTTTTAAATATGGGGGTGACATACTAGTTTGTAGATTAACTGAGGTACTAGGCAAAGTCTGGGAATCAGAGACAGTTCCATCAGACTGGGGTAAGTCACTTATTATACCGATATTCAAGAAGGGAAAAAAGTCCTCGTGTGATAATCATAGGGGGATCAGCCTAACGAACATAGTCTCTAAAATCCTAGGCTCAGTAATCATGCATAGACTAAGCAGAACTCGGGGAACAGACAAGGGAAAATCAAGCAGGCTTTAGAACAGGTAGAGGGTGCATAGATCATATCTTCACTCTTCGACAGATTCTAGAACATAGACACATTTTTCGGCGTCCAACAATTGTCACATTTCTTGACTTGAAGGCGGCCTTCGACTCCGTGGACCGAAAAGTACTATGGCAATGTCTGTCTATGAAGGGAGTGCCAAGAAAGTACATTGCACTAATCAAGGCACTCTATTCAAACTCACGTAGTCGTGTAAGGGCTTATGGGGAATTGTCATCTGAATTGGTAACAACCAGTGGTGTCCGACAGGGATGTCCACTTTCCCCATTTCTGTTTAACTTCATCATATTAATATATGTGTAAAACTTGGGCACTGTGGTATTAAGTAATTCCATATTAGTTTGATTATTAAATGTATCACACAGTGAAACAGTATTGTATACTGGATGACGTTTCGAACACAATTTATTGTTCATAATCATATCAATTTTTGTCACACGACTTCGAGATTTGATTTTTATAGTTTTCTCTGTCTTCTCCTATTTTTTGTATGGGCAGTAGAATTTTCCATATATCTGGGACAGGTGTTGAATCATTCCTATTACATGTATTTGCAGTTGATTCGATAAACAAAGCTTCTGTTATCAATCTCTCCCTATACCCTGTGACATTAGATTTTAAAACTGTCATCCTATCCCATCCTATTGTATGGTTGTGTGTAACTGCATGTAGTGCTATAGCTGAACTACTCTCTAGATTTCTTATCTTATTCGGGTCAACCAATCTAGATTTAGCTAGGTTTTTATGTTCGGCTAGTCTGACTGCCCCTGTTCTACTAGTTTGACCTATGTATTTGACCTCGCAATCATTGCAGGGTATTAGATAAACTAAATTGTTTTAATGGCTCTACAGGATCCTTTAACCGACAAAGCTTGTTTCTAATTGAGTTTGTGGGTTTGAATGCCACTTTTATTCCTGCCTTGTTAAGAATTCTGCGTAAGGCTTCCGAGGTTCCTTCTTTGTATGGAATTATTGTTGATGATTTACATTCCTTATTGTTGGTCGTTATTAATATTATTATTATTATTATCACTATTATTATTACCATTATTATTATTATTGTTATTATTATTATTGTTATCATTATTATTATATCACTATCTCTGTTATCCTTCTTTATTTTATTTTTACATTTACTTACATATTCTTGACTAATTTATCCGGGTAATTATTAAGTTTCAAGGCTTCTTTTATGTGTGTCACTTCCTGTCTTAGATTTTCCTTGGTACTACTTAGTTTTGTGCTCAGGCAAAGCTGCACTCCCAGCATAATGCTGGGAGTGCAGCTTTGCCTGACTTCTACAGTATTTAAATTCCAAGGGAAAATATACAAACAAACTGAGGGAGTTGCCATGGGATCACCAATATCCCCGTGGTAGCAGATATATTCATGGATAGGTGGGAAAAGATAGCGATTGAAACGTTCACCCCCACCCCAAAAGTATGGTGGAGGTATGTAGATGACACATTCACTGTACTTAGAACACAAGATATAGATAGATTTTTCGAGCACATCAACTCGAAGGTAGAGGCAATTCAATTCACTTATGAATTGGAAAGTCAGGAAGGGGAACTTCCAATGTTAGATTGCAACGTAAAAAGGAAAGAAGATGGGAAGCTAAACACTAGTGTTTACAGAAAACCCACACATTCAAACAGATATTTGGATTTCCGATCATCCCATCCTATGTCAGTAAAAATAGGATTAGTGAAATGTTTAAATGACAGAGCACAAAAACTAAGTAGTACCAAGGAAAATCTAAGACAGGAAGTGACACACATAAAAGAAGCCTTGAAACTTAATAATTACCCGGATAAATTAGTCAAGAAATATGTAAGTAAATGTAAAAATAAAATAAAGAAGGATAACAGAGATAGTGATAATAATAATAATGATAACAATAATAATAATAACAATAATAATAATAATGGTAATAATAATAGTGATAATAATAATAATATTAATAACGACACCAACAATAAGGAATGTAAATCATCAACAATAATTCCATACAAAGAAGGAACCTCGGAAGCCTTACGCAGAATTCTTAACAAGGCAGGAATAAAAGTGGCATTCAAACCCACAAACTCAATTAGAAACAAGCTTTGTCGGTTAAAGGATCCTGTAGAGCCATTAAAACAAAACAATTTAGTTTATCTAATACCCTGCAATGATTGTGAGGTCAAATACATAGGTCAAACTAGTAGAACAGGGGCAGTCAGACTAGCCGAACATAAAAACCTAGCTAAATCTAGATTGGTTGACCCGAATAAGATAAGAAATCTAGAGAGTAGTTCAGCTATAGCACTACATGCAGTTACACACAACCATACAATAGGATGGGATAGGATGACAGTTTTAAAATCTAATGTCACAGGGTATAGGGAGAGATTGATAACAGAAGCTTTGTTTATCGAATCAACTGCAAATACATGTAATAGGAATGATTCAACACCTGTCCCAGATATATGGAAAATTCTACTGCCCATACAACAAATAGGAGAAGACAGAGAAAACTATAAAAATCAAATCTCGAAGTCGTGTGACAAAAATTGATATGATTATGAACAATAAATTGTGTTCGAAACGTCATCCAGTATACAATACTGTTTCACTGTGTGATACATTTAATAATCAAACTAATATGGAATAACTTCATCATAGATATGCTAATGGAAGTATCCTTAACTGAACGTAGTGACTTAGGAATCGACTTGTTACCAGGGAATAATCTAATGGACTTAGAATATGCAGATGACATAGTCCTGTTAGGGGAGGATGCTGACAAATGCAGAGTCTTCTGAACACCTTGAGTAGCAATCTTCGTATGTTTGGCATGTGATTCGCCCCTGCAAAATGTAAGATGCTGCTACAGGACTGGACGACGTCAACCCCTAACTTAGTGATAGGGAGTGAAGTGATAGAACATGTTGACCACTTCACCTATTTGGGAAGTTGTATTAGCACCAACGGACTGATTGGCGATGAAATCTCAGCACGGATCCGAAAAGCTCGAGCTACTTTCGCTGACTTGCACCATCTCTGGCGTAGGCGTGACATCCGGTTATCAACCAAGGGACGTGTGTACTGCTCATCAGTTCGCTCCGTCCTTCTCTATGGCTCTGAAACATGGCCAATACGTGTTGAAGACATGAAAAGGTTGACTGCTTTCGATCATAGATGTCTGCGATCTCTGTCTCACGTTAGGTGGTTTCACAAGATAAGTAATGTTGACGTTAGGCGTAGAGTGTTGGGCAAACAGGGAAAATCAATCGACGAGGCTATAAAGTTACATAGACTAAGATGGCTAGGTCACGTGGTGCGCATGCCTAACCACCGCCTCCCCCGACGGGCATTGTTAGCTGATATAGGTGCAGGTTGGAAAAGAGTAAGTGGTGGCCAAACAAAAACATGGCATCAATCCATGAAATCCTTGACAGCTAAACTGAGCCAGGTGGGGTTGGGGCCCTCGGGACTCTAGGAATCAATGGCTGTAGACAATAGGTGACATGGCTCAAAATCGTTGTCAATGGCGCAGATGTATTCAATCTCTGTAATCTTTCATATTCCTTTCTACCATTACCCATTCTGTTTCACTCTTATATTTGTCAAACTCTATTAATTCTCTTCACTCATCTTCTTGTCTACCTCTGTGTGCTATTTGGAACGTGGCAACTCGAACTGCCGCACTTTGGTGCCAAGTTCTATGTTGAATCCAGACAGACACTCATCAGTAAGGTGTGTTTGCAACCTGGAGTGAATTGATGTCACCTCGTCACGAAGTGATGCAGTCAGAGACGATATTACCAACATAAGAGACTAAAGACTTGGTCTTGGTGATTTATCAGTGTATCCATCACAGTCCTACACGAGTTCACTGTGAGCCCGAAATAGCTTGATGGTACTACCTCTAACTGCGACACAAAGTGACCACGTATGCTCGAATCTCCTAAGGGATATCAGTTCTTTTGTCGTTGCAAGTACGTCTTACTGACGAGTACTAGCAAGCACGAAACCTAGCTTCGAGGTATCTTGACGACTTCTTAAAATCACCAAATACCAACTTCAATTTATTTTTAGCATTGATTGTGTATATAACTAAGTTGGATTAACGTCCAGTAAATTGTTTACTGTCTACACTGATGACTATTGTAACCAAATCGAATTGAACGATGTCTTTCAACCCTTGTTCTTAGATAATTAAACTACATTTTCAGATTTATTAGGACAATCAGTAATGTTTGTAGGAAACAAAATGCTTTAGGTACCTATGTATACGTTTCATCCTGCATATAATTACCATTTACCTTTTGATTTCCCATCCCATTAATATTTCTTCGCCTAATCATTGATTGTCAACTTAAAATAACTATCTTTCACAGTTATTGTATATTCACAGTGCTTTTTGTATCTTTCAGTCTTTGTGAAGACTGATCGCCAATTCTGCTAACATAGCAGGAGATATATGTCTGTCAAAATCATTTGAAACCTGTATACTTATCACGGCTGTCAAGCTTTTTAACTATTGTTTGAGGCAGTGATAAGCTGTCTTGTCAAAGGTCTTCTGTCTCTCTACTTTACGGCACAGACGAAAATGGTGTTATCGACGATGTTGTGACTAGAGACTGGGTTGGCTTCTGTTAGCACATTAAGTTCGTATAGCTTGAATTCTTCTTAGTTGTGATTACCCTTCATATGATAATAATAACTTTCATCATGAGCTGGCATTAGTTAGAGAACCTGTGGAAAACATGGGAGTACTGGACAGTTGTTTTGTCCTAATTTGGGACCAGTAGGGTGCAACAGGTTGGGTGTGAGGACAAATATTCGCCACCGATGACATTGGCAAGGGGTTGCGCTACATTGTGAATTGGCAGAGGTTAGAATTCATGAGCCATTGGATCGGTTCCCATTGGCTTAATGGTCTACGAGCTGACCTTGTAACCAGAAGATCCTGGGTTTTAATCCCGATGGGTGCGTACTGATGAAGGGTCTCAAAGTAGGACGAAACAGCTGTCCAGTACTCACAGGTTTTCCAATGGTTCTCTAAATGATGTCCTGTAACCAATCAAATCCCTACAAACCAACACTTGAATAATAACTTTATTGTGGATAAAATGTATATACGGTGGCATAGCGGTTAGGATGCCCGCCGACCATGCACATGGTCCGGGGTTCGATCCCCGGCCGACGCACTCCTTTACCTCGCTATGCGCGAAATAATGCTGGTAAAGGGGAAAGGTTGGGCATGAGGCTAGCAGCTTCATCCTGTAAAATAAACACTGCAACATAAACTTCAAGCCACTAGCTTGAGACCCTATGTTCCACTGAGGAACGTGAAGGAATAAAAAAAATATAATTCTCAGAGTACTTAATTGTATAATATTTTCTCTTCGTCCATGATCCACAAGTGAATACTAATTCTTATACATCAAGTGACCCACCTGCGTTAGATTTGTAGCGTAAGCTCCATGTGTTATTTTCTCTTCGTCTCTAAAAAATACACAATGGTAGGTTCCAAGCCAATTAGAAATATACATACGTACATTTTACACCTAAAGGACACAACTTAGTGATTAAAACAAAAAGAAATAATGAGAAGATGTGATCCCGGGTGATTCAAACAAGCCACCAAATTGAACATTGAACGCTTTTCAGACTTTAAATTATCAAGCGCTATTTTAAAAATGTTTGATTTATACATAATTTCACTAACAGATTTTTTCACCTATTTTCTAAATATTCCTTCATAATTTATCCGTTTTCTTTTCTCTTCAAAGCAAAACCAATTCATGAAAAATCAAATGAATTCTGAAGATACTTTTAAATTCATTGAAGTGGACAACTATTTCATGTTTCTTTGGACGATTGAAAAGAATGCAATGATTGAAAATTTGGCACCACTTCAAACCTACATTATTTTATGTTTAGAAAAATTAATACAAGTAATAAAATGTCAAAAAATTTTACGTAATCATAATGGTATTACAGTTTTACTGAAATGCTTAAAGTAGGTGAAAAAACACATTGTAGAATAATTTGTTTATATGCTTATGCTTATATTTTGGTTTCTGCTCAGAATTGTCAGCTTTTTAAAAAAAATATTTTGAATGGGTTCATTGAAAGGAATCAGTGGGATAGCCAGCTATGCGGAAATAATTTTAAAAAGGTACAACGTGGGTACCAAGAAATGTGCCACACAACACTATGTAAAGAAAAATAGTTTGAGTATAAATGAAGGATTTCATCCAGAAAGCAAGGAGGCCTAATTTTCAAGGTCATTCAGCGCTCATTGCTTCATGGCACTTTCAGAAAGAGCAGAAAGAAGGAATCTGCGGTATATTTGCCATTGATTGCAATCCTTCCCCATATCTGACAACATTTCGAGCCACCGATTCGAACTGTTTTTCGGACCTTAACGAAGGACGCATGATGTACCGAATGATGTTAATCTAACACAAATATCCTTCATCTCACAACCCCACGTCACAGGTAGGCCGTCTCTCCACATTTTCCATCCGGTCCCAGGGCTATCGAGTACACACTGGTACAGAAGCCTCTTGGAAAACATTCATAGCATATGTCCGAACCACCGAAGACAGTGTTTCCGAATGGCCCTACTCAATGAAAGATGATCCCTACAGTGTCCAAGCACATGCTGCCAAACATCAGAATTAACCACACAATGATGTCACTGGAAACAAACAATTCTACAGAGACGGCGATGACCGGATACTCAGATTCAGTCGACATTTTCAGCTGGGAGGGGTCAGTATTCACAGGTGCATAGCAAGACTGCATGCACTAAAGTTATGTAAACCCGACGTTTTATCACCAGGCTGACGTTGTGATAGTGTCAGAGGTTGCTTAATTTGCTGTATAATACCCTAGCATTTAATATTCGGTTACAGATTTCGTTAGCCACACCTCCACCAGCACTCACACAGGTATCTAGACATGCGAACTTGTTTGAAGGTAACTGGTAGCAGACTGATACCCCTAGGCTACATGTAAAAGAAATGCTTTTGTCAGGTTTTAGTTTGTAGGGATTTGATTGGTTACAAGGGTTGATCACGGATTGGTATCAGTTAGAAAACCAATGAGACTAACAGGAAGTACTGGATAGCTGTTTCATCCTAGTTTGGGACCATTAGGTGATGTACACTCATGTCCCTACTGGTGATCAGACGCTAGGATCTTCAGGTTAAAATGTGAGCTTGTGGGCCATCCAGTCACTGGGCCGAATCTAATAACACAGGAATCCTAACTTCTCTCATATGTGCGCACTGATGAAAAGTCCCACACTGGGACGAAGTGGATGTCCAGTACTCTCAGGTTTCCCAATGTTCTATAACTGGTGTCAGCTCAAGATGAAATCTACCAACCAATCAAATGTGCTTTTGTTCATGTCGTAATCTCTGAAGTGTAAGTATACCAATGAACGTTTAAGATAAGATAATAGCTCTGTTCCAAATCAGTACTTGTGATACAGAATGGAATTCTCAGCATTTTACTACAATATTGCATCCAGTTAGTACATTAACAATAAATAAAGTTCTACATAGATTAAGAGTAATCTCAGTCAGTTTTGACAACAACATATTAGCATGTCGGTAGCAAAGCCAAAATTTAAACAGAGTGTTTGAAGGTGTTAGAAAAGTAGATACTACTAGCATATTTACTGGCGTAAGCGATAGCAAAATGGTCGAGATATACAGAGTGTGAAAGAACGAACAAGAATGTTTTAAGTAGAGTTTGCAAGGAAGAGAGAAACAAAACAGCACATAACAAAAATAAATACAGAATGAAAAAAATGGTAGAGAGAAAACGTTGTACCTGTAAATGATGTGAGTTGGAAAGACGAGATCCATTTGTTCTAATGACTATTTAATAAGTTAAAGGTTTCACGCCTAATGCTTTCTTTATCGCACAGAACACGAGCTAGGTAGGGTATGGATGAGTTTTTGTACTTACTAGTGCGGGCATATAGTTTCCTATATAGGCTTCTGGTTTTCCCTGAAGAGATACATGGGGAGAGTTGTGAATGTAGAGGGTGTTGTGAGTCAGATAAAATGGATTTCGCCCATTTTTCACATGAGTCCATGTGCCTGTCCACCAGAATATTAACAAGCTGGCTAAGTGGTAAACTGCTTACCCTGCTGACAACCTTTAACATCCTGCGTAATAAGGTATAGTCTTTCTTCGATAGCCCAGGAAAGACTAAGGGGGAACAATAGAGAATGATAGGCAGAATACGGGAGTTAACAAATTGTAGGAGTTAGGGTTGGGTTATACCAGAATGTCTTAACTTCTTGATGTAGAAGGTAAGACGGAATATTTTCTTAGAAATCGTCAAGATATGAGACGACCATGAAAGATCAGAAGATAGAGTGACGCCTAGGTATTTAATTTCCGACTTGGTTTCGATTTCAGTGCCATCTATGTTGCACACCTCGTGAGTGCTAACCAGTTTGTTTTGGGTCAGATTTGTGCCTAAAGGTGAAATTAACTGTTTGGCATTTGGAGGGGTTTAAGGTGAGACCGTTTTCCTTGGACCATTGGCTGATTTCTGATAAGAAGCCATTTAGTTTAGAGCAGTCACTTTGACATTTGACAGGTAAAGATACAGTTAGGTCATCAGCATATTTGACAAAGTTAATGTCATTTGAAGATGGTAGGTCATGTAGAAAGAATGAAAAGAAAAGTGGGGAGAGTACAGCCCCTTGGGGGACACCAGCTTCAGTGAGCACAGCAGAGGAGGATTCGCCTTTGTATACGTTAGACAAATTGACTAGATTATAGTGGATAAAAACTTTTCAAAATGAATGAATAAGGTAAAAGCAACAATTTGTACAAACGAAGGGTTATTTTATTTTAGATTGTCAGTTTCTCTTCTGGCCTTGAAAAAATATGACATGTTTTCATTACGCATGTATACAGAGAAATGTTTATAAAGTACTTGAAAATTTAACATGTTTTCAGTTAGCAGAAGACTCTAAAATTAATGAATGATGCTGAGGATTTATACTTATGTGACTTTCACACAGACAGTTTGAAGTTAAATTTTAGAAATAAACTTGGATACTTTGAAAAAGGTGGGATTCTCATGATAAAGACAAGAAATGAATTGGTTGGTGGTGAGAAGTAACAATTAGATAGCGTGCTCGAAACATCTCCCAGTATGGCTAAGTAAAGGTGTAGTAAAAACCATCTGGTTCAAACCGGCCAACAAGCCAGCATTGAAGAATCCTTCTCTATCATCTACCGGGTACCAAATAAATTGACGAAAACATTGAGGTACCGCATACTCAAAACAACAGAGGATATCGCGATTTGCGTGAAACAACTAGTGCTTTGTGTGCAAAAGAAGCATGTCTAGCCTTTACTACTGTCCTGGAAGTTGTATCAGCACCGACGGACTGATTGGCGATGAAGTCTCAGCACGGATCCAAAAAGCTCGAGCTGCTTTCGCTAACTTACGCCATCTCTGGCGTAGGCGTGACATCTGGCTATCAACCAAGGGACGTGTGTACTGCTCAGAAATTTGCTCCGTCCTTCTCTATGGCTCTGAAACACGGCCGATACGAGTTGAAGACATGAAAAGGTTGACTGCTTTCGATCATAGATGTCTACGATCTCTTTCTCACGGTCACGTGCTACGCATGCCTAACCATCGCCTCCCCGACGGGCATTAATAGCCGGGATAGGTGCAGGTTGGAAAAGAGTAAGTGGTGGCCAAACAAAAACATGGCTCATCAATCCATGAAATCCTTGACAGTTAAACTAAGCCAGGTGGGGTTGGGGCCCTCGGGGCTCTAAGAATCAATGGCTGTAGACAATAGGTGACATGGCTCAAAGTGATCGTTGTCAATGGCGCAGATGTATTCAGTCTCTGTAATCTTTCATATTCCTTTCTACCATTACCCATTCTGTTTCACTCGTATACTTGTCAAACTCTATTGATTCACTTCACTCATCTTCTTGTTTATCTTTGTATGGTATTTGGAACGTGACAACTCGAACTGGTGCATTTCGGTGCCAAGTTCTATGTTGAATCCAGACAGACAGACTGTCCTGGCCTTCAGTAGAGACTATAAATTCATGAATTTTTGTAATTATCTATCCTAATTCTTCTGACATTCAATTTATTGTCATGTTGATTCTATTCAACTGTAATCTATTCATATTATTGATTGATTCGATGTTATTCAAACATCAATGCTGCTTATAACACTAATTCATTCATTCACTATAATGTATATATAACTGTAGAACCTGATGAAGAAGGAGTTATCGAAAATAATGTTCTTTGTTCAGTAACCACTCTATAAAAAAATTTAATGGGCATTTTTAATTTGTTGAAATAAAAGGTACAAAAACAAGCAAAATTAAATTACAAAAAAAAGATGATGGGATTAAAGCAGAAGAATTAAATAATCAAATAAAATAAAAAGATAAGAAATCGGGTTGCCAAGGCAAAGGAAAACTGATAGCTGCTTCTTTCTGATGAATACATAAATCGAATTCGAAACGTTACGAGTGGCCAAACAAAAACATAGAATCAATTCATGAAGTTTTTGAAGACTAGTTTGGACCAGGCACTCAGAAAGATGTAGACTGTCTATTTGACATCATTGGGATGCTAAGAATTAATGGCTTTAGACTGTTCGTGATATGGCTGAAAGTTGTGCATAGTGGCACAGACACATTCACTCCTTTCAATTTACCAGATCAATTAAGTCTATGCATCTTTCCATATGACTATTCTTTCTTCAGTACATTTCTGTTCATTATAGTACCCTTCAGTTTCCTTATTCTCTTTTCTCGCCACCTTTGTTGGCTACATGAAGTGTCGTCTTTTGAACTACTGCATTTTTGTAGAAATCTCTACGGTGAAACTCGGTCAATCAGTCACTCAGTCAGTTAGCTAGTTTTAAACATCTGATAGCGATTATTTCAGCATACTTGAGGAGAATTAAGTTGTATATTGCTTACTGATAATCTCTAAAGATTTTAAGATGTCCACATTGCTATCGACCAAAGGGCGGGTGTACTGCTCATCAGTCCACTCCGTCCTCCTTTATGACTGTGAGACCTGGCCGTTGAGAGTGGAAGACATGAAAAGATTATCTGTCTTTGATCATAGGTGCCTGCGTTCCATTTCCCGTGTGAAGTTGTATAATAAGGTCAGCAATATTGAGGTTAGGCGTCGAGTGCTAGGTAACGAGAGGAAATCAATCGACGAAGCTGTGAAGTTGCATAGACTGAGATGGTTAGGACATGTGTTACGTATGTCAAGCCATCGCCTCCCTCGACGAGCAATGTTAGCGGATATAGGGTCAGGCTGGAAAAAAGCTAGCTGAGGTCAAACAAAAACATGGCTTCACCAGTCAATAAAATCTACAACAGTTAGTCTAAGCCCACGTAGGAAGGTGTAGACTTCCTTGTTGGGGTCCTCGGGACGGTAAAAATCAATGGTTGGGAACAATTGGTGATATGGCTCAAACTCATCGTTCTCAATATCTGGCGCAGATGCATCCACTCCTTGTGACTTATGATTTCCAAGGAAACTGTTTTGTTCTTCGTTATTACTCTTCCTTTGTCTCACACCTCTGTTTAATGTCTCTATTATGCGTTTCTTCTACTTTCTTCTCTTGCTTTATGTTCTACATGGAGGGAGTGTGGCGATTTGAACTGCCGCACATGTGTGCAAAGTTCTATGTCGAAAACGGAAAGACAGACAGACTTTGCTACCAATTATGCATGAGATACCTAGCAACAGAATTGTGGAAACAGTTTGCCGCCTTGATACATACGCTTTTCGGTACACGTTTAGAGAATTGATAACCCACAAAATGATATTGTCTCGTTCTGGACAAACCATCAATTTTACATTATTTACATGCATAAAAAGGAATAATTGTTTTCAATTTGGACAAAAAAATATTTTGTACAAAAATGTATGATCAAGATTTGAAGTTTTAGTTTTATATTGGGTTACTTCACCTTTTTTTAAGGTCACTTACTAATGACTGTATTTCAAAACAAAATAAAACCAGTGATCATTTTATTTCATTATTTTGTTTAATAACAAAGTAGTTCACATGAAACATGTATAAATTTGAAGGTTCTGTATACACAATCACCAGAGAATAGAAAACAGTCAATGAAAGTATTATTTATACTAGATAGTTAGAGGCAGTCGGTATGAATTCCTGGATCTAGGTTTTGTACATGTCGGTACTAACTAGTCAGCAAGGCGTATCTGAAACCTTGAAGGATCTCATGCCTTTGTTCGATCTGAGATTGGAATCCGTGTCACCCAGCGTTGAAGTCAGAGACGTTACTGACCTCCTGTAGGACTGTATTGCTCACTAACTAGTGTCGTACGTCTAATCCTTTGTTTGGTGTAAACTGAATTCTATAGTCAGTCAAGTTTGCAGTGTGGCCATCATTCTGAATGGCTGGCCATCACGATGCAATATGAATTGTTGATATGAGGTAGTTGGAAGCAAACTTGACACATAGAATTCAGCCTGCACTAGACAGAAGACTAGACACATGAAACAAGTTACTAATTAGAATCCAATCAAAGAAAGTATCCCTTATTTTTTGTTGGATTTAAGATTTTCCCGTCGATTGATTGGACTAAAGTGCTCGGTCTCAGGTTGACATGTCGGCTTCTTCTGCAGATGCTTCGACGATGTTTCGGAATTTAGTTAGTATTTAATTGGTGGATGGAGACTAACAGTGGAATCCAGCCAGGATTCGCATTTCGTCCTATTTGGGACTCGTGGTCAGCTGTACCTGCATTCCTCAGTGAGTGTGGATGTTCCCACCGATGCTCGAGCCCAGTACCCATGGCGTTATCCACTAGACCACTTGGGCCACGAGGTTGCAGGTACATCCAGCTGACCACGAGTCCCAAATAAGGCGAAATGCGAATCCTGGCTGGATTCCACTGTTAGTCACCATCCAGCAATTAAAAAGTATCCCTTATTTAGGAAACCTAAATCTGAGATAATCTTGGATTGAAAAATTGTTATTGATACAGTGGGTGAAGATTGTAGATGAAATCAAAATCTAGATTGGCGCATAACTGCAACCATCGGCCTCTGAATTACTGATTTGTAGCTCCATCCATTGAGCTACGAAACTCAGCTTCTAATAATGCCATCATCTGTGGCAATCCCATTGAAAAGATAACCTAGTTAGCAGATGAATCTTGTAGGTCAACTAGTGAAGGGTCAGACTAATGATTTAAATGTCTGTTTGCTTGAAAACCTGAAAGAAGAAACCTCCTTTACCTACCTACCAGGGAAGCATCGTTTCAACTTCAGGCGGAAGGAACTGATGAGGATATCGAAGCCAGGATCGGGAAAGCAAGACAAGCTTTCATTACTCTCAAGTCTGTGTGGAGGTCAACAGCACTCAGAATGAAAAATAAGATCCCATTTTCAAACTCCAATGTGAAGTCAATGCTACTATTTGAACAAACTACAAACGTTCATCAACAGCTGTCTTTGCTCAATACTTCCCTCAAGATCAGATGGCTGGCCAGGAAAAATCAGCAATAGTGAGGTATCTCTGGGAGCGAACCAACTAACCAGGAACCGATTGTACAACAAATCTGCATGAAGAAATGCAGGTGGATTGGCTATACTCTGAGGAGACAAACCATCAAGTGATATCACACGCCAGGCAATCACTCGAGTGGAACTCGAATAGTAAGCGACGAGTTGGTCGTCAGTGCAAGGGTGACATAGAGGAGGAGTTGATGTAAAGAGGAGATGAAAGCATATGGGCGGAAGTGGAGCCAGGTGAAAAAGTTGGCAGAGAACCGAACGAAATGTAGACACGTACGGCTGAGGCCCTATGTCCTTCTAGGAACTAAAGGAAACAATAATAAATAATAATTGTTTAAAAACTTTTGCATTTACTCTGTCATTCACATGTCTAGTAGGCTGTAAAGTTATTTTCAGTAAAATAAAAATATAAGTTGCTTCCTTAACTGTTTTTATATTACAATTGAATACGTTTCAGTAATGATTCACAAATACGGCCAAAGCATAACAACAATAATAATAGTAATAATAACAATACAATATATCTGGGACTCACTTCTTTGACTGATATTTCACCTTCATTGAAGGCTTTACAACTATCAGGAAATTGTACCAATGAAAATGAATTGGTGAGTTGATTTTTATAATGTTTAGTATCTTTCTATAAAAGTTATACATACTATATTAAAGTCATTTTAATTGCGAAATGATGACTCCTTATGTTTTCTTCTCATTTCTTTACGTTCCAAGTAAGGGCTTCGAGCTCAAGCTTCTAGGTTTCAGTGTTGTGCTTTTACAGAGTGGCGTTATATATATATCCCTAGTATTGTTGTTAAAATGTCCTTAATTCCATGTTAGTATAAGGGACCTATATTAAGCATATCAAGTAATTTTACCTTATTTTTTGAATACTGCCTGCTAAGTGATATTGGATCAGTGTTTAATCTAATGATCGATTCGATATTTTTAAATCTCTCCGCATATTTACTATATCGCATCATTATTATTGCAAATGTAACTGTTGATCTGAGACAGTAAAAGCTGTCTACTGAACGGTACATCTTCCAACTTTCTTGTGTTACATGTCACTGGTATAGTGTTGTGGTGGTTGTCATTGTGAATGGTATGATTAGAACAGTAGGCTGGTAAATCTACGAGTTAGAAAGTTCATTAGTCCGATAGACTTGGTCATATCAGGTGGGTATACTAGCGTCACGCCCAACCCGCCCTTTCTAAAGCTGTTGTGTGAGGTTTATGGATAAATCGGTATTCTTGATTTCTGTAAGGAATTGCATTAGTTCAAGTTGTTATAATTCGTAAGAAGACAGAAGAGTAATAATACCATATCAGACAAAAACCCATTCATCGAAGAGGATGATTAAATATAGATAATTGGAAAGTATTGAGATTTGGAAGATGATAAAAAATGAGTACATCTCCCCCACCATGAATGAATTCGGTTAATGTCATATGAATTTCATGAACTTTTATTCTCAGAATCCCAATACCATCAGATATACAACATATAAGGCTTAGACAAACAAACAGCTGACTTATGAATCAGTGTTATACTTTAATCTACAAAATTTCACCTCTTTGTCAAACTAATCATAATTCAGCTAATATTATTCGACAATAAAGATAGTGACTTGGCATTCGTAACACATATTCTAGGTGAATTAATCTACGAGATTCATCAACCTCATCGATTTTTACCTAGCCTTCTACATCTAACCACATTATTAACTTGTATGCTTTTGATTGGTTGGAGGATTTCATTATGAGCCGACATCGATTAGAGAACCTTCGAAAAACCAGCTGGGAGTATGGGACAGCCAGCTGTTCCATCTAGTTTAGGACTCTTCATCAGTACGCACCCATCGCCAGGGTTCGAACGCAGGACCTTCTAGTTACAAGCCATGCGAGCTCGTAGACGCTAAGCCATTAGGACACGATCCAACAACCAGTCCATAAATTTTAACTTCTACCAATTCACGACACAGCGCGACCACTTCGCAATGTCTTCTTCGATGAGTTACTGCCTGATCTTCAACCTGCTCCACCCACTGGTCACGACTTCCCACTAGAACCCCAGGTCACTGCTTTCTAGTGAGCATCACATTTTTTTTCTCTGTGTTTGTATGACTGCTGGCTCTAAGGTCTCAAGAGGTAAATTAATGGTTCTTGTTCGCCCGTGGTGATCACAGGAGGATAAGATTCCTTTCTCACAAACTGATGTAATTAGATGTATGCACTAATTCGGATCGGTGTGTCTCAGAATTACTAATTTACTGAATGCTATTGCATAGTTAGTTTATATCATTAAAGCTATAGACTGCTTACTTCTAAGATTTCCATACAGTGACAGTTTAATCTAAGTATGTTGGACTGATGCTATCCTTAAATCATGTTCACAGCTACGTTTGAAATTCGGGACGATAATCCAACGATTATTAAAACCACACGTTGAGTGATGCGTAAAATCTGAAAACAAAGGATTTATCTTAAATACGGTACTATATTAAACATAAAATAATCAAACATAGTTTACAGACCTCAATTATGAGGTATCTGAGGCTGAATGCCATCAAAGCACAATGAATGTGCGTCAATAAGAAAAAAAAAACAGCGAAGCTGTGTCAAACGCGACCCACGCGTAGGTTTGAAAAGCGCACGAATGCCAGACATGGAATAAAGGGATACAAATAAACAATGTCCAACAGTAACAGGTACATAAATATAGCATATATGGCAGATAATGTTTAACTATAAGAAGTCTGTCATTATACATCAAATAGAACATAAATCATATTGAGTTAAACTTCAGCAGCAAAGTCGTGTTTAAGAAGTAAAATATTTCATGCTACTTACGAATGGTAAGTAGTATAAATTAACACAAAAGAAAGAGTAAAGCCTGAAGAAGACCTAATTGAAAACAATATTGTTCGCTTATATGTCTTGTTACAAAGGAAAGAGTAGCAAAGGACAGATGAAAAGGAATTAACAATATCATTATTTTGATTTTATAGGTGTACACTTTAGATCGACATACCATCCAGTGCAATGCATGTAAGTTTTCATTTAATGAAGTTAAATGAATTGTTTTTGTATTTCTAAAGTCTGATGAGGTGAAACACGTTGCTTGTATACAATATTCATATCCGCCAAGAAGTATTTGATGTATTTGCTAAGGTCATATATGAAGGAAATATTCCCATATTGAGTCATAAGAAAACGACGTAAATAGTGAAGAAACTTTCTTATCGACGATTAATTTTTTTCATAAGCTGTACAATCCCAAATATATTTAAAAAAGGAATCATAGCGCCAATCAAATACTGATAAAATTTGTCCTCGAAAAAGGTATTACTTAATGTAAGGTGTAATCTAGACGAGGTGACTAATCGGAAGTTAGAAAACAGGCAGAAGTTGGCATGACGTAATAAATATGAGAAGATGACTAATCAATATGACTGTGTAGAGTGGACAGGAACTAATGGAAAGATGATAAAGTGTTTTTATTTAAGATCTGTATGAAAACGGAATGTTACTAATAAACAGTAATAGAGTGATAATAAAATATGGATGGTGAGAATAATAATCATAATAAAATAATAACGATAATGATAAACTAACATAATAAAAGTGGTATATAACTCTCTAGATATCTTTCATCATAGGTGTCTGCGTTCTATCTCCCGCGTTAAGTGGTATAATATACTGAGTACTATTGAGGTTAGGCATAGATTGTTAGGTAAGAAGAGAAAGTCAGTAGATGTGATCATGAAGGTAAATCGATTGATGTGGCCTGGCCATCACCTTCCTGGATGAACAATGTTAGCTGACATAAGATTTGGCTGGGAAATACATAAAATCAGTCCTTAAAGTCTTTGACTGTTTATTTGAACCGTATAAGGGGTTTCAGACTTCCTGGTTGGTGTCCTGGAGTTCGCTAAAAACCGATAGCGTGACAGTGTTTCTGCAATATGGCTCAAAATCCTTTTCAGTGCTGTAGAAGCATTTACTCTTTGTGATTTCGCATATTTATTAAACCCTAGGGTTACTATCCTTTCTCCTTCACGTATCTGTTCTCATTATATTGCTTCTGAAATTCTTTTTTCTTGCATTTTTCTACCTTTGTGGCAATTTGAACTGCTACACTTTTGTGTAAAAACTTACTTTGAAACTCAGTCGGCTACCATCCATTTTATAATGAAGTTTTTGTTATTTTGACTGAGATAGACACAAGAAATTAATAAAACTATATAATACTGAGTAATTGAGATGAGTAGTTGTCTGCCATTTATATCAACCAGTTAACTGCAAATAAATTTGTTAATTGTAAATTTAATTTTGGTGTTACCAGTTCTCCTAAGTAGCTAGTCAAATATCAGGTGGATTGAGTTAATTCAGCTGTCTGAGCTGAGTCACAAACAGCTACATCACTGATGAAGACGGCCTCAAACGACCGAAATGGCCGTCCGGTGTTTGGATCACTTCGATCTGGCTACCAAGCACTGCTGGTTGATGTGAGTGGTATACAATTACTGATCAGAATCAATCAGTAGTATAAAGTTTTATACATGGTTTGTAGATTACCACATCTGATTTCAAGCTGATCACATATTGTTTTATCTCTATAGTTTGGATTTTGAAGGGAAATTGAGGTGAATTCTCATATCCTTGAATTGTGTAAAATGCGAATTAATTTGTAGATTGAAAATTTGATTCAGAGGGGGCCAGTGTCACTGAGTGTAGTTTACTCGTCCACATTTCATGTTTTTAATTCAGTTGATGTTATTTAATAAGATGGAATCCACTTTTTTACTTTAACATTTTCAGCCAATAAAGTTAAAATCTCTTGTAGGTTTGGCTTCTCATAAACCTTTATAGATGATTTTCCTGGATATAATAGCGTTTTAAGTTTACAGTTCCTTAACTGTAAGAATCAGCTTTTAAACTGTTCCGATGTATTCTTTAATTATTAAGGAGTTAGAATTAAATTAGTTTACAGAATTTTATTGCTTCTCATGCATATTATTATTATTAATTCCATGAATGATCCGATTAGAACAAAGCATCCCAGCAGGACATCTGCATTCTCCTAGGTTCTCTACTATTTCATATGGCTTCCCCACAATCTTCTGTTTTCTCTTCACTATTTCACCCTCAGACGTTCAACCTATCACTTCCAATTCATGTTCCACATGGCAGGCTGGAATATAACTCAACGGTCTTTTCAGTTTTTGTTCAGTCTATCTTCATTTCATCCTGCATATTTGTTAGACAGTGGGTGTGTGGCTAATTCATTGTCCCGGTATGATACACACGGCCGGAGGATAATTATTAAATTTTCCAATTTCAGTTAATCATGATTCTGATTGGATCAACTAATTCATTCTGCGAAATTCTCGAATAATCGCATAATGCCTCATTACACTGAAATTATATCCAGTAAATGAGTTTAGTTTAATAATATGAGGAGATGAAGTCCAATTATAAATTGTTTTATAAAATTTACCAGTTCAGAATTGAGAATACTCATCAAAAAATTTGTAACAGTCTTGTCATTTCGAGTCAAAGTCTTCATCATTGTATAAATAAAGTTGCTACTGAGCAAAATGACTTTGTGTATGCTAAGTTCATTGTGGAATACAATTATACGTGGAATTACCTTCTAGCTATATGAATGTGTTTGAATCCACTTGTAAAGTTATGACCTGGTGATAGAAGTGTTTAACTAGTCTTACATTTCAAATTTACTTTATTTTGTGTAAAATGAGTTTTCAAAGATATTAACTGCTGAATCCCTTCCTTCTTTTAGTCAAGCGGATTGACATATACTCATTTTTTAAGGCTACTTAATAATTCCACTAACTGAGTGAAGTTAATAACAAACTGAAGCTGAAATTCCTTAAAACCAATATGAGAGGTTAAATATAGTTTAGGATCATGATTTTATTCACTCTTATTTGGTTCACTTATTCATGCATTCTGAAAACAGATTTTATCATAATTCTATAACTCTGATAAAACTGGAAATGAAAAGACTAAATGTTTTATATAATCAAAGATTTTTGTCATGTAAAACCCCTTCTAATTTGTGGAAACTTTTCAAAGAAATTACTAACGGTAAGCGATGTATTTCTGTTCCATCTCTTAATGTCGACACTCTTAATAAATCTTTCATACGCTCTTCTGTTGATATCCTTCCTAATGATACAAATCATATTGACAATAACTTTAGTGGTTTTAATACCCTTGATGTGCTTAAATGTCTCCGGTCTCTTAAGCCTTCTCAAAGCCTTGGTCCTGACGGCATACCTGCCATTGTCCTCAGGAATTGTGCTGATATTTTGTGTTATCCTCTTACTAACATTTTTAATGCCTCTTTTTCCGGTAACGTTCTACCTTTTGCATGGAAAAACATTAAAATTATCCCTATACCAAAACCATCTTCTGGTTCTGATATTAAATTTCGGCCTATTGCAATTACTTCCCCCTTTTTAAAATTGATGGAAAAATTACTTTTACTTCGTCTTGAACCCGCTTTGAAACCTTTTAATGATCCTAAACAATTTGCATACAAACATGGTAGAAGTACCTTGGATGCTGCGGTTGTCTTCACAATGTTGTCTCTTGTTTAGACAAAGGTGCTAAATATGTTCGTAGTGCTTTCTTAGACTACACATCTGCTTTTGACTCTGTACCTAGGGGCCTTTTGTTAAATAAGCTATCGTTGACACAAACAGGATCCTGGGCTAAGAGTTGGTTGCATTCCTATTTTTCTGATAGAATGCAGTATACTGTATATAACGGCAAATCTTCTTCTACCTCGCTTACAAAATCCGGTGTTCCACAAGGTGCTGTCCTCTCTCCTTTTCTTTTTTCTTTCTTCCTACATGACCTGCCTCATTCAAACGAAACTAACTTTGTCAAATATGCAGATGATCTGACTGTATCACTGCCTATCACTTCCGAGTCTGACAGCTCCAAACTTAATAGCTTTCTGTTGGACATCAACAACTGGTCCAAGTCAAATGGTCTTATATTAAATCCTTCCAAATGTCAGGCACTTGACTTTACTTTCAAGCATCGACGTGACTTACTTGAACTAGTTAACTCACATGATCCCTGTAGCATAGATGGCACGGAAATTGAAACCAAATCAAGCATTAAATACCTTGGATTAGTTTTTTCCTCTGACCTTTCATGGTCATCCCATATCTTATCTATCTCTAAGAAAATGTTTCGTCTTACCTTCTACATTAAAAAGTTAAGACAATCAGGTATCAACCAACCTTTAGTTTTGCAATTTTTAAACTCCTGTATTTTACCTATTGTACTCTACTGCTCTCCATTAATCTTTCCTGGGCTTCTCAAAAAAGATTATATCATATTACGAAGAGTATTAAATGCTGTGAGTAGAGCTTGTGGTCTGCCACTGCATGAGCTCGCTAATACTATAGTCGAGAGGCATATAAATTCCTGTACGAAATGGGCAAAGGCTATACTGTCAGACCCTCTGCACCCCCTTTATTCACACCTGTCCCCTTGTATCTCATCAGGTAGGACGAGAAGTCAATATAAAAAGATATATGCTCGTACTACTAAGTATAGAAATTCTACAATACCCTATTTAGCGCGTACTTTATGTGACGAAGACTCTGTTAGACGTGAAACTTACAAGTTACTATGTAATTAGCACAGTGAATCGACCCTTTTATCGTTCATCTTTCTGTATTTTATGGTGTCACACTTTCTATCGTTTAAATCGTTACTCTGCTATTTTATTTTAGTTGGTATTACTATTATTACTACAATTTTGTACTTTATGCATATTTTTCTCCTTATCGCATACTGTAATTTGCTACATAGCTGCAATTAAAACGTTTTATTATTATTTATTATTATGTAACATTCATTTTTTGTCGTTTTGAGTAAATTAGATGCAATATTGTACTGAATGCTGAAAATTCCTTGCTGTATCATTAGTACTGTTTTTGGAATAAAGCAAAAAAAATTATTATTACTATTCCTTTTCCTTTTTTGAGTGATTTCTTTGACTGAAACATAGGGTTTCAGTTTTCAAACTTTGAAGTTTCAGCAGTGGAAATGTTGTTTTTGCAGGATTGCCTTATTAGTCATACGTAAGGTTAGAACTCTTTTCCTGGTTTATTACTGGTCAGTAAATTAGGCAACTCCTAGGTATGTGTTGGCCGGGAGCCGAACTTAGACCTTTGGCTTGGCTGTAAAGTAAATATTTTACGAATAAATCATCATTATATCAATTTACTGTTTAAGAAAACCAATTATTTGTTCTTTGGGACAGTGGTAGTTAGTGTTAGAGCATAGTGTTTTCAGAAATGATTAATATATTTTGAAATGTATTAATGAGAACAAAAGATATGCTCCAGAAAACTGATAATCACTTCTTTTTTTTTATTCACAAAACTTAATTTTAGCTATATGTGCAATTTTAGCCGAATTAGCATTGAATGATTTCTATGCTGAGATTATTGCACGTGAAAATGGAATATATTTAATTGGATCACAGTTGTTAATTCGTGAGGATATTGATTCTCATAACAGAGAATCAAGTAAGATTAAGCCAGGGTTAGAAGTGACTTCAGAACTTGCAAATCAACTTGGTCCTACTAAGCTGAAACTTGATTTTCTGAACATTAATCTAGTGAATATTCGTCATCTTTACGTGAGTCATATAATTTGTTACTTTTAGATGCTTGAAGTTGTTTTTTCATGTTTGCTAGTGGACCATGGGAAACCATGAAGTACTGGACAACTGTGTTATCCTAGCTTGGGGCTCACTGGGAGTAGGCAGATACCGGGGTTCGAACCCGGGACGTTGTGGTTACAAGGTTAGCTTGTAGACCATTTAGGCCCTGGGATCAGATTCAATGACCCATGGATTTAACTAACCAGTTTCTTAAGTTGAAGTAAATAGAGTGAGACTCAAACCCTGAGCAGTTTGATTGAGGGTCGAGTGTTTAAGCCACTTTGCGATTACTAATAACGGAGCAATCTAGGTTATTAGAAAAAGAGGACCGTGCTTTAGCACACAGTCATTTAATTAGATAGACAAGAGTTGTATTTATAAACACTAATGTGTCGTTGTAAGTAGAGGACTATGCATCACTGAAGTCGGTCTCAACGAGTCAACAACTTAAATGTGCGAAAGAAGTGAAGCAAAATTTAGATATGATAGAGAAGATTTGTAGCTCAGGTGGATAATTTTGAGGTGGTTTTGTTCTCTGAGCTGGATGGTTAGTTTGCGAAGCTTTCATCGCCCTACTGGGTGACATCTTCAGCGCACACTTCAAATTGAAGTGTAGGGCGATGAAAGCTTCGCAAACTAACCATCCAGCTCAGAGAACAAAACCACATCAAAAGTGAAGCAAAAGATATCTTCCTGACATTTGTGAAATCTTTAGGTTCGTGAAATCAGACTACTTAAATAAGATCATAAAGTAGTGTAACTAATCTTACATAAATATGAGGGGTAAGTTATACTTTAATCATTTCCGCGGTAATATTGTACTATTATGCGATAAATAAACTAAATGTCTCCAATATGAAGCTATATTCTAGTAAACTGACTGAGCTCTGCTCGAATACAAGTGATTTTAACATAATTCTCATCAAAAAGAATCGATTTCATCTGGAGAACTAAGAAGTTATTTCATAGTATTTTTGATACCGGTTGAATTTGTTGTAAGGCTTCAGTGTCATAAACGATTTACACCTAGAAATACACCTACCATGTTTTAAACGCCAATT
Organism: Trichobilharzia regenti; assembly: GCA_944472135.2. Taxonomy (NCBI): domain Eukaryota; kingdom Metazoa; phylum Platyhelminthes; class Trematoda; order Strigeidida; family Schistosomatidae; genus Trichobilharzia; species Trichobilharzia regenti. The sequence continues at coordinate 156,894,360 of OX235262.1, forward strand.
CATAGCAGTTTATATCACATAAGATGCGTTAGGCTGAAATGAGATGGTACTAGAAACTAATGAGTGTTTTCTGATATGTCAAAATCTACTATTGCTTTTTTGCAGAGCAGTTAGTGTTTATTGAAAATTCGGAATTTCAAATATGATTGCGAATGGAGTTGATTTAAAGAACCACTGAAAATCAGGGAATCCTAGACAGTCGTTTCTTCCTAGTCTTGGTCTCTTCATCATCATGAAATCATCACCCTATCCAATATAGTTGACGATAGACACTCGTTGTTAACATTGGCTGGTGTTCGTGTTATGTGTGGCGAGTTGGTAGAAGCTGGAATTCACGAACCACTAGATTCCCTCCGTTTGACTGAATGGTCAATGAGCTAGCCTTATAAGCAGAAAGTTCTCAGTCCGATACCTGGCTGGATGATGAGCATGTATTGCTGAAAAGTCCGAAAATAGAAAGAAATAGTTGTCCAGTACTTCCTAGTTTCCAAAGGTTTTCTAATTGAATTCAGTTCTAGATCAGAGATGAAATCACTCAAATCTCTGTTAACCAACACTTGGAAATTGAAAATTTATAATAACAACAGCTTTGTTCTGGGGAAAAAATGTACCAATACACAGAATTCCCAGTGTAATTTGTTGCAAAATATTTGCTTTCCATTCAGAGTCTTCAAGTAAAAAAAGTAGCAATCTATAGCATATCATGTAACTCAATGATATTTGGTCAGAGAAATGCCCATCAGTAGATTGAAAACCAAGTGAGTACATTTCGTGACTCATAGGCATAGCTGAGTAGTTAAAAGCATAGGAAATGGAGAGATTTCTATACACTGTGTCGGATGGAACCTCAGTTAATCCAGTGATTTAAACAAACCACCCTTCAGAATATACAGACACTTGCTAACAGCGAATTCACTCACTCCTGAAAATGCCTTATTTGTAACAAACAATATTTATTACTGGTGCTGAAACACTTCTACACTGTACAGAAATAGATCAGTTTTTGTTTGTTAGAACAAACTGTGAGACTTTTTCAAAAACCTAATTGTGTTTAATTAGTGGATGGTGACTAGGAGTGGAATTCAGGATGCTCATTTCGTTCTGTTTGGGACTCGTCATTTGGATGAACCTGCATTCCCCATTGAGGCTCGAACCCAGTGCCCTGTTGCACAAAAGGTGACTCTCGTGTCCCAAGTGGTTTAGTGGTTAATGCTCTGGCGTTTGGAACTATGGGCACTGGGTTTCGAGATTCAATGGGAACATCATCATTCACTAGGGATTGTAGGTACATCCAGATGAAGGGTCCAAAATAGGGCGAAATTCGCACCCTGGATTCCACTTGTTCAGACATCATTGAAGCATCTGCACAAGAAGCCGACATGTCAATCTGAGACCGAGCACTTCGGTTGAATCAATCGAGGGAAAAGTCTAAAATTGAACTAATTTTGTTTGTTTCTAAAGGTTATCTTAAATCAACTGTCTTTTCAGAAGGTAAACGGTCAAACTAGCTGCTTTTTCAGTAATATTTTATTGTTTTGCCTTTTTCTTAAATCAAATATTCTGTTAAATTTTCAGGCTAATGCATTTTGTGCACTACGAAGACTTTTCATGTCTGAACATAATCGGCGTTTAATTAAATCATTCCTACCATCATTATTATTATCTGAACTAGTAGAAATTGATATAACATCAACATGTATGGCGAATTATAAAACATTACTTAGAGTCTTTGAATCGCTCAACGTAAGTGAATGATTGAAATGCATTCAGTATACATTTTTAAATGTATCTTTAAAATATTTTTTACTAAAAGCTTTTTCAATAAATTTGTGACAAACTTTGTTCTGTTAGTAGTGAAGTTATCAGCATCACATAACTAAAAGTGCGTCGGTGGCACAGTGGTTAGGACTCTCGCCGACCATGCACATTGTCCGAGGTTCGATCCCCTGCCGACTCGCACCTGATATCTATGGTCGACCTGCAAAATTTAGGCTACAGATATCCAAGCTGAAAATGCCATACTTGTACCAAAAATACAGTGTGGAATCAAGCTATAATCAAGAAAAAAAGAGCTGACTTGATATATTGGTTACTGATCATTGCCATTAACCTGTCTAAAGATTTGTTCAGAAAGCAAATGTTAGCTTCGACCTTTTCTAACCTTTATTGTCAACATAGGCGGTTAATTAGGAGTGAAAATGCAACGATGACCTACCATCATAATAATTATTATTATTTCCCAGGGTTCCAAGTGAAACATACAGCTTCAACACAACATCTCCACTTTTCCTTCTTTTCTTTAACCCTTTTCACCTGGCTCCACGATCGCCGATAAGCTTTCACCTTCTCCTCACATGATCTTCTCGAAATCAACCTTGGGTAAATGTCCAAATCATCGTTTCCCGCTGGGTGGCCCAAAGGGCGATGTCACCCAACAGTTTCCTCAAAGGGTGTTCGACCCATTTCCATCTTCCCTGGCAGATTTCTTAAGCAGCAGGTTTTCAAGTGGTTCGTTCCTAGAATTTCTTGTAGGTAATTCTTTCAGGCAGGCAATCTGATCTTCTGTATGGAGCCAGTGAAGGTAACTTTTGATAAAAGTTTGCAGATTGTTAGAAATATTTTTCGTGACGCGCCAAGTTTCTGTCTCATATGAAAGAACTAACATGAAATTAGTGTAGAAAATTCAAATTTCGTTCTTTGTTCTGAATGAAGTATAGTGAAAGCATGGAGCCTGTTGGAAACGCTTTCTGTGACATGTCATGTTTCTGACTCATGCAGAATAATTGACTGACTTAACATGAGTGTTTAAAATTCGAAATTTGTTCTTGATCCTGAGTGCAGAAGGTTTCAAGACTGATTTCATAGTGATGAATGTCTGTCTTGCCTTCCCTATCTTGGACTTGATATCCTCATCTGTGCCGCCGACTACAGCTAAAAATATATCACCTAGATAAGTGGAGACAGTGACCTTTTTGATAGTGATCAGTGCTTGTTGTTTCCGGTTAGTTATCTTCATCATCTCTGTCTCCTCAATGTTTACTTGAAGTCCTGCTTTTCTTGCTTCTTGCACCGAATAGTTGCTTTTTTTCGCCTGTTAGTCTTTGAGTTTGTATGAAACTAGACATAAATCGTCTAGGAGATCCGAATCATCTGGAGTTATATACGTACTGTAGACAATTTGACATGCTAGGTAGAGAGAAATAGGAATAATGAACAGAAAACTGAAATGAATTTCAGAAATGTTTAGTATCCGTAGTGAAATCGAGAAATAATTTTCATACTGTGCTGTGGCATTCCTACAGTTTTTGTCGGGATTGACATAAGTGGATCACAGAACATCGTCCCGACTTTCAACATTTTTCATATGAGAGATTTTTTTCAGTTCCTTTAGGTTCCAGTGGAACATAGAGAGGTCTTCAAGCTAGAGGCTTGAAATTTCTGTAGCAATGGTGTTGATTTTTACAGGATGGGGTTACCAGCTTCATGCTCAACCTTTCCTCTTTACCAGTCTTGTTGCTGGCTTAGCGAGGTAAAGGAGTGTCTCGGTGGCCTAAGATCGAACCCCGGACCACATGAGGCATGGCTGACGAGCATTCTACCGATGTGCCACCGACAGGAGTTCTACCGACACAAAAAAGGCTTTTAGTTGTTCTTCTGTAACGGATGATGGTATGAGACTTGAACAAGAATGTTTTATTTTGCAATTTGGCATCTCCATATAACGAAATTATGTACACCTTATCTTTAATGCACTATTTGCACAGATCTGCTGTGTTGTGCTACTTCTGTCCTTCGTGCTGTGTTTCTCGGTATTTCTTTCACGTCTCCTATATATCTTAGCAATGCTGGATCATTTGCTTTCTCTGTTTTAATATTTCTGAAACTTTTATCTTCAAATATAACTTCTTTTAATATTTTTTCAAACTTGCTATTTATTTTTTAATGATTAGGATGAAGAACGAAATGAATTAAAAAGAGGCATTCTATCGTGTGATATACATCAGACGCCTACTCACAGTATACGTGAATATTCTATCACAGAATTACTTGGAACTGGTGCATATGGTAAAGTTTTTAAAGCTACTAAAGAAAATGTTTCGTCAGTTAGTTATGCAGTTAAAGAGGTTAGTGTCTGAATTTATTATACTGCAAATGTTTTGAATATAGTAGAGAAGATTTTTAGTAGCTCAGATGGATGATCTGCAATTAGTTGTGTTCTGTGATCTGGTTGGTTTAATCGCAGACTACCAGTCACGTAGATGGAACTAGGAGACGCAATTCTATCATTCATGGAGAATTTAAATGAGTTTATTTCATTTTCAAGAGTTGGTTTGTAAGGATTAAATTTGTTTTTTACAAAGTTGACCACGGATTTATATAAGTTGGAGAACCAATCGAAAATCAGGGCTTAAGTACTGGAGAGCTGTTTTATCCTTATTTGGGAATCATCGGCAGTACGCACCCACTGGCTTTTGAACCCAGGACCTTCCAGTTACAAGGCAGCCTAGTACACCATTCAGTCACTGGGACCCGATTCAATTGCCCTTGGATTCTAACTTCTACCAATTCATGATTTAGCCTGTACTGCCGATGGTTTCCAAACTAGGATGAAACAGCAGTTCATTTTATGCTAAAAATTGCGCTGAAGAAGGACGATGAAAGCTCCACAATTAAACCAACTAGCTCAGAGAACACAACTCAATGCAAAACTTAAGATGTTTGTGAATAATTCGTTTAACTGTATCGTTTTATCATACAACTATTGGAATAATTGTTGACCTAACTTATTGTTGTCTTCCTCAAAAAGCGCTGCTAACTGAGATTGGATAGGGTTTCGAAAGGGTTTGAGGTTGTTAAACTAAAACCTGGCATTAATCCAAGGTGACTTTGACGATTGTTTTGAGCCACATAGGAGGTGTAGGTTGGTTGCCTGGCTTTCTCGAAGTGCTAAGGACCAATCTCTGGAGACTATTGGTGAGATAGTTCAAAAATCATCGCCATTGGTGCAGATGTATTCACTCCTTGTAGGTTTCTATTTCCACTTCAATGTTACTATTTATTCTCCCTGAAAAGTCTGTTTATTATATTCCTTCTGAATCAACTTTTCTCTACCTTAGTGTGATTCATGGGGTGTCACATTTTAAACTGACGGATTTCTGTACAATGTTCTATATTGAAATTCAGTCAGTCATAGTAACGGTAGGAATACGAAGTGCCGAATCAAAACAAAATAATATAAGATAAACAAAGAATATAATATTACAATGTGTAAGAATCAGAATACTTCATAACTTGGGTGTAAAGCTGGTGATTAAGTCCACAGCAAAGTGCCGTATATACTGTATTGAGCGTCTCACTGTAGATTCACTCATCTGACCATTGATACTTATATGGCAAGGGGATGAGTATTTCCTCTGAGTTACCAATTATTATAATGGCAAGCAGATATCCAGAGTGAATGAGAACACGATGTGTGGAAGCAACCAAGATGCATATTTTTTTATTTGTTGTCTAGGAAATTGCAATTCAAGAAAACGATGCACACGAAAGATAAACAGAGGTTTAGTTCAATAAGAGATAACCAAAATCTTCTTACAGGAAAGAATGTTATGCTTGACTATACAAAAATCATGTTTAGTGTTCTTATTTTTCCTGCTGAGTGCTGTTGATCTTCATACAGATTTGAGAGTAATGAAAGCTTGCCTTGCATTCTTGATTCTAGCTTTGATACCTACATCATTTCCGCCCGCATGTAGTTGAAAGGATGCTTCCCAGATAGATAGGTAAAGGAGTTGCTTCTTTGAGGTTTCTTCCATTTCTGCTGACTGATCGTTGTCTGTTGTTGTTGCTGTTGCCATTGCTGTTGGTCAGGAATCTTTATCAACTCTGTTTTCTATGTGTTTACCTGAGTTTCTATCTTCTCTGAATGCTTCTTCTTCCAACTTGTTGCTTTTCACTTGCATATATTCCACTTTTTGTGAAATCAGACATATATCATCGGCGAAATCCAGATCCTCCAAGTTTTTTGTATAGGTCCATTTTATGCCTCTTAGTTGCTCGCTATCTGTCCCATTGTCCAGTCTACCGCAATCAGGAAAATCATTGGAGATAGTAGGTAGCCTTGTAAGGAAATAAGAGGATTTTTATCTAACATGGAAAGAGTAGAAATCGCCATCGAGCTGTTACTAATAATAGATGAAATTTTGTCTCACGGATAAGGACCATTAGTATATATTATTATTATTACTATTATTCCTTGGATTCACAGTGTAGTATTGGGTTTCAGCAGCACATCTCCTTTTGGCTCTGTTCTCTGCACCCCTTTCTAGTTGGCCTCCCCATTGACGATAAGCTTTCATCTCCACCTTACGCGACCTTTTCCATATCACCCTCGCACCCACACCCAATCGATCATTTATCATTTGCATTCAATCAACGTGCTGCCTGGCCCGTAATGTCACTCAGTAGTCATCTCAGTGCATATCCAATCTATCCCCACATTATTCTGCATATTTGTTAGGTGACATGTTCTTGGATGGCCTGTTAACAGAGTTACTTGTTGCTCGTCGTTTCTGTCCATCTGACCTTCTCTATGAAGCGAAGACGGGTGTTACTAAAATTCTGAAGCCTGTTGGAGATACAATTAATGAAATTATTTAGCAATAATGCATTGATCAACAAAGTGAGAACTTTGAAAAGACAGTATTGAGGGAATATTAGACTGGGTTAAATAAAAAAATGGTGATAAGCGAGATAATATCAAAAATTGTTCAGAGTGAAAATAGTAATAATCTAACTAGTAAGGGATATGTGAAAAATCAAGATCGCAAAGACCCTGGGTCCATCGCGGTTTTGAGAAGACCTACACCTAATACACAGAATACCATGCACAATAAGCAACACGGAACTGAAATACGATTGTTTATTCTTTCACCTATTAAGAGACAGAAATACAGGTTACTGTCACCAAAGTCTGTAAATAAGCGTTAATAGAATGTAAAATTATACTTCTGATGGTATTTCTCCAGTCTTCTGTCAACCAGTACATAACTAAGCAGTGATAGCTTTCTTGTCTCCCACCAATTGGAGACCACTTGGAATGTTCACGAACACTGACAGGGTGGATATACTAGATGGGATAACAAAAATAGATACTGTGATAGTTTGAGATAAACGAATTATAAAATACCAGTTTTGTAGGGATTTTATTTGATTGGTTGGACGATTTCATTATGAGCTGACATCGATTAGAGAACCATTGGAAAACCAGCTAGGAGTACTAGACAGCTGTTTCACCCTAGTTCGAGCGTCTTCACTAGCACGCATCCCCCGGGATTTGAACCCAGAACCTTCTCGTTACAAGTCAAGTTGGCTCGTAGACCATTAAGCCACTGGGACCTAATTCATTGGCCAGTCCATGAATTCTAACTTGTACCAATTCATGGTAGAGTGCGACCACTTCGTAATGTCTTCTTCGATGAGTTAGTGATTTACCTTCAACCTGCTGTACCCTACTGATCACGACTTCCCACTAGAAGCCCAGGCTCTCTGTCTGAATAGGGTCAGTCTCTAGTGAGCACCGGATTAATTCTCAAGTATTGGTTTTTGTACGGATTTTTTTGTTGATGTAGGGTCCTAAACTAGGGCGAAACAGCTGTCCAAAACTTCCATGTTTTCCAATGGTTCTCTAAATGATGTCAGCTCGTGATGAAATCCTCCGACCGAGAAATGAATTAAAACCAAGAAAGGAGTAGTTGATCCAGGCTTTTTGTGTTTATAAACCTCTCGTTATTCTATCTGGATAGTCAAAATTTCAGTAACATAGAGGAGTTTGACGCATAATGGTGTTGGCAGGTTATTTTTCGCCTTACAGATAACTTAACAGGAAGAACATGTAGGGTAAAGGTGACCAGTGTCGAAATGATGTTCGACTATTACGTTTCTTATAGCTCCACACTACACTCCAAGTTTACGAAAAAAATCGGATATGTAGATATATATATCGGACGCCCACCGACCATGCACATGGTCCGGGGTTCGATCCCCAGCCGACACAGTCTTTTACCTCGCTAAGCCAGAAATAATGCTGGTAAAGAGGAAAGGTTGGACATGAGGCTAGCACCCCATCCTGCAAAAATAAACACTGTTACAGAAACTTCAAGCCACTAGCTTGAGGCCCTATGTTCCACTGCGAACGTGAAGGAAGAATATTTATATATATAATTGTATGGTTTAATAGTATATTCATTGAAAAGCCTCTTCACTAAATCATTGGTTCTGAATTCTCATTTAGCTTCAGCGAGAAATGTGTATACGCAATTGAAATTGCTTACCTCAGACATATATGAATCAGCCTGTGAAATTACAATTCTGCCTATATTCTTTGTAATGTTTTTACTGTAGAAACTTGTGTTATTATTTTGTTTAATTGGTAGTATTGAAGACTGCTCTGAATTTCTCGCAATTATTTACTTATTTATTTTCTTGACAACTCCAATTTTGTTATTTAGGTTAGTACATCTCAGGTATTCTTTGGAAAGAATTTCGATGAAAGACAAAAGTGTATCAATCGTATATTGAATGAAGTCAATATTATACGTCAGCAATTAAGACATCCGAATATTGTTCGTTATTACAAAACATTTTTACACTGTATGTCAACTTATATTTAGCATTTATTGTTTTTTTTGTCATGTAGATTATTACTACTTATACATAGAATAAGTAGAATTTTCATACTTCAGTGAAGTGTGTTGTTACACTATTTGATGTTATGCACTTAAGATTATGGAATGTTTGTCATTCCTTTTTAAATTAGTAAATTTATATAAATGGAATGGTAAAGTGTAGGAATTTAGTGGTCTTATAAGTAAACAGTGTCTAATGTCCAGTGTGTGGTATAACTGCTGACTGAACTCTATGAGTTGAGTTTACAATGTGGTCACCAAGGTAGACAACTAGTTGTCGAGATAAACCTTGTATTGATGTTAGATAGAGCTCAAGGTGATCAGTAGGAAACCCTTGGACTCAAGTTCAATTCCCTGAGTTTTGCAGATGCACTCTGCTGGTGACTGCCAACAAATATGAGACCTAGATTTATGACTACCTGTCAACTACCTTCATCCATCTAACTTTACTATGATTTTCATGAGTTAGGTGGTAGGGATTTCACTTGTCTCAAGTTTGATCATGGATTTATGTGGGTTAGAGAACGACTAGAAACCAGGGAGTAGCCGACAGCTAATTTGTCCCAGTTTGGGATTCTTCATCAGTACTAACCCACAGCCGTCCGATCTCAGGACCTTTCGGTTACATAAGTCTGTGATCAATCTTGATACATATCAAATTCTTCCAAACTATTTCATGAAAATTAATCTGATGTTTGTCTTTGACTGGCTACAGAACGGAATTGCCTGGAGTTCTAGCGGAAGGTCGTGACAATCGGGACTCACCATGTCACGTGTGACGACAATTACTTACTGATGATATTGTCTGGAGGTTGCAGTATAATGGTGAACTGGTAGACGTAGGAATTCATGACCCACTGAATCAGGGGCTAGTAGCTGAATGGTCCCGAGGGTCCTGGGTTGAGAGTGCTGATGAAAGGTCCCGAACTAGGATGAAACAGTTGACTAGTACTCCTTGGTTTCGAATGGTTCTCTAACTGACATCAAATTGCGATCAAAATTGAAATATTATAATTGCTCAATGAATTTATTGACAAGTCATTGGTTAAGAAAGATTAGTAACCATGGTAATTGTCTATCGTTTCAGTTAATCCAATTCGAATGCAGTCTTCGTGTATCTATTTTCATTATGAGTAAACTGTTCGGTCAGATGAGGCTATGTTGAATACAGATGAAACATCTATGAGTTACTTCGCTAGGAGTGTATAACATTTTTCCATGACAGAGTGTGATATTGTTCAGTTCAATTTTTTTGTAAGCGGTATAGTTTACTATTCAGTTCTGTAATTAGTTTCGTGTTGTTTGGTTCATGTGAATGATATTCGGAAATAGATCATAGGCCCACAGAATGGCGTTATTTGTTGGTATTTTGACGTTTACTTCCTAAACTATCCACAGATAAGAAAGGGATGATAATTTGTGGAAAAAGTTTCACAATTTCTACTTCTATTTCAACAGTCGTCACTTTACATAATTTTGTTTGAAAGGTTTGAATGGTAAAATTCGCATGAATTTCACAATATCAAATAAAATTTTAACGCAACCAACATTTTATCTCGATTCATTTCTTTTCTTTGACTTAATTTCGACAATTTCTTGATTTCTAGTTGCTTCGTTTAAAGTTTGCTCTCGAGCTGAGATCAGTTAGAGAACCGTTGGAGTGCTGGACTGATCTCGCGTCCTAGTTTCAGGCTCCTCAGCAGTACACCGAGCCCAAGCTGCTAGACCATTTAGTCACTGAGACCCAACTCAATGGCCAGCGCCTGAATTCCAACTTCTACCATCTCGTGACTACCACGGGACCACCAGCCAGTGTCATTAGAGAGTATATTTCCTCACGCTCGATATGATGGTCCCTACCGGTCACGACTCCTCAGTAGAACTCCAGGCAATTACCTTTTGTAGCCATTCACTAGCGAGTATAAGATATGAAACCAATAATTAATTATGTAGACAGTTCGCACATACCTATGATATGATAAAAGATGACTTGAGGTTGTGTTAACTTTATCAAAGCTGTTTCCTCGTTGAGCCCATGAATACTTTTACAAATTGAGCAAGGCTAACTGATATCATGTGAAGCTCACACCTTTTTACTGGATAGAAATGATAGTTTGCGGAAGTCATAAGATTTCACTTCAAAGTTTATTTGCCCAAATAATTTGGTTATATTTCTATTATGAAAAAAATCTAATATCGTAGATCTTAAGATACACAGTCTTCCATATTAAGACCGCCTCAATCTAGTCGATGATGCATCATACTAGCTTATAACAACAGGATTTTGCTTTTATTTGGAATTTATTTTTTTTCCGTAAAATTGTCATCACTGGACTCAGACCCTTTAAGAACCCTTAAAAACTGAGCAGTTCTTCTAACAAACATTTCTCGAAATCTTATAAAAATGAAGCAACAAGGCGCATCAGCTCGAGGATCATTGCAAAACAGAAAATACTGGACAGTTGTTTCGTCCCTAGTGTACGAATCCTTGACACTTTACATCAGGAATTAAAACACAGACCTTTAGTTTGGTGAATAAAAATAATTCTACAACTGAATAAAAAAAGGATAGCTACTGTGGATCTTTGTATTTCTGTTTTTAAGTATTGGTTTTTGTAGGGATTTAGTTTGATTGGTTGGAGGATTCCATTATGAGGTGACATCAATTAGAGAAACATTGGAAAGCCACCTGGGAGTACTGGATAGTCAGCTGTTTCAGCCTAGTTTGAGACGCTTCAGCGGTGAGGACTCACCGCAGGGGTTCAAACCTAGGATCTTCTGGTTACAAGGGAGCTAGCTTTTAGACCATTAAGCCACTGGGAGCCGATACAATGGCCAAACTATGAATTCTAACTCCTGCGAATTCATGACATAGCGTGACCACTTCGCAATATCGTCTTCGATGAGTTACTGTCACATCTTAAACTTTCTGTTTTTACTTTAGTTATGGTCTTTCCTGTCTTCTCTTGATATTTCTATCACTACATCACTAGCGACACTCATATTGTGACTATATATGTATGTTTTAACTTAACAGTAAATTGACCTCGACATTGTTTTATTCCTTAAAAACCAAACAGGTGATCACTTGTATATTGTAATGGAATTATTGGAAGGTGTATCATTAACTGAACTACTGTTGTCTATGAAAGAGAAGAACACCTATTTCATTGAATCACGTGTATGGGATATATTTATTCAACTGATATTGGGAATACGCTATTTACATAAAGAAAAGAAAATATTACATAGAGATTTATCCTCGAATAATATAATGATTAGTGAAGGCGATAAGGTAAAGTGAATGAATGTTTCTACAAGTTATATTGATAAGCTTATTTATTCATTTTTTTGGATGCAGTCTTGATAGTAATAGACACATAGTCTGACAGACATACGTCAGGTAGACAGACAAAGAGATGGTTAGATAGACTGACGGACCGACAGACGGCTAGAAAGATAGACAGACAGATATCACCAACATAACACCCTAAGTTAGTCAATTATGATTCGAATCCGAAGATACATTTGCATATCAAGTACACGGTAATAGTCTGTAAAAGGTGGTCGAAGTGAAAAAGTTTCTCAATTAATTATAGACATATTTCAATGGTGTGATACGAAAAACATTTCGAACAGCCTGGCTCCATAATGAAGATCAAATGGCAGACCAGAAAGAATTAGCGACAGGGAACTGTGTCATTGAACCAACCAAGCAACTATCGTCCAACAAATATGCCGAAAGAGATGGAAATGGATCTGAAATACATTGAGGAGACTATTGAGTGACATCACGCACAAGGTAGGTCCTCGAGTAGAATGCGAGTGTGAAAAGGCGAGTTGGGCGTCTGACGGTGACATGGAGGAGATCGTCTGAGAAGCTCATGACAGCCTACTGGAACTGCTAAAGCAGACTGCGAAGAACAGGAAAAGTGTAGATATGGTATTGAAACCCTATGTTCCACTCGAAATTTATTGAAATAAAAATATTTCAATTGTTGTTGGTACATAATGATACATTTTTTTATTTCAATAATTATTATTTCCTTTAATTCCTAGAGGAACATAGAGCTTCAGCTGAGCGTCTCCATTGAATTCAGTTCTCGGCAAGAGTTTTCAATTGGCTCCAAGTCTGCCCACATGCTTTCATCTCTTCTTCACATGACCTCCTCCAAGTCACCCTCACACTGACGACCAACTCGCCGCTTCCCTTTCGGGTTCCACTCGAGCAATGGCTTGTCTAGTGATGTCACTTACTGGTTTCTCTTCTCAGAGTATGACCTATCCATCTCCATTTCTTCCTGCCTATTTGTTTCACAATCGGTTTCTGATTGGTTCGCTCATCGCCAGAGATCCCTGTTGCTGATCTTTTCTGGCCGGCCATCTGATCTCAAGTATTGAGCGAAGACAACTGTTAATGAAGGTCTGGAGTTTGTTTGAGATGCTCTTTATGACTCGCCATGTCTCTGACCCGTATAGAGAGTTGCACTGACTTCACATTAGAGTCGAAAATTCGGATCTTATTTTTGATGCTGAGGAGGGCTGTTGACCTACACACAGATTTCAGACTAATGAAAGCTTGTCTTGCAAAATTACTACCCATGATCACAGCAATAGTTAGAAATATTTTTTTATGCCAAAGTGAATAACGTTCTAGATGTCTGAGCATAACTTTACTTATTTTGAAGTGATCTCTCTACGTATTGTTGAAGTGTGGTCTTCATTTCGAATACCAGAATTATTCATTCTAGACCATGATATCAGTTTTGATTTACTTTTGAAAGTGTAATAAACGTTTCCGAGTTCTGTTTTTAGGCCTCAGTAGGAATACCATCACTCAGTAGCTAGTGCTTGTTCATCAAGTTGACGAGTCCCCAGTAAGACGAAATACACATCCTGGATTCCATTGCAAGTCAATAATTATCAAAAGATTAACGCCAAAGTATTATTCAATGTGAAATAATTGTTTTTTTGTTATTATTTTGTTTCTTTTTTAAGGCTACTATAACAGATTTCGGTTTGGCGTATCACAAAAATTTCGGCTCATGTGAAACAAAATCCACTGTTGGTACATTGGTTTATGCTTGGTAATAATTTTTGCTGATATATATCAATAAACTTTCTCTTAAATCTTCCTGGGAGTTATCTTATGCATAAAATCAGTCACACTGCCGACAAGTTGGTGCGAATAAGAAAAGTCAAGCTGTTATTTATACTGTGTCAAATCGAAGTAAACTTATCTAGTATGGAATTGTACAGATATTCTGTTGGCTTAAGGGAAGGCTAGAATGTCTGATGATTGTATCAAAAGCAACCTATCACTATATTGTATTATTTTATTGGGTTCAGAGTGAAAACTAGGGCCCTAACACCACATCTCCACTTTTACCCGGTCTCTGCAGTCCTCTGTAGCTGGTTCCATGATTCCCCGACAAGCTGTCATCTCCTGCTCACGTGATTTCCTCCATATTACCCCTGCCTTCAGGCTCAACCTACCTTTCCCTATTAGGGTTCTACTTGAGAGCCTGGTGAGTAATGTCAACCAACAGTCTCCTTGGTGTGAGTTCGATCCATCTCCATTTTTTCGTTATGTTTGTTGAGCAATATATTCTTGATTAGTTCGTTCCCAGACTAGCTTGTTGCTAATTCTATCTTGCCTGCCATTTGGTCGTATTATATATATATATATATATATATATATATATATATATTACTATATTATATTATTAGTGAAGTTCACGCATAACTTCTGGAATGAAGCATAAAACTGCATACTACTGATTTGTTGTAATGAGTAGTTGTATACTATCTATGCCTACTTTTAATGCTTGGTAGCCAGATCGAAGAGATTTAAACACCGGGCGGCCGTTTTGATGCTTTAGGGTTGAGTTCTTCAGTGGTTCACCTGATTTTGACTCAGCTAAAGAGTCGAAACAGGTCAAACCACCTGATTTTTGACGAGCTACTTGGGTGAACTGGTGACACAATAAATGGAATTCGCCATTATCAAATTAGCTAGTTTGAACCGATTCAGCAATTAGTTTAAGCTACGTAGGAAGGTTTAGACTTCTGACTGGTTGGGGTCCTCGAACGGCTGGAGACAGTTGGTGATATGGCTCAAACTCATCGTTCTCAAAGGCTGCAGCAGGTGCATGCACTCCTTTTGACTTATAATACCCAATAAAACTATATTGTTCTTCGATATAACAATTCTTTTTACCTGATATCTCTGTTTACTGTCTGTATTTTGCATTGTTTTTTACTTTCTTCCCTTGCTTTGTGTGCTACATGGAGGGAGTGTGGCGACTGGAACTGGCGCATATCGATGCAAAGTTCTATGTTAAAACCAGTGAATCAGACAGTCAGTCGGATTCGGCTTTCTCCCCTTAGACAAACTGCCCAAACTGCTGTGGATCTCGGCTTCGCCGCCGTCTGGTATTTAGATCACATCGATTTGGCTTGCAAGTACTAGTGGTCGATAATGAAGTGGTGTTAAACTACTCACCACAATCAGTTAGTAGTTTACAGTTTTATGTAAACACACTAGCTTCCTTGATTATCATTTATGCTATTAAGCAGATCACATTTTGTGATCTGAATAATTTCGTTTCCAAAAGAAACTATGGTGACAGTCTCACTCCTAGAACTGCGTACCTTGAAAATTGTGAATTTGATTTATAACTTCTAAAGAATGCTTCTTTTAGAGCATTTAATGCAGCTGAGGTGTTCTATATATTCCTAACCTTGAAAAAGCTTATAAAAATCCCTATATTTATTTAACCAGTGGGTTGCCTTTCAAGTCAGTTTGGATTTTGAAGCACGCCATATGCAAACAACACTTACTTTCCTTGATTACTCACAGGATGTTGCCATCGTTTATGATTATGACCAATAAATTGTGCCTGAAACGTCATCAGTAAATATTATTGTACAATACTATGAGACTTTATCAAAATAAATTTTCTCCATAATGGAAGTATACTCTACACAAGTTCTGCCCAAGTTCTCGTGTTATATCAATGAGTAAATACCTTGCTATGAGACTCACTGAGAAATCTGCATTGTATCTAAATGAACTTTGGAGAATAAAGCTGTTATTATCATGTTTTATTGGCAGTAGTGTTGGAAACCTCACAGCTAACATTCCCTTTTGGAGGTTCACTAATGGCTAGTTGATTAGGCGTGAAATCAGTCAATGAAATCCACAACAGTCAGTTTAAGCCAGCTAGCCACGTAGGAAGGTGTAGACTTCCTGACTGGTTGGGGTCCTCGGGACGTTAAACACCAACGGCTGGAGACAGTTGGTGATATGGCTCAAACTCATCGTTCTCAAAGGCTGGCGCAGGTGCATGCACTCCTTGTGACTTATATTACCCAATAAAACTATATTGTTCTTCGATATAACAATTCTTTTTACCTGATATCTCTGTTTACTGTCTGTATTTTGCATTGCTTTTTTTACTTTCTTCTTCTTCTCTTGGTTTTTGTTGTGATTGAAGTGTGGCGACTGGAACTGGTGCACATCGGTGCAAAATTCTATGTTGAATTCAGTTAGTTAGTCAGTAGTGAGTTGTCTGATAATCAAAGCCTTGGCTCATGTGTTCGCCAAGTATACCTTACTATTAAATCACTTACACGCTGACACTTCCGGATGACTGTCTACATCACTTTGAAAGGATGAATTGAGCCACTTCAAAGATTTAGATTTCATCCATGTATACATGTATGACATGTAAACGCCAGCTGCTAGATTTCCAACCGATACAGATACGTCTCCAGAGCCAATATACTCTCTCTAAGTTGTCTTGTATTAAGGAATTAAAAAAACATTTGTCATGAAGTTTAAAACATCAGTCAGACTTTGTTGAAATATGGAAATCGCATTTTACTTTTATTCACCCTTTCTAAAAGTTGCATATTTAAAAATGTCTGCTGTTTTTCCATTTATTCTGAACATTTCAGCCCTGAAATAGTTCAAAATTTACCTTACGATGAAGGTGCAGATATTTGGGCTTTAGGTTGTATTCTCTATCAAATGTGTACATTCATATCACCATTTCAAGGCGAGTGTATTCTAAGCACTGCATCACGTATTGTTAAAGGTGAATATGACTCAGTGAAAGTTAAATGTTCAAATCGATATTCTAATTTGATAGACGAAGTTATTCGAGCATGTCTTAATCCTGATCCCAGAAAAAGACCTGATATTATTGGTAAGTCTACTAAATATATACACCATTTAAATAAATAATGCATTTCTTATGTTCATATGTTAAAACGTAGGGTAGTTCTTTGACCTTTAATTTTTAGTATCAATAAGGTGGTTTTTAAGAACTGGGTTTGCTATTCTCACACTCAATCTTTCCTCTTTTCTGGGGTTACTATCAGCTAACAAACGAAACGGGATGGAGGTGTACGTTGGCCAGAAATCCAACTTGAACCTTATAAGTGGAAATATGTGCATAAACAATCTAAATCCCTTGTTGTCTACATAATTTTTGAATATTATTGATTATTATTCCGTCGGGTTCCGAGTGAAATATAAGGGCTTCAACAGCACATGTCCACTTTGTCCTGTTCTCTTCAGCCCTGTTTAACTGACTCCACGATTAGCCGTAAAATTTCATCTCCTCCTCGTACGATCTCCTTCATGTCACACGCTCAACTCGTCGTTTTACATTTGACTGGCTCACTCAGTCAATATAGTTGTCTGGTCAATCTCCATTTCCTTCGGAATCTTTTTGGACGATTATCGTTATAAATAATATTATTTAGAATTTCTTTATTCTAAGTTATATAAAGATACTAGATCAGTTCAGGAAATTTTCAAGTTAACGAACATCTGTTGTCTTCGAGAACAAAAATACTTTAATTTTGACACCTATCTACTAGATGTCATATAAGTTGTTCCCTTTTAAGATGTAACAAAAATTCAACCGTATTAAAACATTTGCGTGAGATGCTCACTAGCGACTGGCCCTATTGAGCTAGTTAGTTGACCCAAGCAAAACGGTCTAACCTTTAATCCTTCTAAATTTCAAACAGTCACTTTCACCTTTAGGCATAAATCTGACCCAAAACAAACTGGTTAGCACTCAAGAGGTGTGCAACATAGATGGTACTGAAATCGAAACCAAGTCGGAAATTAAATACCTAGACGTCATTCTATCTCCTGATCTTTCCTGATCGCCTTATATCTTGATGATTTCTAAGAAAATATTCCGTCTTACCTTCTACATCAAGAAGTTAAGACATTCTGGTATAACCCAACTCTTACTCCTACGATTCGTTATCTCTTACATCCTGGCTATTATTCTCTGTTGCTCCCCCTTAGTTTTTCCTGGGCTATCGAAGAAAGACTATACCTTATTACTCAGGATGTTAAAGGTTGTCAGCAGGGTAAGCAACGTCCCACTTAACCAGCTTGTTAATATTCTGGTCGACAGGCACATGGACTCATGTGAAAAATGGGCGAAATCCATTTTATCTGACTCACAACACCCTCTACATTCACAACTCTCCCCATGTATCTCTTCAGGGAAAACCAGAAGCCTATATAGGAAACTATATGCCCGTACTAGTAAGTACAAAAATCAACCATACCCTACTTAGCTCGTGTTCTGTGCGATAAAGAAAGCATTAGGCGTGAAACCATTAACTTATAAATAGTCAGTAGAACAAATGGATCTCGTCTTTCCAACTCACATCATTTACAGGTACAACGTTTTCTCTCTACCATTTTTTTCATTCTGTATTTATTTTTGTTATGTGCTGTTTTGTTTCTCTCTTCCTTAAAAACTCTATTAAAACATTATTCTTGATTCTCTCACATTCTGTATATCTCGACCTTTTGTTACCGATTACGCCAGTAAATATGCTAGCATCTACTTTTCCAACACCTTCAAACATTTTGTTCAATTTCGGCTTTGATACCGACATGCTAATATGTTGTTGTGAAAACTGACTGAGATAACTTTAATCTATGTAGAATTTTAGTTATAGTTCATGTACTAACTGGATGCAGTACTGTAATTAAATGCTGAGAATTCCATTCTGTATCACAAGTACTGTTTTGGAATAAAGCAAATTATTTTTATTAGTTATCTGGGGTTCTAGTGGGACATCGTGACCAGTAGAGTGCAGCAGCTTGGGTGTGAGGACAAGTATTTGCCGAAGACATTGGCTAGCGGTCGCGCTATGTCGTGAATTGGCCATTGAGTTGGGGCCCTAATGGCCTAATGGTCTATGAACTAGCTCGCCTTGAAACCAGAAGAACCTCATTTCGAACTCTGGCGGTGGGTGCATAGTGTGAACAGCCCAGAACTCGGAGGATGAAACAGCTGTCCAGTACTCCCAAGTGGTTTTCCGAAGGTTCTCTAACTGATGTCAGCTCATGATGAAATTCTGTAACCAATCAATCAAAATCCCTACAAACCAATACTTGAATATCTTACAGGTTTATTTAAAGGTATCATCAAAGTTCAACTCAAACACACATTCGTATTGCGCACACATAATTATTCCAGTTATTCTTTATTGTTTGATGGTGTATTAGACCCTTATATTCATTACTGTATTTAAAATAAACAATCTTTAATTAAATCACGATCACTTCAGGGTCAATTCCTGAGTAATATACTTATGAATAATCATATTGATATTGTGTTAATTGAAATTAAAACATGATTGTTCGCATGCATTATTTATGAGTACATTTGGTTCCATAATTCAGAAATCCCTCCTGTTATATAATTACTCGATAACCATTTTCAGTATGGCTTCCAGTTATTATGCCAAAGAAGTATTTATAAATGGTTATTAAGATACTACATACCCCTCATATTGACCTCACTGGTCACAACTTCTCCCTAGAACTCCATGAAGCTCCATCTTGTAGCAAGTCACTAGCGAGTATCAGATCAATTTTCAAGATTCTATTCTGTTTGCCTCAGGTTAGACCATGGATTGGTATCAGTTAGAGAAACATTGAAAACCAGCTGGAAGTACTGGTTAGCTTTCTCATCCTAGTTTGGGACTCATGGACAGTACACACCCAATAAGCTTTGAACCCAAGACCTTCCGGTTACAAGACAAGCTGATGCTAATGCTCACTATTGACCCACTACAGGATGGAGCTTCATGGATTTCTAGTGAGAAGTCGTGACCATTGGGGTGCTTCAAGTTGGGAGTAGAGATGGAGTTCCCGCCGATGGCGTTGGTTCATGTTTATGCTAAATCACGAATATGTAGAAGTTAGGATTCATGGAGTGGCCACTCAGCTGGGTCCCAGTGGCTGAATAGTATACGAGCTTGCCCTGTAACCGGACGGTCCTGGATTCCAAACCCAGTGGGTATGTACTGTCAATGAGTCTCAAATTAGGATTAGAAAGCTGTCCAGTACTCACAGCTGGTTTTCAGTGGTTCTCTAACTGATATCATTCCATGGTCTTACCTGAAGCAAATAGAATTCCTACAAACCAATTCTCCAAAATAATAATGATAGGGAGTTTTCTGTACACATCTGTAAAAAAAGCACTTAGATAAATTAAAACAGAAGAAATTTCCAATAGCTTGAATTATTCTTCATCTTCTCTTCTAACTTTTAGGTGTTGGTGCTTACCTGACTGACAATATTTTGTCCCATCTGGATGCTTCACATCTGAAGTGTTTAAAACTTAGAGGAAGATTGAAGGAATTTCAGAATACATTCATGTGTAACCTTTGCAGTTCTTCAAATACTTCGCAACAAAATCTAATTAAGTTAGATAAAAATGAAACTGAAATTAATTCTGATAATTTGAGCAACGTGAGTACTGTTTATAAAGAGACTTTAAAATGTAAATGAGTTTGTTATTTATTACTTATTATTACTGTTTCCTTTAGTTCCTAGAGGAACACAGGGCCTCAACCACACGTCTCCATTGCTTTCAGTTCTCCGCCAATGTTTTTACCTGGCTCAACGTCTGCCCACGTGCTTTTATACCTTCACATTACCACCTCCATGTCACCCTCGCAAAGACGACCAACTCGTTGCTTCCTGTTCGGGTTCCACTCGAGCGATGGCCTGGCGTGTAATGTCACTTGACGGTTTTCTCAGAGCATGGCCAATCCAACTGCATTTCTTCCTGCATATTTGTTGCACAATTGATTCCTGCTGGGTTGGTTCGCTCCCAGAGATCCCATACTGTTGCTGTTCTTTTCTGGCCATCTGATCTTGAGGGCAATATTGAGTGAGGGCAACTGTTGATGAAGGCCTGTGGTTTTTTCGAAGTGCACTCCATGATACGCCAAGTCTCTAATCAGTATAGTAGCACTGACTTCACATTGGAGTTGAAAGTCCTGATAATCTCTGCAATTATTTGAGAGAAATGTAAGTTTGTCTTGGTTTCTCGATTCTCACCGCTTTGATATCCTCATGAGTTCCGTCCACCTGTAGTTGAAACGATGCTTCCGAGTTAGGTAGTTGAAGGAGGTTGCTTCTTTCAGATTCCTCTCATTTGTGCTGATTGTTGTCTGTTGTTGTTGCTGTTGGCTAGGAATCTTCATCACCTCTGTTTTTTCTATGTTCACCTGAATTCCTATCTTTGGTGCTTCTTCTATCGCCAACTTGTTGCTTTTAATTTGCATATCTTCCAGTTTGTGAGAAATCAAACAAGTATCATTGGTGAAGTTCAGATGCTCCAGTTTTGTTTGTTAGTATTAGTTTTTTGTTAGTATAAGCAAAATGTTATGCAATTCAGTAATATTCAGAATAACCGAGTCGATCCCTTGTGATTAGTTAATACACTATCTGAGCATAATAGTTATTATTTCACGCTCTCTTCACCACTTGTGCAACGCTAGACTTATATAAAACATTAATGGCTATGTCAAGCTTGATCGTGGATTAATGTCAGTTAAAGTACCATTGGGAATCAGAGAATACTGAATAGCTGTCTCATCCTACTTTGAGACCTTTCAGAAGTATACATCCACCGGGATTGGAATCCTGGGTGGTACAGTTACAAGGCAAGCTCGTTGACCATTCAGCTATTGGCACCCGATCCAATGGACAGTGTCTTCTAGCCTCTATGAATTCGTGATTTTAGCTTGACCATCAGAATCCCAACTTAGAACAAAACAACTGTCCATTACTCCCTAGTTTTCAGTTGCTCTCTGAATGATATCAATCCGTGATTAAACTTCAGACAAATCAACTGCCTACGAAGTAACTCTTGAAAGTTATGGTTATTTTGACTATAAATCTCATGCCATAAACCACACGTTTAGATTTCAATATTTTTCATAGTTAATTAACATTTTTCACGTATGTGGACAGTGAATTAGTTAGAGGCTTTTTTGATACTAACTATTTTCTCAGATCATGAAAACTTGTATTCCTCACAATCTTCCCAAATCATATGTTTGCAGGTAGTATTTTAGTCAAACTATTTTCACAATGATGAAAGTGAACAACTTGGGTTATCAAGACATAAAATACGGTAGGATTTCTATGTGCTGTCGAAAGACTCGGTCTTTATTCACTGAGAAAACACTACATCTAAACGGTGCTCAATATACTGAGGTCAATAACAGCAGTTCATCAATTAGGTATTATTTATTTTGATGCTTTCTATGAGCCATAATAGCATTGACACAAATTTCGTTAGGCCAACTTCTTTCCAAACTTATCGTTGTCTAGTAACCTACTCGAGATTTAAGGTGTGGATAAAAGACAGCGTGTATAGTTTGCAAGTGTCCCACCCTTGAGCCATCAACTTAAATTGATAAACAGTGAATTAAATCTAAATTATAACTTTTTCTTGTAAAAAAAATGTTATCTTTTATTATTATCAATAATAACAGACTGTTTTCTTACTTTCACAGGATGCAAAGGTGACTTCGAATCCTGAAAGTAAGTCATCTGAATAATAATAATAATTTGCTTTAATCAAAAACAATTCCTAATGAAACAGCAAGGAATTCTCGGCGTTTGATATAATATTGCCTAAAATTTACTCAAAACATGAGCATTACATGGCATAGGTATACAAAACAGCTTCTTTGATTGGACACTAGTCAGTAACTAGTGTAATGTCTCTAGTCTTTTGTTTGGTGCAGACTGAATTCTATCAGTCAGTCAAGTTTGCAATGTGGCCACCGTGCTAGGTGATGCATCATCCTGATACATTGTGAATTGTTGGTATTAGATGTTTGGAAACAATCGGCAGGTAGTCTTCGGTCTAAGTTCTCTGCTAGTTGGCAATCGTCACCAAGGTATGTCTGCAACCTTGAAGGAACTCATGTCCCGACTGAGATTCGAACCTACGTCACCCAATGCTGATGCAGTCAGAGACTTTACGCGAGTTCGAACCTAAGAAAGGACATGAGTTCTATCAAGGTTGCAGATACGCCTCGCTTACGAGCGCCAACTAGCACGAAACCGAGGTTTAGCCAAAGCTTCCAGCCGATTGCCTCCAACTGTCTAAAACATAACAACTTCTGGAGTTCACCATAACAACAAAATTCAAAATGTGGGCAAAGAGTCGATTGATAATAATAGTAATAGCTAAAGTTATAAAATAATGGAAATAGTGTCACCACTAATTACAAATAAGAGATCAAAGACTTTCTTCTTCTGATAATCATAAAGCAAGTTATAAATTTCAAGCTTAACGCTTTATTTATCACATAGAACGTGGGCCAGGGCGAATTCTCGCACTTAGTTGTACGAGCATGTAATCCTTGATAATGACTTCTAGTCATCCCTGATGAGCAGCAAAGGCTAAGTTGTGAATAAAGAGGATAATTAGAGCCAGACAATATGGCTTAAGCCTATTTGTCACATGTTTTTAGATGTCAGTCAACTACAATGACAACGACCTGACATAGTGGGGCATCACTTGCCCTACTGAAAACCCTTAATACCCTTCGGAATATGACATAGTCCTTTTTGAATAGCCCAAGAAAGACTGAGGGAAGCAATACGGGACACTATATGAGATGAAAGAGTTGACAAATTGTTAAAATAGAGGTCGAGTGAGATCTGACCGTCTTCACTTCTTAATGTAGAAGGTTTTGCATAACATTTTATCGGAAATTGACAAGAAATGAGGCAACTAAGGCAGGTTAGAAGGAAAAGCCATTCCGAGATATTTAGTGCCTGACTTAGTTTCTGATTTAATGCTCTTCATTCTACAAGAATCAGGTCAATAGACCAGTTTTTGTAGATCACAATTATACTTGAAGGTCAAGTTTATTGTCTGACACTTAAGTTAAGAACATTTAAATTAGACCGCTGCCTGATGTCCGACAGAAAGCTGTTTCGTTTGAAATAGTCAAATCGATAAGTAACTGATGAAATGCCAAAAACTGTAGACAGCAATTCACGTCACTGTTACCACCCGAATCGCAGTCATGAGAAAAAACAATAAGAAAGCTTAACCTTCAGGAACTCACCAACCAATCACAGCAGACTCAACGTGTGCGAATACGATTCACAGACATATAGCTTGACTTTCTAAGAAACGGTCACAAGCAGTACAGAATAGCCTTCAGCAAAAAAACAACTAGTCATAAGACGTTGCTTCTCTGCTAACAATAACGCTAATGATAGTGTACATCAAAATTTATAAATACGTGTTGATTTTTTCAATAAACAATCTGCTGTCTGGCCCTCGTCTTCTGTCGTTACACTGGTAAAAAGACAGTCAAATCAGCAGAATATTTAACCAAGATGACTTTAGCTTGAAGTGACAAGTCTTATAAGATGAAATAAACAAGAAAAGGACACAGAGAGATACAATATACTTACCATATTTCTGTTTTATATTACTATAGTTACCTGATACAACTTTTCTTTGAATAAATCCTTTCTTGGTGTCTCAGATTATTAATAAACTAAACTGTGTCCAAATTAACACTTTCATCTATGTGCATGCAATATGAATGCTTTTCCAAATCATACTATTCGTCAACTCAAGTTCTAAGCAGATAGTCACCAGCTAACCTCCTCTTTTCCAAATTTTCATCTTATATTTATTTATTTCACTTTGTTTATGAGTAATCGACTGATGCCTGTTTGATGGTTAATTACACCTTGTGTTCTACTAAAATATGGAAGTTAAAAGTTCTATTTTATAGGATGAAAATGTCACACAGGTGAGCTGTTTATGTTCATCATCAATTATCTAATGATATATTAAAAGACTAAAACATGTCTCTTTACAGTACATTTGAAAGGACAGGAAAAATTTTATATCCAAAATGTTTCAACTTGACAGATAAAGTGAAACATCTTATGTATTGATGCCAGGCTTTGATTTGACTAACCCTGACTTTTTCCCAACCTAATGCAATCTCAGCTAAAAATGCTCGTCAAGGAAGACAGTGGCTCCGTATCCTAGCCATCTCAATCGATGTGGCTTCACAACCTCATCGACTCATTTGTCTTTCTTACCTGACATTCTACGCCTAAGCTCAGTATTAATCATGTTCTTATACTTTTATTATAATAAAGGTTTTTTTGTATTTCCCAATGAATCAATGAAAAACAAAACGATATTGCTACTTTTACTGACGTTTCGCTATTTAATGCTGCTCCTAATAGCTTTATCAAAGTATTATTAAACCGGAATTTACAAAATCCACTCAGCATATATATATAACAGACTTAAGGGGTGAGAAAATAGACTTAGTTCAACTTAAAAGGACATATTGAAAGTCGAAATAACAATGAAGATCACTAAAACCAAATATCAAAGGCAATAGTATATCTGGTATTATATCAAAACAAAGTTTACTAACTTGATCATCGTTCGTCAGTCTGGGATCATTTGGTTGTCAAGCTGGTGAATTGATAAAGAAAACAAAACTAAGTCTATTGAATTGAATTTTTGATTTTCCCGTCGATTGATTGGACCGAAGTGCTCGGTCTCAGGTTGACATGTCGGCTTCTTGTGCAGATGCTTCGACGATGTCTGGGCATTTAATTAGTATACAATTGGTGGATGGTGGCTAGCAGTGGAATCCAAGATAACGCTTTGGCATTTGAAACTATGGGCACTGGGTTCGAGCCTCGGTGATAACATCATCATCACTCACTGAGAAATGCAGGTACATCCAGCTGAAGAGTCCCGAATAGGACGAAATGCGCATCCTGGATTCCACTGCTAGCCACCATTCATCAACTGTTGGATTTTATCAGTGTGTAAAATTATGAAAGTAGTGTGTGTTTACATAGTGAACTTGCTTATCACATTTGTGTTGATTTTGCCACATCATGAGGGAGGGGGGTGTTGTAATCAGGTCAGATTCTGTTTTAGTCCATCATTCTATTCAGGCAATTTGGATTCCACTTAATATGAAGTGCTTCTGATATTAGACGTTCTTTGTGATTTCTGAAGTTTTTCTGGATTATTTCAATATTGTCAAATTAAATTTTGTGGCCTGATTCTATAGCGTGTAGACCTATGGCTGATGACTTTTCAAGTTTTTCTAGTTCAATTGGATTTCTCGGTGGTCGAATAGATGCTCGACGGCGTTCATTTCTTCTGATTTTGATTTCTCGAGATGTTTGTCCGATGTAGATCGCATCACATTCCAAACATTTTATTTTATAGAAGTGGCAAAATCAACACAAATGTGATAAGCAAGTTCACTATGTAAACACACACACTACTTTCATAATTTTACACACTGATGAAATCCAACAATCTACACCTGGTTTAGTTATCTTTACCAGTTGACCAACTTGACAACCAAAAATGTCCCCAGACTGACGAACGATGATCAAGTTAGTAAACTTTGTTTTGATATAATAACAGATATACTATTACATTTGATATTTGGTTTTAGTGATCTTCATTGTTATTTTGACTTTCAATATGTCCTTTTAAGTTGAACTAAGTCTATTTTCTCACCCCTTAAGTCTGTTATATATATGCTGAGTGGATTTTGTAAATTCCGGTTTAATAATACTTTGATAAAGCTGTTAGGAGCAGCATTAAATAGCGAAACGTCAGTAAGAGCAGCAATATGGTTTTGTTTTTCATTGATTCATTGGGAAATACAAAGAAACCTTTATTATAATGAATATCATATACCCAATACCCAAATTTTTTCAAACCGTTAGGAGTGAACTTGGTTTCGACATATATAATTCTTATATTTTTGCGTACATACTTTTGCGTTCATTAGACCGAAGTGAACTGCTGTGTAGATTTCAAACCTACTGTTTATAACATATGAAGTGTTAATACAATTCTCCGTTTTTCGTACTGCATTCAAACAGGCTAGTTCATTTGTAATGACATATTTTTCAACCTTGTATACTAATCTTTTGTTTTACTTCTCGATACATTTACTAGACAAATCAGCCAAACAGAGTGCAATAATTACTCCTACAGTTATAGTAAATCAAAAGAATTTGCGTCAAATTAATGATCCAATGCTTGGTATGGTTTCAGTTATGCACAAGTTAGGATATCTCACTCAAGAATTACCATTAAATGTCAACTCCAAGTATCAAATTGTGCAATATATAGTACAAAGGTTATTTTTTTTAAATATTTCTTTTCATTTCTTCTTCAAATGTTTACATTTTATAAATAGTCTAAACAGAATAGGGATCACATCATTGGTCACCATCTGACATCAGTTAGAGAACCTATTGGAAAACCTGGAAGTACTTGGAGGCTGTTTTGTCCTGGTTTGAAAATCTTTCTCAGTACTCACCCACTGGGGTTCGGACCTAGGACCTTCCGGTTACAGCCGCCGGGCCTGGCTTAATGGTCCATGATTTCCAACATCTGCCGATTCATGATACACGTGTTTAGCGCAATCGCCAGCCAGTGCCATAGGCGAGTAACAGTCTTCTTGCCTGACCCTGGTAAACACTTCTGGTTACGACTTCTTATTGGAACCCCAAGCAACTTGCTGTATGGAAGATCTCAAGATGAGTTCCCTCACCAGCCGACATTACTTAGCCGACCATTGAAAGCCAATAAACACTGCACACCCATCCTGACTTACTCTGGGACTCTTCAGCAGTATACCACCAGTAGTTCATTAGGGATTGAACACACGACCTTCAGGTTTTCAAGATGAACCTATTAACCAACTGGTCACCGAGTTAGATTCCAGTGATACTTGAATTCTAGCATTTACCAATTCTTTTTCATATCGTTATGTATGCTTTTATGAAGTCTGGCAAATTGAACTGTTGTACCTGTATGCGAAGTGCTGCAGTAAGAATTCGTTTCTGTTGAATAGCCTCGAACTAGGATGAAACAACTATCCCTTGCATCCTTGTTTAGGGGAATTAGCAACATGAAGAAAATTGCCCAATTACAACTTAAAGCAAAGAGAATATATCTGAAGCTTCACATAGGATTATGCATAAATTTCTGTTAGAATTTAGAGAATTAATGAAGTGTAAATGTTATAAGATAACTGATTTCTTACAAATCAGTAAAAATGATTTAATAATATCGATCAATAAATCCCAAGCAAAGATTTATATCCGACAGAGAGAATACCTTAGGTATGAATCTTTTTAACCTTGATCATTGTGAAAATTAGCTTAAATTGCTTCATGTAATCAGTATGAATATATCTACTTATTTCACCGTGAAAACTCTGACCATTCTCTAACGGTTCTGTAAGACTGTTACTTAAACTTATTAGTAATCGACAGATTCTTTTGTCAACATATGTGTATTGTAAGTATGAAAACATTTTGGAGTAGAGTTCCAGGGACTTTTGATATTCATATAAATATATTGTAAAGTTGTTATTTCTTTGAGTTCTCAGTAGAACACAGGGCTTCAGCAACTCATCCCAATTTCATTCTGTTCTCTGTAGTTCAAGATTGTCCACAAGCTTTTATTTTCTCCACGTCACATTTGGATCCAATCCCAACTATTCGTTTCCCATTGGGTTCCACTTGAGGGTCTGACTGGCGAGTGATGTCACTCAGTGGTCTCCTTAGAGTGTATCCAGTTCATCTCTATTTCCTTCGTCATATCTGTTGACCGATGCGTTGTTGATTTGTTCTCTGACAGAGTTGTTTTTGTTGTTGTTGATCTTCATTATTTAGCGAAGGCGGTTGTCGACAAAAGTATGCGATAGGCTGTAGGAAATGCCTTTTTTGTTCATCTTTACACTGGTTCACCTTCTGCTCTACTATGCCCCTCTCTTGTATAAGATTTCAGTTGTCCGTAGAAAGCCATTCCTTTCCCTGCCTCTTCTTACTTCCTAAGATGGCTAAAGAGATTTCCATAATCACCATCTTCAGGGAGTTCTAGTGTTCTCTCATATGGGTTTCCTCTATGATACCCTATAGTGTCTGAGACTTTTCCCTGATGGCTGCAGTGAAGATGTCATTTGCAGTTTCGTCCTTTAGTTTCTGAGTAGTGAACTTAAATTTTGGTTTATCTATAGTCTATTTTAAAGCTTTTTTCACCGTGACCTCAACGGTTCCTTGCAGTAGACAATGATCCGAGCCAACATTTCTTCCCCTTCTTGACTTTGTATTCTGAAGACTGCGTCTCCACTTTCTTGAGAGACACTGAGATGAAGTCTATCTAATTTTTAGTATATAACTGAATAAATAAATAACTTTGGTAGAATCATCCAGCGAAATGACCTTAATACTAATGTTGAATTGTAAGAGTCTAAACAACTAGACAGTTTTGTCTTGTCATCAAAAGTAATCCGTTGTATCTAATGGATTCAGTAACTAACTCTTACGTTAACTAAACACACTCACATAATCTAATTTCCTGTAATAGTAACTACAAGACAATCCTTACTTATATATATATATATATATATATATATATATATATATTGATCTTTTGGTTCATTCTACTAGCTATAAATGTCGACTATTCGCCTCTGGTGTTGAACCGATTTCAATGAAAACGGAGCTATTCAAACTTGCATCGTATAGTAGTGAATGTGTAAATGAAGGTTTTTTGGAGACAAATATTTACACACTTATAAAAGAATTTAATAATCGAGGAAGTGATTCGTTACTCAGTATTCTTGAAGGTAATGTTTCTTTCTATCTTTTGGTAACAAATTATCTTATCTGAGGTGAAAACTCTCAACTGATTAGTTGTTTGTTTTATGAGAGAGAGAGAGATAAGCGTAATAATAATATTAATGATAATTTGCTTTATTCCCAAACAGTACTGATGACACAGTGTGGAATTTTCAGCATTTGGTACAATACTGAATCCAATTTAACTTGAGTATCAATAAAAACAATTATAAAGATAATATTACAAGATTGTAGATGACAGTGCTTATTTGGTCATTGTAGTGACAGTGATTATTGTTATTATTATCTCCTTTAATTCCTAGAGGAACATAGGACTTCAGCCACGCGTCTCCATTGCCTTCGGTTTTCTGCCAACTTTTTCACCCCGCTCCAAGTCTTCCCACACACTTTCATCTCCTCTTCACATCACCTCCTCCAAGTCACCCTCGCACTGACGACCAACTCGCCGCTTCCCTTTCGGGTTCCACTCGAGCGATGGCTTGTCTAGTGATGTCACTTGATGGTTTCCTCAGTGTATGGCCAGCCAATCCATCTTCATTTCTTCCTGCCTATTTGTTTCACAATCGGTTTCTGATTGGTTCGCTCATCTCCAGAGATCCCTGTTGCTGATCTTTTCTGGCCGGCCATCTGATCTTCAAGTATTGAGCGAAGACAACTGTTAATGAAGGTCTGGAGTTTGTTTGAGATGCTCTTTATGACTCGCCATGTCTCTGACCCGTATAGTAAGTAGCACTGACTTCACATTGGAGTTGGAAATCCGGATGTTATTTTTGATGCTGAGGAGTGCTGTTGACCTACACACAGATTTGAGACTAATGAAAGCTTGTCTTGCTTTTCCGATTCTTGCTTCGATATCCTCATCAGTTCCGCCTGTAGTTGAAAAGATGCTTCCCTGGTAGGTAGGTAAAGGAGGTTGTTTCTTTCAAGTTCCTCCCATTTATTCTGGTTGTTTTCTCTTGTTGTTGCTTTTGCTGTTTTCCAGGAATCATCTCCTCTGTTTTATCTATGTTCACTTGAAGTTCTATCTTTGATGCTTCTTCTATCATCAACTTGTTGCTTTTCACTTTCATATCTTCCAGTTTGTGGGAAATCAGACATATATCATCGGCGAAGTCCAGATCCTCCAAGTTTTTGTATGAGTTCATTTTATGCCTGTTTCCTCATTTCCCGTTGTCTGTCGCACTATCCAATCTACTGCAGTCAGGAAGATCATTGGCGGTAGTAGACAGCCTTGCCTCACTCCCGTCGTCACTTCGAAGGGTTCTGTAAGTTTCCCGTTGTGGAAAACTTGGCATGCAGCATTTTCGTGTAACTGTTGTCTATGGCACCTCGTAGTAGCTAAGCAGTTGCAAAATCACCTCTCGATCGACGCTGTCGAATGCAGTGAAATCATATATATACCAAAAAATTAAATAATAATAAGGTTAGTAGCTAAGATTGTCATTTAATTGAAATAGTGCCACCATAGATTATAATTGGGAGATAATAAAAAAGTAGATTATTTTGCTAACAACGTAGTAATTCATAGGTTTTGCGCTTAACATAGTCTCTATCACGTAAAACACTGGCGAAATATGGTGTAATTGAGTTCCTATACTTGGCAGTACGAGTATATAATCTTTTGTACTGATTTCTAGTTCTACCAGATGAGGTAAAAGGGGTGAGTTCAGAATAGAGAGGGTGTAGAAGGACAAATAATATGTATTCAGACCACTTCTCGCATGATTTCAGAAGTCTATCAACTAATACAGTGACACGTTGACTAATTTACCCACCACTGGCCCTGTTGAAGACTCCCAATACCCTTCGCAATATGAAAAAGTCCTTCTAGAGTAGTCCAGGAAAGATTGAATGGGAGCAGCAAAGTACAATAGGTAAGATATCGAAGTTAACAAATTGTAAAAGTAGAGGTTGTGTGATTCCTGATTGTCTTAGCTTCCTAATGTAGTAGCTTAGACATAAAATTTTTATGGGAGATCGACAAAATATGAGATGACCAGGTAAGGTCAGAAGTTATAAC
Source organism: Trichobilharzia regenti (assembly GCA_944472135.2). Classification (NCBI taxonomy): domain Eukaryota; kingdom Metazoa; phylum Platyhelminthes; class Trematoda; order Strigeidida; family Schistosomatidae; genus Trichobilharzia; species Trichobilharzia regenti. The sequence goes on from OX235262.1 coordinate 156,926,113, forward strand.
CGAACCAAGGTATTTTGTGTTAGTTTTGGTTTCTATTCCAGTCCCCTCTACGCGACAAGCATCATGTGTACCAATCAGTCGTTGTAGATCACGTGTATGTCAATAGGGGAAGTCAAGTCTGGCATTTTGAGGGATTTACCGTAAGACCATATGACTAAGACCACCGACTTATGTCCGACAGAAAGCCATTAAGTTTGCCACAGTCCCACTGGGGAATTCATGGGAAGCAAGACGCTCATATCGTCAGCGTATTTGACAAGACTAACTTCATCTGATAAACTGTTAAACCTTGCTTAATTTATTAGCCCATTTTAAGCCCAGAAAAGAGGAAACTTTGGACGTGAGACTAGTAATCCCACACCATGAAAATACCACTACCTATACTGAAAATTTGATACTTGAAGCTCAATTTTCCACTGGGAAAGAGAGGAATGAAAGTAAGGCTTTTTAAGCTTTCTGTATGAAAGTTACATTGTATCTGTTCTAGGTTGACTTCTAAGAAATCTGATCCATTTAAAACCAATTTTATCCAAATGAAGGTAATTTAACTGTAATATCAGTTATGATTATGCTGTGCAATACTTAATGGCTAAAGAGGTCTCCCTTTCACGTTAATATCTGATTGCCGTGTAACTAATTAAATAATTATTAATTTAACTAATCCTATTTAATAAATGAAGTAAGATGAGTAGAGCATTTAATTTTTCTAATTGAGTTTTCTCCGAATTATGTTGTCTTTATTATGCACAGAATTATTATTCTGCTGATTTTTTTTAACCATTTAATTACTGTTCAATAGAAATGAAAATATTTAAAAGTATTGGTTTTGTAGGGATTGTTTTTCATTGGCTGGAGGGTTTCATCGTGAGCTGACATCATTTCTGGTGGGAAGCCGTGACCAGTAGGCTACAGCAGGTTGAAGGTGAGGCAGTAACTCATCGAAGAAGACATTACGAAATGGTTGCACTATATCTTGCATTGGCAGAAGTTGGAATTAGTGGAATGGCCATTAAATCCGGTCTCAGTGCCTTAATGGTCTACGACCTAGCTTGCCTTGTAACCAGAAGGTCCCCGGTTCGAACTCCTTTGGGGGCGTACTGCCGATGATTCCCAAAACCAGGATGAAACAGCCGTACAGTACTCCAGTTCTGGTTTTCAGTGGTTCTCTGAATGATGTCAGCTTAGAATGAAAAGAGTTTTATTCACACTTGTGAATTACAACTCATAGCATTACACTGTATATTTTTACGGTGCTTAGATCGCTTCAGTGATCTAGCTGGCAAATATTACTGGCTGATGTGAGGGGTATAAGACTACTCATCTCAGTCACTCAGTAGTATATGGTCTTACACACTCATGGTTGGTTTCTTACCACTTATGGTATCAAGCAGATCACACATACTGTGATCTGAAAACTTTCGGCTTCCTAAGGAAAATCAAGTTAAATTTCGCCTCCCCGAACTGTGTCATCAAGGAACTGGAATACAAAATTTCGGTATAGTTTGCGAATTGAGCATTTCCCGTTGACTGATTTATGCTGGATCGAATTATTTTATCTCTGATAACAAATAGCCATTTTAAAATGATGGATTCCGAGTCCCATTGTCAGTGAGATTACCGTCACTCACCGGAGATGTAGGTATATACAGCTGACGAAACATACATCTACGATTCCCTTGTTAGCCGTGATCAATCAAATGACATTATATATGTATAAACATATAGAAGACTGCATAATGAAACAGACAGCGCACGGAGAGGAAACAGTCATAAAATGGACCCACATAAAAACTTAGAGGATCCGGACTTCACGGATGATATATATCTGATTTCACACAAACTGGAAGATATGCAAGTGAAAAGCAACAAGTTGGCGATAGAAGAATCATCAAAGATAGAACTTCCTTCAGGTGAATTTAGGGAAAACGTAGGTGATGAAGGTGATGGTCAACAGCAACAGCAACAACAACAGACAACAACCAGCATAAGTGGGAGAAATGTGGAAGGAGCAATCTCCTTTACCTACCGGCCTGGGAAGCATCATCGTTTCAACTACAGGCGGAACTGACGAGGATATCAATGCGAGGATCGAGAAAACAAGACAAGCCTTCATTTTTCACAAGTATGAAAAATAAGATCCGGATTTTCAATTCCAATGTGAAGTCAGTGATACTTACTATACGGATCAGAGACTTGTTGCGTCACGAAGAGCATTTCAAACAAACTCCAGACCTTCATCAACAGCTGTCTTCGCCCAATACTTTCCTTGAGGTCAGATGGCTGACCAGAAAAGATCACTAATAATGAAAGATCTCTGGGAGCGAGCTAACCAGGAACCAATTTCGCAAGAAATATGTAGGGTGAAATGGAGGTGGATTGGCCATACTCTAAGAAAACAAACCACCAAGTGAAAACATACACCAGGCCATCGCTCGAGTGGAACTTGAATAGGAAGTGGCGAGTTGGTTGTCAGTGCGAAGGTGATGTGAAGAGGAGATGGAAGCATGTGGGCAAACGTGGAGTCAGGTGAGAACGTTGGCAGAGAACCGAACGCGATGGAGACGTTTGGCTGAAACCCTATGTTCCTCTAGAGACTAAAGGAAACAATAATATAATAATATTACATTTTATAAGATTCCTTTATGAAGTGATATGTAATAAGAATTTCGGTATTCTTTTTGCGTTTTTTAGAATATTTACCAGATACGGCAACTATATGGAAGGGAACTAATCAAATCAATTATGCTATTTTAATGCATTTAATTGACTTACTATTGAAAGAACTTACAACATATTTTCAGAGATAACTGTAAAATTGTATTGATGATGAATACTCATTCATTATGTGTGAATTATCTTTTTCAGTTAACTTTTTAAAATTTCTCTCTCAAAAATTCATAAATTCCGATCAAAAATCCGGTAATTTTATTCCTTTTTTCTATATGAAAACTGTTGATTTCCCTAGTTTTTATGTTTAAGTATCAAGTTCTTCAATAAAATTTGTTGCTTTTTATGATTTTTTTAAAAACAGTATAACTGAAAGGAGATTTGATTTGTAGTGGATGATAATTTTTTGAATTTTGGTTGATCATCATTTTGTACATTAAATTGTATTGATACATTTAAACAAAACAATAAAAGTTAAAAGATGAATTCATCCTTCTACTATCAAGATTTATTCATCGCTTTGCAAGTGTTGGTTTGCAGAAATGAGTGACTGGTTACAGGTTAGATCACCATCTGACATCAGTTAGAGAATAGCTGACTTGTCTTAATTTGGGATTCTTAAGCAATACTCACTTATTAGGGTTTGAGTCCACTGCCTTCCAGGTTCGTGGAAGTTAGAATTCATGGGTCATTTAGTTTGGTCTGAGTCGTTAAATGATGACGCTGACAAAATGTAGTGTCTTATGAACCCCTTGAGCTACAATCTACGAATGTTTGACATGCGGTTCACTCCTGCCAAATGTAAGATGATGTTACAGGACTGGACTACCCTGACTCCTAGCTTAAAAATAGGGAATGAAGTGATAGAGCGTGTTTACCAATTCACTTATTTTGGAAGTTACGTCAGCCCCAATGGGTTGGTCGTTGACGAAATCTCAGCACGGATACACAGGGCTAGTTTTGAATATGCCAGTTTACGCCTTCTCTAGTGTAGACGTGATATCCAGCTATCGACCAAAGGACGTGTATACTGCTCAGCAGTCCGCTTCGTCCTCCCTTATGGCTGGCTGTGAGACCTGGCTACTGAGAGTGGAAGACATGGAAAACCTGGCTAGCTGTCGTTGATCATAGGTGTCTGCGTTCTATCTCCTGTGTGAAGTAGTATAATAGGGTGAGCAATACTGAGGTTAACCTTTGAGTGCTAGGTATAAAGGGGAAATCAATAGACGAGCCTGTTAAGTTACATCAACTGAGATGGTTAGAACATGTTTTACGCATGACTAGCATAGTCATCGCCTTCCTCGATGGACAGTGTTAGCTGGCGTATGATGGATCAGGTTAGAAAAGAGTTGGCTAGTGGTGGTCAAACCAAAACATGGCTTCATCAATCAAGGAAATTCACAACAGTTAGTTTATGCCAGCTAGCCACATAGGGAGGTGTAGACTTCCTGGCTGGTTGGGGTCTTCGGGACGTTAAACACCAACGGCTGGAGACAATTGGTGATATAGCTCAAATTCATCGTTCTCAATGGCTGGCACAGATGCATCCACTCCTTGTGACTTATAATACCCAATGGAACTATATTGGAACTGTGTTGTTCTTCAGTATTACTATTTTTTGCCTGATGTTTCTGTTTACAGTCTCTATTTTGTATTTCCTTTTACTTTCTTCTTATCTTGCTTTGTTTAGTGAGCGAAGTGTGGCGATTCGGACTGCTGCACATGTGTGCAAAGTTTTATGTTGAAACCAATCAGTCAGTCTGGTTAAATTATTTGAAAAGAGTGCTGAACTAGGGTGAAACAGATGCGTAGTACTTCATGGTTTTTTCACTAACATCATCTTAAGTTATGGTGAATTCTAAAATTCCTAGCTTTTGAGGTGGTTGTGTTCTCTGAGCTGGATAGTTAATTTGCGAAGCTTTCATCGCCCTACTAGGCGACATCTTCAGTGCATACTTCAATTTGAATTGAAGTGAGCTTTTAGATTTCTCCACGAATTTATTAATCATTTCTCCTGCTCAGTGACCTTGGACGTGATTGGTTGTTTGTGTGTGTTTTCACATCTTCTAAGTTACATGTATTGGAACTGATTGTTTCTCTGACTTCAACTTTGACCTTTTGTGTGTGAGGTTTCTTTCTTGTCGGTTGATAAATTTTGTCTATCTCGATGTGTCTATTGATTGATGATTCACTGGAATGCCAGGCAGCTTTTTAAATATTCTCTAGCATTCTTGTTGTTTCCTCTGTCTAATATTTGAACATTGTCCCAGTCGAACTGATGCCCGTGGTGGTCTGTACGTAGCGATATGAGGGAGAGGATATCATGTCTTTTGACGGCCAGCTTATGTTCATGGATACGGAGACGAAGGGGATGTCCACTTTGGCCAACTTAGTGTTTTTCGTAGTTGTTACAATTTATTTTGTAGATGATATTGGTTTCATCTTCTTTCGTTGTTGTGTCTTTTGTTTGACATAGAATTGAGTGAAGCGAATTTGTTGGTTTGTGTACGACGTCAATTCCTGAAGGTTTGAAGAGTCTTGTAGCGATTTCTGAGATTTCCTTTATACATGGTAAGGCGATTTTCTTTGTGCTTTCCTTGATGGCTTTTGGTTTGATAGGTTGGCTTGGGGGTATATGTCTTTTGATGAAATTCTGTGGATATCCATTCTTTTATAAGACGTCCACGAGATATTTTTCTTCAATTTTCCTTAAGGTGAGAGTGCTGCAATGAGTTCTCTATCATATCTAAACTTCCTAGCCAATTATTATTTCCAGGGATCCTGAATTACTACTGTGTTTTATGTAGATCGACGGATTTTTTTGTTTCAACTCACTAATTTTTCTGTCCAACATTCAGTTTTTTCTTACTTTTAAACAGTAAAATTTTGTGTTCGTTTAAATGACTATTTTGACTAATGTTTGCATTAAAATTGATTTGTTTTTTTAAAAGATTGATTAGTAAACAAAGAGTACTCTCCTCGATAAATTCGTCATCAGCTTCTGCAGTTATATGAGCATAGTAATTAAAGAATCATTGTTATTAAAGTCATTAATGTGTTAAGAAAAACAATGCAGAACTAACGAACTTATTGGTTCCACATCCGATCAGGGTAGCAGCAGTGCCTGAACCTGTTTCATTTGCACGCAGCATATTTGATTAAATAAACTGTCATTAGACAATCTAATTGTTCCAAACCATAGAGATAAGTTGTGATGAATTAGTAATTGGGCATTCAAAACAGTATAGTGAAGTACACCATTTTCAGGAGGCTTCTTTCACGAATTTTCTTTACACACTGAGTGGTCACTGTTGAATATGTTTAATTATAGTACTCTTTATTGAACATATTCAACAATGGCCACTCAGTATACAGGAAGAATTCATTCAAGGTTATCTATAAAGTGAAAAACAAGCCTCGCGAAGACGATATTCTCCCATATACTTTGCATTTATGAGGCTTTATTGATTCAGATAGAAGACCCTGATGTATTTACACAGAGGAAACTTCTTCATCCTCCACCCATTCTACTTCAAGTATAATTCCAAGCTCAACTTTTTTCATGATTTTGTTATCAATCTTATTTTGAGCATTTCCTGTACAACATTTATTAACAACATAATATTACCTCTGCCTCAATGGTCTTTCACCTTAACATCCGATTTTTTCTTAACCATTTTCTGCATATTGTGGAACCTCAGTCTAAATTTATTAGCTTTTTAATCATTGAGAAAAGCCTTCTCTGCGGCTGAGCTATGGATCAGTTTTAATAGCCGACGAATGATCAATAGATGTGTGAAGGATAAACTGCCGCTTTGGGCCACTTCATTGTGCGTTTATAAATTCACCTGCTTCTGTGGAGCTAGTAATATTGGTCCACAAAGGGCACAGTTTACAAATGCACCTCTGAACGTTATCCGGGATCGTTAGCAAAAGGACAATGTAAGACAGTTACTAGCTGTACTCCCGAACACTTGGTGAACTCAAACCACGTAGATCCATCAGATTCGTCTTTGAAGATTATCTACGAGGTGAGGACAAATGGTACAATGCGCGTCAGATTTCGGCATTTGTGTATGGTGGAGGCGTTGGCAATTCGCCAATACAACCCCGAATTCTTTATACAGAAAAAGTTTTTCCAATCTCTTATTCTACTTAGGTCTTAACTTCTTCACTAGTCGTTCCCTTCAAAAAAGAAATTTTAATTTTACTTTTAGTTTGCTTTTACTTTAATAATTAATTCACTGTTATCACTCTCAAATGTTCCTTTTGTCAATTTTCTTACCTTCTTTACACCTGTTAAATCGACACTCAAATACCACCTTTATTCTCACTCAATAACAAGTTTAACCTTATCTAATATCTAACGCTTTCTTCCTTTTTGCCGTTGAGTACTACGTAATTTGTTTTTTTATTTTCCTTCACGTTCCCAGTGGAACATAGGGCTCCAAGCTAGATGCTTGAAGTTTCTGTAGCAGTGGTGATTATTTTTACAGGATGGGGTTGCTAGCCTCATGCCAAACCTTTCCTCTTCACCAGTCTCACTAGTGGCTTAGCGAGGTAAAGGAGTGCGCCGGCCGGGGATCGAACCCGGACCATGTGCATGGTCGGCGAGCGTCCTAACCGCTATGCCACCGACGCATAGAACTTCTAAAGTCATTTCTTCATGACTCAATGGTATTTTCGCGTATTTTTTTTATTTTTGCTTTGTATACGCACAAATGTACATACAACAAAAAATGCTTATATAAAATTGTGATAGTGCAACTAAATGAATAAATTCGCCGAAAAGCGACTTTCCATTGATTGGTTACAGGATTTCATCATGAGCTGACATTGATTAGGGAACCCTTTGAAAACCAACAGGGAGTATACTAGACAGCTGTTTCATCCTAGTTTGGGACTATCCAACAGTAGGCACCCACCGGGGCTCGAACCGAGGACCTTCTGGCTACAAGGCGGGCTAGCTCGTAGACCATTAAGCCACTGGAATCCGATCGATCCAATGGCTAGCCCATGAATTCCAACTTCTTCTAATTCTCACGACATACCGCGACTGCTAGCCAGTATCTTCAGCGAGTATCTGTCCTCACGCCCGAACTGTTGTACCCTACTGGTCACGACGTCCCACTAGAACCCCAGGTAACCACCTACTTGAATACGACCAGTCGCTAGTGAGCCTTTCATTGATTTTCGAGTATTAGTTTTGTAGGGATTTGGTTGATTGGTTACAAGTTTTCATCATTGAACAGTCTGTTCTTTATCCGACGTTTGGATGAGTATATTTCATGAGGTAAAACTAAAAAGATGACAAATTACCCTTTTTTAATGAACATAGACATTTTTTATTACATTTCATATCTATGATAGATTAATGAATAAATTTATGAATAGGTTACTTTAAATAAACTTTTAAGAAGTTGAACAGTTCAATAGTTCAATACTCTTTGTGTATTTAAGGTTGTCATTTTTTTATGTGTACCATCCATCATCTGTATATATATATATATATATATATATCCGTCGGAGATATATAGGATGAATGTGTTGAAAGAAAACAAAAAATGGATTGTCTCAAAATCAAATAAATCACTGTCATTTTTCTATATATTTCACGGATGGATGGACCTCTGTTGTTCTACAACTCTTGACACTTATGAATAACAGATTAACTGACAGTTGATTTTGTATTGATAGATTAGTAATAGGTCCGATGTGTAAAATAAGGAGTACCCACCATACCAGAACGTGGTAGTCTTCTACAATCCTCTCTTGTCATTCGATCAAGTATCTGTAATTTACAAAACATAGAAAACTTTAGGAAGGATAAAATATTGTGTCATTTGATTATAAAGTTACATTGTTCTTGCATTTATTAACCCCAATAGAATGTTATATCAAAATTAGAACTGTCTTTATGCACTATTTTAGTCTTCAGTATTAAATCATAAAATTTTCAAGAGTTGATTTGTAAGGATTAGATTTGTATTCCGGGTTTGACCACAGATTGATTTCATTTAGGAGAACCATTGAAAACCAGTCGGGAGTACCGAACAGCTGTTTCATCCTAGTGTTTGGGAATCATCACAAGTATGCACCCACTGGGTTTCGAGCCCAGGACCCTCCGGTTACAAGGCAAGCTCGTGACTTGCTACAGGACGAAGTTTCCCCGTGTTCTAGTGAGAAGTCGTGACCAGCCAGGTCCAGGCAGTTGGAAGTAGGGATGGATTTCCCGTTGATGACATTGGGGGGGTGGTGGCGCGAAGTTAGACTTCATAGGCTAGCCACTGAATCGCGTCCAGTGACTAAATGGTATACGAGCTTGTCTTGTGACCGGAAAGTCCTGGATTCGATCCCCTTCGGTAAGTACCGCCGAAGAATCTCGAATTAGGAAGAAACAGCTGCCCAGTACTCCAATGCTGGTTTTCAATGGTTCTCTAAACTGATATCAATCCGTGGTCAAACTTGAAAAACATAAATTATATGCTGATTATTAAGATTATCTATTGATATCTGAATACAATTTAAAGTGACTACAAATTAGATGTACAGAGATTGTGATAAAAATCAGAATGTTGTATTAAAGTTCTACGGAAGGGAAGTGAACTAACTATGTTATTTTCTATTCAGCCAGTCAGAAATATTAAAGAGTCGGTTTATTCAAATTCTTAAATGAACAAACTATTTTAGTGGGTGGCATTTCAGTGTGACATAAATGTCTGCAGTATAACACTACTCGCTTTAGTTAAACTTTAATGAAATATGATCGGTGGTTTCCATAGTAGAGTATTTGCTAGCCATGCATGTGGTCCAGGCTCGATTTCCGTTAAACGCACTTCTAGACTTCGTCGAATTTATCGGCTGATAGTAATCCTAGAAAAGGGGGAAGGCTGGGTGCGAGGTTAACAATCTTACCCCGGGAAACTATCATTATTACTACTGAAAATTCAAAGCGTGGAGCCCTATGTTCCATTAGGAATCCACGGAAAGAAAATATATACATCTGACTATACTGAGGTAAAGCGTCGGTGGTCCAGTGGTGGAATACTCGCTAACTACGCATGTGGTCCCTGGTCAATCTACTTTTTAAGCTCGTTAAGCCAGTAATAAGATTGTAAAGAGGGAGGTTGGTGGGCATGAGGCTAGTAACCCCATCCCGTAAAAACTAAAAGTAATATCACTACTGAAACTTCAAAGCTCCAGCTTGCAGCTGTCTATTCCATTCGGAACGTAATGGAATAAAATAAAATATTAATGTATACTGAGGTAGAAATACTTCTTTTTCGCCATTATTCGCAGAAGTAATCACACTTGGTTGGCAGACTTTGACGTGGTGTCTTGCAGTACTCAGAGCAAATGAAGCAAACCACTGATAAAGCTAAAACAATAGGTAAGAAATCGAAGTTAACAAATTGTAAAAGTAGAGGTTGTGTGATTCCTGATTGTCTTAGCTTCCTAATGTAGTAGCTTAGACATAAAATTTTTATGGGAGATCGACAAAATATGAGATGACCAGGTAAGGTCAGAAGTTATAACCGAACCAAGGTATTTTGTGTTAGTTTTGGTTTCTATTCCAGTCCCCTCTACGCGACAAGCATCATGTGTACCAATCAGTCGTTGTAGATCACGTGTATGTCAATAGGGGAAGTCAAGTCTGGCATTTTGAGGGATTTGCCGTAAGACCATATGACTAAGACCACCGACTTATGTCCGACAGAAAGCCATTAAGTTTGCCACAGTCCCACTGGGGAATTCATGGGAAGCAAGACGCTCATATCGTCAGCGTATTTGACAAGACTAACTTCATCTGATAAACTGTTAAACCTTGCTTAATTTATTAGCCCATTTTAAGCCCAGAAAAGAGGAAACTTTGGACGTGAGACTAGTAATCCCACACCATGAAAATACCACTACCTATACTGAAAATTTGATACTTGAAGCTCAATTTTCCACTGGGAAAGAGAGGAATGAAAGTAAGGCTTTTTAAGCTTTCTGTATGAAAGTTACATTGTATCTGTTCTAGGTTGCCTTCTAAGAAATCTGATCCATTTAAAACCAATTTTATCCAAATGAAGGTAATTTAACTGTAATATCAGTTATGATTATGCTGTGCAATACTTAATGGCTAAAGAGGTCTCCCTTTCACGTTAATATCTGATTGCCGTGTAACTAATTAAATAATTATTAATTTAACTAATCCTATTTAATAAATGAAGTAAGATGAGTAGAGCATTTAATTTTTCTAATTGAGTTTTCTCCGAATTATGTTGTCTTTATTATGCACAGAATTATTATTCTGCTGATTTTTTTTAACCATTTAATTACTGTTCAATAGAAATGAAAATATTTATAAGTATTGGTTTTGTAGGGATTGTTTTTCATTGGTTGGAGGGTTTCATCGTGAGCTGACATCATTTCTGGTAGGAAGCCGTGACCAGTAGGCTACAGCAGGTTGAAGGTGAGGCAGTAACTCATCGAAGAAGACATTACGAAATGGTTGCAGTATATCTTGCATTGGTAGAAGTTGGAATTAGTGGAATGGCCATTAAATCCGGTCTCAGTGCCTTAATGGTCTACGACCTAGCTTGCCTTGTAACCAGAAGGTCCCCGGTTCGAACTCCTTTGGGGGCGTACTGCCGATGATTCCCAAAACCAGGATAAAACAGCCGTACAGTACTCCAGTTCTGGTTTTCAGTGGTTCTCTGAATGATGTCAGCTTAGAATGAAAAGAGTTTTATTCACACTTGTGAATTACAACTCATAGCATTACACTGTATATTTTTACGGTGCTTAGATCGCTTCAGTGATCTAGCTGGCAAATATTACTGGCTGATGTGAGGGGTATAAGACTACTCATCTCAGTCACTCAGTAGTATATGGTCTTACACACTCATGGTTGGTTTCTTACCACTTATGGTATCAAGCAGATCACATATACTGTGATCTGAAAACTTTCGGCTTCCTAAGGAAAATCAAGTTAAATTTCGCCTCCCCGAACTGTGTCATCAAGGAACTGGAATACAAAATTTCGGTATAGTTTGCGAATTGAGCATTTCCCGTTGACTGATTTATGCTGGATCGAATTATTTTATCTCTGATAACAAATAGCCATTTTAAAATGATGGATTCCGAGTCCCATTGTCAGTGAGATTACCGTCACTCACCGGAGATGTAGGTATATACAGCTGACGAAACATACATCTACGATTCCCTTGTTAGCCGTGATCAATCAAATGACATTATATATGTATAAACATATAGAAGACTGCATAATGAAACAGACAGCGCACGGAGAGGAAACAGTCATAAAATGGACCCACATAAAAACTTAGAGGATCCGGACTTCACGGATGATATATATCTGATTTCACACAAACTGGAAGATATGCAAGTGAAAAGCAACAAGTTGGCGATAGAAGAAGCATCAAAGATAGAACTTCCTTCAGGTGAATTTAGGGAAAACGTAGGTGATGAAGGTGATGGTCAACAGCAACAGCAACAACAACAGACAACAACCAGCATAAGTGGGAGAAATGTGGAAGGAGCAATCTCCTTTACCTACCGGCCTGGGAAGCATCATCGTTTCAACTACAGGCGGAACTGACGAGGATATCAATGCGAGGATCGAGAAAACAAGACAAGCCTTCATTTTTCACAAGTATGAAAAATAAGATCCGGATTTTCAATTCCAATGTGAAGTCAGTGATACTTACTATACGGATCAGAGACTTGTTGCGTCACGAAGAGCATTTCAAACAAACTCCAGACCTTCATCAACAGCTGTCTTCGCCCAATACTTTCCTTGAGGTCAGATGGCTGACCAGAAAAGATCACTAATAATGAAAGATCTCTGGGAGCGAGCTAACCAGGAACCAATTTCGCAAGAAATATGTAGGGTGAAATGGAGGTGGATTGGCCATACTCTAAGAAAACAAACCACCAAGTGAAAACATACACCAGGCCATCGCTCGAGTGGAACTTGAATAGGAAGTGGCGAGTTGGTTGTCAGTGCGAAGGTGATGTGAAGAGGAGATGGAAGCATGTGGGCATACGTGGAGTCAGGTGAGAACGTTGGCAGAGAACCGAACGCGATGGAGACGTGCGGCTGAAACCCTATGTTCCTCTAGAGACTAAAGGAAACAATAATATAATAATATTACATTTTATAAGATTCCTTTATGAAGTGATATGTAATAAGAATTTCGGTATTCTTTTTGCGTTTTTTAGAATATTTACCAGATACGGCAACTATATGGAAGGGAACTAATCAAATCAATTATGCTATTTTAATGCATTTAATTGACTTACTATTGAAAGAACTTACAACATATTTTCAGAGATAACTGTAAAATTGTATTGATGATGAATACTCATTCATTATGTGTGAATTATCTTTTTTTCAGTTAACTTTTTAAAATTTCTCTCTCAAAAATTCATAAATTCCGATCAAAAATCCGGTAATTTTATTCCTTTTTTCTATATGAAAACTGTTGATTTCCCTAGTTTTTATGTTTAAGTATCAAGTTCTTCAATAAAATTTGTTGCTTTTTATGATTTTTTTAAAAACAGTATAACTGAAAGGAGATTTGATTTGTAGTGGATGATAATTTTTTGAATTTTGGTTGATCATCATTTTGTACATTAAATTGTATTGATACATTTAAACAAAACAATAAAAGTTAAAAGATGAATTCATCCTTCTACTATCAAGATTTATTCATCGCTTTGCAAGTGTTGGTTTGCAGAAATGAGTGACTGGTTACAGGTTAGATCACCATCTGACATCAGTTAGAGAATAGCTGACTTGTCTTAATTTGGGATTCTTAAGCAATACTCACTTATTAGGGTTTGAGTCCACTGCCTTCCAGGTTCGTGGAAGTTAGAATTCATGGGTCATTTAGTTTGGTCTGAGTCGTTAAATGATGACGCTGACAAAATGTAGTGTCTTATGAACCCCTTGAGCTACAATCTACGAATGTTTGACATGCGGTTCACTCCTGCCAAATGTAAGATGATGTTACAGGACTGGACTACCCTGACTCCTAGCTTAAAAATAGGGAATGAAGTGATAGAGCGTGTTTACCAATTCACTTATTTTGGAAGTTACGTCAGCCCCAATGGGTTGGTCGTTGACGAAATCTCAGCACGGATACACAGGGCTAGTTTTGAATATGCCAGTTTACGCCTTCTCTAGTGTAGACGTGATATCCAGCTATCGACCAAAGGACGTGTATACTGCTCAGCAGTCCGCTTCGTCCTCCCTTATGGCTGGCTGTGAGACCTGGCTACTGAGAGTGGAAGACATGGAAAACCTGGCTAGCTGTCGTTGATCATAGGTGTCTGCGTTCTATCTCCTGTGTGAAGTAGTATAATAGGGTGAGCAATACTGAGGTTAACCTTTGAGTGCTAGGTATAAAGGGGAAATCAATAGACGAGCCTGTTAAGTTACATCAACTGAGATGGTTAGAACATGTTTTACGCATGACTAGCATAGTCATCGCCTTCCTCGATGGACAGTGTTAGCTGGCGTATGATGGATCAGGTTAGAAAAGAGTTGGCTAGTGGTGGTCAAACCAAAACATGGCTTCATCAATCAAGGAAATTCACAACAGTTAGTTTATGCCAGCTAGCCACATAGGGAGGTGTAGACTTCCTGGCTGGTTGGGGTCTTCGGGACGTTAAACACCAACGGCTGGAGACAATTGGTGATATAGCTCAAATTCATCGTTCTCAATGGCTGGCACAGATGCATCCACTCCTTGTGACTTATAATACCCAATGGAACTATATTGGAACTGTGTTGTTCTTCAGTATTACTATTTTTTGCCTGATGTTTCTGTTTACAGTCTCTATTTTGTATTTCCTTTTACTTTCTTCTTATCTTGCTTTGTTTAGTGAGCGAAGTGTGGCGATTCGGACTGCTGCACATGTGTGCAAAGTTTTATGTTGAAACCAATCAGTCAGTCTGGTTAAATTATTTGAAAAGAGTGCTGAACTAGGGTGAAACAGATGCGTAGTACTTCATGGTTTTTTCACTAACATCATCTTAAGTTATGGTGAATTCTAAAATTCCTAGCTTTTGAGGTGGTTGTGTTCTCTGAGCTGGATAGTTAATTTGCGAAGCTTTCATCGCCCTACTAGGCGACATCTTCAGTGCATACTTCAATTTGAATTGAAGTGAGCTTTTAGATTTCTCCACGAATTTATTAATCATTTCTCCTGCTCAGTGACCTTGGACGTGATTGGTTGTTTGTGTGTGTTTTCACATCTTCTAAGTTACATGTATTGGAACTGATTGTTTCTCTGACTTCAACTTTGACCTTTTGTGTGTGAGGTTTCTTTCTTGTCGGTTGATAAATTTTGTCTATCTCGATGTGTCTATTGATTGATGATTCACTGGAATGCCAGGCAGCTTTTTAAATATTCTCTAGCATTCTTGTTGTTTCCTCTGTCTAATATTTGAACATTGTCCCAGTCGAACTGATGCCCGTGGTGGTCTGTACGTAGCGATATGAGGGAGAGGATATCATGTCTTTTGACGGCCAGCTTATGTTCATGGATACGGAGACGAAGGGGATGTCCACTTTGGCCAACTTAGTGTTTTTCGTAGTTGTTACAATTTATTTTGTAGATGATATTGGTTTCATCTTCTTTCGTTGTTGTGTCTTTTGTTTGACATAGAATTGAGTGAAGCGAATTTGTTGGTTTGTGTACGACGTCAATTCCTGAAGGTTTGAAGAGTCTTGTAGCGATTTCTGAGATTTCCTTTATACATGGTAAGGCGATTTTCTTTGTGCTTTCCTTGATGGCTTTTGGTTTGATAGGTTGGCTTGGGGGTATATGTCTTTTGATGAAATTCTGTGGATATCCATTCTTTTATAAGACGTCCACGAGATATTTTTCTTCAATTTTCCTTAAGGTGAGAGTGCTGCAATGAGTTCTCTATCATATCTAAACTTCCTAGCCAATTATTATTTCCAGGGATCCTGAATTACTACTGTGTTTTATGTAGATCGACGGATTTTTTTGTTTCAACTCACTAATTTTTCTGTCCAACATTCAGTTTTTTCTTACTTTTAAACAGTAAAATTTTGTGTTCGTTTAAATGACTATTTTGACTAATGTTTGCATTAAAATTGATTTGTTTTTTTAAAAGATTGATTAGTAAACAAAGAGTACTCTCCTCGATAAATTCGTCATCAGCTTCTGCAGTTATATGAGCATAGTAATTAAAGAATCATTGTTATTAAAGTCATTAATGTGTTAAGAAAAACAATGCAGAACTAACGAACTTATTGGTTCCACATCCGATCAGGGTAGCAGCAGTGCCTGAACCTGTTTCATTTGCACGCAGCATATTTGATTAAATAAACTGTCATTAGACAATCTAATTGTTCCAAACCATAGAGATAAGTTGTGATGAATTAGTAATTGGGCATTCAAAACAGTATAGTGAAGTACACCATTTTCAGGAGGCTTCTTTCACGAATTTTCTTTACACACTGAGTGGTCACTGTTGAATATGTTTAATTATAGTACTCTTTATTGAACATATTCAACAATGGCCACTCAGTATACAGGAAGAATTCATTCAAGGTTATCTATAAAGTGAAAAACAAGCCTCGCGAAGACGATATTCTCCCATATACTTTGCATTTATGAGGCTTTATTGATTCAGATAGAAGACCCTGATGTATTTACACAGAGGAAACTTCTTCATCCTCCACCCATTCTACTTCAAGTATAATTCCAAGCTCAACTTTTTTCATGATTTTGTTATCAATCTTATTTTGAGCATTTCCTGTACAACATTTATTAACAACATAATATTACCTCTGCCTCAATGGTCTTTCACCTTAACATCCGATTTTTTCTTAACCATTTTCTGCATATTGTGGAACCTCAGTCTAAATTTATTAGCTTTTTAATCATTGAGAAAAGCCTTCTCTGCGGCTGAGCTATGGATCAGTTTTAATAGCCGACGAATGATCAATAGATGTGTGAAGGATAAACTGCCGCTTTGGGCCACTTCATTGTGCGTTTATAAATTCACCTGCTTCTGTGGAGCTAGTAATATTGGTCCACAAAGGGCACAGTTTACAAATGCACCTCTGAACGTTATCCGGGGTTGTTAGCAAAAGGACAATGTAAGACAGTTACTAGCTGTACTCCCGAACACTTGGTGAACTCAAACCACGTAGATCCATCAGATTCGTCTTTGAAGATTATCTACGAGGTGAGGACAAATGGTACAATGCGCGTCAGATTTCGGCATTTGTGTATGGTGGAGGCGTTGGCAATTCGCCAATACAGCCCCGAATTCTTTATACAGAAAAAGTTTTTCCAATCTCTTATTCTACTTAGGTCTTAACTTCTTCACTAGTGATTCCCTTCAAAAAAGAAATTTTAATTTTACTTTTAGTTTGCTTTTACTTTAATAATTAATTCACTGTTATCACTCTCAAATGTTCCTTTTGTCAATCTTCTTACCTTCTTTACACCTGTTAAATCGACACTCAAATACCACCTTTATTCTCACTCAATAACAAGTTTAACCTTATCTAATATCTAACGCTTTCTTCCTTTTTGCCGTTGAGTACTACGTAATTTGTTTTTTTATTTTCCTTCACGTTCCCAGTGGAACATAGGGCTCCAAGCTAGATGCTTGAAGTTTCTGTAGCAGTGGTGATTATTTTTACAGGATGGGGTTGCTAGCCTCATGCCAAACCTTTCCTCTTCACCAGTCTCACTAGTGGCTTAGCGAGGTAAAGGAGTGCGCCGGCCGGGGATCGAACCCGGACCATGTGCATGGTCGGCGAGCGTCCTAACCGCTATGCCACCGACGCATAGAACTTCTAAAGTCATTTCTTCATGACTCAATGGGTATTTTCGCGTATTTTTTATTTTTTGCTTTGTATACGCACAAATGTACATACAACAAAAAATGCTTATATAAAATTGTGATAGTGCAACTAAATGAATAAATTCGCCGAAAAGCGACTTTCCATTGATTGGTTACAGGATTTCATCATGAGCTGACATTGATTAGGGAACCCTTTGAAAACCAACAGGGAGTATACTAGACAGCTGTTTCATCCTAGTTTGGGACTATCCAACAGTAGGCACCCACCGGGGCTCGAACCGAGGACCTTCTGGCTACAAGGCGGGCTAGCTCGTAGACCATTAAGCCACTGGAATCCGATCGATCCAATGGCTAGCCCATGAATTCCAACTTCTTCTAATTCTCACGACATACCGCGACTGCTAGCCAGTATCTTCAGCGAGTATCTGTCCTCACGCCCGAACTGTTGTACCCTACTGGTCACGACGTCCCACTAGAACCCCAGGTAACCACCTACTTGAATACGACCAGTCGCTAGTGAGCCTTTCATTGATTTTCGAGTATTAGTTTTGTAGGGATTTGGTTGATTGGTTACAAGTTTTCATCATTGAACAGTCTGTTCTTTATCCGACGTTTGGATGAGTATATTTCATGAGGTAAAACTAAAAAGATGACAAATTACCCTTTTTTAATGAACATAGACATTTTTTATTACATTTCATATCTATGATAGATTAATGAATAAATTTATGAATAGGTTACTTTAAATAAACTTTTAAGAAGTTGAGCAGTTCAATAGTTCAATACTCTTTGTGTATTTAAGGTTGTCATTTTTTTATGTGTACCATCCATCATCTGTATATATATATATATATATATATATATATATATATATATCCGTCGGAGATATATAGGATGAATGTGTTGAAAGAAAACAAAAAATGGATTGTCTCAAAATCAAATAAATCACTGTCATTTTTCTATATATTTCACGGATGGATGGACCTCTGTTGTTCTACAACTCTTGACACTTATGAATAACAGATTAACTGACAGTTGATTTTGTATTGATAGATTAGTAATAGGTCCGATGTGTAAAATAAGGAGTACCCACCATACCAGAACGTGGTAGTCTTCTACAATCCTCTCTTGTCATTCGATCAAGTATCTGTAATTTACAAAACATAGAAAACTTTAGGAAGGATAAAATATTGTGTCATTTGATTATAAAGTTACATTGTTCTTGCATTTATTAACCCCAATAGAATGTTATATCAAAATTAGAACTGTCTTTATGCACTATTTTAGTCTTCAGTATTAAATCATAAAATTTTCAAGAGTTGATTTGTAAGGATTAGATTTGTATTCCAGGTTTGACCACAGATTGATTTCATTTAGGAGAACCATTGAAAACCAGTCGGGAGTACCGAAGAGCTGTTTCATCCTAGTGCTTGGGAATCATCACAAGTATGCAGCCACTGGGTTTCGAGCCCTGGACTCTCCGGTTACAAGGCAAGCTTGTGACTTGCTGCAGGACGAAGTTTCCCCGTGTTCTAGTGAGAAGTCGTGACCAGCCAGGTCCAGGCAGTTGGAAGTAGGGATGGATTTCCCGTTGATGACATTGGGGGGGTGGTGGCGCGAAGTTAGACTTCATAGGCTAGCCACTGAATCGCGTCCCAGTGACTAAATGGTATACGAGCTTGTCTTGTGACCGGAAAGTCCTGGATTCGATCCCCTTCGGTAAGTACCGCCGAAGAATCTCGAATCAGGAAGAAACAGCTGCCCAGTACTCCAATGCTGGTTTTCAATGGTTCTCTAAACTGATATCAATCCGTGGTCAAACTTGAAAAACATAAATTATATGCTGATTATTAAGATTATCTATTGATATCTGAATACAATTTAAAGTGACTACAAATTAGATGTACAGAGATTGTGATAAAAATCAGAATTAAGAACACAATTTTCAGCGAAGAGACTCTTTTCAACGAATTTATTATCAAGCTGTACAATCGTATATATATGGTTTTATAAAGAAATTATATCCGGTGAGGGAATTAGGTCAAAGGTGTAAATACATGAAATAATAATAGTATGAAATAAATTTAAAATATTTGTGATTAGGTTCATAGTTTAAGTCAAGTGGAACAATAATTAATGTCATATATAAGATAATACATCAGGTGTATAGATTTTGGGGAGAGGCATATAATTGTAAGATTAATAGACGAATGTAAAATGTTACGTAATATGGTGTGAAATTTGATAACATAGAATTTAATATTGTAAAAATAAAGATAAAAAGTATACACATGAATAATTTTTGGTTTAAAATGTCAAGTAGATCAAGTGGAAAAGATTCAGAATGAGAGTCGTAATAATAATAATAATGATAATAATAATAATAATCGAAGTAATAAGGGAAAAGTACATAAAATAATAAAATAAATGTCTATCCCTCTACGGCCAAGGCAGCAGTAGGGATTGTACATACTT
Organism: Trichobilharzia regenti; assembly: GCA_944472135.2. Classification (NCBI taxonomy): domain Eukaryota; kingdom Metazoa; phylum Platyhelminthes; class Trematoda; order Strigeidida; family Schistosomatidae; genus Trichobilharzia; species Trichobilharzia regenti. Next base: position 156,946,118 of record OX235262.1, read on the forward strand.
CTTTTGTACACAAAGGTCTGGCTTAAAGTCATGAATTGCCAAGGCCTCAGCTGTCTTTAGAAGTCTGTAACGAAGAAAACGCGGGAAGTTGGCATGAATTCTGTATATGACCTTGAAATCATGGTCAGGGTTGACCGAGTGACAGGAGTCGATGAGGTGTTCTAAGATAGAGCTTCGCACACATTTCCTTTCTCCTTTGTAAAACCAAGCTGGAATATGTTCTCGTATCCGTGTGGAGAGCATTCTCTGACTACGGCCAATGTACCTTGCTCCACAAGAGCAGGTGAACTGGTAGATGCACATGGAGGCGGTCAGACGGGGGAGCTTATCTTTTACAGAGGTAGAGAACAGTTTGCGGCTCGTGAACGTCATATGTAATCTAGCTGCAGGGAACGTTTTACTAACTGATTTAGAAAGACGATTTTTGAGCATATCAGAAGCTTGATCTCCTTTGAATTCCAAGTTCACGAATAGGGTTTTCTTTGGAACTGAGTCAGTGACCAGTTTAGACTGCTTCTCTTTCATGTTTCTGTCAATAAATCGGTTAGGGTAACCGTTTTCTGCGAGTGTGGCTTTCAGGAAGTCAAGTTCTGAGTCGACGCAATCAGAACTACAAATTTTCCTTATCCTAAAGCAGAGTGAATGGATTAAATTCCTTTTCCTGGAAATAGGCACCCAACTGTAAAAATTAGTTAGTTGTCCGTTCCATGTACGTTTCCGGTGGATCGATCTCTTGAGAGATCCGTCATTCCGTCTGCTAAGGCACACATCAAGAAACGGAATACTTAGTTCCGATTCCTTTTCTATGGTGAATTGTAAAGAAGGATGGCAGTTGTTGAAGGCGAACAAGACATCATCAAGAACTACTTTTTTATCGCAGATGACGAAAGTGTCGTCTACGTATCTTTTATAAATGTCAAAATGCCCGATGGTTTGACTAAGTTGAGAATTTTCCAGCTTTGCCATAAAACAATCAGCTAACAAAGGACCCAGTGGTGATCCCATGGCAATGCCATCTCTCTGTCTATAGATCTCATTGTTGAAGGTGAACTGAACATTCAACGTGCATCTCAATAAAAGTTCTTTGAGGTGGATTGTCGGTAAACCTATTTCCAAACCATGTGTATCAATATACTCACATAAATAGCTAACAGTTTCCATGAGAGGAACATTGGTAAATAGCGACGTGACATCTAATGAGAACAGGACTTTTTCTGAGACATTAAAATCTTTAATACTATCAATAAATTTAAACGTATCATCAATGGAAAACTTAGATACTTGCCTTCTGACTGGTTCCAATATTTCGGCTAGCCATTGGGCGATTCCGTGATAAGGAGAGCCCGCCATATCGAGGATTGGACGGAGGGGTAATCCTGTCTTATGTATTTTAGGTAGTCCATACAAACGTGGTATAATGGAGCCTACTGGTCTGATGCGTTCGTATATTTCTGACGATATTGCTGACTTATTCCTCATATTCTTTAAGACATCAGTCAGTTGATTTTCAATTAAATGTGTCTTGTTCTTTTCACCGTCGGGTTTGGCGAATTTCGTTTGGTCAGAAAGGATCGCTGAGATTTTATCATTATAATCTTGGCGATTCATAACTACGACACCCCCACCTTTGTCTGGACGGCATATGATAATATCATCATTCTTCTCTAGCTCTTTCAGTTGGTCTATATGCTCTTTAGTCAGAAGATTATTCGAGCTAGGTTTTGAACTAGTATACTGATGACAGCAATCAAGAACTGTGGATTTAAAGTATTGGAATTCCTCAGGTGATGTGGGTGTAAGATCGTTGGTCTGATTAATAAGATTTTCGAATTGCACTTGAGTATGCAGTCTGTTGACTTTGGATGAACTGTTGCAGAATTTGGGGCCCAGTGATAGGGCTTGTAGTTGAATTTCAGAAAGTGTGACGGAGGAATAATCAAATTTAATTCCCTCACCGGATATAATTTCTTTATAAAACCATATATATACGATTGTACAGCTTGATAATAAATTCGTTGAAAAGAGTCTCTTCGCTGAAAATTGTGTTCTTAATGCTACAATGGGAATTATTAAGTTATTGAAAAAATCAGAATGTTGTATTAAAGTTCTACGGAAGGGAAGTGAACTAACTATGTTATTTTCTATTCAGCCAGTCAGAAATATTAAAGAGTCGGTTTATTCAAATTCTTAAATGAACAAACTATTTTAGTGGGTGGCATTTCAGTGTGACATAAATGTCTGCAGTATAACACTACTCGCTTTAATTAAACTTTAATGAAATATGATCGGTGGTTTCCATAGTAGAGTATTTGCTAGCCATGCATGTGGTCCAGGCTCGATTTCCGTTAAACGCACTTCTAGACTTCGTCGAATTTATCGGCTGATAGTAATCCTAGAAAAGGGGGAAGGCTGGGTGCGAGGTTAACAATCTTACCCCGGGAAACTATCATTATTACTACTGAAAATTCAAAGCGTGGAGCCCTATGTTCCATTAGGAATCCACGGAAAGAAAATATATACATCTGACTATACTGAGGTAAAGCGTCGGTGGTCCAGTGGTGGAATACTCGCTAACTACGCATGTGGTCCCTGGTCAATCTACTTTTTAAGCTCGTTAAGCCAGTAATAAGATTGGTAAAGAGGGGAGGTTGGTGGGCATGAGGCTAGTAACCCCATCCCGTAAAAACTAAAAGTAATATCACTACTGAAACTTCAAAGCTCCAGCTTGCAGCTGTCTATTCCATTCGGAACGTAATGGAATAAAATAAAATATTAATGTATACTGAGGTAGAAATACTTCTTTTTCGCCATTATTCGCAGAAGTAATCACACTTGGTTGGCAGACTTTGACGTGGTGTCTTGCAGTACTCAGAGCAAATGAAGCAAACCACTGATAAAGCTAAAACAATAGGTAAGAAATCGAAGTTAACAAATTGTAAAAGTAGAGGTTGTGTGATTCCTGATTGTCTTAGCTTCCTAATGTAGTAGCTTAGACATAAAATTTTTATGGGAGATCGACAAAATATGAGATGACCAGGTAAGGTCAGAAGTTATAACCGAACCAAGGTATTTTGTGTTAGTTTTGGTTTCTATTCCAGTCCCCTCTACGCGACAAGCATCATGTGTACCAATCAGTCGTTGTAGATCACGTGTATGTCAATAGGGGAAGTCAAGTCTGGCATTTTGAGGGATTTGCCGTAAGACCATATGACTAAGACCACCGACTTATGTCCGACAGAAAGCCATTAAGTTTGCCACAGTCCCACTGGGGAATTCATGGGAAGCAAGACGCTCATATCGTCAGCGTATTTGACAAGACTAACTTCATCTGATAAACTGTTAAACCTTGCTTAATTTATTAGCCCATTTTAAGCCCAGAAAAGAGGAAACTTTGGACGTGAGACTAGTAATCCCACACCATGAAAATACCACTACCTATACTGAAAATTTGATACTTGAAGCTCAATTTTCCACTGGGAAAGAGAGGAATGAAAGTAAGGCTTTTTAAGCTTTCTGTATGAAAGTTACATTGTATCTGTTCTAGGTTGACTTCTAAGAAATCTGATCCATTTAAAACCAATTTTATCCAAATGAAGGTAATTTAACTGTAATATCAGTTATGATTATGCTGTGCAATACTTAATGGCTAATGAGGTCGCCCTTTTACGTTAATATCTGATTGCCGTGTAACTAATTAAATAATTATTAATTTAACTAATCCTATTTAATAAACGAAGTAAGATGAGTAGAGCATTGAATTTTTCTAATTGAGTTTTCTCCGAATTATGTTGTCTTTATTATGCACAGAAAAGTCATTTACAGGCAGTATTATTATTCTGCTGATTTTTTTTAACCATTTAATTACTGTTCAATAGAATGAAAATATTTAAAAGTATTGGTTTTGTAGGGATTGTTTTTCATTGGCTGGAGGGTTTCATCGTGAGCTGACATCAGTTCTGGTGGGAAGCCGTGACCAGTAGGCTACAGCAGGTTGAAGGTGAGGCAGTAACTCATCGAAGAAGACATTACGAAATGGTTGCACTATATCTTGCATTGGCAGAAGTTGGAATTAGTGGAATGGCCATTAAATCGGTCTCAGTGCCTTAATGGTCTACGACCTAGCTTGCCTTGTAACCAGAAGGTCCCCGGTTCGAACTCCTTTGGGGGCGTACTGCCGATGATTCCCAAAACCAGGATGAAACAGCCGTACAGTACTCCAGCGCTGGTTTTCAGTGGTTCTCTGAATGATGTCAGCTTAGAATGAAAAGAGTTTTATTCACACTTGTGAATTACAACTCATAGTATTACACTGTATATTTGTACGGTGCTTAGATCGCTTCAGTGATCTAGCTGGCAAATATTACTGGCTGATGTGAGGGGTATAAGACTACTCATCTCAGTCACTCAGTAGTATATGGTCTTACACACTCATGGTTGGTTTCTTACCACTTATGGTATCAAGCAGATCACACATACTGTGATCTGAAAACTTTCGGCTTCCTAAGGAAAATCAAGTTAAATTTCGCCTCCCCAAACTGTGTCATCAAGGAACTGGAATACAAAATTTCGGTATAGTTTGCGAATTGAGCATTTCCCGTTGACTGATTTATGCTGGATCGAATTATTTTATCTCTGATAACAAATAGCCATTTTAAAATGATGGATTCCGAGTCCCATTGTCAGTGAGATTACCGTCACTCACCGGAGATGTAGGTATATACAGCTGACGAAACATACATCTACGATTCCCTTGTTAGCCGTGATCAATCAAATGACATTATATATGTATAAACATATAGAAGACTGCATAATGAAACAGACAGCGCACGGAGAGGAAACAGTCATAAAATGGACCCACATAAAAACTTAGAGGATCCGGACTTCACGGATGATATATATCTGATTTCACACAAACTGGAAGATATGCAAGTGAAAAGCAACAAGTTGGCGACAGAAGAATCATCAAAGATAGAACTTCCTTCAGGTGAATTTAGGGAAAACGTAGGTGATGAAGGTGATGGTCAACAGCAACAGCAACAACAACAGACAACAACCAGCATAAGTGGGAGAAATGTGGAAGGAGCAATCTCCTTTACCTACCGGCCTGGGAAGCATCATCGTTTCAACTACAGGCGGAACTGACGAGGATATCAATGCGAGGATCGAGAAAACAAGACAAGCCTTCATTTTTCACAAGTATGAAAAATAAGATCCGGATTTTCAATTCCAATGTGAAGTCAGTGATACTTACTATACGGATCAGAGACTTGTTGCGTCACGAAGAGCATTTCAAACAAACTACACACCTTCATCAACAGCTGTCTTCGCTCAATACTTTCCTCGAGGTCAGATGGCTGACCAGAAAAGATCACTAATATGAAAGATCTCTGGGAGCGAACTAACCAGGAACCAATTTTGCAAGAAATATGTAGGGTGAAATGGAGGTGGATTGGCCATACTCTAAGAAAACAAACCACCAAGTGAAAACATACGCCAGGCCATCGCTCGAGTGGAACTTGAATAGGAAGTGGCGAGTTGGTTGTCAGTGCGAGGGTGATGTGAAGAGGAGATGGAAGCATGTGGGCATACGTGGAGTCAGGTGAGAACGTTGGCAGAGAACCGAACGCGATGGAGACGTGCGGCTGAAACCCTATGTTCCTCTTGAGACTAAAGGAAACAATAATATAATAATATTACATTTTATAAGATTCCTTTATGAAGTGATATGTAATAAGAATTTCGGTATTCTTTTTGCGTTTTTTAGAATATTTACCAGATACGGCAACTATATGGAAGGGAACTAATCAAATCAATTATGCTATTTTAATGCATTTAATTGACTTACTATTGAAAGAACTTACAGCATATTTTCAGAGATAACTGTAAAATTGTATTGATGATGAATACTCATTCATTATGTGTGAATTATCTTTTACAGTTAACTTTTTAAAATTTCTCTCCCAAAAATTCATAAATTCCGATCAAAAATCCGGTAATTTTATTCCTTTTTTCTATATGAAAACTGTTGATTTCCCTAGTTTTTATGTTTAAGTATCAAGTTCTTCAATAAAATTTGTTGCTTTTTATGATTTTTTTAAAAACAGTATAACTGAAAGGAGATTTGATTTGTAGTGGATGATAATTTTTTGGATTTTGGTTGATCATCATTTTGTACATTAAATTGTATTGATACATTTAAACAAAACAATAAAAGTTAAAAGATGAATTCATCCTTCTACTATCAAAATTTATTCATCGCTTTGCAAGTGTTGGTTTGCAGAGATGAGTGACTGGTTACAGGTTAGATCACCATCTGAAATCAGTTAGAGAATAGCTGACTTGTCTTAATTTGGGATTCTTAAGCAATACTCACCCATTAGGGTTTGAGTCCACTGCCTTCCAGGTTCGTGGAAGTTAGAATTCATGGGTCATTTAATCTGGTCTGAGTCGTTAAATGATGACGCTGACAAAATGTAGTGTCTTATGAACCCCTTGAGCTACAATCTACGAATGTTTGACATGCGGTTCACTCCTGCCAAATGTAAGATGATGTTACAGGACTGGATTACCCTGACTCCTAGCTTAAAAATAGCGAGTGAAGTGATAGAGCGTGTTTACCAATTCACTTATTTTGGAAGTTACGTCAGCCCCAATGGGTTGGTCGTTGACGGAATCTCAGCACGGATACACAGGGCTAGTTTTGAATATGCCAGTTTACGCCTTCTCTAGTGTAGACGTGATATCCAGCTATCGACCAAAGGACGTGTATACTGCTCAGCAGTCCTCTTCGTCCTCCCTTATGGCTGGCTGTGAGACCTGGCTACTGAGAGTGGAAGACATGGAAAACCTGGCTAGCTGTCGTTGATCATAGGTGTCTGCGTTTTATCTCCTGTGTGAAGTAGTATAATAGGGTGAGCAATACTGAGGTTAACCTTTGAGTGCTAGGTATAAAGGGGAAATCAATAGACGAGCCTGTTAAGTTACATCAACTGAGATGGTTAGGACATGTTTTATGCATGACTAGCATAGTCATCGCCTTCCTCGATGGACAGTGTTAGCTGGCGTATGATGGATCAGGTTAGAAAAGAGTTGGCTAATGGTGGTCAAACCAAAACATGGCTTCATCAATCAAGGAAATTCACAACAGTTAGTTTATGCCAGCTAGCCACATAGGGAGGTGTAGACTTCCTGGCTGGTTGGGGTCTTCGGGACGTTAAACACCAACGGCTGGAGACAATTGGTGATATAGCTCAAATTCATCGTTCTCAATGGCTGGCACAGATGCATCCACTCCTTGTGACTTATGATACCCAATGGAACTATATTGGAACTGTGTTGTTCTTCAGTATTACTATTTTTTGCCTGATATTTCTGTTTACAGTCTCTATTTTGTATTTCCTTTTACTTTCTTCTTCTCTTGCTTTGTTTAGTGAGCGAAGTGTGGCGATTCGGACTGCTACACATGTGTGCGAAGTTTTATGTTGAAACCAATCAGTCAGTCTGGTTAAATTATTTGAAAAGAGTGCCGAACTAGGATGAAACAGATGCGTAGTACTTCATGGTTTTTTCATTACCATCATCTTAAGTTATGGTGAATTCTAAAATTCCTAGCTTTTGAGGTGGTTGTGTTCTCTGAGCTGGATAGTTAATTTGCGAAGCTTTCATCGCCCTACTAGGCGACATCTTCAGCGCATACTTCAATTTGAATTGAAGTGAGCTTTTAGATTTCTCCACGAATTTATTAATCATCTCTCACCGTGGATGTGATTGGTTGTTTTTGTGTGTTTTCACATCTTCTAAGTTACTTGTATTGGAACTGATTGCTTCTTTGACTTCAACTTTGACCTTTTGTGTGTGAGGTTTCTTTCTTGTCGGTTGATAAATTTTGTCTATCTCGATGTGTCTATTGATTGATGTTCACTGGAATGCCAGGCAGCTTTCTAAAGATTCTCTAGCATTCTTGTTGTTTCCTCTGTCTAATATTTGAAAGTTGTCCCAGTTAAATTGATGTCCGTGGTGGTCTGTACGTAGCGATATGAGGGAGTGGATATCATGTCTTTTGACGGCTAGCTTATGTTCTTGGATACGGAGACGAAGGGGATGTCCACTTTGGCCAACTTAGTGTTTTTCGTAGTTGTTACAATTTATTTTGTAGATAATGTTGGTTTTATATTCTTTCGCTGTTGTGTCTTTTGCTTGACATAGAATTGAGTGAAGTGACTTTTTTGTTTTGTGTACGACGTCAATTCCTGAAGGTTTGAAGAGTCTTGTAGCGATTTCTGAGATTTCCTTTATATTTGAACAAAGCAAGAACTACAGTTTTAGCAGAATAAAATGGTACCATCTTTTATTTCGTTGCCTTCTCGTCAGCTGCTTACATGGCAAAGACATTATTAAATGTATCTACAACAACAATTTTAACATACTTGCGCAGAGTTAAGTTTAAACAAAAATCAATCGATCAATATACTCATGCACTAAAAATATATACATATATAAATATGCAATATTAACCACTATTCCGAACAATAATAATCAAACACAATGGAAACTTTTAGCATTTCACATTCGGAGGAAAGAGAGATGAAATTATCCAGTTACCAGGGCAAAGAAAGGCTGATAACCGCTTCTTTCTGGACGCATAAATCAGGTTTCATGCGCTTGATGGAAATGGCTTCAGCAAACTTAAGGAGAATTGAGCTATTTTGCTTATTGATAATTTTGAACGACTTTTCAACGTCCACCTCATGACCCGTGTCGAGAAGATGCCTGGTGATGGCACTGTTTAAAGCATTTGTTCCCTTTAGACGTAAGCTTTTTGGTACATGTTCAGAAAATCGTAGATATGCCCTTCTTTCTGTCCTTCCAATGTAACTGCTCCCGCAGATACATGTAAATTTGTATACACAGTTGGAGGTAACATGAGAAGGATATCTATCGATTTTTGATTGCACCAAAGAGCAAGTTGTTCGATAGACGGGAACGAGCTTAGCTGCAGGATACGCTATGGCTAGTGATGTACTCAGCCTTCTGTTGATCATCGCTGCAATATTTTCACCTTTATAATCACTAGCCATTTGTTCAAATTCATTAAGGGGAATAAATGTATGAAATTTCCTCTATACATGGTAAGGCGATTTTCTTTGTGCTTTCCTTGATGGCTTTTGGTTTGATAGGTTGGCTTGGGGGTATATGTCTTTTGATGAAATTCTGTGGATATCCATTCTTTTATAAGACGTCCACGAGATATTTTTTTTCAATTTTCCTTAAGGTGAGAGTGCTGCAATGAGTTCTCTATCATATCTAAACTTCCTAGCCAATTATTATTTCCAGGGTTCCTGAATTACTAATGTGTTTTATGTAGATCGACGGATTTATTTTGTTTCAACTCACTAATTTTTCTGTCTTACATTCAGTTTTTTCTTACTTTTAAACAGTAAAATTTTTTGTTCGTTTAAATGACTATTTTGACTAATGTTTGCATTAAAATTGATTTGTTTTTTTAAAAGATTGATTAGTAAACAAAGAGTACTCTCCTCGATAAATTCGTCATCAGCTTCTGCAGTTATATGAGCATAGTAATTAAAGAATCATTGTTATTAAAGTCATTAATGTGTTAAGAAAAACAATGCAGAATTAACGAACTTATTGGTTCCACATCCGATCAGGGTAGCAGCAGTGCCTGAACCTGTTTCATTTGCACGCAGCATATTTGATTAAATAAACTGTCATTAGACAATCTAATTGTTCCAAACCATAGAGATAAGTTGTGATGAATTAGTAATTGGGCATTCAAAACAGTATAGTGAAGCACACCATTTTCAGGAGGCTTCTTTCACGAATTTTCTTTACACACTGAGTGGTCGCTGTTGAATATGTTTAATTATAGTACTCTTTATTGAACATATTCAACAATGGCCACTCAGTATACAGGAAGAATTCATTCAAGGTTATCTATAAAGTGAAAAACAAGCCTTGCGAAGACGATATTCTCCCACATACTTTGCATTTATGAGGCTTTATTGATTCAGATAGAAGACCCTGATGTACTTACACAGAGGAAACTTCTTCATCCTCCACCCATTCTACTTCAAGTATAATTCCAAGCTCAACTTTTTTCATGATTTTGTTATCAATCTTATTTTGAGCATTTCCTGTACAACATTTATTAACAACATAATATTACCTCTGCCTCAATGGTCTTTCACCTTAACATCCGATTTTTTCTTAACCATTTTCTGCATATTGTGGAACCTCAGTCTAAATTTATTAGCTTTTTAATCATTTAGAAAAGCCTTCTCTGCGGCTGAGCTATGGATCAGTTTTAATAGCCGACGAATGATCAATAGATGTGTGAAGGATAAACTGCCGCTTTGGGCCACTTCATTGTGCGTTTATAAATTCACCTGCTTCTGTGGAGCTAGTAATATTGGTCCACAAAGGGCACAGTTTACAAATGCACCTCTGAACGTTATCCGGGATCGTTAGCAAAAGGACAATGTAAGACAGTTACTAGCTGTACTCCCGAACACTTGGTGAACTCAAACCACGTAGATCCATCAGATTCGTCTTTGAAGATTATCTACGAGGTGAGGACAAATGGTACAATGCGCGTCAGATTTCGGCATTTGTGTATGGTGGAGGCGTTGGCAATTCGCCAATACAACCCCGAATTCTTTATACAGAAAAAGTTTTTCCAATCTCTTATTCTACTTAGGTCTTAACTTCTTCACTAGTCGTTCCCTTCAAAAAAGAAATTTTAATTTTTAATTTTACTTTTAGTTTGCTTTTACTTTAATAATTAATTCACTGTTATCACTCTCAAATGTTCCTTTTGTCAATTTTCTTACCTTCTTTACACCTGTTAAATCGACACTCAAATACCACCTTTATTCTCACTCAATAACAAGTTTAACCTTATCTAATATCTAACGCTTTCTTCCTTTTTGCCGTTGAGTACTACGTAATTTGTTTTTTTATTTTCCTTCACGTTCCCAGTGGAACATAGGGCTCCAAGCTAGATGCTTGAAGTTTCTGTAGCAGTGGTGATTATTTTTACAGGATGGGGTTGCTAGCCTCATGCCAAACCTTTCCTCTTCACCAGTCTCACTAGTGGCTTAGCGAGGTAAAGGAGTGCGCCGGCCGGGGATCGAACCCGGACCATGTGCATGGTCGGCGAGCGTCCTAACCGCTATGCCACCGACGCATAGAACTTCTAAAGTCATTTCTTCATGACTCAATGGTATTTTCGCGTATTTTTTTATTTTTTGCTTTGTATACGCACAAATGTACATACAACAAAAAATGCTTATATAAAATTGTGATAGTGCAACTAAATGAATAAATTCGCCGAAAAGCGACTTTCCATTGATTGGTTACAGGATTTCATCATGAGCTGACATTGATTAGGGAACCCTTTGAAAACCAACAGGGAGTATACTAGACAGCTGTTTGTCCTAGTTTGGGACTATCCAACAGTAGGCACCCACCGGGGCTCGAACCGAGGACCTTCTGGCTACAAGGCGGGCTAGCTCGTAGACCATTAAGCCACTGGAATCCGATCGATCCAATGGCTAGCCCATGAATTCCAACTTCTTCTAATTCTCACGACATACCGCGACTGCTAGCCAGAGCGAGTATCTGTCCTCACGCCCGAACTGTTGTACCCTACTGGTCACGACGTCCCACTAGAACCCCAGGTAACCACCTACTTGAATACGACCAGTCGCTAGTGAGCCTTTCATTGATTTTCGAGTATTAGTTTTGTAGGGATTTGGTTGATTGGTTACAAGTTTTCATCATTGAACAGTCTGTTCTTTATCCGACGTTTGGATGAGTATATTTCATGAGGTAAAACTAAAAAGATGACAAATTCCCCTTTTTTAATGAACATAGACATTTTTTATTACATTTCATATCTATGATAGATTAATGAATAAATTTATGAATAGGTTACTTTAAATAAACTTTTAAGAAGTTGAACAGTTCAATAGTTCAATACTCTTTGTGTATTTAAGGTTGTCATTTTTTTATGTGTACCATCCATCATCTGTATATATATATATATATATATATATCCGTCGGAGATATATAGGATGAATGTGTTGAAAGAAAACAAAAAATGGATTGTCTCAAAATCAAATAAATCACTGTCATTTTTCTATATATTTCACGGATGGATGGACCTCTGTTGTTCTACAACTCTTGACACTTATGAATAACAGATTAACTGACAGTTGATTTTGTATTGATAGATTAGTAATAGGTCGATGTGTAAAATAAGGAGTACCCACCATACCAGAACGTGGTAGTCTTCTACAATCCTCTCTTGTCATTCGATCAAGTATCTGTAATTTACAAAACATAGAAAACTTTAGGAAGGATAAAATATTGTGTCATTTGATTATAAAGTTACATTGTTCTTGCATTTATTAACCCCAATAGAATGTTATATCAAAATTAGAACTGTCTTTATGCACTATTTTAGTCTTCAGTATTAAATCATAAAATCATAAAATTTTCAAGAGTTGATTTGTAAGGATTAGATTTGTATTCCGGGTTTGACCACAGATTGATTTCATTTAGGAGAACCATTGAAAACCAGTCGGGAGTACCGAACAGCTGTTTCATCCTAGTGTTTGGGAATCATCACAAGTATGCACCCACTGGGTTTCGAGCCCAGGACCCTCCGGTTACAAGGCAAGCTCGTGACTTGCTACAGGACGAAGTTTCCCCGTGTTCTAGTGAGAAGTCGTGACCAGCCAGGTCCAGGCAGTTGGAAGTAGGGATGGATTTCCCGTTGATGACATTGGGGGGTGGTGGCGCGAAGTTAGACTTCATAGGCTAGCCACTGAATCGCGTCTCAGTGACTAAATGGTATACGAGCTTGTCTTGTGACCGGAAAGTCCTGGATTCGATCCCCTTCGGTAAGTACCGCCGAAGAATCTCGAATTAGGAAGAAACAGCTGCCCAGTACTCCAATGCTGGTTTTCAATGGTTCTCTAAACTGATATCAATCCGTGGTCAAACTTGAAAAACATAAATTATATGCTGATTATTAAGATTATCTATTGATATCTGAATACAATTCAAAGTGACTACAAATTAGATGTACAGAGATTGTGATAGAAATCAGAATGTTGTATTAAAGTTCTACGGAAGGGAAGTGAACTAACTATGTTATTTTCTATTCAGCCAGTCAGAAATATTAAAGAGTCGGTTTATTCAAATTCTTAAATGAACAAACTATTTTAGTGGGTGGCATTTCAGTGTGACATAAATGTCTGCAGTATAACACTACTCGCTTTAGTTAAACTTTAATGAAATATGATCGGTGGTTTCCATAGTAGAGTATTTGCTAGCCATGCATGTGGTCCAGGCTCGATTTCCGTTAAACGCACTTCTAGACTTCGTCGAATTTATCGGCTGATAGTAATCCTAGAAAAGGGGGAAGGCTGGGTGCGAGGTTAACAATCTTACCCCGTGAAACTATCATCATTACTACTGAAAATTCAAAGCGTGGAGCCCTATGTTCCATTAGGAATCCACGGAAAGAAAATATATACATCTGACTATACTGAGGTAAAGCGTCGGTGGTTCAGCGGTAGAATACTCGCTAACTACGCATGTGGTCCCTGGCCAATCTACTCCTTAAGCTCGTTAAGCCAGTAATAAGATTGGTAAAGAGGGAAGGTTGGTGGGCATGAGGCTAGTAACCCCATCCCGTAAAAACTAAAAGTAATATCACTACTGAAACTTCAAAGCTCCAGCTTGCAGCTGTCTATTCCATTCGGAACGTAATGGAATAAAATAAAATATTAATGTACACTGAGGTAGAAATACTTCTTTTTCGCCATTATTCGCAGAAGTAATCACACTTGGTTGGCAGACTTTGACGTGGTGTCTTGCAGTACTCAGAGCAAATGAAGCAAACCACTGATAAAGCTAAAACATGCCTCACATACTGATGTCCCTTTTAAGTGTTCAAATGTCAGTTACAAAATCTCTGCGTCGATAAACTTATATTTTCAAGTATTTGGTTTTGTAGGGATACTTTTTGTTTGATTGGTTGGACGATTTCATCATGAGCTGATAACAGTTAGAGAACTTTGGAAAACCAGCTAGGAGTACTGCAAAGCTGTTTCATCCTAGCTTGGGACTCTTCATCAGTACGAACCCGCCAAAGTTAGAATTCATAGGCCAAAGAATCGGACCCCAGTAGCTTAATGGTTTACGAGCTCGCCTTGTAATCAGAAAGTCTTGGGTTCGAACCGCGGTGGTTGCGTACTGCCAAAGAGTCCCAAGCCAGGACGACACAGGTGTCGAGTATTCCCAGGTGGTTTTCCAATGTGTCTCTAGCGATTTCACCTCATGATGAAATCTTCCAACCGATTAACTTAAATATTAACCAAAAGAAAAGTCAAGTGAACTAAAGTAATGCGAAACCAGAATCACTTCATAATATTGATTGGTAAATCATAAAATGAACTTTATGTCGAACCCTACAGATTGATAAATGTGAATAATTTTAAGTAAACTTTTAGCTTTGTAGTACATTCAGTTAAAATACGGTCAAATTTATGGATACAACTACTTGAGATAGAATCAAACTAGCGATTTGCAAATTATACACATTTCAAGGTAGAATTTCACCACAGATTCCATTGAAAGGCGAAATTCTGAGCAGCTTGATAAAGTCAATGGGTGTCTCAATATATTTCAGCTTCTGAAAAAAAAAACTATGGTGAAATTTGACCTAGATTTGTGGAAATTTCGAATTCGACTAAGTGTATGACAAGTTCTCCTGATTAGATAGCCAGAATCCGGATGGTTCAATTGTTGACAGACTTACATTTCTACATTAGGCATTAAAAATCTGTTTTTGATTATTAATATATAAATACGAATTGGTGTGTGACTAGAATGTCCGAAGTGTGTTGCACAATTAGCATTACACACGTTTCAGATAAATCACGTCTTCTTATTATGTTATCGAAATTCATGAAAGGAACACTAATTGCTTCCAATTATTAATTTCTGAACTAGTCAGATAGTTAACAGCTGTCCATTATTTGGATCACCTCAACCTGGTTAGCAAGCAAAACTAGCTAAGATGACAGTGACCAAATTTACTTTTAGAGGGCTTACTTTTCCCAAAGTCATCGGTGTATGTGTGCGCCTCTTGGGTGTCTAAACCTAAAACCTGCCCTCCTTTCGATCACGTACTCTTATGCTGTGCTAATAAGAGCCTATAATTATTATGATCTACTGGAATATATTTCTACTTAACGAAATCATCTTATAAGTAAATAAGCCTATTCAGTCTAAAATCTCAAGTATAAATAATCGCATGTTATCTTTAGAGCATTAAATAACAATACAGACAGTTGTAACTTGGGCAAACATTTTACTTCATACGTGTAGACGTTTAAAAGGGATATATCATAGACTAAAAACACTCAAAAACCTGTAAAAAAAACATCTTTTACATAGTCATCAGATTTATTTCTCAGTCAAGACTTCCCTTTTTTAACTAAAATCTCTCGACAGATAGGTCAAAGAGCAAAACAAGTGTGTGTACGGTAACAAGTCTGAATTAAAATGGAGGTACCAAAAGAAAATATCTAACGTAGAAGATAATGTCAGTAACCTAATATATATATATATATATATATATATATATATTGTTTTTAAGTCAATTTTTGATTTTCCCATCAGTTGATTAATTAGAGAGAAATATTCAACCTGTGTCGACATATTGGCTCCTAGTACGGACGCTTCAGTGATATCGGAGGATTAGCTTGAAGTAATTTGATGAACAGTGATTGACAATGGAATCCAGGATGCACATCTCCTTCCTCTTTTTCGGACTATTCAGCTGGACGTATCTGCATTTCCCAGTGAGTGATGGTTTTATCACAAATAACAACTCATCCCTGTTGCACTACAGGTAGTTCTTGTGGCCCAATTGGATAACGTTTTGGCAAACAAAATGAAGGATAGCGAGTTTCAGTGGGTTGATCATCACCTACTAGGGATTTCAGGCACATCCTGGATTCCATTGCTAGTCCCCATCTACCTAATTGCCTCAGATTGATTCATAGTGTTTACACTTGTCTGTACAACTTAGATCAATAGTCAGCGAATCAATGGGTGTCAGATACAAGATCACCGTTTCAGAACATCAAACTTCAACTCTTATTTGTTTATATGTGATACAGTTAAGATGCTTGTAAATAAGAGAGTTAAATTAAGAAAACTGCCTGCTTCATAACACTCATGAAAGTATCTTAACATAAATTAGTAATAGTAAGATTACTGAATTACGGATTTCAAGTGTGGGAAAAAAATGACTTCAATTTCAGAACCATTTAAGATAATATTGTGCTGGAGAGCTGTTTATTTCTCTAACTGAAATCGATTCGTAATGAAACTTAAAATCAATCGAATGTCTGCAAACCAACACTTGAAAATGATATTCAAGTGTTGGTTTGTAGGGATTTGATTGGTTACAGGATTTTTCATCATGAGCTGACATTAGTTAGAGAACCATTGGAAAACCATCGCCAAAGACATTGGCTAGGGGGTCGCGCTATGTCGTGAATTGGCAGAAGTTAGAATTCTTCGTGTCCCAGTGGCTTATTGGTATACGAGCTCGCCTTGTAACCAGAAGGTCCTGGGTTCCAGTCCCGGTGGGTGCGTACTGATGAAGAGTCCCAAACTAGGACGAAACGGCTGTCCAGTACTCCCAGGTTTTCCAATGGTTCTCTAACTAATTTCAGCTCATGATGAAATCCTGTAACTTGAAAATGAATCTAGTGCTCACTAATGACTAACTACAAGATGAAGTGGCCTGAAGTTGTAGTGAAAGATCATGTCCAACGAGGTCCACCAAATTGGGTGTGAAGACAAATACTCGCCAGTAATATTGGCTGCAAATTGCGCTATTTATCGTGAAATAGGAATTCGTGCATCATTCGAATCCATTTCGGTGGCTGAATAGTCAATGAGCTCGCTTTGTCATCTGAAGGTCATGGGGTCAAATCCTTGGTGGTATCATGAGTGTGTACTGCAAAGCAGTCCAAAAGTAGGACAAAACAGCTGTCCAGTACTCCCTTGGTCTTCAGTGGTTCTCTATCTAAAGCTAATTCGTGATCAAAATTAAAATCAATCAAATGTCCGTAAATCAAATCTTGAGAATACTAATTATCTCAAGTCCAGACTACATGATTTACAGATCAACTAATACTGCACACATACGCACTTTGCTAGACAACCCTAGTAAAAAAAGAGGAATCAAATGAACTAATATAATTCTTATTAAGGTACAACTTGAATCACAATAATTACAAAGCAGTTGAATAAACATTTTAATGACATGGAGTCTGTATAAATCATAGATGGGTGGGGGGGAATAATTAAATTACAATCTGGAATCATCGAATTAATAGTAGAGATATAGAATAGAATGAACTTCTAAATAATTCTATTTCTTATTGTCCACAATCTCCCATAGCATTGTGCATAGGATTAATCTAAATTAAATTAAATTTATAAATATTCTTTAATCTAGTATCTTTAAGTAAGATGGGGAAGAAATAAACAGTAAATTAGTAAAATTTATACTGCCCGAGATAAATAATCCCTTAGAGTTATTGGCTTATAGTTCTCATCATCACTGGGTGCTGAACTACACTGTTTAAGTCGACTGGCTGAGCTGAAGGTACGAGTTCAAACAGCATAGCCATTTTTCACAATGTTGTAATACATTCGGTTGTTTGTGCAAAATATGCTATTGGTTAACCATGGATTACTGACCAATAGTACCAGTCTCTTAATATACCTCGTACTTTCGGCTTCAGATTACCAATTGTTCTTGGGTTTACGTGAAAGAAATATATTTTAGGGGTGAGATTTACATACGCACACTCCTAAATTATTATTTTTATTCCCTTGCGTTCCGAGTGGAACAAGGCTTCAACAACACAACTGCACTTTGTTCTGTTTTCTGCCATCCTCTTCAGCTGGGTCCACGATTGACCAAAGTCTCTCATCTCTTCCTCACAAGATCTCATCCATGTCACCCTAGGACGACCCACTCAACGCTTTCCACTTGGATTCCACTAGAGGCCCTAGCGTGCGATGTCATTCGGTGGCCTTCACAATGTATGCCCGATCCATCTCCACTTTCTCCTACACTCCTAAATATATAATTTCTTTAGGAGTGGTCTTTTTTCGTAATTTCTTATCAAATCTGGTAAAAAGAGATTATATTCACGAGTCTTTGTTGTCTGGGATTTAAAAGGGGAGCTCGTGCGTGGTTGGCAAACATTCTATCATTGAACTACCAACGCATCTTCATGTCTTAAATGAGTACTTCTTATTTTATTATCTAGCCAGAATGTAATGCTTTGGCTGCCTAAGTTTAATTATATTTATATTGGGGTGAAAAGTTTCAGATACTAACTGATAACTGTTAATCTTTCAGCGAATGGTCAACATTTTCCTCTTACTGACTGAGAAAAGTAAGTGAACACATACTATACATATCAGTTACCCTTGCTGCTAAAAGTGAAGTTATTTTAACGTAAGACACACTTCTAGACTACTTCATAACAAGTACAGGTGAGGGTATTCAAAGAAGATGTAGTCCAGGAAGCTGAATTGCTGTTAAATCAGTAGTAACTGTTTTAATCATCTATAAAGAATTGATTATCTCGATATATATGTATATATATGTAGCTACCATTACTTGACACTCTATGCTTTTAAGAATTTCATGAGTACTGGATGGAATATTCTGTTTTCAGAGTAATCTACCGTGATAGTTGATCTGGAACTAAAAAACCGAAAACGAATCTTTGAACTGGCCTGTCATACACACACCGACTACATCGAAGCAACGTTTTTAGTATTACAGTTTCGTATACACTAACAGTAGTCAGAAGTGTTAAGTAACTAGTAGCACAGCGTGTGTTATATACGGTTTACACGTGTTATCACCTATTAACCTTTCATCATTGAGTAACTCATTTTCTGAAATAAATGTCAGCACTGAGTGAAACAGTAAAGGCTAAAAAGTGACTAACATCCACAGCCGCCTAATACAACAATTTCATTTATGCGGTGACAGAGGTGATAAAGATTCCTGGCCAACAGCAACAGACAAGAGTCACAATTAATGGGGAGAATCTGAAAGGAACAACCTCCTTCACCTACCTACCCGAGTGGGAAGCATCGTTTTGACTATAGGCCGATGGAACTGACGAGGATATCAAAGCGAGGATTGGTAAAGCAAGACAAGCTCTCATTAATCTCAAGTTTGTGTGGCGATTAACAGCACTCCTCAGCATGAAAATGAAAATAAGATCCTGATTTTCAACTCCAATGTAAAGTCAGTGCTACTATAGGGATCAGAGACTTGGCGCGTCACGAAGGGCACATCGAAAAACTACAGACTTTCATAAACAGATGTTTTCGCTCAATACATCCCTCAATATCAAGTGGCCGGCCAGAAAAGATCAGCAACAGGGAGGAATCTCTGGGAGCGAACCAACCCAGCAGGAACCAACTGTGCAACAAATATGCGGGAAAAATGGAGTTAGATTAGCCATTCTCTGAGAAAATAAACCACCAAGTGACATCACAGGCCAGGCGATCGATCTAGTGGAACATGAACGGGAAGCGGCGAGTTGGTCGTCAGTGCGAGGGTGACATGGAGAAGGTGATGTGAAGAGGAGATGAAAGCCTGCGGGCGAACGTAGAGCTAGGTGGAAACGTTGGCAGAGAACCGAACGCAATAGAGACGTGTAGCTGAAGCCCTATGTTCCTCTAGGAACATAAAAGCTAATATTACTGTTGAGTTGAGAGTTTTCTATGAATATTATAAGAAATGAAGTTCAAAATCAAAACAAAGCAACGTAAGCACTCATTTTAAAAATCTTCTGAAGTTATGGTACAAAATATTGGCAAAATATTTAGCTTTATAATGTGTTATAAGGGAATGAGTTACTAAGTTGCCTCTAATAAATTTTTGCTAATCAAGACACAAAATACATATTGGAAACCTTGTTTCAAAGAATGCGACGAAAAAGTATTCCTTCCAAGAGCCAAAAAAGTAATGTCGTCCGGTGAGAAGTAAACTGATTCGGAAATACCATGAAGAAACATTCGAAGTTAAACTAGTATCATTTAAATAAAGCCTAGTTTCATGTAGTGCGTCGGTGGCACAGAGGCAGAATGCTAGTCAACCATGCAGGTGGTTAGGGTTCAATCTCCGGCCGACTCACTCCTTTACCTTGCGATACCGGTAATAGGACTGGTAAAAAGGAAGGCTGGGTATGAGGCTAGCTCTTAGCTTGAAGCCCTATGTTCTACTAGGAACGTAAAGGAATAATAAACGTTTCATGTGTCTTATTTTGATGGAAACAACACTTGATTGCGTGCAAAATGTCCTACAACTCAAAGAATATATGCAGTTCTAACTTCTGAAAATCTCTGCAAGGAACTTAAAGACATCCCCTTTCTGTATGTTTTCCCGATTAAAGGAATGATTTGAACGTACAACTCCGATAAGCACTGAATTACTTCAATAAACTTATTTGAACTACGAACGGAAAATAACGACAAGAAGTACAAAGATGTCATCAGTAATTAATTCAAAGGATTTTAGCCTAAGAACATTGAAAATGGTCTTACTCTCTGAGGATTATAATTTCCTATTCTAAAACAATAGAACTCTTACAAGCACTTCCAGTGAAATCTGATTTTACACTCTGGAAAGCCAAAGTGTATAAATCTTTTGAGAGAGCGTTTCTACCAATCGATGTTTACAATATTATATTCCCAAAAGACTATTCTCCAAGCTAATGACAGTGATTTCTTATAAGTGTTGCCTGAGGCGTACAGAAATACTAAAATCGATTGACATTTAATACGATTATACCAGTGGTAATGACCTCCTTATTCTATCTGACTGTTTAATAAAGGAAAGTACAAATAAAAGAGGCCAAATGTCATAAAAAGATAATGAAACTTGATTTTGTATTATTCAAAGAGATAAGCTTTCAAAACAGATGTTAATTACCGTTTGAGGACAGAAAGACCAAAATTAAGCCACATATACACAGGGGTACTGATTGTGTCCAGATACGATTATTATCAGGGAAACATTGCTTTTCTATCCTAATGTGGATTGTGCAACAGTGGTAATCGTACACGAAACCCATGGTCGATCATAGTAAGGCAGTGATGACCACTGACTATTATTTCTCTATTAGTACCGAAAAACGATGGCAGGAAGTTTTAGACAGTCAGCTGCAAATGATTCCCACAAGTCTGATTTGCCGTCACATAGATTATTTCGCGAAGTTAAAGTATCACAGGCAAAGCTAGTGTCTTTCAAATGTTGACCTTGAAGAACCAGTCAGATACAAGGAGCGCTGTCAAATGTCATTCCAAATAAATCATGCCTGCCTTTCTGGACTTAAGTATTCCACTTATTCTCTATGTACTTTTTCAGTAAATCTATACCGTTAGGTAGGGTTATGGCTTTTTACATTAAGGTTTAGGGTTAAAGTTAGGGTTAGGGTATAAAATCACGCTTGCGATGCTTTTTAATGTATTTTCTAGCGATTATGAGAATTTTTCCATCTGAATTCATATTGGTTATTGAAAGTCACTGTAGTTTTGGCTATGATAATTTAACTTTGCCGATCATTCATGATGACATACAATGATCTCCAGTTCCCCAAGCAATTTTTTGAGCTCGATTTCGGGTAATCCATAAGATTATCACCGTAAATTTTTGAAGGAATACATCTAAACATTAGCATTTTCTCTAAAACCCAAAGTTAATTACCCCTGATTTCTTCAAAATTATTTTAAACCAAAATTGTGACGCGGCGTTTAAACGACTCTCGTAATTAGTCACTTATAACGACAAAGATTGAAAGTTGCACCGAAAATGAAATCGATTCAGTGAGGCATATACGCCTCATATGATATTCATATAAGTGAATAATAGTGCATCTCATTTACCTCTTGGTAATACCCATAATAACCCGGATCATCCCAAATACGTCTTTGGTCAATACATTCTCGCAGATCACCAGCAGTTTGCGAGGATGGAATTCGATAATGACTATTCCATTTAACAGATGGAGGGTGAGAAGGATAATAAGCTGTGATTTTCTTATCTAAATGTAAATGCGAATAATGACACAAAGTTGATTCAACTAACAATCTGGAATGTCACGCTTTTTAAGAAAATTCAAAAAGTCTTTCTCAGACTGAAAATCTATGGCATCTCTGCGTGTTAATTTTGGTAGTTCAAAATGTTCACTGTAAGATTCCCAACGTCTTTCTGAAGGTATATACCAGGCGGCTCCACCATAAAGTGATGTTTTCATATGCCCATCTCTGTTGTTGTATTCTGGTATTGTTACTCTGGTCCTGTCATCCGTTTTCAAAGTGCTATAAGCGTCACGACTAGCAGTCATTTTTCGAGAATCTCCTACTTAAAATAGTGTGAAGGTCAGTTGACCATGACAACCAAATATTGAATATCATCAACTTCCAATATCCAATGTCATTTTAGGCTGAAATTATCCTGCATGCTCAAGGTCACTAGAAGAGTTAGACACCTGAAGATCACTTTCATCCATTTTATTTTCACGAGTTAGTGTAAACCAGTTTGATTTCTTTGTGGCCGCTTCCTGATTGTGATGTAAAGGTTTCTTGTCTTTGGTAAGCTTCTGCGTAGTTCATCCCGCCACTCGACTATCGTACCTTTGGTTGACTCCAAATGGAGTGATGCTGGCACCAATTATATGTTGTTTGTAGTTTGCGGTGTGTTAAGACTTTGTGACTACTGTGAATGGAGTTGATCCTTCCACCAGTTAGAGTTCGGGTGCCGTGTCAGAAGAAAAGAGACAATAATAATAAAGGATATAATTAGCGTAGATTATTCACACTAAAAGACAGAAAGAGAAATAAAGTAAACGTAAAAACAGACGGCCGATTAAACTTAAAGTTGATAAATATACACATACAAATACATATGTATATAATTTCAATAATAATAAGTGTGTGGTAGTTGGAGTAGTCAGAAGAATAAAACAAGAGGGAACATAAAGAAGAAAAAGATGAATTTAGATGTCTACTCATAAATGATGTATAGGTTTTTAGGAGATAGGCCGTTTAGGCGCAGCCCTCGTGTGGCTGCGTGACTGTCCAGCCTTCGTTTGAAATTGCCCACAAACAGTGCCATAGCCACATCTATTGGTAAGGAGTTCCAGGGACTGCGAGTCAGCAGTGAAAAGAAATTGGAGTGCACTCAAGTCTATGCCCTTTGGTGAGCTTTCCTTCTGCGATTTCCACGAGGAAGTCCATATCTACTTAACGGCAGAATACCTTTGGGTGATTCTAGTCACGTTATATTATAGGCAGTAATCAAGTACCCCGTATGCTGACGGTAGTTAAGTGTGAAGAGGCCTAATTTATTTAACCGTTCGCCATACTATTTTGCAGAGATCCATCACTCGTTTTGTCTCCCGTCTTTGGACTCTTTCCAAAAGGTTAGGGTCTTTCTAAGCAGTAGGGGTGCAACAATATTGTGCACTTCAAGGTGAGGTCTGACGTATGTATGGTACAACCTCAGAAAGAGCTTAGGAGTGAGTGCACCCAAATGTCTATATTTAAAATGTATGACCGCATATACCCTAGCTACATCCCCTGTGTAATTTGCGCTTGTTTCCATTTTCTCCGTTAGAACTAGACCTAACTCACGCTCCGACATTGTGCAGGAGAAGCTTTGTTGCACAGGGTGTAACTTGCATTCTGTAGCCTACATGAACGTAATTTCACGACTTTGCACTTTTGCAGGTTGAAAGTCATACCAGTAGCCCGGTCTTCCAGAAGCTTTGGATCTGCCTGCAGCCCGTATGAACCTTCTAAACATTTGATCGCTCTTCATATCCTTACATACTCAGCATTAAGAAGAGTTAGGCAGGTTAGACGGCATGTTAAGTCAGTGTTAAAAATCAACAACACCAGTGGTTCTAGGATACAGTCCTGCGACACTTCTGATGACGACCTGTGCTGTGATTGAACTCAGTGGACCTTGGTGCAGACCCCTCTTTCAGCTGGTATTCCCTCAACCACGAAGCAGCTGCCCAACCATGACTGCCTGATTTATTGTGTACAGGAGAAGGCCATGGTTAACTGTGTCAAATGCCTTAACAAAACCTAGGAAGACCAAATGGTTTGGAAAATTCGTATACCACCATGACGTCAATGTCAATAACCAGGTCTAACTACACTGGACTTAACGCCGTCCTTAGAAGGCCTTCAGCAACAATGTGCAATGACCAACTCGAAAAAGCAGAACACAAATTGGTGAATCGAGAATCCCTTATTCTTGCACCAATATGGAACCAACCATAAGGTTATTATACACAAAGTCTAAGAATAAATGTCATAATAATTAATTACAATAATACTTCTGATAGTATTTCTCCGTCGTCCAACGAATAGCGTACGATGGAACTATGATTGCAGTACCGGTGACTCTCACCAAAGCATGGAGTTAGTTTTGAGTAAACAACCATGAATTGATCGTTCAATCTTCAATTACGTTGACACTCCCCCCAAAAATGTGTCCATCCATTTTTTCCATCACGGCCAATACAGGTTGACCAGGATGCAATTGCGAGAACTTGGGCCACAAGGACAAAGCTGAAATGGAAAACAAACAGAAAAGCCAACATACCACAGGCATACCCACAACAAAGTCTCACTCGTCAGCGACGACCTACGCATTCCAGTTAGAAGCAACATCTTGACAATCACCACTTGCCAGAATGCCTCTTGCAGAACGCAACGTGACCATAGCAGAATCTCATAATACTCTTATCTATTCAGTATATATTGGCACTGCTATCAATTGTCACTCATTCCGTCTCAGTCATACTAATGGTGACGAATGCAAGCCTCAGTCGTCTACACACTTGCTCCCCGGCGTGTGGGACCACAGAGTAAATAGAAACATGCATTCCGAATCATTGATTCCATAGCCAATCCTTATCTCCGTTTGCATGTCATTCTCAGCACTAGCCTCCCAGGGGTATACGACCCACCTCCTTTCTTTAACATCAATCAATTCGTTAACGGATGTAGGAGACTCGAAACAACTTCAGAAGTAAGCACGGCGAAAATTTTAACAACATTATGCATAACAACAAGGTACGAAAACAACAAGAAAACACAGTGAATCCAAAAACACAAAATGATATTGTATGGAGGATTAATTCATGAGCTGACATCAGTTAGAGAGCCGCTGGAAAACCTGGGAGTACTGAACAGCTGTTTCGCCCTACTAACGGACGCAAAAACCATAACACAGGTTGGCGACTCGAGAATTCTTTATTCTAACACCATCATATAACCAGCATTATTGGTATTACGGACTAAGGTCTAAGAACAAATATTACAACAATAAATCGCGATATTACTTCTGACAGTTTTTTCTAGTTTCTTTCTGAACAGCGACCGATGAGACGATGACTGGTGTATTGATGCCTCCGCGAAAATTATGGGGAAGTTGGGTTTGAGCAAACAACCGTGAATTGATCGTTCAGTCTTCAACTACACTGACAATGGCTTTCTCCCACTCGCTATGAAGCTTCCCTGAATCCATCGACCGTTCGAACAAGTCAAATAAGGGCCTAGAGGCAGCTTCGGCGCACTGTCTTAGAACAGATGGCTTGATGTCGTCACAACCTGGGGACTTTACAGAAGTGAGACTCTGTAGCTTCCCTAGCACTATTTCCAGGTTTATTTGGAGAGGTTTTCCCCCAGTGAAGTAGTAGTTTCTCCATTTTGGTCCGTAGCTGTAATGCCCACATTGCCGTGTAACTGTTTGGTGAAGGCTAAACTGAATGTTTTAGCCATCTTCAGACTAGTGAGGTATTGACCGCTTGGACCAACTAAGGCGCATATCACTGGTTGGTTGGTATTCTCTTTGATCTGAATCGATACAGGCTTTTGGGGCTCACAAGTAGATTCGGACAAGGTCAGCCTGAAACCAACTCCTGCCTCCTCCGACTCTTGCGTTGCACCCGTTCCTGATTCCCAGGTACAAAGGCTGGTTGGTCTGACTCTTGAATATTCTCCGCGTAAACCAGGCCTTCCGCTTTTCAGAATACATCGCGTACCTCTCTTCTGCCATGAGGACCTTTTCTTCGTCTGCACTGTGACGAAAAGAACTGTATCTGAGACTTCTGTGTGAATAATTTTTTTCACCACCTCCTAGTGTTCATCCACAGGTAACTCATCCCATGCCAAGGGCCAATCTGCGTCGGACAAAAGCCTCTACACTTCAGAATAGCCCGCCTTGCTATAGCACAGACATGGTCGTGTAACGTCGCTTTTCAAGTGCTCGTGGACGACAAGATCGAAACCTATGACTTCATGGTCACTACTTCCTAGGGAAGTCATGATCTGGACCTTTTAGACGAGTAGTTGGTCCCAAGTCCTATATCCCTGTAATGGTGCTGAGCATTAGCTGGTTGTGCTCTGCCCCACAGGTGGATGATCGGCAGATGCCAGCCAGTAAATGCTTGATGTAACCCACAGTGAAATGACACCATATGAAGTCTGGGAGTTCACTAAGTGGTGGGTCCTTTGTACGTACGCATTTATGTTGCCTGCCAAATCATATGGAAACCCCCCTTCCTTATTATCGCTGTCTCTCCTGACCGGAACCATGTCAATTATACTGATTTCGTTGTCAGGCGCTGGTGGGGGTTAGCCAGATTTACGCAAATATGATTATTGTAGGGTGTAAGTGTGACTAGAGGTTACCGAGCTCCCTCGCAGTCCTCTCACATCGTTAAAGAGGCATCTAATATTGAGACTCGAAACCTCAGCGTGTTGTAAGGGAAGTTGATGTTACGTTATCTGCCGTAAGTGGACTTAAAAAAAAAGTAAAAAAAAGTAGTATTGAGACCAGTTGGCCAATTCCGATGGAACCAGCCTGTAACCGTTTTTCCTTGGATTCAGGTGGGAAAATCGGGTGACACTGACTGTCACTCTCAGTGCTGCATCGCTGTAGTGTCACTGAGGCTTGGGAACGTATTAAGTCCTCAGTTCGCTGCCTCTTTATGCTTCGAGGTTTGCTATTGCAGCATCGGATGTGTTTTCCCAATTTACCCTTGGTCTGGTACCACCGTTGAAGTACCAAAGTCAACTGTTCTCGGAAGATGAATTTGACATTTAGCAGCCTTGGAGAGCTATTCAGTGTGAGATGAGCAGGGTGAGGTAGCCGGAAGCATTTACGGTCATCTGAGATGACAGCCATCCCAATTGTCGCATGTCGTGCATGTGTTTCTCGCAAGTAGTGCAAGTTTCCAGCTCCTTAACACCGTTATGACCACATAGATAGAAGGCATCAGTTTCGGTGATTCCGTCACCACTTGTCTGTCTATGGCGTATCATGTATGACTATTAGGCTAGAACTCCTGCCTATAGCTAATACTTGAGCCAGTAACAGTGTTCTTTCAACCTCTTCGGCAGAAGCAAGTGTAACCATTGATAGAGGTAGCCTATCCTAAGGTACCTGGAACCCCCCATACAGCATACGAAATTTTTCCGAATTCATGTTCAGATCCAATTTATTGGACAAAGTGAAACACCGTTCCTTATCAAACAGGGCCCTTTTTAAAGCAAAATATCATTGCACACGGGTACTGTCAATGCAGTTGAAGATTGAACGATCAATTCTTGGTTGTTTGCTCAAAATCAACTTCCCCAATTTTCGCGGAGGCATCAATACGACAGTCATCGTCTCATCGGTCGCTGTTCAGAAAGAAGTCAGTAGCAAACCATCAGAAGTAATCTCGTGATTTATTATTGTAATATTTGTTCACAGACCTTAATAGAAATATTTTTTATATGTTGGTGTTACAATAAAGAATTCCCAAGCGGCCAATCGGTGTTTTGGTTTTCGCGTCCGTTACTATTAAGCGTTTCTGAAAAACTGCAAGGAACAGCGTGGGCCCGAGCGTATCAAGAGCTGGGCACTAACGGTTTACGAGACGTGATTGACAGTTTCTGATGATAGAAACAGACTCTGGCGGATTCAGACAGTTGGTGAAAGTTTGGATAGTCACCGTTCATCTTTCCTGGTGCCGGTCAAGTCCTCTTTGAACAAGCAATATCTGGGACGGTTTTCGAATTGGGTCAAGTTCAACAATGCCTGGGTCAAAGAAGGGACAGAGTGTCTTGGATGCAAACAGGAAAGTAAGTCATGGTGACTTGTCTGTTAATTGTAACGATGTGTCTGATGTTAAGCATGACATGGTTGATGTTACTGTTTCGCCGTTCAGGGATAATAGGAACATCAAACTCCCTAAATTTGAACCACGGTGTTTTGATGGAAACCCAGCTGATTATTTACAATTTGTAAAGGAGTTTGAGATCATGTTGAGTAGTTTTCTATCAAGTGATGAATTGAAGTTAATGTATTTGATGAGATATTGCACTGGAGATGCTGCAAGAGCTATACAGTGCTGTAAGTTTATGAAGCCAAAAGAGGGCTACGATGAGGCTATGAGCATATTACGTCAAAGGTTTGGAAGACCTTCGATGATTGCAGGGAAATTATTCGAGGCTGTTAAGGGTAATGGTGGTCAATTACAGGATGACTCCCAGGCACTCACTGAGTTTTTAGATAATTTGCTAATTTACAAGAATGGAATGATTTCGATGAATCGCATGAGTGACCTCAACTCGAGTTTTATACTAGAAGTAATAGCAAGACGCCTACCTACTCGACTGCAAAGGAAGTGGGTGAAGATGAGCTCCCGTATGGAGGATGAGGGCATCGAGCCAAAGTTTGATGATATCCTGAAACTAGTAAAAGATAGTGTCAATCAATCTATGAGCAAGTTTGCCAGTATATTGAATCTCATCCGTAGAATAGAGCAGTCTGAGGGCAAAACGCAATCATTGATGACGAATAGGCCTCAGAGAGGTGGATATCGAGAAGGCTATATGATGTCTAGTAATGCATATAGACCTAGTGAGTGTAACAGGTTTCGTAGTACATCCTCAACAGATAAGTTACAAGATGCAAGACAAACACGGTTGTGTTGTACACGTTTGCAAGAGGTGCATACAAAGGTGAACTGTGAACCAGTGAGCAAGTTCAGTGATAAGCTAAATGTAAACTCCAGGCCTGACTCCGAATTGTGTGACGATAACGGTTTGGTCAGGAAGTCTGTAGTTGCAACTGGTAAGCCATTGTTGAATAGAGTGTCACAGAATAGAGTTGCTGCTTCAGAGTCCAGTTCTGACCCTACAAGTTTACAAGGTATTACTAGTCAGAGTGAAGTTATAAAACCTTTTAGGATTTGCGAGGAGGAACCAAAATTGTCTACTTCTGTTATTAAAGAGTTTGAAAATGATAAAGTTGACGGTAAAGTGAATATTCGTGATAATGATCATGATACTTCACAGTTGTCTTTGGTTGATCATGATGAGATGAGGGATATGCCTACTACTGCTAAGTTCAACAAAGGTTCTGTACAACTTGAACGTGAAGTAGAAATAAATGCAGGTGCAGTTGCAGAAGGCACGCATACTTGTGAGACCGTCAGTGTGATTGATCAGCATGTAGCCCACCTATCATCAGATGCCAGTGCTAAGCCTGAGCTGATAGTAAAAGACAGCAGTGGTGGTGGTCTTGCAGGTAGACAAATTTCTGAAAGTCGAGCAACAACAGCTTTTGATCCACCGCTAACTTCATCAACTGGTATCAATCAGTCGTCGTTGGTGTTGTCATCCACAATGAAAAAGACGCCCATCAACTCAAGTATCTTGTGCAATGACTATGCTAGTATCAGTTCGTTTGAAAGGACAAATATCAATGGTCAGTTTAGAGAGGATAAGCCAAGTGTAAAGGAGAGAGTAATTGTTAAATTGACTTGCATGAACCAAGGCATTTCTAGTTTCAAGTTACCAATTGAATGTTATTATCTTTGGTGTAAATTACTCTGTTTCTACACTAGGTTGATGAGATATGTCGAGTGTTTGTTGGTCATCTTTATTCTACGATACAATTACATGAGCGTGTTATCGCTCAGATTTGAGGATATAGCTCATAGAAGGAAGTTAGCAAATGAACTCTGCGACGATTTTCCAACCTAGAGCGTCAACCTGAGAAGGGTTGTAGGCGTACTGCTGTAAGTCCTACGGTTCTTCAAGGGTAGTTTGTCGTGCCAGAATCCACAACATTTGATGTAGTGATTGTACATATGTTTGTGTTAAATAATTGTGTGAGTTCCAATTGATGTAATTGTTGGTTAATCCTGTTTGTGTCCGAACATTCCACAAATTACAATCGTCAACGAGAGAAGGGTTGTAGGCGCACTGGTGTAAGTCCTGCGATTCTTCAAAGGAATTCCATCAAGATGTGATCCGCGAGTTTTTGTGTACAGTTTGTATATATGTGTGGTGTGTCATATCAATTGGTGTTTTTGGATTCATTGTGTTTACTTGTTGTTTTCGTATCTTGTTGTTATTGCGTAATTTTGTTAAAATTTTCGTCGTGATTACTTCTGAAGTTGTTTCGAGTCTTCTACATCCATGAATGAATTGATTGATGTTAAGGACAGCAGATGGGGCGTATACGCCGGGGAGGCTAGGCTATTGCTGAGAATGACATGCATACGGAGATAATTGTTAGCTGTGGTCCCACACGCCGGGGAGCGAGAGTGTAGACAACTGAGGCTTGCATACGTCACCGTTACTAGAATTGAGGCAGAATGAGTGACAAGCAGTTGCAGTGATAATTGGTCGTGAGTAGATAAGAGGATGTGCGTAGAGTATCATGAGGTGCTGCTATGGTCACGTTGCATTCTGCAAGAGTCATTCTAGCAAGTGGCGATTGTGTTGCAAGATGTCAAGAGGAGGTCTCTGTCTGGAGGCGCAGGTCGTCATTGATGTGTGAGATTGTGCTGTGGGTATGCTTGTGGTGTGTTGGCTTTTCTGTTTGTTTTCCATTTCAGCTCTGTCCGTGTGACCCAGGTTCTCGCAATGGCATCCAAGTCAACGTGTATTGGTCGTGAAGGAAAAAAGGGTTGGATCCCTTTTTTGCCGGGGAGTGTCAATGGAGTTGAAGATTGAACGATCAATTCTTGGTTGTTTGCTCAAAATCAACTTCCCCAATTTTCGCGGAGGCATCAATACGACAGTCATCGTCTCATCGGTCGCTGTTCAGAAAGAAGTCAGTAGCAAACCATCAGAAGTAATCTCGTGATTTATTATTGTAATATTTGTTCACAGACCTTAATAGAAATATTTTTTATATGTTGGTGTTACAATAAAGAATTCCCAAGCGGCCAATCGGTGTTTTGGTTTTCGCGTCCGTTACTATTAAGCGTTTCTGAAAAACTGCAAGGAACAGCGTGGGCCCGAGCGTATCAAGAGCTGGGCATTAACGGTTTACGAGACGTGACTGACACGCTTTAAAGGTCTTACGACGTCTCGAGTGTTTGCCTTTTGTTTTGCTGTGTGTCACAGATCGGCTTCCAACGGATGCAGGTGTAGTATCACTTCCACTTGGTTTTGGCCGTGCTAGATTGTGGCAGTGTAGGCATAGTATAAGAACGGGGTAGATGTACAAAGGTCTTTAGAAATGGCATGCGAGACAGGTTTAATGTCCCTGGGCTATTGCATTCTCTGGCTGAAGCCCAGGTGGCTACATGATATGGTGTTTTAGTGTGTTTTAATGCTAGTTTCAACAGCCATGTTAACTGTTGCTTATAGATGAATAAGAGATAGTAGCAGTATCCGCCCGATAGAACGAGAACAAAAAGATTGATAAAGTACAGGGAAAAGAAAAGGTTCTCGACTTTACCTAGTGCTTTAAGGTTAATTGGTTTCACAGCGATCACGTGACAAACCAACACGTCTTGTTTATTTGAAAGAATGAGGAAGAAGGAAAGGTGCTGCACCTGAAGCTTCGGCTGTAGTTCAAGACGGCTGGACTTACCACACAGAGATTTGATATGAAAGTAATGGTGGAATTTCAGTTCACCAGCTAAGAAGATGAGGTTTCCAAAGAGGACAGTTCATAAAATAGGTATTTTCCAGTTAGTGAGGGAAAAACACATCATTTTCAAGGAGTTAACCTTTTCTGCCGTGCAAAGAAAATCCAATATACGAATAAGACCTGATAGTTTATCAGCAGTCAGGAATATAGCGGGCAGTCACTGCAACTGATGTCATCTACTTTCGTGGCCACACACTGGGTCCCAAAGTTTGGGACAGTCACCGACCGTGAGAGGCACACGTGATACAGGGAGCTGTCTTCCTAAATACCGCCTGGTGGTTCTGGAGAAGTTTCTATCTGTGGACTATTTCATTTCACGCACCTCAAATCGACCAGATCACCACGGCCATTAGCTGGTATGAGACCAAGGATCACGGCAGAGGAAATATTTGATGGTGCGTGGGCCAACCTCAAACCTTAAGGAAGCAACAAAGTGAGGTTTCTGTGCGTTCTCATGTCTCAGTTATGCTACAGCGGCACAAAACCCAGGACCACAACCGACGCCACTCAGGTGTCCTGAACGCACCTGAGGCGAAACACTACAGTCAGCCAGTTGCGTTAGAATCGGCCTACTAGCTCGAAATGTAGCTCCTCTACCATCAGCCTACACTGCATTAACTACCTCATAAGGGGGTCAGCTAGTGTGGCTCACTTTCAGTTGCCTGTATAGCAATGCGAGACGTCTGAAGGTAGAACTAGCCAAACTCAGAAACATGGTATCCCACATAGACCTCAAAATAATTATAGTTGCAAGAGCCCAGCTAACATATATTACGTACCTTTACGTGCGAGTAGCTCACCCTCACTCGCCGAACTTACACGAGCGATATACTGCCATCTCACTGTAGGCCACACTAGGCATTTACTAGGTGGCATCCGTCTATATGGGTTTTAAACCTGGCAAACCCGTCACCAAAACCATTTCCAACAGGTTACTTCGGACTTTTGTCAACAACTGTAGTGGTTGGATCCATATTGCAGATCGGATGACCGGCTGGAAGTAATTAGAACCATGAAACTCTATGAACAAATCAATCAGTAACCTGTCACTCAATAAACACGCTGAAGGAAACTAGATGTATCGGACGCACATTGAAGAGACCGTGAAATGAAATAGGGGGCCATGCCATCGCTTAAGTAAAAACCAGGAGTCGGGCGTCTAAAAGGTGACATGGAGGAGATCGTGCAAGTTGCAGATGAAAGACTATGTGCAGTCGTAAGGCCAGATGAAGATAGTCATAGAGAATAGTGCAAAATATGGACGTGCTGTTGAAGCCCTGTGTTCTACTAAAAACTCAGGGAAACAATAAGTAAAAGTGAACTATCTATCCACCACCCTCTTGTAGAGTGAAACGCGACCAGCTACTGCCTAGCACCATCACAAGGATACAGAATTCGAGTCATGGCCGAATCCCCAAGCCCAATGCCTATATTGTTCCATCCCTCAATTGAAGACTGGGTGTCTTAATGAAAATCCGGTAGAAATCTGCTATGCACCATTAGAAATGACAGATCAACTAAGAACTTTGAAGATGACACTGGGCGGAGCCATGGCTGAAATTCATAAAAACCTTACCTTTGACGGACACTAGAATGGCATTGTGAGTACTGCTGTTATAAGCCACAATGACTGCACCGCCAAATACCAGGCAAAGACCTAATGGATACATTCCACATTAACCGCGCAGTGGGTCTAGCCAATCTAAGAAAACTAAGTTGTGACGACATTCCATCACCTGTCCTGAAACAATATTCAGAAGTGGTATGTAGGCCCTTATATGACCAGTATTGACGCCAAGTCGATTCAGGAAAACCGCAGAAGTGGTGCGGGCGAGCTATTCTTTCTCCCACCTTCAAGTGTGGCGATTCGCGAAACGTAACGAGTCACACTGATAGAGCCAATCTCAGTATTATCGAAGATTTCGGGATGTCTGATTCATGATCACATCAGGCAATAACAAGTTAGGGGCAGTGCATGCTGTAATTCCTAACGTAGATTCAGGAGAGTCAGATCCTGTGCTACAAATCTATTATTATTATTACGGATGTTTGGGCAACATGTCAAGATACTAATGTCCGGTCCGTATGATCTCCCTCGATCTCACTAAGACACTTGACACCCTCAGGCATTGCTTGTGTCAATGTAGTTGAAGATTGAACGATCACTTCGTGGTTGTTTGCTCAAACCCAACTTCCCAATTTTTCGCGGAGGCATCAATACACCAGTCATCGTCTCATCGATCGCTGTTCAGAAAGCAAGTAAAAAACCGTCAGAAGTAATATTGTGATTTATTATTGTAATATTTGTTCTTAGACCTTAGTAGTAAAGTTGGCTATATGTTGGTGTTAGAATAAAGAATTCTCGAGTCGCCAACCTGTGTTATGGTTTTTGCGTCCGTTCGTACTAAGCGCTTCTGAAAGGCTTCGAGGGACAGCGTGAGGCCCAGCGTGGCAAGCTGGGCATTAACGATTTACGAGACGTGGCTGACAGCTAGCTTCACAAAATAAGTCAGGTGGGTGCTGGTGGCCCAACTGCCTGATTTCTGGGTAACTACACAGTCACGGAGAGAATTCTGCATCAAGGTCAGCCATGTCCGATCACTGCAGCACAGTTTAACGCTGGTAATGTCACAGGGTTCTACCCTAAGGCCCCTAACTTTTTATATTCTTGCCGAAGACCTGCCATACCATGTAAAATGCCCAGCTCCTATTTACTCCGAGACCTTCAAGATTTCGAGGGCGATTAAGTGTTCGGAATGCTCAGCTGGGATGCAGGCAGTCCTACAAAATCTGAAAGATTCCAAAGTGGTGCAACTGCTTACCAGCGCGCCTCGTGTGATGATAACTTTTCCCGTGAAACGTCAGGGCGCGAGTTAGGTCTCGCTGAAAAGGAAAAGCTGGATACAAGTGTGAAATAGACGAATGGCTTTATTGCACATCCCCGTTAATTGCAGCGTCGCAGTTCATGCCTGAGGTAGTTTAACGACAAGTTATATTTTTATAATGTGCTTTTTAATCGAAATTTTGCGCCGAAGAATTTTTTCTGGAGCGCATATTATTGGTGCTATTATATTCTTGAACTGTTACATTTGCTACAGTTTTGTCAGAAAGTATTGCGTGGTAATGATGTCTACTCAAATTTGTGGATTAAAGGAGGCGAGAGTTTCAAAAGTTGAGTGAGTAATATTGAATTTTCGTGAAATCCTGCCTGTACATTTTGGCCCATTTATTGAATCGCCCTAATACGCACAGGATAAAGATGGCTTCACTACAATATAGGGGCATGACATATAATCATAATTATTAGGGTTTTACGGCTCGCCCGTAGACAGTTAGGTGTATTCATCCCTGAGATTTTTCTAAGGTTGCACAAAACACACATACAACCGCACCATGAAGTGCATAACACCAGTGCTCCATCGTCACTTAAAGGGGAACCAATGTTTCAGAAAGCGTTCACAGCAGGGCATCAAAGGCGAGAATGGGTCTCTGAAACAAACTGCATGACGATAAGTTGAGGAAAGCGGATCTTTTAATACCTAGATCCCATCGGTTTAGAGACGACATAACAGAAAATAACCGAGATCACTCAAACGAAGTCATTCTGCCACTGGGACACTCTCCGATTCCCTTGCGTAACCCAAGATTTATAATGCATCAGAGAACAAAGAACAAATCGTCATAGTTCCCATGGTAAGACCAGTAAGGGTAGGATTATATATTGCAAATGTACATTATCATCCCGAGGGCTCTATAGCCCTTCTCGCAAATATATTGTGAATGTACTTCCAATGATGTATTATGCACAACTGTACCACTTTGCAGTTTCTCAGGATGTTCTGCTCCTCCTGGGCGTAGCGCTTATCCAAATATGTGTTGTTACTTGGTTGAACATAACCAGGAGCAAGAAACCGAACGAAGTTTGGGTTGGTGCTCAACCTTGATAATGACTTTAGGGAAGGGTCTGTAGGGGACTGTTAGGAGAGCTCATTAACATTACAAATATGCAAATAAAAGTCCAAGTCAATGAGATGATAGGGTAACAGTATGTTATCACAAATGCAGTAATGCGTTATATTAATAAAAAGGTTACTTGGGTTGAATGTTAAAGTCCACTGCTACAAATTATTGACATAATCCACGGGAGCGTTCACTGTTAGAATGGCGTCTGATGGTAGATGCTGTGGGCCGGTTGTAGAGTTGTCTTCGGATAAGAATAATAGACTCCTGCGATAAATCGAAAGTATACAACACGGTATGAGGGGAGCAAGTAAGCAGTAGTGGCCAGAGAGTAGGCGAAGTTTCCAACAGTATAGTGTATTTCGAATTGTACACGGAAGTTATATATATTTTAACATGAATCGTTTCAAACAAAAATCATGTACAATGTCTCTAATTTCTACAGCTAAAAAAGTGTACAATCATATTTTTACGAACTCCACAGGTCTGCAATTTAACATGTAAACGAACCCGTTCTGAATCCTTACACTATCATTAAACCATTTAGACTTCTGAAAGGATTGAGGCAAAAGTAGAAAATAGACACCAACTTAATACGACCTTGAAACAGCCAATCAGATTTTTCGGGGAGAAAAGTGGTACTTAATTCATAAAAAAGTGTACTTGTAATATAAATGAATCATACATGGCGTGTATTTCTAATATGCTGCACACCTGGCCTCAGATTCTCATAGAAGTGGTTGTAGACGTATCGAACCAATGTTGTAGGGGACTAATATTAGAGTTCACTAACATTCCAAATATAAAAATAATAATCCAAGGCAATGGAGTGTTAAATCACAATATATTACCAAAAATACAGTGACGAGTTATAGCAACAAAAAGGATTACTTGGATATAAAGTCTAAGTCCTCTGCTACAAATTAGTTATATAATCCACGGGCGCGTTAATTGTTTGGACTGCGTCTGCTGTAGCTGCTGTGTTCCGGTTGTAGAAATGTCTTCGGTTGAGAGTAGTAGGCTCCTACAATAAATCCGAAGTATACAACACGGTGTGAGTTGAGCAAGTAAGCAGAAATAACCAGGGAGAAGACGAAGTCTCCAACAGCAGAGTGTATTTTTCAATTGTACACGGAAGTTATGTATATTTCAACAAGAAGCGTTTTAAACAAAAATTATGTACAATATCTCGAATTTATACAAATAACCAAAAAGTGTACAATCACATTGTTACGTACTCCACACGGCTCCCCCCCTAGAGGTCCGGAGAGACCACCGGAAAATGATAAGTAAAACTGTGAAGTAAATAATAATAGTAATAACAATTTTTGGTTAAAAATAGGGATATATTACAACATGCATAAACGCGAGAAGGTATGTGAATCATGTAAAGTCTGAAAGCATATACAATGAGTTCAGCAATAAAAATTGAAATAGAAAGTCATGTCACTTAAATTTGCACTAACCATGAACATAGATTTTTAATGTATAAAGAAAAATATGTAAATACACAGTAATTAAGGAGGGGAAAGAAACATTTAAAAAAATATGGATTAAAGATCAATAGTTTTTGGAAAGGACAATACCTGTTTTTTAGGTGAGGTACATATAAATAAATAATAGTGATAGTAACATCAAAGTTTACGACGAAATACTAACGGTCATGATAATAATGTCTAAACGAAAAAGATAATAATTTTTTTTTATTATTTTTTTTTTATTAGTCCTCAAAATGAACGTAGCGAGCCGGTTTACTGATTTGCCGACCACTACGTGTTTGATATGGAGGGAGGATAAGACTTGGTGCCGGTGGAGTGGAATCGGATGTTTGATTATTTGATTGCGCAGCTGCCGATGTAGATTCGAAGTCGTTGTCGGTGTATGCGGGTTTGATTCGATCAATTGAAACAGTCTCTCGTCTTCCATTCTTGTTCACTGTAAAGTGTTTGTCTGAACGTTTAATAACTTGAAAGGGTCCTTCGTATGGAGGTTGCAATCCTTTTCTGATGGCGTCGACTCGAATGAAGACGAATTTGCAAGTTTGTAGATGTTTGTTGATCTGATCTCGTCGGGGAGATTGTCGAGGTGCTGTTGGTTGAAGTTGAAGCATTTGTCTAGTTAATCGGTTAGTGAAGTCGGCAATGTTCACGTCTGTGGAATCGGCTGAGGGGACTAGCTGTCCAGGCAAGGTTAGGTTGGTGCCATAGACAAGTTGAGCCGGTGTACATCCTAAATCTTCTTTGATAGTAGAACGGATACCAAGTAAAATCAAAGGTAAGTATTCACTCCACTTAGATGTATCATTCTGCGCCATCAGGGAGCTTTTCAGTTGTCTGTGGAATCTTTCCACTAGACCATTCGCTGCCGGATGATAGGCTGTTGTGGAGATATGTTTCACTCCCAGAAGTCTCGTCAGTTCGCGAAAGAGTGTCGATTGGAATTGAGGACCGCGGTCGGATGTAATAGTAGTTGGTACACCGTAGTTTGACACCCAACGGTCGAGAAAAACTAAAGCAACGTTTTCAGCAGATATGTCGTTTAAGGGGCATGCAATAGCCCAACGAGTAAATCTATCAATCGCTGTCAGGATATGTGTATATCCCCTTGATGTTGGCAATGGTCCCACGATATCTATATGGATATGCTGAAATCTCCTTTCGGGTAATTCAAACGTCTTCGGGGTTGTAATAGTGTGGCGGTGTACTTTGGAGCATTGGCATTGGATACATTCTCGTGCCCATCTCCGAATGTCAGAGTTCATTTTAGGCCACACGAAGCGTTCGCTGATCAGTCTGACCGTGGCGCGTACTCCAGGGTGAGAAAGCGAATGTAAATGTTCGAACAATGCTTTTCGGCAACTGAGAGGGACAAATGGACGATTAGTGCCGGTAGATACATCGCAGACTATGGTTGCATCTGATAAGGGGATAGGCACATCTTTGAGCTGTAAGGAAGAGTTTCTGCGGCAGGTTTGGAGTTCAACGTCATCTCTTTGTAATTGAGCCA
The DNA here is from genome assembly GCA_944472135.2 of Trichobilharzia regenti. Taxonomy (NCBI): domain Eukaryota; kingdom Metazoa; phylum Platyhelminthes; class Trematoda; order Strigeidida; family Schistosomatidae; genus Trichobilharzia; species Trichobilharzia regenti. The sequence continues at coordinate 156,985,197 of OX235262.1, forward strand.
TACGATCAAGACTGATGTCTACCGACGTTTGGAGCTGGTTAATGTCACTTCTTGAAAGAGAATCGGCTACCACGTTCGCATCCCCTTTGATGTACTGAATGTCGGTTGAAAATTGGGAGATATAATCCAACTGTCTGGCTTCTCTAGGGGAGTGTTTATCGAGTGAAGTAGTGAAAGCATGACACAGGGGCTTGTGGTCAGTAAAAATAGTGAAATGCCGGCCCTGTAGTAAGTAACTGAAATGCTTCACTGCAAGATATATGGCCAGCAATTCTCTCCCAAAAGTGCTGTATCGTGTCTGAGCCGGTTCCAACTTCTTAGAAAAGAATGCGAGTGGGGTGACTTCGCCCTTCATCTTTTGTTGTAATACTGCCCCTACAGCTACTTGGGAGGCATCTGTGCACAAAATAAGCGATGCTTCGGGGTTGATATGGGATAGCATAGTGACTTTGGATAAAGCGTCTTTCGCGTTGCAAAAAGATTCGTGTGCTTGAGCTGATCACTGAAACTTTTTAGGATCATTTTTAAGTAGGTCGGTTAACGGCTGGATGATGGAGGCACACGAAGGAATGAAACGCCGATAGAAATTAAACATCCCCAAAAAACGTCTGACCTTCTTGAGTGAATCTGGTTCGGGGAAGTTTTTGATGGATTCTATCTTTTCCTCCGTAGGCGTAATACCATTCGCAGTTATGTGGTGTCCCAGAAACTGTATAGAGGAGACACTGAATATGCACTTTTTGGGGTTAATGACGACTCCATATTGCTCAATTCGTTGAAATAAGATGGTGAGGTGATCAGTATGTTCTTTGGGCGACGAGCTAGCAATTAAAACGTTATCGATATATACAAATACAAAGTCCAAACCTTGTGTGACCTGATCCATGAACCGTTGGAAGGATTGTGCTGCGTTCTTTAGGCCAAATGGCATGCGGAGAAATTCAAACAAACCGAAAGGTGTGATAATGGCCGTTTTTTCGATATCCTCTTGGGCAACTGGTATTTGGTGATAGGCCCTAACCAAGTCCACTTTAGAAAATATGGTTTTTCCGTGTAATGTCAGGGAGAAATCATGAAGATGAGGAATAGGATAACGGTCGGGAACTGTGGCATTGTTTAAATGTCGGTAATCCCCACATGGCCTCCAATCATGATCAGCTTTAGGCACCATGTGTAAGGGCGAAGACCAAGGACTATTGGAGGGTCTGATGATGCCGAGCTGCATCATGTGTTCAAATTCTGCCTTGGCTGCTGCCAATTTGTCCGGGGGTAATCTACGAGGACGAGCACGAACTGGTTGACCCGTAGTAACTATCTTGTGAGTAACTGTGTGAGGGACGTCCTCGATGTTGTACGACGGCTTAAGAATTTTAGGGAAACGGTGAAGTAGGGAGGAAAAAGGGCAATCTGCTGGTCTTTCAATACTGATATTATAGACAGAATAGCTGGAGATAATTCCATGGATCTTTAGATGGGTGTTGTTATCAATCAGTTTTTTATTGTTGACGTCAACTAACAGGTTGAAATTACTCAAGAAATCTGCTCCGAGGATGGCGTGACTGACGTCGGCTACTATGAAAATCCATGTGAAACGCCGACGTAAACCTAGATCCAGTATGAGGGATTGCTCTCCATACGTCTGTATGCTTGTGTGGTTAGCTGCCCGGAGAGACAGTTTTCCGGGTGTCCGTGTAGATCGCCTGGATAGTGAAGGAGGGATTACGCTAACTTCTGCTCCCGTGTCTACCAGGAATAAAGTGTCTGAAGTTTTATCCTTCACATAGAAGAGGCGACTTGTTTGCTTGCCAGTAACAGCTGTCGCCATCACTGTCTGGCTGAGGCGTTTCCCTGAGCCTGGTTGGCTTCGCTAAAGCTGCACGGTTTTACACATTTCAGGGCATGACGTCCAAACTTCCAGTGATACCAGCATATATTGCTATCCCGAGAAGACGTGTAAGAACGCTGTCGTGAGAAGGATCGTCGTCGTGATGGTGACCTTCTTTGTGAACTCCGCCTCCGGACTCGTCGATCAGACCTATTAGTTTCCAACTTGTCAATCCTTGCCGCTAAGTCTGCAATGGCGGCGAGTATCGGTGTGTCTGCCGTGGGTGTGGAATGACACGGTGTGGCACTATCAGATGCTACGTGACTTATGGTGTTATCAGATAAAACATCCATAATACTATCTGCCATGTCACTTAGTTGGTCTAAGTCATACGACTTTCCTGAGATGATTAAAATTTGCTGGACATTTCTAGGTAAACGTTGCAACCACATCTGTTTCAGCACTACCTCGTCTACTTTATGATGTCCGATTAACTGGCGCATGTGCCTGAGCAGCTGGGATGGTTTACGTGGGCCTAGTTCACAGCCTGTGAGCAATTGTTGGATTCTTTTCTCATCCGACAAACTGGTACGTTGTATGAGGAGGGCTTTAAGTTTATCAAATTGATGTTCCGTCGGAGGATCTTCGATGAAATCGCTGATTTCTGTCAATACTGACGGAGGGAGTTCTGCCAGCACCATACCATATTTGGCTATTTGGGACTTAATGCCCCGTGCTTCTAGCAACGGTTCAATTACCGCAAACCAAATCCTTGGTTCTGCGAAACCGTATTGAGGTAAACGAAAATCAGTGATGGCATTTATTGTGGCATTTGTCTCGCTATTAGTTGTCTGCTCGTTTGATGTACCGGACTGAGGTGATGACATTATAAATATGAGGTTATTGGTGCAAATTAGGATACAAATATAAACCACACACAAAATCACAATGAATATACAAAATAGCAAAAATAAGAATATGAATATGCCAAAATAATCCGTGTTCTTATCGGGCTCACCAATTAATTTGTAGGGGACTAATATTAGAGTTCACTAACATTCCAAATATAAAAATAATAATCCAAGTCAATGGAGTGTTAAATCACAATATATTACCAAAAATACAGTGACGAGTTATAGCAACAAAAAGGATTACTTGGATATAAAGTCTAAGTCCTCTGCTACAAATTAGTTATATAATCCACGGGCGCGTTAATTGCTTGGACTGCGTCTGCTGTAGCTGCTGTGTTCCGGTTGTAGAAATGTCTTCGGTTGAGAGTAGTAGGCTCCTACAATAAATCCGAAGTATACAACACGGTGTGAGTTGAGCAAGTAAGCAGAAATAACCAGGGAGAAGACGAAGTCTCCAACAGCAGAGTGTATTTTTCAATTGTACACGGAAGTTATGTATATTTTAACAAGAAGCGTTTTAAACAAAAATTATGTACAATATCTCGAATTTATACAAATAACCAAAAAGTGTACAATCACATTGTTACGTACTCCACAATTTATTCTCTATTTCTGCAACTGTAGCAGATACTGGTCCCATATTCGCAATATGTCACTAAAGGTGGGTTTCGATTTTGAGAAGAAATTGACTAAAAAATCACTACCGTGTAAGAATTGCCAACTATTACAGACTTCCCCATATAGAGTGGTTGCATACATTCAGACGCATCTGAATGCATACCTGGCAATACATTTTCAGAGTCATTGTCCCTACGCATTTGCATGTTTTAGTCTTCCCTATCAACCCATTTCCCACAGAGAAGTCAAAAAATCGAATCTGGGAGACATCTGCAACGAGGATTACGGCTAGTATTCATTTGTAATGCTGAGCCATATGATCGGTCGAATCAAGGTCATTTGCCCAGCTAGCATTTTCTTCGGGCGCATTGCAGACTTTTGGGGCAAAAAACTTCGGGTAAATCTACTTACGTGGGACACTGTCCCGAAGTCTGCCCCAAAAAGTCTGCAATGCGCCCGAAAAAAATGCTAGCTGGGTGACTTTGGTATCTTTGTTTACTCTCGCTAGGATCAACTCAAGAAGTGACACTCTCTTAACACACAGCATATTTCAAAGCATATATAACAAGTCCCTGCATCACTCCCCTTGGAGTCAACCAAAGATACGACAGTCGACTGGTGGCACAAACTAAACAGAAGTTTCCGAAAATCCTGAGCCCTTACCTTACAACCTGGAAGCCAGCGCAAAGAAATCGACTTGGTTTACACTAGCTCGTAAAAACGATAATAGATGTTAAAAGTATTTGACACAGTCAGCAAAAAGGATAATAGAGATTGCATGATTTAAACGTTTCAATAACTAGTTCAGGTCGAAATCTGTTTCTCAGAAGTTCAATGTTATGTAGCACTAACGATGGAATAAACAGATTATCGGAGTACGATCATGTGTTATGAATGTATGAAGGCGTGAAGAATGGGAAGAAGACGGGAAATTTCATTTAGTTTACTAAATTTAATTAAACTGAGTGAGACACAAAGGTAGAATAAGCTTCTTTCAAATGCAAAGCCTAAGACTACTTTTTCAAATTCTCATAACTTTCACTGTGTGTCGAAGACGATATTAAAATCCGATGGAGAGTTTTGATGGAATAAGGTGAATAAGCATGAAAGTGCCTCTTCTATCCACTTGATGACCATCACCAACCAAACAAGACAAAATTTTACTACTTTAGAAATTTGGTTCCTTTTTGCGGAACAGTGATTGTGGATAACCTCGGTAACTAGTTTACCGGAATTCTGGCTGGTCTTGACATCCGGAAAAGAGGGAAGGATGGCCATGGGGCTAGCAACCCGAATCCAAAAAAAAACAAATTAATCGCTACAGAAACTTCAAATTATAAGAAAAATACATGAAACTAACGAATTCTTCACTGAAATCTGAGAGATGGAATTTTAGAGGCTGATGGTATTGACGTTCATGGATAGTACAAAGTATACTAAAGCAAGATCTAATACACACAACTTCTATAGTATTCGTTACTCGTAGACCAAAAGCAAAGCATAATACCACAACTGATCGTCCAGATTACGAGTTATATTTTGGGACCAAATTGGAGTGCGGGATGATAACCTAGCTAGCTAGGGATCGTACATGAACATGACACGATGAAAAACCAAAATGGCGTGGATGATTGACCGGAAGCCTTCAGCTAAACAAGTCGACTTAGTCAGTGACGGTCAGAATCTAATATTCAGTGATGAGTGCTGTGGTCAATAATTCTGGGGAATTATTTCCACAAAGTACTTGTCACCTGAACATCGGGATTGAAGACTCACATATAAACTCGCCAGTTATGACATAACTTCTGTGTTCACTATATGCATTTGTTAGTGAAAATATCGTTAGACTGATGGAATATTCACATTCCTATATTATTCAAGAGAAATGGAATAATGTGAAGGTAGATCATCATCAAATAAGATCTGCAGTGGGACCATCAAAATCAGGGAGTACCGGACAGTCAGTTCACCCTGGTTTGGCAGTTTACAGGAATATGCACACACGATCCAATCAGGAATCCAGCCCAGAATCTTCAGTTCACCAGTTGAGCCCATCCGACTATCAAGTTACTGAAATGAAACCCGAAATAATGAGAATAATCAGAGTGTATATTAATTCCCACAGCTCATTATTATTATTATTATTATTACTATTGAAATTGTTTTTCCATTTTAGTTAAGTGAATTATTCTAAAGAAAGGTAACAGAGATGCATAAACAACTAAGAGTGGTTGCATCTCTCAGTCAGTTGTTTAGTCTTTCTTATTCACTCGTGTTATTACTCAACTCTTGAATACATAAATAAATAAAACATATGGAAAGTAGGATCATGGAAACAATGTGTGATACACTTTATGTGAGGATGTTTGTTGACACTTTTGCAAAGGTCAACATCAATGTGAGAACATTTATCATATGGTGTCATATTTACAGAATTCTCAGATTCCTGTTTACTCATTATTAGTATTATTGTTATTGTCGATTTGTTAACAATGAGCAGCAATGCAGATTAGAATGAAAAACGCCTGAATTCCCTTCACTGTGTTTCATGAAAACGCAGTCATTCAATTCACTCAACTATTTATAATTGCGTCCACTTCCACTGGTGTTGGATATTTCGAGGGGAAAAAGGCGATCCTATGGATGATTCTCCCTAAACGTCGTCAATACTCGAATTCTCATAGATAAACCGACACTTTGAGGAGGGAGACAATCCTCAGCCACTCATTCATCTCCGAGAATGAAATGCGAATTGGCTCCATTAATAGAATCAATCATGGACCGGAGGAACTCAGAAAAGTCTTCATTCCAAATGGATATCCTATACTATCCGGTTGATCGAGAACAATATGACAGTGAATTAGAAGCCCAAAATAATCCACACAGCACCGAAGAAATTGCTGTTTATTCATGTTGAATATAAAGGTGATAGGATGACTGAGATTCTGAAGAAATAAACATCCAGATTGCTGAAAAGGGCATTCCTATCGCCTTCTGAACTACGGACCAATTTCTACAGTCGGCGAGTAATCAGTGGATATGTAGAGGACAAACTGCCAATTTCGGCCACTTCAAGGAATACTCTGGGGCATCAATAAGAAGACTCTAGAAGATCTGAATTTTGTGTGTGGATAATTCATGTTTAATGTCAAACAAACTTGAGGATTTACAGGGTAAAACGAAAAAAGTTGGCAGCAGTAGAACCGAAGACAGCACTCCAGGTGGACATAGAGAAGATTAAGGCGATGAAGATAACCACCAACAACTAACAACAAGCATCAGTCATTATCAAGGGGGAAAATCGAAAGACATAAATACCTTCACTTATCTAGGCGACGCTGTTTCAACTACAGATAGGAAGCAGGTAGGTAGGATGAGGGTATCAAAGGCAGGATCAAGAAGGCAATACAGACATTCATTACCTTGAAATTAGTGTGGAAATCTGCTGCGCTGCATTCAGCATAAACGACAAAATTTGGATTTCCAACATCAATATAAAGTTAGTGAGCTCCTCTGTATGGGTCAAAAACTTAGTCTGTGTGTCACAGGAAGCATTTCTAACAGTCTACTGCCTTTACTGGCTCCATAATTGAAGATCAGATGGTAAGCCAAAAAGAGGTCATTCGAAGAAATTTTGAAAACGTACAGTCAGGAATCCGCTTCTCAGCTAATATGCTGAAAAAAATGGAAAAGGATTTGACAAAAGATGAGGAGATCGTTGGGATATATCATGCAAATATATACTAGTGTGGAAACCGAATGATATAAAACGAGACAGGCGTTGGGTCCGCATATGACGTGGAAGAGATTATGTGTGGAGACGATGATGGACTATAGGCAGTCATTGGGCTGTCTGAGGAGAATAGCATAGAACAAGATAAAGTGGAGATGATCTGTTGACTTCTACGTTCCACTCGGAAACTAAGTGAATATTAATAATAATGATAGCAAAAATAATAATAATAATAATAATAGTAGCTATCTGATATCTCCTGTGTACAAATTCAGACTGCTGAATAGCCGAAATTCATTTTAGAAAAATAAGATCCAAGGAAATTTAACAAGAATGGAATTACTAAAGCAGGCAACAGAAGGAATATGTTTAATATTTCAATTTTTCAATAAGGTTTGGAAAATTAAAACACTTCAGTGGACTTCAGTTCTTATTTCAGGTGATTCCTCTTCACTTACTCACACCAAAATTCAGTAGTATAGAAGAAACAACATAAATTCCTGTGATACAAATGCTTGGACCAATTGCCTTTGGATTATCGTAGTATATAAATGAAAGTATCCAGTGCTTACTCACCCTTCATCATTCACACTCATCGATAATACTGACAATTTCTACAGGAAAGTGAAAGAGAATATGTATTTCATATTCGCACTATTATTCAGTTTAGGAATAATTATTCAGGAGGCAAAGTCAAATGATTCAGTTCCACTTCATTATTCACATCTCATAGCACCAACTAAATCAATATTCTGTCATGCAAACGATTGGTGCCATAGGCGAATGGGAACAAATGGCAAACGTTTTCGATTACCACTCAGAGAAGACATTGAACATTTGCGTGATATTGACAATATTGGGGCATTTTGGTTAGGCTATAACGCCTTCTACAATTTTCACAATGCTACAAAACTCAACTGGTGGTATCGTGATTCAGTGTCCTCAACACTAAAGAAAGCCAACATGAATAAGTTAAAGATTTCAGGTGGTCTTAAATCGTCTGATCCTGGAAGTGTTGAATTATGTTTAATTCACACAGCGTCTACGAAGACAAGTGAATCTGTAGATTGTAGATTAACGAAAACGGTTTTATGTGTTGATGCTCCTTCCATCGGACCATCGATAAAACATCAGAATACTGATTCTTCGATTGTAGTTAAAAAGTTCAAATCTGATAAGATAAGTAGTCGTAAGATCATATCGACTACTGATGGGAGAGATGGCTGTTTCGTGAAGATACGTTCAAATAATTTACGTAGATGCACCGTGGAGTGAGTTTCATTTTTAACCGTGTTGTAACTCACTATTATTGTTAATATTACTATTATTATTATTGTCATTGTTACTTCAATACGCTTTCTAAAAATTCAAAGGTGATTGTGAATTCCATTTTTGTAAGATTTCATAAGACTGATATAGCCTGCATTTTATTATTGATTTGTTGTGTTCCACGTGGAACATACAGCTTCACTGGCACACCTAGATTCAGGGTAGTTCTTTGAAATCACTATCAACAGGCTGTGTGACTTCTCAACCGCATGCTTTCATTTCCTCCACAGATATTATTGTCCACTGCACTTTCGTGGATACAAGTCACTCCTCATTCGACCGCCACCCAACAGTTGAGCCGGCGTATGCCATCACTTGAATGTCTCCTAAACGTATTTCCACTTCATCTCCATTTCTGAATATGTATTGAGCCAGCCATAGACTGATGGTTATTACAGTGTCTGTTAGAGTCCCCTGTTTCTTCTCGTTTCCTGTTGACGCATCTCACCTTCACTATCGAGAGAAGGCAGCTGTAGTCGAATGAAGGTAGCCTAGTTTACTAGCACGTTCTAAGCCTGAAAGAGAGAGAGATTGAGTGTGGGGCATGCGTCCTCCATATCTTTCAAAATCAGACCTATAGCCTCTGAAAATTCAAACCACACAAAGTGTGACTAAAACTCCGTTCGCACAGAGGATGAGAAATTTGTTTACCAAAGACACACAGAACAGTTCAGATTTTCGTACACAAAAAAGAATTTGTTGTATATATACTGGAGTGAAGCATATCTGAGGCGCGTATTTCCATACTAGAATAATGAGGTTACACATTGAAAACATTAATTTACAGCCAGCTTATAAACATTCATTCTCCGACTTGTTTCTAACATTAACCAAACATCATTCAACTCATAAATCAAGTTGCTTCTTAGAGCCTGTGATCCCGTTTGACTGTAATCAGAACTACATCATACTAAGTGAATTTGATGCCAAAATGAGATTTGTGGATTTAGGTTATCCTGGCTATATCTCACAATGAAAAGTGGACAGATTTGTCGGTTAGGTGATCAAATTATATGACAAATAAAACTGATAAAATTTTGATTTATTACATGGAATCCAAAGCATGAAAATATTGAATTCTGGCGAAAATATCAGTCAGTCTCATAATCAACCGATTATTAATATTCTAATGTCGTTTAAATTTTAGATGCACCATGGATTCAAAATGTGTCGGATTTTACTTCAATAAATCGGAATTTCAATGTGTATTGACATTGTTTTACCACAGTTTGGTGCCCAGCACGTATAGCGAGGCTAAATTCGACTGGTTGAGGAACACACTGGTATAGAAAGAGATGTATGCGAAGAGAATGACGTACATATCTACTCGAAGTTATGCCTTGTATTGTTTGAGGAGTGAACTTCTGTGTGGAATGCTTACTCTATCGAGACCTAGTGTTGTTTTTGTACGTGTTTCTCTACTTTAGAGGTGAACTTTGGACTAGTGAGAAATAAATGATCTACGAATTATTGTTGTATTTTCTGATGTTCGCTGACGATTCGCGTATTTCGAAGAACCACTCTATTCAGTGTTATCCGCTTCAAGTACATACCTGGAAGTCAAACTCGAAAGGATTACTCATAATTTTAAAACAAGTGTAACATGAGAATTTCGATCTCGCCCCTTCGAAAACTTCCTCGATGACATCGAATCCGTCATTTCCAGATTAATTACTTCCAAATAATTTCCAAATAACGAATCTGACTCTGGATATCGCCAGAACTCTGGTGACATTCACTTATCCAACTCTCTCGACTGAATGAATCATTCTAGGTACAGCATTGATATGCTTCGCTCCGAAATAGTAAATCTGCTGTCCACTGTTGAAATCACTTATATCTGTTCAGCAGGAATTACCGTTTCACATGAATGATTTCCAACCAACCACATACATCAGTAGTAACCTACCATCAACCTCAATCTATAAGACTCTGGGAACAGGTAACTCAGCATACACGTAACGCTGTCCGCGACATATAAAATTCCACTGCTGTTTGTTATATTTTGCATGTAATACGTCTGCAGGTCATAACTAACCCAAACAGATTATTAATCATGCACATTTATAGACCATGTGGTTAACCGAGTGAAAGTTGAGGCATATAAATTATTTAGGGAATAATAATCGATGTGATTACAATAAGACTAATACTAATACTACCGCTGATAATAGTAATGATAAGGATAAATTGATGCAAGTGTTTATATAATGTAGGATGTTCAGTCGTTTTAAACGTGGAAGTAGAATGAGTATACTTATAGACACGTAGAGGGGAAAATAACTATCGCCTCATAACATCTGGATCGTGGAGTGTTTAGTTTCGTGACGAACTGTGAGACTTAGATCAAAACATGGTATTACAGCACAGTCGGATGCTGATTATGAAGATGAGGTTGACGGTACAAATGAAGATATTACCTACAGTTTTTCGATATTATGAGGAAATCTAACTAATTAGTCTAAGTTGTAGGTGAGGGGTATAGAAAGCAAAAGGACCGAACACGCTCTATCCGAACAAATGGATTGTGTTAAACACTTTTTATGGTGACTGCTTCAGCTACGCTGCTTAGAGGAAGGTGTGCAATCGTGTAGAATTGAGGTGGCGCCTTGTGTGTAAAATATTGAAGACTGAGTTTCGATTCATCCCGTGCTCTTATTCAATAGGTGTTTCTATATGGAACTCTTGATTGAAGTTACTATTTCTTTTTCTAAGCAAATTACACAAAGCCCAAGAAGGTGATAGTGGTCTTGATGAGTTCTCCTATCTACGTAACTGTCTCCAAAAGTTCACCTAAATTTATATATATATATATATATCTATAGGTTTCTTCTGCACCGTTTGCATTGTTCGCTGTCTGATCTCATCGTAAAGACTGTAACAAGCTGCTAAATATCTGTTCATACATAATTGCTTCTTCCATTCCCATTATTTCATCGTCCAGATTGTCGGTTGTATAAAGGTTTCTAGCACAAAACAACAGACTACTGATGAAAATTCGTTAGTATGTAGGACAGAGAAACGAATTGAAATGAATGTATAGGCCAACCCATAACTTCTCAACCAAAATAACCCACACACCACTGACATGTAGCCTGCTTCTTAACAGAATATCAAGAAATGATCATGTATTGCCTTCCTATGTTTCATATGTTATCTCATTTCGAGGCTAAGACAGTACTGAATGTATTGAGAAGGACCACAGTATTGATTTCATTCTCATGTAAAATAAAAGTAAAGAAAAGGAACAGGTTCAATCAAAAGCTCCATAATGGAACACCTTGTCAACACCTGTCAAAGCATCTCAACTGACACATTATTCAGAGTCATTTACAAAGTAAAGAAAAATCTACCAAAGGCAGGGTGTTTACGAATACTTCGTACTGCAGAAGTCTATGCCATATTCTCCGGAACACGGAAGCTGTAAGTTTTAAAGAAACTGATTCAACCCCCCTACATTTACCATGGATTGAGTTCGATTTGCCTTCTCTGGTACCGTTTATCCATCCCCTTCATTCCCCCTTTCTTCAGTTTTAAAATATTATTCTTTCAAATTGTCCCATGCTCATCCCATTCACACCTTTAGTCGTTCAAAAAAGAACTGTTTTCTAATCTTGCATAATTTTGTTTCTAAGCTCCTTGTAACCCATATTCATGCCTTCAGACTTTCATATCAAGTTGAAAATTATTATGACACTTAATCTCCTTCGTTATTATGTGAAATTAAGTAAATAATAATTGTACCTATGTAAACTTATGTGTATAAATGCGACTGTACAGCTTTCGAGAATGAAATCTTCGAAAAGCTATCCTTGCTGAACTTCTTGTTCTTTTACCTCAATTATTGTCCCCTAATTCATACGCTTGAACTTTAAGTCTACTAATCACACTGGTTTCAAATGTCTGTGATTAGTATTTTATAAAGCATTTGTCAGCAAAATATTTAGTAAAGCCTATTTTATATCAGTCCAAAACGAATGACAAATTATGGTACAGGTCTTCAAAAATTATCAGCAATTATTCCCCCAGTAAATGAACAATTTCCTAGGACAAACAGTTGAGATGACAGTAGGATAACTATCTTAGATGTCGAGGGTCAGTACAAAATACCTCATGAGTATAGACTTCTTGCTTAATGACGCTGTAGCGGTAGATATTTCCCTGGAATTATTAGCTACAGCATTCACCACCGAACAACATTGGATGCTGACCGTCACTGTTTAATTCAACTTGTTTAGGCCAAGCATCCACGCCATTTGGTACGTCATCATGTTCCGTTCAGCTGTTCGTGTACGATCCCTATTTAGTTAAGCCATCACCCTAGCAATACGATTTTTGTCCCGAAATATACTTCGTATTTTAGACGATCAATTTGGTGTTTTGTTTTGTCCTTGATCTACGCGGGAGGAATACTGTAGAAGTTGTGGGCATATGATCTTGCTTTGGTCTACTTCGTACTATCCGTGAAAGTCAGTAACCTCAGCCTCTAAAACATTAATCATCAAGAATCCGATATGTAGTAATGTCATCTTAAATTTCGTAGAGACCAATAATTGTACTAAGAATGCTTACAACATGCTGATAAGAGGAAACAATAGTCAAAGACCGTGGTATCTAAAGTTTTACCGATTGATTCTAAACACCTAGTAAACTGCAATTTCTTCGGTGCTTTTTTGAATTATCGTAGGCTTCTACTGCACTGTCATATTGTTCTCGATCAACACATAGTACAGGATAGCCATTTTGGATGAAGAGTTTTTTGAATTCCTCCAGTTTATACGATTGATTGTATTACTGGGACCAATTCCTTAGTTCTTGTACACATTAATTGTAATCATCAAATCATTGAATACACAGATGTCTGTGAAGAGGTCTCTGTTCTCATTCACTTCACCAGGTCAGAGTCTCTCTACTCACAGTAGATTCTCTTCCTGTATTATCTGCTCTTAGTTCGGCTTACATTCATGTCGCCGATTAGTGTTTCGATATTACCATCTGGGATGTTACACACTACTGTTTGCAGCCGTCTGTAGAGATTTTCCTCTCTCTCTCTCTCCATTTCTGAGTTGTTTGTAGCACCGCGCTCAGTATTGGACAGTTGTACCCTTCCCTCCTTCCTTTCTTTTCACCTGAGTCTTGCCGTCATTATCCTGCAGGTGGAGATTGGTTCCCACTGCATTAGGGGTTTGGCTGACACTGGTGACATCATCATAGCCACTCACTGTCTCAGTGTGCTTGTGGTTGTCGTCTTTGTGACCAGACCGGAGTAGATTATTGACTCCCGACTAGTGATTCTCATAGTCCACATGCATTCTGTTTGCTCTTGCAGATTGCGAACCCTCTCGTATCTAATCGTCTAATGTTTTGTGGAACCTAGGTAGCCTTTCCAGTCCCGTACACTTTGTGTGCATTGCACTTCACTATGTTTTATTTTTGTTTTCATCAAGTTAAGGCATATCGGTTGACTGACATCCTGAAGGCTTTTACCAGCCGCGTCATTCTACCTTTCCAATTCCAGCGAAGAATAACTTTGTTTTTAAAATTTTCCTTGTGCGTTGAAGTTTTTAAGCAATTGAAATTTTTTCCAGTGCAGGATCACTAGTTTTACGCTGCCACAAACTTACCCGATTTTCCTTGGCTCACGACTAGCTAGGAAACTATCAGTTACACTAATAAACTCGGAGAGGTTGCTGAAACGTCTAGCATTCTATGATTCAGTAGTGATGTTCAATATAATTAGTACAGTTACTCACAGGTGATTTGTATACATAAAAAAAATTACATGACAATCGATGAAGTAATAGAAGTGTGGCTTTAGCATTTTATCAGATGCAAATTCTTATTGGATTAGAATCAAGGTGGTTGTATGTCCACTTCACAAGCGTGAATGAATTGTGACACAACTAGCAAAATGTACTATAGAGACGTGTTAGAGTGATAATGGTGAATCACTAACTGAAAATAGAAGTACACTGGGTAACATCGAATCGAATCACATCGGAACATAAAGTGGTCATTGAAACTGCATTTACTGTATTCCAATTAGCTGAATCTACTGCCGTCAACCAACTCAAAGCAAACTTGTGTATGCAGAAAGAAACTGTGATTAACTTCAGATTCATCCTGGGAATGATTTCTCTCACTTATAAAATGAATTTGTATTCTGCATTTTGATTTGGTATCACTGTCATCATTACTGTCACTAGGGTTTATTCTCAACCACTGATCTTGACTCACACAACTGACGCCTAATCATTTACAAATGCTTACTCATACGGTATGCTAAAATCTTCTTCCAGTAGGTTACGGGTCCACTAGTGTTCATCTCTCTCAGTCAAGTAACAGAATTTCTCAAATGTTTTCCGAAATGACTCGAATATTCTCCCAAACTTATGCTAAATCATAACTTTCTTTTCTCCTAATTTATAAGTGATTATGCCATCGCAGCTCACACAATTTTATTAACTGAGGATACTAATTTCGTGATAACTTCTGGTAATTGAATAAGAAGTGCATGTTCTCGTTTAGTGAACACGGTGTGTATTTTAGTCGTTCAGGAGTTGAAGGGAAGCCTCGAGATAGAACGTTCACATTGTTTAGCGCAAAAGGTACTTTCTTACTCTGAAGAATGCGGAGAATAGTTTAATAGCATGGTAAAATATGAAACGAGACAGTTGTTTACCGCACACACTGCTCTTATCTGTATTGACGAATCGTTAGGACACCTCTCCTACATAAATGTTGAAATATAATATCAATGTAACATTCGTCACTGTCGTTTAGATAATTTTGCAAGAGGATTCCGATAAGTGCATCGGGTGTTTGAGAATTAAGGCAGTAACTAACTTGTATTTTGTACCAAATAACTATGTGGAATGGTGTTCCAGTGTGTGTTTTTAATTTGTGAGTGTTGTGCAGTCAATATACTTAGCTGCACAGCAGCAAGTGAGTCTGTGAATCCACCTTGAAGTGGCCGGTATCGGCAGTTTGTCCTCCCCACATCCAAGAATCACTGGTCCATAGTTCAGAAGGCGATAAAAATGCCCTTTTCAGCAATCTGGATGTTTATTACTTCAGAATGTTAGTCATCCTATCACCTTTATATTCAACATGAATAAACAGCAATTTCTTCGGTGCTGTGTGGATTATTTTGGGCTTCTAATTCACTGTCATATTGTTCTCGATCAACCGGATAGTATAGGATATCCATTTGGAATGAAGACTTTTCTGAGTTCCTCCAGTCCATGATTGATTGTATTAGTGGAGCCAATTACCGTTTCATTCTCGGAGATGAATGAGTGGATGAGGTTTTGTCCCTCCTCAAAGGGCATTTGATTATCTATGAAAATTCCCGTATTGATGATGTTTAGAGAGAACTATCCATTAGACCCTTTACCCCGCGAAATATCCAACACCAATGGAAGTGGACGCAATTATAAATAGTTGAGTGAAGTGAATGACTGCATTTCCATGAAACACAGTGAAGGGAATTCAGGCGTTTTTCATTCTTATCTGTATTGCTGCTCATTGTTAACAAATCGACAATAACAATAATACTGTGCGTCGGTGGCACAGTGGTTAGGACTCTCGCCGACCATGCACATGGTCCGGGGTTCAAGCCCGCACCGACGCACACCTGATATCTCTGGTCGGCCTGCAAAATTTGGGCTACCGATATCCATGCTGAAAATTCCATACTTGTACCGAAAATACAGTGTGGAATCAAGCTGTAAATCAAGAAATAAAAAAAAATAAATAATGAGTAAACAGGAATCTGAGAATTCTGTAAATATGACACCATATGATAAATGCTCTCACATTGATGTTGACCTTTGCAAAAGTGTCAACAAACATCCTCACTTAAAGTGTATCACACATTGTTTCCATGATCCTACTTTCCATATGTTTTACTTATTTATGTATTCAAGAGTTGAGTAATAACACGAGTGAATAAGAAAGACTAAACAACTGACTGAGAGATGCAACCACTCTTAGTTGTTTATGCATCTCTGTTACCTTTCTTTAGAATAATTCACTTAGCTAAAATGGAGAAACAATTTCAATAGTAATAATAATAATAATGAGCTGTGGGAATTAATATACACTCTGATTATTCTCATTATTTTGGATTACTTCTCAGTAACTGGATAGTTGGATGGGCTCAATTGGTGAACTGAAGATTCTGGGCTCCATTCCTGATTGGATCGTGTGTGCATATTCCTGTAAACTGCCAAACCAGGGTGAACTGACTGTTCGGTACTCCCTGATTTTGATGGTCCCACTGCAGATCTTATTTGATGATGATCTACCTTCACATTATTCCATTTCTCTTGAATAATATAGGAATGTGAATATTCCATCAGTCTGACGATATTTTCACTAACAAATGCATATAGTGAACACAGAAGTTATGTCATAACTGGCGAGTTTATATGTGAGTCTTCAATCCCGATGTTCAGGTGACAAGTACTTTGTGGAAATATCTTGATAGGTGAGTGGAGTGAATGTGTGAATAGTGGAGAATAAGAATCAAGCAGTTAGTGTTTCTTAAGGCTTATTCGCAAAGTAATTGTGGTGGCTGAACGGATAAGGATTTGCCAAGGTTTCCCACAACAATCTCTGACTATCTCTCCCTCATTGATACCTAAAACCTTTTGAACGATGATAGACATTTGAATAATGTTAGAGTATGCTGTAATACGAGTCAACTGTTCACAACTAATTACTGTCACTCAAATATATCAGTTAAAAGTTTTCTGACTCCAGATAAATCTTATTGGTGAGTTCTAGCAGAGAAGAAATATAAGTACGAAACCTCATGTCCATTGTAGTTAACCAGCAGACTGCAATTCTTATTGCACCACGATGACAGATTTTCTAGATGACTGACAAGACTGAAAAAGCGACCAATATATTTCAGTGAAATTTATTGACTAGACAGTATCGAACTTTATAGGACAGAATAATCAGTCAGTATAATGCTTAGCTGAGTTAAGAATCTGCGATTTCGTCTTTGTACGATAACCTCGCCTAGTTTTCTAACCCATCTCAGGCAGAGTTGGGCGTGGGACTAGAGGCCTTACCTCAGAAAACCAACCAAACTGCTACAAAAACTTCAACGCACAGTAAAAATATTAAAAATGCGAACAATATAAAAAACATAATATTCATCGCTGGAAATGGAAAGGTAGAATGACGCGGGTTGATGAAAGCATTCAGGAAGTCAGTCATTCACTCGATGTGTCTTATCTCGATGAAAACCAAAATAAAACATGTTGAGGTGGAATGTTCACACAATGTACGAGCCTGGTAAGTCTGTACAGTTAATCAATGAAAAAAGATGATAAGGTACAGAAGTGTTCGGAATCTGCAAGAGCAAATAGAATGCATGTGGACTATGAGAATCACTAGTCGGGAGTCAATAATCTACTCCGGTCTGGTCACAAAGACGACAACCACAAGCACACTGAGACAGTGAGTGGCTATGATGATGTCACCAGTGTCAGCCAAACCCCTAATGCAGTGGGAACCAATCTCCTCCTGCAGGATAATGACGGCAAGACTCAGGTGAAAAGAAAGGAAGGAGGGAAGGGTACAACTGTCCAATACTGAGCGCGGTGCTACAAACAACTCAGAAATGGAGAGAGAGAGAGAGAGGAAAATCTCTGCAGACGGCTGCAAACAGTAGTGTGTAACATCCCAGATGGTAATATCGAAACACTAATCGGCGACATGAATGTAAGCCGAACTAAGAGCAGATAATACAGGAAGAGAATCTACTGTGAGTAGAGAGACTCTGACCTGGTGAAGTGAATGAGAACAGAGACCTCTTCACAGACATCTGTGTATTCAATGATTTGATGATTACAATTAATGTGTACAAGAACTAAGGAATTGGTCCCAGTAATACAATCAATCGTATAAACTGGAGGAATTCAAAAAACTCTTCATCCAAAATGGCTATCCTGTACTATGTGTTGATCGAGAACAATATGACAGTGCAGTAGAAGCCTACGATAATTCAAAAAAGCACCGAAGAAATTGCAGTTTACTAGGTGTTTAGAATCAATCGGTAAAACTTTAGATACCACGGTCTTTGACTATTGTTTCCTCTTATCAGCATGTTGTAAGCATTCTTAGTACAATTATTGGTCTCTACGAAATTTAAGATGACATTACTACATATCGGATTCTTGATGATTAATGTTTTAGAGGCTGAGGTTACTGACTTTCACGGATAGTACGAAGTAGACCAAAGCAAGATCATATGCCCACAACTTCTACAGTATTCCTCCCGCGTAGATCAAGGACAAAACAAAACACCAAATTGATCGTCTAAAATACGAAGTATATTTCGGGACAAAAATCGTATTGCTAGGGTGATGGCTTAACTAAATAGGGATCGTACACGAACAGCTGAACGGAACATGACGACGTACCAAATGGCGTGGATGCTTGGCCTAAACAAGTTGAATTAAACAGTGACGGTCAGCATCCAATGTTGTTCGGTGGTGAATGCTGTAGCTAATAATTCCAGGGAAATATCTACCGCTACAGCGTCATTAAGCAAGAAGTCTATACTCATGAGGTATTTTGTACTGACCCTCGACATCTAAGATAGTTATCCTACTGTCATCTCAACTGTTTGTCCTAGGAAATTGTTCATTTACTGGGGGAATAATTGCTGATAATTTTTGAAGACCTGTACCATAATTTGTCATTCGTTTTGGACTGATATAAAATAGGCTTTACTAAATATTTTGCTGACAAATGCTTTATAAAATACTAATCACAGACATTTGAAACCAGTGTGATTAGTAGACTTAAAGTTCAAGCGTATGAATTAGGGGACAATAATTGAGGTAAAAGAACAAGAAGTTCAGCAAGGATAGCTTTTCGAAGATTTCATTCTCGAAAGCTGTACAGTCGCATTTATACACATAAGTTTACATAGGTACAATTATTATTTACTTAATTTCACATAATAACGAAGGAGATTAAGTGTCATAATAATTTTCAACTTGATATGAAAGTCTGAAGGCATGAATATGGGTTACAAGGAGCTTAGAAACAAAATTATGCAAGATTAGAAAACAGTTCTTTTTTGAACGACTAAAGGTGTGAATGGGATGAGTATTGGGACAATTTGAAAGAATAATATTTTAAAACTGAAGAAAGGGGGAATGAAGGGGATGGATAAACGGTACCAGAGAAGGCAAATCGAACTCAATCCATGGTAAATGTAGGGGGTTGAATCAGTTTCTTTAAAACTTACAGCTTCCGTGTTCCGGAGAATATGGCATAGACTTCTGCAGTACGAAGTATTCGTAAACACCCTGCCTTTGGTAGATTTTTCTTTACTTTGTAAATGACTCTGAATAATGTGTCAGTTGAGATGCTTTGACAGGTGTTGACAAGGTGTTCCATTATGGAGCTTTTGATTGAACCTGTTCCTTTTCTTTACTTTTATTTTACATGAGAATGAAATCAATACTGTGGTCCTTCTCAATACATTCAGTACTGTCTTAGCCTCGAAATGAGATAACATATGAAACATAGGAAGGCAATACATGATCATTTCTTGATATTCTGTTAAGAAGCAGGCTACATGTCAGTGGTGTGTGGGTTATTTTGGTTGAGAAGTTATGGGTTGGCCTATACATTCATTTCAATTCGTTTCTCTGTCCTACATACTAACGAATTTTCATCAGTAGTCTGTTGTTTTGTGCTAGAAACCTTTATACAACCGACAATCTGGACGATGAAATAATGGGAATGGAAGAAGCAATTATGTATGAACAGATATTTAGCAGCTTGTTACAGTCTTTACGATGAGATCAGACAGCGAACAATGCAAACGGTGCAGAAGAAACCTATATATATATAAATTTAGGTGAACTTTTGGAGACAGTTACGTAGATAGGAGAACTCATCAAGACCACTATCACCTTCTTGGGCTTTGTGTAATTTGCTTAGAAAAAGAAATAGTAACTTCAATCAAGAGTTCCATATAGAAACACCTATTGAATAAGAGCACGGGATGAATCGAAACTCAGTCTTCAATATTTTACACACAAGGCGCCACCTCAATTCTACACGATTGCACACCTTCCTCTAAGCAGCGTAGCTGAAGCAGTCACCATAAAAAGTGTTTAACACAATCCATTTGTTCGGATAGAGCGTGTTCGGTCCTTTTGCTTTCTATACCCCTCACCTACAACTTAGACTAATTAGTTAGATTTCCTCATGATATCGGATGACTGTAGGTAATATCTTCATTTGTACCGTCAACCTCATCTTCATAATCAGCATCCGACTGTGCTGTAATACCATGTTTTGATCTAAGTCTCACAGATCGTCGCGAAACTAAACACTCCACGATCCAGATGTTATGAGGCGATAGTTATTTTCCCCTCTACGTGTCTATAAGTATACTCATTCTACTTCCACGTTTAAAACGACTGAACATCCTACATTATATAAACACTTGCATCAATTTATCCTTATCATTACTATTGTCAGCGGTAGTATTAGTATTAGTCTTATTGTAATCACATCGATTATTATTCCCTAAATAATTTATATGCCTCAACTTTCACTCGGTTAACCACATGGTCTATAAATGTGCATGAATTATAATCTGTTTAGGTTTAGTTATTCATGCAAAATATAACAAACAGCAGTGGAATTTTATATTTCGCGGACAGCGTTACGTGTATGCTGAGTTACCTGTTCTCAGAGTCTTATAGATTGAGGTTGATGGTAGGTTACTACTGATGTATGTGGTTGGTTGGAAATCATTCATGTGAAACGGTAATTCCTGCTGAACAGATATAAGTGATTTCAACAGTGGACAGCAGATTTACTATTTCGGAGCGAAGCATATCAATGCTGTACCTAGAATGATTCATTCAGTCGAGAGAGTTGGATAAGTGAATGTCACCAGAGTTCTGGCGATATCCAGAGTCAGATTCGTTATTTGGAAATTATTTGGAAGTAATTAATCTGGAAATGACGGATTCGATGTCATCGAGGAAGTTTTCGAAGGGGCGAGATCGAAATTCTCATGTTACACTTGTTTTAAAATTATGAGTAATCCTTTCGAGTTTGACTTCCAGGTATGTACTTGAAGCGGATAACACTGAATAGAGTGGTTCTTCGAAATACGCGAATCGTCAGCGAACATCAGAAAATACAACAATAATTCGTAGATCATTTATTTCTCACTAGTCCAAAGTTCACCTCTAAAGTAGAGAAACACGTACAAAAACAACAGTAGGTCTCGATAGGGTAAGCATTTTACACAGAAGTTCACTCCTCAAACAATACAAGGCATAACTTCGAGTAGATATGTACGTCATTCTCTTCAAATACATCTCTTTCTATACCAGTGTGTTCCTCAACCAGTCGAATTTAGCCTCGCTATACGTGCTGGGCACCAAACTGTGGTAAAACAATGTCAATACACATTGAAATTCCGATTTATTGAAGTAAAATCCTAGTGTAAAGTGGAGACAAACTAGTGATGATTTGAGAGTTTATTGGTAATTGTAAGTACGGATGAAGGGAACCGCATCGAATATAACAAAGTGGAGGTGTTTTATTGAAGCCCTGTGTTCTACTTGGAACCCAAAGGAACAATAATAAATAATAAATTTCGTCCGATAATTTGATTTGAATAATATTCGATGTTTTCAAATCTAATGAGTGAATTTTAGGTTTTAGAGCACAT
The DNA here is from genome assembly GCA_944472135.2 of Trichobilharzia regenti. Classification (NCBI taxonomy): domain Eukaryota; kingdom Metazoa; phylum Platyhelminthes; class Trematoda; order Strigeidida; family Schistosomatidae; genus Trichobilharzia; species Trichobilharzia regenti. Next base: position 157,007,345 of record OX235262.1, read on the forward strand.
AGAGTAGTTTCATTTTATTTTTCTGATTTTGACTCAATACAATCTTTCGCTAGATATACCATCAGTGGCTAAATAATTCTGCGTATGTTATATTACTGATCGAAGTTACTGTCGAGGGATTTTCGCTATCTCAAACTTAATGGGCTTCTGCGTAATTATGTCAAACTTGTCATTATGAATTCAGGATATGTTTTATCAATTGAATGCACTAAACATCATATGTATCCGAAGTGGTGCTGGAAAGCGATCCGACACAGTCACATTGATCCTAACTCAAAGTCTCTCAAGAGGCACACATTAAATCATATTGACTGTATTTGTTCATGTATCTCTGAGTTAGAAAGGGATATTGCACAAAGATCTTCTGCTTCATATGACTTATCCACTGATGGTCGTCAGACATTTAATGAGTTTGTCAACGTGGTCACCAACAAACAAACAAACATTACCTATTAATTCTAAACTATCTATTATCTTAAAATCTATCGAATCTTTTCGGAAATTTCCTGATAATTCTGAGAGATACATGTTCGACCACTCTTCTGTATCTCTATCAAAATTGCAATTGAAAGTCTTCTCTGTGGGTTCGAAGTTTTTAGATGTTAACCCAGTGTCAACAGGCCGCATACACGCGTTGAATTTGAGAACCTACTCAGACGAACCTATGATCTCAGACCATTGTCTTACCAAGATTTTCAATGCTTCAAACATGCCACCATTGATTCTTGCAATCAGTATCTAAATGCCAAACCGAAAATTCAACATCTTCTGATAAAACAGCACAAACAAAAGCCTAAAATATTGATACACAATCAATATGTACTATTAACGCGCCCTGACAAGGGTGCAGCTGTTGTTATCGTGGATCATAAAGATTGGATTGGTAATCTGCTTTATGACAGCAGTAACTTGTCGGGATAAAACTTACAGGGGCTATAAAACTGTGGAACAATCATCTTATTGATGAAGAGCTTTACGAAAAGAATAGATCAGCGGGGTTCTTAATAACAAGACTCTATGATCTACCAAAGATACACAGAGATGACCTACCACTCCACCTTATTTTGGATCCCCTTATCATCCGATGGCAAAGTGGTTAGCTGAAATCTTTGAGTCTTTCAAGAGGCAATTATCTATTTAGTTCCTTCTTGACACGGTTTAATTTTTCGAATGTATATAGGATACAAATACTTTGAATAAACATATGTTGTCTTTGGATGAAGAATCCTAATTTCTAAGGTTTACTTGACAGAAACCAAATGTTTTAAATAGGGATACCCACTACAGATTTGGAATAATTGCTTTTGAAAGGTATATTGAATGTGCAATTTACGTCCAATCAATCAATCTACAGACCAAAAGGTGGTATTGCAATGGGTTGTCCCTTGGGTCTTCGCCTTCTCGACTGTTTTGACAATGTTGGCGGCCTGTTTGACATCTGGGCTACCTTTTTCGTGCATCTACATATTGCATCTAATAAGTCATGTTTTCATTCCTAATTTTAATAAAATATGATCACAAATCGCATAAAATACAGTAATTCATTCATTAAACGTTTTAAACCATATGACTTTCATGCAACTAATAATGCATCTAATAAATCTAAGAGAAAACATCATGCTGGCTGGCAGCGTGCACTTAAACAGACACCTTTATATCGTACAACCATTCCTGTTATTGTCACTTCAAACTGCCGTTCACTTCCCAACAAAATTATGCATCTCCAGTCTCTCTTATCATCTGATACTTATCACAATACGGCGATTGTTGCATTACAAGAAACATGGCTCCATGAACTCTATGATGACAATCTGGTTTCCCTAAATGGTTTTACATTGTTTAGACAAGATCGACTATGCTCCAGAAAGAAAAGAGGTGGAGGTGTTGCAACTTTCATTCATTCTCAATGGTCAACTTCAAATAATGTATGTTTTTCTTACTCTAATGACTTTATTGATTGTATAACGGTCAAATGCCGCCCGAAACATTTATCCAAATTCAAATACGTCTTCATCTCTAACATTTATGTTACTCCTGGCTGTTCTGCATCTGATCTATCTGATTTTGCTGATGAATTCACTGAATTTGCCGTTACACATCTTGAAAACTCTTTATCAGTTGTCACAGGAGATTTTAACTGCTGTGATTGTTCTTTCCTCGTATCATTAGGTCATGCCAATATTGTTAAATTCCCTACTCGACTTGATAAAACCCTTGACCTGGTGTTCATTAATGATGAGGAAATATATGAAGTACGCCGACGTGCTCCTATCATGAACTCAGATCATTGTATTATTCGGATATTACCTAAGATATACAGCAGATCTCACTTTAATATCTTCTCAAATCTGTCCAAGAGAACACAGCAAAGGTGTTACTCACAAGAAAATATGCTCAAACTAAGATGTATGCTAAATGACACTAACTGGGAACTTTTCAACGAACACAAACTGGATGATACTATTTCCAATTTGACTGACTATCTTAAATTCTGTCTTGATATATGCTGTCCAAAACAGATAATTTTCAAAAGAATGGATCGTTTTTCTTCCCCTCATCTCAAAAAACTTCGTAGAGAAAAAGAGAAGCTGTACAAGACAAAGAATAAATCTGGTCTTAAGAAGATAAACACCCAAATTAAATCTGAAATCAAGAGACTAAACAACATTTATAATCAAACAATACTATCTTGTAAAACCTCAGAAAACATATGGAAGCTTTTTAGAGAAATTACTGGTTGTGGTAAGCATAATAATTTTGCCTCTTCTATTGATGTAAATACTCTCAATAGATCTTTCATCCGCCCTCCAAATGTCCTTTCTGCCTTCAATTTAACTAATAACACGACCAGTGACTTTCATCGTTTCAATACTTCTGATGTTCTTAAATGTTTGAAATCTCTTAAACCTTCCCAGAGTCTAGGCCCTGATGGTATACCTGCCATTGTTTTAAAGAAATGTGCTGATATTTTAAGTAACCCACTTACAAGCATTCTCAATACTTCTTTTTCTAATAATAATGTACCTTCTCTGTGGAAAGATATTAAAATCATCCCTGTACCCAAGTCTGGTTCTGGAGATAGTGTTAAGTTTAGACCAATTGCCATTACCTCTCCTTTCTTGAAACTGATGGAGAAATTACTCTTACAAAAACTCATTCCCTCCCTAAGCTTCTCAAATGATCCAAAGCAGTTTGCTTACAAACAGGGTAGAAGTACTTTGGATGCTGCTGCTGTGTTTCATCACAACATTGTATCCTCCTTAGACAAAGGGGCCAAGTATGTCCGTTGTACTTTCCTTGATTACACATCTGCTTTTGACTCTGTACCTAGAGGCCTTTTGTTAAACAAGCTTAGCCTTACACAAACTGAGTCCTGGGCTATCAACTGGCTGCACTCTTACTTCTCCAATAGGATGCAGTACACGGTATATAATGGTGTAGCTTCCTCTCCTTTGCTTACTGAAGCTGGTGTTCCTCAGGGTGCTGTTCTCTCGCCGTTTCTCTTTTCCTTCTTCTTACATGACTTACCTCTCTCAGACGAAATCAACTTCGTCAAATATGCAGATGACCTGACTGTTTCGCTTCCCGTTAAGTCTCAGTCAGACTGCTTCAAATTAAATAGCTTCCTGTCGGACATCAGTCAGTGGTCTAAAATAAATGGCCTAACGCTGAATCCCTCAAAATGCCAGACTGTCGACTTCTCCTTTAGGCATAAACGAGATCTACAAACACTAGTAAGCACTCATGATGTCTGTAGAATCGAGGGGACTATAATTGAAACAAAGTCTAATGCAAAATACCTCGGATTAGTTATATCTTCCGACCTTACTTGGTCATCTCATATCCAAATGATTTCCAAGAAAGTGTTTCGTCTAACCTACTACATTAAGAAACTCAGACTAACTGGAGTCCCTCAACCTCTGCTTACACAATTTGTCAACTCTCGTATCCTACCTATTCTACTTTACTGTTCCCCGTTAGTCTTTCCTGGGTTACTGAAAAAGGATTATACCATCCTGAGAAGGATGTTGAAGGTAGTTAGCAGGACTAGCGGTGTAAAACTCAGTCAGCTCGTCACAACATTAGTGGATAAGCATCTGAATACATGTGAGAAATGGTCTAAAACCATACTCTCTGACCCCCAACACCCCCTCTATTCCCAACTCTCTCCCTGCATCTCATCAGGTAGAACCAGAAATCAGTATAAAATAATATATGCTCGCACAACCAAGTATAGGAACTCAACGATACCATATTTGGCCCGTGTTCTAAGTGACAGAGACAATGTTAGGCGTGAAACCTATGACTTGCTTTGTTGTTAATAACATAATTTTGGCCCTTGTTATTTCCCCCTTACACTCTCTTATTTGTACTCTATAGTGAACAACCTTCTTAAACATACTTAGCTGCTTAAAATTATTATCATTGGCTTACATTTTTATTCTTTATTCTATTCCTTCTTTGTACATCTACTGGGTCCGACTATATTATCACTATGATTATTAAAAATTGTCCCGTCATTAACCATCATGTAACATTAGTTTTGTGGTTGTTCTTTGTTCGGCACTATTTAACTGACAATCTTGTTTGTTATTGCCACTATCACCATCTTAAAAATTTTGTATTATGCATGATTCCTCACACTGCCACTACAAACAACCGCATTAGTACTGACAAAAAAAAAACAACCTGAAATGTTTATCTTATGATTGCTTAGTGTTGTTCAATCAAATTAACTGATCATCTTGGCTATAAACATTTTTTAAGAACATCTCATAATTTCCCGTATGATTATAGCTGTTACTGTTCACCACGCATACACATATCGTAGCTTCCACTAACCAATACTGAAATATTTTTTTTCATTATTTGTGTTGATCTTCTTTTTTACTCAGTATTTTTATTTGCATTTTTTTTGGTTATTTCTGTTTCTTTTTTTTTGGGTTTTTTTTTTATATTTTATTTTTTTATAATACTCCTTTTAAATGTACGATGAAATTAGATGCAATATTGTAGATATGTGCTGAAAATTCCACACTGTACCACAAGTACTGTTTCTGGAATAAAGCGAAATTGTTATGTTATGTTATGTTATGTTATGTTAATGGCCAGTCTGAAAATTGGTCAGTTGAAGTCAACAAACCAGAATCTTCAAATGGATAACATGTATGTAGATAACACCTTTATAAACTGAGTAACATATGAAATCCATTTATTAGCTGTAGTTTAGCGGTAAAATTCACAATTGTAATGGGAAACGATCCTAGTATTCATTTCCTCGACTTGAACTTATCAAGGAGGACTAATGGAACTCTGAAGAGATCGATTTATAGAAAGCCATTGGTTTTGTAGGGATTTTGTGTTTGATTGTATGCAGCAGGAACCCAGAAGTTCTTGGGTTCCAGTTACAAGGTCTTGGGTTCGAATCCGGTGGGTGCATGCTGATGAAGATTCCCAAACTGGGACGAAACAGTTGTCCAGTACTACCAGGTTTTCCAATGATTCTCTTACTAATGTCACCTCATTATAGAAAGCTGTCATGGGAAGTTCAACTGATAAAATTCTGCAGCTGGGTACCCATTGGTCAAAATCCAAACCTGATCTAGTCATTTGCCACATACAATCGGTACATATTTAGTCCTGCTGCTGTGGAGCAAGAGTTAAATTTCCCAGGAAAAATTCTCATGGAAAATGGATTTCTGCTACGTCTTATAGACAAAAAGATACAGTCGAAACCTATGGAATGTGAATTAATGTCCGTAACCAAGAAAATGCTGTACATAAACTTGGAGTTCAAAGGTGACTTAGCTGTCGACATTATTAAAAGAAGGATCTCACAGTCTCTGGAAAGGAAATTCCCAGCTGCAACGTTGAATATAGCCATTACTATCCAATAACCTTAAAGGAAAGATTCTGCAGTTGACCGATTCTATGTTCTTTTAGCAATTCACCTGCTCATATGGAGTTAGTTATATGGATCTTTAGACTCCGGTTTTGCCCAAGAGGGTGCAGGAACACTATCCTGCATGGTTAAGAAGAGGTGAAAGTGGAGTTATAAGAAGCACAACCATTGAGCAGTTGGTCGATACTGATAACCACATCTCTACGACCTCCACCTTTACAGTTATCTACAAGGCGAAAAATAATTTGCCCAAATCATTACGTGTCCGACATATCTGTACTGCTGAAGCTTTTGCCGTCGATTTAGAAAAGCAAGACTTGTGTATACAGAAAAAGTTCTTTCGACTCCTCCAACTTTCATGGTCTTAATCCCTCTATGCTAAAGTATAATAATCCCCGTTCATATTTCGGCTCTACTTATTTTTCGTTTTGTTTATTTTTTTACTCTTCCATTATTACGTCAATTGTTGCTAATATTATTATCACTCTGAACTGTCCCCGGTATTAATTCAACCGTCTCATTTGTAATTCCATTATGGGTAAATTTTGTTTTGATAAAGTCTCACAGTGTTATACAGTAATGTATCAGTAAACATTACTGTATAACACTGTGAGACTTTATCAAAACAAAATTTACCCATAATGGAATTACACTCTACCACAGAGCTTAAGTTTTATTCTTATATCAACGTCTCATTTGTCATTCTAAACCAGTTTCATTTTGCAACGATAAGTTCTATATAATCAAATTTCACACAATGTTACGTACAGTTTTTGTTTTATTTATCTACTAATTTATCTACACTAATTTTACACCCCCTTCCAGCGTCTATACTTCCTACGAATTGCTGCACATATGACACTAACTGTTTTACTACTTGACATCATATTATGATTATAGTCACAAACAGTATAACTACATTTCATACTGTTATCCTTTTATGTACTCACACTTTTGGTTCAATCCCCTCAGCAGATATAATTTCCAAAAAACTGGATATATATAGCATTGTACAGCTTGATAATAAATTCGCTGAAAAGTCTCTTCGCTGAATCACTTGTTCTGATTTTCTATATGTCACAATGGAAATTTTCCAATGATTGGGTGATGAAACATGGCGTAGAGTAGAACGATAGCGAAGTAAGGTGATAATCAATGTTTCTGAAATCTCTACAACATTTCTTCAGGTCATTAAATTAAGTGATGCCAGACTAGAATGAACTGAATTTCGGTATCTAGTAGTGAAACTCAAATGACAGGAACACTTGCACTTACAGCACAAAATTAGAAACTTCTTGAGAATAAGGAACTCCACCTTTGGCATAAATAAACGGTGAAGAAATACGGAAATCGCTTATTACTTCTCAAAAGTTTCCGGCATCTATTCTCTTTCTCTGAGTTTAAAATGATTAAACAGAACTGCGTAATATCTACTCATCTCTCTAATGAAATGGTTGAGTGGCATGATCGTTGTTGTGATACTTAACCAGATACTTTACTCAGAATACCCGATGCATAAAGTTTCACTTGTTACGACTGTTTGGTGAAATCTGTGGCAGAATTTCATTTTCAGTATTGACCAAGAGAAAAAAGCAACTTGTTAATCAACAAATCCAACAGATGGACCAAGCAGAAAATGAACATTCCCTCTGTTTAAATACAGATTTTATGAGGAAAAAATCATTATTAAATGAAAATATTGACCAACGTAAGTTTTTTAAGTTGACAGTATTCTCTCTCCAGTAAGATGTTTGTCATGCTTTAATCTGATATACAATAACACTTAGAAAGAAACAGTTATTCATGAAGTTTCAAATAAATGAAGACATGGCGAGTGAAGTCCTATTCAGAGTAACGTCTGCGACCATATAAGGGACTTCTATTGCTGCTAGCGGCTAACCAATCATCAGTGCTCAAGTAAAAGTAAAGCTGCTTCACTGTGCATATAAAGTGTCCATTTACAAATATAACTGCACCTGTGGAAATAGGTGTATACATGGAGAAGAACTAGACAGATCACCAAAGGGTATTACTGAACACCTTCATTTATGGTTCAGTAGAAATCAAACGAAATCCAGAAGAGGCTAAATTTTGTCTTATTTGGTTGATAATTGTCATCAAGTGTACAGAAGAGGCACTTTCATGGTCATTTATCTTATCCCATTAGACATCTCAAAAGGTGTTAAAACTTTTCTTCTACACATGGCTGAAATTACAAGAATTCGGTATAATCACCTTCGTCTTTGCATTCGAAAGAAGTTTCTTCCACCTTTGTCCTTTACTCAGTCTAATTAAATTTGGTAAACTAAATAAAGCTTCGCGTCATTTTATTATTTTTCACCTCTTCATACATTTTTCATCCTTACTGAAACTCTGTTTATCTGTCTGTTTCATCTTTAGTATTAGGAAACCTCTAACTTTTGAAAATCTGATTTTGACCTTAACTAATTATTGCAGCGTTCATATTATGCCATCTTTATTATCCTTCACGCTGATTGCATCAATTACTTCCTATGTCCAATATCATCTGGACTTGTGCAGACTTGGCAGCCACACCGTCGCCTTCTTGAGCTTTGTGTAATTTGATTAGAAAAACAAAGTCATAACTTCAGTCTAGAATTCCATATAAGAACGACTTCTATTGGATATGGAGCACGGTATAAGTGAAAATTCAGTCCTTACAATTTTAAACAAGATGCCACCTCAATTCTATACGCTTGTACACCTTCAATTACTGAGTGTAGCTGAATACGTCACCACAAAACGTGTTTAACACAATTCATTTGTTCAGAAAGAGTGTGTTCAGCCCTTCTACTTCCGGTACCTTTCACCTGCGACCTAGAATAATTAGTTATTTTCCTCATGATATCGGATGACTGTACATATAATCTTCATTTGTACTGTCACTCTCATCTTCATAATCAGCATCCGACTGTGCTGTAATACCATGTTTTGACCTAAGTCTCACAGTTCGTCACGAAACTAAACACTCCACGATCCAGATGTTATGAGGCGATAGTTATTTTCTCCTCTACGTGTCTATAAGTATACTCATTCTACTTCCACGTTTAAAACGACTGACCATCCTACATTATATAAACACTTGCATCAATTTATCCTTATCATTACTATTATCAGCGGTAGTATTAGTATTAGTCTTATTGTAATCACATCGATTATTATTCCCTAAATAATTTATATGCCTCAACTTTCACTCGGTTAAGCGCATTGTCTATAAATGTGCATGATTAATAATCTGTTGAGGTTAGTTATGACCTGCAGACGTATTCACATGCAAAATATAACAAACAGCAGTGGAATTTTATATGTCGCGGACAGCGTTACGTGTATGCTGAGTTACCTGTTCCCAGAGTCTTATAGATTGAGGTCGATGGTAGGTTACTACTGATGTATGTAGTTGGTTGGAAATCATTCATGTGAAACGGTAATTCCTGCTGAACAGATATAAGTGATTTCAACAGTGGACGGCAGATTTACTATTTCGGAGCGAAGCATATCAATGCTGTACCTAGAATGATTCATTCAGTCGAGAGAGTTGGATAAGTGAATGTCACCAGAGTTCTGGCGATATCCAGAGTCAGATTCGTTATTTGGAAATTATTTGGAAGTAATTAATCTGGAAATGATGGATTCGATGTCATCGAGGAACTTTTCGAAGGGGCGAGATAGAAATTCTCATGTTACACTTGTTTTAAAATTATGAGTAATCCTTTCGAGTTTGACTTCCAGGTATGTACTTGAAGCGGATAACACTGAATAGAGTGGTTCTTCGAAATACGCGAATCGTCAGCGAACATCAGAAAATACAACAATAATTCGTAGATCATTTATTTCTCACTAGTCCAAAGCTTACCACCTAAGTAGAAAAAGAGGTACAAATGTAATAGTAGATCTCAATACCGTCTACTATTGATTTTATATATGTTAAGAGTTATAAGATACATTTTGGCATCAAACTCACTAACTTTGATGTAGTTCTGATTACAGTCAAGCGGGATCACAGGCTCTAAGAAGCAACTTGATTTATGAGTTGAATGATATTTGGTTAATATTAGAAACAAGTCGGAGAATGAATGTTTATAAGCTGGCTGGAAATTAATGTTTTCAATGTGTAACCTCATTATTCTAGTATGGAAATACGCGCCTCAGATATGCTTCACTCCAGCATATATAAAAACAAATTCTCTTTTTTGTACGAAAATCTGAACTGTTCTGTGTGTCTTTGGCAAACAAATTTCTCATCCTCTGTGCGAACGGAGTTTTAGTCACACTTTGTGTGGTTTGAATTTTCAGAGGCTATAGGTCTGATTTTGAAAGATATGGAGGACGCATGCCCCACACTCAATCTCTCTCTCTCAGGCTTAGAACGTGCTAGTAAACTAGGCTACCTTCATTCGACTACAGCTGCCTTCTCTCGATAGTGAAGGTGAGATGCGTCAACAGGAAACGAGAAGAAACAGGGGACCCTAACAGACACTGTAATAACCATCAGTCTATGGCTGGCTCAATACATATTCAGAAATGGAGATGAAGTGGAAATACGTTGAGGAGACATTCAAGTGATGGCATAATCCAACCGGAGTGTTAGGTGTCGAATAAGGAGTGACTTGTATCCACGAAAGTGCAGTGGACAATACTATCTGTGGAGGAAATGAAAGCATGCGGTTGAGAAGTCCCACAGCCTGTTTGTAGTGATTTCAAGTAACTACCCTAAATGTGGGTGTACTACTGAACCCATACGTTCCAAGTGGAAAACAAAAAATTAATAGTAAAATGCATCATAGTCAGGCTGCATGAATCATATGAAATGAAATATGAATAATAAAATGGAACTGCATCATTTGACTTTGCCTCCTGCATAGTTAATCCTAAACTGCATAATAGTATGAATGTGAGATACATATTCTCTTTCAATTTTCTACAGAAATTGTCAGTACTATCGATGTGTTTGAATGATGATTGATGAATGGTGAGTAAGCATTGGATACTTCCATTTATATACTACGATAATCCAAAGCCTGTTGGTCTATATAACACAAAGTGTATCAAGGGAATTTATCGTGTTTCATTCATACTACTAAATTTTGATGTGAGTAAGCTAGGCGATATCACCTGAAATAAGAATTGAAGTTCACTGGAGTGTTTTAATTTTCTAGAGCAAGGTAGAAAATTGTATTTTTGTATTTCCCAATGAATGAAAAATAAAACGATATTGTTGTTTTTACTAGCATTTCGCTATTTAAAGCTGCCAATAGCTTTATCAAAGTATTATTAAACCAGAATCTGCGAAATCTCAGCTTATAACAACTTAATCATGTTTCCTCAGCATGGGGTCATTTTCGCATCGTGAAGTTGACCAATTGGGAAAGAATACAAAACCAGGTGTAGATTGCTGGATTTGATAAGTGTATAAAATTATAAAAGCAGCGTTTGTTTGCATAACTGAAACTGCTCATCACGTTGGTGTTGATTTTGTCATTTCATGGAGGGGGCTGTTGTAACCAGGTTAAATTCTGGCTTAATTATATTTTGATGAAGCTATTAGCATTATATTTTGAAATGTCAGTAAAAACAATATCGTTCTGTTTTTCCTTCATTGGGAAATACAAAAACTTTTGTTGTAATGAATATCGTATACACAATGCCCAAATTTTTTTAAACTGTTAAAAGTGAACTTGGGTTAGACATGCATATCTCCGATCTAATTTGTTTTTACTGTTATTTCCATTTCGCGATTGTTTGATTAGAGTTACATGTTAGAACTGTTTCAACATGTCTGCTCCTAGTATTGAGCTTCAGAGATGTCTGAGAATTGACTTGAAGTCATTTTGATGGATGATGTCTAGCAGCGGACCACGGATCTCTTCTGTGGAATTCAATGCGCAACTACTTGTCTAAGTTAAACCGATCATTAGAGAAATGCCAGCTAGGGTTAAATATTAACCGGCTTATAGCGTCACTCAGTGTAGCGTATAGCCTATTGATCAATTTAAATTTGTGAACAAAAATAGTCAGATAACAATTAGAAAGGCTTATATTTATGTCTAGATGAATAAAGTTCACAAAGTATTTTGTTAGGGCTTATCTTAGCTGGTGTCTTCATCAAATGCCTAAGGAACATCGAATCGTCGTCTACATAAAAGATATATAGACAGTAGTTTAACGGTGGAGCATGGTATTGTTATTTAGATGAATTGTTCATGTGGCAAAATAGCATACAGTTATGACAAATTGCAGAAATGGTTATAATAATAACAAAATATTGTTAATAAGGCTTATATAGGTGATAAGAATAACAAAGTTAGTATATGCATATATGTAGACAATTCAATAAATAAATAAATTAGGTCAAATCAAATGGAACGATAATCAGAGTTTAAATAAATATCATAAAAGTACGAAGGAGAGAGATGATAAGAAAGGGTGGGAGGGTTTTGAATAGAACTTACCTAGGCCAAGAGAGAGACAAAGGTAGAACAAATTTCTTTTGTATACAAAGACTAGGATTGTTCTCTCGAATTCCCATAGCTTCGGCTAAGTGTAAAAGACGGGTTCTGATTCCGTTCGAAAGACTCGGTAGAATGCGATAAACAACTTTGAAAGCACTATTTTTGTCCACTTGGTGACCACTATCAATCAAATTAGCCAAAATAGAACTTCGTACGGATTTTATTTGACCTTTTCCAAACCATGAAGGAAGATGCTCATTAATGCGTTTGTTAAGCTGTCTAGTTGTTCAGCTTATATAGCTTTCTCAACAGGAGCAACTAAATTTATAGATACACATGGAAGTGGCACAACTAGGTAGCTTATCTTTCACTTGAGCAATCAAAATTGGTTGGCTGGACAAAAATAGTGCTTTCAAAGTTATTTACCGCATTCCATCGAGTCTTTCGAACGGAATCAGAACCCGTCTTTTACACTTACCCGAAGCTATGTTAATTCGAGAGAACAATCCTAGTCTTTGTATACAAAAGAAATTTGTTCTACCTTTGTCTCTCGCTTGGCCTAGGGAAGTTCTATTCAAAACCCTCCCACCCTTTCTTATCATCCCTCTCCTTCGTACTTTTATGATATTTATTTAAACTCTGATTATCGTTCCATTTGATTTGACCTAATTTATTTATTTATTGAATTGTCTACATATATGCATATACTAACTTTGTTATTCTTATCACCTATATAAGCCTTATTATCAATATTTTGTTGTTATTATTATAATCATCGTTATTAACTTCGTTCAAAACATTTACCACATTATTATTATTATTTGATCTACGAAATCACCGTCATTGGTTAAAATTTTATATATATAAGTCTATGTAAATTAGAGTAAAGCCTGAAGAAGATCTAATTGAAAACAATATTGTTCGCTTATATGTCTTGTTCTAATATTATAAATGGAAATATTTAAAGAATTTTAAAAAAATTGCAGAAAACCCACGTTGATACCTCCATTGGCATATAGTCTTCGGATTGTGTTTCTTTTTTCTGTTTATGCTTTCTATATCATCTCATAGATATCTTTTATTTCTTCTTTTCGCAACCTCATTTGTCGCTCAGCTAATCAGTATACTTGCAGTAGAGATCATATACAATATACTACGTACAAAACTTATCAGTAGCATACGCCACAACAATTTGATTGGTTAGGGTGAGAAATGGTCTACTTCTGAAATTCTTTAATGGTACAACTTTAATGATATACTCTTAAGTTTCATCACTGATGAAGAGTGGAATTTTACACTTCATTTCTCACACATCCTATGTGAAAGTAGAGAAATGCTGGTCCATTGTAGTTTGGAACCTAGTGAAAACGAAGGTATATAAAACAATTCAGTAACATTATCAGTTAGATAACCCTAGTAGATACAAATGGGAAACTTATCAGAGTTTTGATAATATTGTCGACAAATGTTTAAAAAAATGCTCAAAATAACACCCTTAACTATTGGATGACGTCAAAGATTGTGGGTGTGGACAATAACGATATATGTCTGGTAGCCAAATCGTAGCATAGAAGAAGACATTAACTATGAATTATGGCGATACATATCGATGCAGACGCCTTAATTAGTCACCACATCAAATGCATAGTGTATGAAAGTGTCGTACAATAGCAACGGTAACTTTGAAGACAAGTATTAATATAAGTTGTATTTCCAGTACTTTAACTGATATATATATAATAAATATCTTAAATACCTAAATTTTCGTATTGAAGTGCCTAAAATATTATTCTCGCTGCCACACAGTCTGCAGTCTATTGACTGTTTGTTCCTTTCATTGCGATATCACACACACACACTCATCGCCCTGAAAAAAACGAGTTACCTTGAAATATTCAAAGTAACGGAGAATACCTAATAGCTTTGCAGCATGTCAACTACATTAAAATCCTGAGCAGCAGAGTTTAGTCAGCCTTCAAATCACTCAACAAGGATAAACATCACCAAGTTATGGCTAGTTGTTTTAAAGGAATAATTTGTAGATACTTTTTTCTACCATGAATTACAAATTACTATGTAGTTTTCAGGCTTTTAATGTGATTATATACGGATATGTAATTCGCATTTATGATGTGTCATTGTTGATAAACAATTCTTCTTGTTTTTTTTTTACGTGTTCTGATTCTGTTATTCGAGTTTGAAGTTACGTCTTGCTGAAGGATGACTAGGTGCACGAAAGTTTGCTCCAGGTCTTGCCTGGAGACGATCTACAAATACCTAAATGAAATTCCTATTTTATTACTTTCAGAGACTAGTAAGAAAAATGTTCTTTTAAGAAAGTGATTTGATTTGAACCTGTTCGCAATTAAAATCTACTACTACAAAATGAACTTTCTTGGTTTTCTCGTAAGAAGCTGTAACTAGTGGGGTCCACCAGGTTTCAGATTACGACAAATACTTGCCGTTAACACTGATTGGAGGCGGCGCTTAAATTCGCAGATTAATAGAAGTTAGAAGTGATGTTCAACAGAATAGTGGCTCCAGTGGTTGAAAGGTCAACGGGCTAGCCTGGTAACGTGAAGGTCCTGAGTTTGATTTCCGGTAGAGTCGTAGGGGTGTATTACTGCAGAGTCACAAAATGCAATGAAATAGGCGTCAAATACCCTCTGTAATAGAATAAATGTTTTTGGAAAATCCCTCGTAAACGATTCATTTACTATATTATTACTTATTTGAACATTCCAACCAACATTGTAATTAGGAACCATTTGTCTCCTAGACAACATATCATTGTTCTGAAATTTGCATATCAGCCTTATTATTTATCTTTGTTTCTGTTTAATTTCTCATTTCAGTGTTCACCTTTGTGGTTGTGTGATGAAATTAATAAGGTTTTATCTCACAACCGCGATTTTGTTTGAGTGGATGAAGGTCATTCTGACATAGTTTTGATCTCACCTTGCAATTCCTACAGTTCATTTGGTTAAATAATTTTGTTGTACAATACTCAGTTTGTAACTGAGATGAAATTTGATCTATATACAACTGGCTAGTGGCTTTGTTGACATAATTTTGCTTTTTGATATGTTGGCTGTTTTCATGATGAGTTGGCACCATTTAGAGAACCATTGGAAAACCACCTGGAAGTGCTGTAAAACCAGCTGCTTCGTTCTAGTTTAGGACGCTTCAACAGTACGTATCCACGCCGCGGGTATCAAACCCAGAATTTCCTGGTTACAAGGCCAGCGATCTCGTCGACCATTAGGTCAGTGGGACCCCATACAGTGGCCAGCTCATGAATTCTAACTTCTACCGATTCATGACATAGCGCGACCATTTCGCAATGTCTTCATCGATGAGTTATTATCTCACCTTCAACCTGCTGTACCCTACTAGTCATGGCTTCCCACCCACTTCACAAGTGAACTTCCTGAATAGGCCCAGTCGCTAGTGAGCATCAGATTAATTTTCAAGTATTGATTTTGCAGGGATTTCGTTTGATTCGTTGCAGGATCTCATCATGAGCTGACATCAGTTAGAGGGGATCCGTGACTAATAGGATACGGAAAGTTGAAGGTGAGAAAGTAACTCATCGAAGAAGATACTGCGAAGTGGTCGCGCTTTGTCATATATTGGTAGAAGTTAGAATTCATGGGTTGGCCACTGGATGGCGTCACAGAGACTTAATGGTCTACGACCTCACTGGCCTTGTAACCAGGTCGTGGGTTCGAACTGTGGTGGTGAGTACGTACTGCTGAAGAGTCCCAAGCACTAGGACGAGGCAGCCGGCTGACCAGTGCTCCCAGGTGGTTTTCCAATGGCTTTGTAACTTATGTCAGATCATGACGAAATCCTCTAACTAATCAAACAAATTCCCTATAAAACCAATACTCGAAAAGTTTTACTATGTTATTATTATTGAATAGTGCAGCTGATTTCATCGCATCAACCGTCGTTTTACTATGCGTAACTCAATGAATTTCCGGCTAAATATACAGCAGAACGCATAATTGATTCCAGTTCATAACACTTGGGCTTCGGTCTCTACACTCTCCCTCCCTAAAGTCAGTTCGTGATCAACTGCCTAACAAGTAATAAAATCAAAATGTATTTTTCGTCGGTGGCACAACGGTAGAATGCTCGCCAATAGCTCGCATTAGCTATATAGACGATATGAGCCTGGGTTAAATGGTTCTCATGGCTCGCTTATATGACTGTGTACGACTTTCTGTAGTCATGGCAGACGTATGGAAGCCATTTATATGCTAAATCGGTTGGCAGGGATAACGATTTCATTGAATTTGGTGGCTGCTGGCTTCGTTTATAGGGGGATATTGTCACCATAGCGTCACTATGCGTACTACTTTTGCATATAATAATATTTTTGGCCAGTCTTGTATGCGAGATGAGTTCTATTGGGCCTGACTATGCAGTGCATAATTGATTGACGTGATTAATGATCAGCGTAACAGTGCTTACCTATGCATTACTATGTATACAAACGTTGCGAATAGTCCACCGAGGGAGAGGGCTCTCGAGTGGTTGCGCCACAGGATGATCCTGCATGCCAGTCTCATCTCGCAAGAAGCAGGGATGAGTGTGTTTGGTTCTCCTGAAAACCATTACCCAATCAATGGGTGTATCACTGTGTGAATAAACTGGTTGATCCTGCCAGTAGTCATATGCTTGTCTCAGAGATTAAGCCATGTACATCCTCTATTGCCAACAACGCCTCATGTAGTTAAGGGTTCAATCCCCGGCCACCGACGCACTCCCTTTTTACCTCGCTAAATTATTAATGAGACTGGTAAACAGGGAAAGTTGGGCATGAGGCTAACAACCCTATCCCGTAAAAAATAAACACCACTGCTACCAAAACTTCAAGCCTCTAGTTTGAAGCCCTATATTCCAGAACTGGAAACGTACAGGAATAAAAAAGCACTTTAATTAAGTACAAGTTATTTCCTTATATTCCACACTTAATATAGAATTTATTAAAATTATTCACAATTAAAAAAAAGAAATACCAAACAATGCAAAAGTAAACAATATTCCATCATGTGGGAAAATAAAATTTTGATTGTGTGCATTTTGAGAAATTAAATACAAAATTATTATTTATCAAAAGTTAACACACTTCACAACTGGAATGATACATATTGTATTACTGCTATTCCGTGGAAAATACTTCCTATCTAAATATGACTACGTGAACAGAATAATCTAGAATAGAAGGTTTTATTAAACTGCCTATTCAATTCTCCTGTCACCTGTTCATTTTCCCATTTTTTCAATATCCAATACTCTAAACAATCATAGGCAAAATCATAAAATCCAAGATTGAATTTATTAGCAAAAAATTCTGGCCTCTGTGTAAAATCATGCAAATGTTGTACGCCGAATATGCATATACCACGAACTAAACGTTTTGATGCACAATAATTAGGCCACCATAATTTATATCGTGCAACAAATGCTGATCGAGAATTTTTTGTATTTGATTGATGAATTTTAAGGCAGGCACCAGGAGCACCAAGTTGTGGATTATACACAAGTGTACTGAAAAACATTTCATCGGGTACTTTTAGCAGATGTTCTTCTTCTTTGAGTAGACTTAGCAATTCAAGGGAATGTTTATCATGCAGTATATAGTTAACCATATCGCGTCGTAGAACAGAATGAAAACTTCCTTTTATCCATGTGACCTATTGAAAATAAATAAGGTTTGCGAAATTCATTAGCATAAGATTAAATCTTTGTTATTGCCTATGACACATATAATGTATTATAACATATATAAAGGATATCTCAGAAATCGTACAAGACTCTTCAAACCTTTAAGGAATCGACGTCGTACACAAACCAACAAAGTCACTTCACTCAATTCTATGTCAACCAAAAGACTCAACAGCGAAAGAAGATAAAACCAACATCATCTGCAAAATAAATTGCAACAACTGTGAAAAACACTATACTGGCCAAAGTGGACGTCCCCTTCGTCTTCGTATCCACGATCATAAGCTAGCCGTCAAAAGACATGATAACCACTCCCTCATATCACTACATACAGCCAACCACGGACATCAATTTTACTGGGACAACTTTCAAATATTAGACAAAGGAAACAACAAGAATCCTAGAGAATCTTTAGAAAGCTGCCTGGCATTCCAGTGAACCATCAATCAATAGACACATCGAGATAGACAAAATTTACCAACCGCTAAGAAAGAAACCTCACATACAATGGGTCAAAGTTCAAGTCAAAGAAACAATCAGTTCCAATACAAGCAACCTAGAAGATGTGAAAACACACAAAAACAACCAATCACGTCCAAGATCACCAGGAGAGATGATTAATAAATTCGTGGAGAAATCTAAAAGCTCACTTCAATTAAATTGAAGTATGCGCTGAAGATGTCACCTAGTAAGGTGATGAAAGCTTCGCAAATCAACCATCCAGCTCAGAGAACACAACCACATCAAAATCATCCACCTGAGCTACAAATCTTCTCTATCATATCTAAGGTATTGTACTTCAGGTAATTAATTCTCTCAGATTTACATCATTATCAGGTAACTGCTCAAATTACATGCCTTTTACTTCACTATTGTTGTAAACAATTCCAAAGACAGTCACCCTTTTCACATATATATACACAGCAGATTTTCAACTACAGGCGACGTTTCCGACGATTATGATGCTAAAACCAGAATCAGAAAGGAAAGAGAGACCTTCATCACTTTGAAATCAGTTTGGAAATTTTCTGCACTGCACTCGCCATTTTTTAATCCTTTATGTTCCCAGTGGAGCATAAGGCTTCAAGCTAGAGGCTTGGAGTTTCGGTAGCAATGGTGTTGCTAGCCTTATGCCCAACCTTCCTTTTTTACTGGTCTCATTACTGGCTTAGCGAGGTAAAAATGGAGTGCTTTGGTGGCCGGGAATTGAACTCCGGATCACATGCGTGTTCGGCGAGCATCCTACCGCTGTGCCACCGGCGCACTTTTCTTAGTCTACCTGAACAACGTGTTCTCCAACAGGTCATCCATAACGGCGCCGTGCTTAGCGCCGTGGACGCCCTACTAACATGAGCACTCATATGCCAGAACACTCTGTCTTGCGAAACTCCACTTCATGGCCTCCAAGTAGCTAGAATAATGGCATACACTACCACGTCCAGTCGCACTCAGAATAAACAACAAAATTCGGATCTCCAATACCATAGTTAAGTCAGTCAGCTTTCTGTACAGGTCAGAGATTTAGCGTGTCAGCAAAAGCATTCCCAACAGGTCACTATGGAGTTTCATCAACAACTGCCTTCTCTGGCTCTATACTGTAGATCAACTGACTAGAAAGGAAAATTAACGAAGAACTCTGAGGACGAACCAACAAAGAATCTAATGACCAATCAATATGTAAAAGGAAATGCAGATGCATCGGATACATGCACTGAGTAGATTGTTGGGTGATATCAAGTGTTAGACAAGCTTTGAGTAGAACTCGAATGAAAAACAGTGAGTTGAACATGGACCTTAGGGTAACATGGAGTAGATGAGAGCGTATGCGAGACCGTGTAGGCAGATTGTAGAGGACACGATGAAAAATGGAGATGTGCTGTGAAGCCCTGTGTTCGACCCGGAATCGAAGGGAATAATAATAAACACAGTTTTACTACTGTTATCCAATTATTTTTTTAAAGGTTACTTTCATTACGAATCAGTAAACAAGCATTTGGGATAACCAACACAAACTAATACTTGCATATCAATGAGATGCTCACTAGAAGTACGCTGATGATTTAACGATTTCAATGGCTGTTAACTCCCAGCTAGATTGTGCTAAAATAAATAGCTTTCTATCGGAAGTCAGCAAATGGTCTGAGTCTAACGGTCTTAAACTGAATCCTTCTAAGTGTCAAACTGTTGATTTCAGCTTAAGATGTAAACGACAGTTAAAAGAAGTCATCGATTCTCATGACACTTGTAAAATTGACGACAATGATATAGGAATCAAATCAGAAATTAAGTATCTTGGACTCATTCTCTCTTCTGATCTCTCCTGGTCTTCCCATGTCTTAGCAATCTCCAGTAAAATATTCCGCCTGACATTTTACATTAAGAAGTTAAGACACTCGGGTATAACTCAAACCCTCCTCTTACAGTTCATAAACTCTTGCATCCTACCTATTCTTCTTTATTGCTCACCCTTATTCTTTCCTGGTTTGCTTAAAAAGACTATGTCACAATTCGTAGAATACTGAAGACTGTCAGTAGGGTGAGTGGTGTCCCAGTGGACCACATAGTTAACGTCGTTGTCGATAGGCACTTGACTTCGTGCAATAAATTTGCTAAAGGGATTTTGTCTGACTTGGAGCATCCGCTTTACCCTCAGCTTTCACCTTGCATCTCCTCAGGTAGAACAAGGAGTAACTTCAGAAAACTGTATGCTCGCACGTCTAAGTATAAGAAGTCTATGATACCATACTTGGCACGTATTTTATGTGATGAAAATAGTGTCAGGCAAGAATTAACTAACCTTTTTCATCTAGTAAATAAACAATTTCCTCCATCCATCCTTATATACCTTCAAGTTTTACTTTTAGTATTTCTATTATATTTATGGTCCTGTTACTTCTCTGTTTTACTCTCATAATTGCAAACACCAACTTATCTCCATGACGGCTGTAATCTTTGTTTTTTCTTTCATCATATCATGTAGAAAGAACATTATATTCAATATTTTTAAACATGCTACGATTTCTATACCACATTGACAATACTGTGTGACACAAGCCAACGGCAATTTTCACTTGTATTCTTATTATTATTACCCTAGCTGTTATCATTATTATTGCTATTTCCATTTTATATGCTGCATGCTTTTGACACTACCTCTATTGTAAATGTGGAAAATTTTCTGTGTGATTAATTTTACTTATAATTTGAGGAAATTAGATGCAATATTGTGATTAATGCTGAAAATTCCATTCTGTATCACAAGTACTGTTTTTGGAATAAAGTAAATCATTATTATTATTATTATTAGCGACTGACCCTATTTAGGTATGTAGTTAAGTTGGGGTTCTAGTGAGAAGTCGTGATCAGCAGGGTGCAGCACGTCGGGTTTGAGGACAAATACCCGCCGAATACACTGGCCATTGGTCACACTATGTCCTGAATTGGCATAAGTTAGAGTTCATGGGTTGGCCATTGGATTGGGTTCCAGTGGCATAATTGTCAACGAGCTCGCTAGCCTTGTAACTAGAAGGTCCTAAGTTCGAACAGTAGTGGTGGTTGCGTGGTGATGAAGAGCCGCAAACCGGGACGAAACACCTGTCAACTACTTCCAGGTTGTTTACCAATGGTCTTCTAACCTATATCAGCTTATGATGAAATCCTGTTACCATTTGGGAATTATCAGATTGAATGAAATAAACTTTTGAAGAGAATTTGCCTTTCACTTTCCATATAAAAGAATAATTTGAAGAATTACCTTCACGAATAACTCCTTGAATTAGCAAAGAGTGAACAATTTCCTAATGAACGACCAGTCAGAGTGCGGTAGCACATGGTCACTAGCAGAAAACTTCTAAGTATATCTGAATTATGAGCATTTTGTATTAATTTGACTAACTTATATTCATACAATTGGTTCCCTTGACAAATTTCGATAAAGAAAGGAAGACGAAATTTACAGTATAGAATGATATCATCATTCTATTTCACGGGTTCTCATCAGCTGCAGACTGCCTGAAAATACAATGGTTGTATATATGATGAAAACATACTTTAATGTTCGAGTGGTAGCGGAGAAGAGATACTATAAAATTGACGCATCCAAAATGAAAGCATTACAATGTTTTTAGTTTAAGTTTTCATCATCAATTTACACGCTTTTAAAGTTGAAAAGAGGGGGGAGGGGGGGTAAGACAGAAAACAGAAAAAATTGATTAACAGAACAGTGTTAGCTTGTACGTTCACATAGCAACTCCAAAAAACAAAAGCGATTACACATTTGGTAGATGGTGATTTTTCAGTGAGTTGAGATCACTGAGGTTCGAACCAATTAATGTAATCAAAACAATCAAACCAACTGCATTTTGATTTTGATAACATTAATTAGTCATCTAATTCAATGATCTCAACTCACTGAACAAATCTTAATCTCATAAACTGTAACCGCTTTTGAATAAGACATTAAGAAGACAAATTTCGCGAGATGATGATCATTTCGTAGTTTCTTTACAACCGCTTTACAACTAACATGGTTAACAATGATAAAATAAAGTTCATGAAAATTACTCAATTAAATAAAAACAAAAGTACATACTAATGACCAATCATATTAAGATAGGTCATGCAGTCCAGGGTAGGCGAAGATTGAAGTCTATTGATTTTTATACACACAGTTTAGGCTGAATGTGATTAATCCAAAGTGCTTCCATCACCTTCAATAATCTTGAATTAGAGTTATGTGAAATAATTGTGAAACAGTCATTAATATTGATTTTGTGACCAGACATTAATAAGTGTTTTGCAATGGATGATGCTGGATTTCTATTAAGATTAATCGCGTTAGGATTTTCGATATGATTTACTAGCCATTTTGGAACATGTTCTTTTCGACGACATTGGAACATTCTGTTAGTTCTACCTATATAGGTGTCACCGCAGCTGCAGGTGAACTTGTAGATACAGTTTGAAGTAGAGTCCACATAATTTCGTCCTTTAATCGTAGGTACAGGGATCGAAAATGTTCGGCAAGTGAGAAAAACCGCTTTTGTTTTTTGGAGTTGCTATGTGAACGTACAAGCTAACACTGTTCTATTAATCAATTTTTTTTCTGTCTTACCCCCCCTCCCCCCTCTTTTCAACTTTAAAAGCGTATAAATTGATGATGAAAACTTAAACTAAAAACATTGTAATGCTTTCATTTTGGATGCGTCAATTTTATAGTATCTCTTCTCTGCTACCACTCGAACATTAAAGTATGTTTTCATCATATATACAACCATTGTATTTTCAGGCAGTCTGCAGCTGATGAGAACCCGTGAAATAGAATGATGATATCATTCTATACTGTAAATTTCGTCTTCCTTTCTTTATCGTAACTTGTATTCACTTTGAACCAAGAATTGATAACAATGTTTGAAACATAGGCATTTAAATGAATTTCTTGATTGGATATGTACCACGAAGTAAGGCAGTATTATCTACTGAATGACGAAGTTTCGAATGCAGTTTATTATTGTTCATAATCATTATAACTGGACAACTCCGAAACTTGATTTTTATAGTTCTCCCCCTTTCTTCCCATTTGTTGAACGGATGGTAAAATTTGGTAAAAGATGGATAGATGGACAGGTGATGAATCATTCCCGTCACACGTATTCTCAGATGATTCGATAAATACAGCTTCAGTTATCAATCTCTCCTTCAATTCTGTTATTTCAGATTTTGTAGACTGCATGTAGTGTAACGTGATTGCTAGATTTCTTATTTTATTATGGCCAACTAATCTGGATTTCGTTAAGTTTTTGTGCTCCACTGATCTACTTGACCGTGACCTACAAATTTGATCTGTGCATTTAACCCCATTCGTATTCATTGCACGTTATTAGATAAACTAAATTGGTTTGTTCAGTGGGCTTCATAGGATTTCTTTACTAACAGCTATAGCACTACATGCATTTACGTGCAACCTTTCAATGGGATTGGATAAGGTGACAATCTTAAAATTTAAAATAATAGAATGGAGGGAGAAATTGATAACTGAAGCTTTATTTATCGAATCATCTGAGAATATGTGTGACGGGAATGATTCAACACCTGTTTCGGACACCTGAAAAGTTCTACAGCCCTCCTAGGACAAACCGGAAGAAAGAAAGGGGGCTATAAAAGTCATTTTTCAATGTTCTATGTCTACAAATGATGATATCATTATGAAAAATAATAAATTGTGTTCGAAACTTTGTCATTCAGTAGATAATACTGTTCTACTCTGTGATACATATCCGATAAATAGATAAATGTGGAATTATATACTACCAAAATGTCTAAGCTTTATACATATATTAGAATAGCATTTACTTTTGCTCATTGTAAATAGAATAAAACCCCATCATGCCTCATTCACTTAAGTGTAATGAATTGCATTAGATACAAAAGAAATTAGTTAGATTATACTCTGTAAAACAGATTTCGTAAATGTATTCAAGAAGTTTAACATTTACATGTGTATAACATCGTCTTTTATTTAAAATCAGGTCATAAAACCAACCTTCTAAAACAGCAGAAAATTAATTTTCAACTGGTTTGTAGCAACGTGATATACTTCAAGCCAGATTATGAATTGACATCCGTTAGAGGACCACTGAAAACCAGAGAACACTGGACAGCTTTCTAGTCTTAGTTCTGAAGTCTCCGATATTACACACCAGTCAGCAGCAGGACGGGAGTTCGGACACAAGACTTTCAAGTTACGAGGAGAACTCTTGGAAAATTCAGCCACTGGAAGGGAATCCAATAGCCCATGAATTCTAACCTCTACTGATTTTTGATATATAGCACTAGTGTCAGTCAAGTTGCGGATTCACTCGCCGAGGAGGTCGTCGGTGGGCACTGCTGAAGAGTCCTAGGCAGTTGTTCAGTAATCTCTGGATTTTAGTGGTTCTCTAACTCATGTCGATCCGTCGTCTAACTTGAAAGTAAAACGTTGATTACTCAAAAGAGTTAAATGAAGCATATTCCGACTTACAAGAACATTTCAAGTTTTCTTTTTATAATGTGTTGAAAAATGTTGTTTCTTACTCCAAATACTTCCAGACATTCAGATTGTTTAGCGTAAGTTACGTGAGTCCAGTCTTCTGACTGTGCTTTACAAATTTGTAGGATAGCAGTGGTTCACGCGAAGTGATCAGCAAAAATTTTTGTATAATTAATATCTTTAGCAGCTTTGTTCACTTATTTCTTCTTATAAATTTGAATAAAGCCAAAAGAACGGTTTGACCCTATATGCTAACACTCTTCACACGTTAAGTTTGTGTTTTTTTAAAGAAAACTAAAATCGATCTGCAAGAGTAGTTACTTCGAGAGAACAGAAAATAGCAGAATACCTTAAATTCTATGAACATGTACCGAAAGGCCTACTTCTCAAAAGATAAGTCGGTTCCAACAGTGCTATTGCCCGGTATCTTGTTGATAAAGGTTATGAAGTGGGCACGCTGCAATCCTTTAACATTATCAGTAGACAATATATTTCACTTCTTCTCACGTTTTCCAGAGCAGCTGCTATCAAAGAAAGAAACAGTTGTCAATCCTTCTTTTTTTATTGACAACTCGATTTCTTAACTATGGCTTTTTTATTTGACTGCATAATCTTTTTCTATAGTTTGGTTTGCAAGGGTTAGTTATGTTTTTACGAGTTGATCACGGATTGATATTAGTTAGAGAACCATGGTTCTTTTGCCTTAATCCGTTCAACTTTGCTTTACTATCTATAACTTACTTCATAGTTTTGTTCGTATTATATGAACTTAACTCACCATATGACTTCGCGGTTAGTTGGTTAATTATCACCAACTTACTCCTCTCTTGTCTTTACTGTACAACTTATCTTTTTAAAAGCGACTGACACTTCATCATCTTAAAAATTAACTTTAACCTTCTGAGTATAAGTTGAATGAATTTAACCTCTGAGTGTTGTTTGTTATTTTTAAAATCTCTTGTTAACTGACATCATGATGTCTTTGCAAATACGCTAGAAAACTACTTGATACACTTTTTATTGTTATTATTATTATTACCCTCTTGGTTCCGAAGGGAACAAAGATTGTTCTATTTTCTGCCTCTATCTTCAGCTGGATTGACGACTACCCATATCCTCTTATCTTCTGTTCCCGAATATGCAATCTCAATTGTCGCCTCCAATTGGGTCTGCATTGCATGTGATGTCATTCGACTTCCTTCACAATGTATACCAAATCCATCTGCATTTTCTCCTACATATATTTTTTGGGCAATCGACTCTTGGTTGGTTTGTTCACAGCGAGAAATTCTTGTCGCCTATTATCTCCGATAGGCTGTCCGGCAATTTTATCTTCAGTATGAAGCCAGTGAAGATGGCAGATATTGATAAAAGTCTGTAACTTTTTAAGAATCCTCCCCATGACACGTTGCCCAAGTTTCTGACCCGCACAAAAGAAGTGACCGGTTTCATATTTGTGTTGAAAATCCGAATATCTTGTTCTCTATGCAGTCTGAGTGTAGTGCAGAAGATTTTCAAACGGGGTTTCAGGTTGATGAAGTCGGATCTTGCCTTTCGGAATCTGATCAGCTTTGACATCTTTATCCTTGCTGTCCAACTACCTGTGGTTGAAATCATGCTTCCTGGCCTGATATGTGAAGGAAGTGACCTCTTTCGAATTTCTCCATTTGATGGTCATTTGTGTTGGTTGTTGTTGCTGTTGTCATTGGTTGTTTATCTTCATCACCTCAGTCTTCTCTATGTCCACCTGGAGTCCTGTCTTCATCGCCTGCCTCTTTTGCCTGTGTTTCGGTTTCTCTCTGTGAGTTTTTCAAGTTTCTGTCACACTAGACATATATCATCAGCGAGATCTATATCCTCACAGAGTCTTCTCATTGGCGATGCAGCGTATTCCTGTCTTCTCACTCCCAGTGCACATTCTGACGCATAATCCAATCCACCACAATTAAGAATATCTTCGGTGACAGTAGGTAGTCAGCCTTGCCTTACTCTTGTATTGACCTCGAACGCTTCGCTAAGCTTTCGCTATAAACATTTACATAACAAACAAAAAATGTGCATATTGCATACGTTTGACAAGAGACCAACGAAATAAAATAATAGTATCATTTTCTTCTGCTCAAACCGCTGGTTTCGCTTTAGCTTATTTAAACAGTAGCATTCCACTGTATTAAATATTGCCGAAACAAAACTATTGTACAATCTTATCCAAAATGTAACCTCAAAATAATAACATGTTTTCATTTTCATTTTTTTTATTACTTGTTACATTTAATGTAGAATATTAATAATATTGTGCGTCGGTGGTCGATTCGCAGTAAGCTCGTCAACCGCAATCGTGGTCAGAGTCATATTCTCAACAGCCCTACTGCTAAACTTCGCCCAACCGACGGTAAACTTAGTAAAGAGGGAGGTTGGACATGAAGCTGGTAACCCCCTCTTCCAGTAAAAAGAATTCAACCACTAGGGAAACTTCAAAGCACATTTTTCAAGTTCCCTGCTCCAATCAGAACGTGAAAGAATCAGAAATAAGTAATAGTACTATACATATATATATATATGATAAATGTGGGGCAAGTACTTGGTTCTTTATAGTGGTTTGTAGTTTCCTCATTAATATTAAGTTTCGATAAAACATTAGGCAGCATATATATATTAAAATCATTGAGTAAGTGCATCGGTGCCACAATGGTTAGGACTCTCGCCGACCATGCACATGTTCTGGGGTTCGAGTCCACGCCGACGCACACCTGATATTTATGGTCGGCCTGCAAAATTTGGGCTATCGATATCCATGCTGAAAATTCCATACTAATACCAAAAATACAGTGTGGAATCAAGCTGTAATCAAAATAAATAAATAAATAAAAATCTCACTTACTGGAAAACTTGGTTTCTTCTTGGGAATTCTATGTTTTGGTCCATTTTTAGCAGAGAATTGTACAACATTCGACATATTCAAGGCTTTTAAAGCAGTCACCAACTCCCAATTTGTACGTAATGGTAATTCTTTGCCATTAATATTAATTAAATACTTCCATTTGACATTTTTATTATTCAGTAGTATGTCAGCACAAATCAAAAAATTTTCAAGTACTGAATAATGTCCCCAAACGACTGGTATACTTCTGGCTCGACTGACAACTTGTACATTATTACCAAAACATTGAGATAATTCAACGACATTTTGATAAAACCATTCTGGAGATTTTTTATCCACATGTATACAGTAGAGATTGTGTGGTCGATAAATTAACCGTAGTAATCTAGCTATCCGGCCAACATCTTCATAAACAGAGATAGAAAATGCAATTGGATAAGCTTTCTCCTCTCTATCGACTTTGATAGGTTGCTGAATTAATTCTTTGAAGTTTTTACAAGATTTTATTCCATTCCATTGACGATAAAGATCTTTACTTGTTGAACGTGTCTTGAATTTTTCAGCTATTGACTGTATTGGTGTTTGTTTCAGAAAAGTTTCACACATTTCAATTGAATCACTTTTCATGTTTTTATAAGCTGGTGTATCGCGATCATTATTTCGCCAGTGGGTGAATACTACTAGTAAAAATAATGTTGTGGTAATGGTTAGAAAGATGCTTAAGGAGTTGTCTCTTATAATAGAGTTAACTTGTCGAATGATTAAGTATTTTCTTGATTTTCTTTGTATATATGATATCATTTTTGAGTATGTTGTACCGCTACTTTCTTGACAAATTCAAACTGAAGAACAAAATTCATTGAATATTTAGTTTAGATACACTTTAAAAAATGTAAGTAACTGTGTACTGCTCATTAGTGATTGAAGTGAAAATGAATCTTGTATGGTTTTCATTTTGTTTAATGGTTAGAGGTAATCGGCGGGAAGCCGTGAATGTTCTTGTTGGCAGTTGCTTGCAAGGCGTATCTGCAGGAATTCATGTCCTCCCAGAGATTTGAACCCATGTTCTACAGTACTGCAATCAGAGATGTTACCAATGAGCTATTCGAATCACAGTTGGTCACCAGGGAGTGCCCAATGCCATATCCTTGGTATGTGGTGCAAACTGAATTTCATCAGTCAAGTTTGAGACACGGTTTGAATCTCAGAGACAGCATCATTTACTCTAATGTTGTAAATACTCCTTGTAAAATGGCTCTAAAAGGTAGGAAACCAAGGTCCACAGCTTCCTAACAGTTGTTCTCGACGATCTTACATCAATTCAGAGTGGACAGTGATGACGGGCCACCTACCTTGCTGACTATGATGCGAATTTGACTGATGGGATTCAGCCTGTGCTAACACATTAAGGACTAGTTGTATGACACTGGTCATTCCTAATCACCAGTCAACGCATGGTTTTAATTTAAATCTGTGATCTGTGATGATTAGGCAAGGTGAACAGAAAAAATATGAAATTTACCCTGGGAATGTCGTATAATGATCACTTTGTTTTATGAACTGAAGGAGGCTGAAATATACAGACCAGTAGGTCTCAGCATGTTAAGTGAAAGTTCCCCCCCCCCGCCATAAGAGTGATGATCTGGTTGATTATCTTGTCAAACTATTTGTGTTTAATGTTTTTTCTTTGTTTTAACTAGCAGATTTTTGCGGCCTTTTCACAAAGTTATCAGTCTAAAGTCAAGTTGTGATTGTCATAGACTAAGCATTTACAAAGTAAGAAAGCTTTTCTTTTCATTTAAGTGGATTATATAGAGCAGTGAAATGCATTCTGCACCAGGAATCGATTACTAGAATTATGTTTCACTATGTTAAATGTTCCCAATTCGTTAATCCTAATTTTGAGGATGATTCGAGTCTCATGTGTCGCACAAACTCAAAGATATACAAGCGAAAATTAACAAGTTGGCACAAGGATGTCAGGTGAACATAAAGACAGCATAGGTGACAAAGATTCTGAACAAATATTATCAAAAAATAATTATCATTAATTGGATAAATCTAAAGGAATCGTTTGATTCCCCACCTGAACTGGCTAGCATCGTTTCAACTTCACATAATCAGACGGGATCTTGGAAAGTAAAGCAGGTGTTCGTCACTCTGAAATCACTATTTATTTTTTCTTTTATTTTTGATTACAGCTTGATTCCACACTGTTTTTTGGTACATGTGTGGAATTTTCAGCATGGATATTGGTAGCCTGAATTTCGCAGGCCGACCATAGATATCAGGTGTGCGTCGGTAGGGGATAGAACCTTGGACCATGTGCATGGTCGGCGAGAGTCCAAACTACTGTGCCACCGATGCACTATGGAGACCCACAGGATTTGACACAATGAACAAGAGCCTATTTCTCAACATTAATGCCAAGTCAACGCTTCTATATGGTTCAGGGATAAGGCATGCGCGTTACTGCGGCATATATAACAGCCTGTTGCCTACCTTCATCATTATTTTCGTTTGCAGCCTAGATAATGAAGACCAGATAAGCAACAAGAAACTTTGATAGCCAGTGAATCAGCCAACAGCCTATCGCCCAAGAAATATACGCCGGGAAATAGAGATGAACTGAACAGGAGACTACTTGCGAGACAGGACTTTGAGTGAAACCTGCGTGAAAAGCAGAGAGTTTGGAATGAATTCAAGGGTGACGTGATGGAGATCATGTGCCAAGGAAAAGCATGGAAACACTTGTTGAAACCAGTAGAAATGTGCCACGGAGATCCTATGTTCCAGTTGAAATGCAAAGAATGATTAGGAAGAGGAATAGTGTCTTTGAAAAATTGTTAAAGTATATGCAGAGTCATGGTATTCCATGAGGCATGTCTTCATTAATATATGTGTAAAACTTGGGCACTGTGGTAGTAAATTATTCCATATTAGTTTGTTTATTAGATGTATCACACAGTGAAACAGTATTAGTATTTACTGGAAGACGTTTCGAACAAGACAAAGAAAACTATAAAACTCAAGTCTCAAAGTCGTGTGATCACAACTGATAGGATTGTGAACAATAAATGTTGTTCGAAACGTCATCCAGTAAATACTAATACTGTTTCACTGTGTGATACATCTAATAAACAAACTAATAAGGCATGTCTTCAATCTGTAATTGATGTTAAGTAAACTGGTTCGATTATGTGATCAGTCTAGTGAACCTGCGACTAGTTTCATTTTGATCACTGAATATTCGCATCATATTTATTTGTTAAAAATGGACTTTTGACAATTTCTCATTAGATTTTCCAATAAGTGAGCAGTTTCATGCAATGAATAATGTTGGAATGTATTCCAAAGTATCACTTAAGAGTTAACTCCTAAATTACCACAATAACGATAATAATAATCATAACAATCAAACAGTATCATGAAGACTAAACTCGCAGCACCATAAGACTATTAGCGAGCGTCTAGCAAAGGGATAGAATCGTACTAGTTGTTTATCTGGCTATCAGATAGGATGTCAGTGGTTATATAATTTGAATCCTGATTGATGAACTGTCAAGCTAAGCTGTAATTGCACACAACACGGTTTAACCCTGTTTAGTTGATAGCCATCCGTCTATTTGATGCTGATAAGATATGCACTTGAATATTTTACATCTATGAGGACTACTTCACTACTCTGCCAAAAGACACCATTAAATGATATTTGAGCAAGGTTGCTTCTAAAAGCTTTCCACCCTTGCTAAAGGTCAGATCTGTTGTCTCTTATGAAGAAAATTACGAAATTTTTCCATCTAAAGTGGTTGAAATTTATATTCCTCATTCCCACTTATATTTAACTCCATGATTATTTAAGTTACTCATAGGTTATAATAATTAAAAAGAAATCCCGACTGAGACATACCAGTGATTGATAAAATCTATGTCAAAATTCCTAGAAGGAAAAAGTAATTGGGTTGTTAAACACTCTGATACCATTGCCTAACACTGTGCTCACCAGTGTAGATGTCTTCACATTTCGTCTTTATTTTAGTTAAAAGTACTACAGTGTTTTACTTGCTTTATACTTTTCCCGTGACTTGATATTATTTTACGAACAGCTTGCTCTTCTCTGGTGCAATCAAAAATCGATAGACATCCTTGTCATGTTAACTCCAACTGTATATACAAATTTACATGTATCTGGGGAAGCAGTTACATTGGAAGAACAGAAAGAAGGGCATATCTACGATTTTTCGAACATGTACCAAAAAGCTTATGTATAATGGGAATGAATGCTTTAAACAGTGCCATCGTCAGGCATCTCCTTGACATGGGTCATGCGGTGAATGTCACAAAATCGTCCGGAATTATCAATAGGCGAAAGAGCTCAATTCTCCTCAAGTTTGCTGAAGCCATCTCTGTTAAGTGCCTGAAACCTGATATGTGCGTTCAGAAAGAAACAGTTATCAGTCTTTCTTTGCCACTCTGTTAACTGAATATTTTCATCTCTCTTTCATCTGAATACGTAATGCCGAATGTTTCCATTGTGTATGATCATTATTGTTCGGAATAGTGTTCAATATTATATATATTGATTTTTGTTCAAAAATGAACTCTGTGCAAGTATTTCAAAGTTGTTTCTGTAGATATATTTAATAATGACTTTGGCCTGTAAGCAGCTGATGAGAAGCCAGCGAAATAAATGATGGTACCACTTTATTCTGCACAAACCACCCTTGTTCTTGCTTTATTCAAATTCATTAAGGGGAATGAATGTATGAAATTCTCATTTCTAATTGTCCCATATCACTTTCTATTTAATTTAATATGCAAGACATACCAGAGTGAATCGTTACTAAAGCCACATTCTACATAATCTGTTAGTCTTAAAGTTGAGTTGGTGAAGTATAATAGTTGTGCACTGCCAACTCGATTTTTATCCACTCCGCTTGTTAATGAAGTCGAATAATGTGACAATGTAGGACTGAACTTCCCCTTTGGAATATATTTAACTATTAGCTATCTAGTTATATTACATGTCTTCCACTATAAAGAAGTTATAACCATTTTCTCTTCTGGAAAACATCTTTATCGTAAGAGTAATCCTTGGTCACTGTGACAGAATATTATTTCTGTATTAGATATGGTAAATCGGAAAATTCGAGTACAGTTTAAGACTCATAGCCGTAATAGTTTTATCATACGACTTTATTACTTCTCCTACACAATCTTATCCATCTCTCGTTATCCGTAGTAGAATTCCTTATATATCGGTGTTTTACCTATTGGCCAATGATTCAAATGGACAAAGATATGTAGTTAACTTGTTCCTCTCTGTTGTTTGACTGTGGACAAGTGCATCAATTGTAATGGACATGGTTACTCTAGTTTGCCTACCTTAGTAGGTTCTATCATTCTATACCTGACTAAACTTCTATGTTTCGAAAACAACTCCTATCGACCAGTCAGACCTCATTAAAGGGTATTTGGTGGTAAAGCAAAGAATAACTACTATATTTAATATTTGAGTGTTTCAGCATACTTTGAAGTTCCGTTAGCCATAAAGTTGTCTTTTTTACGGGTTGTTGTCGTTGTCAGCCTCATGCCCAACCTCCCCCCTTTTCCACACCAGGTAACTGCCCTTGTTAGTAAACTAGACGAGATTATGCGGACTACTCGCCTGAAGTTGACTTACAGAAGATCATGTGGAAAGCCATATGAAACCTCATAGAATAGCCGTGAGCCAGGTTTAAAGTGATAAGCTGTTGAATCTCTACACACCATTCGGAATACGCGAAATGACGTGTAAGAATAACAAATCCAGTGAACTCAACAGACCCAAATTACCAAAGTTGAAATATCCACTAAGAAAAGAGCAGATGAGTTAACCGTCATTACAAATTATTGAATCAACAAGAAAGATATATACATGTATATATGCTCAAAGTGAACTCACCACACTAAACTGCCGTTGTGATGTAAACTGGATCCTTTTGAATAATTATTATCAAGTATATTCAATAACAGCAGTGCTAGTAGTATTAGTAAATGAATGAATGTAAAGTATAATTCAATAACTTACACATATATGAATGAGTTCATGCGCACACACGCACGCACACAGATATGTGAACACGTATACATGAACCTATAAAAATATACACGTAGATATGTTACTCTCACTTTTTTATACAATATTAATTAGTCGAAATACTGGTTGGGCAAATGGAACTAAAAGACACGTCTCAAAATTAAAAAATATTCGTTAAAACAGTAACAATAATTATAATAATATGTGCGATATAATGTATTACATATAGTAATCGAATATTCCTAATACAGTAAATAATCACATTAATGAAATGAAAAGCAACTTCGAAACGCCCATTCTTCTAAATGATTACTGGCCTCATATGTATAAATAGTAATTGTTTATAATACTAAAGTTAGCTCAAAAAAACACTTGACTATGACATGTATTCACATTCTGGCACTAAATGTTTGTCAGCAGTGAATTATAGAATCTCTGAATATAGGGGTTTTTACTTATAACTTAAAAAAAGAAAACAACTCATGTTGTTCATACTATTTAATTACATGGAGGTTATAGTTTAGTACCGAATTCCTTTCCCCCTAATTGATTGCACCATTTTTATTTATTGTATGGAGGATTTCCTCATGAACTGACATAAGTTACAGAACCATTGGAAAAAAGCCCTGAGAGTACTGGACAGCCAACTGCTTCGTCAGCCTAGTTCGGGACGCTTCAGCAGTACACACCCACCACCACACTTCGTACCCAGGACCTCCTTGTTACAAGGCCAGCGAGCTCGTATACCATTAAGTCACTTGGGCCCCATCCAGTCGCCAGCTCATGAATTCTAAATTTTACCAATTCATGGCAGAGCGCGACCATTTCGCAATGTCTTTTTTGATGAGTTACTGCCTCACCTTCAACCTGCTGTACCCTACTGGTCACGGCTTCCCACTAGAACCAGAGGTCACTGGGCCATTTGATCGGGTCCCAGTGGCTCAATGGTCTACGAGCTCGCTGGTCTTGTAACCAGAAAGTCCTGGATTCGATACCCACGGAGTGGGTGCGTACGGATGAAGAGTCCCAAACTAGGACGAAGCAGATGGCTGTCCACTATTCCCAGGTGGTTTTCCAATGGTCCTCTAGCTGATGTCAGCTCACG
Organism: Trichobilharzia regenti; assembly: GCA_944472135.2. NCBI lineage: Eukaryota > Metazoa > Platyhelminthes > Trematoda > Strigeidida > Schistosomatidae > Trichobilharzia > Trichobilharzia regenti. Next base: position 157,042,545 of record OX235262.1, read on the forward strand.
ACGAAATCCTCCAACCAATCAAACTAAATCCCTACAAAAGCGATACTTGAAAATTTTTATTTATCATTACTAAACCAATCGATTCAAATAAAGACGATAATCTAGGCACTGCATCTAATGGAATAAATAGCACACTGAGATGTAACACTTTACATAACCACTAAGGGGATTTAAATTCTGTTGAAAATTCAAACCTGCATAATCCAATTCAAAATTCACAGACTTTATTAGATTACCTGCGACCACTTATTTATCATTGGATCAGGTATGTTTGGTACGCACTTCACTCTTGTCGAAAGTAAGATGATACTGCAAGACTAGGCTGCACTGATTACTAGCTGAAAGATGGCGGAGTGGAGTGATTGAGCTTGATGATGGGAGTTAAATCAGCGCCAGCGAACTTACTGTTGACGAAATCTCAACAATATTAATAAATACTCGTGTATTACTTGCCAATATACATAATCTCTAGAGTACACAGGATGTGTTGCTATCCATCGAAGGAAGTATGTATTGTGTCGTGGTTCCCTATGTTCTTTATGGCTGTGAGACATGGTTGTTGAAATTAGAAAACGTTCAGCGAAGAGACTGCTTTCGGAGGATTCATTCACGTATCTGTATAATTGCATTTATATATAATTATTTGAGTGTGTACATGAGTTTTGTCAAGTTTAGATAATTAATCATGTAATACAAGAATGATCTAATATAGAAATAAGGTTAATTAGACAACAGCTAAAGTAAGAGTGAGTTAATAAGTTAGATGACGTTAGATCAACCTGACCCAGGTTGAAACATTTTAATCAATTATATCACCTCATCTAACTTACTAACTCAATCTTACTTTAGTTGGTGTATAATAAACCTTCTTTCTATATTAGATCATTCTTGTATTACCTGATTAATTATCTTAACTTGACGAAATTAAAAGACTTGAAGAAACTGCATGTCTCTGACCACACGTGCTTGTGTTCTGTTTCTTGTGCTAAGTATTACAGTATAGTGAGTATTATTGAGGTTGAGTTTCGATTGTTAGGAAAGGGTGGCACATCAGTTGGTGAGGCTATGAAGCTATATTAACTGAATTGGCTTGAACACGTGTTACGCACGCCAAACCACCGCGTATGAACTATGAAATTGATTGGCGATATTCACTAAGTCAACCTCTAGATAACTTTCCTATCTGAAAAGGTATAAACTGTGAAATTTGATATGTAATTGGGATTTTTGTTTTCAGGTATTGATGGTGACCTCATTTTAATTGACCTTCCACAACTACTCTTTCATATCAACTAACTACGTAAGTGAATACCTCATCTGACTGGCTGAAACGTTTGTACACACACACATCACATTTTTGCTGATAAAATTTATCTTTCAATAACATTATTCAAATTTATCAAAGGGATCAAGTGTTATAAATACCTGATATTTGCCTTCTTGATTTCTTTATTGATTATATTAATACTCAATCAAAAGACATGTGAAGGGCTCAGCAGTTAATTGCATTTCTCCTACTTCATGGTTGTGACACAAGGTCGTTGAAAGTGGAGGTTATGAAGAGGTTAACTGTATCTAGTCACAGGTGTTTGCCTGTTAAGTGGTATAGTGTGGTGACTAGTATCGAAGATAGGCGTACAGTGTTAGTTAAGGAAAGGAAGTCAGTTTATCGGGCTGTGAAGCTGTACAGTTTGAGATGGTCAGGATGCGCTTTACGCATACCGAACCACCACCTACCTCATTGAGCAATTTTAGCTGAAGATGGATAATGTTGGAAAAGATTCAGAGGTGGTCAGAACAAAAACTTGGCATCAGTTCATAAAAGTCTTTGACTGTTGTTTTAAGCCTTTTACGTGGGGAGGTTTTGGACTACCTGGTTGCAGTCATCAGGATTCTAAGAACCAGTAACTGCACACTGTTAGTGACATGACTCAAAATCGTTCTGACTAGTGCACATACCCTCACTGTTTGTGATTTTTCAAATCCATTGAGCTCTCATGTTTCTCCATTCGTCAGTTCTTTCTGTCGTACATTTCCGTTCATAAATACACAGTGTAATTATTGGATTAAATGACATGATATTGCCTTATAATGTGGTGAGTGTCAAGAAGATTGAAACGTAGATGCAGTAAATTGTTGTGTTTGACTTCAAACATATAATATACAAAGTAAACTTAACACAGATCACTTTTCGTGAATCGGTACTTTCGTTACCAATCAGTTATAGGTTTGTGTATAACTATGTCCTTGAAACGCGCAAGAAGATTTGTAAATCAAATGGATATTTTTGGTGTGTTTACATTCTTTGAGCTGTATAATTCAAATGAAAATCCTTAGTAGTTGTTGTTCTTCTTCTCCAAAGCAACATCTCCAGGTCTGACCTTGACGTGATTTTACAATGAAAACTTCCCGACTAAACCAAGGCAAGATACGCCTTCATCAACCTGAAACCAGTTTGGAAATTTTCCGCACTCAGCATAAGGAAGAAGATTCGCATTTTCAAAATCAATGTCAAGTCGGTTTTCCTTTACGGGTCAGAAACTTGGCCAGCGTGTCACGAAAATGAGTTCCAAGAGCCAGTTGCAGACTTTCACCATCAGCTGCCTTCACTTAATACTGAAGATCCAATGGCCAGCAAGCCAGAAAGAATTAGTAACAAGAAGTTATGGCAACAAACCAACAGGTGAGGGCCGATCGTCCAACAAATATATATAGGAGAAAGTGGAGGTGGATCGGGTATACACTGAGGAGGCCACAAAATGACATCGCGCACAATGCAGGCCATCGCTCGAGTGGAATCCAAAGGGGAAGCGACTAGTGGGTTGTCAGTGCGAGAGTGACATGGAGGAGATAGTGTTTAGGAAGAGATGAGGAAGTTTGGTCAATCGTCGACCCAGCTGAAGCGGACAGTAGAACATAGAAGAGAGTCGAAATGTGTTTTTGAAGCTCCATGTTTCACTCGAAACGCAAGGGAGTAATAATAATAAACCTATCAGATCACATTAGGAAACAACGAATGATTTGAGTGACACAGCTTGCCAAGCCTTCAAGTGGAACCCGACTGCGAGACGATGAGCTGGGCTTCGATCCAACGGTAACACAAAAGAGAACGTGTGAAGAAGAGACGTAAGCCTATGAGCAATCATGGGACCTGGCAAAGAGGACTTCGGAGAACAGGATTAAATGGAAGTTTGGTGCTGAAGCCCTATGTTCCACTTGAAACCTAGAGGAATAATAATAATAATAGCTCTCAATGGCTATCGTGTTTATGTAAAATACTGTTTATCCACTATCACTGATTTCACTCTATTTACGACCAAAGTAGTATTCATTTACAACTAAATAATAGTCTTTCCTATTAATTAATACCTTCAGTATTTACGGTGAAAGTAGGAAATAATTCCACTTTGATCAATTATTCAATAGTTTTTATTTAACTACAGTATACGCTTTTAGGCTTAATATCAATAGTTCCATTATATATGTAAAGTATATGACATTCCGCTAAGTTTAATTGACAAATTTCGGCATCGAACTCCTGTTGACCTTATTTCCAATAACCCATAATTTAATCGGATTAGATTTATATATTTATTTATTTGTTTTTTTTGTGATTGTGAGCACAACCTTCAGTCAATAATCCTTTTCTATAATCCCAGTAACACTGTCCATTCTATGTAATATTTCAAATGTTCCTAAATATAATCACTTTTAGAAGCGGATTTTGATTTTTGTGTCAACTACCCAAGTTTTTCTGGGAGAAAAAAAATGCGTGGGGATTATCAAAGAAAATAAGTTTCGAGAGAGAATGTAGAATGTGGTTAGAACTTCATAAAGTTACCTAGTTGTCTTTACAAGTAGGTAAAGTAGGGACAAACTAAACAATTTTCCCTGAGTAAATAACCACATACACCTGAGTTAGACACTTAAAGTTCTACAGGCTTTATATTATTTAAACGGAAGTATTATTTAGTTCATCGATGAGTGTATTCCTTTTAGGCTTTAAACTTATGATGCCCGGTGAGTACTATAAATCTACTTCTATTGATTACGTTTGGGATAGCTTTCAGACAAGACGTATTCACAGTAATTTGTGATCATTAGATTGTTATGACAAATAAATAATCAGAACAAGTTGATTTTTGAGAGAATGATTGCTATCGCTGACTTCTTCTTTTTCTTCTTCAGGCTGTACAGTTAAAACCACTATATACTACTGATTGGTTGAGATGAGTAGTAATATAGCACTTATCTCAAACATTAACGCTTGCTAACCAGAACAAAGTGATGATTTGCTCATTTGCGGTGGAGCTCATCACTGATGTACCATGTCTGATTCAGTTGAAACCACCTGATTTCTGACTAGCTACTTGGTCAAAATGTTAACTCCATAAATCAGATTAACACAGTTCACAGGGGTGAAAATCCACCTCTGGAAACCAAGTTATTCAGATCACAGTGTATGGTCTGTTTGATGCCAAGATGGCAGTCAAGAGGGTATTTGCATTTGAGGTAAGTCAGACCAGGTCCACCGCTCACGAGCAAAACGGCCATCCCGTGTTTAGATCACCTCCATCTGACTAGCAAGCACTAAGGGTTGATATGAGCGGTATACAACTGCACATCTCAGCTAGTCAGTAGTACGTAGTTTTATGTAAATATGCTTACCTTTTTGATTACTTTTTATGATATCAAACAAGGTAAGGTTTCATTACTCTCAAGTCTGTGTGGAGATCAACACTCAGCAGTCAGCATGAAAAATAAGATGGGGATTTTCATATCCAACGGATGAGAGACTTGGCCAGCACGTCACGAAGGCCACTTCGAACAAACTACACACCTTCATCAACAGTCGTCTTCGCTCAATACTCAAGATCAGATCAGCAACAAGGAGGAATCTCTGGGAATGAACCAACCCACCGGGAACCAATTGTGCAACAAGTATGCAGGAAGAAATGGAGGTGATTGGTCATACTCTAAGGAACTGTTGATGTAATTTTTAGTTTGATATTATTATTATTTAATAGGACCACTAAAATATTAGAGAATATTCGTCTTTTCCCTGCTCATGGAACATTTCGTGACAGCGCGTATCTCAACGAAGTATTGTCGGCTATAAAGCGGGATGTAGAGATCAGTTTCTTACGTTCAGATGACAATCGAATTAATGTCATCTCTAAAGTGATTGTCAATAAAATTTCCTGGTGATTGACGAAAAACCCTGATAAAAAACCGTTTTCCGCCTAGGTTCATAGACAAGAATCTAAAATCAAAGAATACTTCCGAACAAGTCCAATCCGTCCCGAAGAAGATGCTTCTGCTTAATCTAGAATTCAAAGGTGACAATGAAGAAGAAATCCTTCATAAACGCTTCTGCAAACATACTTCGCCACAAGCCTACGACTGACAATTTACTGCTAGAAACTGTTCAGCCAGAACGCGAAAGATAAGCTGTTACATTGGGCCACTTCAACGTGCATATACCAGTTTATTTGCTCGTGCAGAGCTGAGTACATCGGACGTACTAAGCGGCAACTTGAAAAACGTACTCGTGAACACTATCCAGCCTGGATAGTCAAAGGAGAACGAAAACATGTACATAGTTCAGTGACAGAACATATGGTCGATTCTGGACATTCCGCGCCTTTTGAAAAATCCTTCATAGGGAGTAAAACTAAGACATCTGAGTATAGCTGAGGCACTAGCCATCCAAAAGCTTAAACCCACGCTATGTATGAGAAAGAAATACGTCCAACCCTTGTCCCTGTTATGGCCATCATAAGCAGGTAATTCTTCTAATAGTGACTATCCCATTGCCTTTCTTATCCAAACACATTTTATCTCCAATGAACTGAAGTATATCAAAATTGTAATAAAACTACTAACTTTCATTATTCTGGTTGTTATCAGTTAACGAGAGATTCCAACAAAGTAAAACGGATCCATTGTATCTTATTCTGTATATTGCCATTACTTATAGTATAGGGAAAATATAATTCATTAATGTCAATATTTATTCATGTAGCATTCCAAACTGGTTTATTTCACACTTATATCATTCCCTTCTTCTTGGTAACAGTAATAATCCTACTTATCTAATTACAACAAACGAAAGAATTAAACCAAAGGCATAATTAATTCCTTACCAAACTACTCTATGCTACTGTTTCCTGTGCGACGATTCATGCTACTTATTAATAGTAAGTAGTATAAGTTAATGTGTGTTAGTGTTAGATTGCATACCAACGATTCGAGTCGTTTTCAGTTCGATCTCTAGCCAATGCACCTTTATGCCTATTATGCCTATATTAATTCACTTACAATGGTTAAAATGTATCTTCAGCACATGCTTCTTTTATGTTTCGCTCTATCGTTTGTTTGAACCTTCCATGAAAAGTGTTAACGTCCCCAAACAATCTGCTTATAAAAGAATAGAAGTACTTTAGACGCCGCTGCCATGTTACATCATGGTATTGTTTCCTCCTTAAACAAAGGGCACATATATGTAAGATATACCAACCTTGGCTGCACAACCGCCTTTGACTATATTCCCAGATGTCTTTTGTTAAATAAGCTTTCTCTGACATAAATCGAGTCATCAGCTGTTAGATGGTTGCATTCTTATTTGTCTAACAGAATACAGTATACTTTATATAAAGGCAAATCTTCCTCTGCCTTGTTTACTGAAGCTGGAGTCCCTCAAGGTGCTGTTCTTTGTTCTCTTCTTTTTTCTTTCTGTTTACATGACTTACATCTTTCGGATGAAATCACCTTCGTTAAATACACCGATGACTGACTGTCTCAATGCCAGTTACGTCCCGATCTGACAGCTCCAGACTAAACTGCCTCTTACCGAACATCAACCAGTGGTCCAAGTTAAATGGTCTTACTTTAAATCCCTCCTAATGTCAGACCATTAGCGTCAACTTTAGGCATAAATGTGATCTACACGAACTGGTTATTTCACATGATGCTTTTAGCATAGACGGCACTGAAATAGAAACTAAATCAAACATTAAATACCTTGGAATAGTTATATCCTCTCATATCTTGTCGATTTCTAAGAAAATATTCCGTCTAACCTTCTACATTAATAAGTTAAAACAATCAGGAATCACTCAACCTCTACTTTTGCAGTTTGTTGGATCTTTCGTCTTACCTATTGTACTTCACCGCTTCCCCAAAGTCTTTCATGGGCTATTCACAAAGGACTGTGTCATATTCCGAAGGGTATTAAAGGTTGTTAGCCGGGTAAGTGGTGTGCCATTCGTTACTACCGTATCATAAGTGCTGTTTTGGAATGAAACAAATTATTATTATTACTTTTCTAACCTTACTCTGTTCATTTTTGCGTTCCTTATTTCTAACCGTGGATTATTCTGATACAACTCCGTTCTTTATTACTTTTTTGATGCTCTAAAACAGTGTTTTTTTTACCATATCTAACCTAGACACCTCACAATTTGAGATCTGTGATTTGTTCTTAGTCATTTTTACCTGTAAATATATTACCATACTATAGACAAAAACTTTGCTGACAAGGTTAAAAAAGCCAGCAATCCAAACAAACGACAGCATGAATGTCCTAATGACGTCCAGCCAGAGTTAACCGGGATAATTCAGATGAAACAGAAATATTCAAAAAGATGTAGAATATTAAACGGAATACGTTTATTTGTAGTCTTGCAAGAATAACTCTCAGTTTCTCATAGCAGTGTCAACATTCATGTGACTGAATGCCATTTAGCGTTAAGATTCTGACGCTATCTTGATATAGAGTTAGGTTATGGGTAGATTTGTGTTCGGGTAAGATTAGATTTGCAACGAGGTAAGGGTATAGTTAGATGAATAAGAATTTATTGAATAGTGCTTTTGTCTAAGGTAGTTTTATGTATGATATTTTCCTATTTATGTCTAAATAGGTTCATTATTAATAATAAACTAAAATTATATGTTATAAGTTCATTGTTACCTCCTGAAACTCTAGCAGGTCACCTGAAGGTAAGTCGGTCACTCGTTCGCTTCAGTTACTATTCTTTACCTCTATCCCTGTGATATAAAGTTTACGCGTAACTCAAAAGAAAGAGAGGCTATTTAACTTCTGGATTACGTTCTGTATTTCTCAGAAGTAATCTATGGGTATGTCGCGATAAACCCAGTTTACCATGCAATTTCGCAATATGAATAACATCCTACGATATACTAGAAATCGGTTTCAAATCAGTTTTCAATGCTTCTCTAACAGGTATCAATCTGTGGTCAAACTGGTATAAAAAATCTAATCCTTGCAATTCAAACTCTTGAAAACAAGAATTAAAGCCAAGAAGTTCAGAAAATGAAATATCTAGTCAAAATTCACCTAATAATGCTGTCTGTCTTTGAAAAATTTCCCTTGCATAACAGATAAATGCAATAAAATAAATGACGGTAAGATGAAATGGCGTGAAAATACTCCACTTCTCCTAAAGTTATCTATTTCAGACATCTTATACTAGACGGTGAACAATCGACAATACAACCAATCCTGTGTCAGTAAAAATATACACAGTTTTAAAGGTAAATATAACTCAATCAGTTTTATCTAAACACTAGTTCATAACCAATCAAGAAAGTAGTCTAATTCTATTTTTGAAAAATACAATCACAAGTTGATAGACAGACATCAGATAATCTAAAAGGTGTGCATGTTATATCATCCTAAAAATTCAGTAACACGTCTTTATAACCATCATTTGGAAGTACCATAAACACCGTCTACATTGTCATCATCTCCTACTGTAATAAAAGCGTCACTTTTTCAAGCCCAGACTACAAGTCTTCTCCTTACTTCTCTCCTGAAAGAATGATATTAGATATAATTATGATTAAAAATCTTGTGGAAAGATGATAATAATAAGTGAACAAAGACTTCAAAAGTTCCCTTTGAAAACATCCAGTTTCATTTGCCTTTTAATTGGATTCCCGATCGCCCTAATTACAGTCAATATGATTCTTGTCACAAAACGAGAAATTCCACACTTTCAAAATATTTATCAAAATATAGATGGAAAGTTAAGTGAAATTTGTGAGCTATTTTTAAACACAATACCAAATCAAACATTTGCAAAACAATATGAACACTATTCAACTGAAAACCATCGCTTAAACAAATGGATATCAATGGGTAACTGTAAATTCCCTTTGAACACTTCAAAATATTCATTTTGGTCTAGTGAAGAGGAAATGAATTTTCCAATAGGATTTGCTTTTGCAGTTTATGAAGATATTGATCGTATAGCTCGTCTACTACATCTATTGTATAGACCGCATAATTTATATTGTATACATGTGGATCGTAGTACTTCAACGAATTTTATCAATCAATAATCCACCTGGCTAGTTGCTTTGGTTCAAATGTTCAAGTGATTAATCGTTCACAGAGTATTACAGTTAAATGGGGTTATTTTTCTGTATTAGATTCATTTTTAAAGTGTACACAATTAATGCTGAATAATACAGAAATTCATTGGAAGTATGTATTGAATACAAATGGAAAGGAATTACCATTACGTACAAACTGGGAATTAGTTAAAGCTTTGAAAGCTTTAAACGGAGCCAATGTGATAGGCGGTACAATAAAAAATGGACCAAAAAGTAGAATTCCTAAGAGGAAACCATCTTTTAATGTAAGTTTATGTTAAAGTACGCTACAAGTAATTTCAGCACCAATAATGAAATAAGTTTATGATACGTCCTGTTGTGTATTGAGTACAAATAAGCCTAAGACAGTCAAAAGACAAAAGGGGTTTTATATTTTGAATTTTATAACTGCAAGGTAAAACTCACTTAGGTGAAACTGATTCTTCAAGATGATGTCTACATAGCAAACGTAAGTAGGTAGTATGTAGCAAATCTATAAGACGCTTATTGATAATTATGTTATATCTAAATACAATTTGTTGTATTCTCAAGGTGTCCTGGAGAAAATAAAAGACGCACTGGATGCGGAACTAAGCCAGCCGGAACAAGCTGGATTCAGGAAAGGCAAATTATGTGCTGATCAAATTGCAACTTTACACGCCATCACCATTGAAGAAAGCATAAAATTTCAGTCAAACCTCTATGTGAACTCCCCCGACTTCGAGAAGGTCTTCTCACCAGACAGTGTTGACCGAGAAGTAATTTGTAAACTGTTTCAACACTATTGAGTGTAGTGCCCAAGTCTTTATCAACTTCATTCAACAGCTGGCTATATAACAGTCGTATGTGTCAGGTGATCCACAGTGGAAAACTTAGTGAGGCTTTAGAAATGAAGGCTGCCTACCTACTATCACCGATAATATTCTTAATTGTGGTGGACTGGATTATGCGCTGGACTGTGCTTGGGAGTGAGCAAAACAGGAATACGTGGGACCACTGATAAGAGACTCTAGGTGATCTGGATTTCGTAGATGATCTATGTTTAATGTCACACAAACTCGAAGACTGGCAGGCAAGAGCCAACAAACTGACTGAAGAGGTAGGCAGCGGAAAGATGACTCAAGGTAAAAATGTAGAGGACGGATGTGATGGAAATAAACAACCAACGAACAGCAACTGCACAAGCAACAACAACCAACACTAATCACCACCAATGGAAGAGATTTGACAAAGGGTCTATTCCTCCCTTCACTTATCTGGCCAGGAAGCACGGTTTCAACCACAGGCAGTCGGACAGCAGGGATGAAGATGTTAATGCAGGTCAGTCAGAATCGGAAAGGCAAGATACGCCTTCATCAACCTAAAACCAGTTTGGAAATCTTCTGCACTGCACTCAGCCAATATAAAGAACAAGATTTGAGTTGTCAAAACAAATGTAAAGTCAGTCAGTTATTCTATACGGGTCACAAACTTGGCCAGCGTGTCACGAAGAGGACTTCCAAGAAGTTACTGACTTTTATCAATAGCTACCTTCACTGGCTTCATATTGAAGATCAGATGGCCGACTGATGAGAAAGAATTAGCAAGGAGAAACTCTGGCTGGGAACAAACTAACCACGAGCCGACTGCTCAACAAGTATTCTGAAGAAAATGCAGATGGATCGGGGGAACCGTCGAATAACATTGCGCGCTAGGCCACAACCAGAGTGAAATCTCAGTTGTAAAGGAATAGTAGGTCGTCGCTGCAAGGGTGACATGGAGGAAATCGTTTGGGGAGGAGGATGTGAGAGATCATAGTCAGCCATGGGCCCAGCTAAAGAGGATGGCAGAGAATAAAACAAAGTGGGGATGTGTTTTTGAAGCGCTATGTTCCACTCAGAACCCAATGGAACAATAATAATAACTGGTGCGTCAATTGATTTCAAGATTGATTTCGTACTAAAATCATCTTCTGGATAAGATGAAAAGTCTTGGCCAATAGCCTTCACGTCTTCATTTTTGAAAAGTATGAGAAAAACTTCTAATACTTGTTCTTAAACCCTCTCTAGAATCTCTCAGTGACTCCAAGTAATTTGCCTGTAAATGCAGTGAAAGAATTTTACTTGCTAGCACTTCACATCGATGTGATATTGTTTCTAGTCTAAACAAAGGTGCGAAGATTGTTCGATTCTCCTTTTTATACCACACTACTATTTTTGATTCCATTCCTGTGAGCACTTTTAATAAGTGAGCTTAACTCAGTGAGCAATGAGCCCGGGGTAACGAGTCGGTTGTCTTCCCCTGTCTGGGGCAGAAAACAACAGACCACATTTTATGGAAGCACTTAACTTCCTTGCTTATTGAAGCTGGTAGGATTCAAGGTGCTATACTTCCTGCATTTCTTATTTTTTTCAATTTATATTACATTCTGCATTCTTCTGAAGTTAATTCAATTAAATGTGCTGATGATCTGACAATATCTGTCTCTGAGTTGCTGTTGCATTAGATTGTTCTGATGTACATAGTTTCCTATTTGAGGTTAATCAATGGTCTTATTCAGATGGTCTTCAACTGAACCCCATCACATGTCAGACTGTTAACTTTAATTTGAAGAATGAGCAAGACCTGCATGAGCTGATTCAGCCCCATGATTCTTGCAATATCAACGGCATCTTGGTAGTAAATAAATTAAATGTTACCTGTCTTAGTATCAGTGTTGGTCGTCTGATATCTTGTCTATTTCTGAGAAAATCTTTCAGTCGACTGATTGTATAAGGAAACTGACACTTCCTGGTATAACTCAACCTCTTCGCTTACAATTTATCAATTTATCTGTTCAACCTATTTTTCTTTACTGTTTCTCCTTGTTAATTTTCTGGCTTCTTAAAAAAGACTATGTCATATTTTGTAGAGCACTAAAAGCTGTAAGGGGAATTAGTGATGTGTCTTTTACTTAACTAATACTGGAACTATCATTGATTAACATTTTAATTCCTTGCAAGCAGTTAGCTAAAGTCATCTTGTCTGATACTGAACGTCTGTTCGTGTAAAAGTAGAAGTTTCATAAGAACTTATGTTCTTACAGTAAAATATGTAAAAATTCAACCACAGTATATTTAGTGCGGGTTTTGTATGAAAAGACAAAAGAAAAAAGCTTGCAAACTTTTTAAATCAGTAACTTAATGGCAAGTTGTAACCAGAATCACTATTACAAATATTGTTCCTCCATTAAATTTAAGTAGTTACGATTTTAGTATTTTTCGCTACATTATATATTTACAGAAGGAGATAAACGTTGCGATATGTACAACACTAAAAATCTCATTGTGTTTGAAAAATTACTGCTTGGAATAAAGTGAATATTTACTAGTCAATATCAGTAGAAGGATGAGTGAAAGCCAGAGAGCTGTTTCCTTTCATTTCCAGACTCCTAAAACCGTCTGCAACAATTTAATTTTTTTTTATTTTTTGATTACAGCTTGATTCCACACCGTATTCTCAGTACAAGTATGGAATTTTCAGCGTGGATATCGGTAGCCCAAAATTCGCAGGCCGACCATAGATATCAGGTGTGCGTCGGCGAGGGCTCGAATCCTGGACCATGTGCATGGTCGGCGAGAGTCCTAACCACTGTGCCACCGACACACAAGGGGTGTAAAGGAGACCAAAAAGCCTCATAATAAGCCTATCAAGATGTCTTCTTGGAGAGAAACTACAAATATAGTCGAGTCCTCGTAATTCTCACACTTCAATTTTTGTCTTATGTCGCCTGATGAATAGATTTTGGTCTGTTTCGTGAAGTTCAGATTGAGTATAGGTAGTCGGAGGTGTAGACCAATTAAGTAGTGGTGATAGTTATTCATGAATAACGGTAAGTGGTGTAGATGATATTTCGCTACCGAACAAGTGGTGGAATAGGAATCCGACAACCCGTAGCTAGAGTGAGCAGATATAGATTTTCAAGGTGATTGTATAATGCCAATTAATTTTTAGTGCTTTTATAGATCATAATGGTCTGTAAGGAAATGTAATCTGTAATTCTAGATAAATTTAAGACTCATATACCTTTAAAACTAATATTCATTTAAGTTTAATAACTTTCTTTTTGTATGTCTCAACAGACCCGGGGCAGTGGAAATCTATACCACATGCCATCAGTTCATTAATGTATTTCTACTAAATAATTATAATAAATATAGTAAATATCCAACGGAAGTTTTGGGAAGTATCACAGATTACTTCAGGTTATTTTATCTCATGCTGGCTAAACCAGCTTATTTTGATAGATTAATCAAAGGCTTAAGATAAAATAAAACCTTAAGTTACTAAGGACAAAGAACAAATCCCTCATATTCTCAACAGTTATAACACTATTCTCCTCACTAATCACAGTGTACATGCACACATATCTACTTGTAACATGAACCATTTCAAATTAGTAGAAGTTAGATTTCATGGGCCACTGAGTTGGATCCCAGTGGCTGAATGGTATACGAGACAGATTGCCTTGTGACCGGAAGGTACTTGGTTCGAACTCTGGGGATGGGTGCCTACTGCTGATGATTTCCAAACTACGATGAAACAGTTGTCCAGTATTTCCAGCTGGTTTTTGATGGTTCTCTAACTGATGGTATCAATCCGTGGTCAAACTCGTAAAGACAAATTCAATCTTTACAAACCAACTCTTGAAAATAAATTTACCTGTATAGATTTTCATCGAATCTACAAAATGTTATAACTCCAGTCGAACAACAATCTGGACACTGTTGTGTTTTTTTGGAAGTCAAGACATTTACTATCTTATCAAAATATGAATTGTAAGATTTGTAATAGTGAAGTGTCAGACTGATAAAACTTTATTATTATTATTTTATTCTTTTAAGTTCCCAGTGGAACATAGGAATTCAAGCTAAACGCTTGAAGTCTTGGGTAACTGTGGTGTTTATTTCTGCGGGATGGGCGGATGGGCTAACTCATGCCCAACCTTCCCTCTTTACCAGTCTGATTACTGGCTTAATGAGGCAAGGAGGTGTGTCGGCCGGGGATCGGACCCCGAAGAGCATGCCTTGTTGGCGTGGATTCTACCGCGATGCCACCGATCCACACCGATAAAATTTAGTGAAAGTCAAAAGCCAGTCATAAATCCTACTTTTGAATAACACTCCGTTACTACTATGACAGAGTATACTGGGTTGCGGAGTGGTATAACCTGACTAGAATACGTCTCGAGACACGACACTAAAACCGAGTGACCACTTAAAAATATCCTCTACACTAAGGCAGATATAAAATTTAGTCAACCATGACAATCCCTTTATCAGACAAAATATATGCTATATCATACTTACATAACCTCGGGAACTTAAGGCATAAATAAAAGAATCAGGTTATCATACCAGTGCATGCATAAATCGTGACTTCAGGGCAATCAAAAGAAGCCACTGCGTCATTTTCATATTGACAGCCTCAGCTTTAACTGGTTTACATCAAAAATATTGGCTGTGGTGCTATTTTCCAGAAGGTGCTTTCACATGGCTTTGTTTCTAATACACGTGTATTTTTTTTTGCTATATTTCCTTTACATTTAACAAGGTTACATGGGTAAAAGGAAGCTTTTTGGTTGCATTACGCCGAGAATTCGTTCAATACATACATACCAATCCAAAACCAATTGAATTATTGAACATTTTAAAAGGAGAAGAACATTTGAAAAAAATTCCGATGAAATGTTTTTCAGTACTTTAGCTTATAATCCACAATTGAATGCTCCCGGTGGTTGTAAAGAATTTCACAGTCCTAAAGATAATGATACTTCGTCAAGATTGGTATCACGATATGTTATCTGGAAACCGAAATATTGTGCCACTGGCAAGAGATATCATACAATCTGTATGTTAGGTGTACAGCATCTTTATAATTTAAGCCGACGTGAAGAATTTTTCGCCAATAAATTTTACACTGGTTTCTATGATACAGCATATGATTGTCTTGAATATTGGATATTAAAAAAGATGAAAAATGAATATTTAACTGGCAGAGTTGACGCTACATTCAATGTTCAATTTTATTCTGAATTATATTGTTCCAGGAATCATAACTAATCATGTATTGATTTGTATATTTTCTGTTTGAATAGAGGCTGGGGATGATGTTGATGATACCGACGAACAAGAACTTTGTGTTATCGTTCTTTTTCAAATATTACTTTAACATATTATGATGAATATTATTATATCATCAGGGTATATACATTGTTAACTGCCACTGAGAGGCCTATAATCTTTACCTTTAGGTCTGTCAACTCAGATTTGAATATTCTTCTGAAGTTCCTCAATATATCACTAGGAAACCAGTTAATTACGCTTCTTGAATGACTTCGAGCTCGTTCCCGGTAGGCTTCAACTAGAAATAGCTCTAAGAATTACTGTGTGTCCATCTCTCCTGTTAGACTTGAGTTTTAGCCACACTACCTGCTGATTCTTTAAGCTAGCCCACCTAAACTGGTGGCCAAGCTGTTCTTGACACTACACCTAACTACAGAAAGGAAGAATATCTGACGATGTTCCTGGAAATTTTGCAGATTACTTTAAATATACAATACTAGAGAGATTTCAGTTATTCCATAAAACTTATTGGTATTTGGAAGTCCCACAATTAGAAGTGAAAATTCACCAAAGTCTCCTTTGGAAACCGAAATCATCCAGACCACAATAAACTGTCTGCTTTATATGACCAATAATAATCAAGAAAGCAAGCGTAATCATATGATGACATACAGCACTGACTGAGATGTATAGCTGGAAAGCACTTATGTGAAACAGCAGTGCTTGCTAGCCACATCGAAGTGTGATCTGTAAAACCATCTCACCTCTTTGGCGTCGAGCTCATCAACAGTGTACCAGAGTCGACTCATCCCAGAGAATCTGTTTAGTTCAAACCACTTGAATTTTAGCTAGCAAGCAATGTTGGTTAATGTGAACGGTCTTTAACTACTGATATGACTCAGTAGTATGTACCGTCAGGTACTAAAACTTCGGCATAGTTTAAGCTATTCATATTATTTAATATTTTTACCTAGGGACATATGCACCCCCTTTTGCCCTAACAGTGAGTCATCAAAAGAAAATACTTATGAGCCAGTGGAAATTTATTTTTGAAAAAATTAAAAAGAACAGATTAACTGCATGTAAAACTGTATTATTCCAAGCTTTCATACCTTCTTCATTGGGGTAACATCCTTTTATGACAACCTGTAGATTTCCTATAGACTAATACTGTAACAACAGAAGACAAGGGCCAGGCAACAGATCGCTTATTAAGGAAATCAACACATATTTATAGATTTTCTTGTATATATTATAGATTATTGTTAGCAGAAAGACAGTCTTCTGATTGGTTGATTCTTACATAAAGTTAACCTTTCACCTCTTTGTGGCTGTTTCTTAAATGTCAGATCATCTATATGTTAACTGTATCCGCCTACGCAAAGCCTTTGTTCTCATTTTTCTCACGACTAATATTGGGGACATAAACATTGACGTAAATTATTGTCTACCGCTTTTGACTAACAGCCACCTCTCACCAAAATACTACTGCTGGAGATATCTACACCACTCAACATAGCGAACGATATCTGGATTTTCAACGCTAATATCAAGTCAGTGTTTATACAGGGTTTACAGATTTGGCGCACTCGTTACCGAAAGCATTTCCAACAGCCTGTAGCAAACTTTTAATACCACCTGCCTTCACTCGCCCAGTAGTGAAAATTACATGTCAGAGAAAATGGGCAACAAGGAACTCTGACAGAGGATTAGCCAACAGACTATGGTTTGTCCAGTGAACATGCAGAAGAAGATAGAGATTGATTTAGTGACATCACATGCTGACGAACGGAACCTGAATGGGAGGGATAGGTTAGTTATGGATCCTATAGAATCTTAGAGATCATATTAAGATAAACGTTTGTGGATAGTTATGGAGCCAAATGAAAACGATGGTAGTGGGCCAAGTGGAATGAAAGTGTCCCACTTAGACTATGCTGTTTCATTCGGAATCCATGGAATGAATAACAATACCTCAATTTACACTTCTGGCTAGGGAAGGCATTAGCTCGAAATCTGTGAAACACATTCTAGACACCTAATTCAATTTAACGATGATGGGAGGAAGGATTTATCCCATCGGTGTCTTAATCCTCCTGTGAAATTTGACATAATAATGCAAATAGATGAAACAAAAAAAACTAAACACTTGGAGTTGTACATCTCCATTGATTCCTCTTTAGTGACTAATTCATGTTCATATTATGGATTTTTTTAGGAGGATTTAGATTAGTTTCAGTATAAATTTCGTCATGAACCAACACCACATGGAAATCATTGAAAACCAGAGGACATTGGAAAGCTGTTTTATCCACCTTTGGGACTCTTCAACTGTGCTAACCCACGACCCCACTAAGGACTGGACCTACAGGGTACGAAGCATACCCGTTAAGCATTCTGTCTCTTGGGTCTGTATTCAATGACCTGTTTATTCTAGCTTATTTCATTTAGGCATATAGCCGTACCATCGACTAACATCCACTTCACCCTGGTGTGGTCACCCCTACTGCCCATGACTTCTGATTAAAACTACAGAACATTTGTCTAATGGCCATTAATAATTTGAAGGTCGGTATTCAGACTCTGGGTTTTACATATAGATTTGCATTAATTTCGGTGTAGATTTCGACACAAACTGAGATAATTTAGTGAATCACTGGAAATTTTCAAGTTTTGGTTTTGTAGGGATATTTTTTGTTTGATTGGTTGGAAGATATCACCATGAGCTGACATCAGTAAGTGAACGATTGGAAAACCATCTGGGAGTACTGGACAGCCAGCTGCTTCATCCTAGTTTGGGACGCTTCAGCAGTAGACACTGTGGTTACACCCCAGGACCTTGTGGTTACAAGGAGAACTGGTTGGAGGATTTCATCATGAGTTGACGAGGAATCGCCGGGCATTGAAATGAGTCCTAACGGTGCAGTAGATGCTCATATAATACCTTTTTGTTTAGTCAGTTATATAAATATATGTCTAAAATATTTTACTTTGAATAAGAGAATTATGTTTAATAATTTCTATATACCATAAGACATTCGATATATGAGAGATGTATAACAGTCCAAAGCTACGCATCACTTCACATAGAATAAGCAACTCGTAGTAGCTAAATAAACATAAAATATCTGTTCTCTGATAGATTAAGGGTCGAAAATAGTTATTTTTCTGTTATACAGGAGATAAATAATCCATATAATAACACAATACACACACTTTTGTACTTTGTCTTGAACACACTTTATATTTTAGTAATTGTATGTGTAAAGTTCGTAGTCACGAACAGTTTTTTAAAGCTATCAGAACAATCGATAACTTGTGATGTGAAAACCTCGATGAGACTGTTACCTGATGCTCATGATGTAGTAATAATGTTAATCCGTCCTACTTGAGACAACTGACTTCAATTGATTTACACTTAAGTTAGTGAAGTTCCTCTAGTTTCCCTCATTTCAGAAAGACTATCTTTGATATTTTCTCGACGGTATGTCAACTTCTCTATGTACTAAGTCATGGATTCAAGTGTGCGTAGTTAGTAGTTTTACAAATATCTGTTAATTTCATATTTCCTGTTTTACCAATTTATGCTGGACCAAAAGGATAGGTCTTTATTGACAGTTCTTAATCATAGCACAGACGGTCCGAAAATATGTGTAGGCTAATACGTTATCTAGTAGATGGTGACTAGTAGAGAAATCCAAGATTCTCATTTTGTGCTATTCAGGACTCTTCACTTGCATATGCCTTCATCCCAAGTCAGTGATGGTATTCCCGCTGAGACTTGAACGTAACATCCATCATCTCAAATGCTAAATCATTATACACTAAACAATTGGGTCAACAGAACAACCTCTTGTGTAATGAGTATGGGTGTATAATGCTTTGGAGTCTAAAGTGATAGGTTCTAATTTTTAGTCTAAGTGGAAATACTTCGGGTGAAGATACATCCAGATAACAGATAGTGAATAAGGCCGAATGTACATCTTGGATCTCACATCAAATAAATAACACTAACTTTTACTAATAAGCACATTAATCTACTTGCTGACATCCTTCATAATAAAGGTTTTCTTGTATTTCCCAGTGAATGAAAAACAAAACGATATTACTGCTTTTACTGACGTTTCGCTATTTAATGCTAATAGCTTTATCAAAGTATTATTAAACCAGAATTTACAAAATTTCAGCTTAGATATAATAACTTAGTCATCGTTCCTCAACATGGGGTCATTTTTGCGTTGTCAAGTTGGCTAATCAGGTGTAGATTGTTGGATTCGATAAGTGTATAAAATTATAAAAGCAGCATATGTGTTTACATGATAAAATTGCTTATCACATTCGTGTTGATTTTGTCATTTTGTGAGGGAGAGCGGTGTTGTAACCAGGTAAAATCCTGTTTAAGTTCATCATTCCTATTTAGACAATTTGGATTCCATTCGGTGATTTAAAGTCCTTCTGATATCAGACGTTCTTAGTGATCGCTCAAATTTTTTCTGGATGGTTATTTCAATACCGTCTAAATCAATTTTGTGGCCTGATTCAATAGTGTGTAGATCCATGGCTGATGATTTTCCAAGCTTTTCTAGTTCAACTGGATTTCTCGGAGGTCGAACAGATGCTCTGCGGTGTTCATTTCTGATTTTGATTCCTCGAGGTGTTTGTCAGATGTATGTTAAAAGTGAACTTGGTTTGGACATATATTTTTCAGATATCCTGTTTTCTTGCATGATTGCTGGGAGAAATCACTCCGAATTCAACGTCTTCCCCTTCATTCAGCTCAACTTTTTAGGCACCTCTTCCATCTCTGAAGATAAACACAGACAGTGGAGGTAAAAACACTTAGTTAAATTATTGAAATGATCTTATTAGTGGTGAGATCGGATGACTTTTAACACCCATTGACATATTTTAGAGCCCTGTAAAATTCAAGAAAGCAGGTATTGTTGACACATGTGTATCGAAAACTAATGGACCGAAGGATAGTGATACTTGGTATCAAAAATACTTATTGCATCAAACTCTGCTGATAACTACTATAGCTGAAAACTCTCTTTACAAACACTCTTAGCTAAAACAAGTTCCCGTGGTAGTCGTGTATAATGCAGATTTTTCAAAAATAGGTTATATAAGAGATACCACACAAAACAGACTAACCATTAAAAAGAGAAAATGTGTCAAGCGGAAACTAAACCTTTCAGAACTCTTTTCTCGTCTGTATCTCTTTTTCTTTTATTACATGGATATTTTTCACAATATTCACTTAGTAGTATGGAACCCGAATAGGAAGCGACGAGTTGGTCGTCAGTGCGAGGGTGACATAGAGGAGGTCATGTGAAGAGGAGATGAAAGCATATGAGCAAACATGGAGCCTAGTGTAAACGTTGCCAGAGAACTGAATGCAATGGAGGCGTCCGGCGGGGGCCCTGTGTTCCTCTGGGAATGAAAGGAAACAATGATCATAATAATAGTATGGAGCATAAAGACTGTAATAGATTGATTTATCACTGACTCCGCATTCTTTGTATTTAAGCATGTTATCTTTACGGTATTAGGACGGGTAACAGGTAGCATGACCTTATTCTGCTAAATATTTTGTCAATTTTCCATCAATTCCGATATTAATGTCCTCATTGTCATATTGAATCTGGAAAAGTCCTTCATTCGCCACATTTCAGGTATGTTATGTTGTAGATGACTGTATACACGAACCAGCACGTTGAAATGAATATCCCAGAAGGAGGAACGGCAGTCTTCTTTAACAACAACTAATGAATGTATAGGCTATTTTGTTTTCGAAGTTAAATCAGGTGTTCACTCTGCTGAAAAATTCTTTACTAGATTTGAGAAATCAGCTAAGTCGTCCAGCTGATAATATGATCTCCAGTGCTACAAGCGCTGGAAATGACCACTTCTCTGATTTTAAGTCAAACGATGTCTTCAAGTGTCTCAAATCCCTGAAACCTACCCAATCCCTTGATCCGGATGGTGTAGCAGCTATTATCTCCAATAAACATGCTGACATTTTATATCATCCTGTCAGCGATATTTTCAATGAACATTTTCCAATAACACTGTGCCTACTTTTTGGAAGGACATTAAAATTGTTCCTGTGCCTAAATTATCAACTGGACAAACTTTTAAGTTCAAACCTATTGTCATTACTTCACCTTTTTGTGAATAATGAAAAGACTGCTCTTACTTAACCTTCAACCTTCATTGAAGGTCTTTTACGACCTAATCAATTTGATTATAAACGTAGAAGGTGTACTTTAGTTGCCACTCTCGTCTTGTATCATAATATTGTCTCCAGTTTAGATAGAGGTGCTAAATATGTTCAGTATGCCTTCCTAGATTACACATCTGCCTTCGACTCTGTACCTAGACCTCTTTCGTCAAACAAGCTTGCTGCGTCACAAGCTCAATGATGGATTACCAAATGGTTGCATTCCTATTGTTCTGACAGGAAGCAGTACAATGTTTACAATAGGAAGTCCTTTACGGCTTCACTTATTTAGCTGATGTTCCTCAGGGATCTGTTCTTTCTGCTTCTCTGTTTTTCTTCTTCTTCTTACATGACTTGCTCTATTCTGACGAAGCTGATTTTGTTAAGTATGTCGATGATCTAACTGTTTCTATTCCGGTGGTTACTTCTTAGTCAGACTGTTCTAAAATGAATAACTTTTTATTAGAAATTAGTTGGTCAGTGGTCCTCGTCAAATAGTCTTAAGCTAAATCCCTCCAAATGTCAAGTGGTCAATTTCAATTTCAGATGCCAGCGCGACCTACATGAACTGGCTGCTTCGCACAGTTTCACTATCATAGATGGCACTGAATTTGAAACTAAATCGAATGTTAAATACCTTCGACTATGTATTTCTTCTAATCTTTACTGGTCTTCCCACATCATTGTGGTTTCCAGGAAGATATTTCGTCTGACGTTCTAAGGAAATTAGGACGATCTGGTATTATTTCGTCTCTACTGTTACAGTTTGTTAACTGGTTGAATTCCTACTTCTCTAACAGAATGCAGTACACTGTATACAAAGGTAAATCCTCCTCTGCTGTGCTCACTGAAACTGGTGCCCCCCCCAAGGTGCTGTACTCTCCCCATTTCTCTTTTCTTTCTTTCTACATGACTTACCATCTTCAAATGACATTAATTTTGTTATATATGCTGATGACCTGACTGTATCTTTGCCTGTCAAATATCAAAGTGACTGCTCCAAACTAAATGGATTTTTATCAGAAATCAGCCAGTGGCCCAAGGAAAACGGTCTAGCCTTAAATTCCTCTAAATGTCAAACAGTCAATTTCACCTTCAGGCATAAATCTGACCCAAAACAAACTGGTCAGCACTCACGAGGTGTGCAGCACAGATGGAACTGAAATAGAAATCAAGTCAGAAATTAAATACCTTGGCGTCATTCTATCTGCTGATCATTCCTGGTTGTCTCATATCTTGATGATTTCTAAGAAAATATTCCGTCTCACCTTCTACATCATGAAGTTAAGACATTCTGGTATAACCCAACGCTTACTCCTTCAATTTGATAACTCTCATATTCTGCCTATTATTCTTTACTGTTCCCCTTTACCTTTTCCTGGCTATTGAAGAAAGACTATACCTTATTACGTAGGATGTTAAAGGTTGTCAGCAGGGTAAGCAGTTTGCCACTCAGCCAGCTTGTTAATATTCTGGTGGACAGGCACATGGACTCATGTGAAAAATGGGCTAAATCCATTTTATCTAACTCACACCACCCTCTTAATTCACAACTCTCCCTTTGTGTCTCATCAGGCAGAACCAGAAGCCTATATAGAAAACTGTATGCTCGCACTAGTAAGTACAAAAACTCAACCATACCCTACTTAGCTTGTGTTCCTTGTGAAAATTAAAACATTAGGCGTGAAAATTACAACTTATTAAATACTCAGTAGAACGACTGGATCTCGTCTTTCCAACTCATATCATTTATAGGTACAACGTTTTCTTTCTTTATTTTCCTTTTCTCTCTGTTTTTTTGTTATGTGCTCTTTTGTTTCTCCCTTCCTTACAAACTCTACTAAAAACATCCTTCTTCGTTCTTTCACATACTGTATATGTCAATTTATTTGTTACCACTTACGCCAGTAAATATGCTAGCATCTACCTCTCTAACAGCTTCAAACACTCTGTTCAATTTCGGCTTTGCTACTGACATACTAATATGTTGTTTCATGCATTTATTCCCCTTGATAAACTTGAATAAAGCGAGAACAACATTGATTTGTGCAGAATAACATGGTACCATCATTTATTTCGTTGGCTTCTCGTCAGCTGCTTACAGCCTAAATAAATTTTCAGGTTTAAGTACAGAAATGTGTTAACATACTTGCAAATTTACATGTTGTCAGTTGACAGAAAGTTTCACAATTAGTAAACAGTGCTCAGAAAATTGCGCTTATATAGTTTTTACACTGGCAGTTCAAGTTAAAAAAAATAATAATAATAATAAATAAATGTATGCACATAATAAAGATGGGATGTGCGTTGGATGCATAGTGACTAATAAGTTAGGTAACAATGCACTGAGTTGAACTCAAATCATAGAAACAAGAGACAAGCAAAATTACAGAATATAAAAGGAGGGTGAGGTTAAAGACAAAGATTACGCAGTCAGATGAGAGAAAAAAACCAGATCCATGTGTTCAGGAAGAATCAGTTATTAGTCTTTCCTTGCCTTGGTAACTGAATGTCGTTTTTTTTCTCTCATCTGACTGCGTAATCTTTGTCTTTAACCTCACCCTCCTTTTATATTCTGTAATTTTGCTTGTCTCTTGTTTCTATGATTTGAGTTCAACTCAGTGCATTGTTACCTAACTTATTAGTCACTATGCATCCAACGCACATCCCATCTTTATTATATGCATACATTTATTTATTATTGTTATTACTTTTTTTTAACTTGAACTGCCGGTGTAAAAACTATATAAGCGCAATTTTCTGAGCACTGTTTACTAATTGTGAAACTTTCTGTCAACTGACAACATGTAACATTTGCAAGTATGTTAACACATTTCTGTACTTAAACCTGAAAATTTATTTAGGCTGTAAGCAGCTGACGAGAAGCCAACGAAATAAATGGTGGTACCATGTTATTCTGCACAAATCAATGTTGTTCTCGCTTTATTCAAGCAATATGTTGTTGTCAAAACTAAGTGAGATTACCCTTAATCTATGCAGAATTTTATTTATTGTTAATGTACAAACTGGATGCAATACTTTAGTAAAATGCTGAGAATTCCATTCTGTATCACAAGTACTGATTTGGAATAAAGCAAATTATTATTATTATGCTTATACTTTACTGTTCCTCCTTAATCTTTCCCGGGATACTTAAGAAAGACTCTTTTATACTGCGAAGGGCACTAAGAGCCGTCAGTAGGGCAAGTGGAGTGTTGCTAGATCAACTCGTTATTACCATTGTAAACAGACATTTGGACTCTTGCGAGAATTTAGCAAATGTTATCCTGTCAAACTCTGAACATCCTCTCCATACACAACTCTCTCCTTGCATCTCATTGGACAGGGAAACTATAAGCAACTGTAGCAGACTGTATGCTCGGACGACTAAGTACAAAAGCTTTACAATACCTTATTAAGTACACATTTTAGGTGATGAGAAAGGTGTAAGGCTGGAAATGACTAAGTTACTGAGGAACTCTGAGTAAACAGCATTTTTCTTGTTCTCGTTGTTACACTGTCGTTAATAATTTCACTTCATTTAATTTTACATTCATTTCTTACTGAACATTATAAATTCAAATTATTATTAATGTGAATGTTCTACTTTAATTATTGCCCCTATAATGAAAAAAGTACATGCAATATTGTATTACATCCTGAAAATTCCATATTTGTACCAAAAGTACTGTTTGGAATAAAGTTATTATTATGATGATTAAGGTTTTGGACAACGACCAGCACTATTGTCTGTCTAAACAGATAATCCGAAAATACCATTTGAAACCTTTTTGGGTAGCTTAAACTACCTACTCCGCTATAATGACATCTAAGCGTCTGACTTTTGAGGTATATAAGCCCTGGAATTTTATGCTAAACCAACACTATCCAGTGCTTCATCAGATAATGGAAACGTCAAACTTACAGTCTAATTATCCATATTAAATTCTGTCAGGGGAATGGCAACACTTGAATGTTGGATGTCTCAAAAATACAGCACACATTCATGATTTATGACTTTTGGCTGGTTAGACTTGTTGACTGTTTCTAAATGAAGCAGCGACATTAAAATTCTTGTAGTCGAGTTAGGTTTTTGACTTTAAGAAACGCAAAATACTGTTCTTTGGACGCAAATGATTACTGCAGATTTCACAATGTTACTGAAACAATCTCGATTTGTTAGGATAGAGAAATTTTAGATAGCGATTAGGAAAATAAAATTCTAATACGAATCAGGTTCCCCAGATGTTCGATCCATTCGAGATACATGCTCTGTGAGATTAAACGTCTTATAGGATAATTGAAAATTAAAAAGAATTGTTTATATTTTTATAGTCTTCATGAAACCTGTGTGTGTGTTTGAAACCCATCACAAACGGCTGGTTTAGATGTGCCGGAGTATTTCTGATAACATCGTACAAAACTCCTTACTCACTAACATGAACTTTTCCAAAGTAAGTCCAAGTGTACTATTTTTAGAATGAACCGTTTCATAATCTATTATCTTCAGAATGACTGGGAGGTTTAGCTGATTACACAATCTTCGCAGGGAAACACCAAATTTCTATTATATGTATGATGTACTCGTCACCAAATTATTGTTATGTACTGGTCGAGAATTTAATAGTCCTGACGCAAGAAAGACGGAAATCAGAAAACCACTAGGTTTGCGATGATACTTCTATTTTCCAAAACACCAGGAGAATCAATATGTCACACAAGAGTGTGAGAGCAAAAATATAAGAATGTCCGAACAAGTATGTGAACACAAGTGTGTGAGTGAATATTCAAAATGAACAAATCAATAGACAGTCTTAACATGATTGGCTAATTATAATGGAATATCGATCCATATATACATAGCAAAATATATCAGACTGTCAAACAAAACACACATTTTATTTGGATACATGTCACCAAGAACAGACTGTCAAACAAACACACATATTATATGGATATATATATATCAATATGCTTGATGACAACAGAAAAATAGCCCATCTCAGACTTCCGCCATATTGTTGGTCACAGATATTATGAAAGTATAAAGTTTTAGAGTGAACGCTTTTTAGATAAGCTTACAAATATAGATCTCCGTAAACAGTATTCGCAGTCATTATAACTCGCTGAGTCATTACGGTATGAAATTAGGACTATTACATCTAACCATCAGTATATATATATATATATATATATATATATATATATATATATATATATATATATATATATATACGATTCTCCACCTTGATAAATTCTTTGTAAAGAAACTTTTCGCTGAATCACTTGTTTCGATCGTAATTTACACATGAAATAATATACTATCTACAAACATTGAAGTAATATGTATGTATCTTGATTTTTTATGAACACTGGGATCGCTTAGAGGAAACTTATAATGATCTGGTTGCAAACGATAGTGAAGTTGTAACAGGAATGACGTATCATGTGGAGGCCGAAAAATATCAGGTTATACGTTCATTGCAAACTAATAAAAATAAGGAATTCACTGCACATCATGGTTGTTAATTGAGATTCAATAAGGACACCTCCTGGTTCAGCGAGCAGTACAGACGATACAAATTCCCTCTTCAGTTTCTTGCTTTCCATTGTTGCCACCCATCTCTGGCTCGTACCTAATCTGTAAATTCAAATTCAGATCATTTCCTTCAATCTGATTTTATCTCCCCAAGTACCCTCCGGCCGTTGGTACAGTGAGCAACTGCATACTAAAAACAACTGACTTCATCACAAGAATTCTGTGTATTTTGGGACAATTATTACTCACCAAGTAACTGGATTTCATATATGTGTATTAATTTCTGTGGACTGAACTCCTCTCTAGATACATACAGGTTTGTATTTGTAAAACACAAAATAATCGAGCAAAGAATATTCTTTTCGATAAATTCCTCTTCTGGCTCTACAATTATATACATGTTTATATACACAGAATATTCAAGGTTGGTAGTTAATAACAATATTAGTGTTTTTTTAAATAATATCGATTTGTAAAGTATGATCAAAGGAATTACAGTTCACTAAAAATACTTAAATTATAATAGTAATAAAGATATAATAGCGAGTAGAATATCAACTAAAATTAGGAAATTTCCACAAAAATTGAGAATCATTCAAACCTAAATGGCCAAGGTAAGGACAGCGTCTGAACTAACTTCTTTTGGGCGCACAAATTAGGCTTTTTAATGTGGATCCCAACAGCCTCAGCAATATTTAGTAATCGAACTCTTAAGGCGAAGTTGAGATTTGTTGGTATCCGGTAAATAACTCTAAAAGCCTGGTTAACATCAATCTTATGTTCTGTATCCACAAGATGAGCCAGAATAGCGCTACGAATAGATTTTGTTTGGCCTTTGCTTAACCACGCAGGGTGATGTTCGGAAATTCGACGAGAAACACGCCTAATTGTGCGGCCTATGTAACTGGCTCCACAGGAGCAGTTAAATTGGTAGATATACATGGATGAGGCGAAATTAGGCAGTTTGTCTTTTACTCCCGAACGCAGAAGAGGAGTGGTCTTAAAGATATAACGTAATTCAGCAGCAGGGAATGCTCGCTTTACCGCATTTCTAATGCGCTGTGTTAGTATCTCGCTAGTGTTGTCCCCAAGGAACTGCATCTGAAAGAATAAGGCCTTTTTTGGAACTGTTGGTAACTTCGGCTGCTTTGGTTTCAAATTCATATTCTTATCAATAAACTTTTCAGGATAACCATTCTCACTTAGCAATCGTTTAATATTATTCAGTTCTTCATCAAGACATTCGTCC
The DNA here is from genome assembly GCA_944472135.2 of Trichobilharzia regenti. Classification (NCBI taxonomy): domain Eukaryota; kingdom Metazoa; phylum Platyhelminthes; class Trematoda; order Strigeidida; family Schistosomatidae; genus Trichobilharzia; species Trichobilharzia regenti. The sequence goes on from OX235262.1 coordinate 157,071,038, forward strand.
GAGCAAATCGCTCTTGCTCTGTGAACCAGGCACTTTATCAAATTGCGTTTGTATTTCAATGGCACAAAACTGAGAAAATGTGTGTACTGGCCCGTTGATGTAGGTTTTCTATAAACACTTCTTATTGTGCCATCCTCTTTTCTGGCCATTAAAACGTCTAAAAATGGAATACTAGATTCTTTTTCTGTCTCGATGGTAAAATTTATTGCATCCACATAATCTAAAAATAATTGTAATTGTGAGTAATAGGAAAGAACAACAATCATTCATTTTTTCAGTATTAGTAAAGTAATTTAATTAAGAAGGAGAAAACTGATGATTTGGCGTTTGTTCCAAAACATAGTCGAAAACAATCGCCCTTCGCCCCACCCCTTTGCGTTTCAAGTAGAACACAGAGCTTCAACGTCTAAAGATTCAGTAGCAACAGTGTTGTTTTTACGCAGCGGATTTGCAAACCTACCCGTCCCCAACCTTCCATCTTCTCCAGACTTACTTCTAGCTAGTAAATTTCCAGGTAATCGAACTTAAAAAAGATGCACGGTTGACGAGAACTATCACATTAAATCACTGAAGTACCAAACAACCATCAGATAATTTAAAAAGCCATCTGTTTATTTGTCTTTGGCCTAATATTAGCTACTCTGAACTAATTTACAAGATTTAGATTTAAAACAGTCTTTCTTTGGATACGTTTTTACAGATTAATCTACATGTTCGCTGTAGAATTTCTCGTTTTACAAATAGCAAATTATTATTATTATTTCCTCTAATTCCTAGAGGAACATAGGACTTCATCTGCGCGTCTCCATTGCGTTCGGTCCTCTGCCAACGTTTTCACCTGGCTTCACGTCTGCCCACATGTTTTCATCTCCTCTTCACAGGACGTCCTCCATGTCACCCTCGCACTGACGACCAACTCGCCGCTTCCCTTTCGGGTTCCACTCAAGCAATAGCTTGTCTAGTGATGTCACTTGATGGTTTCCTCAGAGTATGGCCAATCCACCTCCATTTCTTCCTGCCTATTCGTTGCACAATCGGTTCCTGGTTGGTTAGCTCACAGAGAATCTGTTGCTGATCTCTTCTGGCCAGCCATCTGATCTTGAGTATTGAGCGAAGACAACTATTAGTGAAGGTCTGAAGTTTGTTTGAGATGCTCTCTATGACGCGCTGGCCAAGTCTCTGATTCGTACAGTAGCACTGACTTCACATTGGAGTTGAAAATCCGGATCTTATTTTTGATGATTTTTTTGATTTTTTATTTTCGTCGAAAAGAAAATTGTTTTCGCTGCAATTTTCTTCTTATTTTTGATGCTGAGTGTTGATCTCCACATAGACTTGACAGTAATGAAAGCTTGCCTTGCTTTTTCGATCCTCACTTTGATATCTTCGTCAGTTCAGCCCGCTTGTAGTTGAAACGATGATTCCCAGGTAGGTGGTAAAGGAGGTTGTTTCTTTTAGGCTCCTCCCATTTATGCTGGCTGATTGTTGTCTGTTTTTGTTGCTGTTGCTGTAGGCCAGGAATCTTCATCACCTCTGTTTTCTCTATGTTCACCTGTAGTCCTATCTTTGATGCTTCTTCTGCCAACTTGTTGCTTTTCACTTGTATATCCTCCAGTTTGTGGGAAATCAGACATATATCATCGGCGAAGTCCAGATCCTCCAAGTTTTTTGTGTGAGTCCATTTTATGCCTGTTTCCTCATCGCCCGTTGTCTGTCGCATTATCCAATCTACTGCAATCAGGAAAACCATTGGCGATAGTAGTCAACCAGTTTGTCTTACTCCTATCTTCACTTCGAAAGATTCCGTAAGTTTCCCGTTGTGGATTACTTGGCATGCAGCATTGTCGTATAACTGTTGGATGAGATGTATAATTGTCGGTGCCCCCACCCGATCGGCAAATAAGTTCTTACAATCTACAGAACTATAAGAAAACATTTTAAACTTTTAGATTGTAGAATATAAATGAAGTAGTATCATTCCTCACTTTACTATGCAACAACACACCTAATTTATACTGGAAAACTGTTCAGTAGTACTAACGCTTTGTATGGTTTACATATTAGATGATTGGAGACAATCGGCAGGAAACTATTTGCAATCCCAAGGAACTCATGTCCCTTCTGAGATCAAAACCCGGTGTCTCCGAATGTTGTATATTGCAAACTTAACTGACCGAATTCAATCTCTACCAGACAAAGGACTGGACGTATAACACTAGTTACTATCTGGTGTCCAATCAAAGTACAATTCATATATGTTTCTAACCAAAGAATCTTCAAATCTCTGCACTTGTTTCCCATCTTCTATGTTAGATATCGTCTGTCGGTTTGATGATTGAGTAATATCTCAAGCAATAAATCCTATGTACCATTTCCTTTCCCCGGGATTCAATCAAAATCTTAGTAACAAAGATTATTTAGTTGAAAACTTCGTCATCACCAGCCAAATATGCTCTAAAACACCTATTTAAGCCTTATGAAACAGAAAAGTTTCAGCCCATACATGGAAGACCCAACATATCTGTTTTCATAAATAGCATGGAGCTACTAGCGTCTTCAGAAACTTAAAAATACACGACCGGTATTATGTCAGGGCTTATCATATTACTTCACTGTCCAAATCTCAGCATTTAAGGAAATCCAATTGACTTAACTTTTGCTTGTGCTTATATTTTCTAACTACTTAAAACTCTTGCGTAATTCCGTATGTTATTTTGTTTCCATGTATACCCTGAGCACAACTCTTTCATCAAACTATTCGCGTTATTACGCAACTCTTCTTTAACAATCGTTTGTAATAACTTATTACTTTAGTTACTACCTTCTTATATAAACATCCAATTCACCTGAACTCACTAATCGTATTTTCGTTTGACCATATATATTTGCGATTGTACGGCTATGAAAATGAATTCGCCGAAAAGAGACTCTTCGCTGAACTACTGGTCTTCTGTCTATTTAAGGAAATTGTCTGATGGGCAGTTATTTTCCATATAGCAAATAAACATTGTTAGCCTGACAAAGTTACTTCACAGTATATATCACTGAATGACCTAAGCAGCTAGAAGCCATTTATATATAATGGAGAAGATTTCTAGCTAAGATAGATGATTTTTGTGTAATTGTTTTCTATGAGATGGATGGTTCGTTTGCGAAGCTTTCATTGTTTTACTGGGCAACATTCTCAGTACAAACTTAAATTTGTTGTGAGGTTGTAAATTTCTCCACAAGTTTTTTTTGGTCATCTCTACCGGTGACCTTGAACGTTCTTCTTCCTGTTCTACCAGTGTAACTGATACCTCAGATACATGCATATTTGTGTGCACAGTTAGAGTTAACATGAGAAGGGTATTTGTCAACGTTTGATTGCACCAAAGAGCATGTTGTCCGATAAATGTAAACTAACTTAGCTACAGGGTAAATTCTATCTGGTAAGGTATTCAATCTTATGCTGACTATTCCTACAATATTATCCCCACTTAAAGTCGACTTGAATGAAAACATGCTTCTCCTCCATTGGGATTTGTTTTGTATATGACTCTTCACATCATCCATACCAGTTAGTGAATTTCTGGGGATAATCATTATTTTTTAAATGTTTACAAGTTGTTCCGTCGACTGCAAAGCTCAGTGGTAACGTCTCTGACTGCAGCACTGGGTGACGCGGGTTCGAATCTCAGAAGGGACATGAGTTCCTTAAAGTTGCAGACATGCCTTGCTGATGACTGCAAACTAGCACGAAACGTAGGTCCAAGGCTTCCTGTGGATTGCCTCCAACTATCTAAACTTCAACTTTGTTCTTTGAAGGATAGACATGAAGTTTCCCGCTAAAACAAGGGCTAAGTGAACTACCCATAGCTACATCATCTGTTTGGCGGTAAACAGTGTTGTCAAATTGGAATTGTAAATCCATGGTACACATTACCGGTAGGTATTTAAACTACGGTACTCGGAGTGATAAATCAGAATGCTGACAAATAATCTTGACAGTTTCACTGATTGGGATCTTTGTGAACACGGAGGTTACATCAAACAACACTATTAACTTATTGTAAATGTTCATATGGTTCAAGTTTTCGATGAAATGGAATGAATCTTTTATGATGCACACACTTAGCCGTTCATAAATGGGTTCCAACTTCAGTGCAAGTCGACGAGCAACTCTTTGCTGAAGCGAGGTAATCGTATAGGTCTCAGGAGGAAATGTCCTTTCTGTTTTTGTAGGCCATACATGTAAGACAGACGGGACACTCAGGGGTTTAAATCATTGTCAATCGATTTCTTCCTCAGGAGTTATCTCAGTACGTTTGCAATGAGCTTTGTAACTGAATTTATCTTATCTTTCTAGCAATCTTCCACTTTAAGCCTCAACAGTTGATTTCATCTTTACAATGTAGTCTTCTTTGTCCATCAACATCACGTATTAGCCTTGATCAGGTCACAGTATAACGATTTTGTCACTATTTTTGAGACCTATCAGTGTTCTTCGATGCTTCTCAGGAAGAATTTCGGGATATAATATTGTTGAAGTGAGATATTGACTCAACATCTGCCAGCCTAGATTTGAACCAGGTCTTATTGTCCTCATCAACTCAGTTGATAGAATAAGTATTTGAATTGAGATGTTATATAGGTTCTTTTGACAAATTTATCTTTTCAAGTCCCGAAAGTGCCTTAGCGAACTGGCTTATACTATAATATATATATATATATATATATATATATATATATATATATATATATATATATATATATATATATATATATATATCACTTGGCACTACCCATAGTGAGACACTGTGTTTTCCATACTTAAGTGCCAGGACTTCATATTAGTTTAGCAAATCCATATCTAGGTGAGCCCACATAACGTTATCAGCTATTAACCCCAATTGAACAGGTTTTCGCCAACCTGTATTTAGATGAACACTTTTTCTACAGACCACGAGTGACTTTTGGTTAGCTGAATAATGACTAAAACATGAACCAATAAGCTATTATCACAAGTATGCAAAACATTAAGCGCCACTGAATATTGTTCAAAGATGCTTCAGATGTGATGATATCAATAAGTGCGCAGGAGTTGATGTGTAGTCACACAGGAGCGATGAGGATGGTAAAAGTGAAATGTATCTGAACAGTCAAAGAGGTCTCGAAATCTCTCCAGATACATCCTCCCAGATATCTGTATAATTAGCAGTACTGTTTTTCAGAAATAATTCTACGAAAACATAGACGACCGGATACAAAGATCTAAACATCATCAACAGACATGTGGAAAGGTTAAAATTATTTACAACGAATTTTTAATGGTTGACATCGTTGAATGCAATTCTCGCTTCAGATGGACGAAGATACATACATCACATACATACTGCTACAACTAACCTCGTAGATAAACCACATTGATTTTGAAAATAGCCAACGAAGTCAAATATGTCTGTTACTACAATGATAGTACATTTCAACATTTTAAATAGTTCATATGAACCCACCAATGCCCAACACAACTCTCTCAGAGCGATGGAAGATAAGGCTGAGAAATCGCATACAATTTCCATGAGACTATTTTAACAATCATTGACAATTAAAAACTCATTGTATGATATATTCCATCAAGTGAGAATTATAAACTATTGTGACGTGTATCCACGCAACAAATGTTGCTTATTTTCTCTTCAAATTAGTGCTTATATCACTACCTTCGAATAAAAAATTATTATTATATCCTCTAATTCCTAGAGGAACATAGAGCTTCAGCTGCGTGTCTCCATTGCCTTCGGTTTTCTGCCAACTTTTTCACCCCGCTCCTCTTCACATGACCTCCTCCAAGTCACCCTTGCACTGACGACCAACACGCCGCTCCCTTTCGGGTTCCACTCGAGGGCTTGTCTAGTGATGTCACTTGATGGTTTCCTCAGAGTATGGCCGATACTAAGTATCATACCAGGTAAAATTTCTGCGTAGAGACCTACATATGAGTCAATTATTCAGTTGTTTAGACGAATTCAAATAGCAAGTTATTCAACATCCAATCCCATCGACTGAAATGAAGTAGAACACCATCTTATACTATGCTGCCTTAATGTATAACACATTTAAAACTGCCAAATGCCTGCTTACTTCCTAGGCATAAATCCCTCTGACACGCGTATATTAGCACCATTAAGACAGAAGTGATGCATATATCATACAAAATCTACAATGCCTGTTTGTATTCTAAACAGTATAATATAAGAAAGAGAACAGAAAAAGTACAATAGTATTTCCTGAGCATTTCTAACATGCATTTATTAGAAGTGCATCCTCCTTTACTCTATGTACATAATAACATAGACAAACTAATGATATAAGAAAGAAAAAGTACAAATAATTATCCAAATGAACAAAAAAATATACAAAATGACAAGAAATCATATTGACAGTTAATACTTTGATGCACTTGAATACCATGACATGTATGGTATTAATAAACAAGGTGTAATAATCAAAGCGAAACCAATCCACTCCATCTGTTAAAAGAAATGAAGGCAAAAGGTAGTACATCTTAAGGCGTATATATATATATATATATATATATATAAACAAAAAGACATCCTTTTAAAGTCTATGACCTGAGAATCTGAAAAAGTAGAATACTCGCAACTTGAAAAACAACAAACTTATGTTGATGAGTCACCTTTTAAATGAGACAATCTAGCCGAGAAAGTTCTACAAACCGTTTTCTTACAAACTGCTGTTTCATTACTTAACATTTCCGAATGCTAGATTACCAATCTCAAGCGACGCTTTCCGGAAGTCTAAACCAGTAAATAAACTTGGTATAAACTTGATTTACAGCCAATTTTTCTAATATCTTTAATATTAATTGTTGCTTTGAAGAAAGCATTAAATGCCATCTTCATTTCACACTTGGATTATAAAGGTTTATTTTGGTTAAATATACTACGCCATACTACTTTAATCTTTTTACATTCCTTGAGCATCACTTGGTCTTACACATATATGACAGGTTAGTAGTGTCAATCAATTAAGTCCGAATGACACCTGATAAGAAACGACTAGTTATATATTTTTGGCTGATAAAACTATCAAAATTTGATCAAAGTTACAATCCGAAATTCACTTTTTCGGTTAATTGTACAAGCTAACCAGCTACATTGCTATGGACTAAAAATACTCAAACTGCAACTGCCTCAAAACTTTGTGAATAGAAATATGGATGTATGTACTAGAGCAATGTGGAAATTTAGAGCAGTGTGTAATTAGATGAAAAGTGCAAGACAGGAGAGATTCGAATATGTAAGTCTTAACAAATAATCTATATGAGTCTTAAATACAAATTAATCTTCTACATAAGAGTTTATGAGTTAATGGAGTTGTAGCTTATCAGCCGAGGTGCTCGACTTCCAACCAATGGGTGACTGAGGTCTTGGCAGCCATGTAGTATCACTAATCCTCACACAATAGGTATGGCTCACTGCCAACTGCATAGGACTGCAACCGGTTGTTTAGTGGCATTTCATTCTTTTACGTGCGTTATGTTCAGGCTTCTTTGTTGAAATTAGGGACGAGCTACAAGTTAACCAAACAGCACAACAAAAACCTTCCTAAACTATCGTTGTTTACATGGTATTAAAAATTGTTTTAAAACATTAAATTAAATTTCACTAACCGTATGAGAAGCGAAACGCTTGTTGTACTCTTTCACTTTGTGGATCGTAATTAGACCAGGCGCAGAAGTGTGCAACAGCTGTGATGAGAAAATAATGAAATCAAATTCAGTGACCATATAAAGTAGTCTGTTAACGAGAGTTCAAGAACAACTTCGTTCTATTCAATAACCATTACATGCCTGAGCATTCCATTTGTTTTGATATTCTTGTCCAAGAAATGTAACCCTAATTATGAGTAATTTTACGGTCTCCAGACCACAGTGATGAGCACGTAAGCCACTGAGAGACTTATATGTAGCTGACGCTCTACATTATCAAAGTTATTTGTAGAATAACAATAACCCATGTTGATATTTACTATACAACTATATATGATACCAAAGTTTAGGTCGTTATGAGCATTGGTTAGTGTATCTCTTCACACAAATATTTCACTTGGCATAGCCACCGTAAATGTGATATTAGCTGTATGTAAGAATTAGTATTTACAATTCAGTATCATACATTTGTAAATAGTGGCTTTTTCGAGGGATTGCTCGGTGATTATTGCCTGCAAAGTGTGTTGACAACGACAACTTATTTAAAGAACTGTGAAGTGTAAATGGCACAGTTAAGAATTAATTCCAGCGAAACAAACACCCATACACTTCCTCATTACATTTCTTTACAGGCCTCACTTCCTGACCTTATTTAGTACTTATGTCAGTCTTGGTTGATTTTCTTCCTGATATTTTTCCAAACGTCTAAAAGATAAGGTGTAACAAACATCTGCAGTATGTTCTATACTGATACTTTGTCCGAATTTTCACGCCTGTTATTCACATACAAGTGTTTAATTAGCTCCAAAAAATCTTATAGTTCTAGTTAATCTGATTTCTGCATTTCAAACTAATGTTTTAAATGAAAACCTATGCAAAGAGACACGATCAAACATTCAAAGCTGTCCATTTCTAGTTAAGAGAACAGAACTTACAACATTTCCTTGTAGGTCATTGGACTTGTAAGTGACTGTAGCACTGGAAAAGTTGTGAACACCACTTATTTGTGGCACGAGGACCAAGGCATGTGTGACATTTGATGCAGCAGGTATTATGGACCAACGAGCGGAAGGGCTTCCGTGAATTTGTGTGAACTCAGTCTCAGAAAAAACGTCAAACAGTTCAACGTCTCTTGCAGGTCGCCTGTATGAACAAAGAAAAAACATTGTTACCAATCGCAAAGTACACTGTTTGAGCAGTTAAGTATTTACAAGACTCAGTTTTTTTCAACGTCTTAATGATGGAGAAATTAAGAACCTGAGATGGTTTCAACCTAAATTGTATAGCGATCAATGGGACACACCTGACTCAACAGTGATGGGCCCCAAATGAAAACTTTTATAGATGTGTGGATGAAATGCCTACCGAAACAGCTGATGTAACATACGACATGTAACTATCGGCAGGGTTATATCATCTCTAAAAATTATAAATTTTAAGAATAAAACACGTGACGTAAAATAATGCCTACGTTTTTTTCTCATATCAACGTCTCAAAATCCGTGTCCTTTATAAAGACCGACTGTGTCACTATCTTATCTAGTGGAAGTGTATGCCAGAAATATGTAGTTTTGATGTTGACATTTTTAATACAATACTATTTTAATACAAACAGTAAAAATAACTTGAAATCCAAGCGCAGTCCAGTAGTCTAGCAACAGGACGACGCTACAAAGGCCCTGAAAATCATATTTTAAGAAAAACTTCAAGAACACTACTTGTGAAACAGAAACAACTGTAGTTCATCTACTACATACAACTTTTAAAACTACTTACGACTCGTGGAAGTTGTAAATTGTATACAAGATAGTCATCTCCTTCTCTTCGAAAATGAATTCATTTAGTATTTCTTTTGAGACTGCAAGTCTGACATTGTCTGCACTGTCAGAAGCTGCCAAAACCACGAGGTATGCCCACAAGAGAAGCTTGAAGCACAACGTCATCGCGTAGCGTAAACTCTGAAATACCCTCTAAGCGCGCCGAAACTAGTGACGTTGCAATGCAACATCAAGACAATTTAAAACCACGTACTACTGAAAAAGTATCCGCATTATTTATGCATTCCGACAGCTGAACTTGCTGTATTTTATCTGATTAATTCAGTTTCATACACATATATGCCATCCATTTCGCTTCACTAAATGTGAGTAATCCTCGAGGTAGGTTGACTGTTAGTCTTCGTTTCCCGTAGACGGATGACATGCGAATTCGTTTATAACAACTAACCACCGATTTCTGAACTGTCAGACACAAAATAATCAAGTAAAATTTGACATGTGAAAATGAAACGGCATACAAATACATATTATTCGACAACATAAGAAGTGTAGCGGTAGGCAATTCCCCGAATTATTGGCCAAGGCATTCATCACTGAACATTGGATGCTAACCCTCACTGTGTACAGTCAACTTGTTAAGCCAAAGGCTTCCGGTCAAGCGTACATGTCATCTGGCACGCTGTCGTGTTACGTTAGTTCGTTCGTGCACGATCCCTAGTTTAACATATTTATTTCGAATATTAAATAAAAATTTTCCATTCGTGGAAGCGAAATAAATAAATAAAATAAAACAATACAAAAAATTAATAGAAAATAAGTGCAAATAATGATTCCCAGATAGGATAAGTAACCTTCGTAAAGATAAATATATGAACGTAAGTTAATCAATTAAACCATCAAAGATAATAGACAGAAGTGTAGAAAAATTAGCACATCAGCCCATGTTGAACCCAATGATGTGTAGTCTTCCTGCAGCACTGTCAGTTAGAAGTGTTTGTACATATGTGTGTAGATGTGATTGATTGATGATGATGTGAGATATTCGTAACTGGTACAAAAGTGTGATTTTTAATAATTTATGTTTATAGAATCATCAAATGTAATACAAGTCTCTATTAATTTTGAGCATGTGAATGTTGCTTGCATGTATGAATCATGGGTTAGCATCCACAGTTGAATATAGCAATAGAATTTAACATCGGGAGAAGTTTATAGGGACAATATGCTCTATGTGTGTATGTAGTGCGGAACAATTAGAATATATAGAATAAACAAGGTTATCAGGCATTTTAGGATGTTAATAACAGTATTATAGGTTCAGTGAGCATACATATGTGTATGAGTGTCACAGTGTGTCTTGCGTGTGAATTATGCCAAATGGTAGTAGAGTAAACGGTAGAAAAAAAGTATTCCTATATGGCAATAAATTTACATCACTGGTTCAATCCTTTTCTACGTCTGAGTCCATACGTTCCACACATGTAAGTATCATAGATTTTCAAAGAGCCTTGAATGGTTGAGATGCAGAGGCGTGAAGTGTCGAAGGAGGTGAAAAAGAGTCTGCGAAGGTATTTCGCAGAGAGTTAACTGATCGTCCCTCGATAAGAGATTACAACAGGAATTTGCATGATTCTCTGAACTGTATGTCCCATTGTAGACAGGAATCGTTTACATGCAGCAACCATCGTTGGAGCTCCATACTTTGACATCTTCGACGCATGGCTGATGGGCGTCGCTGCAGATTGTTACGTCGAGAATGTATGCCACACCGCCTAACAGGATAATCACATCTGGTTGACAGAAAGACATGGGCGTTGGAACACGTGGCTCGATGCAAAATTTGGCGCTGGATTTGCGGAGTTTGTTGGAGATCAGCTTGAGGACGTCGTTGTGTCTCTTGCATCTGACCTCATGAGTAAGAGCGCAATGCTGAAGAATATGTTGAAGATTTTCTGGTTGACAACGCCCGCCTCTGCAGTTGATGTCGACTCTGCGACGTCCCCTCGCATGTCTCGTTTTTGTGCCCAAGAGTTCTCCACGCAGTTGAACGGTCCGTACATAGAGTTTGGGCAAGACCATTTCAGGGTTGAGAAGCCATTTTTGAGATACAGGACATGTTGTTGATTCCATCCAACCATAACCATCCGCTGATGAGTGTAGCTGTTGTTCCCAGCTTTCATGTGCTTCTTCTGCTGATGTTACTATTTGTCTGTGGGCTTGCATCGGAAGATTGCAGATCCTAAGAAAAGGCGTGAAGGTGGCGGAGGACGCTATATTGCGTATGAGCGGATTTCTATTGTTGAGCAGTGCCTCGATTCTTTTGCGCCTATGGCTCAGAATCGTTGTTGAGAGATTCATGATAACCAGGCCTCCTTTTTTGATATCAGCGTGGAAAAACGCAGTCGGAGTGTCTTTCGGAGGTAAAGCCATCGGCGGACAGCTGCACGAATAAGTTTGTCCATCGTTTACAGGGTATTCTTGTGAGTGATTATGAGAGTCAGTGAGTAGAGTAAATGAGGAATCAGATTGTTCTTCAGGATTGTAATTCGTTGATGAGGTTTGAGGGGGGAGCGTTTCACATTGTCTAAATATCCACTGGGTCGCCCACATGATCGAAGCAGCGCCTGCCTTTGTAATTGAAGGGAATACCCAGATAGGTAAATTCCTCTGTTGGCGAGATAGCTGGAATTGACCGGCAGTTGATATTGAAGATAGTCAGAGAAAGAGGCATGATTTTATGCTCTCTGTCAGCGACCATGTTGATTGTACGGCTTTTGTTGAGGTTGATCAATAATCCCGCAAGTTCTAGCGAGGCGGCGATACGTCTGAGTTTGTTTTGAAGAGCCGCAGCGTTTGGAGCTAGGATGATGAGATCATCAGCATATGCTATGTAGTGCGAAGGATGACCATCAACGCAGATGGGGTCATGGGCTTCAAGAACATTGAGTATCTCATCCATAGTCATGATGAAGAGAAGTGGTGACAGAGGGTCACCCTGTTTGCCCCCCGTGTTGGATGACACTTCACTTCGTGGAAGAGACTGTAGGAGTTGGAATAGTAGTTGGTAAGATATTCTCTAAGCATTCAGGGCACACCAAAACTTACAGCCACCCCTAAAATTGTTTGATGTAGGACGCTATCGAAAGCTTTTGAAATGTCGAGAATAGCTAATGCGCAACTTGTATAGTTGGAGTGCGCTTCTCTCAAGATGGCGTGAAGAAGATTGGTCGCTTCGAAGCAGCCATCACGTTGCAGGAAGGCAAACTGTAGTTTTTCGATTGGGAATGATCTGAACCAGCGCTTGGCGACAATCTTGTGCGGACAGCACGTAACGACAGAAGTTATGGAGATAGGCTGGAAGTCAATAGGGTTATCAGGGTGTGATGTCTTGGGAATGAAGGTGACCCTGGAAGCTGACAGGGGTGAAGTTAGAAAAGACGTCAGCAAAAGAGTGTTTAGATACCCAGCCAGACTAGGGTGGTTAATTTTCTGGGGGTCCCTAGCAGTTATGCGGTCAGCACCGGCCGCGGATTTCACCATTTCTTTTAGTGCCCATTTCATCTCTTCAGTTGAAACTGGGGCGATCAGGTCGTTATTAGTTGGAAGGTATCCCTGGACCGGTCTAGTGTCTGGTAGGGCTGGGCGCGTGAACGTTTCTATCTGAAATTCATTGAAGCCTCCTATAGCGGAAGGCTGACAAGTAAACAGGCCTCTCCATCTGCCATCAAGTGCTGTGTTAGCAGCATCTTTTGTAGAATGGTGGAAGAGCGTTTGCATATGGGCATATAAAATTCGACGCTCTTCTTGCTGTTTAAGTTTGATGGGAGACCGAAGATGTACCGCTGCTTGGATGGTTTCCATCTTGTAGGGAACAGCTGTTGGGCCTGCTTATCCAGAAGTTGACGTGTTTCCTCAAGAGTAATATAATTCGCATATAGTTGCATGATAATTTGTCGAGTGGATTCAGTGTCCGGCTGCTGAGATGAATTTGCCAGTTGTGTGTTGATGGCAGCCATGAGGTTAGCATGTATACTGTCCATGTAGAGGTTTCTATGAGGTGTCATATTCACTAGGGGAGTTAAACCATCTTGAGTGAGTCGAGTAGTTGGCATAATTTGTCGTTGAGCTTCGTGTTCAAAGTTTGGAGTAGGCGATGAAGTTCGCTTGGGAGAGAAAGCGTTGACAATATAAGGTGGAACCGATTCGTCAATATCAATAGTATCCAGAAGTGGTCGAATCATTGACACAGCAGTGAGAGAATATAAAATTGTTCTATTGACGGTGCTCACTGCATAGTTGTACTGCGGTATTTGCATTGATTCGATGGATTCATCGAATACTGTGTAATCATTAATGACGGCAAATTGGAGAATTCGCTGTTCCTTCAGCTGAGTCAGCGTATTCGATGAGATTATGACAGTTGGAGTTGAAGTTGTTCTGCATGGACTTGTAGGAGCAGAGATTGATCTGTTTACGGTAAACACATCAGTGGGCGAGGTAATTGGCTCATTTTGGCTATAAGACGTAGTTGAAGTGAGGACCATTGTTGGTAGAGATAGGTTAATGTATGTCTCCATGTTACCTTGTATAGACGCTTGCGAACCGCACCGGCGGTGCGGTTGCCAATGGTTTCAGCGACGACAGTGAAGAACTGCCTAGGCGCGAGTGAAGGGGAATCGAGACATCTGGCAGTTGAGATCATCCGAGCGTCCTCTTAGCGCGGACCAGGTTTGGGCCTTGGATGTATATACGTCCATAGCATAAGACGCGTGAGTTCATGGACGTCCCTTTCATCATGGATGACAACACCGACGACTGATTGATACCAGTTAATGAACATAGCGGTGGATCAAAAGCCGTTGTTGTTCGGCTTTCAGAAAGTTGTTTAACTGCAAGATTACCACCACTGCAGTCTTTTATTATTAGCTCCAGCTTATCATTAACATCTGTTGGCAGGTGGGCTACACGCTGATCATTTACACTGACGGTCTCACAAGTATCCATACCTTCTGCCACCGCATCTGCCTTTAACTGTACTTCATGTTCAAGTTGTACAGAACCTGTGTTCATCTCGGTAATAGTGGGCATTATTCTCATCTCATCGTGATCAACCAAAGACAAATGTGTACTATCATCATTATCACAAATATTCACTTTGCGGTAGTCTATCTGGTCGAATTCAACATTCGCAAACTCTTCAATAACAGCAGTAGATGATTTGGGTTCTTCCTCATAAATCCTTAAAGGTTTTACACCTTTACTTTGACTAGTAATACCTTGTAAACTTGTGGATTCAGAAATGGATTCTTAAACTCTAACTTTCTTCTCCTGCACAAACTGCGGTGTCGTCTGTGACACTCTGTTCAACAATGGCTTACCTGTTGCAACTACAGGCTCCTTCACCGCGCTATTATCGTCACACGATTCGGAGTCAGACCTTGATTTCACATTTAGCTTACCACTAAACTCGGTCACTTATTTGTAGTTTACCTTCGTATGCACTTCCTGCAAATGTGTAAAACACAACCGTGCTTGTCTCTCAACTTGTAACCTATCTGTTGGGGATGTCGCACGAAGACTGCTACACTCGCTAAGTTTATACGAACCACTAGACACCATAAAGCTTTCTCGATATCCACTTCTCTGAGACACTTTCGTCATAACTGACTGCGTTTTGCTCTCAAACTTCTCTATTCTAGGTGTGGGATGCAACATACTGGCATACTTGCTCATAGATAGATTGACACTATCTTTTACCAGTTTCAGAATATCATCGAAGTTTGGCTCAGTACCTTCATCCTCTAAACGAGAGCTTATCTTCACCCACTTCCTTTGCAGTCGAGTAGGCAGGCGTCTCGCTATTACCTCTAGGACGGAACTTGAGTTCAGATCGCCCATGCAATTCATCGAAATCAACGTATTTTGTAAGTAAACAGATTATCCAAAAACTCAGTGAGTACCTTGGGTCATCTTGCAATTGACAACCTGTCAATCATGAATGTTGTAGCCATCTTCAGACCAGTGAGGTACTGACCGTTTGGACCTACTAAGACGCATTTCACTGGTTGGTTGGTATTCTCTTCGATTTGAATAGATACGGGTGTCAATCACATCTCAAAAACCGTTAATGTCCAGCTCTTGCTACGTCAGGCCTCACACTGTCCCTCGAAGCCTTTCAGAAACGCTTAGTACTAACGGACGCAAAAACCATAACACAGGTTGGCGACTCGAGAATTCTTTATTCTAACACCAACATATAACCAGCATAATAAACTAAATTCTAAGAACGAATATTACAACAATCAATCACGATATTACTTCTGACAGTTTTTTCTAGTTTCTTTCTGAACAGCGACCGATGAGACGATGACTGGCAGATTGATCACCCGCGAAAATTATGGGGGAGTTGGGTTTGAGCAAACAACCATGAATTGATCGTTCAGTCTTCAACTACACTGACAATGGCTTTCTCCCACTCGCCATGAAGCTTCCCTGAATCCATCGACCGTTCGAACAAGTCAAATAAGGGCCTGGAGGCAGCTTCGGCGCACTGTCTTAGAACAGATGGCTTGATGTCGTCACAACCTGGGGACTTTCCAGAAGTGAGACTCTGAAGCTTCCCTAGCACTATTTCCAGGTTTATTTGGAGAGGTTTTCCCCAGTGAAATAGTAGTTTCTCCATTTTGGTCCGTAGCTGTAATGCCCACATTGCTGTGTAACTGTTTGGTGAGGCCTAAACTGAATGTTTTAGCCATCTTCAGACTAGTAAGGTATTGACCGCTTGGACCTACTTTGATAATACGAATTATAACATTGATTATACTCTTATCATATAAAGATTGATTTACTTTACGGCTACCTGTAAGACTAACTACCCTTCTGCAGTATTCTTAACCAAATGCTAAAATTTTGCCGGTTCTGTTAATACCTTTTTATAATATGTGTAGGCAGGTTACTTTGCAATGTCAAATGTTTACTATATATAAGACTGTCATGATAATTTAGTACAGTAAGTCCTGCCAACCGACCTTACCTTCAGTTCATACTACCTACATTGAACCCTAACTATAGTATTCTGCTGAATCTTGCTCCACTATTCACAAAACCTATTCTTTCTACTCTTTAAGCTTTTAACTCCTTATAAAGTAATCTGTTCATTAGGACACATGCAAATAAATATAAAGATGTACGTGGAGACCGACTGGAAGCACTCATTAAGAAGGCTATGGAGATGGAATATGAGGTACGAACATGTCTGGAACCAAGCAATATATTTCGGTAGCCATAATAATCATAGTCTCAGAGCCTATCATCAAAAAAGGAGGGAGGGTGGCGCTAGCTGATCAGTAGATATGGTGGTGGTCACTGAGGTGAATCGCCCCATTCTGCAGGAGCAGCAATATGTAATTTGAAGACACGAGATTTTTCTGATTTTTATGAGGGCTTAGATCTTTATCTTGAAAAAGATAATAGTGAACGCCTAGACAAATCATGCTTCTACTTTTAAATATATACCATTCGCTCAGCCTATTGTTGAGATGCGACCACGCGGGATCTGCACAGATTTATGGGGCACCTTATAAATTAACTTGCTGTCCATTGTCGGATCTTAAATACCACTTCACAATGTCTTATCTCATTCATTTTTTAATAACTTCTTTACTCGATCCTCCTTATATTCCATTAAACCTAACATTTTATAGCTCTTTATGATTTTGATTCGACTTATTCTATTCCTATTCTCTGTAGGGTACGGTTGGGCACCAAATGCACTATGAGATAAAAAATGAAAAGTACCGGCATGAGGATAAATGTATTAAAACCAAAATTGGACACCATGATAGTACGAACTATATGGGTAGCATTATACACCGCAAATGAACGTTGTCAGCCAAGGGAGTTTCCTTTATAATTGAATTTACTAATGATACTTGCACTTACCTATTTCATTGCACTTTATTGATTCACCTTAACACTTTTACTTTTCTAAAACAGCTTTCAATCCCTTGTAAACGTTGTACTTACCTCAACATTGGTTGGTTGTCGTATGCCTACAACCACGGGTTGAAAACGAAACGAAGTCGATTTTCCCGCTCAACCTGGAGGACACTGTAAAATTCAATAACCATACGGCCGGGTTCAGAAAATGAGTGTCATTATTTATATATATAAGATATTTAACAGTTGAAATGTTATTAACTTGTAGACAATCTACGATTTGATATTATATCATACTTGATCGTGCCTGTAAAAACGGCATGCATTCTCACTTAAATTTATATGTTTATATGAGAATACGCATTATTATTATTATTTGCCGTATGGGTAGTAGAATTTTCCAGATATCTGAGACAGGTGTTGAATCATTCCCATTCCATGTATTTGCAGTTGATTCGATAAACAAATCTTCTGTTATCAATCTCTCCCTATACCCTGTGACAACTGCAAATACATGGAATAGGAATGATTCAACACCTGTCCCAGATATCTGGAAAATTCTGCTACCCTAATCACGACAAATAGGAGAAAACAAAGAAAACTATAAAACTCAAGTTTCAAAGTCGTGTGATTACAATTGATATGGTTGTGAACAATAAATTTTTTCAAAACGTAATCCAGTAAATAATACGGTTTCACTGTGTGATACATCTAATAAACAAACTAATGTGGAATTACTAGCACAGTGCCCAAGTTTTACACATATACACATAATATGAGGTTAACACTGATATGAAGCACTGCGATCCCTAACCTCGCCTAGACTACTAGCTTGCTAGTTTTCTTGCTGGTCCTAAGCCCGAATAGAGAGGGAGGGTTGAGGTGTGGTGCTAACAACTCCATCCCAGAAGCTCAACCAAACCGCTACAGAAACTTTGACTCATAAATATATTAAAAATTCTAAAAATATAAACAGTAACCTTATTTTTCGCTGGAATCGGGGAAGTGAAATGACGCAGGCTGGTGAAAGCCTTCGGGAAGCCAGTCAGCCGATGTGCCTTCTTTCGATGAAAGCAAAAGTAAGGATGGGTACCTGGAATGTTCGTACAATGTACGAAACTGGAAAGGCTGCCCAGATAGCCGCTGAAATGAGAAGGTACAGAATAGAAGTGTTCGGAATCTGCGAAAGCAGATGGAACGGAACTGGAAGGTGCCAACTACCAACTGGAGAGACAGTAATCTTTTCCGGCCACCCAGAGGACAATCACGAGCACACCGAGGGAGTGCCCATCATGATGTCACCAACAGCAACCAAAGCTCTCATGCAGTGGGAACCAATCTCCTCCAGGATAATGACAGCCAGGTTCAACTCAAAAGGAAGGAAAGTTACAGTCATTCAATGCTATGCGCCTACAAACGTCTCAGAACAAGAGAAGAAGGAGGCGTTCTACAGACAACTACAAGCAACAATGGACAACGTCCCAAATGGCGATATCAAAATCCTGATGGGCGATATGAATGCGAAGCTAGGAGGAGACAACACAGGAAGAGAACTCACCATGGGTCGAGAGGCCCTCGGCGAAATGAACGACAATGGTGAACTCCTCTCAAACATCTGCGCCTTCAATAATTTGGTGATTGGTTGCACTGTATTCAAACACAAGGATATACACAAGACGACATGGATTTCACCAGATGGACACACCAAGAACCAAATAGACTTCATCTCAATTTCAAGAAAGTGGAGACGGAGCCTACTGGACACAAGGTCAAGGAGAGGAGCAGATGTGGGTTCAGACCACTATCTAGTAGAAGGGACTTTCAAGGTGAAACTAAAAGCCTCGAGGATAGCTGGGGATAGGCCACAATGCAAGTTCAACACTCAAAAACTGAAGGACACAACCACAAAAGACACTTTCACTGCAACTGTCAGAGCAAAGCAGGAAACACTACGCGACATCACTGAAGAATCATGCGTGGAAGAACATTGGAAGTCTCTGAAGGCGATTCTCAACGAAACGTGTTCAACGGTTCTAGGAAGAAAGAAGAGACAAGACAAGGAATGGCTCTCAATGGACACTTGGAAGGTAATAGAGGAAAGGAAAATGGTGAAAGAGAAAATGATTCAATGCAAGGACGGACAGGAGAAGGAGACGCTGAGCTCAACTTACAAAGCACTGGACAAAGAAGTGAAGAAGAGTGCTAGGAAGGACAAAAGACAATTCTACGACAACCTGGCCACTGAAGCTGAGAAGGCAGCAGGCAAAAGGGACCTGAGGACATTATATCAGATAACCAAATCTCTATCTGCAAGAGATCAACACAAGGGAAACCTATAAAAGACAGCCAATGGAACCCAACCACCAAGGAAGAAAAACAGATTAAACAATGGGCGGATCACTTCAAAGGACTCTTGAACCGACCATCACCTGCAACCCGTCCAGAAATACCAACAACAGCGCGCACACAACTGCAAGTTGACACCAATCCTCCAACGAGAGCTGAAGTCTTGAATGCAATCAAGCTTCTGAAAGCTGGAAAAGCAGCTGGACCAGATGGAATACCCCCTGAAGCACTGAAAGCGGACCCAGAGACTACAGCAGACATGCTGACTCCATTATTGCAAAAGGTCTGGAAGGAGGGAAAGGTGCCTACTGACTGGAGGAAAGGTTACCTCGTGAAACTACCAAAGAAGGGCGACTTACGCCTCACTCTGCAAGAACTGGCGAGGAATCATGCTCCTGTCGACGCCAAGTAAAATCCTGAGTCGCATCATCCTGGAGAGAACAAAGGACGCACTGGATGCAGAACTCCGCCAACCTGAACAAGCTGGATTCAGGAAAGGCAAATCATGTACTGACCATATTGCAACTCTATGAGTCATCATCACAGAACAAAGCATGGAATGGCAATCAAACCTCTACCTCAACTTTATAGACTTTGGACAGCGTTGACCGTGAAGTAATTTGGAAATTACTCGAGTACTATGGCGTACCCCAAATATTCATCAACCTTATTCAACAGCTGTACGACAACGGCACATGTCAAGTGATCCACAACGGAAAACTCAGCAAGGCGTTTGGAGTAAACACAGGAGTCAGACAAGGGTGCTTATTATCCATCACCAATGATGTTCCTAATTGTGGTGGACTGACTGGATTATGCGTCAGACAGTAGTGGGAAACGAGAAGACAGGGATATCCTGGACCGAGGTGAAGAACCTAGAAGACCTGGATTTCGCGCGTGGATGATTTATGCTTGATGTCACACAAAATCGAAGACCTACAAGCGAAAACCGACCAACTGGTCGAAGAAGCAGTCTGCGAAGACAGGACTCCAAGTGAACGTAGACAAGACGGAGGTGATGAAAATAACAAACCAACAACAACAGCAGCAACATCCAGCGTCAATCGCTATCAACGGGAGGGATTTGAAAGAGGTGACTTCATTCACTTATTTAGGGAGCATTGTCTCAACCACAGGAAGTCGGAACGGACGAGGATGTCAAATCGAGAATAGGGAAGGCAAGCGAGAAACACATTCATCAACCTGTAAACAACCAATCTGGAAATCTTTGTCACTCAGTCATCATCAACAACAAAATTCGGATTTTCAATACAAACGTAAAGTCACTTCTTCTATACGGATCAGAAACTTGGCGGGTCACAAAGAATATTTCCAAAAGGTTGCAGACCTTCATCAACAACTGTCTTTGCATTATACTGAAGATCAGATAACCGGGCCGGAAAGAATCGCCAACAAGAAACAAAACAAGAATCAATCACCCAGCAAAAATTAGGGAGAAAGTGGAGATGGATCGAACACACACTCGCTGAGGAGACCGCTGGGTGACACCGCGCGTCAAGCCATTTCTCGAGTGGAACCAAGCCGAAAGAGAGGCGGCGAGTGGGACGTACAAGGGTGACATGGAGGAGATCGTGTGAAGAGGAGTTGAAACAGTGTGGACTAACATGGATGCGGGTGAAAAGCACAGCAGAAGGAAGACAGAAGTGGCAAGTGGAGACGTGCATTTGAAGCCATATGTTCCACTAGGAACCCAAGGGAACAATAATAATACTGCAATCCATAGTGTTGAAGTAGTTTCCATATTATTTCGCGGTCATCGCTATCGAAGGCCATTTCAAAACAGATGAGGTGAAGATTTGAATGCTATTATCTGCTCTGTTCGATGATGATACATATCATTGCAATCTGGTCCGCATACTTTTCCCGAATCCAGCTTGTTCCAGGCAGAGATTTGCATATGCAGTACCTTTTAGTATTCGGAGGATTAGGCGTCCTCATATTCCGATTGGTGTGTACATGTCTATGTTTCCGCGCCTGGTAAGTTTCACTTATCTAGGTATATGTTCATTGAAATAGTAACGCGCCTACTTTAGTTAGAACGGTACAATTAAGTAGCGTGTCTGCGGTGGTAGTATTTTATGTAAGTGTATAGGATGAGTGATGGAGCGGTAAATGATCAGTTATTATGATTCTTCCTAATAATTTCATTCTTTAAATTTCAGCAATTACATATTTAATAGCTAGTAATATCGAAGTGTGCGTCCCAGTGTAATCACATCCAGTCGTTACCTTCTTGTCAATGAAGAGATTCAGTAAAAAGGACTGGAAGCCATGTGAGCTCAAACCAATTGAAAAGGAAGTTTCGAAGCCCATTCCGGGTGTACCTATTCATTTCAATTACGGAATATTTTTTGATGACGATTATGACTACATGCAACATCTGAAATCCGCCTCCGATACCAGAGAAGGTTATGTAAGTTTTATCTGATTGAATGTCCACTTTGCTTCTATATGGTTCACATGAGGATGACCCTGGCAGCATTTATTTTTAGGACTAAATTATCACTGGTATCGTGATTCATAAACGACCGGCATAGACTGGTGGGTGTTTGCTAATTCTCGCATTATTCAGTACATTGGGTGCTTTTTAGGACCTTACAAGAGATGAAAAGGTCGTTCCTTCTGTTGAAAGCCCCACGCTGGCAATTCGATAGTCGAAACCGACTAAAACATAAAGATTCTTCGATTTTTGGTTTTGTACTTTGAGCGAAATGCTTCAGACTGTTTTTTCTCGCGAAGGTGAAATAGAGATAATGTATACCATTTACGTATACATGTTTATATAATAGCTCGCTAAGTTTTTATTGCATTTCGCTAACTGATTTCATCTTCCGAAGAATTGACAGTAAATCACCCTATTGTGTAGTTTTCTCACACGTTTCTTCGCCTATTGCCTGTGTTTAGTAGCACATGATACTCTAGCTGGAACAGATGAATTGTTTATTATACGTCGAAGTGCCGCATTTCAATCACAGACGATGTTATTCTCAAGGTGCACTTACCAGTTTTAACAGTTGCTTCGGTCACGCATTTGGGTTTAGCTGTTGCCTCTAATATATTCGAAGTTACTTATTATGCACAGATTTGTGTAATCATGGGTGTCATATGGTACTGCTCTGTATTTTGTGACGAAGTAAACCTCATTAGGCGTGTTGTGTTGTCCGTTAATGGAAGATCAGCTTCCAAGTGACCATAGCACTAGACTGATGTAGTTAAGAAGTGTTGCTTGCAAAAGAGATTTGCTTAGACCATATATATATATATATATATATATATATATATATATCTGCAAACTCCTGGTGTTGTGGGTTAGTAGCTGTCAATCTTAGACATCAGGAAGATATGTTGTATGAAACAGAAAGTATGATGACTTAAAACTTTCTACTATAAACACATGCAGTATTATAACGAATTAGAGGGCTTCGGTGGTATAGCGGTTAGGACGCTCGCCGACCATGCACATGGTCAGGGGTTCGATCCCTGGCCGACTCACTCCTTTACCTTGCTGAGCCAGTAATAAGACTGGTAAAAAGGAAAGGTTAGACATGAGGCTAGCAACCCCATCCTGTAAAAATAAACACAGCTACAGAAACTTCAAGCCACTAGCTTGAAGCCCTATGTTCCACTGGGGACGTGAAGGAAAAAAAAGAGGACTTCAGACTATTCTTGAAAGTTAGTTCCATTTAAAAATTCCTAGTAATGTATTTTTCACTTACAATTCAATTATTTCTTGGGTTTACGTCATAAATCAGCTGGTAAAATGTCTAAATTTTTAAATGTTTCTGAGGATGATCATGTTACAAATTCACGTTTTGGATTGGTCTGTTTGGAAAATTAAAATATTTTTCCCTCAGAAATGTTTAAGACTTATCTTTTATCGATAATTTTATTATACTGAACTGGTATGTTTCAGAATATTGAACACTTGGTATTTTTATCCTCAGACTATATCAGTAATACCCGAGGATTGCCCAGAAGATGATTGTAATCCACCTGAATCACCAGAATTGCGTGAACCAGAAGTTGATTACGACGAACATGCTGTAAGCGATCTTAACATGGACTCAGATGCAGAATCTTTTGACATGGAAAGTGAAATAGAAGATAACTTCGTGGAACTCGCAGGTGGACACGCAGTAAAAGATTCAGAGACTGAATCTGAAGAAGGAGAGAATTCTAAAGCAGCTGAGAATAATAAACCTGTCATAGATGCAAAACCAATAGAAACAGATATGTCAAAACTCTCAAGAGATAAAGTCTCACTCATGGAACGTTTCTTATACGGTACCAACGAACGTTCAGCGAACACTTCAAGTTCTTATCCACCTGACAATTCATCCGAAGATGATTATCCAGATGATGCAACCATTATGAACAGAGAGTTTGAAAAGGTAATTTAAATTTAAGTATACTAAATTTCCAGCTTGTATTGCAATACAAATCTCGATCAACCTGTGGGCAATCTATGGTTTCTGGATCGTCAGTAATGAGTGAAGGTTTAGTGTATGCCCTTAGTCGTGATATTGCTATCGCTAAACGGTGAGTTGGTACTTTTTTAAATAGTAACAACAGCTGCGAACTTTTAAATATAAGGAAAAGTAGTTAGATTAAGTAAACAGTCATTAGTAGTAGTGACTGGTGAAATTTAGCAACTTGCGATATTTATGAAATTAAACATGAGTCACTGAATTTTAATGAAGTAAACATTTTGGGTTATTAATTTTTCTGTTGATGCATTCGTAGAAGCGCTGTAACGCTAGAACATGGTAGTATCTAGAAGCAGAATAGTTTAGTGGTCAAAAATGATGTGCAGTTATGACTGAATGCAGAAACCTGATATATTGAAATCTTGATTTG
This sequence comes from Trichobilharzia regenti, assembly GCA_944472135.2. Classification (NCBI taxonomy): domain Eukaryota; kingdom Metazoa; phylum Platyhelminthes; class Trematoda; order Strigeidida; family Schistosomatidae; genus Trichobilharzia; species Trichobilharzia regenti. The sequence continues at coordinate 157,095,692 of OX235262.1, forward strand.
CACATATTATCCGCACTGCGCTTCTTTCGTCTTACTTTCATACTTTGTATGTCTTTTCATAAGGAGCTCATATATTAATTAGCAACTTAATCAATCCCTCCGCTATTCTAGATTCTTGGAGAAAATATCATACACAATGTACTGCTTACAAAATCTTATCAATGGCACATGCCACAGTCCCATTAAGAATGTCGCGTTAAATAAAGTCGCACTGGTAAAATAAGAAGTTTAAACTAATACCGACTGTGTCTGTCCAAGTAAATGACTCATTTTTCGATAATCAACTACCTAGACACTTATGTCTTTGCTCTATCCATTAAATAATGCCTAAATCAATCAGCTAAGCTTCAACTACTCTGATATAAGCCCATTGCAGAATGTCAGTATATTTGGCCGCTTTCTAATACCTCTTTTTTCTTTTTGAAGGAGCTCTAAACAGGATGATGAAGATCTAGATGATGAACTAAAAGCTATAACAATTAAGAAGAGCTACGAATTAAATGGAAGCGAACAAGAAGATACAGAAAGTGATCATTCTTCTGAGGAGCAAGGAAGTTCTAAAAACACAGTTATTTCAGATTTCAATGGTAAATTATTGTTTTAGCATAAATTTGTACGTCTGCATAATAAGGTGAGCAACATTGAGGTTAGGCGTAGAGTTCGAGGTCAACAGGGAAGATCAATCGACGAGGCTATAAAGTTACATAGACTAAGATGGCTAGGTCACGTGCTGCGCATGCCTAACCACCGCCTCCCCATGGGGAAAAAGGAAAAAATGAAACATGACGAGCGGGGCGGGAAAATGAAATGGAAATGGCCCTTTCAATTTTTTATCTTCTTTTTTTTTTTTGGTATCTTATAAACAGACTGCATCATTCACTGCTATATCGATATTGCTAAAGGTTTGATTTTGGCAAAAAAGGACTGAGAAACAAGAGCCGTTCGGTGTATTAAGCCAAACAAATGGTGATATCGGGGTACTAGCTAATTATATGTAGATCAGAGTATTTAAGAACGCAGAAATATGAAAAGAATAACAGTGATTGCAAAACTAAGTGGTTATGTTACTTAATGTGCAGCCATGTGACTATTAGGAAGCTTACTTATTGTACAGTGGTCGTATTCGTCTGCCTCCGCTATTATTAGATGTATCTCTTAGGTTTTGATGACATGATATCGTCAGGTTTGAAAAGTCCAGCAACAATTATGCTAATTGCAGGGTGCCATATAAATGAAGTAAGCCCGTCAAATATACATGAGCCACATAACACGTTTTCTTACATGCCCAGCCATCGTTTATTAAGGCATTGAGTTTTATCCAATGCAAAACCAGACTGAGTGTAACAAAATCAGTTAGTGCCATCAGTTGACATACAACAGACGTAAGTTATTGCTAAGTACGTTGACATGTATGTGTTTGTTAGATAATATTTTATCAGTCGAAACAGCTAATTAAAATGACTTTCAAGTGTTTATGTGTAGGGATTTGATTGGTTGGTTACAGGATTTCATCATGAGCTGATATCGGCTAGAGAGCCATTGGAAAACCCGCAGGGAGTACTGGACAGGATCTTCTGGTTGCAAGGCCAGTGAGTTCGCAGACCATTAAGCCACTGGGACCCGATCCAATGGCCACTATGAATTCTAACGTCTGATAATTGATGACATGGCACGACCGGCAGCCAATGTCATCGGCGACTATTTGTCCTCACACCCGACTGGTTATGACTTCCCAGTATTATGACTTTGTCTGATACATCTTCCGTGAGTAATGACTTATTATTAGTTAACATACAAATAATCGAATCAATTAACAAAAACAGTATAAAGTAGCATTGGGTTGAATTAACTCCAGTAAGCAAGTATTGACCCAGTGAAGGATTTACAACAATCAGTCCACCCAATTGTACTCCAGTTAGACCATTACAATCACTTGATCTTTGATAATATCTACTGCTAGCGACAAAGTCGGCGGAAAAATTGGCGTTTAAATATGCTTTTTATCCCAAAAGTATTGTTGGCATACATTGAGCCAGTTTCGTATTTCCGTCATTGTTAAGTATATTAATTTCCTCACCTAAAATAATGCAACTTCATTCCTGTGTATCGTTACATCCCACTTTATACATTCCAACCTAGTAGTTGTAAAAGTAATGGATGCAAATAAGATTCCTTGTTATTGCTTGCTTCCATCATTATTACCGTCTTTAATATAACGCAATACTAATAAATGGATAACGTTTGAGGCACAGTTTATTGCTGATGATCTAATCAAGGAATTTACAGTTTCCGAAATTTTTTTGTATAGTTCTGTTTTTTTTTTGAATAATAGAATCTTTTATGTGACATGTCACATGAGTTTCATTCTCTGAGATATTTTGTTTACCAATATTAAATTGTAAACCTCACGGTAGTAAGCACGGGTGGATTAAACCTGCCGTCCAGACTTGCTACAGAGTATCTTGTGCTATTTTCTGTTACAGGATTACCTTCTTTGTGACGTGGTGATAAACTGCTTTTTTAATTCTTTAGCACTGAACGTTTATGTAGTAAAACACAGGATGTAAACCGTGTTTTATCCACTAAGTCAAATTTCCCGTTGTGGACTAGTCACCCACCTCATTCAATAACCTGATTATACTTAATTCGAAATTCCCGCTTACTGACTCTCTGAAAGCTAGGAAAGAGGCTGTTATCCACCCGCAAGACTTCAGCCGTAAATGAATGACCACTGGAAAAATAATCTCACCCTGAGAAGATGCAGAAAGCAAGACTTATTGATCCAAGTAAAATGCATATGACCAGAAATTACAATCAATTATATATTTATATTCCATGACCGATAACTTCTAGGATCAGTGTAAACAAGCTGTAATGTGATTCCATATCAGATAAGTTTATTTGATATAACACACTATGATACTACAATATTAATAACTGGTGATTTATTGCTCATGGTCATATCAATTTAGTCACACAACTAACTTCATAATATGCTCCACATATTTTCCTCTTTCTCCCTTGTTATTTTGAAAACAATTTTCCATGTATCCAGGATAGGCATTGCATCATTTCGATTGCACATGTTTGGTGTTGATTCAATGAACAAAAGATTCAGTGATTAACCCCTCTCTCCATCTATATTATATTTTACTACTTCTACCCTATCCCGCCATATTTTGTCATTATATGCAAGTGAATGCATTGCAGTGACCCAGAGTTTATCTGGATTATTTGACTTAGCAGGGTGAATCATTCTAAGTCTAGTTAAGTCTCTTTGTCCCGATAATCTTACTGACACTGATCTGCTAGTTTTTCCTATGTACAGTTGACCTCACTTTCAGTCATCACATAATATTTGGTAAATTATTTTTCATAATTGGATCTATTAAGGTCCTTAAGTTAACAAAGTCTGTCTCTGAGTGAGTTGGTTTGTCTATATGTCACCCTAATTCTATTTTTATTCAGAATCTTCTTCTTTATATGGCAGTAATATTGAGGCTTTAAATTCCTCATTATTTATATTAATTTCATTATTTACATTACTAACCCAGTTTTACTTATAGGTCTTCACACTTTCTTCAGTAAAATCTGGTTGATAGTTATTCACTATTAATTCCCCCCCTCCTATTTGTTTAATTTCATTATTTAAATCTGAATTATTAACTAGACTCCTGAACCAATTATACAGACATCTAGCTAAACCCTATCTTTACGGATTCCGGCTAGGATGAATTAAAGCCCAGGTGTTTATTAGAATGTGCCAGTTCCCTATAAACTCTTATATCTTACCCATCATTTGTTTACTTTTTAGCTAGACCAAAAATGATTGATACTGTATATAATCGGACTATGGTAAAATTGGCTAAAAGTAGTAAAATACAATATAGTTAGATGGGAAGAGGGAGAAAGGGAGGCTAATCAACACCAAACGCGTTCAATCGAAATGACGCAATGCCTATCCTGGATACATGGAAAATTGCTTTCAAAAAATAACAAGGGGGAAAGAGGAAAATATGTGGAGAATATTATGACGTCAGTCGTGTGACTAAATTGATATGACTTTGAGCAATAAATTGTGCTCAAAGCGTCATCCAGTTATTAATACTGTAGTATCGTGATGTATTATATCAAGTAAACTTATCTAATATGAATTTATGATGATGCGGGTGTACTGCTCATCAATCCGCTCCGTCCTCCTTTATGGCTGTGAGACCTGGCCACTGAGAGTGGAAGACATGAGAAGATTAGCTGTCTTTGATCATAGGTGCCTGCGTTTTATTTCCCGTGTGAATTGGTCGGTGTAATAGTGTGAGCAATATTAAGGTTAGGCGTCAAGTGCTAGGTAAGCAGGGGAAATCAATCGACAAGGTTGTGAAGTTACGTAGACTGAGATGGTTAAGATATGTGTTACATATGCCTAGTCATCGCCTTCCTCGACGAGTAATGTTAGCGTTAGTAATGTTCTGCGTCCACTAAAAACGATGGAAGCCAAAAAACCACCACCGACAGCCTCTTAAAGCCGCGCCACCAATTTCATATAGGAGCTCTTAATGTTAGGACACTTTGCCAAATAGGACAACAACGCATCACGAGCCATTGATGTATGCTGTGTTTCAGAAACACGCATACAAGACCCAAGTGTGGTTATTCACCTAACCCCACCTGGCCAACAGGTTGAATCTGCAAAATTCACCTTGAGGGTGTCAGGAGATGCCACAGCTAGTTCACGAGGATTAGCTGGCGTAGGGATAGCTTTGAGTACTAGGGCAGAAAAGACATTGCTTGACTGGATCCCGGTAGATAGCCGAATGTGTGCTGTCCGCCTGAACGGATCAGTAAGAAGGAGGAAGGACTGCACTACTCGCCGATGCCTTTTCGTAATCTCCGCCTACGCCCCCACTGACTGCAGTTCAGATGAAACGAAGGATGAGTTCTACCAAAAGCTGTCTAGTTTGGTGGAAAGGCTAAACGCTCAGACATAGTCGTTCTAGCTGGTGACTTTAACGCTCAAGTAGGGAAATTGTGTCAATCTGAGAAGGATGTCGGTGGCACCTATGGAGTTCCGTGCCAGCGAACCGACAACGGTGACCGTCTCCTACAGTTCTGCTCTGATAATCATTTGTTTCTTGTAAGCACTAACTTTAAACACAAGGAGAGACACTGTTTGACTTGGAGACCCCCTTCATCAAACCAACGCTGGACACAAATAGACCACATAGCAATAAGCTATCGTTGGCGTGGGTCGGTAGGAGATTGTCGCTCCTTCTGGAACACGTGCGTAGATACCGACCATGCACTGGTCCGCGCTCGGGTGTGCTTACGACTGAACGGACGTAGGAAACAGCTGGCGGTAAAACCATCACGTCCCCAGCTCGATCAGGAAACTAAATCCGTATTTCAGGAAGAACTAGCTAAACACATATCTGTGTTCGACAGCTGTGCTCACCCTGAAGAAGCTTGGAAAAATATCCAGGCAGCCATAGATACAGCTGTAAAAGCTGTGAATAAGGTAAACCCAAAGGTGAGTAAAAACCACTGGATCTCCACCGCCTCATCCGAACTGATAGATGCTAGAAGACTTATTCCGGCGAGCTCCGAATTCAATGAGGAGCGAAAGCTGCACAAGAGGAAACTTACGAAAAGTCTCCGCAAGGACCGTGAACAGTGGTGGGCGACAAAAGCCAAAGAGATGGAGAAAGCTTCGAGGATAGGCAACACCAGGCAACTCTTTGGACTCATCAGGGAAACGGGTGGGAGAAGACAAATCATCAGTGAGACAATCTCGGAAAAAAATGGCACTATAATTAGCTCCCAGGATAGACGACTGGATCGTTGGAAAGAGCATTATGAGGAGCAGTTTAATTTGCCCACAGCCACGCTCAACCTTCCGAGCATCCAACACCTCCCTGAATGGGATATAGACACAGGTCCTCCGTCACTAACTGAGGTTACTAAAGCTGTCACCAATCTGAAACTAGGCAAAGCAGCGGGACCTGATGGAATGACTCCAGAGGTATTTAAGTACGGTGGAGACAGCTTACTGTCCGGATTAACTGAGGTACTAGGCAGCGTCTGGGAATCAGAAGAAGTCCCATCGGGTTGGTGTAAGTCACTGATTATCCCCATATACAAGAAGGGAGACAAGTCTTCCTGTGATAATCACAGAGGGATTAGCTTGACTAATATAGTATCTAAAGTCTTAGGCTCAATAATCATGCGTAGACTGAGTGGTGCTCGGGAAGCACAAACACGAGAGAGCCAGGCAGGCTTTAGACCAGGAAGAGGGTGTATTGATCATATCTTCACCCTCCGACAGATTCTAGAACATAGGCATTCCTACCGGCGTCCAACAGTCATTATATTTCTTGACCTAAAGGCAGCATTCGACTCTGTCGATCGGGAAGTTCTCTGGAGATGCTTGGCTGTAAAGGGAATTCCAAGAAAATATATTGCACTGATTAAGGCACTCTACTCGTACTCATACAGCCAGGTGAGGGCTTACGGCGAGCTGTCATCTGAACTGATGACGACCAGTGGTGTCCGTCAAGGATGCCCATTATCTCCTTTTCTATTCAACTTCATCATAGATGTGTTAATGGACTTAACCCTAGGTGACTTCAGCGACTCAGGGATTGACTTGCTACCGGGGAATAATCTCGTTGACTTGGAATATGCAGACGATATAGTCCTTCTAGGCGAAGACGCTGACGAAATGCAGAGTCTTCTAAACACCTTGAGCCGCAATCTACGAATGTTTGGCATGCGATTCGCTCCCGCCAAATGCAAGATGATGTTACAGGACTGGACTACATCGACGCCTAGTTTAAAAATAGGAAGTGAAGTGGTAGAGCACGTTGACCGCTTCACTTATTTGGGAAGTACCATCAGCCCCAACGGGCTGATCTCTGACGAAATCTCAGCACGAATACAAGGGGCTCGTTTCGCATTTGTTAGTTTACGCCGACTCTGGCGTAGACGAGATGTTCGACTATCGACCAAAGGGCGGGTGTACTGCTCATCAGTCCGCTCCGTCCTCCTTTATGGTTGTGAGACCTGGCCACTGAGAGTGGAAGACATGAAAAGACTAGCTGTCTTTGATCATAGGTGCCTGCGTTCTATTTCCCGTGTAAAGTGGCATAATAAGGTGAGCAACATGGAGGTTAGGCGTAGAGTTCTAGGTAAACAGGGGAAATCAATCGACGAAGTCGTGAAGCTACAAAGACTGAGATGGTTAGGACATGTGTTACGTATGCCAAGCCATCGCCTCCCTCGACGAGCAATGTTAGCGGATATAGGGTCAGGCTGGAAAAAAGCTAGCGGCGGTCAAACAAAAACTTGGCATCAGTCAATGAAATCCACAACAGTTGGTCTAAGCCACGTAGGAAGGTGTAGACTTCCAGGCTGGGGTCCTCGGGACGGTAAAAATCTATGGTTGGAAACAATTGGTGACATGGCTCAAAATCGTTCTCAGTGGCGCAGATGCATCCACTCCCTGTGACTTATGATCTTCAATGAAACTGTTTTGTATTTCTTTATTACTCCTTTGTCTCACACCTCTGCTCACTGTTTCTATTATGCTTTTCTTGTAATTTCTTCTCTTGCTTCGCGTGCTACACGGAATGTGGCGACTTGAACTGCCGCACATTTGTGCAAAGTTCTATGTCGAAAACAGACAGACAGAATATGGATTTATACTCTATCACAGTGACCAAATTCTGCTGTTAACACTAAACTGATGTGAATGGTTGGCAGCTTACAAATAAAACTTTAAGGACAATCGTTACTTTGGATTAAATACGAATGTTCGTTCCACAGTCTACACACACAGAAAACACTAACTGATAATGTCTCTTGTCCGTCCTTCATAGACTTACAACAGAATCCATCTGTTATCGAGCTAGTTGTTCCATAGATCACATCCTCCAACAGTGCTGAATCAAAAATGTGTAATGCATGTTTTTTGTATATTTTACTTATAACTAAAAAAGTTAAGAACCAATGCATTTATTTTGAGGACATAGGTACAAATCATCATTAGCTCAGTCTTCAAAGTTTATCATTTGTAGTCTATTAATTACCTTATATTATATTATACATTTATTTCCTGATAGGTAAATCCAACAGTAGTGTAACTCATTACAACCATTTACGTATGCCAAAGTCGGGCAAAGGCAAGAAGAAATCATCCGAGAAAAGTGATATTGGTGGTAGTACCATGGAGATTGCAGAACCACTAGATCCAGCTTTAATAGTTAGAAATAAAAATGAATCTGCAGACGATAGACGCGCTCGTAAAGCTGCTATCAAGCAACATCGTCAGTTACGACGACAAATTCGTAAAGTTAATCAAATGAAATTCCGTCAAGAGAAAGAAAGACAGCAAAGGAACAGTACTCAGACAATGCCAGTTTATTAGCTGTGATTATTATAATATAACAAAACTTCAAATGCATCGGAAATTTTTTTTCAATCAAATCACTTCTGTAAATTTTTTCTTATGTTAATTAGTAGCAGCTTATTGAAAAGGTGTAATCTGCAAATAAAAGGAACTCTATTATACAAGAAAATTAAAGGTTTTCTCAAAAAAAGGACAAAACTGTACCTTTTTCATAATTTCAATTTACCCACATTAATGTGTAACTGTTACGTCTGTGGATTAGTGGTACGGTCTTAGATATGATCGAGAAGGTTTGTAGCTCAGGTGAATGATTTTGGTGTAGCTGTTTTTTCTGAGCTGGATAATTTATTTGCGAAGCTTTCATTGCCCTACTAGATAACGTCTTCAGTGCACGCTTCAAATTGAAGTATGAGCTGAAGATGTTGCCCAGTAGGTACGGTCTTGTATGAATGTTGAAAAATAAGAAAGTTAGAATTCGCAATCAAGTAATTTGAGATAGATTAGACAAAACTGTTGAATTACCTTCAATACCGCAAAGCTTTCAAGATCAAATATGGCAGGTGAGTGGAGAAAGAAAGCAAATTGTTATCAATTATCCCGATGAGATGGAGTAAATATATATCATTACTCATATAGTTAGTTGACATTGAAATCTATCATTTGTTCATTCAACCACTCCAGTTGAATTGTCAAAATACGAATCGATAGATCATTCTTGACGTGCAGCCTACATTCATTAAGAAAAACATTTTAGAGTTTCGACATTTTATGGTCGATAAAACTGTCCTTTCTTAACATTTATATCGCAGCAAAATAATTTCCGGTGCAATTCAGCTCGGGTAGTTGACCGAAAAGGACCTGAGTTTTTGAAGGCGTACGAAACTACTTCATAAGACTGGCTCACTGGTTACGTTTCATAATTACTAGCCCGTAAGATGCAGGTTCGGGACCCAGTTCTACCTGTTATGGCTAGGATAAACTTAATATGACTCACTACATATTTTCTAAAAGGTGTTCCACATATACTGCATTCTGTTTACAGTGCAACACAAGAGTAGCGAAGGGGTGGATTGGAAATGCGTGTTTCATGTTTTCGGAGGTTTACCAAGTTCACTTAGCTGGTCTGGATGTCAATAACGATAATCACTTCCAGTTTACTTAATTCCCCCGACCAGTTCTACAAGCTGGTAGAGACACAAAATCATATACCGTCTGTAAGTTCAACAGGGATCGCAGGACCATGAGTACTGCTTGAAAGGGAGATTTAGGAGTGTTTCTATCGAAGGCAGCTGTCGTGTAGCCCAACTTTCTCTTCTTCTTCAACTAGGATTTTTGTAGCCACTCCGACTGCCATCAATATTTATACTACCGCCGACTGACTGATGGTGGATTAAATACATTGCGTCATAGATATATATTTTCTTTGGCTTTGATTTTGTTAATAATAGCCTGACATTCCACCGAGCGCGTGAAATACTTAGGTGCAACTCCGACATAGAGTGGGCTTCTCGAACTATAATACTGGACACAAAAAAACGATCTAGCCTTTGCAGTCATCCTTCAAACAATTCTGTTTTTCAAGTCTTGGTTTGTAGCGATTTGATTGGTTACAGGGTTTCATCATGAGCTGACATTGTCTGTCTGTTTTCGACGTAGAACTTTGCACAAATGTGCGGAAGTTCAAGTCGCCACACTCCGTGTAGCACGCGAAGCAAGAGAAGAAAGTAGAAAAAATGCATAATAGAGACAGTGAGCAGAGGTATGAGACAAAGGAAGAGTATTAACGAAGAACAAAACAGTTTCATCGGAGATCATAAGTCACAAGGAGTGGATGCATCTGCGCCACTGAGAACGATTTTGAGCCATGTCACCAATTGTTTCCAACTATAGATTTTTACAGTCTCGAGGACCCCAGCTGACATTGGAAAACCTGGGAGTACTGGACGCCTATTTCGTCCTAGTTTGGGAATCTTCATCGGTACGCGCCCACCGGGGTTAGAACCCAGGACCTTGTGGTTGCAAGGCGAGCTCGCAGAACATTCTCTTTTGTGCTGAAAAGTGAGTTGCACTGTGTTAAAAATTTGTTTTTAGTGTTATGAGCGTCTTGGTGTCAGATTGATAGGCCGGCTTAGAACCCTACGCAAAAGTGTATCAGTTCAAGCGACTACACTTTGAATGACTAAACATGAAAGAAAAGACCAGATGTGGGCCTGATCCTATAACAGACAAAAATGACTGCAGGACTCCATCAGTTCACATGGTGGAATGACTACGACCAAATATTCATAGAACACGATGTTTCATCATAAGACTGGATTGGAGAACTTCTGTTGTTTCACGCTTTCTCTTTGATAGGTAGATGGATACGGCATTTCCATAAATATGAGGAGACAGTTATCGTCAGCATCTAAGTCACTAGCGTTCTTACTACTTCAGAATAAGCTGATGGATTTCATCACTAAAATCCCCGATCTTAAGCTAAGGCCCCGGATAGCCCAATGGTGCAGCATTGTCTTACACTTGACATGGTAAAACATTCGGACTTTGGAACATTGGGTTTAGGAAATCGTATATCGTCTGTACACTTTAAGTCAAATAGTTCCCTTACAGGTAAGGAGTCGATAGCTAAGACATCAAATTCACAAATGATCACTAGTATAAAAGTCTATAGGTTTTACAAGTCTCTGTGGGTTTCAGCACAGTGATTCGACTAGCCTAATCCTTTTTCGACACCACCAAAACACTTCTGATAAAGATTTACCATGTCAGTCAAGTTGAAATTGTGACCTAGGGAGACTAAGAATGTTGACAGTTCTGTAAACTAGAATGAACGCAGCACAAATTATTGCTCCTAATCATATTATTCTAGCTAAAAACAGTTCCCCAATTTGGTGGAACTCACTATTTGTCCACAGAAAGGAAGAATACTAACTATCCATACAACCATTCATCTACATACATAAAATCCCCCGTCTAACAGGTTCATACCTAACCCCACTCAGAAACATAAGGGAAATTATTGAGTAACACTAAGAGAATGTGTGTATTATGATTGGCAAGTATAGTAGAGATACTTCAAGTAATTATATGTGAAATACAAATTTACCGAGTAAGTATTTGTGTCGACTTTTTTATTTCTCACCTACTCTAATACTAGTGTGGTGAGAGCTGTCTGCAAGCCAAAATTATAGACAACAGTTTACGTCCCGAATCGGGGTCATGAGAAAAAACAGTGACAAAGCTTAACCTTGAGGAACTCACCAACCAATCACAGCAGACTTAACATGTGCAAATACGATTCGCAGATATATGGCTTAACTTTCTAAGAAACGGTCGAAAAGAAATGACGGAATAACAATCAGCAAGGAAACAACTTATCAGGAGACGTTGCTTCTCTACTAACAAAACGAATAATAATGTACATAAAAGCCTATAAATATCACTTGATTTCCTCAATAAACGATCTGTTGCCTGGCCCTTGTCTTCTGTCGTTGCACTAGTATGACCACTACAAATCCAGTAAATATGAGAGACTTTAGGACGTCATGAACCCTAAGTTAGTTACATAAAATTTCGAACATATACTAGAATACTAACATTACAGCGGTAGTAAATGTGCACATTCTATTTATTCTTAGTGCAGAAATATATAACTCGTTAAACCCTACGTAAAGACAAAAGAAGACGAAAATGGACTTTTATTTCTGTATATAGTGATAGATAAATACTAAAATAACTTGAACACAAATAATCTTGGAATATTTGAAAAATAATAAATGATAAATTTTAGCGGTTATCATACAGTAGGACAGACTACTGTTGGTTCGTTTAGGCTGTTGCCTTTCTCATATACACAGGATGTATATTGACATTGACCACATCTTTCAATCAAGTTTACAGAGCAAAGCTTTTGGTCAACTTCCTTTGGTTTACAGGGTTGCATTGCTTTTGATGATATGTTGTTTAGGTAATGATTTGCAATTTCTGATGAAAGCCTTGTTTGATTTGAATTCGACAGTTTATGCTTAAAGAACAGTCAGAGTAGTTGTTCATACTCATATATGCCACAGCCAAGACAAACACAATCTGAAAATGAAACAATCACGATTGAGATGATCGTCTGATAAGCAACACAAGTGATTGAATTTAAGAGATTCACAAATATAAAAACAAGTATAAAAATGCGAGTACCAGGCATTGTTTTAGTATCATAGACAGCAAGACTGGTGGGGGAAGCAGAGATGTTCATTAAAACAAATTACTTTCGACGTTTGGTTGCTCGGTAGATGGTGACTAAAGGTGGAATTCAGGATGCACATTTCGTCTTATTATTTGGGACTCATCGTCTGGATGTACCTGCACTGATAGTGTTCCCACTCAGACTTGAACCTAGCACCCATGACTTCAAGCACCGAAGTATTATCCGTTGGGCTAAGAGAACCAACCCCTTTGCAACTGATATCAGTTATTATTTGGTTTCGGGGTTATTTCTGTATTTTCCGTAGGTTGATTATGTTGGCCTGAAATGCTCCGCTCCATTGATATGTTGGTTGGCAGGACGGACGACTTGATGATCTCCTACTGACAAAAAAAAGTGGCTCTCGTAACCTAATGGATAGTGCTTTGGCGTTTGGAAAGATTGGTGCAGAATCAGAGTCTCAGCAGGAACAACACCACTTACTGAGAATGCAGGTACATTCAGTTGACGAGCGACAAACGGGACGAAATGCACAGTCACCATTCACCAAAATTACTTCAAGTTAATCCACAGACATCATCGAAGCGTCCGTACTAATACCCAACATGTCAACAGAGCCCGAATGTTTCGGGTCCAACACAATCAATGGGAAATACAAAACTGACCTAAGAGCAAATCATGAAGAAGAATGGACACACCATAAAACAGAAGATGAAGCAATGAAATACAACTAGAAAATAACACAATATGTAAAGTAATTAAAGGGATATTCTTAATATTTTTGCCTTCTAGAGTACAGTAATAAATGAGGCATGATCACCAGCAAATTCTATTCCGAGCCATTCGATACACTGACTCATCTCTTGCAGCTTATATGGGAAGTCGTACCCTAATATGCCATCAACAATATTCACCACACCACAAGCTTTCCACTGCACAGAACAAATCCCAGTTAGCCAGTGGTATTTGAGTTGTAAGTATAACATCTGAGAACCCCCAATAGCAAGAAGAAGTTGTGTCATTGCTATATGTAACAGCTTACACGAAATAATTGTAAGGGGAGACGAGAAATCACCGGGTATTTGTAGTTCTGAGACGACAGATTTCACACGCATGAAGCAAAAGTGTACCCTGCTGAAACGATGTATCCCTGACAAATGATGGTTAGGCTAAAAATCTTAAAGACGCGAGAGATATCAGAAAATCGGCGCGCACCACCCTGGTTTTCGGTGTAATTAAAAACGGGTAGCTGAAGTGTGGAATGGATTCACTGTCTAACACTTTGTAGTTTGGGTTAGTCCATATGCCCTCAATATGTGTACACGACTCGTATGGATTCAATAAAATGTGTCACTATCGAATGCCGAAGAGACAGATGACTTTCGGTTATTAGATTTTCGTCAAGAACTAACATCAGTTAGAGAGATCATTTAGAACAAAGGAGCACTGGATAGCTGTTTCTTTCTACTTTAGGATTCACATTATCGGAAGATCGAAAATCTTATCAAAAAGAAAGTGTGCTGCATTACAGTTCACTTTGCTTAAATTTACGACCAAGCCGCAGACCCCAAGGACGTAAGGAAGCTGCAAATTTTCTAACAGTGCAGATTCAGAGTAATTTTCACGATAGATGTCGAGTGTTAAACAAGAAAAGCCAGTGACAATACAGACTATCATCAATTTTCCACAAGTAAAGCATACTTATAGGCTGGATTTGGCCTTCTAAACTGACCCAGACTGGACATTTCATTGATGAGCTGTACCTCAGAGGAGCCTGGACAAGTACTACTATGTTCCAACTAAGTCTTACTTCTACTCATAAGGCCTATCGTGTTTAATTACAAACGTACATCCGAAAACAAAGACCGGTGGTCTACACTTTTCTAGACTGACTCACACATCTTACTTACACACCAAACTTTTAATTCCTTTACTTTGTTTAGCTGCATGTGAGCAAATACTACACTAGATATTCCATATTTGAAAACCAATCAGTTACAAATTATATACACATATATACGTGGATAGCACCGGCAGTTCAGTGGTAGAATACTCCCCAACCAGACACATTGAACGGGTCCGATCGCCTGCCGAAGCACTCATTAACCTCGTTTACCTGGTAGTAAGAAGCATGGTAAGGAGGGAAGGACAGGCGTGAAGCTAGCAACCCCACTCCGTAAAAACAAAAACAATCACCAGTCCTAATGAAGCTTCAAAGCTTAAGCTTGAAGCCCTATGTTCCACTCGGAATGCATAGGAATAAAATGAATATATATATATATATATATATAAATTTATATAATAGTAAACAAGTGTTCGAAACGTCATCCAACAAATAAAAATGTTTCTTGTGTTATATATTTAATAATCACATTAAAATGCAATGAGCAGACATGGAAATTAAAAATTTTAGCCTAGTATAAATCTCTGACTATTAAAACATTAAATTTATGTGAATCATCTGGACAGGCAATAAAATACTCACTTTACTAACTGCACGAATCTTGTGAGAAGACAAATTACGAACTAAACAAGATAACGCAGGAAATCTAAATTCTAATTTGTCGCCAGCTGAAGTGGACTTTGCAGGCCGATTGAACACACCAATCTCAAAACCAAATCTGAGTATTTGTGCTTTCGTTACAAAAAACTCCCAATTAAGAGCTAAAATGAATTTAACTTCAAGTTCATTCAGCTCTTTAAGATCCATATCAAATTCACTTGCCCAATCTGCGTTGTACATTCCATAGTCTGTATCATCATCATGTAAATATTTGGAGGCAACCACCTAGGTTAAATATAAAATAATTGCATTTTATCATACAAACCACTGATACTGCAAAAAGATCAAACGCCGTTACTTCAGTTAACAAAGGTGAATCTGGATTTGATACCACAAGTTTTTCGATAAATATCAAAGCTGTTAGAACGGAAACTGGAGGTACATTCTTTGAACTTTAGCATAAAATATATGCTTATTGGAATTGAAACAAACCATAGGTATTCTAATACCGTATATGTGTCCAACTTGCCCAGGCGTCTTCTGCTTGCTGAATTGACTACTCTGACTATGTGATCTGAAACTGAAAAGAGATTAAAATAGTAAAACACAGGACTTAAAGATGACGTAACTAGCTTAGCCTCAAATCAAAAGACGGAGGAAAACATACAACAGTATGACACTGTAAACCGAAAAGCAAAAGCAAACCAATAGTGGACGATACTACACCCCACGAGCTCTGGTCAACTAAGTCAATGTAAGCCCATAACTACACTGGTTTAATGAAGTCATCTCATCATACAATACAGAAAAATCCTGCACTGCCAATGTTATTCACTAGACCCAAAAATGGAGAAAACATATTCCAACTGCACTAGGAGAAATATTTCCCTGCTGACCACTAGTAGTTCGCCGCCAGATAATGTTCAAAGTCAGGAGAATCACGCTCCTCAAATAACATGGTGTACTAAGAATAAATACAAAGTTCTGTGTGCCATATCTTTTGTTTAGGATCCCCGAGGTTGCCTCCCCAGCCGGAAATCACCTGAGAAGCACAAAAGAGGTTTTTTGTAATTTCTGCTCTTCTCTGCAATCAGTGACACGTGCTCTAACTTACAAAATGCCCTGACCAGCTCCGCACATGCTTCCCTTACATTTCGGTGGATCTAGAGTCAGCAAAAAGTCTTATGGAGCGAAGAGTACCTATACAGCATATTACCAAAATCAGTAAAATGTATAATTGTATTTATATGACTATATAAAACATTCCAGCATATTATTGACTTCAGATGCGCTGAAGATAACTACGGCAGCTTTGGGTATTTGTGCTCATTTCCACATCGTTCAAAGTTTTCGAAGTCCTTTTCTTATATATACGGGGGGTATTAAGTCAAAGCCCATAAGCATTATTTTGAGAAAAAGAATTGCACGGAACCACATAACTATAGTAGCACTTCAAAAACAACAATCAAATGCATTGTGTGCTTCAGGCACTTAAACAACTTCAAATAAATAAGTCAGTATTTGTGATGTGTGCTCGAAGTTCTCAGAACAACGGAACTATAATCGATTGATTATTATGTGCAAGTAATCAACGGAGGTTTCGACCATAGGTGAAGAAATTTACGGGTATCTTACATCGAACTATTTGAAGAGTGTGTACCTATGAACAGATTTATTTTCGAAGAATCAATCGACAGTCGAGACTCACCAAAGGAAGGTTCAAAGCAATCCGCACTCCCACGGCTACACAAAACATCTAAAAGTTCCAGAAGTGATGGACTTTTATTTTTATTATCCGAAGGAGGAAGACAAGTGTAACGCATCCCAAGCGGTGACCTTCAGAAGTTTGAAATAGCTCACATCGAATGTTGAAGTTTTCGCCTTAAGAGTTCAGCCGTGCAGTCCGGCCTATTTCGTTGGCCGGAATTATATATCACGTTCAGTTAAACTTTCCCTTATAAATTTTTTTGATCAATAATTTTTAATAAAACTGTGTTATATGTTATCTGGGTTGAGGGGAATTCTCATTTTCCGGCTAGTTATGTTGGCTTCCGCGTCATGTGATCTGACTGTGAAACACTCATAGCATATTGGTTGCAACGATAAGTGTTTCGGGCGGACTGTATTAAAATATCGCTATAATGAGGAATATAGGATAGTTGGAGTGTAATGTCATCTACACAAATTGTCTACTTTATTTAGAAGCTGCACCTTTTGGCATAGTATCATTCAATGAAGACTTCACATCTCAGGATATTAATTTTGCCTATTTTAGTGTGAAGAACAGTCCTCTTTGACAAAAAATTCTATCACTACTTGGAAATCACCTGTAAATGCTAGCAGAATCTTCTGCAGGAACCTAAGTTATCATGTAGATGTGCTTTTCACTGTATCTGTGGTTGGAGAGGATACCATATGCAGGCATAATATTTATGAGCTAGGTGTGCAAATCAAGGTAAACGCTTTTACTTTACATTCGTTATTAATGAAACTAACTCGTATGTGAGTACTACGGTTTGACCAGTTACACAAAGTTTTATATATTTGTACACAATTAACCTACGCTACTTACTTCGATGACACAGCCTAAAGCTACCTTAAAATAGTTCTCACTGAAGGTAATCGCCTTATGGTACTACCTTAGTGAGCAACTTAAAGTTATCTTTGAATTTCAAAGCAAAATCGGACATGCTGAGAACCTTCTTGATAAAAATCGTGTCCTGGTCAAAAAAATGAATATATACTAATTTCCACGAAAGCGTTTGTAGGTATTCAAAATATCACAACAAATGATTTACTATTTGCAGTCACTTAAAAAGGAAAAATAAATTTACCTAAGAAGTGTGCCTTTGACACAATTTACCATGAGGAAAAACCTATATGCATAGGGTTATAACAGCTAGACGTGCGATATTAATCCGAAACATGACTACGATTCTCAATTACAAAACATCCTACTTTGAAAGCTAAAATTCTAATCGTATTAACAGACTTTTCGCCAAGAAAAAGAAGACCAACTGTCAATAACCAGATCTAATAACGCTAGTCTTCACGCTGTCCTTGAAAGACTTTCAGGAAATATGCTCAATAACCAACCCAAAAAACCAGAACACAAATTGGTGAATTAAGAACCCTTTATTCTTGAAAGAATACAGAGACAACCATTAGGTTATTGTACACAAAATATCTGATAATTTTTCTCTACCTTCCAACGAACAGCGACCGACGAGACGACTGTCGTATTGATGCCTCCGCGAAAATTGGGGAGTTGGTGTTGAGCAAACAACCATGAATTGATCGTTCAATCCTCAACTACATTGACACTCCCCGGCAAAAAACGGATCCATCCCTTTTTTCCATCACGACCAATGCACGTTGACTTGGATGCCATTGCGAGAAGCTGGGTCACACGGACAGAGCTGAAATTGAAAACAAACAGAAAAGCCAACACACCACAAGCATACCCACAGACCAATATCACACATCAATGACGACTTACGCCTTCCAGTTAAAGGCATCCTCTTGACAACTTGCGACACAATCGCCACTTGCTAGAATGACTATTGCAGAATGCAACGTGACCATAGCAGCACCTCATTATACTCTTCGCACATCCCCTTATCTGTTCACCATCAGTTAACACTGCAATCGCTTGTCACTCATCCTGCCTCAGTTCTAGTAACGGTGACGTATGCAAGCCTCAGTCGTCTACACTCTCGCTACCCGGCGCGTGAGACCACTGCCTGAATAGAAACATTCATTCTCAATCATTGACACCACGGCTCATCCTTGTCTATGTTTCCATATCAATCTCATCACTAGCCTCCCCGGCATATACGAACCATCTGCTGCCTTTAACATAAATCAGTTCACTCACGGATGTAGAAGAAACGAAAAAAATTCAGAAGTAAGCACGATGAAAATTTTAAAAAATTATGTAATACAACAAGATATGAGAACAACAAATAAACACAGTGAATCAAAAACACCAATTCATATGACGCATCACACGTAAATACAAACAGCTCACATAAAAACGCAAATCATGTCTTTATGCACTTCCTTCCAAGAATTGCAGGAATTACACCAGTACGCCTACAAACCTTCTCAGGTTGACGCCCTAGGTTGGAAAATCGTCGCAGAGTTCATTTGCTGACCTCCTTCTATCATCTATATACTCAACTCTGAACAATGACACGCCCATGAGATTGTATCATAGAATGTAGATGACTAACAAACACACGGCGTATCTGACCAACCAAGCGTAGGCACAGAGTAATTTACACCAAAGATAATAACATTCAAATGGTAACTTGAAACTTGAAAAGCCCATATTCGTGCAAGTCAATTTAACAATTGCCCTCTCATACACAGTTAGCTTATCCTCACTAAACTGACCACTAACTCTCGCCCTTTCAAACGGACCGATATAGCATAGTCACAGAACAAGACACGTGAGTTCGTGGACATCCCTTTCATTGTGGATGACAACACCAACGACGACTGACTGATGCCAGTTGATGAACTTAGCGGTGCATCAGAAACTGTTGTTGTTCGACATTTAGAAGGTTGTCTAACCGCAAGATTACCACCACTGCTATCCCTTTTTATTAGCTCCAGTTTAGCTTTAACATCTGTCGATAGGTGGACTACACGCGAATCATTTACGCCGACAGTCTCACTAGAATCCATACCTTCTGCCACCGCATCTGCTCCTAATTCTACTTCACGTTCAAGTGGTACAAAGCCTTTGTTCAGCTCAGTAGTAGTAGGAGTTCCGCTCATCTCGTCATGATCAGCCGAAGACAAATGCTCACTATCATGATCATTGTTACAAATATCCACTTTACCGCCGTTTGTATGATCGTCTTCATCATCTTCAAACTCTTTAATAACAGAAGTAGATAATTTGGGTTCCTCCTCACAAATCCTTAAAGATTTTATACTTTTACACTGACTAGTAATACCTTGTAAACTTGTGGATTAAGAACTGGACTCTTAAACTCCAACTTTCTTCTCCTGCGCAAACTGCGGTGTCGTCTATAATAATAATAATATATATTCTCATATTTTACATGAGGGACGCCAGTTTACAGGCATCATCAATTCGATAATTTACACATAATATTAATAAGCATATTTAGTAAAGATAATATAATAAAGTACATTTTTTTCCCTAGCTATGTAGGGTACACCAATTGTATAGGCATGCATAAATATTGTTTTAATAATAATAATATATTCCTTCCTGTTTATGCAGGAACATACCTATTGTACAGGCATGGATAAGTTATTATATAAATTACACATAATTTGATGTATAATGTACTTACAGTTTGGTTGTTCTTTCTGACATTAGGGTCAGTCGGAACAGTCTGCTATAAAGTCTGTTTGTGTAGCACATAAAGAGATATAGAAATATTGTCTTCGCATTAACAAAAAACCCAGACATCACATGAATGTAATACAAATATCTGGGAAAAATAAAGCTTGAAGTCAATTCTCCTATATAACTTTATTGTGAGCAGCACCCTTGGCTTAAAGTTTATTGATGTATTCTGTTGAGATCAGTGATATATTTATTCCATTTTTCAGCAGTCTTATCGTAGTTTCATAACAGGAAAGAAATTTGATCGTGGAGGCGAAAATTAGATAAGGTCATGTCGGGTTGTTTTACTGCATCAAATGGTCCCGAGGTCGATTCCAGAATTCCCCATTTGCGCCATTTGTGTCTGCATGGCGGACTGTACTCGTAAGTTGAGTAAAATGTTGAAAACCAGTTGCTTCTTTATTTCAGATCATGAATACTCATTTACATCGTGTCCGCCAGCTTCTTTAAATGGTAGAATTGGATCGTTCCTGGAATTTGAGTGATTATGGGATAAATGGTTTGGAATTAATCATAGCAGTTAGAATACAGTTAAACATGCAGAGAAGTACTTTTGATTCAGCAACCGGTGAATTTTTTATTCTTTTCGATCTAGTACCAGAATAACTGCGAACCATTCCATTCAATATGTAGAATAAGGCAGGCAGGAGGAGATCATTACCATGGAATGAGTCAACTTGATCTGAGATGCAGCTTTCAGCATGTTTTCGTTATATCATATCAATCTGTGACGCTCTCTCCAACGATGGCTTACCAGTTGCAACTACAGGCTTCTTCACCGCACCATTATCGTCACTCGATTCGGAGTCAGACCTTGATGACGCTAATTTCACTTTCAACTTACCACTAAACTTGCTGGCTGCTTCAAAGTTCACCTTTGTATGAACTTCTTGCAAAGGGACGAAACACGACCGTATTTGTCTTGCAGCTTGTAACCTATCTGTCGGGGACATCTACGAAAGCTGTTACACTCACTAAGTTTGTATGGATTACTAGACACCATAAAGCTTTCTCGGTATCCGCTTCTCTGAGACCCTTTCGTCATAAATGATTGCGTTCTGCTCTCTGGTTTCTCTATGCCAGGGGTGGAATGAAGTATACCAGCACACTTGTACAAAGCTTGGTTGTCATTGCCTTCACCAGGCTCACAATATCATCCAACTCGGGCACTAAACCCTCCTCTTCTAGACGGGAGCTGATCTTTATGGACTTTCATTGCAGACGAACTGGTAATCTCTTGGCAACAGACTCAAGCACGAACTTGAATCCAATTCATCTACGCGATCAAGAGACAAGAGTTTTTCTATGTACTATTAAACTTTCCAAGAAATCTGCGAATTCCTCTGAATTTTCGTTTAACTGTGATCTATTACGTTTCACGGTCTCAAAAATACTACGGGATGTCATAAATTGTTTTCCATGGCTTTGACGTAGAACCCTCATAGCCTTTGTATATCCTTCGTTTGTGGGCCGTAACTTACATCACTGTATAGCTTTTGCAAGAACACCAGTGCAGTACCTCAACAGATACATTAACTTCATTTCGTCATTTACTGCAAAGCCACTCAACATGACCTCAAACTCTTTGATAAACTGTGGGTAGTCGGCTGGATTTCCATCAAAGTACCGAGGTACAAACTTGGGGAGCCTTAAAACACTACCATCCCTAAACAGCGAAGTGTGAACATCAGACTCATCATGCTGAGCATCACGCATATCATTACAATCAACAGGCAACTCATCGTTACTTAATTTTACTACCATCATTCCATTATATTCCCTTGTGTATATATATGTCTTGTGTCAGTGAAAAATTTTAAGCACGCTTACTCCATGTGTGCACTATTATCATATTGATGATGCCTGTCGACTGTCATGTGCATTATATTGTTATAAAATTCATTTCATTATTACATTAGGGAATTGACTTCAAGCTTTATTTATTTTCCCAAGCATCTGTAGTCCATCCAACGAATATTTGGGTTTTGTTTGTTAATGCGAATTCAATATCTCCATATCTCTTGATATGGTCCATTGAAACACTAGTTATAAGATTTTTCCCGCGAACTAAAGACAAAATGGCAGCAACCGTAAATCATGTAATTTAAACAATATGCATGCCTATACAACTGGTGTATGCTAAATAGCTAGGAAAAATATGTAACCTATTATATTATCTTTACTAACTGTCAATGGAGTTGAAGATTGAACGATCAATTCATGGTTGTTTGCTCAAAATCAACTTCCCCAATTTTCGCGGAGGCATCAATACGACAGTCATCGTCTCATCGGTCGCTGTTCAGAAAGAAGAGTGAAACATCGTCAGAAGTAATATAACGATTTATTATTGTAATATTTGTTTACAGACCTTAGTTCGCTTATTCCATTTATATGTTGGTGTAACAATAAACAAATAAAGCGGCAGATCGGTGTTTTGGTTTTTTCGTCCGTTATAACTAAGCGTTTCTGAAAACTTCAAGGAACAGCGTGGGCCCGAGCGTAGCGAGAGCTGGGCATTAACGGTTTATGAGACGTGATTGACAGTTTCTGACGATAGAAACAGATCTGGCGGATTCAAACAGTTGGTGAAAGTTTGGATAGTCGCCGTTCATCTTTCCTGGTGCCGGTCAAGTCCTCTTTGAACAAGCAATATCTGGAACTTTTTGGAATTGGGTCAAGTTCAACAATGCCTGGGTCAAAGAAGGGACAGAGTGTCTTGGATGCAAACAGGAAAGTAAGTCATGGTGACTTGTCTGTTAATTGTAACGATGTGTCTGATGTTAAGCATGACATGGTTGATGTTACTGTTTCGCCGTTCAGGGATAATAGGAACATCAAACTCCCTAAATTTGAACCACGGTGTTTTGATGGAAACCCGGCTGATTATTTACAATTTGTAAAGGAGTTTGAGATCATGTTGAGTGGTTTTTATTAAATGATGAATTGAAGTTAATGTATTTGATGAGATATTGCACTGGAGATGCTGCAAGAGCTATACAGTGCTGTAAGTTTATGAAGCCAAAAGAGGGCTACTACGAGGCTATGAGCATATTACGTCAAAGGTTTGGAAGACCTTCGATGATTGCAGGGAAATTATTCGAGGCTGTTAAGGGTAATGGTGGTCAATTACAGGATGACTCCCAGGCACTCACTGAGTTTTTAGATAATTTGCTAATTTACAAGAATGGAATGATTTCGATGAATCGCATGAGTGACCTCAACTCGAGTTTTATACTAGAAGTAATAGCAAGACGTCTACCTACTCGACTGCAAAGGAAGTGGGTGAAGATAAGCTCCCGTATGGAGGATGAGGGTATCGAGCCAAAGTTTGATGATATCCTGAAACTGGTAAAAGATAGTGTCAATCAATCTATGAGCAAGTTCGCCAGTCTATTACATCTCACCCCTAGAATAGAGCAGTCTGAGGGAAAAACGCAATCATTGATGACGAATAGGCCTCAGAGAGGTGGATATCGAGAAGACTCCATGATGTCTAGTAATGCATATAGACCTAGTGAGTGTAACAGGTTTCGTAGTACATCCTCAACAGATAAGTTACAAGATGCAAGACAAACACGGTTTGTTTTACACGTGTGCAAGAGGTGCATACAGAAGTGAACTGTGAACCAGTGAGCAAGTTCAGTGATAAGCTAAATGTAAACTCCAGGCCTGACTCCGAATTGTGTGACGATAACGGTGTTGTGAAGAAGTCTGTAGTTGCAACTGGTAAGCCGTTGTTGAATAGAGTGTCACAGAATAGAGTTACTGCTTCAGAGTGCAGTTCTGACTCCAAAAGTTTACAAAGTATAACTAGTCAGAGTGAAGATATAAAACCTTTAATGATTTGTGAGGAGGAACCAAAATTGTCTACTTCTGTTATTAAAGAGTTTGAAAATGATGAACTTGACGGTAAAGTGAATATTCGTGATAATGATCATGATAGTGCAGATTTGTCTTTGGTTGATCATGATGAGATGAGGGATATGCCTACTACTGCTAAGTTAAATAAAGGTTCTGTACAACTTGAACGTGAAGTAGAAATAAATGCAGATGCAGTTGCAGAAGACATGCATACTTGTGAGACCGTCAGTGTAATTGATCAGCGTGTAGCCCACCTATCATCAGATGCTAGTGCTAAACCCGAACTAGTAGTGAAAGACAGCAGTGGTGGTGGTCTTGCAGGTAGACAAATTTCTGAAAGCCGAAAAAGAACAGCTTCTGATCCACCGCTAAGTTCATCACCTTGTGTCACTCAGTCATCGTTGGTGTTTTCATCCACAATGAAACAGATGCCCATCAACTCAAGTATCTTCTGCAATGACTATGATAGTATTGGTGCGTTTGAAAAGACGAAAGATATTGCTCAGTTTAGTGAGGATAAGCCAAGTGTAAACGAGAGAGTAATTGTTAAATTGACTTGCACGAATAAAGGCATTTCTAGTTTCAAGTTACTATTTGAATGCTATTATCTTTGGTGTAAATTACTCTGTTTCTATACTTGGTTGATGAGATATGTCGTGTGTTTGTTGGTCATCTATATTCTACGATACAATGACATGGGCGTGTTACCGTTCAGATTTGAGGATATAGCTGATAGAAGGAAGTCAGCAAATGAACTCTGCGACGATTTTCCAACCTAGGGCGTCAACCTGAGAAGGGTTGTAGGCGTACTGCTGTAAGTCCTACAATTCTTCAAAGGGTAGCGCATCAATGAGCAGTCCAATGTGCTTGGTGTGTGATTTTGTACATAAGTTCATATTGTATATACTGAATTGATATCATCTGTCATCTAGCTGTTGGTAATTCTGTTTGTGTCCGGACGACTTCCACTTGGATCATCAACCTGAGAAGGAATGTAGGCGTACTGCTGTAAGTCCTACAGTTCTTCAAGGGTAGTTTGTCGTACTAGAATCCACAACATTTGATGTATTGATTGTACATATGTTTGTGTTAAATAATTGTGTGAGTTCCAATTGATGTAATTGTTGGTTAATCTTGTTTGTGTCCGGACATTCCACAACTTACAATCGTCAACCTGAGAAGGGTTGTAGGCGTACTGGTGTAAGTCCTGCAATTCTTCAAAGGAATTCCACCAAGACATGATCGCGAGTTTGTGTGTACTGTTTGTATATACGTGTGGTGTGTCATATCAATTGGTGTATTTTGGATTCATTGTGTTTACTTGTTGTTTTCGTATCTTGTTGTTATTGCGTAATTTTGTTAAAATTTTCGTCGTGATTACTTCTGAAGTTGTTTCGAGTCTTCTACATCCATGAATGAATTGATTGATGTTAAGGACAGCAGATGGGTCGTATACGCCGGGGAGGCTATTGCTGAGAATGAAATGCACACGGAGATAATTGTTAGCTGCGGTCCCACACGCCGGGGAGAAAGAGTGTAAACGACTGAGGCTCGCATACGTCACCGTTACTAGAACTGAGGCAGAATGAGTGACAAGCGATTTCAGTGGTAATTGGTAGTGAGTAGATAAGAGGATGTGCGTAGAGTATCGTGAGGTGCTGCTATGGTCACTTTGCATTCTGCAAGAGTCATTCTAGCAAGTGGCGATTGTGTTGCAAGATGTCAAGAGGAGGTCTCTGTCTGGAGGCGCAGGTCGTCATTGATGTGTGAGATTGTGCTGTGGGTATGCTTGTGGTGTGTTGGCTTTTCTGTTTGTTTTCCATTTCAGCTCTGTCCGTGTGACCCAGGTTCTCGCAATGGCATCCAAGTCAACGTGCATTGGTCGTGAAGGAAAAAAGGGTTGGATCCCTTTTTTGCCGGGGAGTGTCAATGGAGTTGAAGATTGAACGATCAATTCTTGGTTGTTTGCTCAAAACCAACTTCCCCAATTTTCGCGGAGGCATCAATACGACAGTCATCGTCTCATCGGTCGCTGTTCAGAAAGAAGAGTAAAACATCGTCAGAAGTAATATAACGATTTATTATTGTAATATTTGTTTACAGACCTTAGTTCGCTTATTCCATTTATATGTTGGTGTAACAATAAACAAATCAAAGCGGCAGATCGGTGTTTTGGTTTTTTCGTCCGTTATAACTAAGCGTTTCTGAAAACTCAAAGGAACAGCGTGGGCCCAAGCGTAGCGAGAGCTGGGCATTAACGGTTTATGAGACGTGATTGACACTAACTATGCTTACTAATCGTATATGTAATTTATCAAATTGATGATGCCTGTAAACTGCCGTCCCTCATGCACAAAAATAAGAATATATATTATTACTACTACTGCGCTGAACAAAGGCTTTGTACCACTTGAACGTGAAGTAGAATTAGGAGCAGATGCGGTGGCAGAAGGTATGGATTCTAGTGAGACTGTCAGCGTAAATGATTCGCGTGTAGTCCACCTATCGACAGATGTTAAAGCTAAACTGGAGCTAATAAAAAGGGATAGCAGTGGTGGTAATCTTGCGGTTAGACAACCTTCTAAATGTCGAACAACAACAGTTTCTGATGCACCGCTAAGTTCATCAACTGGCATCAGTCAGTCGTCGTTGGTGTTGTCATCCACAATGAAAGGGATTTCCACGAACTCACGTGTCTTGTTCTGTGACTATGCTACATCGGTCCGTTTAAAAGGGCGAGAGTTAGTGGTCAGTTAAGTGAGGATAAGCTAACTGTGTATGAGAGGGCAATTGTTAAATTGACTTGCACGAATATGGGCTTTTCAAGTTTCAAGTTGCCATTTGAATGTTATTATCTTTGGTGTAAATTACTCTGTGCCTACGCTTGGTTGGTCAGATACGCCGTGTGTTTGTTAGTCATCTACATTCTGTGATACAATCTCATGGGCGTGTCATTGTTCAGATTTGAGGATATAGATGATAGGAGGTCCGCAAATGAACTCTGCGACGATTTTCCAACCTAGGGCGTCAACCTGAGAAGGTTTGTAGGCGTACTGGTGTAAGTCCTGCAATTCTTCAAGGGTAATACTTCGAAGTGGAGTGCATCGTACTTGGTGTGTGTCTTGTTGTGCATATAATCATGTTGTGTATTGTGATTTGGTATCATCTCTCATCTTTCTGTTTATAATTTTCTTTTTGTCCTGACCTCTTCCACCTGGATCGTCAACCTGAGAGGTAATATAGGCGTTCTTCTGTAAGTTCTACAGTTCTTCAAGGGTAGTTCGTCAAGTCAGTATGCACAACATTTGATGTGTTGATTGCACATACGTTTTTGTTAAGTTATTCAGTGGCTTCCGATTCATTTAATCGTTGGTTTATTTTATAGTTGTCTCATCGTGTGAATCATCTTATAATGTTGTTTTAATTACTTCTGAAGTCGTTTCTTGTCTTCGAATCTTGTGAACAAATCAAGTGGTTTTAGATTTATTGTATGCAATTTGATACGCCGGGGATGGAATTGTGCTAGAGTAATATGAAGCAACCAACACCCCGTGGTACTGTCTACAGAGCGAATAGATTCCACATTCCGGGGAGAGCGTGTCAGGGTGATGTGATATGCTTGTTTTGTTTTAGGCTTTTTTGTCTTGCTTTGCATTTTAGCCTAGTCCCGTTGGCCCAGGTTCCCGTATTAGCAGTTCATTCGAGGTTATCACGGCTGTGGAAAAAAAGGATGGACCCTCTTTTTGCTGAGGAGTGTCAATTGACGTTCACATTAAACGTCTCTTTTTTGGAACTGGTAGTCATTGGTGGACGACTCGATGATGCGAATGGCTCGATTGTGTACAAGATCGACAAAGAAGAGTAAAATGAACAAAAGTACATAATAAATTTGTATAAAACATTTGTTTGTAGACTTGTACTCTTCTCTACTTTAACTGTGCGTCGGTGGCACAGTGGTTAGGACTCTCGTCGACCATGCACATGGTCCGGGTTTCGAGCCCACGCCGGCGCACACCTGATATCACTGATCGGCCTGCAAAATTTGGGCTACCGATATCCATGCTGAAAATTCCATACTTGTACCGGAAATACAGTGTGAAATCAAGCTGTAAATAAAAAAATATAACTTCCTTCTTACAATACTGGTGTTTTTGAGTTAAAGTCGAAGAAAGTACATGGTATTTATTGGTTCGGAGCGTCTCCGTAACAATATGAACTTAGGGATAAGTTGCTTGACACCGTATTTTGTCTGCTTTTTAAATCGTTTTGCAGCAAATTGAATAGCTATTAACACTGGCTTTACTACAGACAGCCCTAGTTCATGATTTGGATCAAGTATATCAGGTATTAACAAAAATTCGTTTCACTTACCCTTTAGAGTTTTTTGATTGCTTTCCTGTTTTTGTTCGTTCCCGAAAATACATACAAGCACAACAGATTCACACTTCTCATTTGTCTCAACCTTGTTTAATTTAGATTCTTTTAGGATATATCTGACTTTTTAAGCTGATAACAGACATACTGATGGTACACTCGCCTTCTCGAAAGGCTTCAAAGCTTTTACAACTTCACACTACGTTCTCAATTCTCAAGTTTTAATATGCTCTTCAAAAACCTTCCCAGTATCAACCTGATCGTATTCTTCCCACCAGATTGACTCGTGGATTGCTGCATGCTGCAAACATGAAATTGAAAGACATTGTTTTTCCCAGATTTCTACATATAAGGTAATCAATTTAGCTAGCAACAATAACGGCAACTAACGAATGAACTGGAAACAATGGCTTCTGCTACCCAAAGATGTTCATGTGCATAATATTTAAAACTTCTATACAGTAATAATTTATTAATAGCTGAGAAACAAATAAAACTTTGAAACCATGCATGAATGCGAGGTATGAAACAATTACAGGAAATGAATGCACTGATCTGTTAGTAAAATCTTTCGAAGCCAATGAAATAATTAATTTTAACAGCAACGGAAGCAAAAGTGAGGTGAAACGCAACATTTGTGAACAAAGAGCATCAAGATAAGTTTTGAATAACTGCAGGATGAACGGAAAATCCAATGTGTAAACGAACGGCTACGGAATTGCAGTCCGACGTGGCCGACTAACATGAACGAAAATGACCTTTGAGCGTCTCACTCCACCAATGACCTTGGGCGTGACATACAATTTCAGCCAACGAAATACCTCGTTGATGAAACAATGGAATATACGGACACATCACTGGTATATTCTAAGAACTAGGATTAGATACAAACTAGCATTTCAACCCCTTAATCCATGTGTTCAAAGCATCTTTCGCCACATCAGATCTCGCAATTTGGTAAGACTAATATAACCTTTTGTCAAGGAAAAAATTAAAAAAACTTTGTGTGAAGTTATTCCTCGGAGTCTTCTAACTTTACTGAAAGGCCATCAGATCTCTCTGTGTTTAAAGACATCAGATGGCATTAACTCTGCCCATAAACTTACAAATTTGTTCCTATCCCCCTAAAATCTTCTGGCACACACCAGCTCTTTGCCGTTTTAGAGGTTGACGGAATCTCTTACACATCAACTTCTAACTTATTAATTCTCGCGTACCAAAAAAAAGCGAAAGCCAATATTTGATCGTCCAAACTATGTGATATATTTTGGGACCAAAACAAGCCGTCAGACGGACGCTTAGCTGGCTAGTGATCGTGCCGCACGTGACACGACAGGGTACCAAATGGCGGGGATGCTTGATCGGAGGCCTTCAGCTAAACAAGTCGACTTAAACAATGGTGGTCAGCATCCAATGAGTGATTGCTGTGGTCAATAAT
The DNA here is from genome assembly GCA_944472135.2 of Trichobilharzia regenti. Taxonomy (NCBI): domain Eukaryota; kingdom Metazoa; phylum Platyhelminthes; class Trematoda; order Strigeidida; family Schistosomatidae; genus Trichobilharzia; species Trichobilharzia regenti. The sequence goes on from OX235262.1 coordinate 157,125,856, forward strand.
TTGGGGGAATTATTTACTGCTACACCGTATTGTAATGTAATATGTAATGTAATATATATTTCATACAAATTTAGAAAATTCACAAGAAAATGCATGCCCTTTTTACAGGCACGATCAAGTAAGATATAGTCTCAAATCTCAGATTGTCTACAAGTTAATCATAATTCAACTGTTAAATATTTGATACATATAATACACTCATTGTCTGAACTAGGCCGTATAGTTGTTGAATTGTACAATTGTCCTCCAGGTTGAGCGGGAAAATCGACTTCGTTTCGTTTTCATCCCGTGGTTGCAGGCATGCGATAACCAACCAATATTGAGGTAAGTACAACTTTTACAAGGGATTGAAGTCTGTTTTAGAAAAATTAAAGTGCTGAGGTGAATCATTAAATTGTAATGAAATAGGTAAGTGCAAGTATCATTAATAAATGCATTTATAAAGGAAACTCCCCAGGCTGACAACGTTCATTTGCAATGTATAATGCTACACGTATATCTCGTAATATCATGATGTCCACTTTTGGTTTTAATACATTTATCCACAGTTGTGCCAGTTGTTTTTGTTTTATACCTTTTTGTGCATTTAGTGCACAACCGTACCCTTCAGAGAGTAGGAATATAATAAGTCATAAAGAGCTGTAAAATGTTAGTTTTAATGGAGTAAAATGGGGATCAAGTAAAGACGTTATTGGAAAATAAATGAGATAAGACATTTTGAACTGATATTTAAAGATCTGACAATGGATAGTAAGTTAGTTTATAAGATGCCCCATAAATCCGTGCAGATCCCGCGTGGTCGCAACTCAACAATAGGCTGAGCGAATGGTATATATTTAAAGGTAGAAGCATGATCTGTCAAGGCGTTCATTATTATCTTTTTCAAGATAAAATCTAAGCCCTAATAAAAATCAGAAATATCTCGAGCCTTCAAATGGCATATTGCTGTTCCTGCAGAATGGGGTGATTCACCTTAGTGGCCACCACCATATCTACTGATCAGCTAGCACCACCCTCCCTCCTTTTTTGGTGATAGGCTTTGAGACTATGACTATTATGGCTATTATGTCTAACCTCATGATTTATTTCCAGCGAAGGTGACAATTATGAGTGATTTGAAAACAATTTCGCGTAGTTTTTCGTTAGATAACATCCTTTTCTGCCAACAAATTTTGCTCACCCTTCGTTAAAATACATAGTTTATTTATCAGCTCTGTAAACTTTCCCATCTTCAATTTTTAGCATGCTGAGTACACACGGTTACCCAGACTCGGTATTTCAATTCCCTTAGGCTTTTCTGTTGAAGTTGTATTATTTTTCACTTTTGGGAATTACCAGGTGTTAACTCGACACCATTGTATTAGGTATCGAGGGCAACGCTGTCGGTCAATGTAGTTGAAGATTGAACAATCAATTCATGGTTGTTTACTCAAAATCAACTTCCCCAATTTTCGCGGAGGCATCAATGCGACAGTCATCGTCTCATCGGTCGCTGTTCAGAAAGAAGAGTAAAAAACCGTCAGAAGTAATATTGTGATTTATTACTGTAATATTTGTTCACAGACCTGAGTTGTAACATTGTTATATGTTGGTGTTATAATAAAGAATCCTCGAGTCGCCAATTGGTGTTTTGGTTTTTTCGTCCGTTTTTACTAAGCGTTTCTGAGAAACTTCAAGGAACAGCGTGAGTCCCAGCATAGCAAGAGCTGGGCATTGACGGTTTATGAGACGTGGCTGACAGTTTCTGACGGCGGAAACATTTTATGGCGCATTCAGATAGCTGGTGACAGTTTGGATAGTCACCGTTCATCTTTCCTGGTGCCGGTCAAGTCCTCTTTGAACAAGCAATATCTGGAACGTTTTTGGAATTGGTTCAAGTTCAACAATGCCTGGGTCAAAGAAGGGACAGAGTGTCTTGGATGCAAACAGGAAAGTAAGTCATGGTGACTTGTCTGTTAATTGTAACGATGTGTCTGATTTTAAACATGACATGGTTGATGTTACTGTTTAGCCGTCCAGGGATAATAGGAACATCAAACTCCCTAAATTTGAACCACGATGTTTTGATGGAAACCCGGCTGATTATTTACAATTTGTAAAGGAGTTTGAGATTATGCTGAGTAGTTTTCTATTAAGTGATGAACTGAAGTTAATGTATTTGATGAGATATTGCACTGGAGATGCTTCAAGAGCTATACAATGCTGTAAGCTCATGCCCTCTAATGAGGGATACTCTGAGGCTATGAGCATATTACGTCAAAGATTTGGAAGACCTTCGATAATTTTAGGGAACGCATACGAAGCTGTCAAAGGTAACGACAGCCAACTTCAAGATGACTCCAAAGCACTTACGCAGTTTATGGATAATCTTATGACCTATAAGAATACCTTGATTTCTATGAATTGCATGAGTGACCTCAACTCGAGCTCAGTCCTAGAGGTAATTGCGAGACGCCTACCTACTCGACTGCAAAGGAAGTGGGTAAAAATAAGCTCTCGTATAGAGGATGAGGGTATCGAGCCAAGGTTTGATGATATTCTGAGACTGGTGAAGGACAGTGTCAACCAGGCGATGGGCTAATTCGCCAGCATTTTGCATTCTAAGGTAGAACCGAAGGAACCAAAATTGTCTACTTCTGTTATTAAAGAGTTTGAAAATGATGAAATTGACGGTAAAGCGAATATTCTAATAATAATAGTATATTCTCATTTTGTACATGAGAGACGCCAGTTTACAGGCATCATCAATATGATAAATTACATATACGATTAGCAATCATAATTAATAATAATGTTTTAATAAAATACACATTTTTTCCTACTTGTGTAGGACACACCAAATATACAGGCATGGATAAGCATTATATAAATTTCATAAATTTGGTTCATGGTTAAGTTACATGGTTGCTGGCGTTTTTGTCTTAGGTCTGTGGGAACAATATGATAACCAGTCATTCAATGGAGCACGTCATGAAATATAGGAATATTAACTTCGCATTAACAAAAAAACCCAAGTATGTTTTGGATGGATTAAAAATACTTGGGAAAAAATAAAGCTTGAGGTTATTCCACAATATAACAAGTCATTCAATGGAGCACATCATGAAGTATAGGAATAAATAAATAAATAAATTTATTCTCATGATACAGTACATGAGGGACGCCAGTTTACAGGCATCATCAAATTGTTACAGAAATAGGATCATATTATTCAGTCACAATTTACAGTCGATAGCAAAATATGTTTAACATGTACACTGGAGATAATACGTACACTTGATAAATGTTAATCCGAATAGTATAAAACATCCTTTTCACTTATGTACAATCATTTCTGTGCATAGTTGGAAAAATCCGCTAGATTTTCAGTGAGTGCAACACATCAGGAAATACAGAAGTATTGTCTTCGCATTAACAAAAAAACCAGGTCTTTGGTGGATGGGTTATAAGTGCCTGGGAAAAAAATAAAGCTTGAAGTCAATTTTCGTACAATACTTTGTTGTGTGCAGAATCCTTGAATTATAGTTCATTGATGTGTTATTTTGAAATCAGTGATATGTTTATCTCATTTGATGTGCAATGTCATTGTTGGGAGTAAAATACATAAGCTTTAGACGCATTAATTAATGGATTTCTACTGCTTGTGGATATTTACTTCTCGTGAGGAAGGTTTTTGAATTTTAGTTGTTCCGACAGGAGTTGTGGATATTGACTGCTCAGCAACATTATGGATATAAGTTCATCACATTATCTCAGGAATGTTGGGTTGTAGTTGGTGATGCATATATGATGTCCGACGAGCGTACATCTGTCCATGTGATGTTGTGGTGAGTTATAACCTTTTTCATGTTGTCAGTTTATGTCCATTTTATTCCACTTATTGTGTTGGGTAGAAGTTTTACAAACGAAACTTCTTGTCTGTTTGAGGGTAAGTATCTTAATCGTTAATGTTTTATCTAAAATTATAAATATAGGCAAAAACAGCAGGTGTAGTATTTGAACTTATACATTAAATGGACCTATAATTTCGGAGGCTCTCAGATAGGAACTAAGACTACTGTCGTTTGCAAACTCGTGTAGTTTGTCGTTAAGCACTTTTTTGAAGGAGGCCAATGTACCTGCTTGACGCATTTCCATTGGTAGTTTATTCCATATCTGTGCATACCTAATCAAATAAAACTTTTGCCTGGTAGCTGTTTTACATTGTTCGATAGCTACTGTACCCTTAGTGTGTCTTAGTTTGTAGACACTGTCATCTGAAAGTCGAATGCCATTAGTAGAGGTAAAAACTAAGTGGTTTAGAAGCTTATAGTAAAGTGTTAAGTTTAGTCTCAGGCGTCTTAGCCATAGTGTTTCTAATCCTAGGATGTCACATCTAGTGGAGTAGTTCGCACCATTTTCGGTTCCGAGTAATTTTGACGTGAAGTACCTCTGCACTCCCTCGACTTTCAATTTGTCCTCTATGCGTATACTACTATACATGAATGAACAGTAATCAAATAAAGGACGCACACAAACCTTGTACAACAGAATTCTGGACTCATTTCTGTAAAAGTTCCTGAGTAGAAAGCCGATAAGTCTGCGTGACTTTGACACTTGTTTGGAGATATGTTCAGAAAATGATAAGTCATGTGAGTATTTCAGTCCTAGGTCCAATACAGATTCCAGTCGTAAAAGTGCATGGCCTTGAATTGTCAGGTCAAGTTCTAAATTGTTGCAACCTATGCAGAGCCAGCCACATTTGTCGACATTAAACTGGAGTTGCCAGGTGTCACACCATCTGTCCATTTTTTCTAATTCTTGCTGTATGGCGTTTAATGTTATTCCGAGATCTGTGTTCTTGCATTTATAGGTCACTTTTAAGTCATCTGCATATAGTATTGGTTTACCAACACTAAAGCATTCACAGATACTGTTTATATATATTATGAATAGGAGTGGGCCTAATACACTTCCCTGGATTACACCACTACTTACAGGTTTTGGCCTTGAGATTATCGAGCCAACTTTTGTTATCTGATTCCTGTCACGGAGAAATGATTTTATCCAGCTCAGGAGAGGGTCACATATCCCTAGTGAGCATAACCTGCTGACTAGCAGATTATGGGGGACTCTATCGAAGGCTTTTGTTATATCGAAGTATAGCACAATTACTAGTTCTCTGTTGTCCCTGCTTCGTGTAACTTCATTGAAAAAGTCTATGTGACAGGTCGCACATGATCTCTTTTTGAGGAATCCGTGTTGTGATGGGTTGATAAGTTCATGTTCTAGTAAGTTGTCTGACACTTGGTCTTTAACCACTTTCTCCATTATTCGTGATATTACCGGTGTTATATTAATAGGTCTATAGTTGCATGCACTGGTTTTGGCCCCTGCTTTGTGCTTAGGTAGTATGTATGTGGTTTTCCACACTTCAGGATAAGTTCCAGTTTCCAGTGACAGAGTAAATATTCTAAGTAACAAGACTACCATTTCCGTGCTACCATTTTTGTATATGACAGATGGTATGTCGTCTGTTCCAGTACTGCCATTTGACTTCAATGTCTTAATCGCTGAGTCTATATTTTGCATATTAAAATCTATTTCTCCTAATTTGTGGTTACTTTTGCAGGTCATTTGGAAATTTGGGGTCGAGTGCACTCTGGTGTCATTGCAAAACCACTCACTGAGGAGTTCACTTATTACCTGGGGATCGTTGTATATTCGTGATAATGATCATGATAGTGCACATTTGTCTTCGGTTGATCATGATGAGATGAGGGATATGCCTACTACTGCTAAGTTGAACAAAGGTTCTGTACAACTTGAACGTGAAGTAGAAATAAATGCAGATGCAGTTGCAGAAGACATGCATACTTGTGAGACCGTCAGTGTAATTGATCAGCGTGTAGCCCACCTATCATCAGATGCTAGTGCTAAACCTGAGCTGATAGTTAAAGACAGCAGTGGTGGTGGTCTTGCAGGTAGACAAATTTCTGAAAGCCGAAAAAGAACAGCTTCTGATCCACCGCTAAGTTCATGACCTTGTGTCACTCAGTCATCGTTGGTGTTTTCATCCACAATGAAACAGATGCCCATCAACTCAAGTATCTTCTGCAATGACTATGATAGTATTGGTGCGTTTGAAAAGACGAAAGATACTGCTCAGTTTAGTGAGAATAAGCCAAGTGTAAACGAGAGAGTAATCGTTAAATTGACTTGCACGAATAAAGGCATTTCTAGTTTCAAGCTACTATTTGAATGCTATTATCTTTGGTGTAAATTACTCTGTTTCTATACTTGGTTGATGAGATATGTCGTGTGTTTGTTGGTCATCTATATTCTACGATACAATGACATGAGCGTGTTACCGTTCAGATTTGAGGATATAGATGATAGAAGGAAGTCAGCAAATGAACTCTGCGACGATTTTCCAACCTAGGGCGTCAACCTGAGAAGGGTTGTAGGCGTACTGCTGTAAGTCCTACAATTCTTCAAAGGGTAGCGCATCAATGAGCAGTCCAATGTGCTTGGTGTGTGATTTTGTACATAAGTTCATATTGTATATACTGAATTGGTATCATCTGTCATCTAGCTGTTGGTAATTATGTTTGTGTCCGGACGACTTCCACTTGGATCATCAACCTGAGAAGGAATGTAAGCGTACTGCTGTAAGTCCTACAGTTCTTCAAGGGTAGTTTGTCGTACTAGAATCCACAACATTTGATGTATTGATTGTACATATGTTTGTGTTAAATAATTGTGTGAGTTCCAATTGATGTAATTGTTGGTTAATCTTGTTTGTGTCCGGACATTCCACAACTTACAATCGTCAACGTGAGAAGGGTTGTAGGCGTACTGGTGTAAGTCCTGCAATTCTTCAAAGGATTCCACCAAGACATGATCAGCGAGTTTATGTGTACTGTTTGTATATATGTGTGGTGTGTCATAGCAATTGGTGTATTTTGGATTCATTGTGTTTACTTGTTGTTTTCGTATCTTGTTGTTATTGCGTAATTTTGTTAAAATTTTCGTCGTGATTACTTCTGAAGTTGTTTCGAGTCTTCTACATCCATGAATGAATTGATTGATGTTAAGGACAGCAGATGGGTCGTATACGCCGGGGAGGCTATTGCTGAGAATGAAATGCACACGGAGATAATTGTTAGGTGCGGTCCCACACGCCGGGGAGAAAGAGTGAAAACGACTGAGGCTCGCATACGTCACCGTTACTAGAGCTGAGGCAGAATGAGTGACAAGCGATTTCAGTGGTAATTGGTAGTGAGTAGATAAGAGGATGTGCGTAGAGTATCGTGAGGTGCTGCTATGGTCACTTTGCATTCTGCAAGAGTCATTCTAGCAAGTGGCGATTGTGTTGCAAGATGTCAAGAGGAGGTCTCTGTCTGGAGGCGCAGGTCGTCATTGATGTGTGAGATTGTGCTGTGGGTATGCTTGTGGTGTGTTGGCTTTTCTGTTTGTTTTCCATTTCAGCTCTGTCCGTGTGACCCAGGTTCTCGCAATGGCATCCAAGTCAACGTGTATTGGTCGTGAAGGAAAAAAGGGTTGGATCCGTTTTTTGCCGGGGAGTGTCAATGGAGTTGAAGATTGAACGATCAATTCATGGTTGTTTGCTCAAAATCAACTTCCCCAATTTTCGCGGAGGCATCAATACGACAGTCATCGTCTCATCGGTCGCTGTTCAGAAAGAAGAGTAAAAAACCGTCAGAAGTAATATTGTGATTTATTACTGTAATATTTGTTCACAGACCTGAGTTGTAACATTGTTATATGTTGGTGTTATAATAAAGAATCCTCGAGTCGCCAATTGGTGTTTTGGTTTTTTCGTCCGTTTTTACTAAGCGTTTCTGAGAAACTTCAAGGAACAGCGTGAGCTCGGGCGTAGCGAGAGCTGGGCATTAACGGTTTACGAGACGTGGCTGACACTGTCCAACTGTTGTTATAACGATACCACTGAATTCTTAGTAGTAGACTTCGCCCTAGCTTCGCATGAACAGTGGAATACATTTAGGCACCTAAAATATTAATATATTGGTTCTTTATGTTGTTTGCTAATTAATTTTGTCTTAATGAACATTAGCTTATGGTAAAGGCCATTATTTGCACAACGGTCCCTAAGAAATAGCGCGTCATGTTTGAAGATAGGTAGAGTATATTTTACGAACCAAACGAAAGGGTCTATACGGATGGTGGCTCCGCAGGAATCAGACTGTCCATTATTTGTACAACGCCCTCTAGAACGGATGTAACTCAGCGTTTTGGGTCTAGTCCGGGAAATCCTGGCAAGCCCAAGGACATTATAACGATCTTTGTTGACACTTGGGAGGGAGCATATGAATTAGGACGTCCAAGCGGTCGGTATCTTGCTAGCGTGGAAATGGCGAAAACATTCACTGTGGCCTTTAGTAGACAACTGTGAGTTTTTACGATAGATCAAAATGATCATGTCACAGAACCACTAAACGAAAGCATCCCACACTAACCCATATTTTATCTGACGGAACTGTTGTAGCTGAACCCATGGAAGTTCTGATGCTGTAGTATTTGCCAATCGGCTTCGAAGCAAGGCACTGGAGCTCTCACTTGGTCCCTACGTGACGTGTTTCATCACTCTGAAGACCCAGAAGAACTGTGAAAAGATTAAGAGACAGGCTTTCTTTTCCTGATCTTCTTAGATGAAGAAAAACAAAAGCAAAAATTGCAGACCAGTAGGCTTCTAAGATTCCAGTTAGTTAGGCTTTCTGAATGACTTCGTGCTGGTTTCCAGTTGGCTTCGAGTAGGAATTAGGCTCGTGACTGATGTGTGGCTATGTATCCTGCTCTACCTGAATTCTGTCGATATTACCTACTGACACTTTAGCCTCCCACACCCATTGTGGCGAATCTCAGAGGAGCCGGAAGTATTCGAGAGCTTGACTGACCATCGTATCAGGAAAAGCATTGATCAGAATAGCACACCCCATGAAGCACAACTTTACCAAAGATATTCCTTGTGTAGCGAAGCGGTTGTCAGAGTGGAACGAGTGGACATCATGCTTGAATGTGGGTGTACTGTCTATGTGTTCTTTGGTTTGGCAAGAGCACCCGATGCGGTTCGACTCGATGTTCTCTCTCAAGAATAGGTTAGGCATCTCTTCTGGATAATATGAATAAAGGAACTTTGTTAAGTATGCCGATGATCTAACTATTTGAATATCTGTTAACTCCCAGCTTGACTGTGCTAAGATGAACAGCCTTCTATCAGAAATTAGCAAATGGTCTTTGTGTGACGGCCTTAAACTAAATCCTTCCAAATGTCAGGCTGTTAATTTCATTTTCCGATGCAAACGAAAGTTAAATGAAGACGTTGGTTCCTATGACCCTTGCAAAATTGATGTTACTGATATGCAAATCAAGTCTGAAGTTAAGGATCTTGGATTAATTCTTTCTTCTGACCTATCCTGTTCTTCCCATATCTTAGCGATTTCTAAGGGAATATTTCGTCTGACTTTTTACATTAGGAAGTTGAGGCACTCAGGCATTACCCAACCACTCCTCTTACAGTTTGTCAACTCGTGCATCTTACCTATTCTTCCTTATTGTCCACCCTTAATCTTTGCTGGACTATTTAACCGAGATCATGTCATACTTCGTAGAACTCTGAAGAGTGTCAGTGGGACGAGTGATACCCCATTGAACCATATCGTTGACACTGTGACTGATAGGCACTTGATGTCATGCAACAAATTTGCCACAGGAATTTTGACAAACTGTGGGTACCCACTCTACCCGCAGCTCCAACCTTGTGTCTCCTCAGGTAAAGCAAGAAGTCTTTTCAAAAGACTTTATGCACGTACGTCTAAGTATAAAAATTCCACTAAACTATAAATGGCACGTACTTTATGTGATGAAAATAGTGTCAGGCAAGAGCTAACTAACCTTCTTTGCACTATTAGATAAACCATTTCTTCCACCTTCATAACATCAAGCTTTGTTGTTATTGTATTTATTATATTTATAATCTCAATTTTTTGTTTTCATTTATTTTCTCATACGTGTGAACATCATTTAAGCTGTGTTATAGCTGTTAATTTTGTATTTCTGATATAAGTATAAAATTTGGGCACTGTGGTAGAGTATAACTCCATTATGGATAAGATTTTATTTTGATAAATAACACAGTGTTGTACAGTTATATTAACTGATGAGGTTTCAACGTTTCACATTGATTTTTAATCCAATATCTAGTCGATTTCACAAATGCATATAAATGAAAGAACAAAGTTGTGCGGGTAACTTGATATGATTATGAGCGGCAATAGTTTGTGCTCGAAACGTCATCAGTTAATATAACTGTACAACACTGTGTGATTTATCAAAATAAAGTCTTATCTATAAGGGAATTTTGTATTTCCCCTCACTATACTGTATCAACAGAACATTAGATTCAATAACCCATAAGATACTAAAATTCCCAAAATGGATCGACAATACTGTTTGAAACAAATTCGCTGTTATTATTATACTTAATATTCTGTATTCGTACTTCGAATATTTTTGACTTTGTATAGTAAGCGTGGACAAATTCCTCTGGCTAATTTTGTTTTAATTTTATTTATATTTTCGGTAAATCATATGCAATATTGTGAAAAATGCTGAGAGTTCTATTCTGTATTATAGGCACCGTTTTTGGAATAAAGATTATTATTATCAACTTTATTATCTAGTCCGAAGTAAAATATGTCTTAAAGCAAACAGTGTCGGATCATTTTTGTAGAGCTCAGTTTCACCAGTTTCACTGAGTTCTCCTTTAAGACACATGTATTGTAAATTTTCCTCAGAGAATTGCCTTTTCTTCTGAACCTCTTTTGTTTTGCTTGTGCCATTGACTTAACAATTTGGCATGCAATCAAATGTCTGGGAGACCTGAACGTGTCACTGGCAGACACGAAAACTCTGGAAGACTGCGCCTAAATCTGAGGACTGCCTCTGATCTCCATGAAGCACACCTTGTATGTGGCAGTAACATATCATAAGAAACGTCAGTTCGCAATTCATTCTCGCTCTAACGAACAAACCCGATAAAAGTGTTAGTTGTTCGGATGACTTCCTCATGGTATACACGGTTATGCGCATTTAAAGGCTCTCACACCAGAACTTCTAAACGTATACGAAATTTACATTCCACCTCATTCTAAAAAAATTATCATTGGTTAGAAGAGTTATTCACCCTTTGGAACAGGAGACATTATGAAAGTGTGAAACTTATCGACCATAGTAGAATCTAATTCCATATCAGATAAGTTTTCTTGATATGTCAAACGGTACTAATAACTGGATGACGTTTCTAGAAATGTTTATTGCTCATCACCACACCAATTAGTTCAACACGACTTCGAAGTTTGCTCTATGTATTTTTGTCCTTTATCTTGCTATTCATTGTAATTTTCAACATATTCGGCAAGTCGAACATATTTGGTGTTGACTAGATGAACAGTGATTCTCTGATTGACTTGTCTGTCCACCTAATATAGTTAGAAAGGGGAGCCATGCGATATGATTATTGCGAATCAGTTGTGCTGAAAGCGTCATTCTGCTATTAATTACTCATCGCTATATATCACATCTAATTAGGTCATTTAGTGTGGTTTCAGAATAAACTGTATGAGGAAAGTCTGCAGAAATCAGGTATGTTTACGTCTAACCACAGACAGCTTCGCGCTGACCTGATCATGCCTAATAATATTACGAGTGAACATAATTACTTATACAAAAGTGGCAACCTACGAATGGCTGCTCATCAGAAGGAGAAGACTGTATTATTCTCTTCGAGTTTAGTTCCCTTGAAAGTCTTTATCAGCTGCTGTGGCTGCTGCATCTCCAGCATAAAGTGGAGGCTGGATAATCGTATAGCAGCACACGGACTTTGAAAAACTGACTGTCTCCAGGACCAAAACGTAACATCATATACCTGGCTCAGCGAATAGATCTCAGCTGAACTTATCCTCGGACATTACTCAGTCTCCCTTGTCCCTACGTTCTTCGTACTCAGCCTGTTTTTCACTGACCTACTTGTCTATCCATCTGTTTGTACATTTTCGTCTTCGCGTTCACACACCGGATGTTGATTACAATAATTCTATTAATACTTCTGATTTAGACCATTCGGAACAACTAACGAGGGATAGGGCTAACTACCGTCATCGCAGCAACACTGTCCTTACTTACTACGTATTACAAATGGAATATTATTGGTCCTTCACATCACTCCATCAGACAAAAATCAGCTCCACAAAATAAGGTTGGCGACGTCAGATAGGAACGCCTCACTGCAGATCGGAAACTATCGCTTCGCCACATCGTAAAAGTGATTCTGAGTCTTAGATACTTGACATAATTTATTCTCACTACGATTAAAACTTGGTCAGCCACACATTTTTTGGCTATCCCATGCCTAGTGAGTAAATGGACAAGTGAAACATCAGGGCATTAAAACAACATAAAGATACTAAACGTGTTCACGCATTCCCGCTTGGTTTTTTAAAATTTTGGCACACTGAGGAAATTATAACAGTTTTGAAATGACTATGGTCGCTCTATGACAAATTTAGGCGGTTTTCAAGATAAATTCCGACCTCCCTGCAAATGACTCCGCAGAATCAAGTGGTGTAAAATAAGTATTTTAGTCGAGTGGTCCCTTCCAGCCTACTTCAGCTGTTGGTGTACATAAAAAAGAAGATGAAACGGATATCATCATGCGAAGGAAAACTGAGTCATTTTTTCGGAAATGTGTCTCATAACTGGTATGAAGTAAGCAAAACGAAATTAGATTAAGACCTGAGACTTATTGTAAAGAATAATATTATCTTTGAGCTTCTAACAGAAGGAATTCAATAAAAGGTCTATATATATCTTGGTAAGTAACATAGACAGGACTACTTATGCGTTTCAATCCTGAAGATAGCCGGTTGTTTGGATGCATCAAAATAATTTTAAACAGACCTTCACAGAATGTCCTAAATTGAATGTTTACTGCAGATGGTGTTATTTTCTGCCTGGTGTTGTCAGCTGCCTGAGACAGGACTCTTAGAAAGTTGTTGTACTATCTAGAAAAATAGCGAAATTCAATCCGGAGTTATGATCACGAACTTCAGATAATGAATTGTGAAAGTTTTCTCTATATTTTGCTTATTATGTCTTCGTGCAATATTGTGATGAATAAGTTACATTGCCGTCAAGATTCTTGTGAGGCACCTGTGGTTGAATATGTTGTCCGGGTTGATGGAACTTTTTCTGATGCAAAGGCAGTTGCACGTCTTCATGGTTTGGAGTTAATTGATAAAGTATTTTGCTCTTATTTATAATTTCACGATCCAGATGATTGGTTTCGAAGGAATCTACATAATGCACTTAAAACAAATTGGATCTAAAAAGCGTAGACGTCGCTCTCCACGTGATATCAGTGGTCCTGGGGTATGGGTGTTTACGGGCTTACACTTTTAGGTCAAATGGGTTTTAGAACAAGAATTTCTCACACGGACTAAACGTTCCAGTTTACCATCTGCCTCCTGGAATGACCCGTTGTATCCTGATATGTGGTACTTGGTAAGTTGTTGTGTGAATTTTAAGTGATATATAGTAGATTTACACATTTTTATTATGATATTCTAACATTTTAGACTACATTATGAATATTGTACCATTATATTATGTTTTTTATTAAGCGGTGCTTCGAATAAATACAGTCTTAGCTTAGATACTCCTCTGTATCTACTTTTCTAAATACAATCTACTGGTTACCAATATTTCCCCAGTTCATCATTTTTTATTCAAGTTAGTGCAATCTGTATGTCGGTTTTGCAGGACATAGATGTCATTACGAACACAGGCTTCATTTGCACATCTTTAGGCTGAATTTTTTATAGGATGAATTGTGTCGTATTTTTTCTGTCTTCACTTTTGTGTTGTGTGTACTTTTACTTTAATTCATATCTCTGCAACTCCACAGCAATTTATAAAAAGACTTTAAGTGGTGAAAATAAATAGTTTAGTGTAAAAGTTTTAATATGTCAGCGACTTAGTTACTAATTTTGGAATTTTTAATGAATAGTGTGTCGTGTCATGAATCCTTTAAAATATTATAAAAAGTAAAGCTGACCGGTTCAGTTCATGGCCTAAGACAGTGTATATTCCTCTCTTTTACATCTCTTCCTAGAAATGTTCCGTATAAATTATAGTCATGCAATGAAATGGGGGTTGTTTTTATGAATTTCCGGAAACTACATTTTATCCTATCTGAAATTCTGTTTTGAAATCTGTTGTCCAAAAGAAACACTATTCGTCAAATTTGACCGTTTCTCCTCGCCTCAACTTAAAAAGCTTCGTAGAGAGAAGGAAAAACTGTATAAAATCAAAGATAAAATTGGTGTAAAAAGAACTAACTTCTTAGTTAAGTCTGAAATGCAGAGGTTGAATGTAATATATAACCAGAAATTCATGTCCTGCAAAAATCCTTCTAATATGTGGAAACTATTTAAGGAAATCACTGGTGGTAAGCAGATAAACAATATTCCATATTCTTTTGATGTATGTACTCTTAACAAATCTTTTATTTACTCTCCCTCAAATGCCATGCTTCCCAGCATCACTTGTGTTAATAATAGCCCCTTTCCAGGTTTTAACACAAATGATGTTCAAAAGTGCCTCAAGTCTCTAAACCCTTCCCAGAGCTTAGGTCCCGATTATGTACCTAGTATTATTTTTAAAAAATGTTCTGATATTCTGTGTCACCCTCTTACTGATCTATTTAACAAATCTTTTTCCGATAATATTGTGCCTGCCGTTTGGAAGGACATTAAAGTTGTACCCATACCTAAATCTTCTACTGGAGCATGTGTCAAATTTAGACCCATTGCTATTACGTCTCCTTTTTTGAAAACTATGGAGAAATTACTTTTACTTAGTCTTGAACCTTCGCTTAAATCCTTTAATGACCCTAAACAATTTGCCTATAAGCACAGTAGAAGCACTTTAGATGCAGCTGCCGTCTTATATCATAATATTGCTTCCAGTCTAGACAAGGGGGCTAAATTTGTTCGTTGCGCCTTCCTAGACTATACATCTGCTTTCGACTCGGTCCCTAGGGACATCTTATTAAATAAACTTGCTGCTAGTCAAACAGAATGTTGGGCTGTTAACTGGTTGCATTCCTATTTCTCAGATAGAAAGCAGTACACCGTATATAAAGGGAAGTCCTCCACTTCATTGCCTACTGAAGCTGGTGTCCCTCAAGGTGCTGTTCTTTCTCCTTTTCTTTTTTCTTTCTTCTTGCACGACTTGCCTCACTCTGATGAAATAAACTTTGTGAAGTATGCTGATGATTTAACGGTTTCAATGGCTGTTAACTCCCAGCTAGATTGTACTAAAATAAATAGCTTTCTATCGGAAGTCAGCAAATGGTCTGAGTCTAACGGTCTTAAACTGAATCCTTCTAAGTGTCAAACTGTTGATTTCAGCTTAAGATGTAAACGACAGTTAAAAGAAGTCATCGATTCTCATGACACTTGTAAAATTGACGACAATGATATAGGAATCAAATCAGAAATTAAGTATCTTGGACTCATTCTCTCTTCTGATCTCTCCTGGTCTTCCCATGTCTTAGCAATCTCCAGTAAAATATTCCGCTTGACATTTTACATTAAGAAGTTAAGACACTCGGGTATAACTCAACCCCTCATCCTACAGTTCGTAAACTCTTGCATCCTACCTATTCTTCTTTATTGCTCACCCTTATTCTTTCCTGGTTTGCTTAAAAAAGACTATGTCACAATTCGTAGAATACTGAAGACTGTCAGTAGAGTGAGTGGTGTCCCAGTGGACCACATAGTTAACGTCGTTGTCGATAGGCATTTGACTTCGTGCAATAAATTTGCTAAAGGGATTTTGTCTGACTTGGAGCATCCGCTTTACCCTCAGCTTTCACCTTGCATCTCCTCAGGTAGAACAAGGAGTAACTTCAGAAAACTGTATGCTCGCACGTCTAAGTATAAGAAGTCTATGATACCATACTTGGCACGTATTTTATGTGATGAAAATAGTGTCAGGCAAGAATTAACTAACCTTCTTTCATCTAGTAAATAAACAATTTCCTCCATCCATCCTTACATACCTTCAAGTTTTACTTTTATTACTTCTATTATATTTATGGTCCTGTTAATTCTCTGTTTTACTCTCATAATTGCAAACACCAACTTATCTCCATGACGGCTGTAATCTTTGTTTTTCCCCTCACCATATCATGTAAAGAGAACATTATATTCAATATTTTTAAACATGTTAGGATTTCCATACCACATTGACAATACTGTGTGGCACAAGCCAACGGCAATTTTCACTTGTATTCTTATTATTATTACCCTAGCTGTTATCATTATTATTGCTATTTCCATTTTATATGCTGCATGTTTTTGACACTACCTCTATTGTAAATGTGAAAAATTTTCTGTGTGATTAATTTTATTTATAATTTGAGGAAATTAGATGCAATATTGTGATTAATGCTGAAAATTCCATTCTGTATCACAAGTACTGTTTTTGGAATAAAGTAAATCATTATTATTATTATTATTATTATAAGTGTTTATAAGAACGTGGACATCGAGTCTGGCTTTTCGAATTATTTAGTGTGGTCTCAGTGTGTTAATTATCGGTAGTTCTTCGGCCATTTTGGGGTTCTGGTGCTCATGACGATTCATGCAACTATTCGTTAGTCGAGAGAGTTTACATGAGTGCAGCGCCCCACTGTCGATTTCCTGCCAAAATCTTTACGCTTGTTTCTTCAGTAGTCACATTAGTTCATTTGAGGAGTTCAAATTGTCAAAATCCACTTAATTACTGTTTTCAGCTGGTGAATAGGAATAGACAATATTGTTTGATAGTGTATTTTTTCAGCTTGCAATACTTTTAATCATCATATGGACGAAGTGAAAATGTGGTGGTTTACTGTGAAATATAGCCTATTGTTACATTCATACATAACTTTATTCAATGAGAAATTAAAGTTATCAAGTACGGAGATTTTTCTGAGGCTACAACTTGTCACTTTAGAAAGTAGGATTCCTAATTTCAAACATTTCAGGAGTTCGGTTCGTTAAGTGGAGTTAAGGTAAACAGGCAGTATCAGACACCTTCACACTGTTTGACTTTGGACCTAGTTCACTAACCTCTATTTCCTCTATCGATATTTTTATTACTATGACTGTTGTTTGGTATCAGCCTTAAAATCCAATAAGAGGGGATGTTGCTCATTAATCCTACCATCCAGTGGGTATTGCGCTTGAATTGCTCCATCTACTTCAGCCTAGGCAACTGAGCAGTGTGCGTCGGTGGCACAGTGGTTAGGACTCTCGCCGACCATGCACATGGTCCGGGGTTCGAGCCTACGCCGACGCACACCTGATATCTATGGTCGGCCTGCGAATTTTGGGCTACCGATATCCACGCTGAAAATTCCACACTCGTACCAAAAATACGGTGTGGAATCAAGCTGTAATCAAAAATAAAAATAAATAAATAAAAATTATACGCATGCTTCATAGCCTGCCAAGTTGGCTTATACACATAATCATGAGACTATATCGAACTCCTGACTACACCTAAATTCTTTTGAAATTTAAATTCACACGTTATTATCTATCCGAGTATAAGCCACTACTTTAGAATTAGTTTACATAAAAGCATTCAAATGTATCATGTTATGATTTACTGACTAGTTTATTAGTTTTAGGGGTTATAAAACCCTTGATAGTTAAATGAATATCTTCATAGATGCTGGGATTTTAACCAATGTACTTCGATTGATTCCATTTTTATCATAATCAAGTTGGCGTGTGATATAAAAATATTACAGAAATCCCTTCTTTTACTTCCTTCTTGGAAGCAGGCATCTAGTTGCAAATAAGGTAACTGAATTATAAAACTACATTAAGTTTCGGTAGGAGATTGCCGCTCCTTCTGGAACACGTGTGTAGATACCGATCACGCACTGGTCCGCGCTCGTGTGTGCTTACGACTGAACGGACATAGGAAACAGCTGGTGGTAAAACCATCACGTCCCCAGCTCGATCAGGAAACTAAATCCCTATTTGAGGAAGAACTAGCTAAACGCATATCTGAGTTCGACAGCTGTGCTCACCCTGGAGAAGCCTGGAAGAATATTCAGTCAGCCATAGATACAGCTGTAAAAGCTGTGAATACGGTAAATCTAAAGGTGAGTAAAACCATTGGATATCGACTGCCTCATCCGAACTGATAGATGCTAGAAGACTTATTCCGGAGAGCTCCGAATTCAATGAGGAGCGAAAGCTGCACAAAAGGAAACTTATGAAAAGTCTCCGCAAGAACCGTGAACAGTGGTGGCTGACAAAGGCGAAAGAGATGGAAAAAGCATCGGCGATAGGCAACACTAGGCAACTCTTTAGACTCATCAGGGAAACGGGTGGGAGAAGGCAAATCATAAGTGAGACTATTTCTGAGAAAAATGGCTCCTTAATTAGCTCTCAGGATAGACGCCTTGAACGCTGGAAAGAACACTTTGAGGGACAATTTAACTTGCCTACAGCCACACTGAACCTCCCCGACATCCAGCACACACCCGAATGGGATATAGACACTGGTCCGCCGTCTGTAAGTGAGGTCACAAAAGCTATCAGTAATTTGAAACGAGGCAAAGCGGCAGGACCCGACGGAATTATTCCGGAGGTGTTTAAATATGGGGGTGACATACTAGTTTGTAGATTAACTGAGGTACTAGGCAAAGTGTGGGAATCAGAGACAGTGCCATCAGACTGGGGTAAGTCACTTATTATACCGATATTCAAGAAGGGAAACAAGTCCTCGTGTGATAATCATAGGGGGATCAGCCTAACGAACATAGTCTCTAAAATCCTAGGTTCAGTAATCATGCATAGACTAAGCAGAACTCGGGAGGAACAGACAAGGGAAAATCAAGCAGGCTTTAGACCAGGTAGAGGGTGCATAGATCATATCTTCACTCTTCGACAGATTCTAGAACATAGACACACTTTTCGGCGTCCAACAATTGTCATATTTCTTGACTTGAAGGCGGCCTTCGACTCCGTGGATCGAAAGGTACTATGGCAATGTCTGACTGTGAAGGGAGTGCCAAGAAAGTACATTGCACTAATCAAGGCACTCTATTCAAACTCACGTAGTCGTGTAAGGGCTTATGGGGAATTGTCATCTGAATTGGTAACAACCAGTGGTGTCCGACAGGGATGTCCACTTTCTCCATTTCTGTTTAACTTCATCATAGATATGCTGATGGAAGTATCCTTAACTGAACGTAACGACTTAGGAATCGACTTGTTACCAGGGAATAGTCTTATGGACTTAGAATATGCAGATGACATAGTCCTGTTAGGGGAGGATGATGACAAAATGCAGAGTCTTCTGAACACCTTGAGCAGCAATCTTCGTATGTTTGGCATGCGATTCGCCCCTACAAAATGTAAGATGCTGCTACAGGACTGGACTACGTCAACTCCTAACTTAGTGATAGGGAGTGAAGTGATAGAACATGTTGACCACTTCACCTATTTGGGAAGTTGTATTAGCACCAACGGACTGATTGGCGATGAAATCTCAGCACGGATCCGAAAAGCTCGAGCTGCTTTCGCTGACTTACACCATCTCTGGCGTAGGCGTGACATCCGGTTATCAACCAAGGGACGTGTGTACTGCTCATCAGTTCGCTCCGTCCTTCTCTATGGCTCTGAAACATGGCCAATACGCGTTGAAGACATGAAAAAGTTGACTGCTTTTGATCATAGATGTCTGCGATCTCTGTCTCACGTTAGGTGGTTTAATAAGGTAAGTAATGTTGACGTTAGGCGTAGAGTGTTGGGCAAAGAGGGAAAATCAATCGACGAGGCTATAAAGTTACATAGACTAAGATGGCTAGGTCACGTGGTGCGCATGCCTAACCACCGCCTCCCTCGACGGGCATTACTAGCTGATATAGGTGCAGGTTGGAAAAGAGCCAGTGGTGGCCAAACAAAAACATGGCCTCATCAATCCATGAAATCCTTGACAGTTAAACTGAGTCAGGTAGGGAGATGCAGACTTCCGGGTTAGGGCCCTTGGGACTCTAGGAATCAATGGGTGGAGACAATAGGTAACATGGCTCAAAATCGTTGTCAATGGTCAGCGCAGATGTATTCAGTCTCTGTAATCTTTCATATTCCTTTCTACCATTACCCATTCTGTTTCACTCGTATAGTTGTCAAACTCTATTGATTCTCTTCATTCATCTTCTTGTCTACCTCTGTGTGCTATTTGGAACGTGGCAACTCGAACTGCTGCACTTCGGTGCCAAGTTCTATGTTGAATCCAGACAGACAGACAGACATTAAGTGAAGAAATTGAATATTTGAGGCTGTCTCCAGATCTTAAATAAATTGGTCTACAACTGATAATTATTTTTTGCTTCAGCTTTCATAGTCTGATTACTGTACATATATATGTTCTCTGTTATCAAATGTCCTACTTACGCAGTTTTTCTTTTAATGAATTTTCCTCTTGCACTGCTACTGCAAAGCATAACAGTTACAGTCAGTTGGCTAGTGTGCGATGTTTGTTGTATCCTTTACACATCAGATGAAATGCTTGACATCTGGTCTGTTTTCGATACGAGAGAGTAATCGTTAAATTGACTTGCACGAATAAAGGCATTTCTAGTTTCAAGCTACTATTTGAATGCTATTATCTTTGGTGTAAATTACTCTGTTTCTATACTTGGTTGATGAGATATGTCGTGTGTTTGTTGGTCATCTATATTCTACGATACAATGACATGAGCGTGTTACCGTTCAGATTTGAGGATATAGATGATAGAAGGAAGTCAGCAAATGAACTCTGCGACGATTTTCCAACCTAGGGCGTCAACCTGAGAAGGGTTGTAGGCGTACTGCTGTAAGTCCTACAATTCTTCAAAGGGTAGCGCATCAATGAGCAGTCCAATGTGCTTGGTGTGTGATTTTGTACATAAGTTCATATTGTATATACTGAATTGGTATCATCTGTCATCTAGCTGTTGGTAATTATGTTTGTGTCCGGACGACTTCCACTTGGATCATCAACCTGAGAAGGAATGTAAGCGTACTGCTGTAAGTCCTACAGTTCTTCAAGGGTAGTTTGTCGTACTAGAATCCACAACATTTGATGTATTGATTGTACATATGTTTGTGTTAAATAATTGTGTGAGTTCCAATTGATGTAATTGTTGGTTAATCTTGTTTGTGTCCGGACATTCCACAACTTACAATCGTCAACGTGAGAAGGGTTGTAGGCGTACTGGTGTAAGTCCTGCAATTCTTCAAAGGATTCCACCAAGACATGATCAGCGAGTTTATGTGTACTGTTTGTATATATGTGTGGTGTGTCATAGCAATTGGTGTATTTTGGATTCATTGTGTTTACTTGTTGTTTTCGTATCTTGTTGTTATTGCGTAATTTTGTTAAAATTTTCGTCGTGATTACTTCTGAAGTTGTTTCGAGTCTTCTACATCCATGAATGAATTGATTGATGTTAAGGACAGCAGATGGGTCGTATACGCCGGGGAGGCTATTGCTGAGAATGAAATGCACACGGAGATAATTGTTAGGTGCGGTCCCACACGCCGGGGAGAAAGAGTGAAAACGACTGAGGCTCGCATACGTCACCGTTACTAGAGCTGAGGCAGAATGAGTGACAAGCGATTTCAGTGGTAATTGGTAGTGAGTAGATAAGAGGATGTGCGTAGAGTATCGTGAGGTGCTGCTATGGTCACTTTGCATTCTGCAAGAGTCATTCTAGCAAGTGGCGATTGTGTTGCAAGATGTCAAGAGGAGGTCTCTGTCTGGAGGCGCAGGTCGTCATTGATGTGTGAGATTGTGCTGTGGGTATGCTTGTGGTGTGTTGGCTTTTCTGTTTGTTTTCCATTTCAGCTCTGTCCGTGTGACCCAGGTTCTCGCAATGGCATCCAAGTCAACGTGTATTGGTCGTGAAGGAAAAAAGGGTTGGATCCGTTTTTGCCGGGGAGTGTCAATGGAGTTGAAGATTGAACGATCAATTCATGGTTGTTTGCTCAAAATCAACTTCCCCAATTTTCGCGGAGGCATCAATACGACAGTCATCGTCTCATCGGTCGCTGTTCAGAAAGAAGAGTAAAAAACCGTCAGAAGTAATATTGTGATTTATTACTGTAATATTTGTTCACAGACCTGAGTTGTAACATTGTTATATGTTGGTGTTATAATAAAGAATCCTCGAGTCGCCAATTGGTGTTTTGGTTTTTTCGTCCGTTTTTACTAAGCGTTTCTGAGAAACTTCAAGGAACAGCGTGAGCTCGGGCGTAGCGAGAGCTGGGCATTAACGGTTTACGAGACGTGGCTGACACTGTCCAACTGTTGTTATAACGATACCACTGAATTCTTAGTAGTAGACTTCGCCCTAGCTTCGCATGAACAGTGGAATACATTTAGGCACCTAAAATATTAATATATTGGTTCTTTATGTTGTTTGCTAATTAATTTTGTCTTAATGAACATTAGCTTATGGTAAAGGCCATTATTTGCACAACGGTCCCTAAGAAATAGCGCGTCATGTTTGAAGATAGGTAGAGTATATTTTACGAACCAAACGAAAGGGTCTATACGGATGGTGGCTCCGCAGGAATCAGACTGTCCATTATTTGTACAACGCCCTCTAGAACGGATGTAACTCAGCGTTTTGGGTCTAGTCCGGGAAATCCTGGCAAGCCCAAGGACATTATAACGATCTTTGTTGACACTTGGGAGGGAGCATATGAATTAGGACGTCCAAGCGGTCGGTATCTTGCTAGCGTGGAAATGGCGAAAACATTCACTGTGGCCTTTAGTAGACAACTGTGAGTTTTTACGATAGATCAAAATGATCATGTCACAGAACCACTAAACGAAAGCATCCCACACTAACCCCATATTTTATCTGACGGAACTGTTGTAGCTGAACCCATGGAAGTTCTGATGCTGTAGTATTTGCCAATCGGCTTCGAAGCAAGGCACTGGAGCTCTCACTTGGTCCCTACGTGACGTGTTTCATCACTCTGAAGACCCAGAAGAACTGTGAAAAGATTAAGAGACAGGCTTTCTTTTCCTGATCTTCTTAGATGAAGAAAAACAAAAGCAAAAAATTGCAGACCAGTAGGCTTCTAAGATTCCAGTTAGTTAGGCTTTCTGAATGACTTCGTGCTGGTTTCCAGTTGGCTTCGAGTAGGAATTAGGCTCGTGACTGATGTGTGGCTATGTATCCTGCTCTACCTGAATTCTGTCGATATTACCTACTGACACTTTAGCCTCCCACACCCATTGTGGCGAATCTCAGAGGAGCCGGAAGTATTCGAGAGCTTGACTGACCATCGTATCAGGAAAAGCATTGATCAGAATAGCACACCCCATGAAGCACAACTTTACCAAAGATATTCCTTGTGTAGCGAAGCGGTTGTCAGAGTGGAACGAGTGGACATCATGCTTGAATGTGGGTGTACTGTCTATGTGTTCTTTGGTTTGGCAAGAGCACCCGATGCGGTTCGACTCGATGTTCTCTCTCAAGAATAGGTTAGGCATCTCTTCTGGATAATATGAATAAAGGAACTTTGTTAAGTATGCCGATGATCTAACTATTTGAATATCTGTTAACTCCCAGCTTGACTGTGCTAAGATGAACAGCCTTCTATCAGAAATTAGCAAATGGTCTTTGTGTGACGGCCTTAAACTAAATCCTTCCAAATGTCAGGCTGTTAATTTCATTTTCCGATGCAAACGAAAGTTAAATGAAGACGTTGGTTCCTATGACCCTTGCAAAATTGATGTTACTGATATGCAAATCAAGTCTGAAGTTAAGGATCTTGGATTAATTCTTTCTTCTGACCTATCCTGTTCTTCCCATATCTTAGCGATTTCTAAGGGAATATTTCGTCTGACTTTTTACATTAGGAAGTTGAGGCACTCAGGCATTACCCAACCACTCCTCTTACAGTTTGTCAACTCGTGCATCTTACCTATTCTTCCTTATTGTCCACCCTTAATCTTTGCTGGACTATTTAACCGAGATCATGTCATACTTCGTAGAACTCTGAAGAGTGTCAGTGGGACGAGTGATACCCCATTGAACCATATCGTTGACACTGTGACTGATAGGCACTTGATGTCATGCAACAAATTTGCCACAGGAATTTTGTCAAACTGTGGGTACCCACTCTACCCGCAGCTCCAACCTTGTGTCTCCTCAGGTAAAGCAAGAAGTCTTTTCAAAAGACTTTATGCACGTACGTCTAAGTATAAAAATTCCACTAAACTATAAATGGCACGTACTTTATGTGATGAAAATAGTGTCAGGCAAGAGCTAACTAACCTTCTTTGCACTATTAGATAAACCATTTCTTCCACCTTCATAACATCAAGCTTTGTTGTTATTGTATTTATTATATTTATAATCTCAATTTTTTGTTTTCATTTATTTTCTCATACGTGTGAACATCATTTAAGCTGTGTTATAGCTGTTAATTTTGTATTTCTGATATAAGTATAAAATTTGGGCACTGTGGTAGAGTATAACTCCATTATGGATAAGATTTTATTTTGATAAATAACACAGTGTTGTACAGTTATATTAACTGATGAGGTTTCAACGTTTCACATTGATTTTTAATCCAATATCTAGTCGATTTCACAAATGCATATAAATGAAAGAACAAAGTTGTGCGGGTAACTTGATATGATTATGAGCGGCAATAGTTTGTGCTCGAAACGTCATCAGTTAATATAACTGTACAACACTGTGTGATTTATCAAAATAAAGTCTTATCTATAAGGGAATTTTGTATTTCCCCTCACTATACTGTATCAACAGAACATTAGATTCAATAACCCATAAGATACTAAAATTCCCAAAATGGATCGACAATACTGTTTGAAACAAATTCGCTGTTATTATTATACTTAATATTCTGTATTCGTACTTCGAATATTTTTGACTTTGTATAGTAAGCGTGGACAAATTCCTCTGGCTAATTTTGTTTTAATTTTATTTATATTTTCGGTAAATCATATGCAATATTGTGAAAAATGCTGAGAGTTCTATTCTGTATTATAGGCACCGTTTTTGGAATAAAGATTATTATTATCAACTTTATTATCTAGTCCGAAGTAAAATATGTCTTAAAGCAAACAGTGTCGGATCATTTTTGTAGAGCTCAGTTTCACCAGTTTCACTGAGTTCTCCTTTAAGACACATGTATTGTAAATTTTCCTCAGAGAATTGCCTTTTCTTCTGAACCTCTTTTGTTTTGCTTGTGCCATTGACTTAACAATTTGGCATGCAATCAAATGTCTGGGAGACCTGAACGTGTCACTGGCAGACACGAAAACTCTGGAAGACTGCGCCTAAATCTGAGGACTGCCTCTGATCTCCATGAAGCACACCTTGTATGTGGCAGTAACATATCATAAGAAACGTCAGTTCGCAATTCATTCTCGCTCTAACGAACAAACCCGATAAAAGTGTTAGTTGTTCGGATGACTTCCTCATGGTATACACGGTTATGCGCATTTAAAGGCTCTCACACCAGAACTTCTAAACGTATACGAAATTTACATTCCACCTCATTCTAAAAAAATTATCATTGGTTAGAAGAGTTATTCACCCTTTGGAACAGGAGACATTATGAAAGTGTGAAACTTATCGACCATAGTAGAATCTAATTCCATATCAGATAAGTTTTCTTGATATGTCAAACGGTACTAATAACTGGATGACGTTTCTAGAAATGTTTATTGCTCATCACCACACCAATTAGTTCAACACGACTTCGAAGTTTGCTCTATGTATTTTTGTCCTTTATCTTGCTATTCATTGTAATTTTCAACATATTCGGCAAGTCGAACATATTTGGTGTTGACTAGATGAACAGTGATTCTCTGATTGACTTGTCTGTCCACCTAATATAGTTAGAAAGGGGAGCCATGCGATATGATTATTGCGAATCAGTTGTGCTGAAAGCGTCATTCTGCTATTAATTACTCATCGCTATATATCACATCTAATTAGGTCATTTAGTGTGGTTTCAGAATAAACTGTATGAGGAAAGTCTGCAGAAATCAGGTATGTTTACGTCTAACCACAGACAGCTTCGCGCTGACCTGATCATGCCTAATAATATTACGAGTGAACATAATTACTTATACAAAAGTGGCAACCTACGAATGGCTGCTCATCAGAAGGAGAAGACTGTATTATTCTCTTCGAGTTTAGTTCCCTTGAAAGTCTTTATCAGCTGCTGTGGCTGCTGCATCTCCAGCATAAAGTGGAGGCTGGATAATCGTATAGCAGCACACGGACTTTGAAAAACTGACTGTCTCCAGGACCAAAACGTAACATCATATACCTGGCTCAGCGAATAGATCTCAGCTGAACTTATCCTCGGACATTACTCAGTCTCCCTTGTCCCTACGTTCTTCGTACTCAGCCTGTTTTTCACTGACCTACTTGTCTATCCATCTGTTTGTACATTTTCGTCTTCGCGTTCACACACCGGATGTTGATTACAATAATTCTATTAATACTTCTGATTTAGACCATTCGGAACAACTAACGAGGGATAGGGCTAACTACCGTCATCGCAGCAACACTGTCCTTACTTACTACGTATTACAAATGGAATATTATTGGTCCTTCACATCACTCCATCAGACAAAAATCAGCTCCACAAAATAAGGTTGGCGACGTCAGATAGGAACGCCTCACTGCAGATCGGAAACTATCGCTTCGCCACATCGTAAAAGTGATTCTGAGTCTTAGATACTTGACATAATTTATTCTCACTACGATTAAAACTTGGTCAGCCACACATTTTTTGGCTATCCCATGCCTAGTGAGTAAATGGACAAGTGAAACATCAGGGCATTAAAACAACATAAAGATACTAAACGTGTTCACGCATTCCCGCTTGGTTTTTTAAAATTTTGGCACACTGAGGAAATTATAACAGTTTTGAAATGACTATGGTCGCTCTATGACAAATTTAGGCGGTTTTCAAGATAAATTCCGACCTCCCTGCAAATGACTCCGCAGAATCAAGTGGTGTAAAATAAGTATTTTAGTCGAGTGGTCCCTTCCAGCCTACTTCAGCTGTTGGTGTACATAAAAAAGAAGATGAAACGGATATCATCATGCGAAGGAAAACTGAGTCATTTTTTCGGAAATGTGTCTCATAACTGGTATGAAGTAAGCAAAACGAAATTAGATTAAGACCTGAGACTTATTGTAAAGAATAATATTATCTTTGAGCTTCTAACAGAAGGAATTCAATAAAAGGTCTATATATATCTTGGTAAGTAACATAGACAGGACTACTTATGCGTTTCAATCCTGAAGATAGCCGGTTGTTTGGATGCATCAAAATAATTTTAAACAGACCTTCACAGAATGTCCTAAATTGAATGTTTACTGCAGATGGTGTTATTTTCTGCCTGGTGTTGTCAGCTGCCTGAGACAGGACTCTTAGAAAGTTGTTGTACTATCTAGAAAAATAGCGAAATTCAATCCGGAGTTATGATCACGAACTTCAGATAATGAATTGTGAAAGTTTTCTCTATATTTTGCTTATTATGTCTTCGTGCAATATTGTGATGAATAAGTTACATTGCCGTCAAGATTCTTGTGAGGCACCTGTGGTTGAATATGTTGTCCGGGTTGATGGAACTTTTTCTGATGCAAAGGCAGTTGCACGTCTTCATGGTTTGGAGTTAATTGATAAAGTATTTTGCTCTTATTTATAATTTCACGATCCAGATGATTGGTTTCGAAGGAATCTACATAATGCACTTAAAACAAATTGGATCTAAAAAGCGTAGACGTCGCTCTCCACGTGATATCAGTGGTCCTGGGGTATGGGTGTTTACGGGCTTACACTTTTAGGTCAAATGGGTTTTAGAACAAGAATTTCTCACACGGACTAAACGTTCCAGTTTACCATCTGCCTCCTGGAATGACCCGTTGTATCCTGATATGTGGTACTTGGTAAGTTGTTGTGTGAATTTTAAGTGATATATAGTAGATTTACACATTTTTATTATGATATTCTAACATTTTAGACTACATTATGAATATTGTACCATTATATTATGTTTTTTATTAAGCGGTGCTTCGAATAAATACAGTCTTAGCTTAGATACTCCTCTGTATCTACTTTTCTAAATACAATCTACTGGTTACCAATATTTCCCCAGTTCATCATTTTTTATTCAAGTTAGTGCAATCTGTATGTCGGTTTTGCAGGACATAGATGTCATTACGAACACAGGCTTCATTTGCACATCTTTAGGCTGAATTTTTTATAGGATGAATTGTGTCGTATTTTTTCTGTCTTCACTTTTGTGTTGTGTGTACTTTTACTTTAATTCATATCTCTGCAACTCCACAGCAATTTATAAAAAGACTTTAAGTGGTGAAAATAAATAGTTTAGTGTAAAAGTTTTAATATGTCAGCGACTTAGTTACTAATTTTGGAATTTTTAATGAATAGTGTGTCGTGTCATGAATCCTTTAAAATATTATAAAAAGTAAAGCTGACCGGTTCAGTTCATGGCCT
This sequence comes from Trichobilharzia regenti, assembly GCA_944472135.2. Classification (NCBI taxonomy): domain Eukaryota; kingdom Metazoa; phylum Platyhelminthes; class Trematoda; order Strigeidida; family Schistosomatidae; genus Trichobilharzia; species Trichobilharzia regenti. Next base: position 157,154,520 of record OX235262.1, read on the forward strand.
AAGACAGTGTATATTCCTCTCTTTTACATCTCTTCCTAGAAATGTTCCGTATAAATTATAGTCATGCAATGAAATGGGGGTTGTTTTTATGAATTTCCGGAAACTACATTTTATCCTATCTGAAATTCTGTTTTGAAATCTGTTGTCCAAAAGAAACACTATTCGTCAAATTTGACCGTTTCTCCTCGCCTCAACTTAAAAAGCTTCGTAGAGAGAAGGAAAAACTGTATAAAATCAAAGATAAAATTGGTGTAAAAAGAACTAACTTCTTAATTAAGTCTGAAATGCAGAGGTTGAATGTAATATATAACCAGAAATTCATGTCCTGCAAAAATCCTTCTAATATGTGGAAACTATTTAAGGAAATCACTGGTGGTAAGCAGATAAACAATATTCCATATTCTTTTGATGTATGTACTCTTAACAAATCTTTTATTTACTCTCCCTCAAATGCCATGCTTCCCAGCATCACTTGTGTTAATAATAGCCCCTTTCCAGGTTTTAACACAAATGATGTTCAAAAGTGCCTCAAGTCTCTAAACCCTTCCCAGAGCTTAGGTCCCGATTATGTACCTAGTATTATTTTTAAAAAATGTTCTGATATTCTGTGTCACCCTCTTACTGATCTATTTAACAAATCTTTTTCCGATAATATTGTGCCTGCCGTTTGGAAGGACATTAAAGTTGTACCCATACCTAAATCTTCTACTGGAGCATGTGTCAAATTTAGACCCATTGCTATTACGTCTCCTTTTTTGAAAACTATGGAGAAATTACTTTTACTTAGTCTTGAACCTTCGCTTAAATCCTTTAATGACCCTAAACAATTTGCCTATAAGCACAGTAGAAGCACTTTAGATGCAGCTGCCGTCTTATATCATAACATTGCTTCCAGTCTAGACAAGGGGGCTAAATTTGTTCGTTGCGCCTTCCTAGACTATACATCTGCTTTCGACTCGGTCCCTAGGGACATCTTATTAAATAAACTTGCTGCTAGTCAAACAGAATGTTGGGCTGTTAACTGGTTGCATTCCTATTTCTCAGATAGAAAGCAGTACACCGTATATAAAGGGAAGTCCTCCACTTCATTGCCTACTGAAGCTGGTGTCCCTCAAGGTGCTGTTCTTTCTCCTTTTCTTTTTTCTTTCTTCTTGCACGACTTGCCTCACTCTGATGAAATAAACTTTGTGAAGTATGCTGATGATTTAACGGTTTCAATGGCTGTTAACTCCCAGCTAGATTGTACTAAAATAAATAGCTTTCTATCGGAAGTCAGCAAATGGTCTGAGTCTAACGGTCTTAAACTGAATCCTTCTAAGTGTCAAACTGTTGATTTCAGCTTAAGATGTAAACGACAGTTAAAAGAAGTCATCGATTCTCATGACACTTGTAAAATTGACGACAATGATATAGGAATCAAATCAGAAATTAAGTATCTTGGACTCATTCTCTCTTCTGATCTCTCCTGGTCTTCCCATGTCTTAGCAATCTCCAGTAAAATATTCCGCTTGACATTTTACATTAAGAAGTTAAGACACTCGGGTATAACTCAACCCCTCATCCTACAGTTCGTAAACTCTTGCATCCTACCTATTCTTCTTTATTGCTCACCCTTATTCTTTCCTGGTTTGCTTAAAAAAGACTATGTCACAATTCGTAGAATACTGAAGACTGTCAGTAGAGTGAGTGGTGTCCCAGTGGACCACATAGTTAACGTCGTTGTCGATAGGCATTTGACTTCGTGCAATAAATTTGCTAAAGGGATTTTGTCTGACTTGGAGCATCCGCTTTACCCTCAGCTTTCACCTTGCATCTCCTCAGGTAGAACAAGGAGTAACTTCAGAAAACTGTATGCTCGCACGTCTAAGTATAAGAAGTCTATGATACCATACTTGGCACGTATTTTATGTGATGAAAATAGTGTCAGGCAAGAATTAACTAACCTTCTTTCATCTAGTAAATAAACAATTTCCTCCATCCATCCTTACATACCTTCAAGTTTTACTTTTATTACTTCTATTATATTTATGGTCCTGTTAATTCTCTGTTTTACTCTCATAATTGCAAACACCAACTTATCTCCATGACGGCTGTAATCTTTGTTTTTCCCCTCACCATATCATGTAAAGAGAACATTATATTCAATATTTTTAAACATGTTAGGATTTCCATACCACATTGCCAATACTGTGTGGCACAAGCCAACGGCAATTTTCACTTGTATTCTTATTATTATTACCCTAGCTGTTATCATTATTATTGCTATTTCCATTTTATATGCTGCATGTTTTTGACACTACCTCTATTGTAAATGTGAAAAATTTTCTGTGTGATTAATTTTATTTATAATTTGAGGAAATTAGATGCAATATTGTGATTAATGCTGAAAATTCCATTCTGTATCACAAGTACTGTTTTTGGAATAAAGTAAATCATTATTATTATTATTATTATTATAAGTGTTTATAAGAACGTGGACATCGAGTCTGGCTTTTCGAATTATTTAGTGTGGTCTCAGTGTGTTAATTATCGGTAGTTCTTCGGCCATTTTGGGGTTCTGGTGCTCATGACGATTCATGCAACTATTCGTTAGTCGAGAGAGTTTACATGAGTGCAGCGCCCCACTGTCGATTTCCTGCCAAAATCTTTACGCTTGTTTCTTCAGTAGTCACATTAGTTCATTTGAGGAGTTCAAATTGTCAAAATCCACTTAATTACTGTTTTCAGCTGGTGAATAGGAATAGACAATATTGTTTGATAGTGTATTTTTTCAGCTTGCAATACTTTTAATCATCATATGGACGAAGTGAAAATGTGGTGGTTTACTGTGAAATATAGCCTATTGTTACATTCATACATAACTTTATTCAATGAGAAATTAAAGTTATCAAGTACGGAGATTTTTCTGAGGCTACAACTTGTCACTTTAGAAAGTAGGATTCCTAATTTCAAACATTTCAGGAGTTCGGTTCGTTAAGTGGAGTTAAGGTAAACAGGCAGTATCAGACACCTTCACACTGTTTGACTTTGGACCTAGTTCACTAACCTCTATTTCCTCTATCGATATTTTTATTACTATGACTGTTGTTTGGTATCAGCCTTAAAATCCAATAAGAGGGGATGTTGCTCATTAATCCTACCATCCAGTGGGTATTGCGCTTGAATTGCTCCATCTACTTCAGCCTAGGCAACTGAGCAGTGTGCGTCGGTGGCACAGTGGTTAGGACTCTCGCCGACCATGCACATGGTCCGGGGTTCGAGCCTACGCCGACGCACACCTGATATCTATGGTCGGCCTGCGAATTTTGGGCTACCGATATCCACGCTGAAAATTCCACACTCGTACCAAAAATACGGTGTGGAATCAAGCTGTAATCAAAAATAAAAATAAATAAATAAAAATTATACGCATGCTTCATAGCCTGCCAAGTTGGCTTATACACATAATCATGAGACTATATCGAACTCCTGACTACACCTAAATTCTTTTGAAATTTAAATTCACACGTTATTATCTATCCGAGTATAAGCCACTACTTTAGAATTAGTTTACATAAAAGCATTCAAATGTATCATGTTATGATTTACTGACTAGTTTATTAGTTTTAGGGGTTATAAAACCCTTGATAGTTAAATGAATATCTTCATAGATGCTGGGATTTTAACCAATGTACTTCGATTGATTCCATTTTTATCATAATCAAGTTGGCGTGTGATATAAAAATATTACAGAAATCCCTTCTTTTACTTCCTTCTTGGAAGCAGGCATCTAGTTGCAAATAAGGTAACTGAATTATAAAACTACATTAAGTGTCGGTAGGAGATTGTCGCTCCTTCTGGAACACGTGTGTAGATACCGATCACGCACTGGTCCGCGCTCGTGTGTGCTTACGACTGAACGGACGTAGGAAACAGCTGGCGGTAAAACCATCACGTCCCCAGCTCGATCAGGAAACTAAATCCCTATTTGAGGAAGAACTAGCTAAACGCATATCTGAGTTCGACAGCTGTGCTCACCCTGGAGAAGCCTGGAAGAATATTCAGTCAGCCATAGATACAGCTGTAAAAGCTGTGAATAAGGTAAATCCAAAGGTGAGTAAAAACCACTGGATTTCGACTGCCTCATCCGAACTGATAGATGCTAGAAGACTTATTCCGGCGAGCTCCGAATTCAATGAGGAGCGAAAGCTGCACAAAAGGAAACTTACTAAAAGTCTCCGCAAGGACCGTGAACAGTGGTGGCTGACAAAGGCGAAAGAGATGGAAAAAGCATCGGCGATAGGCAACACTAGGCAACTCTTTAGACTCATCAGGGAAACGGGTGGGAGAAGGCAAATCATAAGTGAGACTATTTCTGAGAAAAATGGCTCCTTAATTAGCTCTCAGGATAGACGCCTTGAACGCTGGAAAGAACACTTTGAGGGACAATTTAACTTGCCTACAGCCACACTGAACCTCCCCGACATCCACACACACCCGAATGGGATATAGACACTGGTCCGCCGTCTGTAAGTGAGGTCACAAAAGCTATCAGTAATTTGAAACGAGGCAAAGCGGCAGGACCCGACGGAATTATTCCGGAGGTGTTTAAATATGGGGGTGACATACTAGTTTGTAGATTAACTGAGGTACTAGGCAAAGTCTGGGAATCAGAGACAGTGCCATCAGACTGGGGTAAGTCACTTATTATACCGATATTCAAGAAGGGAAACAAGTCCTCGTGTGATAATCATAGGGGGATCAGCCTAACGAACATAGTCTCTAAAATCCTAGGCTCAGTAATCATGCATAGACTAAGCAGAACTCGGGAGGAACAGACAAGGGAAAATCAAGCAGGCTTTAGACCAGGTAGAGGGTGCATAGATCATATCTTCACTCTTCGACAGATTCTAGAACATAGACACACTTTTCGGCGTCCAACAATTGTCATATTTCTTGACTTGAAGGCGGCCTTCGACTCCGTGGATCGAAAGGTACTATGGCAATGTCTGACTGTGAAGGGAGTGCCAAGAAAGTACATTGCACTAATCAAGGCACTCTATTCAAACTCACGTAGTCGTGTAAGGGCTTATGGGGAATTGTCATCTGAATTGGTAACAACCAGTGGTGTCCGACAGGGATGTCCACTTTCCCCATTTCTGTTTAACTTCATCATAGATATGCTGATGGAAGTATCCTTAACTGAACGTAATGACTTAGGAATCGACTTGTTACCAGGGAATAGTCTTATGGACTTAGAATATGCAGATGACATAGTCCTGTTAGGGGAGGATGCTGACAAAATGCAGAGTCTTCTGAACACCTTGAGCAGCAATCTTCGTATGTTTGGCATGCGATTCGCCCCTACAAAATGTAAGATGCTGCTACAGGACTGGACCACGTCAACTCCTAACTTAGTGATAGGGAGTGAAGTGATAGAACATGTTGACCACTTCACCTATTTGGGAAGTTGTATTAGCACCAACGGACTGATTGGCGATGAAATCTCAGCACGGATCCGAAAAGCTCGAGCTGCTTTCGCTGACTTACACCATCTCTGGCGTAGGCGTGACATCCGGTTATCAACCAAGGGACGTGTGTACTGCTCATCAGTTCGCTCCGTCCTTCTCTATGGCTCTGAAACATGGCCAATACGCGTTGAAGACATGAAAAGGTTGACTGCTTTCGATCATAGATGTCTGCGATCTCTGTCTCACGTTAGGTGGTTTAATAAGGTAAGTAATGTTGACGTTAGGCGTAGAGTGTTGGGCAAAGAGGGAAAATCAATCGACGAGGCTATAAAGTTACATAGACTAAGATGGCTAGGTCACGTGGTGCGCATGCCTAACCACCGCCTCCCCCGACGGGCATTACTAGCTGATATAGGTGCAGGTTGGAAAAGAGCCAGTGGTGGCCAAACAAAAACATGGCTCATCAATCCATGAAATCCTTGACAGTTAAACTGAGTCAGGTAGGGAGATGCAGACTCCCGGGTTGGGGCCCTCGGGACTCTAGGAATCAATGGCTGGAGACAATAGGTGACATGGCTCAAAATCGTTGTCAATGGCCAGCGCAGATGTATTCAGTCTCTGTAATCTTTCATATTCCTTTCTACCATTACCCATTCTGTTTCACTCTTATAGTTGTCAAACTCTATTGATTCTCTTCACTCATCTTCTTGTCTACCTCTGTGTGCTATTTGGAACGTGGCAACTCGAACTGCTGCACTTCGGTGCCAAGTTCTATGTTGAATCCAGACAGACAGACAGACATTAAGTGAAGAAATTGAATATTTGAGGCTGTCTCCAGATCTTAAATAAATTGGTCTACAACTGATAATTATTTTTTGCTTCAGCTTTCATAGTCTAATTACTGTACATATATATGTTCTTTGTTATCAAATGTCCTACTTATGCAGTTTTTCTTTTTATGAATTTTCCTCTTGCACTGCTACTGCAAAGCATAACAGTTACAGTCAGTTGGCTAGTGTGCGATGTTTGTTGTATCCTTTACACATCAGATGAAATGATTGATATCTGGTCTGTTTTCGATACATCATGAGGAAAAGGCAATAAGTTGTAGATATATTTATACTTAGTTTCTGTATAAATTATGGACATTTTAACTGTCTTATATACAATCATTCGTCTTCACCAACATGTATAACTTGATAGGTAAACTTGTGATCATTAGGCTATCAGTTAGCATAATGAATTTATTTCCGCGGTTTTGGTGATGACATAAATGAATTAGTGATGAGGTATCTTACTTCAAAACTCAATGAAAAGTCCTGAGTATTCTATGAATGAAAAGTCTTCAAGGTTTCTTAATAGACAGTCTCCTGGTCCAGAGCGTTTTCTACTCATTGATTCCTAACGTTCGGTACTTCTCATATTGATTTTTCAGTTTGTTGGTTCTTTGATCACTGTAACTTCTTGAAATTGTGCATTTTGATGAGAAATATTTATTTAAGTTTCGATATGATTTAAATCAATCATTAATTAATTGTCATTTATTCATCGGATCAGTTTAATTTGAACAGTGATTTGTGAGTTGTTTTACTTTTACTCTAAATGAATAGAACAAATATTATTAAATATGTCTACTTATTTTTTTTCCTACAGAATAGAGCCAGTAAAGGAGAAGGTTACGATATGAATGTATTGGAAGCATGGGAGTTAGGATATACTGGCAAGGGGATTAAGATCACTATTATGGATGACGGAATAGATTATACACATCCTGATCTATTGACAACTTATGTAAGATTTGTTTTTACTTTGTTTTATTTACAATTTAAGGTTTATTGTGGGGATGGGGGCGGCTATGTTGTTATTTGTTTGTGCAAGTTTATTTAGCCCCCTGTCAGTACACAATCTTTAATACTGTTGCTTTGTCTATTCTTATCGGTAAGATTTAGAAGGTGTATTTCATCTGATGGAGAACTAATTAGGCAGTGGTATTAAACAGTTTAGGTAAATGTTGAATAATCCAAACGATAACAGTTACTTCGAACTTTACGGACAGTTGAAAGCAATATAACTAAGGGAATTGTTAGCGGTTGACACATTTCTATTTCCTACAGTGATATAAATCTTTTTAATAGATCTTTAACGTTTCGATGTATGATGCTATAGAAAGTATATTAATCGAAATCTTTATTGAGAAACCGGAAAGCCTATTATCATTCTTTTGGTTTACAAATCTCTGTATGGGTGAAAAATATATTCATCTGCAAATTACCAATAAGTATGTTTATTGATCATTTTTTTTCACAGAAAGGACTGAAGATAAACTGAGGGTGAAAACTAAACTGAATATTTATATGTGACCTGGAAATATCATTGTAGAGTAGACTAGATTCTGATTTGAATATTATAGTTGATGAATGAAATGTTTTATGGATACTTCTGTGATGCTGAAAGAAGATGCTTGAAAAATATGTGATTTTATCATGTTTATATTTGTTTTTTTCTATTCCTTTACGTTCCCAGTGGAACATAGGGCTTCAAGCTAGAAGCTAGGAGTGTGTCGGCCCGGTATTGAACCCCAGACCACATGAGTGGTCGGCGAGTATTCTACCTCTGTGCCACCGACGCATCGGTATACATTTGGAGATAGGACTAACTTGTTACTCCATATTAATTCGTTTATTAGATGTATCACACAGTGAAACAGTATTATTTACTGGATGATGTTTCGAACACAATTTATTACTGTTCATAATCATATTAGTTATAATCACAAGACTTTGAAACGTCATCCAGTATATAATACTGTTTCACACTGTGTGATATATCTAATAAACAAACTAATATGTAATTACTTACTACCACAGTGCACAAGTTTCACACATATATTAATATAACCTGCTACTTATATTCGTTGTTGTTGAAATTAATCAAACTTTAGTAATTATAAAATTGCAATAATATCATCAGATTTACCTCTTCGAACAGACAAATAAAAAAATTTGTGATGCAGCCTAATGTATTCTCACTATTCGCTAAGTAATTACAGCATAAGCAAATGTTGAGTTACAAAGTCGGATTAATGAAACTGTTGACGACACAAAGAACAAAGTTAAGCAAAGATTGTAACCACAATAAGCTACAGAATACAGTTCAGCCTTTTCAACAAGTAGACAACCACTGTGAATGTATAGATGACAAGGAAACTTTGAATCATACTACCTGACCCGTCTACTCACCATAGTATATGAATGGGTAATTGTCACTTTTAATTACTGTAGTAAGCTGCTTCCAAGGCTAAATTCAATATACATTGGTTCGAATTTTCTTGTAGACATTGGTTTTGAAGCTTGTAACGAATTGTGATATACACGAACAGGCTAAACTTATGTAAATAAACGCGTAAATTTAAGAAGTTATTAACATATATATGGGCACAAACTATATTTATTACCACTCAGTCGTTACCAGCAAATATTATCAATGTAAGTCCTATCATTACTGCATACGGTTCTCATAGTGTCAAACTCATATTCAAACATTAATCAAAAGGTAATAAAATAGAAGGCAGGGACACAAATCATGCAGTCAAAACTTATAGGACTCTATAAATTCAGAATAGGAAAACGTAATATATTACAACGAAGATATGGTATGCATCAGTTTGAGCCACTGTTATCTATTTTGACTCATGTCACCTGATGTCACCAATTATAGATTTTGTTTGCAACATAACTACGAGCCGGGTATTTTCAATTCTTTTAGATGACTAATAAGCTTTTACTGCATATAAATTCAATTTTTTTTTCTGGATAAAAGTGAACCAGAATAGATTACACATATATGAATCATAGAAATTTATGCAGTTTTCAAAATAATCATTGTCAAGCTGGTTTTCTAATATGGTAGAATATTCGCCAGCTACGCCCCCACGTGATCCAGGGGTTTTATCCCCGGTCGACATATTAGAATAAACCTCGCTTAGCCTGTAGAAAGCCCAGCAAGGAGGGAAGGTTGGGCGGGAAGCTAGCAACTACACTGTCTAAAAAGGAAAAAAAAACATGACTCCTACTAGAACTTCAAAGCTTACACCTTGAAGCCCTTTGTTCCACTGGGAACACAAAAGGAATAAAAAAATGATTTTATTATATATTATTCATAAATAGTCACTATGATGTAGGCCACAAGTATAAACTAGATGTGTGTGTGCGTGCGTTATGCAATACTAAATAGATAAATGAATAAATGCCTTTTCCTGACAAGTAAATTGAACTGAAATAAAGTAGTATTTCGACAGCTTGCTTCTTTTTTTTTACATCAAATGTTCTTTCAATCCTTATCGGGGTGTTTTTTTGTTTTTGTCAAATATCAACAGAAAAGCGTACAAAATCAATAGACGACTAGACCTGTATATATATATAAAATGTGATTTTTCATTAGTAGTAGTAATAATAATGATAATAATGGTGACAGCAGTGGTATACCTATAATTGCTTTTACAATGGTATAAAAACTCAGTACGAAACTAGCTCACAGATGCTTATATATATTATATGACAGTAATAGATGGAATGCAGCTAGCAGTAATGCAGTAAAATAAAATGGAACTGATATTAACCCCCCAGTAAATTAACTATCGAGGTAATTAATCAGAAAAATAGGATAGACGAGATTTATATATATACATATACGACCTAAAATCAGACATAGTTGTTTACATGCGAAAATTGGAGTCAGAGAACAAAGAAACAGGGATAATTTCATCGAGGGGAGATAATCAAAGTCTACTTGTTTGTTTTCGGGAGTCATAAAACAGAAAAATAAGGACAAGGTTTTTGTAACTTTTCTATTTGTGTAAAGTAAAGAGAGATCAAACCGGGAAATTAGTCTGATGCTCACTAGTGACTCACTTTATTACAGGAAGTAACCTGGAGTTCTAGTGAGAAGTTGTGACCCAAGAGATCCATCAACTCTAGTAAGAGGACAGTTACTCACCGATGATACTGGCTGGCGGTTGCGCTGGATATATCGTGAATTGGCAGAAGTTGGAATCCATCGGCCACTGGATCGGTTCTCAGTGTCTGAATGGTCTACAAGTTCACTTTGTGACCGAAAACTTCTGGGTTGGAATCCTAGTAAACGCATACTGATGAAGAGTCCAAATCGAGGAAAAAACAACTGTTCAATACTCTTTGGTTTTCTGATGGTTGTCTGACTACTGTTGGCTCCATGATCAAACCTGTAACCAATCGAATCTTTGCAAACCAACATTTGAAAAGAGAGAATGCAGTTAATCCTACAGTTCATGGTAGTATGAAATAGTCAACTTCTAACTATCGTGATGCATTTGGTCACTTGCAATGACCAGTGCATTCAAACTAAGACTTGATGTGAATTGATCAAGACACCGACTATTAGTCTATGCTATGGAGGAAATGTGCACTTCGGTTGAATTCTTAGAGATAAAGTGATATTTGTAGATGGAGGTTGTGTGTTTCTGTCATGTATTTATAGCATTATTTTGTCCAACTAATAATGTTTACTGGCTGATTAAGCTTTCAACGTAGAAATTCGTACAATAGTAATGCAACAGTTCAAGTTGCGAATATCATTACAAAAATACTGAGCAAGCAAAAGTACGCCTTACTTTAATGGCTTAAGCTAGTTATAGTATTTTAGCTTGATATCCTTGATTTCCCATGTATTTAATGTCCAGTCTAGATGACATTATATGCCGTATTAATAGGAGAAGGGTAGATAAGTTAGTGAAACATATATAATACTCAGTTCAACTCGATGAGGCTTCCTAACCCCTCCTAGTATCCGTTTTCTTTTCTCTGTCAGAACACTCAGATTTTTGCTTCACTCAATACTTTTCATTCTAATCATTGTTGATACCTGGGTGGTTTAGCGATAGCATGTTTGCCAACCGCTACACCTGTGGTCTAGGTTTCGACCCTCGGTCGACTCACTATTAAACTTCGCTTAGCTGGGAATAAGCCCGGTAGAGAGAAAAGGTTAAGAGTGAGGCTAGCAATGCCACTCATCACTGCTAATGAAACTTCAAAGATGTGTGCTTGAAGATGTATCCCTTTTATCAGGATGCAAAGGAGTAAAATAGAAATGAAAACTAGTCATAGTGTTATAATACTGTGAACAGAAAATCACTAGACTATTTAACCAATCTGCTTAGTTGCCTGTCTCTTGAATCAGTTGACTATTACATCTCATTTCATACAACTGGGTCCCTGTATTAGTAAGAACAAGGAGAGAACGAACATATTTACAGTGTCATCTAGTTTCACCACTAATAAAGATTTTCTGAATTTCTTTCCAATATGAATTCACCATCTGCAGTTGTAAGTCTTGCATGAAGTTAATAATCTTTATGTGACACACCGAAATGAGACTTTCCAGTAGACGATCGAATCTGACTAGATTTGACCTCAAGGTGCTGATTTGAACAAAGAAAGAACGAACCTATTTTCATCATATAAACAACCCATCGTGTTGATGGGAAAACATCCATACTCTCTGAGGGGAAGGAAGTATATGTATTCCGATTACTGAGTTAAATACTTTGAAATCTTCATTGGATTAGTCAGCTGCCTAGTGAAAATGCAATTTTACACTATCAAATAGTAACGTATCTACTAAATGAAAGCTACTCAACTTGTACAAAATTTTTTTAAGGTTGTATCTGATTCATCAAATAATCACTGATAGTAACAGTATTTGAATAATGTCTTGTTAATGTTTTATTGAGCTATAAAGACTTTTAATTAACTGACTATTCATGGCTGTTCAGTTATTTCTTTGTTTCTTTTGTATGTCCCTTCCTATATTATGTTATTCAGTGGATGGGCATAGGATGCTCATTTCAATCTATCCGGGACTCATCTTAGACTGCACTGCCAGTCACCATCCGTCAAATAACACTGCATCAATCTTTGATTGTAACCTAGAAACTAGTGTGATGTGCGTCGGTGGCACAGTGGTTAGGACTCTTGCCGACCATGCGCATGGTCCGAGGTTCGATCCCCTGCCGACGCACACCCAATATCTATGGTCGGCCTGCAAAATTTTGGCTACCGATATCCATGCTGAAAATTCCATACTTATACCAAAAATACGGTGTGGAATCAAGCTGTAAATCAAAAAAAAAGTTTAGTCCTTTGCTTAAAGCAGACTGAATTCTATCAGTCAGGTTTGCAATGTGGCCACCATTCTAGGTAGCTCGCCATCACGGTGAAACTTTGAATTGTTTGTATTAAATGGTTGGAGGCAATCGACAGGAGCTCTAATAGCTCACTGGTACCGTCTCTAACTGCAGTACTGCACTAGGTGATGCGGGTCCGAATCTCAGAAGGGACATGAGTTCCTTTAAGGTTGCAAATACGCCTTGCTGACTGGAGTGTGCCAACAAGTACGAAACCTAGGTTAAGCAAGACTTCCTGTCAATTGTTTCCAACCATCTGATATTGTATTAATCCTCAGACATTGTTGAAGCGTTCATCCTAGGAGTTGACATGCATGTCAACAGAGAGACCGAACACATTGGAAAGTGTAAAATTAATCTAAAAATTAATATAATTCTTTCTATACTTCTTACAGGATCCTAAGGCCAGTACAGATATTAACGGTCGAGATAACGATCCAATGCCGGATATACGAAGTCGAGATAACAAGTAAGCATGTCTTTATAGTGTTTCAATTGTCTTTTTATCTCTCTCTTAAAATAACAATTATTCTTTATCTTATCGTCTATCAAAATGATTTCTCTTCAGGTTCTTCTGCAGACTTATAATCATGGTCTCTATAATAAAAAGTTAGAATTTTATAGGCCATTGAGCTATGTCTCAGTGGTTGGATGATCAGTAGCCTGATCACCTTAGCCTAAAGGTCCTGGATTCTGTTCCTGGTGGGATCATAGGTGCATAGTGAGGAAGAGCCCTAAATGAGGACAAAACAGCTTTCCGATACTCTCCGATTTTCAGTAGTTCTTTAACTGAATATTAATAAGATTATTGATAAAATTAAGTTAAATGAAATCAGTTGTTGTCGAACTAACATAATATAACTATAGGTATTGTCATTCAAATACATACTGAATGAATAGTCAGTTGGGATGTAAGGCTCTGTTACTAAAGGGAAATATGTCTGTCTGTTTGTGAATTTGAGATAAAGATGAATACAGATTATAAAGGTTCGAGTTATACTCAGTGTAATAAGTCAAGAAAGTAGATTACGAACAGCTATCAGATCAAATATTTACTGTTTTCAATATTCCTTATCCCTTACAATCTTCATAGAATACAAGCGAGATATAAGAATGTTCAGCCTTACAAGCGGTATTTTAATGTATTCAAAATATTTTAACGGTTTATAAATTAGTGTCCTCCTTTGTAGTCCCTTGTGGTCCGAGTAGAGCATAGGGATTCAAGCTTTTAAAGATTCAGTTAGCAGCGGTGGTATTTTCTTTCATATATGATGGGGTTGTTAACCTCACACTCAACGTCTTCCATCTTTCCCAGGCTTACTCACAGTTAGATGACGTATTTAGGAGTGTGTCAGCCAGGAAGGGAATTCACACCTCTCACATGGTTGGTGAGCATTTAGTATCCTATTCGGAGATGGTGTTTTGATGGTAGGACTGTCGATCGGTTTGACTAATATCCCTTTCAGTGTGACTTTAGAAAAAGTCGTTGGATTATATTTCTCTTCAAAAATAATTTTGTTTCATCCTGACTTGAAGTTGATTGGTTATTAAGACTCCAATTTGATTGGCTAGCACTAATTATCTCTTTGAGAAATATTGTTAAACAAATACCTTTTTGAGCCGTCTGACTTTGATATATATATTAGTCATTATTATTACTATTTTTATTAAAATTTTCGAAGATGGTCATCAGTATTTATTGACAACTAGTCCGAAACAGGTGAGTCAGTAATTCAATGGGAGAATACTCCCTAATTATGTGGGTGACTCGGGTTCGATTCCCATCCGACTCACGCATAAAACTCGTTTAGCCGGTAATAAGCCCGGCAAAGAGGAGAGCTTCAGTATGAAGCTAAGAAACGCATCCCATGAAAACAATACCACCGCTACTGAAGCTTCAAAGCTTAAAGCTTGATGGTAAAGGAACAGAAAAGTCAGGTACAGATCCTGTCGATCAACGAACACTATAATAAGATTTTTCGATTATTCAACTGAAAGTTAAGTAGTTAACGTGTGATCCAGCATAAATTAAATTAAAAAGGCTACAGTTCATTTGGTTTACACATATAACCATTAAACAAGGAGTTACAAATTTAAGTCAGGTTTTACAACACTATGAGGATGTATTGATCAAATATTCAATCTTCAATGGATTCTAGAGCATATATATATATTTGCCGTGAAAATGACTTCCCAATGAGTTGATTGAATTCTACACAATTTCAAATCACCTTCATCTAGATTAAAGCTTATATGTAGTATCAATAACTCTTGTACAAGAAAGAGTTTAATTCGTGAATAAATATTCAAAGATTTGGTTCATCTGTTTAAACACTTGATTTCCAGCCAATGGATCAGTTGGTTCGACTCCCATTCCGTCTATTTCAACTTGAACAACTGAGGAATACCATCAGCTCTCAGGAGCAAGCACGAGAGATCCATGCAGTCTTTAGATCAGAAAGACGGTGTATTGATCATATCTTCACCCTTCGACAGATTCTCGAAAATAGGCATACTTACTGGCGTCCAACAATCGTCATATTTCTTGACCTAAAGGCGGTATTCGATTCTGTCGACCGAGAGGTACTCTGGCGATTTTTGGCTGTAAAAGGAATACCGAGAAAATACATGGCACTGATCAAGGTACTATAGTTGAACTCATGCAGCCAAACAGGTGAGAGCTTATGTCGAGCTGTCGTCTGAACTGGTAACAACTAATAGTGTCCGTCAGGGATGCCCACTGTCCCCATTTCTATTCAATTTCATCATAGATGTACTAATGGACTTGATCTTAACTGATTTCAGAAACTCAGGGGTTGACTTGTTACCAGGGAATAATCTTTGTCGACTTAGAATATACAGATGATATAGTCCTCCCACATGCGCGAAGACGCTAACAAAATGCAGTCTTCTGAACACCTTGACCTGCAATCTACGAATGTTTGGCATGCGATTCGCTCCCGCCAAATGTAAGATGATGCCACAGGAGTGGAATGGACTACAGTGATTCACTCCTAGCTTAAAGATCGGGAGTGAAGTGGTAGAGCACGTTGACCACTTCACTTATTTGCGAAATTGCATCAGCCAGTGCCAATGGGTTGATCGCTGACGAAATCTCAAGGCGGATACAGAAGGTTAGTTTCGCATATGCCAGTTTACGCCGTCTCTAGCTTAGAAGTTATATCAGGCTATCGAATGAAGAGCGGGTGTACTACTCAGCAGTTCACTCCGTCCTCCTTTATGGCAGTGAGACCTGGCCATTAAGAGTGGAAGACATGAAAAGGCCATCTGTCCCTGATCATAGGTCCCTGCGTTTTATTTCCCGTGTTGAGTGGTATAATAGGGTGAGCAATATTGAGGTTAGGCGTCGAGTACTATGTAAGGAGGGGAAATCAATATATGAGGCTGTGAAGATACATCGACTGACATGGTTAAGAAATGTGTTACGTTTGCCTAGCCATCGCCTTCCTCGACCAACGAGTAATGTTAGCTGACATAGGACCAATCACGTTGGAAATGAGTTAGTGATCAAACCAAAACACGGCCTCACCAGTGAGTGAAACCCACAACAGTTAGTTTAAGCCAACCACGTAGGAAGGTGTAGACTTCCTGGTTGAGGTCCTCGGGACGATGAAAACCAATGAAGGCTGGAAAAAATTGGTGATATGGCTCAAAATCGTTCTCAATGGCTAGGGCAGATGCACCCACTCCTTGTAACTTATAATTTCCAATAAAACTATATTGTTCTTCGAAATTATTATTCTTTATACCTCATATCTCTGTTCACTGTCTCTGTTTTGCGTTTCTTTTTACATTCTTCTCTGGCTTTGTGTCCTGAGTGAAGTGCGGTGACTCGAACTACTGCACATCAGTGCAAAGTCCTATGTTGAAATTAGTCAGTTTGTCATAAGCTCTCACATACAATAAATTTAGCTCTTAGCCAGAGAATCTCTTTTGAGTAATTGAACCTAAACAAGTTGGGGTTGCTAGCCTTGCGCTCAAACTTCCCTCTTTACCACCAGGCTTAATTCCGACTAAGCTAGGTTTATGAGTAAGTTTTCTGGGGATCTATCCCTAAACCACGTAGGGGTGGTGGTTAGCGAGTACTCCACCACTGAACCACCCCCCCCCACACACACACTTCCTAACAGTGTCTTCCATCGGCTATTTTATAACAATTCTAAAAATTTATTGACTGAGACATAAGTGAAAAAAATAAGGGTTGAAAGAAAAGCTGAAAAGGTACAGTATCAAAAATCACCCGTCTTATCGTCATTCCACTATGATATAAGTTAACCATATAATAATGATAATAATAATAGTAGTAGTATGCGTGTAGCGTAACTGAGTTGTGTTTATTTTTATATTGTTTACCTGTATTCTACAATCGGCGGTTCTTTTTTTATTTATTCATTCTTTCTTTTATAATATTAATAATATACCGGTAAATAAATGATATTTCAAAACTGTACAACGCAAAATGGTCATTAGTGGTGGTACACTCACGCACACTAGTCTAGTAGAGACATAAAGACGCGTGGACAAACCAGTATATGTGTATGTATATATTGCATAACTCAGTCCCCGAATACATATCAAATATAAATACGAAACAGACAACAAACATTACGCGAATGCGTAATATTGTGTAAAACTAAATAAAAATATTTTGGTATTTTAGTTTTTGAATTTACCGGGTCTCCTTTTCTCTCTCGCGCGCGCTCTCTCTATTCTTTTCCGTTTTTCTGCTCTATAGGAGGCTGTTTACTATTATTATTATTATTATTACTACTATTATTTGACTCAGAAGAAATAAACTTTTGTAGGTATGTTTGTGATTATCTCTGAAATTGTGTGCCAGCCAATGTGTGTTGGTTAGTGTGCACCCATCGTTTTTCCATCTGTCTTCCTGCCTGTCTGCCTATCTATCAAACAAAGTGTGTCTGTCTGTCGCTCTGTATGCATACTAGTAGTTAGTGTCTATTGTTGGTGTTTGATATTGTCGTTGTCTTTTAAGGCATAAAAGTTGTGTTGGATAATAACCTTGCCTTTTATTTAATGAATGAATAATGGTGTGGTGAAAAATCGATTTATAAAAAAATTTTGTTTCTCTGCTTGTATTCTAGTCATACATAGAGACTGTGTGTGTGAGAGAGAGAGAGGTGTATTTATCTACTACACAGTTCGCCAATTCAAGTTGTCACATTGAGATAATATCTAAAACTAGCATCAAGATTGGAGGTGTGGAACTAAACTTATGAAGGAAGATGAAACATATAATGGGAACCTAAAGCTTCTAATAATTGGAACAAGACACACATGTACTGACAGCAGTGATTGTGGATTTTATCTCATATAAGTTGGGCGTATCGATTTTTCAGCTGTTACTTAGGCCCAACCCGTATGGCTGAATAGTAGTCAGTGAGCTTGGTCTCATAGCCTGGAAGTCCCGGTTTCGATCCCTGTTTGGATTGGGTGTACGCACGGATGAAGAGTCACAAACTAGGTGTTCAGTGCTCCCTGATTTTCAATCATCTGTCAGACACTGATGACCGACTCTGGTCTATCTTCAGTTCCTTATGATCATATCTTCATACTAAAATCCTCTAAGCTTAGCATTCCGTATTGTGAAACAGTCAGTTACTAATTCAGTCTTACAAAGGATGAATGAGGCGGCTTTCTAGTTAGAAGACCAGATGAATTGTTTAAGAAGAAAAAGCTACATAACAGAATTACCGTTTCTGTCTATCTTCACCTAAACTGGTTTTAAGCGAAATTAAACTTTAGATACCTTACAGGCGCAAATACACCAACGATCTTACAACACTGAGCCGAAACAAAGCCATGAAACCAGGTAAATAATACTATAGTCATGAAGAAAAGTCTTGATTGAAGTGTAATGTTGTTAAATAGAATATCTGGTTGTTTTAATGTAAGGTGTAACGGAAGAATTAAGGTTAGGTTTGGGTTGTGGATGAGTTATTATTATTATTTCCTCAATTCCTAGAGGAACATAGGGCTTCAACTGCATGTCTCCATTGCGTTCGGTTCTCTGCTAAAGTTTTCACTTGGATCCAGGTCTGCCCACATGCTTTCATCTCCTCTTCACATGACCTCTTCCAAGTCACCCTTGGGCGACCAACTCGCCACTTCCCTTTCGGGTTCCACTCGAGAGATGACCTGGCGTGTAATGTCACTTGATGGTTTCCTCAGAGTATGGCCAATCCACCTCCATTTCATCCTGCTTATTTGGTACACAATCGGTTCCTGCTAGGTTGGTTAGCTTATTGCCAAAGATCCCACCCTGCTGCTTATCTTTTCTGGCCGGCCATATGATCTTGAGCATTGAGCGAAGACAGCTGTTGATGAAGGTCTGTAGTTTGTTTGAGGTGTTCTTCATGACACGCCGAGTCTCTGATCTGTATAGTAGCATGGAGTTGAAATTGCGGATCTTATTTTTCATGCTGAGTGCTGTTGACCTCCGCACAGACTTGAGAGTAATGAAAGCTTGTATTGCTTTACCAATCCTTGCTTTGATATCCTCGTCAGTTCCGTTGGCCTGTAGTTGAAACGATGCTTCCCAGGTAGGCAGGTAAAGGAGGTTGTTTCTTTCAGGTTCTTCCCATTTATACTGATTGTTTGTTGTTACTGTTGGTGTTGGCTAGGAATCTTCATCACTTATGTTTTCTCTATGTTTACTTGGAGTCCTATCTTTGATGCTTCTTCTACCAACTTGTTGCTTTTCACTTGTATATCTTCAGTTTGTGGGAAATCAGACATATATCATGGCGAAGTCCAGATCCTCCAAGTTTTTCATGAGGGTCCATCTCATCCATGTCTAAAGTTGGACTTTGCCCTATTTTATTTAATTGTGATAGAAAACATCGGTGGTGTGTTAGTGTAACAGTGTGTCAGCAATACTAAACAGGTATCATTCAACTTCTCACTCACAGTCATTGTATGTTCATTGGTATTACAACTACTTTTTGACTACTCCTTTGCAGAGCTATGAATAATATATTGGAGAACAGTGTTGACACTGACACGTCATCGTTAGTGTACAAATATTTATGGATTATAAAGGTTTTTCATCTATCATTACTGAATATAAAGAATAATGTCTGATGATGTGATGTGTGATCTCAGTAGTCGTCTTTAGTTCCAATAGAAAAGTAATTTTACTCAACAGTATTGTGAAGTGACCTTTACATTTACAACATTTCAGTAATTATTAGTATTTAATGAGCATGGATTAATATGATGATGATATTTGTGTAAATAACAAAACGCAAGATCTATTTATCAATATTGCTAATAGCTTGTTCATTTTCTTTCCTTCACGTTCCCAGTGGAACATAGGGCCTCAAGCTAGTGGTTTAAAATTTCTGTAGCAGTGTTTAATTTTACAGGAGGAGGTGGCTAACTCCATGCCCAATCTTTCCTCTTTACCAGGATTATTTCTGGCTTAGCGAGGTAAAGGAGTGCGTCGGTGGCCGGAGATCGAACCCCGGACCATGTGCATGGTCGGCGAGCGTTCTAACCGCTGTGCCACTGACGTACTAATAGCTTGTTCATGCTTTCACTTTTTTCATTTCAAATTTTGACTGTGTAACTCGGTTTTGGGTCTTTGGTTCACTGGTAGAGTGTTCAGTAGCCACGCCTCACTTGATCCGGGATCCCATTTCCTGGTGAATCAATCCTAACACCTCGCTAACTAAGCCGGTATTAAGCCCGGTAAAGAGGGAAGTTTGGGTGTGAGGCCATCCATTGCACCTTCTAAAAAGACACTGAAACTTGGAAGCTCATACTTAAAAACTTATGTTCCACTTAGAATGCAAAAAAGTGTAACTCCATTGATTTACTCAATAGGTAGTGCAGTCGCAGTGTATTATAAATTATAAAAAATGTTATTGTCCTTCAGATAAAGATGAAATTATTCTAAATCTGTACAAAACCCTAAATCTAAGCAACCAGCTCACTGGCGACTAGTGCATGGATGTCTTGAAGTTGTGATGAGAAGTCGTAGCCAGTTGGATGCATCATGTCAATGTGAAACGGGTCCCTATCGATGGCATTCTTTCGTGGTGGCAGGAGTATTTCACGATTTAACAAAATTCGGATCCATAGGTCATAGGTGAATTCTAGCCCGATTGATTACCTGAATGGTTATCAACGAGCTTGACCTCACAATGTAAAGCTCCTGGATTCGATCCCTCATGTTGTGATCGTGGATAATCACTATTGAAGAATTTCAAACTAAGACGAAACAGTTGTCTAGTATTCCTTGACTTACAATGATGTCTCTAATTGAGATGTTAGTTCATGACAAAATCTAACACTTAGAACTAGATCAAATCCCCCTACAAAACCCATAATCGAGTGATGTTCAAAAGAGCTTTTTTTTAAATATTTAACTATCACTGCTGCTTTCCTCACAATATTAGCATTCCCTACAAGTAGTATTGTCTAACGAATATGGAAATTTGACATTTGAGTGTGAATATTAATGAGATTCTGTATTCTGTATCTTTTTGATGTAAAGGTTAAATTATATCATCACTTACTGTTATTATTTTCTAAGTTTTTAATGAACTAGTCAACAAAACGTACACAGATGGTTGACTGTGGTTTTATACTATGA
This sequence comes from Trichobilharzia regenti, assembly GCA_944472135.2. Lineage (NCBI taxonomy): Eukaryota > Metazoa > Platyhelminthes > Trematoda > Strigeidida > Schistosomatidae > Trichobilharzia > Trichobilharzia regenti. The sequence goes on from OX235262.1 coordinate 157,175,830, forward strand.
AGCTGTGAAATAAAGGAGAGGTAGGTGTCTGTTTGTGTGTGTGTGCGTGCGTGCGTGCGCCTGTGTGTGTTGTTTGGTTGTCACTTGTGTATCCTTCTAAAGCATAAAAGAAAATCTGAATTTTAATCACCTGAAAGACGACTAAATTGTAACCAGAATTAATAATAATAATATTTTCGTAGATATCTATTTTTCTTTTTTGTCCGTGTAAACACTGACGACGTCATTTTGTAATCATTTCAATTTTTATAGACTTAAAGTTTACACCCTATTTTAAAACAAGAAAAAACGAAAACAAAACAAAGTGTTGTAGTATGATCTGTTTTGAAATTATTACTGTGTTCTTCTTTCTTATGTGTATTTATTTTTTTTTATAGACATGGTACCAGATGTGCCGGACAAATTGCTGCTCAGGGTAATAATTCGGTGTGTGTTGTCGGCATTGCTTATAATGCACAAATCGGCGGTAAGTGCCTACATGTTTGTGTGTGTGTGTGTGTGCATTTGTTATTTGTAGTGATAATTCCTTTTTAGTATTTAACACTTTACACCTACACTTAAATTGAACCAATAACTAACTGCAAAGTGGTGTTGTTTTTTATCAAAAATATTACAAAACTACTTTTTAAAATTTTTATTTTTGCAAATATATCGAAAATTCGGTATTTCAAAAAAACAACAACTGGACAGTGATTCTTTAAATCCCCTTACTTACTATTTTATTGGTTACGGGATTTCATCATGAGCTGGCATTAGTTAGAGAGCTATTGGAAAACTTAGGGGTACTGGATAGCTGTTTGGGACTCTTCAGCAGCACGCACCCACCGGGATTCGAACCCAGGACCTTCTGGTTACAAGGCGAGCTCGTGTACCATTAAGCCACTGGGATCCGATCCAATGGTCACTCCATGAATTCTAACTTCTGCCAATTCACGATATAGCGCGACCCCTTAGCCAATGCCTTCGGCGAGTATTTCTCCGCACACCCGACCTCATGCATCCTACTGGTCACGACTTCTCACTAGAATGTCAGGTAACCACCTACCTGAATAGAGCAAGTCGCTAGTGCGGATCTCATTGATATTCAAGTGTTGGTTAGTAGGGATTTGATTGGTTACAGGATTTCATCATGAGCTGATATTAGTTAGAGAACCATTGGAGAAGTTATCGATTTTGTGTATCTGTGTGGTTCAACACTGGATAACTGCATGCAGGAGGTCTGTGTTCGGTTGCTGGCTGACGCACTGTTTAACTTCGCCTAGTTTACTAGACAACAATGATCCATAAAAGGGGTTATAGTGGGCGTGAAGCTAACAACCTCACCTGATGGAAATAACAACACTACGGCTACTGAAACTTTGAATTTTTGGTTTTGATTTTTGATTTGCAGCTTGATTCCACACTGTATTTTTGGTTCAAGTATGGAATTTTCAGCATGGATATCGGTAGCCCAAATTTCGCAGGCCGACCATAGATATCAGATGTGCGTCGGTGCGGGCTCGAACCCCGGACCATGTGCATGGTCGGCAGAGTCCTAACCACTGTGCCACCGATGCACACAAAGCTCAAACTTGAAGCGATGTGTTCGACTGGGAACATGTGACATTATCTTCATATAGCTGTGCTTTTTTGGATTATCCACAAAAAGAACTCTATTTATTGGGTGTGTAAGACAAATGTTCATTGATAACAGTAAATAGTGTTTGCGCTATACATATGTCACAGATTAGCACAAGTTAGAATTCATGAATTCCGTTTCAGTGGTTAAATGGTCAGTGGGGTCATCTTTTGACCTGGAAGTTTCGGTTTCTATCCTTAACGGAGGAGTTATGGGTTTGTATGTTTGAAAAGTCCCAAACATGCAAGAAACAGCTGACCAGTACTCCCTTATCTTGTAGAGGTTCTCTAACTTGAAATTAATCAATTCTCTGCAAATCAATACTTGGAAATTTCGCCATCAATAGACAACCTGCTTCTCGCCTTCTTTTAATTCAGTATATGATTAGAATTGACGGAAAAAGAACTAGCTGTGCAATTAATGGGATGATAAGCAGACAGTAATGTTATCATTCAGGTGCGTTGTCGCTCATTTGTAGAATGCTTGTCAACCACTCATGCGGTCCGTGGTTCGATTACAGGCTACTGACTCACTCCTAAACCTTATTTAGCTGATAGTCAGTCAGTCAGTCAGTAAAGAGGTAACTTTGGACCAGCAACCTCACAACGTACAAATAATACCACTGCTACTGAAACTTCAAAGATTGAGGCTTGAAGCCCTGTATTCCACTCGGATAAAAGTGTATGATTCACTCACATGACTACTCGATACTTCTTGCGAGGGAATAATGACCTAGTTAACAGTTGGAACTTGCACCTTAGGTGGAAAATTGTTAGACTAGTAATTCGGGGTTGCTGGTTCGAATCTGAGGTTTTCATTTTAGATTAAATCATCACTCAACGCTGTATCAATAACAGTTTACTAACCTAAGCCTGTGTCAGATAGTTTCAGGAGAGCTTCGTGTGGTTTTGGAGTGTGTAGACGGCTGTTACTTCCCAGCTGCCATACCGTGGAAGTTCATTTTTCCTTGGGGTACCCGAAACAGAAAGAGAATTAGTGCTGTGTGACTGTAGAGTCCAGGGAAGAGTTGCTTGAAGCTGATCACTCAACATAGCCTGTGTGAATTGGTTTTTAGAGTAGTTTCCGTATTAAGAACTTACCGTCGGCTACGAATCACCTTAAGGGCGGTCGGAATGTACAATTTCTGGGCCGACATTTTGTAATACCGTGCTCCCCAGATTAGAAAGACAGCATAGCTGTCATTTTGGTCATCTGAAGGAAACACCTTACTGCTGTTACACACCTTTTTTCCCAGCAGTACGACTTTGCCCACAGACCTGTGTAAACATCTTACACTATACTGTTTAGGCATCAAGTGTTAGGTAAAGAGTAGAAATTATTCGACGAGGTTGTGAAGTTACATCGAATGAGATGGTCAGAAAACGAGCTACGCATTCCTAACCATCGCCTTCTTCAACTATCAATGTTAGCTGACTGACATAGGATCAGGTTGGAAAAGAGCTAGGCAGTAGTGGTCGAACCAAAACTTGGTCTCCGCCTTTGACAGTTAGTTAGAGCCTCACAGGAAGGTGTAAAATCCCTGGTTGGTGTCCTCAAAATGGTTAGAACCAATGACTGGAGAAAATAATTGATATGATTCAAAATCTTTGTAACGGTGCAGATGCATTCACTCTCTGTGATCTGGCATACCCAAAAAACCCTTCTTGTTCTTCTTCAGTCAGTCAGTCAGATAGTCTTACCATCAATTGAAAATGCAATTGTATGTATACTGACATCTTCTGCAGCTGACGTTATGAATTTTATACTGTATGTTTTTTTAAAATCAATCTATGCATTTATATCCCTTCTAATATATATTACCTCAAATTCATTTATAATCCGGTAATTATTTATCTACAACGGTGTATTATGTAACACCCATAGAGCTTTTTGAGGCTTTTTTTCTCCAAAATCCTGGCTTTTAATGCTCCTTGTTAGTGGTAAAAAAAAATGTGGGTGTGTTATATATGTGAAGAAAAATGACTGGGAGACTGTCGATTAGATAGATGCCTGTTTTCTTTTCTCCTCTTCTTCTTCTATTCCATGTGTAGCTGTCTGTTGGTGTTCTCTTTGTTTTTTCTTTGACCAGCCTACACACTCACACATCCGCACACGGGCGCCAGACTAGTTGATATGACTGATATATGGATGTATGTATGTGTGTGCGTAGTTTTGACACAATATGCTTGCATGGAACAATCACCTTTACATTCAATGCTTAGGCTCTAGGCTAGCCTAGCCTAGCATAAACACAAATTGTCTATATAAAGGATGAAAGAAATAAGATTCATTATAGAATGTGAAATGGCATAATTTATGCCAATAATCAGGTAATTGTTTGATGAGGATAAATTCACTTAGGCGGTGATGATGGTTTTAGTGGGTCTTGTTATTTTGAATAAATAAATCAGCACTTCACACAGAGAGAGAGAGAGAGAAATAGATTGATTTATGTTGACACCTTTTAATAAATGGTGCATTGAGTGCTGGAGAGAGAGAGAGAGACGTAAAGACAAAGAAGCGAAAACGATTCACGTAAAAAAACTTTCTTAAAAGACAGGTAAAACGCAAAAAAAGGGAAAAACCGTATGTATATACAAGCCTACTCGTGATGTTGTATAACAAATAAGTGTAGAGTGTATAATAGGCTGCTGAGGGCTAATATGACCAGAGTTTTGTGAAGAAAACAATAAAAATTGAATCTATTCCTCAGATTTCCACCACCCAAAAGGCCTTATACAGGTGGTCTACTCCCTGTTTACCCCATTTTGAATAGACACTAAAATCAGTTTGGTAACTTCCGAATAAGATTCTTTTTTAAGCATAATTGTCTGTTAGATGTTTGATAGATGGTGACTAGCAGTAGAATCTAGAATGCTCATTTCGTCATGTTTGGGACTCACCATCTGGGTGTAGCTTCAATTCCCATCAAAAAGTTATCCACTAGGATACTGAGGCTACGAGAGCCACCTCTTGTGCAATAGGTATCAGTTATTAATTGATTGAATCTCACTGGGAACGCCATTACTCACTAGAGACTGCAGATACGTCTGAGCGACGAGTCCTATGTAGGATGAAATGCACATCCTGGATTCTGCTGTTAATCACCATCCATCAAGCAACATCATTTCGATCGTTTGACACCTTTCGTAGCATCTGTACTAGGAGCCGCTGCATGTGGTAGTTCATGACCAGTAGGGTGCAGCAGGTTGGTAGTGAGAAGAAATACTCGTCGAAGACATTGGCTAGCGTTCGCGGTATGTCGTGAATTGGCGAAAGTTAGAATTCATTGGCTATGGGATCGGATCCGAGTGGCTTAATAGTCTACGAGCTCGCCATGTAACCAGAAGGTCCTGGGGTCGAACCCCTGTGGTGAGTGTCTACTGATGAAGCGTCCAAAACTAGGACGGAACAGCTGTCCAGTACTTCCAGGTGGTCTGCCAATGGTTCTCTAACTGGTGTCAACTCATGATGAATTCCTGTAACCAGACAATATTTCAGTCCAGTATGGTCAATCAACAGGAAATAGAAAATTTCACGTTTGACCACGAATTTAATATCAGTTAGAGAATTATTGGAAACCAGGGTCTGGGATTAATAATCGCAGTGTGTACGCACTCATATATATATATATATATATATATTATCGCGAATCTTCAGACGTCAGAATTCATGAACCGTAGGATTCTCTTCCGGAAGGTAAATTGTCAATGGGATCTTGTTATAACCTGAAGTTCTTGGGTTCTGTTCTTAGTGAGTTGATAGGAGTGTACTGCTAAAGACTCCCGAAATAGGACAAAATAAGCTGTCTATTACTTCCTGGTTCTCAATACTTCTCTAACTGATATCATTTCGCAATACAGCTTGTTAATATAACTCTTGACAAATCGGCATTCTTTGACTAGTCAAGCTAGTTACTGGTTGATGCTAAAATAATAATAATAATAAATCAATTAACTTGAAAATCTATCTAAGAAAATCGATAAATCAATCGTGAATTAAGTGGTACAGATTATCAGATATGTGGCTGTTTCATTCCCGCCTCCCAACCCCCCACTCTGTCTGAATTTAATCATCTGGTTGATTAATTCGATTTTTTTTAGTTAATAATTAGTTTAATATCCCCATGTTCTCGTTGTCTTTTTTGACATGTATCACCCTTTTTTTTCTCCTTTGATAATTTTCACCCTTTATTTTTCTATCGTGTAACCGCCTGTTTTTGTTTACTTGACATAAAAGAATCTACCGTCTTCTTCTCTTCTGATATACCCGACCAGATGTTGTCTTGTTTTTATTCAAAAGAGGTTTCTCCCGAAAGAGAGAGATTAATGTGTAAATCTTCTTCTTCTTCCTGGTTTTCGTGTTTTTTATTCTTTTTTTTCAGTGTAAAATTGATAATTCTAGTTCCATATTTCTTCATCACTGAATTTTCCCGCTTTTGCTCATTTATTTGAAGAGTTTTTCTAGGTGGCATAAATTGATGTCGGTATAGTTAAGGCGTCAATCACCAACAACGAGAGGGATTTGCAAAGAGGTCACTTCATTCACTTATCTAGGGAGCAGGAGGAACGGACGAGGATGTCAAATCGAGTGAGAATCGGAAAGGCGAGAAACACATTTATCAACCTGAAATCAATCCAGAAATCTTCGTCACTCAGCCAGCATCAACAACAAAATTCGGTCGGATTTTCAATACAAACAACGTCATGTCAGTCAGTTCTTCTATACGGATCAGAAGCTTGGCGGGTGGGTCACAAAGAATATTTCCACCAACAGCCTGTTGCCGACCTTCGTCATCAACAACTGTCTTCGCTGGCTCTATACTGAAGATCAGATGGCTGGGCCGGAAAGAATCACCAACAAGAAACTATGGCTGGGAACAAACAAAACAAGAACCAATCGCCAACCAGCAAATATGCAGGCGAAATTGGAGATGGATTGGACACTTGCTGAGGAGGCCGCTGGGTGACATCGCGCGCGCATCAGGCCATTGCTCGAGTGGAACCAGGCCGAAAGGGAAGCGGCGGGTGGGACTTTAGTGCGAAGGTGACATGGAGGAGGTCATGTGAAGAGACAGGAGTTGAAACAGTATGGACTAAGATGGGTTCAGGTGAGAAATACATCAGGAGACAGAAGCAAGTGGAGAGGGACGTGCAGTTGAAGCCCTATATTCAACTAGGAACCCAAGGGAGCAATAATAATAGTTAAGGCTCGTTAAGAATCGATACCCCACAGTGATTGATTGATTGACTGAGAAACTGTTGAAGGTTAGTGACTGTTGGAAAACTGGTGTGCGAGTGCCAGCTCAACTGCTGGCTATTGAACTAGACCAAGAATCCGCTTCATACCACCACCGCCATATGCTTGTCGAGTATTCTACCATTAGGCCACTGACGCCGCTTAACACCTAGTCATGTGACTTTATTCAGTGGAGCTATACTGCCTTGATGACTGATTGTTGCAGTCAAAACATTCATCTTCTTTTGCGACAAAATAATTCTTAGTATTTCAAGTACCTTTGTATTTCCTGTTACAGTTGTAAAATTGATGAATTGTCATTACATTTTTTTTGTTGGTTTTTTTGAATTTGCGTCAAAGGAAATAATTTGCATTGTCTTTGTTTTCTACTTCTGCGTTTAACATTCTGTCATTCCGACAGGTCCATAAAAAGCAAATTCATGTAGATAAAGAATAATGTTGATGAACAGAAGAACTATCTGTAGACTGTATTCTATTTCTTGGGGAGGGGCGGTTATAAGGCTAAAAAATGCATTTGTCAAATATGTATTTAAGTATTTTTGGTGAAATAGACGATTCAGAAATGAATTTGTTACAGTCTGACATGAAAGTTGTCATTTATATATACACAGAGGTTGGTCGCTTTCATAGTTGATAGAATATATAACATCTGAACTTACTCTGCTGGATGCAAAAAAATATAACCAAACTTAAAACTATATACTACTGATTGATTGTGATGAGTAGTAGTTGCATACTATTCATATCAACCGGTGGTGCTTGCTAACCAGTCAGCCAGATAGAAGTGATTGATATGAGAGTGGTGGTATACAACCGATCATCGCAATCAATCATTAGTATTTAATTTCACACATTTAGGCTTGTTTGCTTGAATACCATTTGTGGTATTAAGTGGATCACATACTGTGATCTGAATAATTTGGTTCACACAGGAAACTACAGTGATATTTCACCCCTCAAACTGTGTAGACTGCAGACTCGGGATTTGATTTATAACCAAACTTAGATATAAATTCGATTCGAATTCCACTGGGTGCGTCCTGCAGAAGAGTCTCAAACTAGGACGAAACAGCTGTCCAGTACTCCCTGCAGGTTTTCAATGGTTCTCTAACCGATGATGAAATCGTGTAACCAATCAATCAAATTCTTACAAACCAATATTTGTATTACACTTCCGATGTGTAGCGTCGTTTTTTATGTACTCTTTTTCATATTACATTATTTTCCCTTGTATTCCGATTGGGAGATAGAAATATAGAGGCAAAATCTCCATTGTACTCGGTTGTTTTTATTATTATTATTATTAGCTGACTTTATTTGCTTATCACATGATATTTTTATAGCAGCATCACATTCTGTATTTATTGCTTCCCATTTGATTTCTGACTTACTGGTTTCAACGTAGAACTTTCCACAGATGTGCAGCAGTTAGAGTCGGTATACTTCACTTAGCACACAAAGCAAGAGAAGAAAGTAAAAGGAAATCCAAAACAGCGACAGTAAACAGAGATATGAAGTAAAATGATAAGTCACAACGAGTGGGTGCATGTGCCCTAGCCATTGACAACGATTTTGAGCCATATCATCAATTGCCTCCAGCAATTGGTGTTTACCCTCCCGACGATCCCAACCTCCCTACGTGGCTAGCTGGCTTAAACTGACTGTTGTGGATTTCGTTGACTGATGAACTCATCTTTTGGTTTGACCACCATTGGTTCTCTTTTCCAACCTGATCCTATGTATCAGTCAGGTAACATTGCCCGTCGGTTGAGGAAGGCGATGGCTAGGCATACGTAACGCATGTCTTAACCGTCTCAATAGATGTAACTTCAAAGCCTCGTCTGTTGATTTCTACTCCACGGGAGGCTTGACATGTGATGTCACTTAGGAGTTTCCTCCGTGTATGCCTAATAATTTATCTTCATTTCCTTCAGCAGGGGGAAACACTTCTGGGGTTTTAGTTGTCTGTAAGAAATTTTATACTCCTTGTTGTCATTATCGAGGTGTTATAAATTATTGATGACTGACAATTTTCAGTGGCATCTGTCAGTGCCAATTTCAGGTTGATTGCTTCTTTCTTTATTCTCTGTCTCTCTCACACATCCTTCGTGTTTATCGAAATATATTCCTAGTTCATTTGATTCTTTATTTTTGTTATGTATATTGCTATAGTGGCTGTTGTACTGTCTTGTTTAATACTGTGTAAACTACACGCATATAGACTCCAGTGAAACACACACGTTCACCACTTCTCACTCCATCAGAATAAAAGGATACAGTAGCCACTGAGTGTCACCTTGTTACATGCGACAAGTGCCCTTTCCAGTTTTGTTGATCACATTTTATCCCTAGGTCCTCTATATTTTCTTAGTGATATTTGGTTTATTTATTAAGCCTTTTTGATCCTAAATAGCCTATATGTCATCAAGAGAATGATCATTTTATTCAGCAGTGGGAATAATCAGCACTGTCAACCATTCTCATTCGTTTACACTGAATCTCTGAATTCTATATCATTTTAGCTGATGGGACATCATTTAACCACTAAAAAGATTTAAACAAGATAAATGAAGTGGCCTAGTGAATAACGCCTGTGTATCAGAGTTTCAATCGTAGAATGCTCATTAGCCATTTGAGAGGTAGAGGTTGGACTCTCAGTCAGCTCACTCTTAAACACCTCGCCTTGTTTACTAGCCAGTGATGAACCCGGAGAAAAGTGAAGATTGAGTGTTAGGCCAACCAACGATCTCTCTGGCGAAACTTCCATTCGGAATGCATAAAATTAAAAAAAACGATTGAATTAAGCATTTGGTAACTTTCTCTATCCAACTCTTTACAACAGTTTTAGGTTTTCATTCTGAATTCATTTAATCTCCTCCCTTCTATCTAATATTCTTATAACCCACCTGCTAGTTTATTATCATTATTGTTTCCTTGGGTTCCGAGTGGGACACAAGGCTTCAACGGCACATCTCCACTCTGTCCTATTTTCTGCTCCCTGGTATAGACTTTTCGACTTAGAGTATACAGACGATATCGTCTTACTGTGCGATAGCATGCAGGCTGCTCAAATCACACTTAATCAGTTGGCGATCAGTGTCTGTAAATATGTTATGTGTTTTGCGCTGTCTAAGTGCGAAAAACTTCTACAAGATTGTCAGGAGTCTGTACCTGCACTCACTCTTGCTAGTGAACTGCTTGAAGTTGTTCATAAGTTTGTGTATCTGGGTAGTTGTGTGAGTGCTGGCTGAGGGAGTGACGGATGAGATTTCCAACCGTATAATGAAGGCTAGAGTGGCATACAGCAGCTTGAGCCACCTATGGCGCCGTCGCGATGTTATCCTGGCTGTCAAAGGTCGGGCATACAATGCTTCGGTGCAGGCTGTCTTGCTCTACGCCTGTGAAACCTGGAATCTCCGGGCTGAGGATGTGTGGCGACTCTGCGTGTTCGATCATCGCTGTCTCCACAGAATGACATCATCGAGTGAGTAATTCTGAGGTTCGTTGGGCATGTGTTTGAACACAGTGGAGATCACCATTTGATAAATGTCGTCATCTGAAAACACCGGCTTCGGTGGCTTGGACATGTGCTGCGAATGTCATCGCAGAGGCTTCCGTACAGGTCTCTGTTCGCTAGCCCTGGGACGGGATGGAAAAGGCTGAGGGGTGGTCAATCCATGACGTGGGATAAAGGATGTTTTTGCTAGATTAGCATCGGTTGGTGCGTCACGTCTCCCTGGTTGGGGTCCGCGAGATATCTTGAATCGATGGCTCGAAACGTTATTGGATATGGCCAAGAATCGTAATCAATGGCGAACGTGCTGCAATTTCCTTCTTTCTTCCCTTACTCATGATAGTTGACCAATACTGTTTGGACTTGTTAAGTATGACTGTTTTCCTTTCAGATGAAGTTCTTTATCTGTTCTCTACTTATATGTTTACTTTCAATCTATGTTGTTTCCTTATTATTGTGTGGCGCATCGTCTTGGTGCCATATTGTACCAAGTTTTTTTTTAATAATAAGACGCTGGACTGTCCATAGTCTCTCATCTCTTCCTCGCACGATCTTCTCCATGTCACCCTTGTCGTTTCTCATTCAGGTCCCACTCGAACAGAATGTCATTAGACGGTCTTCTCAGCGTGTATCTTATCCATCTCTACTTGTGTAATGTAGTTTAGTTAAATGTAAACTTGACATATCTCATCTAGTAGATGAATTTTTGTTGAATTTTCACCAGCTGTATGGTTGATTACTTAGACGTTCTAACATTGTTTAATCGCAAGCCTATTTATTATTATTTCTTTGTCTGTTAAGCCTGTATAGACATGTTATACAGAGTTCTGTTCATATCGCCTCACTTACACCAATATATATATATATATTCATGACCTAGTGTGCTATTCTTTCCTCGTTTTTCTGAATACTAAAACATACTTGTATACCATATAGAATCGATTGATATGTTTACATATTTGTAACAATTTGATGGTAATAACAATAATGATAATAGTCGTACTAGTAAACAAAATGTGTATCATTCTAGTGACAAAAAAAACAGCAAAGTATAGAAAACGAACTTTATTTATTCAACTTTGTTTTAATTTCTATATTGTAAATTTAGTTAAATAAAAAACAAACAGGATGATTTCACTTTTGATGTTTAGAATTTGGGCATTAAGTGGTATTTCAGTTTTGTTTGGTTAGAATACACAGGCACGCACGTACGCACTCACTCTCTCTCTCTCTCTCTGACACACACATACACAACACACTGATGCACTATTGTTTACAGAACAATATAAATTGAGTACAATTATATATATTGTTTACGACTATCTCAAGGTATCCAGGCTTATTTGCAAACATGATAAGTCAATACACATGAAACAGAATAAGAACGATACATTACTGAATCGTTAAGCAAAAAAAAAGGTGAAACGTGAAATTGGGTCTGATTGTCTATGTTATGGCTGTGAGATGTGGTCATTGACAGTGGAAGATATGAAGAAAAGGTTAGGTGTCTTTGATTCTCGTGTTAAGTAGGTGTCATATGGTCATGAATATATTGAGGTTAGATAAGGCTATGGGATGGCTGAGATTCGTGTTGTGCACGATGGGAGATTATCTTCCTTGTTGACTATGAGATCCGGTTGGAAAAAAATTAAGGGGGATGATTAAATCAAAATCTGGTATCATCATTAATTCATAAAGTCTTTGACTATTGGTTTGGATCAGCTTACATGGAGACGTGTAGGCTGCCGCCTGGTCGGTGTTCTTGAGACGTTAAGAAACAATAGTGCAGATGCACTCTTTCTAATCCCTCAAATTAATTGAGTCATTATGTTCCCCCCCCTGTACATTTTTGCTTATTACAATTTCTTTGAATTTCCTTTTTTCTCTGTTTTATTTACATTTGTATGCCGTATGGAGTGTAGCAAATTGAACTGGTGCACATCTATTCAAAGTTCTATGTTAAATACTCAACCAGACTATCCATCTATGTGTGTGTGATTGTGAGCGATAAATTGTGCGTCGGTGGCACAATAGTTAGAACTCTCGCCGACCATGCACATGGTCCGAGGTTCGATCCCTTGCCGAAGCACACCTGATATCTATGATCGGCCTGCAAAATCTGGTCTGCCGATATTCATACAATTGGTGGATGGTGGTTAGCAGTGGAATCCAGGATGCGCATTTCGTCCTATTTGGGACTCGTCATCTGGATGTACCTGCATTTCTCAGTGAGTGATGATGTTCCCACTGAGGCTCGAACCCAGTGCCCATAGTTTCAAACGCCACCATCCACCAATTGTATACTAATTAAATGGGCAGACATCGTCGAGGCATCTGCACAAGAAGCCGACATGTCAACCTGAGACCGATCACTTCGGTCCAATCAATCGATGGGAAAATCAAAAATTCAATTTAATACCGATATCCATGCTGAAAATTCCATACTTGCACCAAAAATACAGTGTGGAATCAAGCTGTAATAAAAAATAATAATAAATTTTCCAGTCGATTGATTGGACCGAAGTGCTCGGTCTCAGGTTGACATGTCGGCTTCTTGTGCAGATGCTTCGACGATGCCTGGGCATTTAATTAGTATTTAATTGGTGGATGATGACTAGGGTGGAACACTCTGAGAAATGCAGGTACATCCAGCTGACGAGTCCCAAATAGGACGAAATGCGCATCCTCTATTCCACTGCTAGTCACCATCCACCAATTAAATACTAATTCCGTATTAGTTTGTTTATTAGATGTATCACACAGTGAAACAGTATTATTTACTGGATGACATTTCGAACAAAATTTATTGTTCATAATCATACCAACTGTAATTACACGACTTTGAAACTTGGGTATAATAGTTTTCTTTGTTCTCTCCTATTTGTCGTAGGGGCAGTAGAATTTTCCAGATATCTGGGTGGACAGGTGTTGAATCATTCCTATTACACGTATTTGCAGTTGATTCGATAAACAAAGCTTCTGTTATCAGTCTCTCCCTCCACCCTGTGACATTAGATTTCAAAACTGTCATCCTATCCCATCCTATTGTATGGTTGTGTGTGATTAAATGTAATGCTATGGCTGAACTATTCTCTAGATTTCTTATCTAATTTGGGTCAAGCAATTCAGATTTTGGTGCGCCGGTGGCATAGCGGTTAGGACGCCCGCCGGCCATGCACATGGTCCGGGGTTCGATCCCCGGCCACCGACTCTCACTCCTTTACCTCGCTGAGCCAGAAATAATGCTAGTAAAGAGCAAAGGTTGGGTATGAGACCAGCAATCCCATCCTGTAAAATAAACACTGCTACAGAAACTTTAAGCCCCTAGCTTGAAGCCCTATGTTCAACTGGGGAACGTGAAAGAAAAAAAAATCTAGATTTTGCTAGGTTTTTATGTTCGGCTAGCCTGACTGCCCCTGTTCTGCTGTATAACTAAAGTATCAAAGTCGTGTGATTACAGTTGATATGATTATGAACAATAAATTTTGTTCGAAACCTCGTCATCAAGTAAATGATAATACTGTTTCCCTGTTTGATATATCTAATAAACAAACTAATATGGAAGTAAGGTTTCATTGTTTTCTAATATCAAATCGACAAACTAGTATAGAAAAACGATTTTCGGGTATAATGATCAGTTGAAAGGTGGAAATCTCTTGATCGGACGCTTTTTTTCCTGCACTACATCTTGATAAACTAAAATCGCTGATGACAATACTTGCTTCGACTTTTCAGACTGTTTACTTCAACATTTACCTTTGTTTGTATTTAGTACAAACGTCTCTCAAGAAATACAGGGTTTATGTGTAGAATTTTAACAAGTTAGTTATTTTACCGGTAAACCTCCGTCATGTAGAGTGGCTATGACATGCATATTCATGTAAGGAAAAAAAAGCAGCCAGTCCATGAGATGATATAAATTCATGCAATCAATCACAGTTTTCAAGTGTTGGTTTTGTAGGGATTTGGTTTGATTGTATGGAGGATTTAATCATGAGCTGACATCAGTTAGAGAACCACTGGAAAACCTGGGAGTACTGGACAGCTGTTTCGTCCTAGTTTGGGACTCCTCATCAGTACGCACCCACCGGGGTTCGAACCCAGGACCTTCTGGTTACAAGGCGAGCGCCAAGAACCATTGGATCGGGTCCCAGTGGCTCAATGGTCTACGAGCTCGCCTTGTAACCAGAAGGTCCTGGGTTCGAACCCCGGTGGGTGCGTACTGATGAGGAGTCTCAAACTAGGGCGAAACAGCTGTCCAGTATTCCCTAGTGGTTCTCTAACTGATGTCAGCTCATGATTAAATCCTCCATACAATCACAGTTTATCTGAACCGTGTTAAAGTATGTAGATTCTCTGACCTACAATATTTATAAAAGAATCGGGACCTATTGTTGTCGGAGTGATATATATTTTTTTGATCTTATTCGATCAGATACATTCACATCTTATCTCCGTTTAAATTGTCTTTTGATCATAATATCCTTAGATTTTTTGTGTCCTCTATCTTATAATCTTCTTATTGGTGTCTAGACATGAGGCTTAGTTACTCCTCTGTCTGTCTAGATAATAATAATAATAATATCTCACTCTAACATCTGGCCACTTTTGCATGGCTTGAATAAACGAATCTTTGATGGCTAACTGGTCTGGTCACACTGCCAATATTATTTATTTCTCAAACTGGCCAGAAGTTATCAGTGATTGGTCAAATAAGATTTGAACTCTTCTTGTCACTTTATTTTGTGCAGTATATCGGACTGCTTTATGGGTTCCATTTTCAAGTCTATACTGTGAATATTTTATTCTCCATAGTATAAGTTAAGTAAATCTGACCTTTCTTTCATTTTCTCCATTCCTTTACATTCTATATGGAACATAGGGGGGGCTTCTAGCTTGTGTTCTAAAGTTTAAGTGTTGTTTTGAGGGGGTTGGGTTGGTAGTCCATACTCAGCCCTCCCTCTTCACTAGGCGTACTACCGGCTAAGTGAGGTTTAAGATTGAGTCAGCTGGGAATCTCACCTTACTCTATGTTGTCAAGGTCATTTAGTTTGATAATAACAAATAAATTCATTCTAGTTTGAGACTTATCTGCAGTACGCATCAACTGGGGGGTCGAATCCAGGACCTTCCGGTTACAGGGCTAACTCGAAAAACAAATCAACTCTTGAAAATTAATCTGATGCTCTCTGGTGACTTGCTATAGGATGGATTTTCCTAGAGTTCTGGTGAGAAATGACGACTAGTAAGGTCCATCCTGTCGGGAGTGTGGATGGAGTTCCCGCCGATGACATTAGTTGGTGGTCTTGTTGAAAATCACGAATTGGTAGGAGTTAGAGAATTCATGGGCTAGCCATTAAATCGGTTCACAGTGGCTGAGTGGTCTACGAGCCTGTCTTGTAACCGGAATGTCCTGGGTTCGAACCCTGGTGGTGGGTGCGTTAATATTTGAAGATTCTCACTTAAGGAGATATTATGACCTTAGTTTATTACGATTTTAAATTGTGATAGGCACCTTTTGTCATAAGCCCACCTTACATAGTTAAAAGTTGTAAATTTCTATTAACATTACACAAAACAAGTTATTTTGAGGTGAGGTGTAGCGTGTTTAGCAATAGACACAAGACATTTAATTGTAGTATGTAAGTCATCATCCTCGCCCTCATGACAGTGTCATGACACATGTTATATCATTTTTCACAATAAGAGATTTTTAGTTAAATCGGAAATAGGTTAAATGAAAGACTAAATGTTTACTCTAAGCGAACATATGATAATCAGACTATAAAGTTGCTGTCTGTTGACATTATTGTTAAACAATTCAGTTGAATTCTTCAGTATTTTAATCGTTCTATATTCCCCGTGTCATTTTTGCTGTTCAGTCCTCCTTAGAAAGTTTAAATAAATAATTTTTGTTTTACAAACTCTTCACCTATCATACCTCATTGCTTCCTTAGATATCACTTCGGCTAATATCATAATTTTCTTGTTTGCTGATATGTTAAATGCAAAAGAAAAAAGACTGAGAACTTTAATCAATAAATTTCTATTCAAAGTTCTACAATGATTTGTGTAGCATTCATCTCATCTGATTATGATCTACTGGGACTAAGTGTTGCATTGATGATGAGCTGTCTTGGTGAATGATTCTGTTTTCAAATCTAAATTCTAAAAAAATGTTGCATATATACTCTGTTTAACAGTGTTGGTTGACTTTCGTCAATAGACTTTTCCCTTGCCCCTACAAAATTTGAATAACTCTAACAGGTTATGTGTGCTGCTGCTGTTGACTGCTTTGTAATATTTGCCTGTACCTTTTTCCTAAGCTTTCTTGTTAGTGTAGCTTTAGGATTTTTAAGGATTTGGATTAATTTCACTGTAGATTCTGTCACAAGCCAATATCAGTTAGAGAATCACTGAAGACCAGGGGAACACTGGACAGCTGAATATCAATCTCTAGCACTCACTAGTGGCTGCTCAATGGATATCCTAAAGTTCTAGTAAGAGGTCGTACCTTGGGGTTTCCACTATGTTTAGCACTGTATCACAAACTGACACTAGTTAGAGTCTATGGGTCACCAAATTTCAGGTAAAATAGCTGAATGGTCAGCGAGGTGTCCTCGTAATCTGAAGATTATGGACTCGATCCTTGTGCACTGGTGACATCGGTTTATGAACTACTAGAATTCATGGATTACTGGATCTCCCATCCGAATACCTAAATGGTCGACGAACTCGAGCCGTAATGTTCTGAATGTTCTGAGTTCTGACCTCTGGTGGGGTAATGAATGCATCCCAAAGTAGAATGAAGCGGTTGTCCAGTACTCCTTGATTTCTAATGATATCTTTACTATAATTAGCAATAATGGCACAACAAATGATCATTGACAAGCATCACCCTTTTTCAACAATTTCTATTTATCGGCGAGTATATATCCTCACTCCAGACCAAATGGACCTCACTGGTCGTGACTTCTCACTAGAAATCTAGGAAACTTCATCCTGCAGTCAGTCACTAGCGACAATCAGATTAATTTTTAAGAGTTAGTTTGTAGGGAATTGCTTAATTTCCAGTTTGATCACAGATTGATATTAGTCTTGATCAGTGGTTTTTATCTAGTCGGGAATGACAATAAATACCTACCGACGACATTGGTTGGTAACTGCGTTGGAATCACGAATTGGTAGAAGTTAAAATTTACGGGCTGGCCTTTGATCGTATCTCAGCGGCTGAATGATTCTACGAGTCTGACTTGTAACTGAAAGGTTTTTGGTTCAAACCTCGGTGGGTACATACTGTTGATGAGTCCCAAACTAGGGCGAAATAGTCGTCTAGTACTCCCTGGTGATTTTTAATGGTTCCTCCAACTGATATCAGTTCGTGATCAAGCTAGCAACAAATCAAATGCCTATAAACAAACTTCTTTTTAGACTAAATTCACAGAAATCCAGCATCATCCATTGCAAAACACTTATTAATGTCAGGTCACAAAATCAATATTAATGAGTGTTTCACAATTATTTCACATAATTCAATGTTGGTTATTGAAGGTGATGGAAGCACTTTGGATTAATCACATACAGCCTAAACTGTGTGTACAAAAATCAACAGACTTCAATCTTCGCCTACCCTGGACTGCATGACCTATCTTAATATGATTGGTCATTAGTATGTACTTTTGTTTTTTATTTAACTGAGTAATTTTCATGAACTTTATTTTATCATTGTTAACCATGTTAGTTGTAAAGAGGTTGTAAAGAAACTACGAAATGATGCCATCATCTCGCGAAATTTGTCTTCTTAATGCCTTGTTCAAATTTATCAAAGGGACTAATTGTTTTAAATCCACATTATATTTGTTTTAATATGTATATTGTATAACTATGACATAGAAATATTTCCTAGTTCATATGATCTGTTGTCAAGATTTGACAGAATAGTTCTAAAATATTTTAGGCGCCGAGTGAGAAGAAGATATTTAAAAAAAATTATATTTCTAAAATCTCGGTGAGATTGAAATGAGTAATTCCAACATTTCGTTCGGCAATCTACTCCGAACTTCTTCAGGGTAATTAATCAAAATTAACATAACAAAGGTTTACATATATATAAAAGGAACATCTCTTGTTTTTAAAAACTTTGTCCAATCATAGTCGTTAAACAGGTATCAACATGTATAATAAACAGAATTGTACTAGCTATGATCAAAATTTGACCTCAAACTTATAAATGTTAGCCTACTTTTGTTAAACACTTTAAACACAGTGTACTTTTCATCAGAGTTTTAGTGATTAAGTTCGACTAAAAGTTCATGGTCCTAGATAACTGAATATGAAAATTTTCAAGTATTGGTTTTTTAGCGACTTAGTTTGATTGGATGGAGGATTTCATCATGAGCTGTAGAGTCCTGAACTAGGACGAAACAGCTGTTCAGTACTCTCATGTTTTCCAGTGGTTCTCTAACTGATGTCAGCTCTTGATGAAATCCTCCATCGAATATGAAAATATTTGTGTATATGCGGTATACAATGGTGTATGCTTATGTGTGTGGGTAAACAGTTGTAAAACAATTTCTTAACGTCTCCATAAGAAGATATAGACAATCAGGAACTTTTACTACGTATGATTAATTAGTGATACATATCCATTTTTATTTATTAATTAATCAGGATTTCCTATGCATCAGCTAACATCACATTTTTAAGTCTGTTCAAACTGTTAGTATCTAGAATTTTATGATTAGATGTATTTTCAAAATTATGGTGTTTAGGATTAGAGTTTAGTTGAAGCATCCTGGAGTTATCAGGTGACTCGACAGCTACGGATTTAGGATATGCATTCTGTTGCAGACAACGGAGGAGAGTGAAAACACAATGATTGTGCCAATTACATATAGTTTCTTTGTTAATTTAATTCGATTGCAAAATAATTCAAATGAACTGTCGTCAAGATTTGACAGAATAGTTCTAAAAGATATTTGGGCACCGAGTGAGAAGTAGACATTTGTAAAAAAAAAAATTAAACGTTGGAATTACTCATTTCAATTTCGCTGAGATTTTACAAATATAATTTTTAAAAATATTTCCTAGTTAAATATCACTTAATATATTAAATGTAACACCACCAACAAGGACATGTTAATAATAATAATAATAGTCATAATAATAACTTCAGTAATAATAACAGTTACACCTCTATCTATGCTTTTCTCATTTCTATCTGGTGAAGTGAGCACGTTTCCCTATTCATGATTGTGTATTTATGCGTGTGTATGTGTGTGTGTGTGTACGTATGTGTGCGAAATAAGTTGATTCATTAAACAGGCCGAGAATAACAATAAATATTCATAAAATGAATATTGATGTAATGAATTAGGCAAAGTATGATTAGAGAGGCACTTCATTTTTAAAAGGTTTAATATTTTCGTTGGCTTTTTTCCGCTCTATATATGTATGTGTATACTTATACTATCTACGCGTTTATTTCATTACGTCATTCTGTGTGGTTGTGTGTGCCTGTGTGCATTCAAATATGAAGAGGGTAAGGTGTGTGTGTGTGTATATATATATGAGTGCATATACACTGGGATTATTAATCATCCAGGCTAGAGTGCCCTTATTGTTATTGTTATTATTATTCTTATACGTCAATTTTAAACGTGTGAATATTCTACTCGACTAAAATATGGCTGTTTTTTTTTAAATTTTAAAAAAGATATATGTATACGTAACTTTTATTCAAGGCATTATTATTATTATTATTATTATTATTATTTCCACTCGATGTTATTAGTTACTTTGACTATAAATTTTCCAGCTCAAGTTTTGTTTGGATATTTCGACTAGCCACGATTACTTGTTTTACGGTTGAATGTGAAGCGTACTTATTCTCTTCCTGTGTGTGTGTGTGTGTGTGTGTGTGTAGGAGTGGAGGTATTACGTCCTGACCTCACTGTGGGTCGTAGGTGCCTCAGTTGAAATCAAATTCATAATTTGCAATGTACACAGTTCGAGGGGTGGAATTTCCATGATAGTTTCCCTTGGAAACTGAATTCTTCAGATCACCAGAATATGCGATCTGCGCGATACCATAACTGATAATCAAGAAAACAAGCATGTCTGCATAAAACTACATAGTAGTGGTTGACCGAGGTGAGTAGTCGTATGCCACTCTCTTCAACGAGTAGTGCTTGGTTGTCCGCTAGATCGAGGTGATCTAGACATCGGGTGGCCGTCTCACTCGTTTGGAGCCGAGCTCATCAGTGGTGTACCTAGTATGAATTGTAAATTTGATTTATAGATGTGACCAGTTCGCCCAAATAGCTAGCTAGCTAGCCAGAGATCGGGAGAAGTTTGAATTGGCTTGGTTCTTTGAGTTGAGTCAAACAGCGTACGCTACTGATGAACTTGACCCCAAACAAGCGAAACGACCATCTGGTAGGTATGTCACTTCGATTAGGCTGGCAAGCAAGCATTACTCGTTGATACAAGTTGTATGTATGTAACTACTCAGCGCAATTAATCAGTAGTAAATAGCTTTATGCAAGTCGATGCCTCCTGTTGAAGAGTTGCATATCAGTTGTTGTTCTCTGGTTCATATTGGTCCTCTGAATGATATTGGTTCGTGACAACATCTCTCTTGCACTCCATACATCACATGCAAACGGATAATGAGATCTCATTGTAAATTTCGTTGTGAACCATTATCAGGCAGAGATTCACTGATAAAACTAAGGAGTACTACATGGCTCTCTCTCACTCTATTTTGCGACTGTTCGTGACGCTTAATCGAGGATGCTATACCGAGGATCGAATGCAGCTCACTGTCTGAATGGTCAAGAGATTAGAATCTTAAACTGAACGTCCTGTTTTCAATCCCTGAGCAAGTCATAGGTGGTACACACAGCTATGAAAAGTCCTAAAACAGTTGTACAGTACTCCAACGAAATCTACACCCAAATTAATAGAAATCTTCAGGAAAACTCAAAAAAAAAGCAACCGAACATGAGATTGTTTTCTTATTTCTTTTTTTTTCATATGATATTTTCTTGAGTTTCATAAAATAATGTCACTAGCAAAATTTTTTAATACACAAGTACACCTGTAAGTCATGTGAATTACTTGTATGGTAATTCAGTGAGGCTGTAATACATACATTTTGTGAATAGTATAATTAAACTCAGAATATCCAAATCACATGTATTATTATTTATAAGTGAATAACTATTCAACGTATATCATGTTATCATCTACTTAGGATGATAATAATAGTATTAATGAATAATGAATAACATGGCTATAAGAACGTGTATCTGTGCGTGTTGGTAGTTCATCGGGATAGAACGCTTGTCAATCACCCATATGATCTGAAGGTTCGACTCCTAACCAAGCTGTTAGTAAACCCTGAAAAGCAGGATTGTAGGGTGTGTGAGGCTAGCCATTCCACCTCTTCAAAAAACAAACCCAAATACTACGCTGAAACTGCAAAGTACGGAAAGCCTGATGCTCTGTGTTTTACTCAGTACGCAAAGAAATGAAAATTAAAAGGACATATATGTGTGTGTTTGTGTGTGTCTATTTTTACCCACCAAGCAGTAACATTTAGACAGGCGTGTATTGTACACATGATTCCTATAGTAAGCTTAAACTTGTTTTTTCCTTTTTTGAGCTATAAAACATCTTTTATTCTATATATCTGTTAGTTTATTATATATATATATTTATATATATATATATATATACATCATGCATATGGTTTTAATATTATATAATTTCTGAGAAGTAAATAAGAAGAAAGACAAATGGTCAGTATACCTTGAAAGTATTTCAGCTGTATGCTGCCTCTCTTACCTAGGCTTTCTAAATCAACACAAAGGATATATGTATATATATATGTTGAAACAGACCTGTAGATTTCAATTATTTACTTGTATATACATATATTTCCATTGTTTGATGTTGTTTTCTCTTTTATTGTGACTTAGTTACACACTAGTTATGGAATTGTAATCAATTGATTATTCTTGTTATTATTATTAT
Source organism: Trichobilharzia regenti (assembly GCA_944472135.2). Taxonomy (NCBI): domain Eukaryota; kingdom Metazoa; phylum Platyhelminthes; class Trematoda; order Strigeidida; family Schistosomatidae; genus Trichobilharzia; species Trichobilharzia regenti. The sequence continues at coordinate 157,198,260 of OX235262.1, forward strand.
TATTGGTTTTATGGATAGTCGTATAATAATATGATAAATAAATAACAAAGGCTATTTTCAAGATGAAATGAAACCATGGGTTATGCTAACAATTTATTTGTATTGTGTATGACTGACTATAATTAACAGCATTAAAAGTATGCACGCTACTCACGTGAATTTTTGATGAAACTGAGTAGCAATTAATACCTTTGTAGATAATTGTTTAGAATTAATGAGAATTTATCGCAAAATAGGCGTCTGCGGCTCAGCCGTAGAATGCTCGCCAACCGGGCTTTGATCCCCGGCCACCAACGCACTACTTCACCTTGCTAAGCTAGTAAGTAAGATTGACAAAAGAGGGAAGGCTGGGCATGAGGCTAGCATCCCCATCCCATAAAAATAAACACCACTGCTTATCAGAACTTCAAAGTGTCTAGCCTAAATCTAACCTAAATCTAAAATATATATCTCAATAGATTTTAAAATATGAGATTTATGGGGATTCGGATTCATTGAATTCTTGTTATTAGATTTCATCACGAACCAACAACAGTTAGAGAGATCACTGAAAACTAGGGAGCACTGAACACAGCTGTCGCGATATATCAATCTCCAGATAGCTCATTGATGACTACTGGATGGCAGTTCTGTAGAGTTGTAAAGAGAAGCTGTGACTATTGAACTCCATCAATGTCAAGGCAAAATAGGGATACTATTTGAAGGAATTGGTGAGAAGAATAGTGCTACACATAACGAGTTGACAAAGTTAGACTTCACGGATCACTGAATTTCAGCCCTAGTAGTGGAATGATGGATGGGCCGGTCCGATGGTGTCGTGGGTACGCATTGATGAAGACTCCAAAAATAGGATGGAACAGTTGTCCAGTGCTCTCTGGTTTTCAATAGTCTCTCTAATCGATTATTAGTTCATGACGAAATCTGATAACTAAGATTTCAAATTGTTCGCCTAATTTCAGTCTTTATAAACTACCGGAAACTGTTTATCATTGGCTTTATTGTCTTGTTAGGATTGACAAACACTAACTATAAGTTGGTGTAAGTGGTTTCTAACTTGTTCTGTCAATAATCAACATTGTTTCTGTTAGCCTCTTATACTACTGGCATATAAGTATTAGGCTTTCAGTTGATGAATCTCAGGTTCGGATGAACCATCACAGAATAAATATAGTTCATGGTCTACTGCTATATAAAAATTCTGTTTCAGGTAGGTGAGCTCTAACAACAATCTCCATTTCTCTTCACAATCCCTCTATTCCCTGCTATCGTCTCATGTATTTCTAAAATCTCTGCGAGTATTACTAGCCACTCAAGTTTAAACATGCATATTAGAGGATTGAGAGGTTTATTCTGAGGTTGTTTCTAGAGATGCTTAGTTTACTCAGTGATTCTTTGGCATACAATCATATTGGGTTTTCAAGATATATGCCTACCAGATCCATGTTCCTTCATTCCCTTTTGTTTCAATAATTGTTAAGATTTTAAAAATATTAAAAGGTTTTATGATTACTACCGACAGAATAAGTTATTTTATAAAAATGCATTGTATTCAGGTCGAGAGAGAAGAAAGCATTTATCCCAATGTAGATTTCGTCACTAAACAGCGTCATTCAGGCAATCACTGGAAAATAGGGGAACACTGTACAGTTGTTTTATCCTAGTCCAGGAATCTTCAGCAGTGCGCATCCACAGTTGCATCAACGACTGGATCCACAATCTTCAGGTTACAAGGTCAAGCTTTTTCATAACCTTTTAGCCACTCACACTAGGATAAAACAGCTGTTCAATGCTCTCTGTGGTTTTCTATGTTTCTCTAACTTATGTTAGCTTGTTAGATGATGATTGAAAGCAGTCGACAGGAAGGCTTTGACCTAGGTTTCGTACTTGTCAGCAGAGTATATCTACAATCTTGAGGCAATTCATGTCCCCTCTGAGATTTCGAATTGCGTCACCCACTGATTGATCCCTAGGATATAATCAATCTCATAAGTTTAATCCTTTGTTTGATACAGACTAAATTCTATCAATCAAGTCTACAATGTTGAATTGTGACGAAATATACAGTGAAATGCGCATTCCAATCTCTAGACAGCCCATAATATATATATAAAAAGTCTTTAAACTGAGTTACGCTTTTGGTTACTCTGGTACTGGAATATACAACCGAATTTCCTAATGCTTCATTCACTACTCTGCTTCATTCCTATACAAATAAATATTGATTGATTATATTGATTATAAGATGTAGAAGTTCCACTAAATCTGTCATATGTGTAGTTAAGATAAATAAAGTTCAATGAAGAAGTAGTTAAGTAAAATGACAATTGTTACTATCTTTATTTTAGGTCATCTTTTTTTTTTTACATCCAATTGCACTAATAAAGCGTAACCTGAAGTTAAGACACACTGTCTTACATAATGTGTGCATAGTTATTATGTACATGAATTAACAAAATATTTAGGCCCACTACTACTACATTTGCATACAATAACATGCAATATAGATTGGATTGAGTCAGTTGTAATTCTCATGTGGAATCTATTCACTAAAATTTCTATTTTTAATATCATCATCAATCATAAGATGGTTAAGAAGTCACCTTATCGGATTATTTAGGAGTTATACCGGTATAGATAGCACAATTCTTCAGGTCAAAGCAAATATATGTGTATGACATTTTTCATAGCTTCGAGTTATTAGCCTATTGATCTGAATAATAAAATACAAGGAGTGTATTACAGTAAGATATAAATGTAGTGTCATTTGTTTCTGAAGTTAGTTGTCTAGTGGTTAGAATAATCATTAAAGTCACCACCTTAGAGCAACGAAAATAGGCTATTCAAACTGACAGTTTTCAAACTCTCAGGTGTACTCTAATTTCTTTCGCCTAGTGTGTAATTTCAAGTGTCGTTGCTTTACAAGAATTTCATCGATTTCAAGTTTGATCATGATCTGACTTCAGTTAAAGAACTATTGAGGCTCTTCAGCAATGCACTTACCCGCGACTCCACCAGGAGTCTAACCTAAGGATATTCGTAATGTGAACTCGTAGACCATTTAGCCCCTGGAACGGAATCCAATGGCTGGTGAGTTCTAAATTCTGTTTAATTACTATGTAGAGCGTGTCAGCCAGACAATATCATTGGAAAGTATTTGTTCTTAGACCCAACTTGGTGGACTCCACTTGTTTACCACTTCACACTAGGATTTCAAGCAAACTGGTCCTGTAATGGGTCATTAGTGAACACTAGATTACTTTTCAAGCTTTGGATTGTAGGGATTTGGACTACTTCAAGTTTTTTTCACGAACTGGCTTCATTTCAGCCGGCTCACTTATGACGATGAATTTACCTTGAGTTCTAGCGAGAAGTTGCCACTAGTGGGGTCCACCAGTTCGGGTGTAAGGAAAAATATTCGGCGATGATACTGGCTGGTGGTTGCACTGTCTATCATGGAGAAAAAGAAACAGTAGTTAGAACTTATGGTTAATTGGGTTCCGTCTCAGTGGCTGAGTGGTTGTCAACGAGTCCACCTTGTTATCTGAAGATCCTGGATTTGATCCATGGTAGGCTTTAACTGTGTACTGCTGAAGACTAGCAAACCAGAAAGATACGTTTGTCTAGTACTCCCTGGTTTCTAGTAGTTGTCTAAGTGAGGTCAGTTCGAGGTCAAACTTAAAGTCCTGTATCTTTCAAGCAACTAGTTTGTATGAAACATTTTAACAATTATTGTAATATCGATGTGGTAGACAATATCCACCGATGAAATAGAACAATGTAGAAGAAATTTTCCAAGTTTGTTCAATCCCTTTTGGCTATAATTCATTTTTCTATTGGTAAAGTGAATTGTATGGTGGTGATCTGAGGGGTCTTCATCTACCCATCCATACCAGTAAGTAGCACATATGTTACTGAGTAAATGTTTGTTACGAACATAATGTGATTGGGGGCAAGAATAAACTACACTACATAGGCTACAAATTATTATTGTTGTTATTCGTTTCTTGCGTTCCTGATGGAACATGGGGTTTCTGTAGCACGTCTCCACTCTACTTGCTTCTCTCACATCATTCTCAGTTAATAGGGACGACTTCCCACATCCTTCCATTTCCTGTTTACTCGACTCCCTCCATTTTGCTCTCACACACAACCTGTCACTATCCCATTCGGGTTTCACTTGGCAGTTAGGCGCGTGATATCACTTGAATATCTCTTCAGTGTATATTCAATTCATCTCCATTCACTTCCGCATATTTTTTGGGTGATAGTTTCTTGTCTGATATTAGCTACGAATACTTACATTTAACTCGTAATAATAAGTAGGATTGTAATCAATACAGAAAGATATTTCGTCCAGTTGAGTTTTTAGTTGATTGGTTAACCTAATGAATAGTAATCAGATGTAAATTGTTTCAACAATGAAATGAAATCGTTGTAAAAATTAAAGAAATTATGATTATCCGATTAAATTGGACCCGTTGTTTTGTGTTACAATTTATGTTTGGTGATTGGAAGCAATCGTCTCAAAAACCCTTGAGCATACGTTTCGCACATGTTGGCACTTATCATAAGCTTTGAAGAGACTGGCCTTTCCTCTGAGATTTGAACCCACATCATCCAGTATTGCAGTCAGAGACGTCACTGCTGAGCTATTTGCACTCGTAATTGACCTCCTGTACGCCTGTAATTGATATATTAATTGGTCCCTAGGGTGTAACCAATGTCTTTCGTCTAGTCCTTAGTGTTTGTGCTGATCGAATTCTGTTAATGAGATTCTCTATCTGGTCACCAAGCTAAATCACTGATAGAATTCAGGGATTGAATACGTCATTTTTCACTTCTTAGGAATTTCATATGGCAAATTAACTAAGAAAAACTTTTAGGCTGCGATAAATATTCAGGAGGTGATGACAAGAGTCAGTCAAAAATCCTGAATTTCCAGCGGCTGTTGAATCAATTCTTCAATCTCTAGATTATCAGTTTAATGGTTTGTAAGCTGACCCGCAAGACGTGATCTCTAAGGAACTGTTTGATCATTCTTTTTTTGTGAATAGTGATGTATGGGGTTGTTAAACAAGTTACGAAATTCCACTTATTCAGCAATAAACTTGATGATGAATTTTTATACTAAGATTTTTTTCAAGGGGCCTGAGTGTTGTATAGTTTCAAGTTTGATCACGAGCCAACTTCACTTATTATTATTATTGTTTCCTTTACTTCCTAGAGGAACATAGGGCCTCAGCCGTACTTGTCTCCATTGCGTTCGGTTCTCTGCCAACGTTTTCACCTGGCTCTACGTCTACCCACATACTTTCGTCTCCTCTTCACATGACCTCCTCCATGTCACTGTCGCATTGACGACCAACTAACACGCAGCTTCCCATTCAGGTTCCATTCGAGCGACGGTATGTCGTGTGATGTCACTTGATGGTTTGTTTTCTCAGAGTATGGCCAACCCACCTCCATTTCTTCCTGCATATTTGTTGCACAATAGGTTCCTGGTTGGTTCGTTCATTGACAGAGATCCCTCTCTGTTGCTGATCTTTTCTGGTTGGCCATCTGATCTTGAGTAGTATTCAGCGAAGACAGTTGTTAATGAAGGTCTGTAGTTTGTTTAAAGTGCTCTTCATAACGTGGCGCCAAGTCTCTGACCCATAAATTAGCACTGACTTCATATCGGAGTTGAAAATTCGGATCTTATTTTTGATGGTGAGTGCTGTTGACCTCTATTTAAACCATTTAAAACTATAATGTACCGAACACTTGTTTCACACTTGTTTGTGGCTCTTCATCAGCATACCCTACTAGGGGATTGATTCCAAGACCTTGAGGTCACAAGAAAAGAAGTAGCTGTCCATTACTCTTCTGATTTTCAGTGAAATCCCTCTGCAAACCGATACTTAAAAAGTATTGCATAGTTATTGTTTGTATATTCTTGTCATGCTTAAAACTTTGACAGTGGTGGAATTATTATTATTACGTATTAAACAGGTTTTTGGAGGGTGTAACTTGCAGTGATATGGAATTACTCAGTTGTTGACAAATAACCTTCGGTGGAAACTTCATCCACTTGCATTAAAGTATGGGAAAGGCTTGTCATATTTTGTTGAGATCTATAATCATAGGTGTCTGCGTCCTATCTTTTGTGTTAAGTGGTATAATATGGTAATTAGTATTGAGGTTGAGTGTAAATTGTTTCCAGCAAGGAGGGCAAATCAACAGATGAGGTTGTGAGGCTAAATCGGATTGGGGGTTTGGCTAGAATACGTGCAACTCATGCCAAGCCACTGTCTTCGTCAGGTTGGAAAAGAATTGGGGATAAGCAAACTGAAAACTGACATCAGTCCGTGAAATCTTTGACAGTAGGTTTCAGTCAGTCACTTAGGCAGGTGTAGACTGGCTGTTTGGTATCCTCGGGATTTTAAGGATCAACGCTGAAGACTGTTAGAGATACTGCTAAAAATCATTTTTAGTGGTGAAGATGCATTTGTTGTTTGTGATCTGTCATTTCCATTAAGCTGTGATATGTTTCCATGTGACTATTCTTTCTTCACATTCCTGTTTATTATAGTACTTTCGAATCCCTACTAACTCTCTTTTTTCTTTCTTTGTCTGCTACATGGAGTGTGGCGACTTGAACTGTCGCACTTCTGTGCAAAGTTCTATGTCGAAATTCAGTCAATCAGTCAGTCCGTCGGTTAGAAATCTATGAGTAACTGATAGATACATGGTGTCATAGGTTTTTAAAACATTTTTTTTCTTTATTACAACCTCATCATTTTTATTATCCAATAAACTTAACCTTTTTGACTTCAGTTCAACTGTGATAATAAACTACAGTCGGGTCGTTTTTAATAGTTTGCTTGTGGTACGGAATCCAGTTGAACGCATAAACTTTCAGATTTGTGTGTGTGCCTGTTGGTTAGCTTGGTATAAATGTACCATTTTATTTCCGTAAATAATGTTCCTCAGGTGTCCATATATAACTTGTTACCTTACCACTATTATTTCTTTTATTATATTTTTGAATTTTTTATTTTAGAAATTTATTACCATTTTGATTTCAGTAAACTGATTATTATTGTCCAATATACCTCACTGAACTCTCAAAGCACAGTTGTATATGCTAGAAACAAATCGATAGGCAGACCTGTTTCATACTTGTAAATAGTCTTCAGTCAAAGCAAGTTTTTACAAACTTGACACGAAACGTTAACTTTAATCATGGATTGATATCAGTGAGAGAACCATTGAAGTACTTAACAACCATTCGTTGCTACCTTGTACAGTATTCGACAGTTTGAAACCACCGAGTTTCCAACCCAGCACTTTCTGGTTATAAGGGAAGCTTATAGACCATTCAGCTACTGAGACCCGATTTAATGGCCAGCCCATGAATTCCAATGCCTAACAGTTCGTGACTTTAGCACAACCACTAGCCAATGTTATCGGCTGGTATTTGTCCTCACTCTCGACCGGGTTGACCCCATCGGTCAAGGCTTGATATTAATCTGTGATCAAAACCTGAAATAAATCAAATCTCTATAAACTAATACTTAAAAATTCATCTGACTCTACCTAGCGACTGATCGTAGAATGAGGTTTCTTGGAGTTTTAGTAAGAAGTCGTGACCAGTGGGATTCACCTGGTCGGGGGTGAGAACAGTTGCCCACCGATGAAATCGGCTACTGGTCACGCTATATGCACGAATTGGTAGAAGTTAGAATTCATAGCTGGTCATTTAGTCGGATCTCAGTGGCTGATTGGTCTACGAGCTTCATTTGTAACCAGGGGGGTTTATTGGGTTAAAGCCCGCCGATCAGTCCCAAACTAGAATGAAATAGTTGTCCAGCACTCCCTAGTGGTGATATCAATGCATGGTATCCAAACTTGAAACAAATCATATCCATACAAGCATATTTTCGAAAATTTAAGAAACTTGTATTCTCTCTCTCTCCTTGAGATTCAAACGTGTGTCATTCAGTTATAGAGGATCAAAGACTAAGGTATATAGGCTCTAATTAACTGGCTGTATGATGTTCAAATAGCATTTACAGAATGTAGTGAAAGACGTTTGGAAGACAAAGATTAAGCAAGGGAAAGATTCTTTTCGGTAACCTCCACCTCTGTCGCTACAGTTATTCAATATCAAGATTATTTATGCGATCATTCAAGGTAGTTAAAACGATAAAGGCTTAGAAGGAAGGTGGGATTGTCAGATTTTCACAATTATGTAATAATAGTCAAGGTAAAGAAATCGTCTGTACGAATTTCTTCGGAACGCTTAATTTTCGTTTCTCTCTGTATATATAAAAGGCGAACTCGTAAGGCGAATTTAAGATTAATTGGAATACGGTAGATCACTCTACAAGCCTTGTTAACGTCTACTTTGTGTTCAGTATCCTTTAAGGTGAGCTAATACACAGCTACAAACAGACCTTGTTTATCCTTGGTTTAACCATGCAGAAATCCAATGATGAACATGCCATATTAAGAAGTTCTGGTTTACTAAATGTTAGTTAATAATGGTACCTATCTGATCCTACTTATTACTCTAAATCTATCTATCGATCTGGTGTACAGCATAGTTAATACTATAAACAACATGATATTGTTTTCAACTGTTAATGCCTTTTAATTTCGATATGAGTTTTTACTGAAAAGCATCAAAGCATAAGTGAAGAACTATATTCTTTCGATGAATTTTATAAGGCTAATAATTATCGAATCACACTTTTTTGATATAAGTACACAACCAGCTGATAAACTAAAACTACCTTAACGAACTAATTATCTAATAATTCAGAATTAGTACATAAAGTTAATTTCATTGGATATCTGATCTCTATGGATTATTAGGATTGAAGTTAGAGAAAATAGTATATTCTGTTTTCCCTCAATCACCAGTAAGAAACCATTGCAAAGTTCAAATCATTCATTCATCAGTGATATTATACAAAGTTTCATAGATCTATAAGTATCATTCTATGCACTCATCAATACGCCCCTCCGTCCTCCTTTATGGCTGTGAGACCTGGCCATTGAGAGTAGAAGACATGTAGAGGCTGGCTAGCTGTCTTTGATCATAGCTGCCTGCGTTCTATCTCTCATGTTAAGTGGTATGATAGGGTGAGCAATATTGAGGTTAGGCGTTGAGTGTCAGGTAAGGAGGGGAAATCGATCGACGAGGCTGTGAAGCTACATCGGCTGAGATGGTTAGGGCATGCTTAGTTTAAGCCAGTAATGTAGGAAGATGTAAACTTCCTGGTTGGGATCCTCAGGATGGTAAAAACCAATGGTTGGAAACAATTGGTGATATGGCTCAAAATCGTTCTGAATTGCTAGGGCAGATGCATCCACTCCTTGTGACGTATCCAGTGAAACTATATTGTTCTTCGTTATTACTATTCCTTTTGTCTCATATCCCTGTCTACTGTCTCTATTTTGCATTTCTTCTCTTGCTTTGTGTGCTACATGGAGCGTGGCTACTTGAACTGCTGCATAAGGGTGCTAAGTTCTATGTTGAAAACAGACAGACAGTCATCAATGTGGTAGTATTCTTTTTTGTTGACTTGTAACTGACATATTATGAGTCTTTGTTCAATTATTGATTGTATGACACTTTCAAGTAGAATGTGGATTTATCACATCATGATGCGTTGCAGATTGTTAGAATTAAAAATGTCTCGACGAGTGGGGGTGTGTGCGTGTGAAGAACTCCCGTTTAGGGACCATAACAACTTGTCACTCAGTACTTAAAAAGGTTAAGTGAAGTGTGGCACATTAATCTTCCTCAGAATCTTCTGCATATATATATATATATATATATATATATATATATATATATATGCGTGAGTCGTTCAGTCGTAGAACACCTTCCAACAGCTCACATGGTCCGTAGTTCCATACCTGTCCGATTCACTCCTAAAACTCGCTAACTTATCTGGCCAAAGAGGGAAGTTTGGATGTGAGGCTAGCAACCCCACCTTGTGAGAACAACACTACCGTTACTGAAACTTCAGACCTCAAGATAGAAACTTTATGGTCCACTCCGAACGTAAAGGATATATATATGTAACTTGGATGTATGTGTTTCTTCAGGTAGAGAACATTATTTTCTGTCAATGATTAACGCCTCGGTAGCCTGTCCCAATTTCTTGTGATCATAATAGTTTTCTTTATTTACAGTCCGAATTCTTTAAGTTGAAAAAACTTAAAAACTATTGTGGCGTGTACTATTGACAAGATTTATCAGTAGTATATGGATGCAGGCTGGTAGGAAACCGCTAACATATAAATCAACATTTTAAGTCAATGGCTCCAGAGTCTGTTTATTCTCCAAATCTGGATTTAGTTTACTCTGCGGTCATGAGGTGATTTCATTGGGCAACTTTTCGTCTCATTGTTTAACCTTGGGTCAATTGCCATTCCTTTAGGACAGTATCGCCTACTGACCTAGCCAACTTTTAATGTGGTTAAAAATGGATAAATATGATGCATTTTTCCGTAATAGAAAAATTCTGCCCCCGAATTCTCTTATCTTCTGCCGTTACCTATGGCCTCTGAATAACCGATCATCTCCTCAATTGTTTTCAACGCGTCTATCAAACACTTGGTGATTTGTTTAGGTAACTGTAGGTTATTCGTTTTGTTTTAATACATCAGTATTTATTCGGAAGGTATATTATTCATCAGTAAAACGCTTCCCACTCAGATCACACATGTGATCTGGGTTCAATTCCCCTGCCGACTCAATTCTAATCCTCTTCCAATTTACTAGTCGATGGTAAACCTAGAGAAGAGGATAAAAGAGCAACATAAACACTGTTGAACAATCAAAGCCTAATGTCTGAAGCCCCCTATGTTCTACTCAAAATCCAAGGCATGAGAATAAAAATTAAAAATTAGCTAGTTTCTAATAAGAAGTGTCAATAAAATTGTGCTTGGTGCCTGTCATCAACTAATGAAACTGTATGATGCTCGCGATATATTGAAAAATACCAGAAATCATTACACATTATGTCAACTAAACTATTCAAGTATAGGTTTGTGGGGATTCGATTAATAATAATAATAATAATTTGCTTTATTCCAAAACAGTACTTGTGATACAGAATGGAGTTCTCAGCATTTTACTACAGTATTGCATCCAGTTAGTACATTATCAATAAATAAAATTGTACATAAATTAAGGAAATCTCAGTTCATTATGACAACAACATATTGGTATGTCGGTAGCAAAGCCAAAATTGAACAGAAGTGTTTGAAGGTGTTAGAAAAGTAGATGCTAGCATATTTACTGGCGTAAGCAGAAGAAAGAAACAAAAGAGCACATAACAGAGAAAGAGAGAGAGAGAAAAGGAAAAGAAAGAAAGAAAACGTTGTACCTATAAATGATGTGAGTTGGAAAGACGAGATCCACTTGTTCTACTGACTATTTAGTAAGTTAAAGGTTTCACGCCTAAGGCTTTCTTTATCGTACAGAACACGACCTAAGTAGGGTATGGTTGAGTTTTTGTACTTCCTAGTGCCAGCATATAGTTTTCTATATAGGCTTCTGGTTTTGCCTAATGAGATACAAGGGGAGAGTTGTGAATGAAGAGGGTGGTGTGAGTTAGATAAAATGGATTTAGCCCATTTTTCACTTGAGTCCATGTGCCTGTCCACCAGAATATTAACAAGCTGGTTTAGTGGGACGTTGCTTACCCTGCTGACAACCTTTAACATCCTACGTAATAAGGTATAGTCTTTCTTCAGTAGCCCAGGAAAGACTAAGGGGGAACAATAAAGAATAATAGGCAGAATGCGGGAGTTAGCGAATTGTAGGAGTAAGGGTTGGGTTATTCCAGGATTTCATCATCGGCTGACATCGGTTAGAGAAGCATTAGAAAACCAGCTGGGAGTACTGTATAGCTGGTTTGTCCTAGTTTGCGTCCTGAGTTCGAACCCCAGTAGGTGCGTACTGTTGAAGATTCTCAAACCAGGATGAAACAGCTGTCCAGTAATCCCAGATGGTTTTCCAATGGTTCTTTAACTGATGTCAGCCCACAATGAAATCCTGTAACCAACTAAACTATGTTTACCGGTCGGATGGCTGGCAGCTTGCTCGGTTATGATACATAGGCATTGGTTATATCCCAACGTATTTACAACGTATTCTTTACAGTCCATAGGGAGATCAATCGAGTAGGAGTCTCACAGGATACATCTAACCCATTAAGGTTGTTGATACGCCTTTCTGACTTGGGCTAAGAAACACGACAACTAGGTCATGGTATTCCTGATGACTGGTTGCCTCTAACATGAATTCAGTAATTCCTTATCTATCTTAACGAGGCCGGAGAGCTCCTCAGCAGGAAAGTATCTACCTTTATAGCCATAAATATTTTCTGTGAATAAAATTTACATGATGGCTGACAATCCACAATAACTAAACGTGAAAGATTATTGTCGTTATTATTATGACTTTTTTCAAATGAATCATTTAAACATAATTTTCATTTGAATACAATTGGGGTATTTGTTTGTTTGTTTTTCGCATGAAGACTAAATTTCTTTTGTGAAAAAATTTGAAAAGAAATTTTTTTCTTTCTGTTTACTAGGTGATGACTAATTCAATGTGTAGTTTTTTTTATTTTTCAATTCAAAATTCATGCATTCCTACATGACTTTCTCCAGAATATTTTATGGTGTTGTATCTGCCTGTATATCTGTCTGTCTGTCAGTGTATCTATGTGTATTTGAGTGTGCCTGTGCGTGTGTGTGTGTGCGTGTGTGCATTAGTACACTAAAATGAGTTCATCATTGATTATTAGTCACTTCGCTTTAGGCTATAGGTTAATACCTGGCAGAAAAATAAATTCTCTTTGTTGAGAGACTGAGACATTGAGGCAGCTTTAGATTATTGTTGTCAAACTAACTGGGTGAAAGAGAACTCAGGCTGTGGCAGGATTCGAACTCAACAGTTTCACGATTATACGGCTAGAGATTACTGGTGTTACGACTACATATTTCTTTTCATCTTCAGTCATCGAGAATTCAATAAACAGATTTTGAGGAATGTAACATGAAAATGAGGTCGCTTCCTCCCCCATAACGCTCCTGAAATCCAAACATTTGAATATTTCAACTGGCGAGCAATTGTGACGTAGTACGTTAGTGGTTCAGCGGTAGATTGCTTACAAGTGGTCCGGGGTTCGACTCCCAAGTGATACACTCTTAAACCTAGCTAATTAAGCCGGTAGTAAACCGGGTAATAAGGGATAATTGAACGTGTAGCTACTGACGCCACTCTACAAAAAGACACCACGGCTACTGAAAATTCAAGGTTCAAACTGAAAGATCCATGTCCCACTCTGAAAGAAAACGAACAAAAAATGATATTCAAGTGTTGCTTTGCAGGGATTTGATTGGTTTCAGGATTTCATAATGAAATGACATTGGTTAGAGGACGATTACAAAACCACGGATTAATGGACAGCTGTTTTGTCCTAGTTTGGGAGCTTTCATCAGTATCCACCCACCGAATTTCGAACTCAGGAACTGATAACAAGGCGAGCTCGTTGGAATTCATGGACCATTGGATCTGGGCCTAGTGGCTAAATGGTCTATGAGCTCGCCTTGTAGCCGGGAGGTCCTGGGTTCGAAATTCGGTGGTTGCATACTGATGAAGACTATCGAACTAGGACGAAACAGCTGTCCATTACTCTCACGTTTTCCTGTCTGTCTGTTTTCGACATAGAACTTTGCACATATGTGCAGCAGTTCAAATTGCCACACTCCATGTAGCACACAAAGAAAGAGAAGAAAGTAGAAGAAATGAGTAACAGAGACAGTAAACAGAGGTGTGAGACAAAGGAATAGTAGTAACGAAGATCAATATAGTTTCATTGGAAATCATAAGCCACAAGGAGTGGTTGCATCTGCACTAGCCACTGAGAACGATTTTGAGCCATATCACCAATTGTTTCCAACCATTGGTTTTACCGTCCCGAGGACCCCAATCAGGAAGTCTACACCTTCCTACGTGACTGCCTTAAACTAACAGTTGTAGGTTTCATTGAGTGGTACCATGTTTTGGTTTGACCGCCTCTAGCTCTTTTCCGGCCTGACCCTATATCAGCTAGCATTGCCCGTCGAAGTAGGCGATGACTAGGCATACGTAGCGCATGTCCTAACCATCTTAGTCGATGTTATTTCACAGCCTCGTTGATTGATTTCCCGTCCTTACCTAGAACTCAACCGATGCCTAACCTGAATATTGCTCACCTTATTATACCACTTCACACGGGAGATGGAACGCAGACACCTACGATCAAAGACAGCTAGCCAGCCTCTACATGTCTCCCACTCCCAATATCCAGGTCTCACAGCCATAAAGGAGACGGAGCGGACTGATGCGCCGAGAAGTATAGCCGCCCTTCAGTCAATAGCCATCTGGATATCGCGTCTACGCCGGAGATGGCGTAAACTGGCATATGCGAAACTAGCCCTCTGTATCCATGCTGAGATTTCGTCAGATATCAACCCTGTGGTCCTGTAATCGATGTCAGTTCATGATGAAATCCTGAAAGAAAGATAGATGACATATACTGACTAAAATTAACCAAGGCTTTTTATATTCTCGTGGAAATTGAAATTATTAAAATGTTTCGTGTTACTGTATAGTTTTATTTTGCATGCACTTAATTATAATATTGCTCTAACTGATTCGTCATGATCATATGTTGATGAATCGCGCTGAATTTAAAAGGAATAATGACTTCGGCTAGTTAGACCAGCTTTTCAACCCATCTTGACCTTCTTCATACTTGATTACTGAGTGGTGTCTTTAATCCCTCACGTAATAAATGTGGCTGATAACCTAGGAGTGGTGCGCGCCAATCATGTATGTGATCCGAGTTCGATCTCTGACAGACTTACTCAAGAAAACCTTCCTTGGTTTATTAGCAGTTAGTAAGCCGGTAAAAGAGAGAGAGTGTTGAACGTGGTATTAAGATCATTGGCTTTGAAACTTCATAACTTTGTGTCCAACGCTCTACTCTGAACTCAAAGGAATAACATATAGCCTGTTTAATATAGCATCTGTTCCAAGTAGCTGAGTTCTAACGACACTTATTTTGATAATTGTGATATGATATCACTTGTTTGAGTATACTTTACCTTCCCAATGGAAAATAGGGCTTCAAGCTAAAGGCTTCAAGTGTCTGTAACAGCGGTGTTTTTTTTTACGAGATGGGTTGCTAGCTTCATGTTCAATCTGCCCTGTTTACCAGTCTTATTACTGGCTTAGCGAGGTAAAGGAATGCGTTGGTAGCTCGGACTCGAATCCCGAGCGACCTGCGTGGTTGGTGAGTATTCTACTGCTGTGCCGCTGACGCATACTTTTGTTTAGTACTGTTAATGAATCTGTAAAATTATTCTAGTAATCTACTATTAAATGAACTAAGTGACTGATTTAATCTAGGTTTACGATGGTTTAAATTAAGTTACTACAAATCAGGTAGTGAACGATAGAATGAACTGTTTTGTTCGATCGCGAATCCTAAAATAAAAAAAATGAATAATCAACACCAAGATAAGATTATAAGGCTTAAATATGGAGTATTTTTTATATAATGAAATTAGGAACAGTTAGAGAGACAATATTTTTGTCTTCAAGTATTAGTTCTCATGAATTTCGTAGATTCTAAGTCATATCAGTTAGAGAACCACTGAAAACCAGGGATCATTTTTTTTCCTGGTTTGGGGGCTCCTCAGGAAAATGTACCTATGTGATACCACGGAAGATTTAACTCACGGCCTTCTCATCACGAGGTGAGCTCGTAGACCGTTCAGTCACTGGACGGAATCTACTATCCTATGAACTCTAACTTCTATTAATTCGTGGTGTACACTGCCATCAGGAGCCAATGTCACTGGCGGTTCCATTTGTATTTTATTCGAAATTTTCTATAGTTTGGTTTGTAAGGGTTAGTTTTGTTTTTACGAGTTGATCACGGATCGATATCAGCTAGAGAACCATTGAAAACCAGCGCTGGATTACTGGACAGCTGCTTCATCCCAGCTTGGGAATCATCGGCAATAAGCACCCACCAACAGACTTCGAACCCAGAACCTTCTGGTTACAAGGCAAGCTCGTATACCATTCAGCCACTGGGACCCGACTCAATGGCCAGTGCATGAATTCTAACTTCTACCAATTTGTGATTTAGCGCCGCCCGAACCAATGTCGTCGGTGGGACATCCTCCTTATATTCAAAAGAGTATCTTATTCATTATCTCTTTTGTGAAATACATCAAAACACATGAATAAATGCATAAAGTGTCTGTTACAACTGTCTTTGATTATTCATATGGTGTAGTTTATCCCATACACTGATTTGACATGTTATAGTGCTTCATTTAGGCGGCATATATGTATATAACATGGATACAGTCCCTGACCAAAATCTGCCTATGCTATTCACGCACTGAAGGCACAAGTATTTTGAGGAAGGAAGGAAGGAAGACACAACTATTCACTTATTCCTGAATAGTTCAGTTATTAATTCACTGACTATAAATTCTACTAAGATTAGTCATATACGTTCAATGTGACGTAATCAAAGCCAATTTACTTCTATAAATCTGTTTAACTGTATCAAGTAGGCTGAGTAAAGCACTTGTTACTCGCCCTAATATTCAGTACTCATTTAAAAGAAAAGGCTGTAGCATAAATAATCCGATCAGTTTGTGGAATTCCTTACTTATTTAGGTAATTTATATATAACTAGTTGATCAAAAGCAGTTAAGCTGTCAGATCACAAGAAATTCTTTACTTGTATGGTGGTAGACATGTTAAAATCCAGTAGCCAAGAGAAGAGAAAGGAGAATAAACAACGTGACAGTTACAACGCATACGCTAGTACAATCAGAGAGCATAAGGTGTAAGACAGATCTACAATGTTCTAATGACTAATACTATAATAATTACATGAAAAGAGAGAGAGTGTGTGTGTGTGTGTGCGGGGGGGGGTTAATCATTGAATCTTTGTTCCTTAAATCAACAATTCATGTATGCAATAAAAATGATGCATTACCGATACCGGAGATATATATAGAAAGTATTATTACTATTAAAATCCAAGCATAAGGAATAATTGAATTATATAAACAAAATCAGAAATTTACGTGAGTATCCTAACATAGAATGTTATTCTTTGTAGCACTTTTTGTTTGCGTACTGTATCAAAATAAGTCTTTGTATTCTACAACTATGCTTAATAGTTCAAATGTGCTTGATTGGCTTAAGAGCCTGATTCGCAGACAACAGGTCACTGATTCAAGTCCCACGCTACCTACTTCAATTCGATCAATCAGGTAGTATTAGCAGTCCTTACGTAACCCGATAAATGATAGATCTCATCATGAACTGACATTAGTTAGAGAACCATTGGAAAACCATTAGGGAGTACTCGACAGCTGTTTCGTCCCAGTTTGGGACTCTTCATCACTATGCACCCACACTGTGGGGTTCGAACCCAAACCTTCTGGTTAAAAGGCCAGCGAGCTCGTAGACCATTAAGCCACTGGAACCCGACCTAATTGTCAATGAATTCCAAATTCTACTGATTCGTGATACAGATTTAACGCACCTTCCAGGTAGTAATACAGGTGAGTAACTGCCCTCTTGCCTAACCAGGTGGATCCCGCTGGTTACGATTAGAATTACTAAAATCCTAGGTAATTTCGTCTAGTTCATCTAGACTGCTAGCGAGTAGGTAATAAATAAGCCCGGAAAAGATGGAAGTTTGTGGGTTAAAGAAAAGTAACATGTTCAAAGTGTTCAAGTTTGAAACACGATGTTCCACTGGGAACACAAAGGAATTTAAAACAAAACAATGAGTATGTTTAGGTTTAATTTCGGTGGAATAATATAGAACAGTAATCCCCTTTCTTGTATAAATATTATTTTATTCCTATTCCCCTTTGTGTGTTATTTTTGCTTTGTTCCGTTTATGAAATGTTTAACATTTTTTTAT
Source organism: Trichobilharzia regenti (assembly GCA_944472135.2). NCBI lineage: Eukaryota > Metazoa > Platyhelminthes > Trematoda > Strigeidida > Schistosomatidae > Trichobilharzia > Trichobilharzia regenti. The sequence continues at coordinate 157,216,283 of OX235262.1, forward strand.
TCTGGTCCACATACTGGTAATTTTCTTCTTGCCTAATGTTTGTTGTTGTTGTTGTTGATTTTTCCATATATCTAAACCATCTCTCTGGTTTTTTTTCCAATTTACAGGTATACGCATGTTAGATGGATATATTACTGACAGAGTTGAGGCTGAAACACTTCATTTTCGACAAGATTACATTGACATTTACTCAGGTAGTTGGGGACCTGAAGACTCAGGGAAATTATATGAAGGTCCCGGTATACTTGCTCAATCTGCATTCCAACAAGGAGTTGTCACGGTAAGTCAACTGCGTTATTATTACTATTATTATTATTACTTTTTCAATGCTTTGCAATAAAAAATTGTGTTGTTATTATATGTTAGAAGTCATCCTGCTGGAACACCCACATTGTATAAATGTTAATCTTATTCACGCACATTTGTAGGAGATATCTTCAAACTCTTAGAAATTCATGTTCCACTGAGGATTCAAATCGGCTTCACTAAGTCCTGAAGTCAAAGATATGTAACAATAATGTGTTTAAGTCATAAGAGATTTTCTGAATGACGAGACTATGTTTATGAGTTGGTCACCAGGCAACAACAAACTATACCAGTTCAGACTAACTAATTGTTTATCAAAACCTGTGAAGTAATTAAAACAATATTATTTAAACTTTACAGAAATATCCGAAAATCATTTTACTCTTCATGAATGGCTGACTATCTTCTGTATGAATTTCCCGAAGTAGTGATCGATGCATTCCATCAAGTTGACCACTAGGGAAGATGTCCACTACCGACAGCAGATAGGCGTTGTGCTCCGTCCCTGATGGAGAAAGTTTGTAGTCATAAACTGTCGGGTCCTGAATAGCTTCCTGGGCGTTAATTTTTTCTCCATGCAACATGGTTTCCTCGTTCTTTCACATTATCGAAGAGTTCCGTAGTGGGTAAAAACAGCTGTTCAGTGCTCTTTATTAATGTCCCCTTGAATGAATAATACCTGTTCCTGAATGTATTAGTATATCTTTTAATCTCTGAAAGTGTTACTGATAAATAACTATCATCAAAGTGCTGTGTATATATTTTCTCTAGTATTTAAAACAACCATGTCACTGAAGCTTGCTACTGCTAGAAGTATAGATGCCAGATTTCCTTATGTGTAATACTCATATTACAGGAATGTTCTAAACTGATGACCCCTACAGAGTTGTAAATGTCTCTCCTTATAAAATTAATTTTTGTTCTTTGGTCAAGACCACAAGTCGTAATTCCATGAATTTTAGGTCCAGATCTCATTCTTCCTTGGTGTATTATTTCATATTATTTATTTATTCCATTGCGTTCCCAGTGGAACATAGGGCTTCAAGCTCCAGCTTGAAAGTTTCTTTAGCACTGTCATTTTTTTTGCCAGATAAGGCTACTAGTCTCATGCCAACCCCCATCCCACCGTCATTACTAGGCTTACTACCTACTGAGTGCGGTTTATGAGTGTGTCGGCTGGAGGTCGAATCCTGGATCACTTGCTTAGTTGGTCAGTGAGTGATCTACCATTGAACCACTGACTCACAAGTAGGCCTTCATTTTGGTGTAATATAGTTATTCAGGTAGCACTATCACCCCCTTCATATGTTAAATTTAGTTTGTCGCCTAGTAGATAAATTTGTAAGAGACAGTTGGGTTGCGGTACGCGACTATTTTATGTTTGTTAAAGCTAACAAATGTTAGCTTTATTCTTTCAAACTGGTAAATAATGAGATTAGTATTTGTTATGCATTCAAACGAAGTTCGTACAACCATTATCCCTCCCTTGGCCTATTAAGACATAACTAACTAATGAATTCTACACCACCCCTTACTTATATTTTCAACCCTTTTCTCATCATCCCTTAATCTTATCACTTCTTCATTATAAACGTGTTTCATTTACTTCCCTTACAATTTAGCATTACGTAATCGATTCATCTGTTTTTACTAGCCTTTATCGACTACTTCCACCTGAACATTTGTTTGTTTAATCATGCTGTTTTTTTTCACTATTCGTGTTATCACAGATTGCCTCACTTTTCCATCCTTGCTATTGATAAAACCATTATTATTATTATCATTACTATTATTATGACTAATTGCACAATTTATATTCACCATCTTATTATCCTATAGACAAAGAAGCTTTTTTAACATAAGTCGTTTTCAGTAGTTCTTTTATCTGATATTATTTGTGCATGCTAATTTGCCCGTAACTCGACAACCGCCTGTATTGTATGTCTATGTCGTTGACAGTTAATGCCATTACGTAGCTACCTAAATCTTAATAGATAGATCACTATTCGAATCGTCAACTTACTGGTTGGAAGTACAATGCCTAACCCAGTCAATGGACCATGGCTCTCTGTCTTACCCTTTTAATGAAAGTAAAGATATCTTAAAGCCACTTAACAACTCCCTTTTCTACCCTCCAATGTAGATAAGATTTTTTACAAATTGATCATGGATCGATATCAGCTAGAGAACCACTGAAAACCAGGGAGTAATGGACAGCTGTTTCATCCTAGTTTGGGAATCATCGTCAGTACGTACCCACCACAGTGGGGTTCGAACCCAGGACCTTCCGGTTACAAGGCCAGCGAGCTCGTATATCATTCAGCCACTAGGACTCGATTCAATGGTTAGCCCACGAATTCAAACTTCTACCAATTCGTGATTTAGCGCGACCCCAACCATTGTCGTAGGTGGGACATCCATCCTTTACACGTGGGATCTGGATGGACCTCACTGGTCACGACTTCTTACTAGAACTCCAAGAAAACTTCATCCTGTAGCAAGTCAACAGGAGTACTCCATTGCTGGTTTTCAATACTTCTCTAACTGATATCAATCCTTGGTCAACTCGTAAAAAACATAACTAACCCTTACAAACCAAAGTGTAGATAAGATTAATACTCTAAGCATATACTGCACAGTGAAATACATATACTTTACCAACAACATGAGCATTTTTCATAAAGTCAATTTCTTAAACAGTAAATTATATATAATTCCCGCATGTTATAAACTATAAGATTTAGTTTCCATTTTACACTGTAAATTATACATATTTTTATTTTTTTTAATTTATTCTTTTCTTAAAGATTTTGTCAATCTTGTAGACATAATATATTTCTTTTAAAAACTTTTATGGCTCAAAAGTAGTTTAACAATAGGAATGAAGTATTTCAATTTCTTATCAAAATTTCAACCCTTTTTGTGTATTTCATGCATTTATTCCCCTCTAATGAATTTGAATAAAGCAAGAACAAAAGTGGTGGTTTGTGCAGAATAAAATGGCACCGTTATTTATTTCATTGGCTTCTCATCAGCTGCTTACATGCCGAAGTCATTATTAAGTATATCGCCAGAAATAATTTAACATACTTTCACAGAGTTCATTTTTAAACAAAAATCAATCAATATATGTATACAGTAATTATATATATATATATATATATATATATATATACATTAACGGCATAGAGGTTGAAAATGCATCTAATGTCAAGTACCTTAGGCTGAGTTTTTCCATTGATCTTTCCTGGTCCTCCCACATCTTGCTAGTTACTAGAAAGATGTTTCGCCTAACGTTTACGTTAGGAAGTTTAGGCAGTCTGGTATAAAGCAGTCTTTGCTTTCTCAGTTTGTCAATTCTTGTTTAATCTACCCATCCCCCTTTACTGCTCTCCATTAATCTTTCCTGGACTACTTAAGAAAGACTTCGGTTTGTTGAGAAGGGCAGGCACTAAAAGCCGTTAGTAGGGTAAGTGGGATATCGTTAAACCAACCGGTTAACACTATTGTGGATAGACATATAATGTCATGTAAGCAACTAACGAATACTATATTATCAGAACCTGTGCATCCTCTCTATACGCAGTTCTCTCCTTGCATTTCATCAGGTAGAACTATAAGCAGCTATAGGAGGCTATATGCTAGGACTACCAAGTACAAAAACATCACAATACTATATCTGGCACAGTTGTTATGTGATGAGAAATCCGTTAGGTATGACATTATCAACTTACTGCGGCACTCTGACAAATAGTCCCATTAGTTTTTGTTTTCCTTTCTTCGTTACTATTACACTGTTGTTCACATCTCCTATTACACACTAATTTTATATTTCATTGTTTAAAATGTAAACGCAACGCTGTTCTTTTGTTTATTTATTTTTTATTTGTCTTTTATTTTTTGGCGTTGCTTTTTGATTTTTGATTTTAAAAATCTTATAAAATTTATGAGGTAATTAGATGCAATATATTGTAATGCACGCTGAAAATTCCATACCTGTCCCACAAATACTGTTTGGAATAAAGCTGTCAATTATTATTATTATTATTACATATATAATATTGAACACTATTCCGAACAATAATGATCATACACAATGGAAACTTTTCAGCATTAAGCATTCAGATGAAAGAGAGATGAAAATATCCAGTTACCAGGGCAAAGAAAGACTGATAACTGCTCCTTTCTGTACGCATAAATCAGGTTTCAGGCGCTTGATGGAAATGTCTTCAGCAAACTTGAGGAGAACTGAACTCTTTTGCTTATTGATAATTTTGAACGACTTTTCGACGACCACCTCCTGACCCGTGTCAAAGAGATGCCTGGCAATAGCACTTTTTAAAGCACTAGTTCCATTTAGAGGTAGGCTTTTAGGTATATGTTCAGAAAATCGGAGGCATGAACTTCTCTCTGTTCTTCCAATGCAAATGCTCCCGCAGGTACATGTAAATTTGTATATACAGTTGGAGTTAACATGAGAAGGATGTCTATCGATTTTTGATTGCACCAGAGAAGAGCAAGTTGTTCGATAGACGGGACGAGCTTAGCTAAAGCATAGGCTATGGCTAGAGACGTCCTCATTCTTCTGTTGACAAGTGCTGTAATATTTTCACCCTTAAAATCAAGTTGAATGTTTTTGTTTTTTGCTAAAGAGCAAATTTAGCTAGTTGATTTTTAAGAAGTTGACTGATTTCAAGGTGGTTTTTACTTGGTATGCACTTAAGTGACTCAGATGTGTTTTAACTCTTTCTGGGAAGACGTTTACCAGACACATGTGTCACAGTGAAAAAAAGTAGAATTTCAACATTGATCATGACCTAACTTCAATAAGAGTACAATTGAAAACCACGAAGTACTGGAAAGTTGTTTGTTCCTAGTATAAGAGACTTTTCATCAATGCATACTTATGACCCTACTGGGAGTTGAATCCAGGGTCTTCAGGTTTCAAGACGAGCCCATTGATCATTCAGCCATTGTGTTTGAATCCATTAGCTTATTGACTCTAATTTCTGTCAGTTTGTGCAGTTGGTTCGTAATCTGTAAAATCCCTGCGAATCACAAAAATAACTGCCTAACAGAGTTGATTAATCATAGTATCCCATACAGTCCAACAGAAGGTCAACTACAGGCCCGAACAGATCCTCATTGGTAAAGTCTCTGACTGCAGCGCTATGTGAGACATGGTTTCAATTTCAAAAGGGACATGAATCCTTCAAGATTGCAGATACGCCGTTCTGAATTGTAAGTCCCAGTAAGCATACAGCCTAGACTTAAGGCACTGTGATGACGAACCGCCTAGAATGGTGGCCTCATTACAAACTTGACTGATGATAAAATTCAGTCTGCACCAAATATCAAGGACTAGACACATGACACAAGTTGACGCCTATTTAAAGTAGTCAGTTGATTTGATTTTCAAATAAGTTATGTTGTCTAGTTAAGTTGTTTGTACAAATCTCTGTTTTTGGAACGTTGAGAAACACTGTCAATTCATGAGCATGATAAATACTCTCCCCAGTAATGTCTAAGTATAAAGTCTGTCACAATAATTACACCATTTATTTGACATTTATTTTCTACTTACTTTTCAACTTCTTGTATTTTCGTTTGCTATTCTAGTAGAAGTTTAATGAGAAACTATACTAGAAAGCTAAAAGACACACCTCATTCAATGAATCTTTTAATTCTTAAGATTCACTCGGTCATAAATTTCATGCGACAAAACACAAGTAGAGAATATGAGCGGGCGACTCACACACTTTCATAACTGTATTAAACAACTTAGTTTCGTTTCGTTGTATATTTTAATTTCTGAGCGTATTTTGCCCACTCATATATATTGTTCAGTTGCTTTTTACTAAACAACATTTCTTCTACATGCGTTGGTCGTACAGCGGTAGAGTGCTCGCCGACTACGCAGGTGGTCCGGGGTTCGATCCCCGGCCAACAATGCACTCCTTTACCTCGCTAAGCCAACAATAGGACTGGTAAAGAGCTCTAGCTTGAATCCCTATGTTCCACTGGGAACTTTAAGGAATAAAAAAAATTTCTTCTACATATACTACCGTTAACTATCATTGAATAAACATAGTCTAGAAACCATTGAAACGAAAAGGCTCTAGGTAGCCATCTCTTCCTACCTTGGGAATCTTTAGAAGTGTTCATCTATGCCCTCACTAGGGGTCGAACTCAGGAACTTAAAGTTACAAGGCGAGCTCATCGACCATTCAATCATTTGGTTGGAAGTCAGGATCCACCATGATTTCTTAATCCTCTCACTTTTATGATATTGTGATATCACCAACCTTGTTCTATCAGTAAACATTCACTTTACAGTGACACGCTGTAGCCAACCAAGCAGTCTTTGTCATTAGAACTTCAGAACATCTATCCACTGGCCATTATTGACTTGGAGATGGATATTTAGATGTTTAGGTTTTGCACGGATTAGGATTAGAATGAATTAATCTCAATGTATATGCGTCGATGGCATAGCGGTTAGGACGCTCGCCGACCATGCACGTGATCTGGGTTCGATCACCGGCCACCGACGCACTCCTTTACCTCGCTGAGCCAGAAATAATGGTGGTAAAGAGGAAAGGTTGGGCATGAGACGGCTAGCAACCCCATCCTGTAAAAATAAACGCTGCTACAGAAACTTCAAGCCCCTAGCTTGAAGTTCTATGTTCCACTGGGGAATGTGAAGGAAAAAAAATCTCAATGTAGCATATCGTTACAAACCAAAAATCAATTAGAGGATCATTGAAAATCAAGGTAGTATTGGACAGCTGTTCCGTCCTAGTTTGCAACTCTTCATCATCAGTAGTCTACATCAAACAGTTGTTAGACTATCCGGGAATGTTTCATTTACCTTGACACTCGTCTAATTTTTGACAGCTCATCTCTGTTAACGCTTACAACATATTTTAAATTCGTAGCACTTTTTTTTTCCGTCGTTTTAATTGTATTTAAATATTGAAATTTTATTTCATTCAATTTTATTTTTAATGTGGAAATATTTGTAACACAAAATGTTTCTATAGCAGTTATCTTAAAATGCCTGTCAGTCTGTAGAGTAAAACTTTTTTATAATTTGTCTACAAACAATGTAGTGAATAAAACTTAAATAAATATAAGGGTGTTGCTTTTTTTGTTTTGTTATAGTTCTTTCCCTTTGGGTTTAAATTATACTATCCTCGTTATCACGAAGTGAATTAGTCATTTAGAATTTTGCTGTTTACGGAGTAAAAAACTTTAATTCCTGTTTTTTTGTCTCTCACTGACTCTCTCTCACACACCCTCTCTGCTTCTGTCCCTGCTATTTTAGCAGCCTGTTTCATCCCCATCTGGAACTCTTTGGCAGTACGCACCCGATGGGGATTGAACCCAGGACCTTCAGGTTACAAGGCGAGCTCGTAAGCCATTCAGCCACAGAGACCAGACACAATGGCCTATGATTTCTAACTACTGCCTATCCATCTTGTAACCAGGGGGTCCTAGGATTCGAAACCCAATGGATGTATACTGGTGAAGAGTCTTGAACTGGGACAAAACAGGTGTCCATTGCTCCTGAGTATTTCAGTGGTTCTCAAATTGGTATTAACTCGTGCTTAAACTTGTAACACTGGAAGTATTCAGTGTTGGAATCGGCACTGACAAAATTCTACTTGTTAAACTAGTACTGTAGACACTTAGCCAAGGAACTAGACATTATGATACTGTTGACTTTTTTCTTCAATGATAACTGTCAAAGTTAAAGTAACTGAAACCCCTTTTGTGAGTTACTATCCACTAGTTGTGTTTACCAATCGATATAACAATCTTGGAGCTAGCTACAAGCAAAAAAACTCACTTCAGAGGTCTTCTTAGTCTTCTGCGTAATGCATCTTCGTTTTTTCTTTAAATCTGCTATCTTCAGCTTTTTTCCAATATTTTGAAGCTTAAGTTCCACACGTCATCACATTGAACGTATTTCAGTTAAAATATTAGTTTCCATATTAATTCAGAGATTACTGTAGCTGTCAGCTCTTCAGATTTGTTTTACCCGAGACAATAAATTAATCGATATGATAAGCAGCAGATCTATCATTCAGCAGCACAATGTATCGGTAAATTAGTCGGTGATCGATACAGAACTTATGTGGAACAATTAACTAGTAAGGTTATCACGGCAACGACTCTACCACTATCGATCTAATTATTGTGTACTTAATAATAATTTGAATATCTCTCATTAGTATTACAGCATACATACGTAAAGGTTAGTTATCAAGTGGACGGTGTCTGTGTCCTTGAAGAGATACATATATATCTTGTACAATGTATCATTGACGCTTGAAGTCTATTGGTTAATGCCATTCATGAATAATATCTCGTTATTGTGTTGGTGTTGTATATCATATCATATCCAACAGCATTGTGCAGTTATAGAATGGCATGCAAATGAAGTGTATTCATGACTGTTTTTCTATTTTTTGATCTCTTGAAGGTGTCAAATAAAAGTAATTGCTTTATTTATCGAATTGCTTAAGGTTACATAAGAGTTGATTAGAGAAAACAGAGTGGTATAATTACTTCACAGTTATCCAATAATTTTCCACGTGAAGTAATCTGTAAAATATTGCACTAGCTTTTGATCTGACACTTTCGACTAAATAAGGCAGCTGAGAGTAGCTAATAACTATTGCTTTTTTCTTTTCCATTCATTTGCGTTTCGAGTGAAATATAGAGGGCTTCAAGCTTTAAAGTTTCAGTAACGGTTGCTAACCTAACATCGAACTTTTCCCTTTTCTAGCTTACTATCTGCTAGCAAGCTAGACTAGCTTTAAGAAGTGCGTTAGCTGAACGAATCATCGATGCAAACAATGGGTTATAACTTCATAATTATTCGAAGAATGGTGAGTCTGTGGTGGAATACCACCAAACATTCAAGTAGTCTGAATTTCGATTGCTGGCTGACTCACTCTTACAACTCGCTTGGCCGGTATTAAGCCCGGTAAAGAGGAAAGGTTGAGCGTTAGACTAGTAAACCCACTCTGTTAAAACACATCCGCCGAAGCCAAAAGCCCTATGTTCCTCTAGGAACACGAAATAATAAAACAAAGTAATGATGGTAATATCCATAAAATGCAATCCTTATGATAATATCATGCTATGCAATGTATCGGTTGTTAAAATGGAATAACTTCCTGTGCATAGTGTGTTTAACTGATGTAAGAGACACTAGACACATCTTCTTTTCAACTGAAGGGTATGTTTGGGCATACTATCTATCATCCAGTGACTTGGTTACGCTTTTCCACGCCTATAATTTATGTCAGTACTAATTTAGTCAGCGAGACATACAGATGTTTGTTATGACGGAGCGTTACAGGATTACGGTTCGTTCAGCTTGACTAGAATTCGCCTCTAGAACACTACACTATAACCGAGTAATCACTTGAATATATCTTTCACATTGAGATGTATACAAAAGTCAAACTGGCAAAAAACTATGACGACTGACGACAACAACAGGAGCAACAATTTCTGTTAAACAAAATACATGGCATCTCATATTTACAAAACCTCAGGAATTTAAGCAATCCATAGACGAATCAAAACTGTCCAATAAGGATTACATGTCAGTACACACATCGATCATTACTTCACGACAAACAGATTAGCTTGTCCCTTCTAACAGTGTTATCCCGGAAAACTTTGGTTTATCAACACTTAGAAGAGAGATTAATTTTGAATCAGAACTAATTAAGCATGCTAAGCATGTGTTAGATTTTATATTTATAAACTCGGAATATTTGTGAGAATGCTACTGATTTCAATTTAGTCGTCATGAATTAAATAAATATCTAAAAAATTAGGAAGCACTTAAGAATCCTTTTTTTCCCCCCTTTACTGTAAATAAGACTCTTCAATATTATGGTGTTACTATCGCTTCTTTTTTAAAGTACAATTGATAACCTTTCAGTATAATGATCACTATGTCAAATGTAGACGTTTGATACTTTCATATTGTCTTTATTAGTACTACTCGTTTCTTTGTGTACCAAGTGGGACATAATGCTTCACCAGAACATTTCCATTCCACTCTGTTATCTGATGTCATTTTCACCTGACTCCAGTATTTCCTACAAGCTCTCATTTCCTCTTCATATCATCCTCTTCAATATCACGCTAGGATCTATATCTAACTCGTCACTTTTCGTTTGGGTTGCGTTCTCAGGTGTTGCATGATGTCACTTGAATGTGTCACCTCAGCTCATGTCCAATCCATCTCCATTTCAGGATTTTATCATGAACTGACATTGGTTAGAGGACTATTGGAAGACCACTGGGGAGTACTCGACAGCTGTTTCGTCCTAGTTTGGGGCTCTTCATCAGTAACCACACACCGCCAGGGTTCGAACCCACGACCTCCTGGTTAAGTCACTGAGACCTCATCTAATAGCCAGGCCATGAATTCCAACTTTTGCCAATTCTCAATATAGGGTGCCCGCTAGCTCAGTTTCATCGATGGTGAGTATTTGTCCTCACACCCGACTTGCTGTACCACACTGGCCACGACTTCCCAATAGAACCCAGATAAATACCTACCTGAATAGGACTAGTTTATTATCATTTATTTACTTATTTAAACGCATTAAAACTTGGTACTATATGGCACCAAGAAAGATGCGCCACACAATAATAATAAAACAACATAGATCAAAAGAAAAAAAAAGAAAGAAGAGAAAAATATATATATATATATATAAGTAAAGAATGAATAAAGAACTTCATCTGGAAGGAAAATAGTCGTGCTTAACAAGTTCAAACAGTATTCGTTAACTATCATCGGGAAGGGAAGAAAGAAGGAAACTGCAACACGTGTAATAGCACGCGATAAGTTTCATTGCTTGTTTTTTACCAATAACCGCTACCTTGTCGTGGTGGTCGGGCTTGAATACCGTAATGACCCAACAGGCTAAACTGACGGGGACTCATGTCCCTGCAGGTCCTACCATGTCAGGAAGGTTGTTTGGATAGCGGTTAAACCAAAAGCAGTTACCATGGGGTACATGGGCTCCAGTATCCAATCGGATCAAATGGCGTATGAACCCATATGGGTCACCTACCGGAAATCATGGAAATGCAGCTGCTGACGCTGCTCAGCTGCCTTGCGGATCAGACTCCAAGTCAAAGGCTCGGGGGATGATCCCTTAATAAAACCTCCTGCTTCGGTCTGGGCGCCCGGGCAGTATTTCAGCCCTCACACAATGAACTGAATAGAACTAGTCCCTAGTGAGCATCAGATTGATATTGAAGTGTTGGTTTGTAGGGATGTGATTAGCTTGAGGATTTCATCATGAACTAACATCGGTTAGTCCTCACCAGTGGGGCAGGTATAAGGACAAATACTCGCCAGAGATGACATTGGCGGTCACGCTATGTCTGGAATTGGCGGAAGTTGGAATTCATGACCTGGCCACTGGATGGAGTCCCCAGTGAGCTCGCTGGGCTTGTAACCAGAAGGTCCTGGGTTCGAACTCTGGCGGTGGGTGCATACTGTTGAAGCGTTCAAAGCACTAGGACGAAACAACTGTCGAGTACTCCCTAATGGTTTTCCAATAGTCCTCTAACCTATGTGTTAGTTCAAGATGAAATTCTGAAGCCGATTAAATGCCTGAATACTATCTCCACTTCCTTCAGCGTATTCGTCTGCTAGAGTTCACTATACTGCCAGAATTCCTTGTTCCTTATCCTTTCTGGCCAGCTATTTAATTTTTACTGTCGAGCGAAGACATCTGTTGATGAAAACCTCCGATTTACCGATTTTCCAATATACTCATAAAATAGACGTGGTCCTACTCAATTACAAAAAATGTAAACATGGTTACATATTACTAAAAAGTCTAACAAATAAGAGACAACTGATCACTTTCTTTTGATTATTTCTTCATGTAAACTATTTTGAAATTAATGTTGAATTTTTACAACGAAGTGAGATTGTTATTGTTGTTGTTTATTATTATTTTTTTATTTTGAAAAATTCAAGTTCTACTTATGGTATCAACAATTTTGTTTTGTTTCTATAATGAAACATTATCTATCTGATTATTATTTGAGGCGGCTGATTGAATGAAATCAGATAAAATATACTGTATGGCGATCAGTTGACGATAATGGTGATGACGATCCTAATAGATAACATTGTGTTGTATTATTACTATTATATCCTTTAATTCCTAGAGGAACATTGAGCTTCAGCCAAGAGTCTCCACTACCTTCGATTTTCTGCCAACGTTTTCACCTTGCTCCAAGTCTGCACACATGCTTTCATCTCCTCCCTACATGACCTCCTCCAAGTCACCCTTGCACTGACGACCAACTCATTCGCCGCTTCCCATTCGGGTTCCACTCGAGAGATGGTTTGTCTAGTGATGTCACTTGATGGTTTCCTCAGAGTATGGCCAATCCAATCCAACTCCATTTCTTCCTGTCTATTTGTTTCACAATCGGTTTCTGGTTGGTTCGCTCATTGCCAGAGATCCCTTCCTGTTGCTGATCTTTTATGGCCGGTCATCTGATCTTGTGTATTATTGAGCGAAGACAACTGTTAATGAAGGTCTGAAGTTTGTTTGATATGCTCTTTATGACCCGCGCCAAGTCTCTGATCTGTATAGTGAGTAGCACTGACTGACTTTACATTGGAGTTGAAAATCCGAGTCTTATTTTTGATTCTGAGTGCTGTTGACCTCCACACAGACTTGAGAGTAATGAAAGCTTGTCTTCCTTTTCCGATCCTTGCTTTGATATCCTCGTCAGTTCCATCGGCCTGTAGTTGAAACGATGCTTCCCAGATAGGTAGGTAAAGGAGGTCGCTTCTTTCAGGTTCCTCCCATTTATGCTGGCTGATTGTTGTCTGTTGTTTTTGCTGTGGCTGTTGGTGTTGGCCAGGAATCTTCATCATTGTGTTGTATTATATTAGAAACCTAAAATGAATTGTGCGCCTTATGAATGAATAATATTTATTGATTTTTGTAGAGAGAGAGAGAGTGGTCAGTGATTTGAAATGTCAAACAAAGTGTAACTTACAAATAGGACAGTAAAACGTTGTTGATATTCCTCTCTACCTCTACACATTTGTTTGTTTGGCTTCGTCCTCGTCGTTGCCCCTTGCCCCCTACCCCTCGACCGTTTGTTTAAATTCACTTATATATTAATTCTCTAAAAAGTGGGAAATGCAAATGAGTAATATCACTATGTGTGTGTGTAATTGCTAGATATCATTTTTGTTTAATTTTCTTTCATTTTAGGGTTTTAGTTTAAAACATAAAGAAAACAAACAGAAGAAATTTTTAAACTTGTCTTTTATTGCATTGTTTTCAAAAAAGTGGTGTTTATGTGTTTGTTTTTTAAAAATGTCTGTTTACATGTGGGTGTGTGTGTGTGGGTGTTTGTGTGATATATCTATCTATATACACCGTCGATTACACTTAGTCTTGTATTTAATGTTTTCGCTAGTAAGTGGTTGTTTATCATCATGATTTGAAAGAAATATCTTTATTTTCAGGTATCGTTTTGTAACGATTCCATATCGAGTTCAGTTTAACTTGTGGATTAATCATCCTTGTTGGGGGTGGGTGAGGTGGGGTTATGGGTGTGTGTACTGCTGAAAAGTTGCGAGTTAGGATGAAACAACTGTTCAGAACCTTTGGATATTCAATGGTTTTTTACCTGACGTTGGGTTCGTGATGATGAATTCGAACTTTAACAAAAACCAGAGCATAGAGCCAATTTCATCAGAATTAATGACTGGACATGTGCGTCGGTGGTTCAGTGGCAGAGTGCTCTCCAGTCACCCAAATGGTCTGATGTTCGACCCTCGGCCGATTCGTTCACAACATTATTATTTTTATTTTCATTTTATTCCTTTGAGTTCCCAGTGGAACATTAGGCTTCAGGCTAGAGCTTTGAAGATTCAGTAGCAGTGGATGAGGTTACTGGTCTCACTTGAAATCTCTCCTGTCTACCTGCCTTATTACTGGCTAAGTGAGGTAAAGGAATGAGTCGGCTGGGGGTCGAACCCTGGACCACGACTTCGGTGGTTGGTCAGTGTTTTACCACTGAACTACCGACGCACACATTCACATAATGACAGAGCCACTGACTGGGCATTTACACATTAGTTTTCAGGAGAACTGAACGCAACTATCCGTGCTTCTTGTGAGACGGGATCAGCATTTAGTAACATCCTGTGGTGCAACTACTCGAGAGCCTTCTCCCTTGATGGATTAATCCAGTAGTAAACCCAGTCAACAGAGGGAAGGTTGGGCACAAGGATAACAGCCCAGTGTTATCGAAACTTCAAAGCTGAAACTTGAAATCCCATGTCCCATTAGGAATGTAAGGGAATAAAGCAAGTAAAGTAACGATTAGACATAAGATACCACACTAAAAATAATGAATACGCATACATAAACCTTAGAAATCAATTCAGTACGATTTATCTGTGCGCGTATATAGTTTCACATCACGGGATTATATCGGTGTACTTGAATCAAAACCATAAACGATTGTCAGGTAAACAATATTTATTTTTCTAGTGTGTTTAATAGTGCTATGAGAGAGATGATGGTTTATAATATTTGAATTTCAATAGGGATAGAACCACCCAGTCAGCTAGGTAAAATCTGATAACCACCACACACGCAAACACATAGCCGACTGTACTTATATGTATATAGATGGTTTTCACTAAATTCCTTTGTTCCTGTTCACAGGTAGTGAAGATAATAGTTAATTATTCTTTTTATATTGCATGGAGGACTTCTTCATGAGCTGACATCAGTTAGAGAACCATTGGAAAACCAGGTGAGAGTACTGGGTGGCCCGCCCGGTGGCCAGCCACCGGAGTTCGAACCTAGGACCGTCTGGTTACAAGGCGAGCTCGTAGACCGTTGAGCCACTGGGACCCAGCCCAACGGTTCTTGAATTCTAACTTCTGCTAATTCACGACATAGCGTGACCATTTCGCAATGTCTTCTTCGATGAGCTACTGCCTCATCTTTGACCTGCTGTACCCTACTGGTCACGGCTTCCCACTAGAACCCTAGGTTAACGGCCTGAATAGGGCCAGTCGCTAGTGAGCATCAGATTAATTTTCAAGTATTGGTTTTGTAGGGACTTTGTTTGATGTCAGCTCATGAAGTAATCCTCAATGCAATCAAACAAAATCCCTTGAAAACCAATACTTGAAAATTATTGTATGTAGTTGAAAAGAACCAACGAAGTATGACGATGTCATATTATGCCTTTTGAATTGTTGTTCATTAATGTTGCTTCCTATCTCCCGTGTGAAGTGATATGAAATGCTGCTTATTATAGAGTGTGCTAGGT
Source organism: Trichobilharzia regenti (assembly GCA_944472135.2). NCBI lineage: Eukaryota > Metazoa > Platyhelminthes > Trematoda > Strigeidida > Schistosomatidae > Trichobilharzia > Trichobilharzia regenti. The sequence goes on from OX235262.1 coordinate 157,231,967, forward strand.
AAGGAGGGAAGGTCAATCAATCAGACTGTAAAGCTATATGCCAAGCCACCGCTTTCATGGATGAAAAACATTGGCTGATTTTGGACTTAGACGCGGGATGAGTTAAATATGGTCAGATCAAAATCTGGAATCGACTGACCTATGAAATTTTTGACAATTGATTTAAGTCAGATATGTAGGAAGGTGTAGACTACCTGGCTGGGGATCGTCGAGACGTTAAGAACCATTGACCTTGAGACTGTTTATTATATGGCTTAAAATCGTTCTGAAAGACACAGAAACATTCAGTCTCCGCGTAATCACCTAAATTCGTTAAATCCAGTTGTTTTTCCATGTAATTATTCTGTCTCTCGCACATTGATGCCCGTTGTAGTCCTTATAAATTTCGTTTTTATTTTGTCGTTTTTGTTTTGTGTGCTTACACCTACTGTAAGGAATCATAGATTTCATGGAGGATTTCACCACGAGCTGATATCAGTTAGAGACGAAACAGCTGTCCAGTACTCCCAGGTGGTTTTCCAGTGGTTCTCTAACTGATGTCAGCTCGTGATGAAATCCTCCATGCAATCAAACAAAATCCCTACAAAATCAATACTTGAATCATAGATTTGTTTTTGTGTGTATATACTTTTATATTCCCCTAAAAATGTTAATTCCTTGTAAAGTTGATTTTATTATGTCTATTTTACTATTCAATGGGTGCTATTCTCTTACGAATTACATCTTAATGCTATTATCATTAATTTTGGATTTAACCAAAAGAATGCTCACCTATTTTTTGCGTGTGTGTGTGTTTGTCATATTCTTCAAAATCTATCCCAGTGACGATAATTATTTTTCCACGAAGTAACATGTAGGCGTTACTCAACAGCTGCTTGCATTTCCGTCCAGTTTAAAATGAACCAGACTTATTGCATTTCACGGCTGAAATCTCAGTAGATGGAGTGGGGGTCGAACTCGTGACCCCCTGGCTGCGAAAGTCAAGCGCCCAGATCAGTAAGCCACAGTCCCACCCAAAGGAAAATTCACTTTAGAGTATATATATATATATATCTTAGGTGTGTCCATTTGGGAGGTCACCTCTTCTTCAGTCAAAAGGCAGTATATCTGTGTGTGTGTGTGTTCGAGTGAGCGTGCACATATTGTAGATCTCATTTTCTTCAAACTGTTACACGTTTTCATTGATTTTCTCCTCCTTCTTTTAATTTTAAAAGGAAACAAAGAGAAATGCTGCTATTATTTCATTTTGTATTCTATAGCTACTGAGTGACAGTAGTGGACAATTAACTTCGGTAGGAGTGCAAAGTACAGCAGTCGTTGAAGTGTTGTGTTTTTATAATATATATATATATATATATATATATATATATATATAAGCAAGACAAATATTTCAGCGAAGAGGCTCTGTTCGGTGAATTCATTTCCCACTTTAGCTGTACATTCACATTTATATACAGTTTTTTCATGGAAGAGGGAGATAACAAAAGTGATGGGTGGTCACAAACATAATACAAGTGTTGGTTTACAGGTATTTGATTGGCTACTGGATTTTTTTCGAGAGCTGACATCCATAAGAGAACCGTCGGAAAACCACTAGGGAGTACAGGAGAGATGTTTCTTCCTAGTCGGGGTCTCTTCATAAGTACGCACCCACCGGGGTTCTAACCCAGGACCTTCTGGTCACAAGTGATCTCGTAGACCATTAAGTTACTGGGACCCGACCCAAAGGCCTATGTATTTTAACTTCTGTCCAACACTCCCAGGTTTTTGAATGGTTCTCTATCCAATGTCAGCTAATGATGAAATCCTGTAACAAACATTCAATGAATGAGCTGTGATCAGGATCCACACAGGAACGAAGGAAAATGTGGAATCATGTATGAGTTCTAAAGAAATACATGATTTATAGGCCGTAAGAAAAATGGATAGACAAAAATCAACAAGGTTGTTACTATGATAGTAGTAGTAGTAGCTGGTTGGATTATTTTCTATTGTATGGAGGTCTCTGGCTTTTCTAACTGAATGGCTACAACTCTAGCAATGCAAGGGAGACGAAAGCGTATTGCCTTTGACTGGTTGTTCTTCACTTTGTAGGTTACCGTAAAGAAGACATTTGTTAAGACGGAATGACCACTGTGTTGATATGGTGTTCGATTATTGCACTCCTTATAGAGCGACTACTATCTTTTTGCAGCCATGCAGCATAGTGTTCCTGAACACCTTTAGACAGGATATGCCTCGAGCGACTAATGTACCTTACTCCGCAAAAATATGTGAAGTGATGTGAGATCTTGTCCTTTGGATAACTGAAGAAAAATACTCTTAGCGTTGTTGCGAAGAAAATTATTCTCAAAGAAGCTGAAATTCTCCTTTTAAGGACATCACTGATTAGGCCACCTTTGAAGTTGCGATTCATGTAAAGTTTCTTTTTTGACACAGATGACATCTCTTGTTTTTTAATTTTCGGCCTGATGTTCTTGTCAATAAAGCTTAGTGGATATCCATTTTGCAAGAAGATTTCTTTCAAACATATATACGTGCTACTTTCCAATGACTGCTTTGAAAGTACTCAAACATCTGCTTTTTCCTCTTTTGATTTATCAGTATTTTAAATGAATAAGAACAGGACTGTATGAGTGAAAACCTTATACCTGAGAATGACTTCATTTGCAGATACGCAGGAAAAATTAAAAAAGACGGTTGCTGCGATAAAAATTCTCTTCCCAACGAAATCATCAACTGGGCTGTTTATCTGTGTATGTATACAGTAAAAAGGGTGAGAAAATTCCAAAACTGTTTTCGGCCGAGGGGCAAATTCTAACGAATAATGAGATTACAAATAATAATGAGAAAAATAAGCGGGAAGTTCGTATAAATTTAACGCAGTCGGATAATAATTATTCGTAAAGTTGACTGTTTACGATGGCCATAGTAAAGACAATGGTATTTCTTTTAATGAATGGCTATACCCAGATGCCTTGATCTCGCTCCCTTTGATCGGATCTTGTATAGGACTTTGAAGGATTTTCCAAATGAAACTGAATAGCATTAGTTCACAAGATGTCTTGTTACCGAGCTATAGACATACATACGTTATCCTTTACCTAGTCAGGTCGAGTGTGTTTTACAAGTAGGCGTACTGTACGACCAATGTACAGAGTTTTCCAGAAGCAATTGAACTAGTATATGTCAATTCATTTTGATTTCTTTACCATTAAGACATTTTTGCAATGATTTTCACCTCCCCTTTTTCTTTATTTTTGTTTTTTAGGGTCGAAGAGGTTTTGGCAATATTTATGTATGGGCATCAGGTAATGGTGGTTCGTTAGATGATTCATGCGCTTGTGATGGTTATTCAAGTAGCCCGTTCACATTGTCTGTAAGCGGTGTCAGTGAATCGAATACACGTCCATGGTATTTAGAGAAATGTTCATCCACTTTAGTCAGTACTTATAGCAGTGGAAGTCCTATGGAAAGAATGATTGTGAGTTTTACAGTTTTGTTATTTTACCTTTATTTTTTTTATTTTATTTCCTATAAAGACTTTAAAGCATTAGCTGAATGGTATAAGGATAGATAGATAGAAGAAACTATTCTGTCCTTGAATTGATTGTATAAATGTTCGTGCGTATGGGTTGTTCACTGCTCAGTGATATCGACTCCCAACCAAACTAACTCTGTTTGTAACCGTTATCCCGGACGTTCATCTTTATTAAGGGCTCTAAAGAACCGGTATTCATTCCTTCGCAATCCGATTGGAACACATGGCTTCAAGTTTTAAGGTTTTCAGTTTCAGTAGCGGTGGTGTTTTTTCTCGGGGTCAGGGGGGGGCTGGTAGCCTCATGCCCAACCTTCCCTCTTTGCCAGGTTCCCTACCGGCTTAATTAGTAAGGTTTAAGAGTTAATCAGACGGGGGTCGAACCCTGAACCACTAGGGTGGTTGGCGAGCATCCTACCATTGAAACCACTGACGCGCCAGTATACTGTGGATGAGATTTTAGCCTAGTGGTATCAACAAATGAAACCTCGCCAAATATATTAATTATTTTTTGATCTTTGTGCTTATCAGCGTTAACGTATTTTCGTATGTAATGGTTTAAGCATTGAATGAAAATTTCCACCTAGAATTTATCCTCGTATTTCTATGAGTAAGTGTACTATTATCTGCAAGGATTACATTTATATAAATTAATTTCTAGATGTTCCCGCGTTTAATATAGTTGAAATTCGTTTTGTCTGTTCACATCTCATTATATTAGCTCTTTCTATCTGTAAATCCCCTTGTCTCAGGTAGACAAGTAAACAGTTTGCACTTAGATGATATTAAATGGTTGGAGGCAATCGGCAGGAAGCCTTGGACCTAGGTTTTGTGCTAGTTGGTACTCGTCAGCAAGGTGTCTCTTCAACCATGAAGGAACTCATGTCGCTTCTGAGATTCAAACCCGCGTCACATAGTGCAGTGCTGCAGTCAGAGTCGTTACCACTGAGTTATTCGGGCTCGCGATTGACCTCCTGTAGGGCACCGATCAAAGTTTACAATTAGAACACAAATAATTGCAAATTATCCACCTGAGCTACAAATCTTCTCTATTATTTGAAGTAAACAGTTTCCAGTGAAATTGAAATCTTATTGATGGTCAGGTTTTTCCAACTCATCCAGCTGAACAGAAATTCAAGGAGAGGAGCCGTATCAACAGGTTGGAGTTAGGTGTATCTGAATTCACTGTATTTATAAACAGTTTGAGTCGACTAAGTAACAGGTCTGCCTTCAAGAATGTTAGAGTAAAGCTGAGAATCGCTCTCTTCTAACCTACATTTACCTTCAGACGGTAGAGGTGTTCCTCAGGAAAGTGGAAGGATCAATGTGAATGTCTGTTGGCGCTTACGCGGTCTACCTACAGGAGCTGGAAAACCCTGATTCCAGACCTATGGTGTAAATGACTCTCCCGAATTCAAAAGAATTAAATGGCCTATGAACCTGTTTTGGACACCAGAAACCATAGGAACTCAGCTTCTAACACTGCTTCTCGGCCTTGTGGATCTGAATTCAAATGAAAAGTTGGGGGACGGGAGGTTGGCCGCTGGAGATAATCACTTGGTTAGGTTTGGGCAGTATTCCAGTCCTTGCACAATCTGTGAGATTTTGTGTGTTACATTTCTTGATGCTTATTATATACGAAGTTTGTGTTACAGTAACAATAATACTGCACAGTTGATCTTTTCATTAATGCTGTTAGTTGTTGAGATATAACAGAGAAGATTTTTACCTCAAGATGAAAGTGGAAACCGTTTGATAATTCTATGAGCTTCCGGTGTGAGATCGTGTAAGTTGTAGCGTTGTAGGCGTATTATTTATTTCAGTTGTCCTCAGACTAAGTTTCCTATAAGAGGACAGTAGCACTGTGGTGAAAGCTGTCTGCAAGCCAAAATTGTAGGCAACAATTTACGTCACTGTTTACATCCCGAATCAGGGTCATGAGAAAAAGCAATAACAAAGCTTAACCTTGAGGAACTCACCAACCAATCACAGCAGACTTAACGTGCTTAAATACGATTCGCCGATGTATGGCTTAACTTTCTAAGAAACAGTCAAAAAGAATTGACGGAATAACCTTCAGCAAGAGAACAACCAGTAAGAAGAGGTCGCTTCCCACTAACAATAACGCTAATAATAATGCACATAAAAATCTATAAATACCTCTTGATTTTCTTAATAACCGATCTGTTGCCTTACCCTTGTCTTCTTTCGTTACGGTATTAGGCAATGGTCTAACCTACTAGATATGTTGTTATTATTATGACGCAATACTTAACTAGTCTTACTCAAGTCAACATACTGTAGTACCCACTTTGCCAGTAGACTTACCTAACTTGTAAGTACCGATAACGAAATATAAATCAAAATGGCTCAATTACTTGGAGAGAGTGTGCTTGAAAGATAGAAATATACTTAAATAGAACAGAGGTTGAACTTGTTTCTAGGATAGTGACTTTTCAACTTATCAGTTCATTTGTTCCTGCGGAGCTGATTACATTGGTTGTATGATACATTCTTTCGTAAATTGATTGACTGACTGACTGACTGACTGAATGAGTTTCAACACAGAACTTAACACAGAAGTGTACCAGTTCATGTGACCACATTCCATATAGCATACAAAAGTAGACAAAAGACAGGAAAAAGAAATTCAAAAGGAAAAACTTTACTGATGAGAAATGTGCAGAAGAAAGAATACTAACATAGAAAGACATTAAGGTTTGCTCCCTATAGGAGATCACAAAGAGGGAATGTATCTTTGCTATTCAGAACGATTTTGAGCCATACCTCTAATAGTCTGTTTGTAAAACTCTCTTGAAAACACTATTCAGCCTTCTTAGTAAAGGGAGAACGGAAGTGTGTCTATAGTTCAATAACAGGACATCTCATCAACTCATGATACTCTAAGTCTTATATACAAGATCCGACTAAACTTCTCAAAATGAGTGAGATGAAGACATCTGGCAGCTGATCAGTTATTCGAGATTCAAAAATTCAAACCAGCGCTATTTATCCAAAATAAGTACACTTAAACTTTATCTTTCCCATGACCATCATAAACACAATATTCTCCAAAGGAAATTATTATTATTGTTATTCGACTATGGTTTTTTTTAGTGCGTCGGTGGCATAGCGGTTAGGACGCTGGCCGACCGTGCACATGGTCCGGGGTTCGATCTCCGACAACCAAAGCATTCCTTTACCTCGCTAAGCCAGTTACAAGACTGGTAAAGAGGAAAGGTTGGGTATGAGGCTAGCAACCCTATCCTATTAAACTAAACGCTGCTACAGAAACTTCAAGCCACTATCTTGGAGCCCTATGTTCCACTGGGAACGTAAAGGAAAAAAATGTTTTTCTTCCTGTTTGATTTTCGTGTTATTCATTAATCTTTGTTTTTATTACGTAACTTCTTGTTACTCGTTACACTTTCATCTGTGAGTGAAAATAGTTCTAGAACTTTCTCACGAATGTGCAGTCTAATTGGTGATTTCTTCGGTGGCACAGCTGTTAGTACTTTCGCAGACCATACGTATGGTCCGGGGTTCGATCCCCTTCAGGCGCACGCCTGATATCAATGGTTGACCTGCAAAATTTGGCCTTCGATATCGCATACTGAAAATTCCATACTTGTACCAAAAATACGTTGTGCAATCAAGCTATAATCAAAAATAAAAAAATAACAATTTATCTTTGCTACAATTGTCACTTTGTTTTTCCTATAATATATTACTAAGCTATGGTCTATGAACTAAAAGAAGCGCACCCTATGGTATTGAAGCCAGCTCTGGCGGTGTATATTTGTTAAAAGAAAGCTTAAAACATTCTTAGGCATCCCCAGGCAACCTAAAAGTTTTTTTTATTTAGTTGTTACTCAATTATTTTTTTAACTGTAGTTGTATTTTGTGGTCGGGAAGATATACTGCCTTTGTAAATACCTCATCATTGTGTGCGTGTATGTTTACATTGAGTATCTATTCTGGTGTTTTAAGTGCACGTGTCAATAGGTTGTTGCGAGAGTGGTGGTGGGGGTGTTTAGTGAACGAACTCAAATATTTTTGGCAATAGTCCAGAGTGTCATCGACCTAAATTTATTAAACTATGTATACATAATCACTGTGTACTGATTATTGTACCAGAACGATGGCATCGTTCATCAATTCCAAATCTTAAGACAAAATGCACTCACACGCACACACAACATCATTGTCTGGTTTCTTAACATAGAAATACACACACCCACAGACACACGTGCATACAACACAAACTAATAAAATTCACAGATGTTTGAGTATACCCACACAAAGACAATAAATAGATCATAATAACAACGAAAAAAAACAAAACATTTGTCTAATCGATGCTATCACCAAATGACTGAGAGAAAACAACGCTTTATTTAAATTAGGTTAACACGAATGGAAACTGAAGAATATAGCTCAGTGATTCATATATCAGCATAGTTGAACAAAAGAAAGATCTGAAGATTAAAAGACGCTAGGAAAGTGGACGTATGTGTTGATGGCACAGCGGTTAGGACGCTCGCCTACCATGATGCATACGGTCCGAGGTTCGATCCCCGGCCGGTGCACGCCTGATATCAATGGTCGGCCTGCCGATATCATATGCTGAAAATTCCATACTAGTACCGAAATACTGTGTGGAATCAAGCTATAATCAAAATAAAAACTACCTTTTAGTAGAGAGTAGCGTTCTGCATTATTTCATCACCTTAAGAATCTTGACTGAATTCATCATGTGTTGACTACCAAACAAGAATCTATTGCCCAACAAATGTGCTTAGGGAAACAGAGGTGGATCGGTCACACGTTGAGAAGACCGTTGAGTGACATAGAATAGGAAACACCGAGTTGAGCGTGTGTCCGAACGTGACAGGAAGGAGGTCATGTAACGAGGAGATGTAAGAGCTTTTTGGCGGTCGTAGAGCCAAGCAGTAAATGACTGCAAAGCATACAGTGAAAAGGAGATGTGCTGTTGGAGCTCTATGTTCGGCTCAGAACCTAAAGGAATAACGATATAATAATGATTTTCTTGTGAAGTGAAAAACATGAATGTGTGTTCTTATCGATTGAATCGCTCCATCAACTAAGGCTCAGTTAATTTAACGTTTCATTCAAACTTCATACTTCAAATCTTTGATATGCTTACACTCTCTATTTTCTATAATTGCTACTGTTTCCTTATAAATGTTAGTTTTACTGGTACCTATCACGCAAGAAAGTCAATAATACCGATATAGATGACGAATATATTGCTTCTTAAAGGTTATCGCTAACGGTTCGTTCCGTCCTCGTTTATACCTGTGAGATATGGCCATTAAAAGGGGAAGACATGAAAAGGCTAGCTAGCTGTCTTTGATCAAGCGTGCCTGCATTCTGTCTCCCGTGTAAGGTGATATATTAGGGTGAGCAATATTGAGGTTCGGCTTCGGTCGAATGTTGGGTAAGGAGGGGAAATCAATCGACGAGTTTGTGAAGTTACATCGATTGAGGTGGTTAAAATACGTGTGTTACGCATGCTTAGACATCGCCTTCCTCGACGGATAATGTTAGCTGAGGTAGGATCGCCGAGGTTGGAAAAGAGCTAGTGTGGTGGTCACACTAAAACATGGCTTCATCAGTCTATGAAATACGTAACAGTTTATTTGAGCCGCGTTGGAAGGTAAAAGGCGGTGGCTGGAAGAGAATCGGTGATACGGCTCAAACTCATTGTTCTCAATGGCTGGCGCAGATGCATTCACTCTTTGTGATTTGTAATATCCAATAAAATTCTATTGTTCTTCTGTATTACTATTCTTTTTGCCTCATATTTCTGTTTATTATCTGTCTTTTGAACCTTCCTTTACTCTCTTCTCTTACTTTGTGTGCAACAAGGTGGGGGTGTAGCAACTGGAACTGCTACACATCTGTACAAAGTTGTATGTTGAAACCAGTTAGTCAGTTAGTCACCGCTAGAAATCCTGACCGATCGTTTGATTTCAAAAAAGATGTGTGGTGTTCTGAATCCATTATATCAGAGTATAATTTTATTCTAAGATATTTTGTTGAATGCATCCTGTCTTAGTTTTTTTTGCAAGTCACTTTTATTACTCATCTATTACGAATCTTATATTGAAACGAACAGTTACACCAAGTATACACTACTATCGTATCATTCGACTGACGGTATCTGTGTCAACCTACATAGTAGCAAACAAATGCATCACTTATCGCTCTAGCTACCGATTCATGCAATCAGCCGCCCGTTTTACTATAATTATTCATTTTTTCCCCCATTAATCTTGCTATACATTCAATTTTCTTAATGTTATGTTAATTCCAAAACTAGGCATGTTCACGTTGACTTATTCTCCCTTAGATATAAATAAGTCATATTCACATCTGTGTTTGACAGTTTATTTTCCATGGATTATTACACAACGCTCTCTGTAACTATAGAAAGTAATGTGGCTATTTCAGATAATTGAGAGTTTACCATCAATGCAATTAATTATAAAGGTTTTCGATTTTCTGAATTTCACAAATAAAAATGCGTTGATGTTCTATCAGTTATATACAGAGTATATATATATATATATATATTGATATGATTGCGTTCTCTGAGCTAGGTGGTTTTTATTGTGAAGTTTAGTTCATATTGAAGTTTGCCGGTGAAGACGTTGTTCAAAAGGAGAATGAAAGTTTTTTTTACTAAATAACTTGTCTCAGGGAACACAACCACATCAAGATTGATCACTTACTGACTTCGCTTAAGAAATTATTTAAAATCAGGGAGTATTGTACAGTTTACAAGATGAAGTCGTATATTATTCAACCACACTGGGAAGGAATCCAGTGAATGGCCTACTAATTTTAAATTCTGACACTTGGCGATATTTAGCGCCATCGCTAGTCAGTGTCATCGGTGAGTATTTCTCCGCCCCTCCCCCCTCTCTTTTTAGTCATGATTTCCCACTAGGACTTCGGCCAACTTCATCCTATCGTCAGTCATTAGTGGGCACTAAATTAACTTTCAAGTTTTTAGCTTTCAGGGATTTGATTGCTTTCGCGATTGATCACACAAACTGATTTCACTTAGAGAACTATTGGAAACTGTTCCAGTGATTTTAAATGGTATACGATCCTTAATGGTGTCCTAGGTGTGTGTGTGTGTGTGTACTGATGAGGAACCCCGAAGAAAGACGAAATATCTGTTCAATAACTTCTCATGGTCAGTTCGTAATCATTTTTGAAAACAGTCAAATCTCTGCAAATCAAAAACTTAAAAAATTCAATCAAGACTGTATACATATATTTTTTCCTTCTTGATCTGTGTTAATAATAATAATAATAATAATAATAATAATAATAATAATAATAATAATAATAATAAAGAGCGACGATATGTTAACGAAAAGTTTGATTTATGAACTAATTTGTATCTTAGATGTATCTAAATGGAATTGCATTCCTCTTTATGTAATTCGTTCACGTATTATTCGCATACACACACACACACACACACGATCATGGACACATAGTTTACGACGAAGATCCTTGTCAAAAATTGTAACATTATATTTATATTTATATATACAGCATGACCTGACTACTTTATTATCTCCTTACAATTATAGATTGTTTACGCACAAAAATAACGTAGATTGTGTACTGCATATAATTTCATCAATTATCTGTCGTTTTAGGTCATTGAAACCTTGTGCACATAGTGCATCATGCTCATGTGTATGTGTGATATATATGTGTGTGTACACAAACATCGCACATGCACATATACACTAAGAGATTGTGTGACATACTGTCCTATGGAGATCGTGTTGTGAAACCAACAGAACGACAGAACGACTTTATTTGTTCTGTTTTTGTTGTTGCTGTGTTTCTGAACTTGTTTTTCCTATCATATATATGAAGATGTGGCGCTTATTAAGGCTTGTTTTTAAGGTTGATGATGAATTAGTAATTTTGTTCTTTATTTTGTGTACTACCCTATTGTTAAATATTATATTATTATTATTCTCTTATACTCGACGTTTACATGCTTGCAAATGTTTAAATTAAAAACTATCATTCTGTGTGTGTGTGTGTGTATGTATGCGTGTAAACACGGATATTAGACCTACTTTCTATTGTCTATAGGTAGGTATCCTTTGATCGTTTACTCTCTAGAATAAAAAAATAAATAAATAACAAAACACACTCCAACTTTAATCATGAAAAAAATTGGTAATTTAATCTTGTTTACCTGTGTTTATCACAGTCGTATATGAACTTGACAGAAGTTGGAGGATTTCATCATGAGCTGACATCAATTAGAGGAACATTGGAAAACCTGCAGGCAGTACTACGCAGCTGTTTCGTTCTAGTCTGGGAGTCTTCATCAGTAAGCGCCTACACCGTGGCGTTCAAACCCAGGACCTTCTGGTTACAAGCCCAGCAAGCTCGTAGAACATTAGGCCACTGGGCCCCTATCCAATGGCCTGCCATGAATTCTAACTTCTGCCCAATTCACGACATAGTGCGACCACTCAGCACTGTCTTCGATGAGTAACTGCTCTCACTTTTGACTTTCTGTATTCTACTGGTCACGGCTTCCCACTAGAAGCCCAGGTAATCACCTGAATAAGGCCAGTCACTAGTGGGCATCAGATCAATTTTCAAATATTAGTTTGTAGGGATTTTGTTTGATAGCTAAGTGGTCGCACTCTATTGTGAATTGACAGAAGTTAGAATTCATAGGCCATCAGATCGAGTCCCAGGGGTTTAATGGTTAACGAGCTCGCTGGGCTTGTAACTAGAAGCTCCTGGGTTCGAACCCCACGGTGTGGGTGCGTACTGTGAAGAGTCCCAAACTAGGCTGACGAAACAGCTGTCGAGTACTCCCTAGTGATGTCAGTCCCTGACGAAATCCTCCAAATAATAGGGTGCTTTCTTGGAACAAAAACTGTGTATACGTTTGACACCAGAATGAATTCATTATGTGACCACCAAAGTTTTCGTCTTATAACCTGAATATTAAATAACTGATATGGTAATTGGTAGATGGTGATGACTAGTAGTGGAATCCAGGATGCACATTTCGTCCTATTCGTCATCTGGTTGTACCTGCATTCCCCAGTCAGTGATGGTGTTTTCACTGATCCCTGAACCCAGTGCCTATAGTTTCAAACGTCAAAACATTATCCACTAGACCACTTGGATTCTACTGCTAGTCACCAACCACTAATTGATTTCAATTTACATGACCAGATATCGTCGAAGCATCTGCACAAGAAGCCGACATGTCAACCTGAGACCAAGCACTTCGGTCCAATCAGTCGACGGGAAAATCTAAAAATTGAATTAAACTGGTATATGGTAGTTTATAAGTTAATTTAATACAAATTATATAACGACCAAAACTGACTCGTTATGGTCTGAATACAAGAAATGGATCTCTGCGTTCTACTGTTATCCGAAGCTTTTTTGAGACACGTACAATCACGAAGTGATCCAAAGACTGAACAAAGACGATTATTCTGGAATAGTTTCGCGGTTCTATTAAACAGTAATAACGTCAAAAACTCAAATTCACCTCGACATTACCGCGTTAGGCAGCTATACAGCCATATGAACACATAGAATCAAGTAGAATATTCCTAAAAATGTAGAACCAAAAACTCTGTCCACGAGAATCGCATACCATCACTTCCCGTGGACAGTTCAAGGTCAGAAATGTAACCTTGATTCACTCAAACAAAATCACGTCGTACACACAAATACAAAGTAAAGCATTAAATTTAGAGATTAAACAAGCACAAAGATAAATAATAAGGATCAAATCAACGTATGATATGCAAATGTCAAAATAATTATATACAGTGTAGCAGGAAAAAGACTAGTCATTAGAAAGTTAGTTGAAGCAACCAAGTAACTATAAATATTGTGATTAGATCGTCCAGGAAAGATTTCTCAAACAGTTTTCCTACTATATAGATTATATTCATTCAGACATTACATTTATGCATCATTCGATGACTAAAAGTTTTGAGTTTGATCATGAACTGGCTTGAGTTAGAGAGTCATTTTTAAAATCAGGACGTACTGGACAGCTTCTTTAACCTTGTTCTGGAGTCTACCAGAAATCGAACACAGTACCTGCAGGTTACAAAGCGAACTCATTGACTATTCAGTGTTTGGGAGGGAATCCAATATAACATTACTTCGAACTCCCGCTATTTTGTCATACACTGTAACACCGCCAATCAACATCATCGGCGAGTATCTGTTGTCACACACAACTTGGTTTTCTCCACTGGTCACGACTTCTCACTGGAACGTTAGACAACTTCATCTTGCAGTGAGTCTCGTTAATGAGCATTAGACTAACTGTCAAGTGCTAGTTTGCAGTGCTTCTTATTTTCCAACGGTTGTCTAACTGAAGTCACTTCGTCATGAAACTTGATACCAATCAAATATCTGCAAACCAAACACTGGAAAACTAAAGGTTTGTTATTTGGTTGAGTATATTGGACATATTTCATAGGTTTAGTGATTGTTCTCATTACTATTTAATGGATATCCTTAAGACAGTAAAAGAAATTATTTCTCACCATCTGGAAGGTTGTTCATCCATGACATTAGATTGCGACATAAGGTGCGTCGGTTGCACAGTGGTTAGGACTCTCGCTGACCATGCACATGGTCCGAGGATCGAGTCCACGCCGATGCACACCTGATATCTATGGTCGGCCTGCAAAATTTGGGCTACCGATATCCACGCTGAAAATTCCGTACTTGTACCAAAAATACAGTGTGGAATCAAGCTGTAATCAAAAATCAAAATAAAATAAGTATTAATAATGAGACATTGGTTTCTAGTTATGAGACTGAATGATAACTTGTTGACTGAGAGATTTTTCGGCCGTACATCAGACTTCGAATGCGGTAATCAGTGCATACTGTTGAAATATCATTAAACAGCCATCTGACTATAGCTCGTTAGTTTTCCAGTCAGAAGATGATTTCAGTTAGAACATCATTAAAAACCACTAAAGACTACTGGAAAGCTATTTAATCCTTATTTTGGACTCTTCATCAGTACATGTTTATGATTCCGCTAGAGATTGGACTGAAGACCTTTAGATTACAAGGCCAACCTGTTGACCATATAGTCACTGGGAAGGAAATAAACAGCTCATGATATTTATCTTCTGACAATTCGTCGCAACATACAAGGCAATCGTCAACTAATAACATCAACGAGGATTTGAAACGCCTACAAACAAACATTTGAAAATATTCCATTCATATTTAGCGTGCAATATAAAGATGATGACTTTGAAACCTATGTTTGCTCAGGATTCATTCAAGTATCGTGAAGCGATTCACTTCTTACTGTCATATGAATCTTCTACAAGGATGTATATATATATATATGTAAATTTCTTATTGAATGCAACTCAGGTTTACATTGTGGGTGTCATAAAGCTAAACAGTAATCGTGTGTGTACTAGTCTCTATAATCTTCCATAAGTTTCAATCGAATGTAACAGAAATTCATTTCATCCTCAGTTTAACTTTTTAATGCCAAACAAACCTATGTGTCATATAAACCCTGTTTGGTTTTTCTCCTATACTTCGTATCTTTTAGTCCACTATTGATTTGGGTCATGATTGTACTCGTATGCATTCCGGAACATCAGCAAGCGCACCAATGGCAGCTGGAATAATTGCACTTTTATTAGAAGCCAAGTGAGTTGAACTATATTATATAATAACGTACGTATTGTGGTATATATATATATATATATATATACTACAGTATTTATATTGTGAACTTTGGTGGTTCGACAAAGCATAACTTATAGGTTTTCTCCATGGGTGATATTCCCGTAAAATATTTCATGTTTCGTGGGACTGCATGGTCAGAAAATTCCTGAAGTTAGAGATATGATTTTAAAGTAAAGAATGGTTACTTGGGATACATGATTATATTCATCTAAACTGATTGAGATGTGCGTCGGTGGTTCACTGGTAGAATGCCTACTAACCATTGGTGTGGTTTTGGATTCGAACCCCGGCCGAAGCATTCCTAAACTTAGCTTAGCCCAGTAGGGCTGAAAGGTTGGGCATCAGACTAGCAACCTAACCTCATAAAAGAAGAATTACACCATTGCTGCTGTTAAAACTTCAAAGCTTAGGCTCGAAGCCCTGTATGTTCCATTGGGAATGTAATGAAACAAAACAATGGCAAATAACAAATGATTGAAGTGTTACCTGTGACTAAACATCCACCCACCTTCTTTCTTAAATGACGCTTCAGAGACCTAGTCGCTTATTTGTAGTTTGTGCATCGCTCTGCTTTCTCTACTTATCCATCTGTTTATTAGTTTGTCTAAAATGAGTATTTAAAAAAAAACATTCTAAACCTTTTTATTCAACCGTGAATGCGTTTTCATGCTAAGGTTTTATAACTTGTTCAACTCCTATTCCATTATACAAAGGTATATATATATATATATATATATATATATCCACACTCACTAATTTTCAACATAAACATTTGTAAACTTCCCAACGTAATTCCGTTGGAGTTATAACCAAATATTGATAATTTACCATTTGTGATATAAGGTTAATTTTACATTATATTGGACTGAAATATTCGGTCTTTCTTGATATATCGGCCTCTAGTAAGGACGCTTCGAAAATGTCTATGGATTAAGGTGAAGTTATTTTGTTGTTTAGCAGTTAAGTGAAATTCACGATATATGTTTCGTCCTATTTAAGGCTCACCATCTGGATTTATCTGCATTCACCCAGTGAATGACAGTGTTGCTACTACTGTATCATGTAGCCTGCATGTATCGCGTTTCAAACAACAAAGCATTGTCTATTAGGCCAAAAGAGCCACTTATTGTATCTCAGTGCTACAATTTTTAACCAGTCGATGTGTTAACGGAGATCGAGCATCGCAAGTCAACGTAACCCTCCAACAGGAAATAGAAACATTTACCTAAAAGCAAGTAAATAACTGATATGCTTTACACAAGGGATGGTTCTCATGACTTAATGGATAGTGGTTTGGTGTTGGAAACGGGTGAATACAGCGTGCATAATCTAGTCCTAGAGAATGATGATGTTAGTGGTTTTCCTTCTTTTTTTTAATGATATAAACCTTCAAATATCCGCAGTAGTCAAATAATGAAGACTTGAGTTTCTTGTGGAATAGATATTTTAATCAGAATTACTGAAATCCTCTTGATAATAACTGCCGGCGAGCCCACAGTCTCACTTTCACTAAAGTTTAGTATTGAAATAATGGAGAAGATATGTATAGCTCAGGTGGAGGATGATTTTGATATATTTGGGTTCTCTGAGCTGGTTGATTTAATTGTGAAGCTTTCATTGTCCACCTTCTAGACAACATCATCGGCGCAGGTTTTAGTATGAAATCAAAGTACGCATCCAAATCGAAGTTTAGTATTAAAAATCCAAAGTTGTACTGCGTTGATTTTGAATGTTTCAGAATTATCAGCTGCTTAAGCGATTATCCCGTGATCAACTGATCATGTAGTAAAAAACAATGCGGTGAATTTTTAAAGTGTTTAAGCTAAAAACTGGTTTTTATTTCTTATTTAGACAATGTGTCTAAATTTTTCCGAATTGCGAGACATAATATTTACTAATTATAGTATTCTGTATCTTTTCGTCTCCATCATTTTCAATGGATTTTCATCGATTCGTTTAGGAATAATGTATTTGTTATTTGATCGAACTGAAGACAAATACAGTTTCGGATAAAATCCACATTAGTTTTCGCTTCAGCGAGCTTCGCATTATTACTTCAGATACTCGTTGAGTGCCTTCAGTGCAACGGGATGCTCACAAGATTTCAGTAAATGAAAAATCCCCATATTGAAATCAAAATCTCAAAATCTTGTTTTGAAGACAAATAGTCTGTACGCTTCAATGAACTGAGCTATGATTAACAGAGATATCGACAGTATCCATAATATGCAGGTTACTATTTTAGTTTCTAATTGTCAAGTATTTAGGAGAAAGTCAGGCTGTAAGTAGAATCAAAAAAGAAAGTGTCTTTCGTTATGGCGCACCCCTATGAGGAAATTATTGCATTAACATTGTACTGAGGTCATATTTATAGTCATACTGTCTTATCATCATTACTCCCGTGTGTATCGAGTGGAATATAAGACTTCACTCTATTCTCTAAAGTCATTTTTAGTGGGCTTCACGATTGATCAATAACTGTCACTTCCTTTTCACATAATCTGCTTCACGTCACCTTCGGACACACACCTAACTCGTCGTTTCAAATGATAGTCTGGCTTAGGATGTCACTCATCGGTCTTCTCAGCGTGTATCTGATTCATCGACATTTTTTTCTGCGTATCTTTTGAGCAATAGGTTCTTGGTTTGTGCGTTGCTAATTATTTCCAACTAATCATCTGGTCTTCAGTATGAAGCCAGAGAAAGCAGTTGTTGATAAAGGTCTAAAGTAGCTTGTTGGAAATGCTTTTCGTGGCACACCAAGTCTGCGATCCACAAAGAAGAAATTACTGACTTAACATTGCTATTAAAAATCCTAATTTTGTTCCTTATACTGTCTGCGGCACATCTACACCCTGATTTTATAGTAGTGAAGGTTTGTCTAGCTTTTCCGATCTCTGTCTTCTCTATTTTCATTTGGAGTATTCGAAACTTATTCTGTCAACTTTTCGGGGTTCGCATATAAATCTTTGAGTCTGTGTGACATGAGACCTAAATTATCCTCGAAATCCAGACCTGCTAGAGTGTTCTTGTCGGTCCAGCATATGTCTGTCGTCTCTCTTCTCATGGCCACCCACATGATCCAATCCACTACAATCAAGAATGTCATCGGTGATAGTAGGTAGTCTTATCATACTCCTGTCTCCACTTCAAAAGCTTCGCTGACCTTCTTGATGTGACATCATCACATATCCGTTGAGTGAGGTTGATAAAGGTGTTAAGCGCTGTGTACTCTGGAAGAGGTTTCTTACATTACTTCTCGGTCAACTCTGTTGGGTGGCATTTTGAAAGTCGTTGAAGTTGAAATATGTTCACTCAAGTGAATAGAAAATCCAATCCCCTCCCAACTTTCCACACACAGAAAATCAATCCAATGGATGGAAGGAATCAATCGTTATTGTGTCTAAAACATAAGAAATACTCCCAAAAAGATGAAGCGATATGTATTGTATACGTAGGATGCTTATTAAAGGAAAATGGATAGTAGGTGGAAATTATAAATGTATTACACATACAAGGCAGTTGGTTTAGAAATTAACTCTGAAAAGGTAACATGTTGTTTACCGAATTCAACATTTTTTCGTAGTGTGCACTATACTTTAAATTATCGTCTGTAACTGCCTAATCTTTTAAAACTTATCGTTATCATCCTACTGTCAACTGGCCTGATAAGCCATGGCCTCTTGCGTATACACGTTTTAATAGTTTTGAAAACATTTATTTCCTGATACGAATTTAAAACAAGCAATAAAGGTTAATAAAGCAAGATTCAATGAATTCATCAAAATTTCGGTAGAGCTCGTCAGCTGAATACTCTACATACAATTGCAGAGGCTTGTGCAATTCAAGTTTATAAACCAGGTCTCTGTATACAAAAGGAAATGGTCGTAACTCTGAATCTACCATGGTAATACGTTTTACTTATTATTCTACCTCTCATTATTATTATTATTATTATTATTATTCTTGATTTATTTAAAACTGTCCTTTATCAGTAGGATTATCTTAACTCACTTCAACACTATTATTATTATTGTTATTATAACTATTACTATTGATATTACTCTGTTCGCGATTCTTGTTATACTCTATAATGACTAATTGTTTATCTAAGTGATGTAACTGAAATGTAATCCAATTTATTTTAATTTTGATCTCTCATACTCTCTCTCCCCTTATCTATTTGAACATGACCTGGATAAAAACATTCGCACCTGTCTTTCTGCATGATTAATTCAATGTAGTTTATTTATTTATCAGTCTTATATCTCCCAATGTAATTTGAAAAGTATATATGTATATCCGTGTATGTAGAGTATTCAGCTGAAGAGGAGTTCTACCGAAATTTGATGAATTCATTATATCCTGTTTCAATAGTTTCCCTAAACTCGAATTTAATGAGTGTTAATACTTATTAGTGATTATTATTATTATATACTTTAATTCCTAGAGGAACATAGGGCTTCAGCTGCGCACCTCAATTGCCTTCTGTTTTCTGCCAACTTTTTCACCTTGCTCCAAGTCTGCACACATGCTTTCATCTCCTCTTCACATGACCTCCTTCAAGTCACCCCGCCCTCGCACTGACAACCAACTCATTCGCCGCTTCCGTTTCGGGTTCCACTCGAGCAATGGCTTGTCTAGTGATGTCACTTGATGGTTTCCTCAGTGTGTGGCCAATCCATCTCCATTTCTTCCTGCCTATTTGTTGCACAATCGGTTCCTACTGGGTTGCTTCGCTCCCAGAGATCTTTGTTGCTGATCTTTTCTGGCCATCTGATCTTGAGTATTATTGAGCGAAGACAACTGTTAATGAAGGTCTGAAGTTTGTTTGAGATGCTCTTTATGACGCGCCAAGTCTCTGACTCATAGAGTAGCATTGACTGCACATTGGAGTTGAAAATCCGAATCTTATATTTGATTCTGAGTGATGTCGACCTCCACACAGACTGAAGGGTAATGAATGCTTTCTTTGCTTTACCGATCCTCGCTTTGAAATCCTCATCAGTTCTGCCTTCAGTTGAAATTATGTTTCCCAGGTAGGTAGGTATGTGAAGGAGGTCGCTTCTTTCAGATTTCTCCCATTTATGCTGATTGTTGCCTGTCGTTGTTGCTGTTACTGTTTGCCAAGAATCTTCATCATATCTATTTTCTCTATGTTCACCTGAAGGCATATCCTTGATGCTTCCTCTGTCAACTTGTTGCTTTTCACTTATATATCTTTCAGTTTGTGGGAAATCAGACATATGTCATCGGCAAAGTCCAAATACTCCAAGTTTTTTGTGTGGGTCGTTTTTATGCCTGTTTCCTTGCTGCCCGTTGCCTGTCGCATTATCCAGTCTACTGCAATCAACTAAATCATTGGGGACAGTAGGCATACTTGTCTTACTCCCGTCCTCACTTTGAAGAACGGATTCAGTGAGTTTTCCGTTGTGGATTACTTGGCATGCAGCATTGTTGTATAACTGTTGGATGAGATGTATAATTGTCGATAGCACCCTTTGGTAGTAGCGAAGTAGTTGCCAAATGACCTCTCGATCGACGCCGCGCTGTTGAAGGCCTTTTCAAAGTCGATGAAGTTGAGTGAGGTGGAGAGGTGACTGCCATTCCAAGCTTTGCTCAATGATGATCCGTAGTGTAGCGATTTGATCAATACATGACTTGTTTCTCCTGAATCCAGCTTATTAGTGATGAATATTATCAATAGTATTATTGCTCAAAATAACAAGAACAACAATAACTATGGGTTGTATTCAATCAGTAGATACTTTAAGCAGCTACCATTATGCCGTGTATTTCAGCTCAAAATTATATAGTTTGTATAACCAAATTTTTGTAAAAGAAAAAGTGAAACTATTACATATATATATTTGTATCTCATATGTTTCAGTTGACTGACCTATTTGAGTTAAATCAGAACTTGTATACTGTGAAAGAGTTCCGTTCTTTTTATGTTTTTTTGTGAAGTAAGTACCAAAATGACAAGCGGTAGACACATATATGTGTAGTGAATATTGATTAGGTTAACGAAAATACTTTTGAAAGATAAGATGATGGCTTAATTAGATTTCTAAAGGTAATTCTCAAATGAACTCGTTATAAAATACCTTAGTTCGTACTAATAAAATCTTTATCTCTTTTTTTATATCGTACGGCTTAAATATTTGCCTTTCAAAATGATATTATAAAATTTTGACGTGTAAAATACCACTGTGCTGTGTTGTTCGCTGGCTACAAAAAGCAGCAGGATCTGTGGATGACTAAATGTTATCCTGTGCATAGTGTATCATATTTATTGATAGATAAGAATTGTCTGTTGTCAACTGTGTTATCATACGTGGGTGTATATGTAAAGCGAAGGATGTATTAGTCTGTTCCAGTTATCTTTTAAACTCGAGTAGAGAAGCTTTTCGATTGATGTAGAACTTGGATTGCCAATTAAATTTGTCTGTTAAGTCTTAGTTATATTGTAACAACAGAAGACAAGGGTCAGGCAACAGATCATTTATTAAGGAAATCAACACATATTTATAGATTTTCATGTACACATTATACATTATTTAAGCAAACAAACACAGTCTTCTGATTGGTGGTTGTTTCTCACAGAAAGTTAACCTTGCATCTCTTTGTGGCTGTTTCTTGAATGTCAGATCATCTATATGCTAACTATATCCGCCTACGCAAAGCCTTTGTTCCCATTTTTCTCCCGACTAATATTGGGGACATGAACATTGATGTAAATTACTGTTCACCAATTTTGACTAACAGCCAGCTCTCACCCAATATGACTTTAAATATAATCAGTCCCTTCTTAATTGTGCTGGACTCGATTGTAAGAAATACTGTACGTGGGGAGTGAGAAGACACGAATATACTGGACCGACAAGAAGACTCTAGAAGATCTGGATTTCGCAGGTGATTCACGTCCAATGTTACACAAACTCGAAGTCTTACCGTCGAAAACCAATAAACTAACTTAAGAAGCAGCTATCAAAGACATGACTTCAAGTGAAGATAGAGAGAAAACGAAAGTGATGAAGATAACCAACAACACCAACAAGCAACAATCACTACTAACGGAAGAAATCTGAAAGAGTTCACTTCCTTCACTTATCTAGGAAACGTCTTTCAGCCACAGGTAGAACAGATAGGGATGTTAAAACCAGGGTAGGAAAGGCAAGGTAAACCTTCATTACTTTGAAGTCAGTTTAGAAATCTTCTGTACTCACCATAAAGAACAAAATTCGGATTCTAAAAACGAATTTTAAGTCAGTCAAATCTTCTATGTGGGTCAAAAATTTGGCCTGAGTGTCACAAAAAGCTTATCCGACAGGTTGCATACTTTATCAACACCTGCCGTCACTCACTGTCTCGATACTCAAGACAAGACAGTCAGTCAGAATTCTGGGAAAGAACCAGTCGAGAACCTATCGCCCAACAAATATGCCGAAGGAAATAAGGATGGATTGGACACATACTGAGGAGACTGTTGAGTGACATTACACATCAGTCATCCCCTCGAGGTGAACCCGGAGGAGATCATGTGAGACGAAAATGAAAGCTTACTTTAGGGAACAGGACAAACAGAGATTTTTTTTAGAAACCCTATTTTCCAGTCGAAACCCAAGGGAAAAATGATAACAACAAATCCTAGTATTTCTTTGGTTGAACAGCTTTTTCAATTGTTAATATTAGGCTGACAACTGTTAGACACTGCCAAACTGTTAAGTACATTTCTGTATTCAGTAATATATACCTAACCTGAATATTCATATATTCTTGTTTTTGAACTCAACTACTCGGGATATATTTTCTATTTAGCAGACGAAGATCTAAACGTATCCTGTGACGACTGGTAATTCTAACCAATTGATCAGGCATGACTTCGTGGAGTGGGACTCGAGCTGGGGGCTGATTGTCTAAACACCGGGTACTTTAGCTAATAAGCCGCATTCCCACTGCCTTTTCTACCATTTCTAAACAATATAATTTTTCAAACATTTTTTTTGGCGATTGTTCTTCATACGTTTTATTTTTTGCATCTAATAACGCAATTCTCCACAGCATAATCTTCTCCTAAAGTTGTTCTCTAGATTGAGAAATGTCTCTTTTCTTTCTGTTTGAGTTTCTGTTGGTTCGTTAACGGCCTAAGCTTTCTGTGCCATGACGTTATAATATTAAGATTATGCATGTTTAAGATTAGCCATTTATAATGGTCGATTTATATAGGTTTGCTTTCTAGGGAGTTTAGTGTGTAGATTTTTTCATTTCATGTACAATTCAAACATCTCCATCAACGAAGGTGACACTAATCCGTAATCAAACTTGAAGCTAGTTAAATCTCCACAAACTAACACTTGAAAATTAATCTTATACTTCATAGTGACTGACTATAGGATGAAGTTGCCTGGAGTTGTAGTGAAAGTCGTGTTCAGTAGAATTAACCAGGTTGGGTGTGAAGACAAATATTCGCCTTTATGATAGTGGCCGGTGGTAAGCTAAAAATCACTAATTGACAGAAGTTAGAATTTGATGATGGGCCATTGGATTCCGTCCTAGTGGTCTAATGATCCACGAGCTCATCTTGTAACCCGAAGGTCCTGTGTTGAATTTCTAGTGTGGTCATGGGTGGGTGCCGCGGAAGCGTCCCGAATCAGGAAGAAACATTTATCCAGTACTCCTAGCTTGTTTTCGATGGTTCTCTGACCGAAGTCAATCAGTCAATGATCAAAATTGAACACTTGGACATGATTTTGTAAACCACAGGTCTTTAATTCACACCTAACTTGGCGTATCCCATGACATTTCACCAGAATCGCAGACAACTTTATCTTGTTGTCAATGTCTAATTCCTTCGTGAGATGATTCTTATTCCATCGCCAATAAGTAAATTATTAATACCGTTATTTTTATGCTGATAATTACAGAAAAGGGATTAAGCAAATGTATATTTCCGGTAGTTCCTCATCAGTATACGAATTAAGGTAATGCATAATACTAATAATAATAGTCATTATTGTTATTTTAAATACATTAATATCAATTATCAATTTTGACTAATTTTAATAACTAATTGTAAGTGTTGATGGGAAATTACCGGAAATACGTTTCTGCTTAAGTTAGTTATTTATTCTTAACTTCACTATAAGAATTATGTTTATGATATGTAATGGTTTGTTATAACGCCCATTGTTGGCTATATTGTTTATCCGATAAAATCATTCAGTTATTATTTCTCTATTGAATTACAAACCTCTGGTTATTATTTTACTTCACAGGTGCATACATAAACATAATATGAGGTTTTGTGGTCAAATAGACACTGATTATCATTCACCTTGGATTAGATTTTTTTGAGTTATTTCAAGTTTGATCGCGGATTGATACCAGTTAGAGAACCATTGGACAACTAGGGAGTACTGGACAGCTGTTTCGTCCTAGTTTGGTATTCTTCAACAGTTTCCACCACCCATAAGGAGTCAAACCTAAGAAATTAGGGTGACGAGTGAAGGTCGTTGACCATTCAGCCACTGGTACCTCACTTAATGACCCGTGAACTCCAACTTCTACTAATTTGTGGTTTTTATCGCGATCACCAACCATTGTCACATGTGAGTGTATTTGTCCTCACACCTGTCTGGGTGGATCCCACAAGAACTGCTGTCCTGTATCAAGTCACTAACGAAATAAAAAGACAAGATACCGCACCTATCAAGTTAACCTCTTCAAGTGATTCTTTATATCACTGACTATTGATTGACCAATGGGAGTGAGAGAAAGACAGATTAATGAAACAGTTCTCAATCACAAGCATGAGACAATATACCACTAGAAATGTTCTTTTCCCTTTCAAAAGTCGCCTATGAATTAAATGGAATATGGAAATTGACTTATTCAGTCTCAAAGACAAATAAGCCAGAATAGGGAATTGTATTGATGTAGATCATAATAGGCAACAACACTTTCGAGTAATACACAATGCAGAAGTACCCTTAATTAATACAAATATGAAGGTGGAAAAAATTCAACTGTAAAGCTGATAATTAGCTGTAAGCTATTCAGAATATTTAAAATTTCGAGCCATGATGCGTTGAACAAATTCGCTTTTATAACACCGTTTTCTATGCTCTTCAAGTGTGCAGTCATAGGAATCTACACTTCTTCAATAGAGGTATATGTCGGTGGTCAGTATTTCCCAGCGGTGTTATATAATTTCTGCTTATCGGATTTATTCTAACATAATGCTGTCCTAACTGTCACTGAGATCTTAGTCATAAGGCAGATCTCATTCAACGTGTTTTAGCAGGCATACATCACTCTGTTACACTTCTTCAAACAGGTAAAATATCTTTTATCACCCACAGTACTTCAGTTGTTTTCTTTTAAGTGATGATTCTGTGGATGATGATGAGGATAATAATAATAATAGTTTTTCATTAGACGGTTGGAGGCTATCGGCCACAAGAAGCCTTGCTCAACCTAGGTTTCGTGTTAGTTGGCACTCACCAGTCAGCAAGGCGTACGTAACTGCAACCTTGAAGGAGATCATATCCCTTCTGAGATTCGAATCCGAGTCACATAGTGCAGTGATGCAGTCAGAGACGTTACCACTGAGCTTTTAAGGCTCGCGATTAACCTCCTGGAGGACTTAGTGGATACTTTGAGTAGGCACTAGTAACTGGTGTGATGTGCCTAGTCCTTTGTTTGGTGCAGACTGAATTCTATCAGTCAGGTTGTTATTGCTGACGAGTGCCAACTAGCACGAAACCTAGGTCCAAGGCTTCCTCCAACCATCTAACATCAACAATTCAAAGTGTACCATGATGACGAGCTAGCTAGAATGGTGGTCACATTACAACCTGACTGATAGAATTCAGTCTAAACCAATCAGAGGACTAGACGCATCACACTAGTTACTAGTGTCAAATCAAAATAGTTTTTCATTTCAGTTTATACTGAGTATATTTTGTGGAATTTAACTTAAATGATTTGTGTGTCCTTTGTGTACTCTTTTCTCATCTCTTTCCCATTATCATATTTCTTTCTGTGTTTATTTTTCTGCTATGAACAGTGATCGTTTAAGTTGGCGTGATGTTCAATATATCACTTTACTCACAGCTAATCCAAAACCGTTTAAAGATGGTAATTTCACTAAAAATGCTGTTGGTCGTGAATGTAAGTGATTTAATAGTTACACACTTTTTCTTTCTTTTTTTCTTCATAAATGAGAATAATTTTTATGCTTGTTATACTACTGGCTGTTCTGAGTAGTAGAAGGTCAACCAAGTAAATAATCACTTTTAAAAGTTATATGAAGGCGCTCAAACAAATTACTAACAGCCCCATCTCTTATGTTGTTGTTTATTAAAAGCAATATTTGTACCTGGTAAGCTGAATCTTTGAGGTCAGATATAAGCGTAGTTTAAATTGAGCTGAGCATTCTTTATGGTGCATCGGTAGTCTGATGATAAAATACTCGTTAGCCGCGCTAGAGATCTGGCTTCGATTCCCGGTCGACTGATTCCTAAACGTCAGCCAGTTTATTAGTTGGTAATAAGGTCAGGGAAGAGGGAAGGTTGGGCATGAGACCAGCAATCCCGCTCTGTAAAACAAAAAAAACATCATTTTTACTGAAACTTTAAAGCTTGAATCTATATGCTTCACTCAGAACACAAAGAAATGCAGAAAAGCATTCTTATTCTAAATGAAATAAAAAATTGAAGAAATCATGATGGCTTGGTGTCACTTACTTCGTATTATTTCGGGCTTGCAATGGTTACTGACTAAAACCTCTACGTAACTGCAGAATATTTCCATGTTCCAAATGTTATTCGTCATATTCATACTTGTTTTATTCTTTTGCGTTCTGAGTGGAACGTAGGGCTTGAAGCTTGACGTTTGAGGTTTCAGGAGCAGTGATATTTTTTTGTGGGGTAGGGATCTTAGTCTCTCGCTTAACCTTCCTTCTTCATCGGGCTTATAGCCGGCTGGGATAGAACCCTGGACTACTTAGGTGGTTGTTGACGAGCATTCTACTCCTAATCTGCCTACGCTTTGTGACTTTACTGGTGTGTTTGTTATACAAGTAGTATATAGTAGTATTTGGTGTACAGATACGGCAAAATATTGACAATCGACATTGAAATTTTCCTTTGAATATGTTCTCTCGGTCGTGTTTATTGTATCTTCTATGTTTTTTGACAAGGGTCTTTTATTTCCCCTCTTTGTCATTTAAACCGTCCATCCACTGTTCAATATAATTTGCAGAAGACATCACTCACACAGGATGTCACTTACAACTTTTGTCAGTAGCACCTGCTGCAGTATTTAATAACTTATTAGTCAGACCAAATAACAAAATGTATAAGAATCGATTTTTTAATTCATATAATTAAGGTAAAGTTGTGTTCTGTAAGCTGAATGGTTTAACCACAGACCTCCCATTGTCTCTCTAGACAACATTATCAAAGCTGACTTCAGTACAAACACACAACTACACTGATATTCTCCACCTTAACTACACATTTTCTTCATTATTTCTAGTTTATTGTTTCATTATACTTCAAGCCACTAGTATTATTTACATTTCGAATGAGCGGTAGGTAAGTTTGTCACATAAACTAAACACTTTGATTGGACACCAGTAGCTAGTGTGATGCGTCTAGACCTTTGTTTGGCGCAGACTGAATTCTATCAGTCAGTCAGGTTTGCATTGTGGCCACCATTCTCTAGGTAGCTTGCCATCACGGTACACTTTGAATTGTTGATGTTAGATGGTTGGAGGCAATTGGCAGGCAGGCAGGCAGCCTTGCCTGAACTGGGTTTCGTGCTAGTTGGCACTCACCAGTTAGCAAGACGTGTCTGCAACCAACAGACATCAACAATTTAAAGTGTACCGTGATGTCGAGCTACCTAGAATGGCGGCCACATTGCAAAACTGACTGACTGCTAGAATTCAGACTGCACCAAACAAAGGACTAGGCACATCACACCAGTTACTAGTGCCTACTCAAAGTATCCACTAAAGTCCTCCAGGAGGTTAATCGCGAACCTTAAAAGCTCAGTGGTAACGTCTCTGACTGCATCACTGCACTATGTGACTCGGATTCGAATCTCAGAAGGGATATGATCTCCTTCAAGGTTTCAGGTGCGTACGCCTTGCTGACTGGTGAGCGCCAACTAGCACGAAACCTAGGTTGAGCAAGGCTTCTTGTGGCCGATAGCCTCCAACCAGCTAACATAAACTAAACACTGTGTTATTAGAAGCGCTAAAGCTACTCTTCTCTTTTAAGTCTAAATGTGTATCTTCGTGTCTTACTTCTGCATCGTTTGGGTTTTGTATATGCGATGAGTAAATGCGATACATAATTTTTGTTCAATAATGCTCTTATGATACTCTTATATTGCATTCATTATAGTTATATTTAAAAAATATGATATATGATATAATAATATATAGTGATAATATGTATTAAATAATTCTGTGCCTGGAACATTGTTCATCTATTAACAATGACAACGGGTGGATGTGTGCATGCTGTATGTCTTCTCATCACAGCAGGGGAGAATTTAACAAAAGAAAAGAAAATGAAAATATTTTTTATTGAAGTGAATTAAAACACATTATAATTAGTCATAATTTATGAGAAATTAATAATTGTGAATACAAATTTATATATTTACACCGGTATCTATTTAACCCTTCAAGTATCCAACCACCGGTTTTAGACATCCTTACACAGGTTCAGTAAAACTCTTTGCTTTTTTCATACACTTCAAACATAACATGAGGTACTCTATCACTGTGTTATGACTATCCTCGACTTTCGTTCAACGTAATCTTGTTACAGCTAACATTTTAGCTTTGGGTAATGCATACACAATCCCATCAAAAAGAAGTACATTTCAAGGAATCCTGGTTTGATTGGTTGAAATATTTTATCATGAGTTGACGTCAGTTAGAGAACCATTGAAAAACCTAGGGGTACTGGACGGCTGTTTCGTCTCATTTTGGGACTCTTCATCAGTACTCACCTGCTGGGGTCGAAAACCAGGACCTTCTGGTGACAAGGTGAGCTCGTGGACCATTAAGCCATTGCTTGCTGGATGTCAAACGTTAACTGTTTTCATTAGGCGATTGTCAGCGTATCTAAGCTACGTTAGTTCAAGTATCGTTGATAATCACAGATCGCTCACCTTTAACAGGCATGTTGTACTGTTATGTCACAAGATGTATGACATTGTTATATATTACACTTGAGAATAGAACTTCAGCATTATGGTAGAGTGTAATTCCATCATGGAATAACAGTTCAATTACGCATGATCATTTCAAAGTACTGAAATAACTTTCAAATATTTATTTTTACATAATTCCATTGTTCCTTATCCTTTGATTTTTTATTGGTAGTAATATTTTCCATGTTTCTGATATCTAGCTTTGTGTCATTCTTATTGTATATGTTTGGTATGGATGCAGTGATCATGCACTATCCCTCCACCTACCTGTATATATATATATATATATATATATATATATATATATATATATATATATTACTTTTGAGAACTGTAGCTTTGTCCCACCCTATTGTATTGTTGTGTATTAATGCATGCATTGCGATCAGTGTCTGTAAGTATGGTATGTACTTTGCGCCGTCTAAGTGCAAAGTACTGTTACAAGATTGGCAGGAGCCTGTACCTGCACTCACTCTTGCTGGTGAACCACTTGAAGTTGTTGATAAGTTTGTGTATCTGGGTAGTTGTATGAGTGCTGGCGGAGGGATGACGGATGAGATTTCCAACCGTATGTGAAGGCTAGAGTGGCATACATCAACTTGAGCCACCTATGGCGCCGTCGCGATGTTAGCGTAGCTGTCAAAGGTCGGGTATACAATGCTTCGGTGCAGGCTGTCTTGCTCTACGCCTGTGAAACGTGGCCTCTCCGAGCTGGGGATATGCGGTGACTCTGCGTGTTCGATCATCGCTGTCTCCACAGGATTGCTTGCGTTCGATGACATCATCGCGTGGGTAATTCTGAGGTTCGGCGGCATGTGTTTGAACACAGTGGAGATCAACATACACTGAGTGTCGTCATCTGGAAACACCGGATCCGGTGGCTTGAGAATTGGCTGCGAATGCCATCCAAAGGCTTCCGTACAGGTGTCTGTTCACTGGCCTTGGGCGGGATGGAAAAGGCGGAGGGGTGGTCAATCCATGACATGGGATGTAGAATATTTTTGCCAGATTAGCATCGGTTGGTGCGTCACGTCTCCCTGGTTGGGGTCCACGAGATAGCTCGAGTCGATAGCTCAAAACGTCATCGGATATGACCAAGAATCGTAATCAATGGCGAACGTGTTGCAATTTCCTTCTTTCTTCCCTTCCCGACGATAATTGACGAATGCTGTTTGAACTTGTTAAGCATGACTGTCTTCCTTCAGATGAAGTTCTTTATCCGTTCTCTACTTATATTTTTTAACTTTTGATCTATGTTGTTTTCTTATTATTGTGTGGCGCATCTTCTTGGTCCCATATTGTACCAAATTTTTTCTGCGTTTAAATAATAATAATGCATTGCGATTGTTGAGTTTACCTGTAAATTGTTCATCTTCATGAAGTAAAAAACATTCTACACTTCGCTCAGATCGTTTGTCCCGGTAATCTGACTACCCCATGGTTTCATCATGAGCAATAAACTGTGCTCAGAACGTCTTCCAGTGACCAATAATGGATCGCTATGTTGTGCATGCCTTTATCAAATAAAATTATTCTGTAATGGAAGTATATTACTTTTAGTTATTAATAAGTAGTGTTAGGCAGTAGATAATTGACATCCCATAGTTTTTATTTACCAGTCTATTTATTATTTCAACAAAACATATATGTGTTTAACGTTTTCAACTTTGCATTTTTTTCACTAAATTACTTATATTGTGTTAAGTTTTTATTGAAAACCTTGATGTTTCATTTGAGTTTCAATACTGACCGAAAAGCTTTATAACATCCTTCTTCTTGAACTAAATTAGATAGCTTTGTATTTGGACGC
This sequence comes from Trichobilharzia regenti, assembly GCA_944472135.2. Lineage (NCBI taxonomy): Eukaryota > Metazoa > Platyhelminthes > Trematoda > Strigeidida > Schistosomatidae > Trichobilharzia > Trichobilharzia regenti. The sequence continues at coordinate 157,263,340 of OX235262.1, forward strand.
TGATATCGATATATTGAGGAGTCATGACTAAATATGAGATAAACACGTGATTCTCTCAAGGATTCGTAACAACATTCTCTGAACTACTAGTCCTTCAATCTACAAACTGAACTACGAGACACCGTGATGACTCTACTAAAAATGATGGCGAGTGAATGAATGAATATAGTATGGTAGAAATGATGGAGAAGATTTGTAGATGTGTACTATAAGGTGGGAGAACTATTCACTGTTTGTCTAGACACTATCTGCAGAGAAGACCTTTAGATATGAAGTGGACTTCAATTCTTAGAATTCTTCATTAGTTTAATAACTGCCTCTCCCAGTAATCTTGAGCGCGGTTCGTTGCTTCCGAAAGTTTCATCGCCCTCTTGTTCACATGTTAAACAAATTTAGCCATCAAAAGACATAGTGATGTAGATTAAGATCATCAAACAAATCAGCCAAGAACCTATTACACAATAGATATGCAGAAGGAGATGGATCGGACATACGCTGAAGAAACATTCGAGTGAAATCACACACGAGGTTTTTTGGTGCAACTTGAATGGAAAGTATTTACAGGGGCTTGTGAAGAGATCACATGAGCAGAAGAGGTTTTGCGCGGTCATGGAGTCAATTAAAAGTGAAAGAAGAGAACGATCGTGACAGAGGACTGTCGTTAAAACTCTGTGTTTCACTCGAAGCGTAAGGAATGAGTACTAGGTTTACCGAGCAATAAAAAGGAGGATACGTGGACCAGTGGTCAACTAAATAGTCAGTACTACTACAAGTGGAGGCAAAGTTAACTTTCGACATCACTAACAACAAATCAGCAAACGACCTTGGATGGACCAATTACATTAAAGAGACATTTATGATAAATGGAAACGTATATTTACCGAAAAGAGCATAACACGGTTACGGGGGTATCTTTCCTTAACATGTGAGAGAAACATCTCCCAGTTAAGCATCGGACTGTAAGCAGAAAAGTTACACCACATTCTGTACATGTATTCATCTAAATGACTACAAATGAGATCCTTTTTAAATCCATTTATAGCCCTTATCCTATCTTTCAACCTCTCCCAATATCCTTCAACAGAATTTGTATGAGTCCTCGTAACGGGATCCACAAAATCACTTGAATGGTTGACTCTGTGATGAATATATCCCAGAGGTGACAGTGAATTGTAACCTTTCATTCGTCCGTGTTTATTATTGATTCCCGTTTTACAAGTCTTATAATAATAGGTATTAGAGTAGTTGCCTTTCTATCTGCTATTCTTCCCACGAATCCTTTTCGGAGGGAGGTGTCGTATAAAACTGATACCCAGATATTGTTCGCTCGCTGGCGACCATGGTTGTATTTCTTTTTCACTAACACAGTTTCATCCACGTACACATTAACGTCTTCTCCACCCAACAAAGAAGTGATTTTCTCCATTTTCCAAGAAGCAATATCTCTGCAATGCTGGTACCATTGAACTGTTGAGACGACGCTATTCTCCATCTCAGCAGCTGCGGCTATCATTGGCTGTTTGAATACCTAGTAGTTGCAGATATACAAAAATTTTATTATTTTTTTTTCTATTACAGCTTGATTCTACACTGTATTTTTGGTACAAGTATGGAATTTTCAGCATGGATATTGGTAGCCCAAATTTCGCAGGTCGACCATAGATATCGGGTGTGCATCGGCGGAGGATCTAACCTCGGACTACGTGCATGGTCGGCGAGAGTCTTAGCCACTGTGCCACCGGCGCACAGGGAGGAGACGTGTGACCTTGCAACAAAAGTTCCTACGAAATATTAAAATTATCAGCTTACCCTCTCTAATGCTAACTCGCTTCAAGCATATTGCACAACGATGGACATATCCATCAGTTGACCTGCTATAGCTTTTTAAAGCCATGACACCACCACACAAATAAGTTCGCTCCTTCCGGAGCAACCTTAAATCCAGGCAATACTGGAAAACACCGTCCTCTTCGAATTGCAACCGTAACCTTGTTAGGGCAACATTTGAAATGAATCAAGCGCTATACAACATTGAACTAACGTTTGTGAATCTCATTGGACCATTTGACGTCGTTCGCTGATTGGTACTTAGTGGTGTTTAAAGTTTAACTTGGCCCGAGTGGATAAGAGGATGAAGTAACCTCCGGAAAGAACGAGACACGTTCAGGCTCACCAGAAAAGAGTTAATAAACTCATGTAAAATTCTAAAAGCTTACTTCATACGGAAGTCGGCGGTGGAGATGTTGTCTAGAGAGACAATGAAAGCTTCAAAATTAAATTGTACGGCTCAGGAAACACGACGCAATCAATATACAGTGTTACTTTTACCGAAGACAGTGTAATTACCCTTTTCAGTTTCAAATATACGGGACTGATGAACAGTCAAATGATAACTTTTCATCTTAATAAAACTCAAATACTTTTATACATTCTACTCAGTGTGTAGTGCTAATGCGTAAGTGAAACTTTGATAAGGAATGTCTTATCAATCAATAAACGCCTAGACTTTATCTTTCTGAGTTTCCATCCATTGATCTTCCTTGATTTATTGAGCTTTATGTATACAATTACAAAAGACTGTTTTACGTCTTCGTAAATGTACTTGGGATTGTACAACCTTTTAAGATGACTTTATTGATTGAAAAAACATTTTCCTCCTCTAAACTGTCTTTTATTTTCCTCATGAATTATTATACTTACATAACTGTCAATCATCTTGATTTTGCAGATAGTCAACTGTATGGATATGGTTTAATGGATGCTGGTAAAATGGTTCGACTTGGTGAATTATGGCGTGGTGTTCCTCCACATCATCGATGTACTTCAAATGTGATAGATGTACAAAAGTAAATTACAGTTTAAAACTATGCCCGCCTCCATCCCTCCCTCTTTTTTTTGCATTTTGCTAATTGTTTATTTTAATGGTTATTATAAGTCTATTTGAATATTTTTGTTGAGACGGCGTATATGGGAAGAAGTTATTCAGTGGGGGAATTTCTGAGTCGTAATTCAGCATATTTCTTTTAGCTGTTATATTTTCGTCATGAACTAACACTAGTTAGAGAGATCACTGAAAACTAGGGAGTATTGGACAGTTTTTTAGTCCTATCTTAGGACTCTTCAGCACCCCGTACCCACGACACCAACTGGTATCCAGTCCAGGACCTTCAGGTTTCAGGTCGACCGTTCATCTACTTGGGACTCAACAACCGTCCATTGTGTTTGCTGGCTTTCCTTGATCTATATAACTGATGTTGATTTGTGTTAACAATCTCTACAGTAGGATGCAACAGGTTGAAAGTGAGGCAGCAACTCATCGAAGAATACACTGAGAAGTGATCGCGCTATGTCGTGAATTGGCAGAAGTTAGAATTCATGCGTTCGCCATTGGATCGGGTCAGATGCCAGTGACAATGGTCTACGAGCTCGCTAGCCTTCTAACTAGAAGGTCCTGCGTAGGTTCGTACTGATGAAGAGTCCCAAGCCAGGAGAAAACAGTCGGCTGTTCAGTACTTCCAGCTGGTTTTCCAATGGTTCTCGAACTGATGCCAGCTCATGATGAAATCCTCCAAGCAATCGACTTTTTTATCCAAGCATGTCTTTGCTGTATTTCGAATAGTTTCGTGTTAGATTGCAGACTGACATCAGTCAGAGAGTCATTGAAGATCAGGGAGTTCGATCGATAAGTTTATATTGCGAGTAGGGAATCACGGTTAAGCCTTTCTTAGTTTACGGATCCTCAAAGCTGTATATAGGTGATCCATTGTGTTGTAACGGAATCTCCACAGACACACTTTATTTGAACCTTATACACTGAGACATCGTTTTTGTTATTTGATGAAGGAAGGATATTTGTAAGGAAGGTTTTTCTACTTTTCTCATCTATTTTTTAAAATAATCCATATCTTTGCATTAAGCTTTTTTTTGTTCAACGGTAATCTGTAAAGCGTGTCAATTTTAACCATATATGAAGTATCATTATTCTTTAAAAAGTTACGAACTCAATTTGTTCGTTAATGTTTGCCCTAAACATGGGATGTGATATTGTCACCAAAAAAGCTACTGATGTTTCTTTGTGTTGTTTGGTGCTGAATGGATTCTACCAGTCAGGTTTGCAAAGAGGCCAGCAACCTGGGTGACTAGTCATTTCAGGGCACTTCGAATTGATATTGAATGGTTGGGGGCTATTGACAGGGTGCTTTAGCCTTTGGTTTCGTACTTGTTAGTATTCTTCAACAGGGCATATCTGCAGTCTCGAAGGAATTGATATCCACATTAAGGATTTGAACCAGCGTTACCTAGGACTGTAATCATTGTGTGTACTATTGTGCTTTTCGGGCTCGCCACTGATTGGTTACTAGAATGTAACCCAAGTTTATGTTTCCAGCATACTTCATTCAGTTCAGGGATCCTGTGCTTGGACAGTAGAATTCCTTCTGTACTAAAATTGAGAACAACACACTTCGAACACCATTTTTATAACAGATTACTTTGCCCTGTATATAAATCCTAATAAGATGTGTCTTTCGTAACCCTTTTTATGTATACACCAGGAATTTAGGTGGGAAATTCAATCATACATTATTTCTTAACTTTTCTGGATGTCAACCTAAAACTCAAGACAATGAATCCTTGAATAAGTTGAATAAATCCACTTCAGAAAATGGTACACCTATACGTATTTGGAACATGTACAAGTTTATGCTGATATTGTATATCAACGTAGAGGATTATTACGACTATCTGTAATATCTCCAAGTGGTATGTTAGTCACTTATTAATTTCATTTATATGAAACCATTTTTGTTTGGTGTAAGTATTCTGAGTATCCTGAGGGAAATAGTCTCGTACATTTAACTCATCTAGACAGCTTCGTTTCAATTGAAGGTGGTACATATGACGATGTTAAAGCCAGGATACAGAAAGAATATACCAATCCGGAATAATTGTGGAGCTCTATAGCACCCAGCGCAAGGAACAACACCCTAATTTGTAACACTAATGTCAAGTCAGGATTTCTATATAGTTCAAAGTATTGGCGCGTAGATCATTAAAGGCATTTCCAACAGCCTTCTGCAGAATTTTGTCAATACCTGCCTTCGCTAACTCGATACTAAATATCAGATAGCTGTCTAAGAAGGGATAGACAACAGAGGACTCTTGCGAGTAGCGAATCATCCAGGAAACTGCTGTTGACTCAAGAAATGTGCTAAGGGAAATGAAGATAGATTGGAAATACAAATGAGGAGATATTCAAGTGATGTCGAATGATCCCCGAAAGGGAAGTAACGAGTTTGGCGTAGGCTCAACAGTGACATGGATAAAAGAAGGAAATGAAAGCTTCTGAGTGGTGTTGAGGTGTCCATGGAAAATAATAACAGACAGTTTAGTGACTCTAATGTCCTGCGTCCCACTCCAAGAGACGAATAAAGAAACAACAATAGCTTTTTGGATCAGATTATATCGTTTTATTTACGTTTTTAATCAAATTCGTTAGAAATTCTGTTCCAGTTACTAAGTACAGTCTTCTTCTTTAACTGAGGAGTTTCTCATTTGCTCGACTACAGTTTTAACAGGCTTCACATTGGAACCCGTGTGGCAAAGATTGCAACCTATGAATGTTATTGTTGATGTAAAAGTGTCATGAATTTGTAAGGTTTACTGTTTTACTGATCAGAAACCGATAAAATGCCATCCATTGAAGATATATACGCTTTAGTCACTTAGAGTATTCCTCGAGTCCGAGTCCTTTAGCATCTTTCTCGCCTGCGCCAACATCATTTTTATTTAGTCGCTTTCTCGTCAACTATCATGTAGAGAATGATTTTATTTTTGTTTTATCCCTTTACGTTCCGAGTGGAACGGAGGGCTTCAAGCGTGAGCTTTGTAGTTTCAGAAGCAATTGTTGTTTATTTCTTCTACGAGGTGGGTTACCTAGCCTCACACCCAACCATCCCTCTTTACCGGTATAAGAATAAAACTTGTGCACTGTGGCAGAGTGTAATTCCATTATGGGTAAATTTTGTTTTGATAAAGTCTCACAGTGTTATACAGTAATGTTTACTCATGATGTTTCGAGCATAATTTATTGCTCATAATCATATCAAGGTAATCACACGACTTCCTAACTTCATTTATATAGTTCATTATTTTTCACTTGATTTGACTGGTAGTAGTAGTGTCCATATTTCGGTATGAGTGATGAATCATTCCTATTGCATGTGTTGGGTGTAGACTCCATGAACAAGGATTCAGTAATCAACCTCTCTCTCCACCTATCTAGATTACTTTTTAGAATTTTAACCCTCTCCAGACCACCCTATTGTGTGGTTGTGTGTTAGTGCATGCATTGCAATGTAGTGCTGAGCTTTTTTCTAAATTACTTATCTTTTCAGGGTCAACCATTCTTACCTTAGCTAAATTCTTATGTTCTGACAATCTGACTACCCCTGACCTACTAGTTTGACCTATGTAGTTGACCTAACTCACAGTCATTGCAGGGTATTTTGTAAATTATATTATTTTGTCTAATTGGTTCAACCGGGTCCTTTAACCTACAGAGCTTGTCAGTGAGTGAGTTTTTAGGTTTAAATGTCACCCTAATTCCTGCCGTATTTAGAGTCCTACGTAGGGTTTCAGATGTCCCCTTTCTATATGGTATAATATTGGATGCCTTATAATCCCTCTTATTCATGTTTTTATTACTGGTTTCACAATTATTTTTATTTTTTTTGGCCTTTTTCAATCTTCCTAATGAATTTTAAAGAATAGTTAGTTATTTAACACCAACGCCTCTTCCATCTGTTTCATTTCATCATTTAGGTCTTTTTTTGTGCTATTTAGTGCCACTGCTCGGTTTGTTAAACACTTAACTAAGCCTACCTTAACAGGCAACGGATGAGATGACTTAAAGTCTAAATATCTACTTGAATGGGCTGGTTTTTTGTACACACTAGTGTGCAGTTAACCTTCTTCTATTCGTTTTATTTTACAATCTAACATCATAGCTAATTCTCCTTATTCATTTTCTGCTTCAAATGTGAATTTTATTCCCTCCACTAGTGAGTTTATGTGTGTCAAGAAGCTAAAGATATGTTCTGTTTTCAACACTGTGAAAGTGTCATCCACATATCTCCACCATATTTTTAAAGTAGGATTGATTGTATTAAGAGGCATATTTTCCCAGCTGCCCATAAATATATCTGCTACGATAGGGGACATTGGCGATCCCATTGCTATAACACTGTGAGACTTTATCAAAACAAAATTTACCCATAATGGAATTACCCTCTTTACCGGGTTTTCCAAGCAGGTAAGCGAGATTTATAAGTGTGTTGGCCGGGGCTCGAACCTAGTCTACGTGCATGGCTGCTGAGTATTCTACCACTGAACCACCGTAGCTCTACTCAGAGACTAATTATAGTTAACTATGGGAAAGAAAATATGAGATCGTAGTATACTTAAAAATTCTACAAGTACATCAGTCGTCACACCTAAAGTTTTATTCACTGGTGTTCTACAATTGTCAAGCAGGTCCTATTCCATTGTGTAAACTATTTAAACGAAATAACTGTTTGATAATGTGGAATTGTGACCCACAGGCTTAACATTTGCTTTTTCGCTACTGGTCACACATCTACCTCAGTTACTGTTGACTGGATAGTACCATTATCTAAAGTAGATAGAGCATTATTCGAATGCACGACCTACCGGTTGAATGAAAGCCAAATTCTTAAGTCAATAAGCTACATCTTCACAGGCAACAAAATATAGTGATAACATTAATTTAATTTTTGATTTTGATTTAATTTTGATTGTAGCTTGATTCCACACAGTATTTTTGGTACACGTATGAAATTTTCAGCATTTGATATCGGTAGCCTATATTTAGCAGGCCGATCATTGATATCAGGTGTGCGTCGGCCGGGGATCGAACCCCGGACCATGTGCATGGCCTGCGAGGGTCCTATTTACTGTGCCATTGACGCAACATATACTACAAAATTACTTGCCTTTGCCATATCAGATCATGTTTAATACATGGTAATATAATATTATTCAGTGAATTGCATTCCAAACACAATCTACAAAGAAGACGATTAAATTTATTGGAAATATTGGGTTTTATGCCTTTTCAGTCTAAATGTTTGTTGGCCACTTAATTTTTAAATGATGAAACATACAGTTAAATTCAGAAATTTTTGCAAAATAAATATTTGTTTTCTTTGAAAGGCATATTCAATTAATATATTTTTATATGTTTATTTTCACTTAATCCTAGGTACACTGAGTGTTCTTTTACCGCCTCGAATACATGATGAACATTCAGGCAATATAGCTATGCTACGTTGGCCGGTGACTACAGTACAATTTTGGGGTGAAAGTGCTATCGGTACATGGCAAATACGATTGGATAGTATTTTAGGCACTGAAATTAGTCGTGTTGATCCAGATAATATTAAAGGATTTTGGCGATCTGTTTGGATTGTTGCCTATGGTACTGATGAGTTTCCTATACGTCTTAAACCTCCATCACCTAGTCGCCCACCACCTCCAGTAAGTATTTTGTTCATATACCATGATTTTATTTATGTTTTATTTTATATATATATATATATATATATATATATATATATATATATATATATAGTTCACTTTTTTGTTCATTCAGTTTTGTGTATACAGAATTATATTCCAAGATGTTGACAGTTGTACTGAGTCACCCTTGTTAGATGTATCCGGTGTGACGTAAATGAATATAGATTCTGTTATAAGTCTCTCTTTCCATTTGTTCATATTAATTTTCAAGATATAAACATTGTTCCAATCGATATTGTGGTTTTTGTCCCATGCATCTGCATCTATAGATGAAAGCTTGTAAGCTTGTGTTCCTGTTGGTTGACCTTTAGTTAGGTGTTTATGTTCATTCACTCTTATTTTGAGTGATCTGGACGTTTGGCCCACATATTTAGTCGGACACTCGGCACAAGATATCTGTTTGTAAATCACATTGTTTTTATCCATCATTTTTTATGGGATCTTTCAGTTGACTCATTTTATTTTAATTAGACTCGTCGGTTTGAACTTCGTGCAAATCCCAATATTTTTGAGGTTTCTTCGAATTGCCTCTGATGTACCATTTTTGTATGGTGTTGTGACTGTTTTTTTTGCATTCTTCCGTCTTGTCATTCTCCAGTTTTACCCTCTTTTTTTCTCTTTTCTTATATTATCTTTGATAAATTCTTTTGGGTAGCTGTTGTCGAGTAACCTTTTTAATAGGACGTGTATTTCTTTAGACTGGCTCTCTGGTCTTGTTGTAAGTCTGCACATTCTATCTGCAAGACCTTGTATTAATCCTCGTTTTACCGTGAGAGGATGAGTTGATTGATAATCAAGGGATCTTCCAGAGAGTGTAGTTTTTCTATAAGTCCTGCTTTCACAACAGGCTGATTGGTAGGGGGAAAACGTGTAGCCAACTGTCATCCATGGGCTATATTCACAACGTGGTCAAGCATGTGGACATTTTCGCTAATCCTTTCGATAGGATTACGAGAATTCCATCGAAAGTTTCTAGAGTCACCTAAAAAGGCGAATCAGAGCCTTGAATGAGTCAAGAAACACGATGGTTTACAGCTATCTCGACGAAGTTTTGCACAGAAATTCGTTTAACCTAACTATGTGGACTCCTATAGGAAACTGGTGGGTGGGGGTTCCTTGGGAGATATACAAGGACGTTATCATATGTAACTACTTTTTAAAATGGCATTACTTTTATATGGACTTTCTTTTAAAATTACGCACTTGTACTTCAGACGCATCTGATTGGTCGATGGAGATTTGTGAAGATCTTCATGGGTAGTTTCTTTTTGGACTGCTGTAGTTTCAAGTCACTTTGGAATACGTTACCACATACAGTCAGGCCATTCCTGAAGTCTATTAGGAACTTACATATCACACTAGGGTAGATAATACCATTAGAGATCATATCTTAATCGATTAAAACAAACCGAACGAGATAAAATCTATTCAACAGAGAGATGGGAGCCCAAGTTTTAAGCAGGCCGCCAGTGTCAGCTTGTGGTCAGGCTTGGAATCAGTGAAATTCCTGAAAACCAGTTGACTGGTTTAAAATAGTCGATGCATTTAGTACAATTTTTTGACTAGATAGGGAGGGTTAAACTTGTTATATGAGGGGTGGCACTGCAAGGTATACAAACCTGATGCGTTGACGAAAACTGCCATATTCGGTGACCGCAACATCAGCCACAACGACAACAATACTTGAAAATACACGACAAGATGGACTGAACGTTGACAAAAGAGCTTTTACTATATGAAAAACAGCAGTTCAAATACCTTACTCTATGCTGAAGATATTGTTTTTAAATGACCTTGGTAGACGTTAGGTTTCAATACATAAAACATCCCCATTCAGACATTTATAAGACAAAAAGATTGAGCAAAGAAGCATTTACTTTTCAATTGGATCTAATTGAAAATAAATATATATTTTCGCTCAATCTTTCTGTCTTTTAATAACACTCAATTGACTGAAAAGTGAGTGATACGAGTTAGTAACCAATCAGAATTCCGCCTTCATAAAATGTGAGAAATACAAAAAACCCTACGAGTGAGCAATATCTGTGAAACGATAGAAGACGAAAGACTTGGTAAAGGAATGTAAATTAGTAATTGATATCTCTGTATAGCCAAATTTTATACAACTTATCTTCAACGCCAATTTGCACAGATCTTCGTACTGTGGTACTTATGGCCTTCATTTTGTGATTCTTTGTGTTCCTTTCACGCTGTATCATTAGCCTTCTGTGGCATCAAATGTATCTCCCTGACATTTGATATTTTTATGCCGATGAACATCTTATGTTGCACTACTGATAACATTTATCAGTAGTACACATGGTTTAAATGTAAAAGATTTCTGATAGAAAAATCTGTTGTACTACTGAAAACTTACTACTTACATCACTGTTGTACTACTGGTGGATAATTTGTGGAAAAATTATCATTCTAGTTCACTATCACATATTTACATCATTCAAAACATCGAAACTTTAACTCGCTTTAAGACTTATTTTAATGATCTCAACTCTAGAAATGTTTTGTATCTGATGTTGTTTTTTTGTCGTCTATCACATTATAGAATTATATAATGCCATTCATGTTGTGAAAACGTTAAGGACAAATCTTTGAATTTCTGTGAAGCATTTTGTATCAAATTTCTTAGTTTATTGCTTTACAATAAAGGTTATTGACTCGCTACGGCATTGTACATTGAACCTGTAAACTTTATTTTACTGCACACTTGTAGTTGTAGTATTAGTAGTAGGCGAAAAATTGTTCGTTAAGGCTAGTAACTTCATCATAAACCATTATTCAACTTAAAACTCAGAAATACCTCCATTAGGCCAAGGATAGGATGTTTGGAATTAGGAAGATAGAAGTAGTCTTTTGTCTTAGCCAAATGGCCTTGAAACCGTGCACTGAGTTGGTTGTCCTTGGTGAAAGTTCACTTTGAATTATACAAGTTATTGACTAATTTAAATATGAACTACGTTACGAACCAATATGAATTAGAGAATTATTGATAAGAAAACAGTACTAGACATCTGTTTCGGTGTAGTTTTAGTCTCTTCAGTGATGTACACTTATAATCGTATTGCCTCTTTATCTATGAATTGTAATTTTGTCACTCCGTGATATGGACCTACCGCTAACGAACATTCACTTCCAAGGGTGACGAGCATCACCGCACGTTCCGCCTAAATGACTGAATAGTAAACGAACTTCACCACATAATCTGAAGGTCCCAAGTTCGCTTCCTGAATATGTCGTGGGTGTGCACTGATGAAGAGAGGTCAAAGTTAGGGCTAGAACAACTGTCCAATACTCTTTGGTTTCCAATGACCCCTCTAAATGATATTTGTTTGTGATGTGATACCTACACTGAAATTCATTTCTCATTGTGGTTAGATGAGGTGTTTCTGCCTATTAGAGTCTACTTTTATTCCTTCTATTCTTAAAATCAATACTAATAACAGTAGTAACAGCCATGTATGCAAAAAGATGAATGATATAAAAAAAAGTTTTGTTTCCTGAAGTTAGGTTAAAGAAATTAGCAACAAAACTTGACATAAAAGTTTTTTCGTTATTGTTGCTGTTGTTGCCTATTTTAAATATTCCTAACAAAAAACAAAATAACTAGAATTCTTTGTCTTATTGGTTGGTCTTTGTGTTTGTCTCGTGTAACTGCATACCTTTCCTTGTTCAAATAGTCTCCTTTTTTGGTTCTTTGTTTTCTTGCATTCACTAATACCTACTCGTTTGACTCAACAATCACTTGCATTCCTACTCAGTTAGGTGTAAGCTTTCGCTTAACGAAGCTTTAGAAATGAATACAGGAGAGTCAGGCAAGACTGTCCGCTATCACCGATGATGATATTCCTAATTTTAGTGGACTGGATTGTGCGGAACACCCTAAGTTGGGAGCGAGAAGACAAGTATACGTTGAACCGATAATATGACTTTAGAATATCGTGATTTTACGGATGATTTGGGTTTCATGCGAAAACCAACAAACTGATTGAAGAAGCAGCTAAGACAGCATTTCAAGTGAATATAAAGAAGATAGAAGTGATGAAGATAACCAGTGACCAACAACAACAACAAACATTAATCGCTATCAACGGAGTAGATCTGTAAGCGGTCACTTCCTTCAATTAACCAGGCAGTGTTGTTTTAGCTACAGATGACAATATCCGTGAGAATGTCAAAATCAGAATCATAAAGGCAAGGTAGACTTTCAGCAATCTGTAATCATTTTGGAAGTTTTCTCCGCTTAGTATAATAGAATGAAATTCGTATTTTCGACCCCAATGTGAAGTCAGTGACTTCTGTGTAGGTCAGAAACTTAATGAAATCGTCACGGAAAGCATTTCCAACAGGTTGCAGATTTCTATCCACAACTGCCATCACTGGCTCTCTGTGAGGATTAGATGACCAGCCAGCCAGAATTAACGATAAGAAACTATGGAAACGAGACAACAAAGAACCTTTTGCTCAATAAGTAAGTATACAACAAAAAATTGAGATCCAGACGACTATTGCGTGACATCACACGCCAGGCCCTCTAGTAGAACCCTAGTGGGAAACGACGAGTTGGGTGGGTGTTGAGGGTGAGGCCGTGTAGGAAGGAGATAAGAGACTGTGAGCAATCGTGGGGCCAGCCAGGGATCCCCTCATGGAATTGTATTGAATGGAGATGTACTGTTGAAGCTGTACGCTCCACTCGGAACAGAGGAGAACAACAAGATAATAATAATTTTTCTGTGGAAAATTATACTCCCGCGCTGACCAGACCTCTATAAGTAGAGGCAGTTCTGAATGTGTGCCCGGGTGACTGAATATCAAGCGCTCAGTAGACTAGTTAGCTACAGTGACAAAGTTACTTGTCTAATAACATCATATTGGTTTTTTGTTTCCTTTTGAGTTGCTCGTGGAACATAAGGCTTCAGACTTGAATTTTGAAACTGCAGTAATTGTGGTCTTTTTAGTATTTTTTTTAATATATTTATTCGTTGAAGTTTCTGTAGCAATTTTGTTAAGTTTAGGGGGTGGAGTTGCCAGCACCACCCCCCAATCACCAATGATATTCCTAATTGTGGTGGACTGGATTATGCGACAGACAGTGGGAAACGAGAAGACAGGAATATCCTGGACCGACGTGAAGAACCTAGAAGACCTGGATTTCGCGCATGGATTATTTATGCTTGATGTCACACAAAATTGAAGACTTACAGCGAAAACCGACAAACTGGTTGAAGAACCAGTCGGCGAAGACAAGACTCCAGGTGAGCATAGACAAGACGGAGGTTATGAAAATAACCAACCAACCAACAACAGCAACATCCAGCCAGCAGCCAATCACCATCAATGAGAGAGATTTGAGAGAGGTAACTTCATTCACTTATCTAGCTAGGGAGCATTGTCTCAACTACAGGAAGTCGGAATGGACGAGAATGTCAAATCGAGCGAGAATCGGGAAGGCGAGATACACATTCGTCAACCTAAAATCAATCTGGAAATCTTCGTCACTCATCATCAAAAACAAAATTCGGTGGGATTTTCAATACAAACAACGTCAAGTCAGTCAGTTCTTCTTTACGGATCAGAAACTTGGCTGTCGGGTCATAAAGAATATTTCCAACAGCCTGTTGCAGACCTTCATCAACCAACAACTGTCTTCGCTGTATACTGAAGATCAGATGGCCGGGTCGGAAAGAATCACCAACAAGAAACTATGAGAAGAAACAAAACAAGAACCAATCTCCAACCAACAAATATGCAGGAGAAAGTGGAGATGGATTGAACACTCACTCGCTGAGGAGGCCGCTGGGTGACATCGCTCTCGCGTCAGGCCATTGCTCGAGTGGAACCAGGCCGAAAGGGAAGAGGCGAGTGGGACGTCAGTGCAAGGTGGGTGACATGGAGGAGATCGTGTGAAGTGAAGAGGAGTTGAAACAATATGGACTAACATGGATGGAGGTGAAAAGTACAGCAGAAGGAAGACAGAAGTGGCAAGTGGAGGGAGACGTGCAGTTGAAGCCCTATGTTCCACTAGGAACCCAAGGAACAACAACAACAAACTACCAATGTATACAAACTGCTGTTATTCTTTTTTTTCCTAAAGGCTTTCGAACCATTTAACCCTTCAACTTATAATATTTAATATTAAGCAGTACTCTGTCACTTTACTGCTTGGCTGTGTGTGTGTGACAAACTTCGAATGATATTCAAAATCTAAAAACATCTGATTGCCAGTTAGTGTGAAATTGATGTTCCATTGAAGTTTATGTCAATAACATAATACATTATATGGAATTAGATTAAAGTACTTTGGTATCTATGACCTAAAAGATATTTAGCATTTGAAAAAATAACACAAAAAAACATGAATGTTTCATTTGAAATCAAAGAATGTCCATCAATCATCATCAACGTTTTTTTTTCATGTGAACGTGATCATTCACAATGAATTAGTAGGGAAATTATGAATTTAATACGTTTCCGGTTACAATAGAACCAGTTTTTAACTGTAGTTGGCGTATAAATGTTTATTTCAATGCATATACAAACTCCAGTATATTAAAAAACATATATATATATATATATATATATATATATATATATGTCAGTCAAAAAAAGTGTCACTTTCTATGTACTGCTCAATCTTATAATGAATGTATGATGTGGATAAGATGGAGGCTTGTATAGGTTGTTTTATTTTTTTTTATTTACAAATATAATGCATTTAATGACGTTCATTCATTAATAAACTTCAACACTGAGAAGAAAGGTAATGATAGTAATTCATTCTTAGACTTCCAAATGACTAGGAGAAAATATGGAATGATAATTAGACGTTTATATGGAAAGCCATCGAAAAGTCAGTATACTCCTTCTTTCTTTTTTAGGATTTTTCATGAACTGACATCGGTTAGAGGACCATTAGAAAACCACTAGGGAGTGCTCGAACCCAGAACCTTCTGATTACAAAGCTAGCGGACTTGTATACCATTAAGCCACTGGGACCCGATCCAATGGCCAGTACATGAATTCTAACTTCTGCCAACTCATGACATAGTGCAACAGCTAGCCAATGTCTTCGGTAAGTATTTGTCCCCACACCCGAACTGCTGCACCCTACTGGTCATGACTCCTTACTAACCGACACTTGAATATCACTGTGATGTTCACTAGCGACCTGCCCTATTCATGTAAGCAGTTACCTGGGGTTCTAGTGAGAAGTCGTGACCAGTAGAATGCAGAATGTCGGCTGTGGGGACAAATACTCGCCGAAGACATTGGTTAGCGGTTGCACTATGTTATGAATTGGCAGAAGTTAGTATTCATGGGTTGGCCATTGGATGGGGTCCCAGTGACTTAATGGTATACGAGCTCGCCCTTTAACCAGAATGTCCTCGGTTCGAATCCCACGGTGTGGGTGCGTACTGATGAAGAGTCCTAAACTAGGACGGAACAGCTGTCCAGTACTCCCTTCTGGTTTTCCAGTGGTTCTCTAACCAATGTCAGCTCACGATGAAATCCTGTAAGCAATGAAATCCCTACAAACCAACTCTTGAAAAAGTGAATTTCCGAAGAAGTCATTTCATGCAAATTTGGGTTTACTGCTGAGGAATTTAATACGTCAGCAGTTCCAAAGAAGTTGTTGTTTTTAAGACTTCAGTTTTGTAATGTTATCATTAGTGAAATAGTATCGTACACTTCAGTCGATAAGAACACATATCGAAGTAATGGCGAAGACATGATATATATTCTTTCGTATCAATCCATGTAGATAATTATGGACACGAATTTGATTGGGATAATGTAAAAATGTTAATCAGAAGAAACACCAAAATCTCTGTCAGGGAATTCCTAGAACCCTGGTACTCAAATGGATTAGCAATTAGCAAACAGATTGTTATAGGAGTTGATGACGGATTGATATCAGTTAGAGAACCATTGAAAGCCAGCACTGGAGTACTGGACAGCTGCTGTTTCATCCTAGTTTGGGAATCATCGTCAGTACGCACCCACTGGGATTCGAACCCAAGACCTTCTGGTTGGGGTCGCGCTAAATCACGAATTAGTAGAAGTTAGAATTCATGTGCCGGCCATTGAATCGCGTCCCAGTGGCTGAATGGTATACGAGCTCGCTGGCCTTGTAACCGGAAGGTCCTGGGTTCAAATCCCAGTGGGTGCGTACTGACGATGATTCCCGAACTAGGATGAAACAGCAGCTGTCCAGTAATCCAGTGCTGGTTTTCAATGGTTCTCTAACTGATATCAATCCGTGATCAACTCGTAAAAACATAACAAACCCTTACAAACCAATCTATAGAAGATTGTTATAGACCAAATTTACCAGTTAATAAAAAGTAAATCATATGATGACAAGAAAGTTCAAATTCCAAGTCAATAAAAATATGATCAGTAGAGATGTAAATTAACATCCAGTCACGACAGTAGTTGCTAGGAGATAAAATTACATCATTCGTGAAGAATTCAAATAAGTTCATTTTATACTAAAGCCTGCACTGAATATGTTGTCTAGAAGTTGGACAACGAAAGCTTCGCAATTAGATCAACTATCTTAGAGAACACAATTTATTCCTGTTTTGTCTCTTCAACAAAACAAGAACATAAACCTGTAAACACACTATTATTCCCTTACGTCCTGAGTGGAACATAGTGTTTCAAAATAGGATATCTTCATTTAACTCTGTTCTCTTTATTCCTCGTCTTCTCTTCACACGACCTCTATTATATCCGGTTCCACTCGTGAACCTGACTGATGCGTAAAAGTACTTAGTTTTCTCTTCACAGTTTGTCCATATCCTTAAAGATCCAGCTAGTTATATGAGGTATATAATCAAGCATGTCCATCTTAGCAATTCTGAAAATCTTCCTTCATAGCTAAGTAAGTAACAAATAAAGTTTATTTCCAGGTCTATTTTAGTACGTGTTGTAGATACTGAACGTGAAATTCCATGTTAACAAAGAGCTTCACTGTTTTCAAATGTAAAATGCTTCATGAATGGCTCGCTCTGACTGCTTATGTAAATATAGGGAGTAGGCACACACACTGAATGTATTGGTCAGTACACTTATTCAGAAAACTGCATGAATTTTATGTCCTACCTTCCAATGTCAGCTTAATTAAGAAAACAGAAAACTCATTTAGCATTTACCGACTGTCGTTATCTGTGCCACCGGTAAGCTATCCAACCTGCTTACTCCACAAAATATAATATATATATATATATTACGCATGGTAAGTCAATACCTTCCTGTACTAGAAGTGTTAAAAAAGTTGGTCACGTTGAAAACAATAAAAAGTGTTCTTGAAGTAATTTAGTGGGTGATGACTGGCAGTGGAATCGAGAATGTTCATTTCATCCTATTTAGGACTCGTTAGCTCAATGTGTACCTGCAATCCTCGGTGATTGATGGGACTGAGACTAGAACCCAGTACCCATCGTTTTAAAAATCAGGGTGGTATCTACTTGAGCTATGAGAGCCATCCTGGTCCTAGTTATCTGACATAGGTTGAGGTTGGAAAAGAGCCAGTGGTGGTCAAACTAAAACATGGCCTCATCAGTCAATGAAATCCACAATAATTAGTTTAAGCCAGTCACGTAGGAAGATGTAGACTTCCTGGTTGAGGTTCTCGGGACGGTGAACACCAATGACTGGGAACAATTGGTGATAGGGCTCAAACTCATCATTCTCAATGGCTGGCGCAGATGCATCCACTCCTTGTGACTTATAATACCCAATGAAACTATATTGTTCTTCGATACCACTATTTCTGTTTGCCTCATATCTCTGTTTATTGTCTCTATTTTACGTTTCTTTTTACTTTCTTCTTCTCCGGCTTTTTGTACTGAGTAAAGTGTGGCTATTCGAACTGCTACGGATGGGTGCAAAGTTCTCTGTTGAAACCAGTCAGTCAGTAGTGTTAATCTCAAAGGGAACACCATCATCACTCAATGGAGAGTGTAGGTACATCCAGCTAACGAGTCTCACATAAGACAAAATACGCATCCTAGATTCCAGTGCTAGTCACCTTCCACCAAATTACTTCAAGTTAATCCTCAGACATAGTCGAAGCGTCTGTACTAGATGCCAATATGTCATAATTGACTTACAATAAACAAAATAAACAAGGGGTGCTCACCCTAACACATGCTGTCAATCTGTAAAATCGTCAACTGATGGTTTGAACCACTGAAGCAGATGTAGGCTGTCTAACAGAGGCCGTCAGAATGCTTAGAATCAGTGTTTTGTGACTTTTTCATATCGTTTTTCAAATCGTTTACAATGATGTCGATGTATTCAGTTTTTATCATCGTAATTCTGAACGTACTCACTAACCCTAGTTATTCCCTCCTCCCCCTCCCCCATATATTTATTAACAGAAGTAACAATACATTTGTATTCCTCTTATGTATGCTTTTTCGAAGCATCAGCTTGATGTGATGAACATGTGTATGTAAAGTTCTACATTTATTCGTCATGTGGTTTGATTGATATTTGTGCCTCATTATGAAGGAAACAAACTTGACAAAATATTAGTCATTATGTGGTGAATGTTACTGATAAGATTTATTAGTAGTATATAAAGGGATATCCATAAGCATAGGGAAATCAAGTGGCAGGGAGACACATTTGATACCACAGAAGGCTAATGATACAGAGTTGCGGAAATACATGGAAGATGTGAAAGGAACACAAAGAAATACAATGTGAAGTCCAGAAGAACCAACAGCACGAAGATCTGAGCAAATTAGCGTTGAAGATAAGATATACATAATTTGACTATATATAGAGATACCAAATTGCAAACAAACATTCCTTTATCAAGTCTTTCGTCTTCTACAATTTCAATTATACTACACTCGAGAAGGAAACGACAATGTACACGGTGGCATACACTATGTTAACTGTTTAGTGAGGTGTCATTATCTAATAAAAGTCCCCTTTTACATCACAGAATACCACAATATATATATACGACTAGTGGATGAGTGATGCTTTCGGCAGTAACATTCAACCAAAATTAGTTATTTCAATATAGCGAAAATATTGACTCAGACATCTATAAAAAAAAAAAAATAATCGAGCAAAAGAATATCCTTTTCGATAATTTCCTCTTCTAACTCTACAATTATATACATAGAATATTCTAGAATAGTCGTCATTAACAATATTGGTGTTTCTGAGTACTATCGATTTGTTAAGTAAGATCACAATGGAATTACAGTTCACGAAAGATGCATAAATTGTAATAAGCATAAAAATTGTCATAGCAAATAGAATATCAAATAAAATTAGATAAATTTCCACAACAAACTGAGGATCGTTGAAACTTTGATGGCCAAGGTAAGGACAGTGTCTGAACCAACTTCTTCTTTTAGATACTTAAGTTAGCTTCCTTAATGTGGATTCCAACGACCTCAGCAATATTATGTAGTAGACGAATTCTTAAGGTGAAGTTAAGATTAGTTAGTATACAGTAGTTGACTTTGAAAGCAGCCTCGCTCGTTAACATCAATCTTGTCTGTGTGTCTGTATCCACAACTTGAGATAAAACAGCGCTACGTGAATGGATTTTGTTTGTCCTTTACGCAACCACACAGGGTGATGTTTGGAAATCTGACAAGATTTGTTGTTTTACATAGTTTTCTAATTTTGTGAACTTATTTTTTTCATTCGTAAAGAGAGTGATTATTTTCATTAGAATCCAATATCAATCTGTTAAATCTTTTTAAAAAAAAATTATTATAGGAATGGTTTGAATCTTTTGCTGAATATGTCGTTGATGATCAACACTGGCATAAGGTGTACACAGTAAGTTATTTGTTACTTTTGTTATTAATATTTTCCTAAAGCTTAATTCTTTAATTTGCATTCATCCTTTTTATTTGTCTCATGTCTATCATGCGTTAAACTCTAATTTGTTTTACAATAAATAATTGATTTATATATTCAAGTATTAGTTTTGTAGGGATTTTGTTTGATTGCATGGAGGATTTCATCACGAGCTGACATCAGTAAGAGAAAACTACTGGAAAACCTGGGAGTACTGAACAGCTGTTTCGTTCTAGCCTGGGACTTTTCAGACATCCGCTGGGGTTCTCGAACCCAGCGAGCTCGTAGACTATTAAGCCACTGGGATCCGATCTAACGGCCAGGCCAATTCATGACATAGCGCGACCACTTCGCAGTGTCTTCCTGGATGAGTTATTGCCTCATCTTTAGCCTGCTGTACCCTACTGATCACAGCGGGTGCGTACTGATGAAGAGTTCCAAACCAGGACGAAACAGTTGGCTGATCAGTACTCCTAGCTGGTTTTCCAGTGGTCCTCTAAATGATGTCACCTCATGATTTATACATGTCTAGTGTAAACGTGATTTTAATTTTCGTCATGTTTAGTATAATGGAGAAAATTTGTCGCTCGGGTGGAGGATGTTTTTGATTTGGTTGTGTTCTCTGCTGAGCTGGTTGATTTAATTGTGAAGCTTTCATTGTCCACCATCTAGACAACATCTCCAGCGCAGGTTTTGTGGTATGAAATGTACTTATCTGAATTCTCCATGAATAATATAATTGTATTTCCTGACAACTATGTGTTATGTTTGGTTGTTAAATTACATCTTTATTGATTATTTTTATTGATCTGGGATTTGAAGTTTCTTCCCGCTTGATTTATTTTTTATTAGTTGGTAGTGCGTTGGTGGCACAGCGGTAGAATGCTCGCCAACCGCGCATGTGGTTTGTGAGTTAGATACCCGGTTGACACACTCCTTTACCTGGCTATGCCAGTAATAAGACTGGTAAAAAGGGAAGGTTGGGCATGAGGCTAACTAGCAACCCCATCCCGTAAAAGTAAACATCACTGCTAACGAAACTTTAAAGCTCTAGCTTGAAGCTCTATGTAAAGGAAAAAAATAATAATGTAATAAATGTGTCTACTAATCTCTGATCCATATGTATACCAGGCTTCTAGATATTTCCTGACATTTTCGGTGCTTCCTCTATTTAAAATTTCTCCATTCTCCTAATCAAATTGGCGTCCGTAATTTTCTATATATACATCGATATGAAAGAATGCATGTCGTGTCTTTTCTCAGTTACTTTGTGTTCTTGGATTCGGCGTCGAAAGGGACGTCCACTTTGATCGATATAGTGTTTATTGTAGTCCATGCCATTTACTTTTTTTTATCGTATTAGCCTTATCTTCTTTGTCTGTTGAATCTGTTGGTCTGCACACTATCGATTGTGTTAGCTTGTGTGCTATGTCTATTTCAAGTAGTCTTAATATTTTCTAGCCGTTATTTCAGATATATTCTCCATATACGATGGAGTGAATTTCCTTGTGGTCTTTGATAATGGTTTCGTGTTGGTATCTCTATTTGATTTGAAACATTTTTCGGTGAAACAGTTAGTAGATATTTCTCTTGCATTCTCTTCAGGATCGGATTATTTAAGTGTGTTTAAACTCTTTTAAACAGTTTTTGCACGCAGTTTCTTTGGTGATTTATTGGGTTATCGATATTATAGTTGAGTATTTGGTCTATGTGCCTTGGTTTCTATGTATACTTGTGTTTTTAAATGTCAACCAGCTTAAAAAATACAACTAAATTAAAATATGCTTAGTATTCTAGCTGATGTGAAATTTTCAGTTATTGGTTTGCATAGACTCAATAGACGATTTCAAGTTAGACCATGAATTGATCAGACTGAATCCAATGGCTCTTGGATTCTAACTACTGCAGATTAGCAATATTTATAACTTCACCGTCAGTCAGTATCATCGGCAAGTATCTCTGCCCTAATACCAGTAGAGTCACCCAAGTCAGGTTTGAGGTCGAATACTCGTTGTGAACACTGAATTGTCGGTGGTGCTATATGTCGCGAATTGAAAGAAGTTAGAATTGAAGCATACCATTGGATTCCATCCCATTGGTTGAATAGTCACTGAGGTCGCCTTGGGATTTGAAGATCTTGGGTTAGATCCTTGTTAAGGGTTAGGGAGGACTGCGTACTGCTGATGAGTCGAAAGCACTAGGACGAAACAGATGTTCACTGCTCCTTACTCTTCATTGGCTGTCTAACTGATGTTATTCCGTGAGATAACTTGAATTTTGAAATGCATCGATGTCTAATTGAGCTATTTCTGAGTATTTTCTCAGCATCTAAGGTGGGGTGGGGAGGGATGTTTACACTCAGCTTGTGTCCGTAAACAATCTAAGTGTTCAACGTAAACGTTAATCTGTGTTTTGTTGTTTTCATGTTATATATTTACAGTTAATTAACAAGATCGTCATTAGTTGTTATTAAGAAGTGTGTTTCTAAGCCATTCAGCTATTTGTATTTATTCATTTTCAAAAGAATGGATACTGAACAAAGAGTACTCTTTTCGATAACTTCATCATCAGGCACTGCATTTATACATACATTATAGTGAATGAATGAATTAGTGTTATGAACAACATTAATGCTGTTTAAATAACACCGAATCAATCATAATGATACCAGTGGCGTACAGCTCAATAGCATCAACATAAAATAAGCTGAATGTCAGAAAAATTAGGAAGATAATAGCACAAATTCGTGAATTTATAGTCTCTACTGAAGACTGACCAGGGCAGTGGTAGGGGCTGAACTTGCTTCTTTTGAACACAGAGCACTGGTTGTTGGAGGCGAATTGCAATAGCCTCTGGTGTTTGGAGCATGCGGTGCTTCGATGATTTTGGCAATTTATTAGGCACCCTGTAGATTATAGAGAAGGATTCTTCCACACTGCAGGCTTTGTGGACGGTTTGCACTAGATGGTCCAATATCGAACTGTTAATAGTTTTCACTACACCTTCACTTAGCTATGCTGGGAGATGTTCTCGAGTGAGCACAAAAAGTCAAGTTCCTAGAGCAACGGCCAATATAACTCGCTCCACAAAAAGCCATATTCCTTAGTGTTAATATAAACGGAATATGAAACCTGTTTATTGTTATTATCCCCATGTGTTCCGAGTGAAACATAAGCATTCAACAGAACATCACTTTATCCTGTTCTCTGCAGTCCTATTTAGCTGATGCCACGATTCCCTATAGACTCTCATCTCCTTCCTACAAGATCCCTTCCATGTTACCCTCGGTCGCCTAACTTGCTACTTCCCACTCATTTTCCACACGAGAGATGATGACCTGGCACGCGATGTGACCCAACGGTCTCCTCAGCGTGTATCCGATCCATCCCCATTTTTTTCTGTATATTTGTTGAGCAATAGATTCTTGATTGGTTCTTGCCTGGAATTCCTTGTTACAAATTCTTTCTAGCCTTCTGATCTCAATATGAAGCGAAGACAGCTGCTGATGAAAGCCCGTTGGAAATACTATTCATGATATCCACGTCAACTTTCTTACCTATATAGAATAACTAACTTAATATTGGCATTGAAAATTAGAATCTCTTTCTTTATGCTGCGGAGTGCCGAAGATTTCCAGACTGATTTCGGAATGGCAAAGGTCTATCTTGCCTTTCCGATTCTGGTTTTACCATCTTTATGGGTGCTGTCACGTGTAGTTGAAACGATGCTTCCTAGAAAAGTGGAGGAATTGACCTCTTTCAAATTTACTCCGTTGATAGTGATTGGTGTTTGTTGCAGTTGTTGGTCGGTGGTTATCTCCATCACCTCTGTCTTGTTTATGTTCACTTGAACTCCTGCCTTGTCGTTCCCTATTCAGGGTGTTCTGCAAATTCCACTCCACTACAATTAAGAATATCATCATCGGTGACAGTAGACAGTCTTATCATACTCCTGTATTCCTTTCAAAGGCTTTTCTGAGTTTTCCATTGTGGATTACTCGGCATGTCTCATTGTCATATAGACGCTTAAGGAGGTTGATCAAGATACGGGTGCTGTACTGCATAATGTTGAAGTAATTTCCAAATTATTTTGCGGCCAACTCTGCCGAAGGCCTTTTCAAAGTCACTGAAGTTGAGGTAAGGATTTGACTGCGATTCTATGCTCTTTTCGGTGATGACATGTAGATTAGCAATTTGATTTGCATATGATTTACTTTTCCTGAATCCAGCTTGTTCCGGGCGGAGTTCTGAATCCAGTACATCTGTCGATGTCTCCGAAATGACGAGATCTAATATTTGCTTGACGTGAACAAGAGTGCCTTAAGTCGCCCTTCATTGATAGTGTGATTGGTAGCCTTGAAACTTAATTAGTGCGCTTTAATAGTTTGTATAGATTGACATTAACTGAGGGATCACTTCAAACTAAAGGTGTTTTAGAAGCTCGCCAATGTTGAATACTAAACACACATTACCTTTTGGTACTAAATCTATGACTCTGTTGTCTATTCATGGTCTGTTTACTACTATTACCACTTGTAGTTGTCAGAACTGCTGATATTTCACAATAATTACACAATGGTAGAATTCTAGCCAACCATGCATGAAGTCTGGGTTCGATTCCTTGCTGATTTACTTTCAAACTTCACCACCTACTTTACTAGTCGGTAGTAAATGCGGCTAATGGGGGTGGTTGTCAGGCGTGAAGCTAGCTACTCCATCCACCGCTAGAAGAAACTTCAAATAGGGCTTGAAGCGCTATATTTTCTATTTCAGAAAGCATAAGGAGTGGAAAATCATTGTTAAAAATCATGTGTTATTGATGACAGCTATATACTTTCATCCAAGCTGCTTAATACTAACTAACTAGTCTATTCATCTTAATAAATAACTGCAATTTCTTTTTATTTAATTTTATTAAAGATAGCTGACTATTTTGATTTTGTCAAAATAACTGGAACGGAAAAACGTCTTATTTTATTTCTAAATGATGATAATTTATTTTTAAAAAATGCATTATGTATTGGTCTGTTAATTATTTCTGACAGAAATTTATGTTTCGTAAGCAATACAAAAGATTTTTGTTACTGAATAAACGCTTCAGTGTGACTGAAACTTAACTCTATGTGAATTTGATGAAATATTCATAAAATTACTACTTCATTAAATCTGGTGGATGGTGACTAGCACTGAAATCTAGGACGCGCATTTCGTCCCAATGTGGGACTCGTCATCCCGATGTGCCTGCAACCCCTGGTGAAGTGTGGTGTTCTCATTGAGACTGGAATTCAGTATTCATCATTTCAAATTTCAAAGCGTTATCCACCTGGGCCACGAGAACCATATTTTGTACAGCGAGTGTCAGTTATTATTTATTTTTAATTGAAATTTGGTTGTCTCGTTGCTTGATTGGACCTGAATGTTCGGTGTCTGACTCCCTTTGCACAAGAGGCGACTCTCATGGTTAAAGTGATCAAGATGATAAC
Organism: Trichobilharzia regenti; assembly: GCA_944472135.2. Taxonomy (NCBI): domain Eukaryota; kingdom Metazoa; phylum Platyhelminthes; class Trematoda; order Strigeidida; family Schistosomatidae; genus Trichobilharzia; species Trichobilharzia regenti. The sequence goes on from OX235262.1 coordinate 157,289,276, forward strand.
GCTTCAGCGTTCAAAACGATGGTTACTGGGTTCGCGTCCCAGTGAGAACACTATTACTCACTGGGGAATACCGACACACATCTGGATGCGGAGTTCGAAATGGGAAGAAACACTCATCCTGTGATGAAACCTGGCTGAGAGCCAAAAACTGTAGACAGCTGTTCACGCCAATTCTACGTCCCGATTCGCGGTCATGGGAAAAACAGTAAAAATGCTTGACCTTGATGAACTCACCAACCGATCACAGCAGACTTAACGTGTGCAAATTGGATTCGCAGATATATGGCTTAAATTTCTGAGGAATGGTCACAAGCAGCAAAAAATAACCTTCAGCAAGAAGACAATAAATCAGAAGACTTTGCTTCTCTGCTGACAATAATATACATAAAAATGTTTAAATATCTCTTGATTTCCTCAATAAACGATCTGTTTCCTGGCCCTTATCTTTTGTCGTTACAATCCTGGATTCTACTGCCAGTTACCATCCACCAAATTACTGCAAGTTGATCCTCAAACATCTAAGAAACTTCACAAGGAGCCGACATTCCAGCAGAAGCCAAACATTTCTGTCTAATCAAGCAATGGGGAAATCAAAATGGCATTAAAATTGGTTTTTTAGGGATTCTGTTTGGTTAGTTGGAGGATGAAATCCTCCAACCAATAGAATAAAATTACTTATTAATTGTTTGTCGATTCTTCTCTTTGCTAAATAAATTCGTCTATCTCTTTTTTTTCTTAGTGTCATTCAGAATGTGTTCCCGGTGGTTGTACAGGTCCTGCAGCTGACCAATGCCTTTATGGATGTAAAACTTTTGCAACAGAAAGCAGGTAAGCTCTTTTTTATAAATAACAAGCAAATAATAATTATTATTGTTTGTTCAAGTGTTGGTGTGCAGGGATTTCATTTTTTTAATTTCAAGTTACATCACAAACTTACCTCAGTTTTAAGAACTACCAGAAATCATGAAGAAGTATTGGATAACTTTTACGTGTTAGTATGGAATTCTCCAGGAGTACGCATACATGATCCCACCGGAGATTTTAGTTTACCACATGACCTCGATGGCCACTTCACTATTGAGATATAATCCAATGTCCTATGAGTTAAAATTTCTGCCAGTTCATAATATATAGAGTTGATGCCTTCAGATATCATCGGCGAATATTTGTCCTTACACCTAAGATATTATTATTATTTCCTTTATTTCCTAGAGGAACATAGGGACTTCTGCCACACGTCTCCAATGCGTTCGGTTCTCTGACAACGTTTTCACCCCGCCCCAAGTCTGCCCACACGCTTTCATCTCCTCTTCACATGACCTCCTCCAAGTCACCCTCACACTAACGACCAACTCGCCGCTTCCCTTTCGGGTTCCACTCGAGCAATGGCTTGTCTAGTGATGTCACTTGATAGTTTCCTCAGAGTATGTCCAGCCAATCCATCTCCATTTCTTCCTGTTTCACAATCGGTTTCTGGTTGGTTCGCTCATTGCCAGAGATCCTTCACTATTGCTGATCTTTTCTGGCTGGCCATCTAATCTTGAGTACTGAGCGAAGACAGCTGTTAATGAAGGTCTGTAGTTTGTTTGAAATGCTCTTTATGACGCTCCAAGTCTCTGATCCGTATAGTGAGTAGCATTGACTGACTTCACATTGGAGTTGAAAATACGGATGTTATTTTTGATTCTGAGTGCTGTTGACCTCCACACAGACTTGAGAGTAATGAAAGCTTGTCCTGCTTTTCCGATTCTGGCTTTGATATCCTCGTCAGTTCCGCCTGTAGTTGAAACTATACTTCCCACACACCTAAGTTAGTGGACATCATTGGTCATTATTTCTCATAAGAATCCAAGGCAACTTCATTGTTTAGTCAGTCAACCCCAAACTACGACGAAAAGCTATCCACTACTCTCTGGTTTTCACTGATCCCCTGAGAGATGTCACTTCGCGATTTGACCGGCTATAAATATTTATGGTATCAAATTAATGTATAAGTAATATTTTTATGTAAATATCATTTTGATTACTGCCTTCAAAACTTATGCCATAACCCAAAACATAACACTGATCTATAAAGTCTATGACTGTTCACTCCAGCTATGCTGGTAGATGTGAACTACCTGTCGCTGTGACTGTTAGTTAACAATTCATTCTTTTTCATTCCAAGCGGGCTTCATACTTTGAGCCTGTTTTGTTTTTATGGGAGTGAAGTTTCCAGCTTCACATCCAAACTTCCCTCTTTTCCAAGCTTTTACTGCCTGTCGTTAGTCGAGGTTTAGGAGTGCATCGGTTGGAAGTCGAACCTCGACCATATAAGACGTGGTTGCTGAGCATTCTACCCCTGAACAACTGACCCATGTTGGTTTACAATAGCATAGACATATTCATGACTTCCTACAATCTAGAGTCTAAAAATCTTTACTCATCTTTGACAAATTGTCCCTTTTTTCTCTTCCTAATTTATAACTCTTTTCTGTACTTTTATGTTTGTTGTAGCTTGAACTGTAACTCGCTTTTGTGCTAAGTTCTTCGTTGTTAATTCAGTTTAAAATATTGGTTTTGTAGGATTTTGTTTGATTGCGTGGAGGATTTCATCATGAGCTGACATCAGTTAGAGAACCACTGAAAAACCTTGGAGAACTGGACATCTCTTTCGTCCTAGTTTGGGACTCTTCAGTAGTACGTACCCACCGGGGTTCGAACCCAGGACCTTTTGGTTACAAGGCGAGCTCGTAGACCATTGAGCCCATGATGAAATCCTCCATGCAATCAAACAAAATCCCCTACAAAATCAATACTTGAAAACTGATCTGATGCTCACTAGCGACTGCCCCCCCTGGGGTTCTAGGGGGAAACCGTGACCATTAGGGTACAGCAGGTCGAAGATGGGGCAGTAACTCATCGAAGAAGATGTTGCGAAATGGTTTCGCTATGTCGTGAATTGGCAGAAGTTAGAACTCATGGACTGGCCATTGGATCGGGTGCCAGTGGCTGATGAATGGTCTACGAGCTAGCTCACCTTGTAACCAGAAGGTCCTGTGTTGGAACCGTGGTGAGTGGATGCGTACCGGTGAAGAATCCCAAGCCAGGATGAAACTGCTGTTCAGTACTCTCAGGTTTTCAGTGGCTCTCTATCTCATGTCAGCTCATGATGAAATCCTCCATGCAATTCAGTTTTGAAAATTCAGTTTTAGTTTAGTTCATTTATGTCTCAACTAATTATCAGTCTTTAAATATACAACACACTATACCAGGTATATGTTTAGTGTATTATTCTAAATACCTTGAGTTAATCTAAAAATCTAGTGACTTGTACACATGTAGATGTACAATTGTGCATCTTTGCACAGGGAAAAAATACAATTAGGAAAGCAGATGTTATTTGTTTAACTACTTCAATTTGTATAAAAAAAATGCGTAGCTAATTATAAGTCTGATATGTTTATGCTGAAATTATTGTAAAGAGTTGTAACACACGTATTCCTTTGGTGGTGGCTAGCTATAGAACCCTATTTGAGACTGATTGATATAATTGCTATGCCACTACTTGTCTCAACTAATCAGTAGTATATAGTTTTATGCAAATATACTCGGTTTCTTGATTTCCGGTAATAGTATCAAGTAGATCACATACTGTGGTCTGAATAACTTGCTTCCTCAAAGGAAACTACCAATCAAACTATGTAGATTGCGGACTATGAATTTGAGGCTTGTTACCTGGATGTGCCTGTAAATCTCAGTGAGTGATGATATCCCCACTGAGAATTGAACTCAACATCGATTGCTTCAAACACCACAGTGGGTATCATTATAACACATTGTTTGTTGTTATTTGCCTCGACCATAACAGCTTCTCTAGCAACAAAGGCGTAAGTCTACCTTAGATGTGATGTTTATATGTATGATGCACTGAACAGTAGAAATTATAAACTTGAATAGATGAATGACAAACGACAGTCGGTCTCTGTTAGTCCTACTCTAGCTATTTACTGAATTGAAGGATTTCTGTTTAAACCTGATCGTGGCCCAAATGGTCTAGTGAATAACGCCATGGCGTTTGAAACTATGGGTACTGGGTTCGAGCCTTGATGGGAACATCGTCGTTCACTGTAGAATGTAGGTACGTCCAGACGAAGAGTCCTAAATAGGACAAAATGCGTATCTTGGATTCCACTGCTAGTCACTATCCACCAGTTAACTTCTAAACATGATCTGCTTTTAAAAATTCTTATATATTCTTTGGGAAGCAGGGTTATAAGTAAATGGTAAAAGGATTTCAGAGACAATGGTAATCTCATATTTTCCTCATTTTATCTTTCTGCGTTTTTCTCAGACAATGTGTATCCGTTTGTCCTCCGGGGACAACAGCATTTGGTGCCTTACGTCTTAGTAATTCATTGAATAATTATGCCAATGCAAACAAGAACAACAATAATAATAATAATGGACAGAAATCACGTGATCGTGTCAAACCTGAAGCTATGTTATCATCATCCGGTGCACGTATTCGCAGTAGTGCTGAAGGTTATCCTTTGGGTGTGAATGATGATCCTTTACAAATCAATGGTAATAATCAACAAGGATTTAAAAATGAAATGGTCTGTCAACCATGTTGGTCATTATGTTCAGCATGTATACGTCCACATATTGAATATGATTGTACAGCATGCTCAAATCAACGCTTTCTAGTACCATTGTTAACAGCGAATGAAGATAAAGGATTATCATTTTCTTATCAATCGTATCAAGATAATAATGGGCAAACTAACAAGAATGGAGATAATAAAAAATAATAATAACAACGTCTATCTTGAAAATGCAAAACATTTAAATTTCAATTTACCTCAAGTAATTGGTACATGTCGAACTGAATGTCCTGCTGGATTTTTTGGTAATAAATCTACTTCAATATGTGAATCGTAAGTCTTTCAGTGTGTATCACCTGCATTATTGATTATTTCATCAAATATCTGTGAAGATCTCATCACTGACCGAAATCAGTTAGAGAATTATTGAAGGCCTAAGACCACTGGATATCTTTTTTGTTCTGGTTTGGGACTCTTCAGTGGTATGAACCTATGACAGCAGCAGGAGTTGAGCGTGAAATGTTCAGATTAATCGATCACAGAGTCCCTGACTAGGGCGAAACAGCTTTCCAGTGTGCTCTACGGTTTTCAATGATTTTCTAATTGCTCTTGGCATATAACAACAACAAATTCTGCATTGGATCTAATCAAAATAGCTACAAAATCCAAAATCTTAACTTCATCAAACAATTTTCTATCTACTAGAAGACCATTGAAGTCTAGAGGACACTGCACAACTGTTTATACAGAATAATCTAATCTAAAACTAACTTATAAAAGGCTAATAATCTAATTTGGAAGGATAATACTCACGTCTTCTTCAATCAATCTAACCTTTACGATTACTCATGGAGAACAATGTTACAACTTCACCTTCCCATGAAAGTCACTGAAGAGGACACTTACGATGTGACGTTGAAAGCTGTAGAGATTAAAATTAAAAAGCAACAATCCCATATAACACTGGGAGAATAAAAAGAAGGGCACACCTTTGATTTTCTGAACATGTACCGAAAAGCCTACATTTGGAGGGAGCAAACGCCTAACAATAGTGCTATTACCAGGCATTTCCTTTATACGGGTCACGAGGTGGAAATTGAAAATTCCAATAAAATTGTCAATAGACAGAAAAGCTCAATCTCCGTCAAGTTTACCGAAGCGATCTGTACGATACGCCTGAAACTCGATTTTTGTGTTCAGAAAGAAGAAGTCATCAGTCTTTCCTTGCTTTGGGAAGTGGACATCTTTATCCTCACTTCCATTTGACTACGTAATCTTTGGCTTTAACCTAATCTCCCTTTGATATAGTGTAATCTATCTGGTCTCTTGTTTCTATGATTTGAGTTGAACTCAGTACATTGTTACCCAATTAATTAGTTACTCATCATCTAACGCACCTCTCGTCTGTATTACATAACTCCTCTTCCATGGTGTGCATACATTTAATTTGTTTAAACTTGAACTCCCTGTATAAAAACTATATAAGCGCAATTTTCTAGCACTATTCACTAAGTTTGGAACTTCCTGTCAACTGACATCATATAAAATTTGCAAGTATGCTAAAACTTTTCTGTACATGAACTTAATAATAATTTATTTAGGCTGTAAGCAGCCGCTGATGAGAAGCCATCAAAATAAATGATGGTACCATATTATTCTGCACAAACCACTGTTGTTCTTGCTTTATTCAAATTCATAAAGGAGAATAAATGTATGAAATATTCCTAAAACATTATTTAAATGTGGCGTCGGTGGCACAGAGATAGAATGCTCGCCAATCACACATGTGGTCCGGGGTTCGATTCTCGGCCACCAATGCACTCCTTCACCTTGCTAAGTCAGTAACAAGACTGGTAAAGAGGAAAGATTGTACGTGTGAGGCTAGCAACCCCATCCCGTTAAAAAGCTTCTAGTTTGAAGCCCTATGTTCCACTGGGAACGTAAAGGAATATAAAAGAAATTATTTAAATGTACTCCTTTCACTCTTCTAATGTATATCTGTCACTGTTGTTTGTTTCATTTTTATTGTTTTTTCAAAGACAACTAAATTAGTCAATGCTATGACATTAGGGTAACTAATGAATATTTTAGACTGATAAAATCTTCAATTGATTTATTAGGGATCGTTAGTTGTAAACTTGTTCACATTGGTTCAAAGGCTGTAACAGTATCTACTATCTATTGAAATTCTTATCAGTGGAATGGCCTTCAACACTTCCTTTTAACCTCTACTCTCATAATCCTTTTGTATACTTTCTTGATTTCATCTGTATTATTTTGTGTCATGTGACATATTGAGCCGGCATTGGTTAGAGAGGTGAAGGGAATTCTAATTGCAGGCACCAGTGAGGGTAGCGCTATATCATCAACTCAGAAAGTTAGAATCCGCGGCTTATTGGATTCCGGCCAAAATGGTTGAATAATAATCAGTGATCTGGATATTGCTACCTGTAGGTCCCGGCTTCGATCCCTAAAGGGGTATTCGAGCGCACTGCCGAAGAGTTCCAACCTAGGGCAAAACAGCAGTCTAGTACTTCCTGGTTGTCGCACTGTAGTGTAGTATCTTGATGGTATGTGAAACACAGAACACTTGTGAATATTATTCGAGAAGTAGATTAACACAAGAGAAAGGAATTCATTGTGTTGATATTTTCAAAAGGAGATATCGACAAGATAAAATTATTTCTAAAGATTCTAATTACCATATGCTTTTATAAGTCTTACAAGTATACAGTACAGCTCACTAACTTGTACACTAGCATACTTGTTAATAGTTAACATGTAATAAATGTGTAATCGTAAATTTTCAAGGGATTTTCAAATTATTGGCCTAATATGCATTTTGCGCATAGATTGCTACTTGACGCGTTGTAGAAGACATGGGAGCACCTATGTATGAAGCTTTATTTCCGATCTATGTTTTTTTTTTTGTATTTTACTAATAATCCATTCACACTTGATCAGTCTACCACTAATGAGATTCAGCGACTTTACCCACTTGGTCGAACATTATTTAAATCAATGCTAGACTCTTCTACTTATTATTATTGTTATTGTTTCATCCCTTTGCTCATCGAGTGGATCATAGAGCTTTAGGCTTTGAAGTCTTGGTAGCTGCTGTGGTGTTTTTTTTAACGCGATGGGGTTATTAACCTCACGTTCAATCTTTCCTCTTTTCCAGACTTATTATTAGCTAGTTAAAATAACAAGGTTAAGAGTCGAACTCCGGACCACATACATGATAAGCAAACATTCTGCCGTTGAACCTCTGATACAAATGTTAGATAGTTAGAGATAATTTATAGGAAGCTCTGGACCTTTGGTTTTGTGTATACTGACACTCATCAGCAAGGTTTATCTGCAACCTCGAAGAAAATGATATCCTCTCTAAGATTCAAACCCGCGCCAACCAGTACCTCAGTCAGAAGCGTTAAAATTTCACAGAGGAGATCAGTTTCTTCCAGGCTATAGATACGTCTAGCTGTGGTGAGCGCCAGCCTGCAGAACTTCCTACTCATTGCTGCTACAGAGAGTCACCTAGCTTGGCTGAGTACATTACAAACATGACTGACAAAATCCAAAACACTAAATACATAACATTGCTTCTATACCAGTCAATTAATATTCGAATGAATTGAAATGAGGTGATTGTAGCAGCATTTATGTTGTATACTTTAGGTTAAAAACATGATCACGTCTATTTTCTTAAAAAATCGGTGATTACAACTTAAAAATTCAATCATGTTGATTTCTGTTGTAAACATTGGACACAGTGATCATGTTTACGCTTTGTATAAATTTGTATAAATCCCTTACAGCAACAATTCTTAAATTATTCGGGTTTTTTTGTTGTTGTTAACAAGACGAAGTACATAAGTACCATTTACGTATGATAACCTGCGTAACTACTATACATACTGAACAAGTTTCATATAGTAGGATTAGTAGTGCTAACTAGTACTTTTACACCATGTAAATAATTATTTTAAAAAAATATTTTGTTTGAACATTAGTTAGAGTTGTTCATGTTTTAGTGGGATTAATAGTGTTGTTGGATTTTATCTAAGAGAATTTTGTTGGCTATAATATTTTTTAATGGAAAGTGTTGGTATAAAGAAAGGTGACAGTTAGCATACTTTTCGTGATTACTTATCTATCGTGTTATAAACTCTTTTGACCTGAATAATGCCTTAGAAAGGGTTCTTCTTCGCCTTCTTATACTCTTTTGCGGTCCATGTCCTCATAGAGGTCTTATTTAATTGACCTTTGATATGTCACAGGATTTCATCATGAAGTGACATCAATTAGAGAACCATTGGAAGACCTGCAGGGAGTACTCGCATCTGTTTTGTCCTAGTTTGGGACTTTCCGGCACTATACACACACCGGGGTTCTAACTCAGGACTTTCTGATTACAAGGTTAGCGAACTCGTATCCCATTAAGCCACTGAGACCCGATCCAATGGCCAGTCTATGAATTCTAACTTCTACCAACTCACGACATAGTACAACCGCTAGCCAATGTTTTCGGCGAGTATTTGTCCTCACACCCGACTTGCTGCACTCTACTGGTCACGACTTCCCACTAGAACCGCAGATAACTACCTACCTGAGTAGGCCCAGTCGCCAGTGAGCATCTCATCGATATTCAATCAATCAAATCCCTACAAACCAGTGTTTGAACTCTGAACTCTGTTTTGTTTGAAATGGGAGTATCAGTATGCCGTCGGCTACTACTACTGCTACTAAGAGTAGTAATACTGCCATCACTCCCAAAATATTCATACTCGAAATTCTGAAGATTCATAATTCGATTTTTGATTAGAGATACCCATTAAAAATTTTAAAAGACTGATTAGTGAACAAAGAATATTGTTTTCGATAGCTTCTTCATCAAGTTCTACATTTATATGAGTATCACAGACACAGACCTAAATATTATCTTCCAGAAGTCCTCCATCTGAAAATCTATTAAAAAGGGGAGGTTTTAGAACTAATTAATTATCATTATTAGCAGTAACGCCATAATTGATGCAGTCAATCAGATATTGGTTTTTTTTTCATCAGTGGTTTAAATTTCCCTTGATGTGTAAAGGATAATTTACTCTGGATTGTGAATAATAAAGTTGCCGTTCGAGTATTGGTTTGTAGAGATTTGATTGATTGAATATCGATGAGATGCTCACTGGCGACTGGCCCTATTCAGGTAGGTAGTTACCTGCGGTTCTAGTGGGAAGTCATGACCAGTAGGCTGCAGCAGGTGGGGTGTGAGGACAAATACTCGCCGAAGACATTGGCTAGCAGTCGCACTATGTCGTGAGTTGGTAGAAGTTAGAATTCATAGACTGGCCATTGGATCGGTTACCAGTGGCTTAATGGTCTACGAGCTCGCTAACCTTGTAATCAGAAGGTCCTGGGTCAGAACCCCAGTGTGTGTGTGTAGTGCCGGAGAGTCCCAAATTAGGACGAGACAGTTGGTTATCCAGTACTCACTGTTCGTTTTCCAATGGTTCTCTAGCGAATTTTATTTATTTTTTATTTCAGCTCATGATGAAAGTTGTCGTCGTTGTTTTCACAGTTCTCCCAGTTAAACCTGACTTCTATGTATACCTCAGTGTAAGGCAACATTTCCAAGTGATCGGTTTGCTACAGCGCGCCGTGATTGAAGGCTCGTTCTAGTCTGCATTGCGAATAATAAGGTTGTCACTGTTTTTGTTGCAGAATAATCCTGCAAGGGAGTGTTTAGTGTTTTTGTTGTTGTTGTCTATGCTTGACTAGAATGAGCCCTCTGTCACGATGCTGTAGCCAACTGACCACTTGGAAATATTCCCTCACACTGAGGTAGACAATGAAATCAGATTTAACTGTGACAACTGCGACAACAACAACGAAAACTTTATTATTCACAATCCAGAGTATATTATCCTTTACACTTCAGGGGATATTTAAACCGCTGATAAAAAAAATCAATATCTGATTGATTGTATGAATCATGACGTTACGACTAATCATGACAATTAGTTCGTCCTAACAATGACCATAATATTTCCATGTATTGGTTTGTAGGAATATGATTGATTGGTGGCCACAGGATTTCATCATGAGCTGACATCAGTTAGGGAACCAATGGAAAACCATCTGGAAGTACTGGACAACTGTTTCGTCCTAGTTTGGGACTCTTCACAGCACGCATCCACATCGTGGGGTTCGAATTTGGGACCTTCTGGTTACAAGGCGAGCTAGCTCGTAGATCATTAAGCTATAAGAATTAAAGAAGTATTGCTATTAACAACATTAATGTTGTTTTAACTAACAGTGAATCAATAATATTGTGAAATTACAGTTCTAAAGCATCTGTAGGTGATAATATGCATCAACACAATACTAAACTAGCCATCAGATAATTTAAGGAAGGTAATACAGAATTTATGAATTTACAAGTTCCACAGCAGGCCAGGGTGATAATAATGTTACCTGTTTCTTTCTCACTCAGAGCTCGGTTGTTTTAATGGATTTTCAATGCATTCGATAATTTATTCGGTACCCGACAGGGCTGACAGAAAAAGACTCTTCTATGTTATCTTTGTGGTCTGTTTGAATGGAGTGATCTATTATAGAAGTGTTGATCGTTTTAACAACACTTTTATTTAGCCATAGTGGCAAGTATTCCCCTAAAACATGAAAATATAAGTTCCTAGAACAACTGTCAAAATAACTAGCTCTACAAGAGTAGTTGAATTGATTGATGCAATAAGAGGTGGGTAGCCTAGGTACTTCGTCTTTCAGTTTCGGAATGATAAACAGTCATGTGGAAAATGTGGGTTGCAACTTACCAGACTTACAAGTTATTATTTCGCTTGATAGATCACTTTTGAATTGCAGTCTTATATACAGAGAGTGCCTATTATCACATACAGGCCTATTTGAATTGCAATCTACTAATATTTTTGATTCAGTTGTATTTATAACTTTAATGTTGTTAATAACAATAATTCTTCGAATAGTATGGTGCATATAACTGTACGATCTGATGAAGACTTCATCGGAAAAAAATATTCTTTGTTCACGAATTAGTCTTTAAAAATTCCATCGTTAATTATGATTGTATCAATAACAAGAGAATGCACTTCATCATTTCATTGAGACTTTTCATCACAAATGTAATTTTAAACATATGAAAACTAGGGGAACGGGGGAGAAATTTCACCTCAATGGGATGATTTCGGTTGCTTCATTTTTTTGAGCTGGTCGATTCGATTGCAGTTCTCATTGTCACGCTAAAAAAACATTACCACTATTTTGAAAATAAAACTAACAATATACGTTTCTTCTCAGCGTGGTGTAATAGTTTCCCTTTGTAGCTGTGTGCGCGCGCGCGCTCGCGATTGTTTCTATAGTCACCAAAAATTGATTTTCAAGTTTTGGTTTACACGGATTTGATTGTTTTCAAGACTGATCATGAATTCACTTCAGTTAGAGGATTACTATTTCCTTCTTGTTTTGGCAGTGTCCACTCTCTACCGCACTAGGGATCATACCCGCCGACCTTCAGGTTACAAGGAAAGCCTATTGACTATTCAGCCACTGGGATGTTTTTCAATGGTTCTCTAACTGAAGTCAATTCGAGATCAATCTTGAAAACTATCGAATCCCCGAAAAGCAACACTTAGAAATTAATCCAGTGCTCATTTATTGACTCACTACAGGATTAAGTTGTCTGACGTTCTCATAGGAAGTGGTGGTCCACGGGATCCACCAATTTGGGCGTGAGCACAGTTACTCACAGGTGATATTGGCTGGCAGAAGCTGTATGTCACGAATTCGCAGAAGTTACAGTTGATAGGTCATTGGATTCCGTCCGAATGGATGAACCGAATACAAGTTGGCCTTGCAACCTGTAGAAATCGATTTGTCGATGTTTTAATGTGTAATAAGTTAACCTATTTGTTTAAGTAACTGATAAATCCTCATTAGATAGCTTATTACTGAGAACATTCTTAGATATTATAGGCTTGCAAACTCTTGACATGATGCGGAAAATACACTTCGTTACTGTAACAGCATTTTGGAACATTAATGTAGGAGTAACATTCGGGCACTATAGTAGAATATAATTCCCTAATAGATAAGCTTATATGAAATGACACACATTCAGTTTTTAATAGTGTATCATGGTGTGTGTGTGTGTCTGTCTGCGTCTGTGGTTCAGTAGTCCGGTACTTCATCCTTGGCTGGCTTACACCTTAACCTCGCTTAGCTGACAGTAAGTCTAGTAAAGAGGAAAGTTTGAGTGTGAGGTTAGGAACCTCACACCGCAAAAAATAACTACCGCCACTACTGAAACTCCAGTGCTCATGCTTCCACTAGGATCGCAAAAGAATGATATTAATAAATAAAATGGAAGCATTTGAAACGTACTATGATTTAGAAAATAACTTACCTTTCTTCCGTTATGGATTTATATAAGTAATTTTCGAAAGCCCTATTTGAACTGCATAATATGAACAGAAACGTTACAATAAGTACTGGATATAGAACAAGAATTTAAAACAAGCAATAAAGGTTAATAAAGCAGGATTTAATGAATTCATCAAATTTCGGTAGAACTCGTCAGCTGAATACTCTACATACACGAATATATATACTTTTGAAATTACATAGGGAGATATAAGACTGATAAGTAAACAAACTACATTGAATTAATCATGCAGAGAGACAGGTGCGAATATTTTCCAGGTCATGTTCAAATAGATAAGGGGAGAGAGAGAGTATGAGAGATCAAAATTAAGATAAATTGCATTACGCTTCAATTACATCACTTAGATAAACAATAGTCATTAGGGAATATAACGAGAATTGCAAACAGACTAATATCTATAGTAATAGTTTTAATAACAATAATAATAGTGTTGAAGTGAGTTAAGATAATCTTACGGATAAAGCATAGATTTAAATGAATCAATAATAATAATGATAGTAATAATAACAAAAATAATAATAAGAAGAGGTAGAATAATAGTAATAACAAGTAGAGAATAATAAGTAAAGCGTATTACCATGGTAGTTCAGAGTGACGACCATCTCCTTTTGTATACAGAGGGCTGTTTGTAAATTCGAATTGCAGCCTACTAAGACGTTATTCAGTTGATATTTCAAGTTCGCTGTTCCCAGATCTAGTCATCACATGATGACGGATCATAAGTACATGAATTCGCCTCTGATCCTATTTTTTCTACCTCTTTAAGTTATTTACGCCTACTTAATTCAACTACCACGACAAATGAAGTAGGTTCTGCACATTTCTGTTATCTCCTTAAATCAAAGAGTTATCAATTCCTTGTGTGTCATCTTTTGCTACCAATAAATAGGATGGATACATATATTTCATTTCTTTGCGTTCCGATTGAAACGTAGAGCTTCAAGAGTGAGTCTTGAAGTTTCAGTAGCAATGGTACTAATTCCACGGAGTTGGGTTGTCCACCTCACATATAGAAGTGAGTCGGCCGGTAATCGAACTCGGATCATGTGTGTGGTTGACGCGAAATCTACCACTGAACAATGTTCAACTTGTCGATCGCAGCTTCTACCTACGACCACAGTTCACCCCTGGCTATACTATTAGTTTAAGTTATAATCACTGAGGAACTTGGTCACTAATGTAACATCATACGATAAAGCCCGCTGGTTCGGCAATGCAATCAACGGAGTATTATTTCACTTTCAAGAAAACTGCCTTTCTACCTTGAATACAGCCGAGAAGTGGTGCACCGACTAATACTGAGCTTAATATATCTAACGTAGAAAGCTAATTTAACTTGAATATTTACTTATTTCAAGGTGTGTTTGTAAACACAACTTACAGTAACTGTAATTATATAGTTTTATTATATATATCTTGTAAGTTAACGCCTTTTCTGATAAATATATATGTATATTGATACTCTGTTGATTTATGCTTCTCAAACAGAAAGAGAAGCGCATATGTATGTACCACTCGTTTTCTATAAATTTACAACTTATTTCTAAACTTCTTGTATATTCATTCACTTTATTGATTTTGCAGTTCCACTCAGTCTAAATTCTCTCATCTCTTTTCTTTTTTTTTAAAAAAACTAAATATAGATGCGCAGAAAATTGTGCACGTTGTGTCGGCTCAAAGTCAGATGAATGCCGTGAATGTTATCCTGGTTTCCGATTAATTCATGGAAGATGTGTTGATAGTACATCGGCTGATGGTCGTTGTAAACCAGGTTAGTTGATGGCTGACGTTTTTCTTTTTTTCATTGTGATGCTTTAAATTAACAGCTGTACGTCGGTGGCACAGCGGTTAGGACGCCCGCCGACCATGGACATGGTTCGGGGTTCGATCCCCGGCCACCGACACACTCCTTTTCCTCGCTAAGCCAGAAATAATGCTGGTGAAGAGGAAAGGTTGGGCATGAGGCTAGGAACCCCATCCTGTAAAAATAACCACCAGTACTACAGGAACTTCAAGCCACTAGCTTGAGACCCTATGTTCCACTGGGAACGTGAAGGAATAAAACAAAGAAAATTAACAGTTGTATATGGTGACACTTTCTATTGACCAGGCAGTCAGTAAGTAGTGATTTAGCGTTTAACTCGAAGGAAAATGATCAGCCCAACGGTAATTTATTGATAAATTACTGTAAAATGTTGAGCTCAACAACGGTTTTGCAAGACAATAAGGTATTTCCAGTCTTTACTTATGCTCAACAAATATGCTGAAGAAAACCGAGGTGGATCAGATGTACGCTGAGGAGACAGTCGAATGATATCAAGCGCCAGGCCGTCAAGTGGAACCCGAATGAGAAACAACGAGTAAGGTGTTCCAAGGTGACATGGAAGAGATCGTGCTAGGGGGAGATAAGAGAATATATTCAATCGTGGGTTAGCCAAAGAGGATTGTGGAGAATACGACAATTGGATAAGTGTTGTTGAAGCCCTATGTTCCACTCGCAACTCAAGGGAACAATAATAATAATAGTAGTCTTTTCTTTGACTATCTGATTGCTATAACTATTTGTCGTACTACTTAAACAGATTAATTTACAGATAACTCTCTCGAACAACATTTCAAGCTGAATATACTGATGTTTTTTCAACTCCAATGTAAAGTCAGTGCTACTATCCGGATGGATCAGAGACTTGGCGCGTCATAAAGAGTACCTCAAACAAATTACAGACCTTCATTAACAGCTGTCTTCGCTCAATACTCAAGATCAGATGACCCTCCAGAAAACATCAGCAACATGGATCTCTGGGAACAAATCAACCAGTAACCGATTGTGTAACTAATAAGCAGGAATAAATGGAGATGGATTGGCCATACTCTGAGGAAACAGACCATCAAGTGAAACCACACGACAGGCCATCACTCGAGTGGAACCCGAATGGGAAGCGGCGAGTCGGTCGTTAGTGTGAGGGTGACTTGGAGGAGGTCATGTGAAGAGGAGATGAAAGCATGTGAGCAGACTTGGAGTCAGGTGAAAACTTTGGCAGAGAACCGAACACATTGGAGATGTGTGGCAGAAGCCCTATGTTCCTCTAGGAATTAAAGGAAATAATAACAATACTGATGTTTAAAGTCTGTACATAGATGTGATAGTTGATACAACTTACCATTGTGCCGCATTATTGTTAATTTTAAGAGTTATGTCAAATGTTAACAAACAGTGAACTAAATTTTGATCAGTTACCACCCTCACTTACATGTATACAGGTTAGATCTTTCAGTCAAAGTGAGAAGAATATGGAAGATACTTTTTGTTAAACAGTGGAAAGTCTTAAGAAGCATACAGAAACGAATAACTGATTTCATTTTAGGATTTCATCATGAACTGGCATCGGTTAGAGGATCATTGGAAAACCTGGAATACTTGACATGTGTTTCATCCTGATCTGGGACTCTTCATCAGTACAGAATCACTGAGGTTAGAATCTAGGACCTTCTGGTTACAAGGCGAACACGTAGACAATTGAGCAACTGGGAATCGATTCAATCGCCCATAAATTCTGACTTCTGCCAACTTCTTATATAGCGTGACCACTATTTATTGTAATTACTGGCGAGTATTTGTCCTCACACCCGAATTTCTGTACCCCACTGACCACGACTTCTCATTAAAACTCAGAGAGCTACGTATCTGAATAGGACCAGTCACTAGTGAGCATTAGATTGATATTCAAGTGTTGGTTTGCAGGGATTTGATTGGTTTCGGTGTTTCAAGGTGAACTGATATCGATTAGGGGTCCATTGGGAAACCTGGGAGTACTTTTAATCGTAAATAAGTGAAGCTTACTAGTTTGTTAGTTCACTAGTCGGCTTTAAGCCTGAAAAAGAAGGAAGGCTGGGCGTAAGACTGATGACCCTACCATGCAAAATCAATCCAATCGCTACAGAAACTTAAAACAGAAAAATAATTCAGAGAAAGTTATTCTTCACTAGGAACAGAGAGACAAAACGACGCTGGTTGGTGAAAGCCTTTGGGAAACCAATCCACTGACATGTATTCTTTCGAAGAAAGCGAAAATTAGCATACGCACATGGTGTGTCCACACGATGTTTGAAGCTTGGAAGGCTGCTCAGATTGCAAAAGAAACGTGATAATATAGCTTAGAAGTGCTAGGAATCTATAAGAATGAAATATAATGTAAGTAGGACTCTCTAAATCGTTAGTTTGAGAGACAATAATCTACTCCAGTCACCTAGACGACAACCACTGGCGCACTGGAGATGTCACTATCATGATGTCATCGACATGTATCGAAGGCTCTTATGCTGTAGGAATGAGCTTCCATAAGGATTATGATAACGAGATTCGATTCAAGAGATAGTAAAGTTACAATTGTCTAATCCTAAGCTCCTGAAAACAACGCAGACCAAGAGATGATTGGAGACTTCTGCAGACAACTGCAAACAGTAGCGAACAAGACCCTAGTTAGATGGTGACATTAAAATTCTAATAAGTGAAATGAATCCCGGTCAAACTGGAGTCAGACAATACAAGAAGAGAGCTTATTAGGGTCGAGAAGCTCTTAGAGAAATGAATGAGAGCGGAGGACTACGAATAAAATCAGAACCGAATTTTTCATGTCATAAAAAAGTTGAAGAAAATACAACTGGATCACAGTAGAACTCACATCCGTGATCTTCGCTTTCTTATCTACCAAATTATTATATTATTGTATTATTATTATTATTATTATTATTATTATTATTCCTACCAAATAAGACAAAAGACCCAGGTACTTATCATTTCATGGAAGAATAAAACTTGTGCACTGTGGTAGAGTGTAATTCTATTGTGAGTAAATTCTGTTTTGATAAAGTCTCACAGTGTTATACAGTAATGTTTACTGATGACCACGTTTCGAGCACAATTTATTGCTCATAATCATATCAAGGTACTCACACGACTTCCTAACTTCATTTATATAGTTCCATTATTTTTCACTTGATTTGACTGGTAGTAGTAGTGTCCATATTTCAGGTATGGGTGATGAATCATTCCTGAAATATGGACACTACTACTACCAGTCAAATCAAGTGAAAAATAATGGAACTATATAAATGAAGTTAGGAAGTCGTGTGATTACCTTGATATGATTATGAGTGGCAATAAATTGTGCTCGAAACGTGGTCATCAGTAAACATTACTGTATAACACTGTGAGACTTTATCAAAACAAAATTTACACATAATGGAACTTACCATTTCACTTGTAAAAGCAGAAGACAAAACACTGAAGCCAGGGTATATTTTCCAGTGATCAAGCCACTATACACATATATACGATTTTATATCCTTTAACTAATCACTGAGCGTGTGATTTTGGTTTACATTGAACAACGATAAGAAATAGAATGTTCAGATATACATGGTATTCTCCTGCTAACTCAGTGGTGAACTGCAGGAATATGTGAATTAATATTCCGTTGGACACATTGTCTGGATCACACCACCACACACGTATGTATAAAGTTTTTCCAGGCACTGTGAAAATGAGGAGTACATAAATGTCCATACGTCATCATCAAACTAGGTGACCAACCAGGTTTTCTCATCCAACTCTAAATTACTGGATGATTTTTTTTATTCAACTGTCTAGTTATAGCACTTCGACGTGTTGTAAAGGCTTTGGGATTTAATCGCAGAAGTTCCAAGTTAGCGCCTCAAGGATTGAAATCTAGACTTTTCTTTCGGATTCACTAATCCCTTTCCTAAAAGTAACCAGCTTCCTAAACCAAGTTTATCTCAAACGATCTAGTCAATCAACTGGATCAATAATACAAATCAACTGTCGTCAAAATTTGACAGAATAGTTCTAAAATATTTGAGTGCCGAGTGAGAAGTAGACATTTGTAAAAAATTATATTTGTAATATCTCAGCGAGATTGAAATGATTAATTCCAATGTTTCGTTCGGCAATCTGGTCCGAACTTCTGAGAAATTCATTGAGATTAACATACAACAGAGGTTTATATGTATAAAAGGAATATCTCTTGTTTTTAAAAACTTTGTCCAATCATCAGTCATAAAACAAGTATCAACAAGTATAATAAACCAAATTGTATGAGTTGTGATCAAAATTTGACCTTGAACTTACAAATATTGGTCTACCTTTGTTAAATACTTTAAACACAGTGTGTATGTGTGTGGGTAAACAGCTGTAAAATAATTTCTTAACGTCTCCATAAGAAGCTATAGGCAGTCGGGAATTTTGACCAAGTATTATTAATTAGTGATACATATCCATTTTTATTTATTAATTAATCAGGATTTCCTATGCATCAGCTAACATCACACCTTTAAGTCTGTTCAAACTGTTAGTATCTAGAATTTTATGATTAGACGTATTTTTAAAATTATGGTGTTTAGGATTAGAGTTTAGTTGAAGCATCCTGTCGAACTTATTGCTTTGTCTTCTTTTGAAGATTCAGCTGCTTTATTCGACCTACTGGAGTTGTCAGGTGACTCGACAGCTACGATTTAGGATACGCATTCTGTTGCAGACAACGGAGGAGAGTGAAAACACGATGATGTTCCTTTTATATATAAACCTCTGTTGTATGTTAATCTCGATTAATTTCTCTGAAGAAGTTCGGACCAGATTACCGAACGAAACGTTGGAATTAATCATTTCAATCTCGCTGAGATTTACAAATATAATTTTTTACAAATGCCTGGATCAATAATAACTAAAATCTTTAAAATCTTTTGGTCTCATATTTTTACAACTTATTTGATTTCATGTATTAATAATTTGTTAGACAGAAATAATTGTCTTTTTGCTTTCTATTTCTCTTTTTTTCTTTTTTTTTTTAACAAAATTTTACCCCCAGGACAATATTTAAAACATTCCGAATGTGTAAATTGTCATCCATCCTGTGATAAAGCAGGTTGTGTTACTTCAAATCAGTGTAATTGGTGCCCGAGTCATTTACCGTAAGTTCAAATGAGTTGCAAATTCCTATTGATTTATATTTCTGTTTATTTTCTAGCTGTCTTATGCGTTTGTGATGTGATAGTAAAGAATGATATGTTGAACAGCATTACCTCCTGAGATCACATCAATTATTGAAATTTCCTACACCCACAAATAATAATTTCATTTCAATGTATAGTTCATCATGAACCAGCATCAGTGAGAAGATCATTGAAGACCAAGAAGCATTGGATAGATGCTATTTCCTAGGTAGGGATTCTTTGACAGTGCTCACTGACGAATCCACCAAAAATCAAGTCCTGGACTTTCAGGTTAAGAGGTTGAACCGGCTCGTTGACCATCCAGTCACCCATTAATTTCGACCCTTGTCAATTCGTGATTTAACTCTCACTGGACTGATTGACTGGTGACTAGTGTCAACATAGAACTTTCCACCGAATGTGCAATATTTCAAGTCGTCACACTTCACTCAGCACACAGATCCAGAGAAGAAAGTAAAAAGAAATGCAAAATAGAGACAGTAAACAGAGATACGAGGCAAAAAGAATAGCAATATCGAAGAACAATATAGTTTTATTGGGCATTATAAGTCACAAGTTGTAGATGCATCTGCGCCAGACATTGAGAACGATGAGTTTGAGCTATATCACCAATCGTCTCCAGCTTTCATTGGTGTTTACCGTCCCGAGAACCTCAACCAGGAAATCTCCATCTTTCTACGTGACTGGCTTAAACTAACTGTTTTGGATTTCATTGACTGAAGAAGCCATGTTTTGGTTTGACCATCACTGGCTCTTTTCCAACCTGCCCCTATGTCAGCTAACATTGCCCGTCGAGGAAGGCGATGGCTCGGTGTATGCGTAACATATGTCCTAACCATCTCAGTCGATGTAGCTTCACAGCCTCATCTATTGATTTCCCTTCTTTACCTAGCACTCAAGCGATGCCTAACCTCATTATTGTTCCCCCTATTATACCATTTCACATAGGAGATGGAACACAGGCACCTATGATCAAAGACGACTAGCTAGATTTAACACTACTTTTAACCAGTGCTATTCATCAATATTCACTTCACCTTGTCATCGTAGACCCCACTGGCCACGACTTCCCACTACAACTTTGGGAGCATCTCTTCTTAGATTTATGGTTTTTGTAGGGATTCGGATTAGTTTCATCTTAATCTTCATCAGGAACCAACATCAGTGAAAGAATTCATTGAATCGTTCATCCCAAAATGTGCAAACTTACCATGGATATTCTAAATAAAAAACAAGTTTAGACTAGCCAGTAGAAGTCACACTTATTTTTTTGACTTGACTTAATAATTCAACGTATAAAAATTAGAACGAAAATGTTGATTCATTGTTTAATTCAAATCAGTATGTTTCATTCTAACCAATAATCTAATCGCCTCCCAACTAAGCTACAACACTTAGTCATACATATTGTGTAGGCTGGGTAGTTAGAATTTGATGAAACCTGTCAACATTAATTTTTAATGAAACATATGTGGGATAGTTTTTGACAAGTATAGTAAACACCACACTTCCTCCGCTTGATATTACTGATCACATGGTAGGCTAGACAGAATAAACAACTAGGAATAATCTGCTTTGGAGAGAACCAGCCAACTAACTTATCTCTGAATAAATATTCAGAAGGAAATAGAGATGAATTGGAGATATGCTGAAGAGACCTTCAAATGACGTCACACACCGGGCGGGTTGTTCAGGGAAACCACGAATCGCAAGTGATGGGTTGAGAATCTAAACGTGACATGTGGAAAAGTATGTTGATAGTAGGTGGACTGAGTGCGACTGAGATACATCGCTGAAGCTGTATATTCCACTTGGGATTCAAGGAATGCATCTTAATTACAACAGAAAACACTATGATGAATAAAAATAACAGTGGCTTTATTCTGAACAGTGTTTATAATAATGTACAAGCATTTTCAGTGGAGTTCATTGCATGATATTTTCTACTCGTCTGTGATCTTCAAATAAAGTATTAATTACAGGATTTCATCATGAGCTGACATTGGTCAGAGAACCATTGGAAAACCTGGAAGTACTGGACAGCTGTTTATTCAGCCTAGTTTGTGACTCTTCAGCAGTACGCACTCACCTGTGGGGTTCGAAACCAGGACCTTCTGGTTACAAGGCGAGCTCGTAGACCATTAGGCCACTGGGACCCGATCCAATGGTCAGCTCCTGAATTCTAACTTCTGCCAATTCACGACATAGCGTGACCCCTAGCCAATGTCTTCGGCGAGTGTTTGTCCTCCCAACCTACCTGCTGCACCCTACTGGTCACGAATTCCCACTTGAACTACCTACCTGAATAGGGCCGGTCGCTAGTGAGCATCTCATTGTAATTCAAGTGTTGGATACGGGTCGCGTTATGCCGTGAATCGCCAGAATTTAGAATTCATGGACTGGTCATTGGATCGGGTCTCAGTGGTTTAATGGTATACGAGCTCGCCTTATAACCAGAAGGTCCTGGGTTCGAACCCGTAGGTGATTGCGTACTGCTGAAGAGTCACAAACTAGGCTGAATAAACAGCTGTCCAGTACTTCCAGGTTTTCAATGGTTCTTTGAGTAATGTCAGCTCATGATGAAATCCTGTAACCAATCAATCAAATTCCTACAGACCAGCACTTGAAAAGTATTATTTGACAGTAGATTGGGGACATAGTGTCATCTGACCTGAAGCACAAATCATTCCATTATGATCTCTCTTGTCTCCTTCGAGATATGCATGACATTCGGCTCAGAGTTGATTATAATACGTTCAGGAGTACATTTTGTGAACCGAGGACACAACTCAGGAACAGTTATCTCATGTACTGGGATAAGTTGCCATCCACCTGGAGTATGCTTTTTTTCTCAAGTTTAGTTTTTCTTTTATTCCTTTACGTTCCCAGTGGAACATAGGGTCCCTTCAAGCTAGAGACTTGAAGTTACTGTACCAGTGGTGTTTACTTTTACGGGATGGGGTTCCTAGCCTCATGCCCCACAACCTTCCCTCTTTATCAGTCTTATTACTGGCTTAGTGAGGTAAAGGAGTGCGTCGGTGGCTGGGGATCAACCCTTGGACCACATGTGCTGTTGGCGAGCATTCTTCTAACTCTGTGCCACCTACTCATTGGCGATGGGGATGGGATGCGAACCCATGTGGGGAAACGCCAATGGATTAGCGCTCCATTACTTACTAATCTGCGGGTTTTAAGTGTTTTAAATACTCATCAGAGTAATTAATAAATACCGTTAGAGGTTATATTTCACTAAATTTAAACAACCTGAACAAGAGAAATTATATGCAATATATTGATGGAGGTGTCCGGTAGCCTAAGTTGTTTTATGCAGTCTGCCCTGGTAGATATTGTGAGTCTCATCTGGAATTATCCATTGATGATTTCTACGTAACATATTGATTGATTTAATTGAATTTTAGATTTTCCCGTCGATTTATTGGACCGAAGCACTAAGTCTCAGGTTGACATGTCGGCTTCTTGTGCAGATGCTTCGACGATGTCTGAGCATTTAATTAGTATTTAGTTGATGGATGGTGACTAACAGTGGAATCCAGGATGCGCATTTCGTCCTATCCAATTAAATTAATATGACCCGTTGCACAAGAGGTGGCTCTCGTGGCCCAAGTGGTCTAGTGGATAATGCTTTGTCCGGTGTTTGAAACTATGGGCACTGGGTTCGAGCCTTGGTGGGAACGCCATCACTGGCTGGTGAATGCAGGTACATCCAGATGACGAGTCCCAAATAGGGCGAAATGCGCGTTGTCCTGGATTCCACTGCTAGTCACCATCCACCAATTAAATATTGATTGATTATTGTGATTTTGTAATGCACTGTTATCAAACTCGCATTAATGTCAAGAATTTACAGTTGAATATTATCCGTCCAAATAAAAACAAAATGTACTCACTTTCAACTTTTATTTGTTGTAGGAATTATTTCAATGGTACTTGTACAAAATCCTGTCCAGAAGGTTGGTATTCTGGTGTACAGATTCGACCTCCATTTCATTCAAATATACAAGATCAAGTTTCTTCTGTTGTTAAACAGCCATCAGTACAAATGTGTGAACCTTGTTCACCTGGTTGTCAAAAGTGTATTAATTTTAGTTTATGTGAGGTGTGCTTACCGTATTTAATGCTGCACAATGGTACTTGTATACTGCCGGAGGACAACACAACTAATGTTAACATCACGCCTACACTTGTTAATAAAAGTAATAGGTGAGTGTTTATTTCTAACATGTGTTGATATCATTACTGCATATCATGATATTCGTGTAGTCGATTTTTACCAAGATTTATACATAAGACATTCACGAATCATTTGTGAGTACTAAACGATGAATACCAAAATCTAGAAAATCCTTTTCTTTTGGTTACTGGATTTCATCATGAGCTGACCAGTAGGGTGCAGCAGGTCGGGTGTAAGGACAAATACTCGCCGAAGACATTGGCTAGTGGTCTCGCTATTTCATGAATTGCCAGAAGTTAGAATTCAGGAGCTGACCGTTGGATCGGGTCTCAGTGGCTTAATGGTCTACGAGCTCGCCTTGTAACCAGAAGGTTCTGGGTTCGAACCCCACAGGTGGTGCGTACTGCTGAAGAGTCACAAACTAGGCTGAATAAACAGCTGTCCAGTACTTCCAGGTTTTCCAATGGTTCTCTGACCAATGTCAGCTCATGATCAAATCCCGTAACCAATCAAATCCAACACTTGAATAGCTTTTCTTTTGTTGAGTAAAGGACAGTTTTGATTGGACACTAAGTAGTGGTGTACGTCCAATCCTTTGTTTGGTGTCAACTGAATTCTCTCAGTCGACTTGCAATATGGTCACCATGCTATTTGGCTAGCCACCACGGCACACTAAGAATTGTTATCAGATAGTTAGAGGTCATCGGCAGGAATCCTCGGACACCTAGGTTTTGTGCTTGTTCACACTCACCAGTCAGCAAGGCGTATCTGCGGTCTTGAAGGAACTCATACACACTGATGTCATCAATGATAACTGAAAATAATAATTAGACATTAGATCGTACCAGAACTTGAGTTATATGCCTTCTGAATGCTGGGACCTTGAACTCTACCAGCTGACCTTCAAAACCCATGGCAACTGTCACTTTTATTTTCCAAACGTTTGCGAATACTAGCTCTGGTGATGTTATTATTTCATGACATTTTTAGAAATATATCTAAATCTCAACTAATATTCTTAAAAGTAAGTGTTCAATTTTGTGAAATGCAAGGAGGATCCATGAATATTATGTGATGCTATTTTTTTCCTCTACGTTCCCCGCGAAACATAGGACTTTAAGATACAGGCTTGAAGTTTCAGTTACAGTGGCGTTTATTTTTACGAGATGGGGTTGCTAACCTCATGCCCAACCTTCCCTCCTTACCAGTCCTATTACTGGAATAGCGAGGTAAAGGAGTGCGTTGGCGGAGATTGGACCCCAGACCACCTAAATGGCTGGTGAGCATCTTTCAGCTGTGCCATCGACGCACACCTTGTGTATGATGCAGTGTACATAAATTGCAAGAGTTTTACAGGGTTCTGGTCAAACCTGCAACTTGAAATTTTAGAATGGCCACTTTAAATATTGCACTATATAGGTCGAATTTCTCAAGTCTTCTGACTAGCAGCGAAAAATTGTATTAACTGACAAAGTAATTTGTGGTAATGTGTATGTGAGTAGAATTTTCGATTGATAGTTGTTCCATGATTTGTATGATGATCGGGATGCTCCCTGAACTTCCAGACTGAAGAAAGTGGTTGTCTTAATGCATCACTACCCGATTTCTTAGCTTGAAATCTAATCCACAAGGTAGCAGAACAGCGTCAGGAACTGCGTTTCCATGTATACGCTATTCAGTCCTTTCTGAATGTGGAGTCCTTGTGCGTCATACGTTTGGAATCATGATTCTCCAGTCCCCCTCCCTTGGGTGGTCCTCCCTGTGCACCAGTCTAGTAACAAGCGCCTAACACTCGTATTCGTCCTTTTACTTTTGTGAAGAAAACTGCCACATTACATGAAAGCGCTGAATAGGAGTTATCTGACGGAGGCTATGAACGTTTTTCCATATAAAAGCATTTCGATGGGAGGGTCCTCGACAGTACCAGATCATTTATGGGAGTGAATTATATCTCTCGGTTGTAGTTAACCTAACTATCAGTTGAATTTCTCATCTGTTACGTAAACATTACTTTGTATGAAGCAAATATCATGTGGTCACTAACTAAATATGTAAGCTGAAAATTTAACTGTTCGTGTTACAC
This sequence comes from Trichobilharzia regenti, assembly GCA_944472135.2. Taxonomy (NCBI): domain Eukaryota; kingdom Metazoa; phylum Platyhelminthes; class Trematoda; order Strigeidida; family Schistosomatidae; genus Trichobilharzia; species Trichobilharzia regenti. Next base: position 157,315,645 of record OX235262.1, read on the forward strand.
TACTTATTTGTAAACTGTCTAACATTCTGTATCTACTAATAACAAAGCTTGAGGAGTTAAAAATCTCTGAAAAATAATACTAAGAATTATATAATTGTCTTTCTTAACCGAGTAACTTGTAGTCACTATTCCCATGAAAAGGAGGATCAATTTATGAACATGAAGGTATCATTTATGTATCCATTGATTAGGACAAAGCTACAAACCTCCTCTGGAAGAGTTAACAAACTCTCAAAAATATATGAAGAAATAGGTATGAGAGGAAAGAAAATTGGCGAATGATTGTTATTCAAAATTCTGAAAGTGATACACCATTACTATCGACCTTGTGATATATCATTCAAACTCTTCAACCATTCATTTGCAATATCTTAATAACCCAAGCTGAGCAGTCTGCTTAACTCAATCCAATACAGTATCTTTGCATAAAACTATATACTACTGACTGATTGAAATGAGTAGTTGCTGCCATTTATGCCAGCCAGTAGTGCTTACTTGTTAGCTAGATCGAGGCGATCTAAACACCGGACGATCGTTTCTCTCATTTGGTGCCAAGCTCATCAGTAGTGTGCCCTGTATTACTGAGCTCAGAGAGCCGAATCAGTTGAAACCATCCGATTTCTGGCTAGCTAGCTAGCTAGCTACTTGGGCGAACTGGTAATACAATAAATTAAGTAACTGTCTAGCATTGTGCTTTTGCTAACCATGTCGGATAATATTCAGAGATGCGTTTGGAAAGTGTGCGCTTTATGTAGCCAATATATAAATTCACCTGGTGATGTGGAGATAGTTATACTGGCGGCACAAAGTGAACACTTTCTGAACACATCTGTGAACATTATCCGGCATGGTTGGCAAAAGGACAATGCAAGTCTGTAGCTAGCTCAATCCCCGAGCACTTGGTGAACTCAAGCCACGTAGCTCCACCAGAATCGCCTTTCAAAATTGTTTACAAGGTAAGGCCAAATGGTACAAAGGGTGTTAGGTTTCGACAATTGTGTATGGCACAGGCGCTGGCAATTCGTCAATACAACGCCGAACTCTGCATACAGAAAATGTTTGTCCAGTATCTTATTCTACCATGGCGTTAACCTCTTCATGAGTCGTTCCCTGTAAAAAAATTTTATTTGCTTCGTCTCATCAAATCAGTGTTAGGAGAACGTGTTTCCCAGAAAGATAGTTTACCAAGCCAGACAAAGCCTAACATATCCAAATCATCACGTTCGGTAAAATAACATTAATCTTTAAAGTTCTTTGAAATGAATTGAGCATCATAAGAGACTTCACCAACTGAGTTCAAAATATCTCTCCAGAGACACTTGTAGCAACATGGCACGTAATGGGAGCTGGAGAGAATTCTCCCCTCTGCTCTGAGGTAGGCCATAGTATCATTACAATGAGTTAATTTGGATTTTCTAAATATTCAAACAGTGTCTGTGTATCCCATGTGGTAATACTTTTGCTTTTGTTAGCAGGAGTGAAATCATATCTAAGAGCCTGTCTTGTTTTACGACTGAAGACTTCATGTAGATTAGGTCCTGCCTTATGTAGGTCACTTTTTTTCTACTTTATGACAATGAGCACATTGCTGAACTAATAATTTTTGGCCTTTGTCAGCATTACCCTCGGAGAAAGGCATCGTAGCACACCTGCTGATAAAAGAAAAAAATAATCTGTTCTCAAGTGTTCATTTGGAGGAATTTAACTGATTTTAAGATATTTAATTGATGGATGGTGGCTAGCAGTGGAATCCAGGATAACGCGCATTTCGTCTTATTTGGGACTCGTCAGCTGGACGTACCTGAAATCCCCAGTGAGTGATGATGTTCCCACCAAGGCCCGAACGCAGTGCCCATAGTTTCAAACACCGGACAAAGCATTATCCACTAGGCCACTTGGGCCACGAGAGCCACCTCTTGTGCAACGAGTCATATTAATTTAATTGAACTTTTAGATTTTCCCGCCAATCGATTGGACCGAAGTGCTCGGTCTCAGATTGACATGTCGGCTTCAAGATAGATCACGATCTGATATCTATTACTCACTATAGGATAGTGTTGTCTGGAGTTCTAGTAGGAAATCGTGCCTAGTGATGTTACCAACTCGAGTATGTGGACAAACATTCGCCAATGATATTGACTGGAAGTTGGGCTAAATATTGCGAATTGGCAGAAGTTAGAATTGATGGACGATTGGATTACATCCCAGTAGCTGCTGGATGGTCAACGAGACCCTGGTGGTTTAAGAAGTGAGTACTGGTGAAGAGTCCGTGATTAGGACGAAACAGCTGTCCAGCACTCCTTAATGGTTTTCAATGGCTCCCTAACTGACCTTTATTCGTGAAGATAATGTGTAGTTTACAAGACGAAAATATTTTTTTTAATTCAATAAAATTAATGCAATTCTTTTTCTTTATTTGTAATAATTTTTTATTTTAGTCAAGTTAATAGTAAACTATTGGGTATACCATCAAATCAGTGTGGTTCTGTATCGTGTTCTACATGTTACGGAGGTATAAGAAAGAATTGTTTTCCTGTTCACGAGATTATTATTTACTCGAGATAACTCTTTTCAATGCTCTTCAAAATGTTGATATATTCAATGGAAATTCGATTATTATTAATAATAACAATAAAAATAATAAGAATAATAATAATATCTCCTCCACAACTGCATTGTCTTCTTCCTCATTATCAACTTCATCAACTTCCTCTTCACCTTCAACAACAACAACACAGCTAAATCAAATACATTATCCAGTCAACAACATATCATCAGTATACACTGACACTAGTATAACTGAATTGACTCCCTTGATGTCAACAACAAAATCTATGCCTACAGATACGAGTACTACTTCAACGACGAGGACACCGACGTCGACTACTACTCTTACAACTACAGACGACAATGTAGTAAAAAGTTTCTCCTTATTGAAGAGAACAATGAAGAACAAAGGTGTACTTATATCAAGACGTTTTGTAGTACATACTAATAGTGTTAACAATCATATTTCTAATAGTCTTAATTTATCTTATCCTAAATTTATTTGTGTACATATTTGTCCTACGGGATATTATGTAAAAAGGATATCAGTTGGTGAAAATGAAATCACGATGTGCTCTAAATGCCCTCCATCGTGTTCCAGTTGTACAGGTAATTTTTTTTTCCATTTTACATAACTATTAATGAAATGATAATAATAATAATAATATCAAGAAAGTTATATGATAGTCATTTAGCTCACAACTCGATAATTTATGTTTCTTTCGTATTTACAAGAAGTTGACTGTTGTTCGAAAGATAGATAGAAGATAGCAGGTGTAGTATCATCTGATATTAATCACTGGATGTCTTTGTTTCATTTTCTTTTGACTGTTCTGAGGGAAATATAAAGCTTCAAGCTTTGAAGTTTCAGTAGCAGATGTGTTGCTAACATCACTGACTGACTGGGTTTCGGCATACAACTTAGCACAAGAGAATCGTTTCAACTACAGCTCACAGAACAGATGAAGATATCAAAGCTAGCTAGAATTGCAAAGGCAAGATAGGCCTTCATCAACTTGAAACCAGTTTGGAAATCTTCTTCTACACTCAGTATAAGCAACGAAATACGGATTTTCAAAACCAATGTCAAGTCGGTCCTTCTATACGGGTCAGAAAATTGGTATGTCGCAAAAAGGATTTCCAACAGATTACAGAATTTCATCAACAGCTTCATTCGTTGGCCCCATACTGAAGATCAAATAGCTAGAAAGAATAAGCAATAAGAAACTGTGGGAATAAACCAACCAAGAGCCGATTGCTCAACAGTTGTGTGGATAAAAATGGACATGGATCAGGTATATACTAAGGAGATCATTGAATGACATTGCGTGCCACGCCCTAAGGTGACATAGAGGAGGTCGTGTGAAGAGGAGATGAGAGGGTGTGGTCAATCATGGTCCATGCTGAAAAGGACTGCATAAGATAGGACAAAGTGGATTTGTGTTGTTGAAGCCCTATGTTCCACTCGGAACCCAAGAGAACAATAATAATAATAATAATAACAATACAGTGTTTCACCTTGCCACACTCTCTGCCTAAATTAAAGAAAAAAGAAATGCGAAAGAAATATGATTAACACAAATGTAGAGTAGCATGGAAAAACACGAGGGTTTAATAAATATGTAAGATCACAAAGAGTGAATACATCTGCGCCACTGACGGTGATTTCAAGGCATACCACTAATATTCCTCAGCCTTTGGGTCTTAGTAACCTGAGGACTTCAACCAAGCCGTCTACACCTCCCTACGCTACTAACTCAAACCAGTTACCAAAACTTCATGAATTGAGATGCCATTGTTTGATTCGAACACTCCTAACGCCTTTTCGGCCTAATCTTATATCACCTAACATTTCTCGTCGATCAAGATAAGTGGCTTGGCATACACCTGACATGTCCCAGTCATATTAGTCGATTAGTCGTCACCCTATAGACTGACTTCCCCTCTTTACCTAATACTCGATGCCTAACCTCAATATTACTCTCTATATTGTATCACTTAACACGGGAGATTGATTTCACTTACACTTCAGAATTTTGCTACGGACAGAAGCTGTATGTAATGTCCTCTTTATTAATTTTTCTGATTTTCGTCTATATTAATTCAGCAGCTACATTTTTAGGCAATAGAGTTAAAATACAAACTTTTCTTCAATTGATACACAGTTTTGTTCATCGAAGAAGTATTTCTTTCCTACAAATTCATTTTACAAGCTTTACAGTCGTATTCATATAACAGAGAAAGGCAAGGATGAGGATATATTATTATTCCCTTAGGTTCCGAGTGGAACATACGGCTTCAACAACACATCCCCACTTTGTCCTATCTTCTGCCGTCCTCTTCAGCTTGAACTACGATTGCCCACAATCCCTCATCTCCTCTCCACACGATTTCCTCCATGTCACTCTAGGACGACCAACTCGTCGCTTCCCGTTGGGATTTCACTCGACGGCATGGCGCGCGAGGTCACTAGACGGTATCCTCAGTGCATGTACGATCGACCTCCATTTTCTCCCATACATTTGTTGAACGATAGTTTCTTGGTTGGTTTGTTCCCATAGTTTCTCGGTGCCTGCAATTTGATCTTCAGCATGGAGCGAAAGCGTCTGTCGCTAACTGATGATAATTGACATGATTTTCAAAGATGGTGAAAATGAATTGAAGTGGAATTAATTTAAACGATAAAATAAAACAGAAAACAAGATAACTGTGACCGAGGTGAACATAGGAGTCTGACAAGAATTTCAGAAATGCATAATTTGGGTTTTTGTCCATGTGTAACTAAATCTTCGGCTATATATATATATAAGTGAAGAAGACGAAAACTTTTTAAATGACCGAATTTAGCTTTGACCTAATTCAAGAAGGTATTCAAAAACAGAAGACTTCATTATCCGTTATTCTCTTTTCATCAACCAAGCCGGTTAGTTTTCAGCTAAGTATTTCCGGAGAATATACAACATTCAATGTAATCTGCTCCAAAGGAGCAGAAGAAGGAGAACATATACATAGAAGTTGTTGAAAAAAAATATTTCTTTCAATTTGACCACAGATTGATATCGGTTAGAGAACCTCCACTGAAGACCTGGGAATACTGAGTTGGGTCCCGGTGGCTGTATGGTCTACGAGTTTGTCTTGTAACCAGAAGGACTTACATTTGAGCCCCAGTGGGTGCGAACTGCCGACGAGACCAAAACTAGCAGGAAACAGTTGGCCAGTACTCCCTGGTTTTCAGTGGTTTAACTGGAGAAATCTGTGTGTTCTCCTTATTGTTATATTTAATAGTTTTTATGTGTTAATCTAAAGCCTAATGATAACTGATTCCTGAAATATATATATATATATATATATATATATATACATTTATAAAAGATACGTAGACGACACTTTCGTCATCTGCGATAAGAACGTAGTTCTTGATGATGTCTTGTTCGCCTTCAACAACTGCCATCCTTCTTTACAATTCACCATAGAAAAGGAATCTGAACTAAGTATTCCGTTTCTTGATGTGTGCCTCAGCAGACGGAATGACGGATCTCTCGAAAGATCGATCCACCGAAACGTACATGGAACGGACAACTAACTAATTTTTACAGTTGGGTGCCTATTTCCAGGAAAAGGAATTTAATCCATTCACTCTGCTTTAGGATAAGGAAAATTTGTAGTTCTGATTGCGTCGACTCAGAACTTGACTTCCTGAAAGCCACACTCGCAGAAAACGGTTACCCTAACCGATTTATTGACAGAAACATGAAAGATAAGCAGTCTAAACTGGTCACCGACTCAGTTCCAAAGAAAACCCTATTCGTGAACTTGGAATTCAAAGGAGATCAAGCTTCTGATATGCTCAAAAATCGTCTTTCTAAATCAGTTAGTAAAACGTTCCCTGCAGCTAGATTACATATGACGTTCACGAGCCGCAAACTGTTCTCTACCTCTGTAAAAGATAAGCTCCCCCGTCTGACCGCCTCCATGTGCATCTACCAGTTCACCTGCTCTTGTGGAGCAAGGTACATTGGCCGTAGTCAGAGAATGCTCTCCACACGGATACGAGAACATATTCCAGCTTGGTTTTACAAGGGAGAAAGGAAATGTGTGCGAAGCTCTATCTTAGAACACCTCATCGACTCCTGTCACTCGGTCAACCCTGACCATGATTTCAAGGTCATATATAGAATTCATGCCAACTTCCCGCGTTTTCTTCGTTACAGACTTCTAAAGACAGCTGAGGCCTTGGCAATTCATGACTTTAAGCCAGACCTTTGTGTACAAAAGAAGTATGTACAATCCCTACTGCTGCCTTGGCCGTAGAGGGATAGACATTTATTATTTTATTTATTTATTATTCTATGTACTTTTCCCTTATTACTTCGATTATTATTATTATTATCATATTATTATTATTATTACGACTCTCATTCTGAATCTTTTCCACTTGACTTACTTGACATTTTAAACCAAAAATTATTCATGTGTATACTTTTTATCTTTATTTTTACAATATTAAATTCTATGTTATCAAATTTCACACCATGTTACGTAACATTTTATATTCGTCTATTAATCTTACAATTATATTCCTCTCCCCAAAATATATATATTCAATTAGATCTCATCAGGCTTAACTCTAATACATATAAGTTTACAAATGAAATTCAAATATAAACCAATCATGGTGTTTTGTCTATAGGATAATAAGATGGTGAATATAAATTGTGCAATTGGTCATAATAGTAATAATAATAATGGTTTTATCAGTAATAAGGATGAAAAAGTGAGGCAATCTGTGATAACACGAATAGTGAAAAAAAAACAGCATGATTAAACAAGCAAATGTTCAGGTGGAAGTAGTTGATAAAGGCTAGTAAAAACAGATGAATCGATTACGTAATGCTAGACTGATTGTAAGGGAAGTAAATGAGACACGTTTTTAATGAAGATGTGGTAAGATTAAGGGATGATAAGAAAGGGGTTGGAAATATAAACAAGGGGGAGTGTAGAAGTCTTTAGTTGGTTATGTCTGAATAGGCCAAGGGAGGGATAATGGCTGTACGAACTTCTTTTGAATGCATAGTTTAGGTTTAGTAGTTCGAATGCCTATCGTTTCAGCTGTGTGCAGTAGACGAATATGAAGTCTATTGGGAAGATTCGGTGGGATACAATGAATTACTTTGAAGGCTCTCGTCTTCTCGACTACATGACCACTATCAATTAAATGTGACAAAATTGAGCTACGGATTGTTTTTGTCTGTCCTTTGCCAAACCACCACTAACACGTCGGTTGGCTAAGCTGTCTAGTAGTACGCCCAACATAACTGTCACCGAAGCTGTAGTTGAATTGATAAATGCACCTAGATGTAACAAAGCACCATGATTCGTTTATATTTGAATTTTATTTGTAAACTTATATATATTAGAGTTAAGCCTGATGAGATCTAATTGAAAACAATATTGTTCGCCAGCATACAGTCTTCTATAGTTGCTTATAGTTTCTCTGTCCAATGAGATACAAGGAGAGAGTTGTGTACGGAGAGAATGCTCAGAATCTAATAAGATAATATTTGGATAAGGCATTTAGAAGACAAATTTCGCGAGATAATGATGTCATTTCGTAATTTCTCTACAACTGTTTTACAACTAACATGGTCGGTTCACAATAATAAACTAAAATGCATGAAAATTATTCAGTTATATAAAACAAAAGTACATACTATACTAATGACTAATCATATTTAAATAGGTCATATAGACCATGGTAGACGAAAGTTGGTCTATTGTTTTTTGTACACATAGTTTAGCCTGTATGCGATTAATCCTCCAAAGTGCTTCCATCACCTTGAATAACCTTGAATTAGAGTTATGTGAAATAATTGTGAAACAGTCATTAATATTGATTTTGTGACCTGACATTAATAAGTGCTTTGAAATAGATGATGATGCCGGATTTCTATTCAGATTAATTGCATTGGGATTTTCTATGGGTTTTAATAACCATTTTGGAACATGTTCTTTTTGATGACATTGGAACATTCTATTGGTTCTATCCATATAGGTGTCACCGCAACTGCAGGTGAACTTGTAGATACAGTGTGGATTAGAATCCTCAGAATTTCGTCCTTTAATCGTAAGTACATGGATCGAAAATGTTCGATATGTGAGGGAAAGAGATACGGCGTAGAATATGAGTTTGATGGCTGACCGAAGTCTTTGAGTTGTCAACTGCATAATTTGATCACACTTGAATGGTAGGTTAATAAAGATAGCTTTCTTTGGTACAGAAACTGTCTTTTCTAGATGTGGTCTATCCTTACTGTGACAAGTGACAAAGTTTTCTGGATAAGCATTAGCTAATAAAACTGAGGACTCCCCATCGCAACAGTATCGATTTGCTTGTATTCCTTTTCTTAGAAGGTGGATCTGATATTTTCTGTACATATTAAGATGATGTCTCTGATGTAAGTGACAGGATAAGTGTGGATAAGTGTATCTCATTGCTTGTGATATAATCCCAAATGAAATCAACAGTTTCATGAAGAGGTACATTTGTGATTAAGGATTCTATATCGATTGAGAACATAACCTTTTCCTCAAATGTTCAAGGTGTCTAGCATATTAGTCAGATCAAATGAACTTTTTACAGAATGATTTGATAATGAGTCTCTTACAGGCGTAAGGACCTCTGGAATCCATTTTGCGATTTTATGATATGAAGAACTTGACATATCTAAGATGGGTCTCAGAGGCTTCCCAGTTTTTTTGGCTAATTTCTTGTATGAATCCAAATGTCTATCTACAGTAGTATTAACGAGTTGGTTTAGCAACACTCCACTCGTCCTACTGACGGCTTTTAGTGGCCTTCACAGAATAGCAAAGTCTTTCTTAAGTAACCCGGGAAAGATTAAGGTGTGAGGAGCAGTAAAGAAGTATAGGCAGAATACCGCAAGAATTAACAAACGGTAACGGTAGAAACCGGATGATACCAGACCATCTTAACTTCCTTACATAGGACATTTAAAACGAAATATCTTTCTGGATACCAACATGATGTGGGAAGATCAGGAAAGATCAGAAGTATTTAGCATTCGATTTCGCCTCACCTTCAGTGCCATCTATAATAGTGAAACCCTACGAACTAACCAGTTTACTTAAGTCGCGCCTGACATTTGGAGGGATTTAGCTTAAGACCATTTGACGAGGACTACTGACTTATTTCTGATAAAAAGTTATTCATTTTCGAACAGCCTCACTGAGAGTACCCGCCAACATAGAAACAGTCAGGTCATCGGTATACTTTACAAAACTGGGTTCGTCAGAATGGGGCAAATCATGTTGGGAGAAGGAAAACAGTAATAGTATTTGCTAATGGAACATGCTTTGTCCTCCCTTTTAATCTGATCAGATTAGTTAGTATGAAGTACACGCCTTCAGGGTCAGTAAAGAGCTGGTTATAGAGATACCATTCTGAGAAAGTGTCAGTTCGAATCTTGCTTCTACCAATGGCTTCTGTTTCAGTGACTCAGTGGTAGAATGTTTGTTCAGCCGACTGCCTTGAAAACCTCGCCTATCCCTTTTGCTAAGCCCAGGAAAGTGGGAAGGTTGGGCGTGAGACTGGCAACCCTCTTTCCATCATTCAAACAACACTACTACTTAAACTTCGACGAAGTTTGAAACCTTATATTGTTTCACTCGGAATGCAAGGAATGAACAAAAAGCATTTAGAACATTCGAAAGTATATAAGATTACCAGATGAGAGGGATATCAGATTAAAAAGTCTATATGAAACCACTAGGTCAATAAATATCCCCTTAAGATTATCCGCTTGTTATTTAGTTCACATTAGACACTGGAACATCTCTGGCCGAAGATGTTATACCACAAAGCTGTAGGTCTGTACTATTAATTATATTATAAACCATCCCCTCTGAATTTACATCGTATAAAACTGGATGGTATACACAAATTATCCCCCGATCGATTACCCATATCTCTATCACAAATCCCTAATATTAGCCACAACCCTTCTGTCACTTTCGCAATGTAACCACACACACATCTAGTCGATACAGTAATGCAGTAGTATGTCCTGAAGCCAGCTAAAAAAAGAGGACTTCAGAGAATAGGACAAAATAGGAGATATGCCGTTGAAGTCCCATGTTCTCTCAGGAACACAAAGGGAACATCAATAATAACAGTAGTAGTATACGGCAATCTTTTTCACCAGATTTTAGGATCGATAGGCTAGAAATCCTGATTAGTTTAACCTACACATCTGTCAGCAGTCATCAGCATACATGTGTGTTGTGCACACTGTATCTTCTAATATTCGCTTTATTTTGCGCCTGACTATTGTTTATGTTCTAGTTGAGATGTATGGTTTTATTTCCTTCATTCCTTCCATTGTGTTTGCATTTCTTCCTTTTATCTTTTAAGGTGCATTATTCCCCAGAAATAAAAGTAGATGAATTCATTTTTCTAAGTTTTAAGAAATCGTGTTTTCGTCTTCTTTTTCTTCCTTTTGACTAGTTGACACAACTCGTTTTTTTTTAATTAGGTCAATAAATAGCACAATTTCTTCCCCTGTTTAAGGATAAACAACATATTACGATAGTTGTTTATGTGAATCGATGTCTGAATAAACTGTGAACGTATATTTTTTTTCCTTCACGTTTCTCAGTGGAATATAGGGCTTCAAGCTAGTGGTTTGAAATTTCTGCAGCAGTGTTTATTTTTACAGGATGGGGTTGGTAGCCTCATGCCCAACCTTTTGTCTTTACCAGCATTATTCCTGGCTTAGCGAGGTAAAGGAGTGCATCGGCCGGGGATCGAATCCCGGGCCATGTGCATGGTCGGCGAACGTCCTAACCGCTACGCCACCGACGCACACGAACTTATATATATATATATATAATTTAGGGTGGGTTTTAATTACCGTAGTGATTTTTTCACGTGAAGTATATGTGAAGGTCAAGTACACAGGTCCAACTAGTTGACCATGGCAGTTAGTGTATATGAGTGCACTAGAAATTTACCTACACATGTAGAGTGACAGATAAAAAAAGACTCAGTTATTGGAATAGATGAGCTAACATAACTATAGAACAGGAAGGGACAGACCAGTCCTCCTCAATTGAGATGGTTAGGATATGTGTTGCGTGTGCCTAGGCGTCGCCTTCCTCGACCGACAGGCAATCTTAGCTGACAAAGGATCAGGTTGTAAAAGAACCATTGGTGGTCAAACCAAAACATGGCTTCATCAGTCAGTGAAATCCACAACAGTTAGTTTAAGCCAACCACGTAGGTAGGTGTAGACTTCCTGGTTGGGGTCCTCGGGACGGTAAACACCAATGGCTGGAGACAACTGGTGATATGGTTCAAAATCGTTCTCAGTCGCTGTATCAGATGCATCCACACCTTGTGACTTATGATTTCCAATGAAACTATATTGTTCCTTGATATGACTATTCCTTTTGCCTCATATCCCTGTCTACTGTCTCTATTTTGCGTTTCTTTTCACTTTCTTCTTCTTCTTTGGCTTTTATGTGTTGGGTGAAGTGTGGCGATTCGAAATGCCCCATATGTGTGCAAAGTTCTATGTTGAAACCAGTCAGTCAGTCCGGAAAAGTAATTGTCACTATGATATGAATACAGTATGGAGTTTCAGTAGCACATCATCATTGTAAAGTGTTCTCTGAAGTCTGTATTAGTTGGCACCGCCACTGCCACCTACAAGCTTTGATTTTGCCTTCACATGGTCTTCTCCATGTCACACTTCTCACGTCCGCGCCCAACCTGTCTCTTCCCACTCGAGCTCCACTCGATGGCCTACCTGGTGTATGGTGTTCCTTGGAGGTCTGACTCCTGAGTGTATATCGACTACATCCTCACTTCGTACATATTTGTTGGTTAATACGTGCCAGCGCAGATGAAAATGTCAAAACCAGAATCGGAAAGGCAAGAAAGACTTTTATTACTCTGAGATCAGTTTGGGAATCTTCTGCACTCCGTATTATAAAGGACAAGTTTCAGATTTTCAACACAGATGTTAAGTTAGTCAGTTCTTCTATGTATGAGTCAGAAATATGGCACATCACGAAAAATATTTCCAATAGACCACTGCAGGCTTTTATCGACACCCGGTTTCATTGGCTCTATGCTGAAGACCGGATGGCGGGCAAGAATGAATTAGCCAACAAGAAACTCTGGGACTGAGCCAACCAAGAACCTATTGTTCAAAAAATATGTAGAAGGAGATGGATCGGACATATACTGAAGAGGCCGTTGGGTGACATCTCACGCCAGCCCGTCGAGTCAAACCCCAATGGGGAACGACGAGCTGGGTGTGTGTATGAGGGTGACATGGAGGAGATCGTGTGAGGAGAGAAAGGGCCAGTTGAAGAGGAATGTGAGGAACAGAACAAAATAAAGATGTCCTGTTGAAGCCCTATGTTCCCCTTGGAACCCAAGAGAATAATAATAATGATAGCTGAGGCGTAGAGCCTAAACCTTTATGGTTCAAGACCGGCTAGCCTCTTTAAGTCTTCCATTTCTGACAGCCATATCTCACAGCCATAAAGAATGACATGTCGAAATGATTAGTTTCCTAATTTCAATTGTATCCCACTTTCCATCTAACGCCTCCAGAACATTAGTAAGCCGCCACATGAAGTATTGGAGTTTTGAGTATTAATTCCAGACTAATGGTTGTATAGATGTTAGGGAGAAAGTGGTGTATCATACTGAAATCAGGGCTATTTGAAATAGGGTGAGAATGAATAACTATATAGTTCCATTGTTTTTCTCTTGACTTTCACTTGATTTGATTGGTAGTAGTATTTTCCATATTTCAGGTATGAGTGACGAGTCATTCCTATTGCATGTGTTGGGTGTAGACTCGATGAACAAGGATTCAGTAATCAACCTCTCTCTCCACCTACCTAGATTACTTTTTAGAATTTTAACTCTCTCCCACCCTATTGTGTGGTTGTGTGTTAGCGCATGCATTGCAATTGCTGAGCTTTTTTCTAAATTACTTATCTTCTCGGGGTCAACCATTCTTACTTTAGCTAAATTCTTATGCTCTGACAATCTGACTACCCCTGACCTACTAGTTTGACCTATGTAGTTGACCTCACAGTCATTGCATGGTATTTTGTAAATAATATTATTTTGTCTAATTGGGTCAACTGGGTCCTTTAACCTACAGAGCTTGTCCCTGAGTGAGTTTGTAGGTTTAAATGCCACCCTAATTCCTATTTTATTCAGAATCCTACGTAGTGTCTCAGATGTCCCCTCTTTATATGGTATAACTGTGGATGACTTATATTCTTTCTTATTTATGTTATTATTACTAGTTTCACAATTATTTTTATTTTGTTTTTGGCCTTTAGTGATCTTCCTAATGAATTTTATAGGATAGTTATTCAACACCAACGCTTCTTCTATCTGTTTTAATTCATCATTTAGATCTTTTTTTGTGCTACTTAGTGCCACTGCTCGGTTTGTTAAACATTTAACTAAGCCTGCCTTAACAGTTAAAGGATGAGACGAATTAAAGTCTAAATATCTCTAGCTTCTTGACACATATAAACTCACAAGTTGAGGGAATAAAATTCACATTTGAATCAGAAAATGAACAAGGAGAATTAGCTATGTTAGATTGTAAGATAAAAAGAATAGAAGAAGGCAAACTACACACTAGTGTTTATAGAAAACCGACGCATTCTAATAGATATTTAGACTTTAATTCGTCTCATCCTTTAACTGTTAAGGCAGGCTTAGTTAAATGTTTAACAAACCGAGCAGTGGCACTAAATAGCACAAACCAAAGACCTAAATGATGAAATGAAACAGATGGAAGAGGCGTTGGTGTTAAATAACTAACTATTCTTTAAAATTCATTAGGAAGATCACTAAAGGCCAAAAACAAAATAAAAATAATTGTGAAACTAGTAATAATAACATAAATAAGAAAGAATATAAGTCATCCACAGTTATACCATATAAAGAGGGACATCTGAGACACTACGTAGGATTCTGAATAAAATAGGAATTAGGGTGGCATTTAAACCTACAAACTCACTCAGGGACAAGCTCTGTAGGTTAAAGGACCCAGTTGACCCAATTAGACAAAATAATATTATTTACAAAATACCATGCAATGACTGTGAGGTCAACTACATAGGTCAAACTAGTAGGTCAGGGGTAGTCAGATTGTCAGAGCATAAGAATTTAGCTAAAGTAAGAATGGTTGACCCGAGAAGATAAGTAATTTAGAAAAAACCGTATCTTTTTGAATAATTATCTAATTCATATGATTCTGTTATGCAAATGCACTTTTGTGCAAATTCATCTAAAATGCCCTACCAATTCCTGAATTGTGGTTTAATGAAGAGTGAAAAATCAGTAGATAACCTTTAAACAATATTAAAGTATTGACTCGTAAAAATTACTTAATTAGTGCTTTATTAATTTGAGTCTTATTTCACCTATTCAGCTGTTATTCAGCAATTAAATCGAGAGAATTTATTATGTAATGGTGGTCTGCTTAAATCATCATTGGGCCACTTAATTTTTCAAAGAGCACAAAACGTCAAATTTACTTAGCTATACATTGTTTTAACCACCTATTTAAGTTCTTGAAGAGCGATCTGTACTCACGTACATTTTTGAATGACTTTCGACATACCTCTAGGTTAGTTTTGAAGGGTGAATACGTCGGCATGTTGTATACTGTGAATTACTGATTTACTTAAAAATTCTGTCTAGGGAGTGGATGAAACCAAGCTAAAAACTCTGTACTCTATAAAAATAGGCTGTTTAGAACAAAGCTGCTTTCATTATTATTATTATTTGATTGAAGGATTTCATCATTAGCTGACGTTGGTTAGAGAACCATTAGAAAAAACCTGGGGGTACTCTCCAACAGTACGCACCCACCGGGATGTCCGCAAAAACATACAGTACGAAACTAGTTTGGTGTATGGTGACTAACATTTGAATCAAGAATGCGCACTTCGTCCTACTTGGGACTCGTCATCTGGATGTACCTGCATTCCCCAGTGAGTGAATGATAGTGTTCCCACTGAGTTTCGAATCCAGTACCCATCATTTCAAACGCCGGCGTGTCATCCACTTGACCGCTTGATCCACGAGAGCCGCCTGTTTATGCAACAGCCATCAGTTATTATTTAATTCAATTTAGACTTTTATGAAATTGTTTAATGTTCCCTAAGCAGCACA
Source organism: Trichobilharzia regenti (assembly GCA_944472135.2). NCBI lineage: Eukaryota > Metazoa > Platyhelminthes > Trematoda > Strigeidida > Schistosomatidae > Trichobilharzia > Trichobilharzia regenti. The sequence continues at coordinate 157,331,432 of OX235262.1, forward strand.
TTACATCATATTTTCGATAATTTAATTATTTATACCTATTCTGCTTTTTTTCTTTTTTTTATATCTTTATAGATATATCACACTGTAATGCATGTCAAACAGGCTTTTATTTAGACAAAAAATCTAATCATTGTCTATTGCGTACTGTATGTCGTTTCTCTGAATACTTTGATGAAGATAAAGGCGTAAGTACAACACCTCAGTATGCATGCGTTCATGTCTTTATTTTCCTTTCGTTACAATGAATCATGTTATAATAATAATAATGAAAGGCCTTATTCTTACAAATTCAGTTCCTCGGGGAAAACATTAGCGAGATACTAACACAACACCTTAGGAATGCGGTACAAAAAAGCACTCCCTGCTGCTGAATTACACTGTATCTTCAAAACCACCCACTCCTATTTTGTGTTCGGGAGTAAAAAACAAACTGCTTAATTCTGCCTCTTCCATGTGTATCTACCAATTCAACTGTTCCTGTGGAGCTAGTTACATAGGCCGTACAGTTAGGCGTGTTTCTCGTCGGATTTCCGAACATCACCCAGTGTGGTTAAGTAAAGGACAACCAAAATCTATTCTTAGCGCTATTCTATCTCATCTTGTGGATACAGAACACAAAAGTGATGTCAACAAGGCTTTCAGAGTCATTTACACCATATCAACAAATCTTAACTTCGCCTTAAGTGTTCGATTACTAAATATTGCTGAGGCGGTTGGGACCCACGTTAAGAAGGAGCTAGTTCAAACATTGTCTTTACCTTGGCCATCTAGGTTCGAATGATCCTCAGTTTGTTGTGGAAATTTCCTTGATTTTATGTAATACTCTATTTGCTATTATATTATTATGATTATTTAAGAATCTTTAGTGAACTGTAATTCCTTTGATCTTACTTAACAAATCGGTAGTATTTAAAAAACACTAATATTGTTATTGACTACTATTCTACAATATTCTATGTATATAAACATATATATATATATATATATATTTGTAGAGCTAGAAGAAGAAATTATCAAAAAAGGATATTCTTTGCTCGATTCTTTTGTGTTTTATAGATGTCTGAATGAATATTTTCGCAATAATAATAGTAGCTGCAGCTTTATTATTTTGAACAGTGTTTATAATAATGTACAAACATTTTCAGCGGAGTTCATTGTATGATATTTTCTACTCGTCTGTGATCTTCAAATAAATTATGAATTGACAGTAGATTGTGTGACACAGTGCCATCTGACCTGAAGCACAAATCATTCCATTATGATCTGTCTTCTTTGTCTCCTTCGACAGATGCATAACATTTGGTTCAGAGTCGATTATAATAAGTTCAGGAGTACATTTTGTGAACCGAGGACACAACTCAGGAACAGTTAATCTCATGTACTGGGATAAGCTGCCATCCAAGTTGGATTAATGCTCTTTCTCAAATTTAGTAGAAACTTACGAATCAGCAGGTTGTAAATGATTTAAATACTCGTCAAAGTTAATAATCAATACTGTTAGAGGTCATCTTTTCAACTAGATTTAAACATATTGAATCAGAGGAATTATATGCAATATACTGATGAAGGTTCTCGGTAGCCTAAGTTTTAAACAGGCCGTCGTTTCCTTCGTCATAACAATTCAATACGTACCACATAGCTAAATATATTCTTCTCTCGACTTGCATAATCACCCTTTGTTGAAGTTATTAGTTGTTATATTCTAAGAGTGTGGTTTATAGATTTCAACTGAATAAAGTAATATCGAGATTAGACATACAATATATATATATATATAAGCAAGGCGAATGAATTGATGAAATGGGGAAGACCCGTTACATTATTGGTTTTCCAGAGATTGTGTTTGACTGATTGGAAGATTTCATCATAAGCTGACTGACATCAGTTAGAGAACCGTTGGAAAACCAGCTTGGAATACTGGACAGCTATTTTGTCCTAGTTTGGGACTCTTCATCAATACTCACCCATCAATGGGGTTCGAACCCAGGACCTTCTGGTTACAAGGTGAGCTCGTACACCATTAAGACCATTACTCGAATTGTTTATGTATAAAGATTAGTCAAATGCAACTTTGTAGTTTTCTATTAATGATCTCTACTTTTGAACAGCTAAAAACTAAACATATACTTCACTTTGTTTATAAAATGTCACTCATCTTTAAAGCAAAACTTTTCTCCCATCTTGGTTTAATTTTAAGCTTAGATATATTCAGTTTCATAATGTAATTTTTGTCCAGTAGTCTTATTCATCTTAATCAACTTACAGATACAGAACAGACGATGAAAGCTCCGCAACTAAACCAACCAACTCACAGAACACTATTAATTGCAAATCATCCACCTGAGTTACAATTCTTTTCTATTACACCATGCATCTATCTATAAATGGCTGCTGACCTCGGTGCAGTAAAACAAATCTGCCTAACTATGGCCAATATTCGTCTGTGTGGAGTACAATTCACTTCTGATGTCATCCGACAATAACACAGCTGACAAAATAATACAAATATATTAATCATTTTAAGCTAATACACTGTTATGACTATAAATCGAGAATAAGATTCAATGCTGTAAACAGCAAATTTATGCGGAAGAATCGACTCCAAGCTTTGTCTTTTTTTCCCCAAGTATTTGTAATTCATCCAACACAGACTTGGGTTTTTTTTTATTAGTGCGAAGATAATATTTCTATATATATATTAATGTGCTCCATTGAATGACTAGTTAGCAGATTGTTCCCACACAAACTAAAGTCAAAAAGAACAGCGACCATGTAAATTCACCATAAAACAAATTTATGTAGTTTAAATAACATTTATCCATGCCTGTACAATTGGTGCATTCCTGCAAAGACAGGAATAAATATATGTATTATATTATTATTATTATTATTATTATTATTATTATTCAACTAATTAAGGCCCATTTTTCTGACTGTTTCTCCCACCTTTTTTTTGTCTACAGATATGTCGTCCATGTGATCCCAATTGTCGAACTTGCTCTGGTCCTCGTTCATACCAATGTACTAGTTGTAATCGAAAGCCACCAGTTCCTCGATGTTTATTAACAAATCAACGTGTTTCAAAATTGCATAGAACTTCTAAAGACTTAGCTATATGGCCACCTGATCAGTTGAGTGTAGAACCAAATTCTGGACAATGTCTTGTATGCTGTCCTTATCGATTAGCCTTAACTAGTCGTGATCCTAGACAATGCATGTTCTGTGTTGCTGATAAATGTAAGTTTTGTATTGGATTGGATTGGATTGTCAGTCTTTGAATTTCATTAGTAATCCCCATTCAGGTATCATCGAAAAAATAAGTAGTTTAATGAAGAAACTCTTTTCAGAGAATTGAAAACCAGGGTGTACTGGACAGATGTTCCGTCCTAGTTTAGGACTCTCCTCAGTAGGTACGCAAGACCCCACCAGAGATCGAATTCAAGACCTTTAGGTTACGAGGCGAGCTTGTTGATCATAGACTATACTGAAAAGGAATTTTCCGTCTCTCTTGACATATCAGCTCCTACTACGGATGCTTCGATAATCTCTAAGGATTATGACGATGTTATTTAGTGGATGGAGACTACAGGCACATCCAGCTGACGAATTTTAAATAAGAAGAAAAGTGCAGCCTGGATTCCTTTGGTAATCACCGGCCACCAAAAACACTGCTCAACTTTAATCCCAATTAATATTATCAAACAGAGTAATGATGAAACTTGAAGTTTTTGAAAAAATTATTGTAGCGACCGAAACCGACGTGTTATGGTCTGAACCATGGGAAACCAATCTTTGCTTTTACTGTACAGTTAATCCAAACTTCTTTGAGTTGTTCACAGTTCTAAAATATCCTAACGACAGTTATTTGCAATAAAATCCGCGTTATTCAACAATCCCCTTAGACAGCTATATAAATTAGTTGATTTTTCAGTACAAAACAAGTACTGAGAACCAAGTAGAATATTTCCAGCAAGATGGTGGAGGGTCAAAACCATGTCAGCAAAAATCACGCACTATATACTACCTACAGACAGTTCAAGGTGAAAATCCCTACGGCCAACCTTGACTTCTTCCAAGTGAATAACTTTTATATACACCTAGTTTTGCCTAAAACCTTACAATGACTATTTCAAGGTGTTATCGCGCATTGATGTGAGCCCTTTGTTTTACCCTCTGTTTGGATTGCTGGATTCCTATTGGCTGTTAGTACCTTTAATGCAACACTGAATTACTGCATTTTCAGGTCATTCTGACTGTATATATACAGAGTTTCTGTCTAGCATTTTGACTGTTATTTAAGATAGTATAGGCACTCATAATGGGGTTCAGTGTTTTCTTTTGTCTTTGCGTGCCGGCGGTGTTATTGTCGTTGGTGTTGTTGACATGAAATTAGGACAGATTAGCCGGTGCATTAAGTTGGTGTTCACTCATAGTCTACTAGGCCGGGAGAAGTTGGAAGTCTACCGTGCCAGCTGAGATGAATGCTTCACTCCTCTATGATTGGACTCACTAATATTATATCTGGAGTGATATAGTCGAGAAAGTGAAATTGTTCAAACCACCTGGATACTGGTCAACCACTTGAGCTTGATGTGCGGCAGTGGTTTAATACACTCGCAAACCATACCTCACTTTATCCAGGGTTCGATCGCCGGCGAATGCACTGCCCAACTTCAGTTAGCCCCTATTTAAGGCCGTTAAACAGGGAGGGTTGGATATGAGACTAGTAATCCCAACCCGTAAGAAAAATAAACATCAGTGCTACTGAAACTCCAAAGCTTACAGTTTGGAGTCCTACATTCCTCTCGAAACGCAAGGAGTAAACACACAAAATAACTCGGTCTGACTGGTGATGTCTGACCATGAACTAAGAATATGACAAATACTCACCTTAATTATATTTATATTCAAGTGTTGGTTCTCAGGGATTTGATTGGTCACAGGATTTCATCATTTGCTGACATTGGTTAGAGAACCAGTGGAAAACTACTAGGGAGTACTGGATAGATGTTTCGTCCTAGTGCTTCAGACTCTTCACAGTAAGCACCCACTGAGGTTCGAACCCATGACCTTCCGGCTACAAGGCAAGTTCGTAGACCATCAAGCCGCTGGGACCCCACCTAATGTCCCGTGAATTCCTACTTCTGCCAATTCCCGATATAGTGTGACCATTAGCTAATGTCATCGCTGGCGAGTCTTTGTCCTCGTACCTGACTTGCTGTACCCCACTGGTCACGACTTCCCACTAGAACCTACCTAAGTAGGATCAGTCAGTAGTGAGTATCAGATTAATATTATTTCCTTTAATTCAGCCGCACGTCTCCATTGCGTTCGGTTCTCTGACAACGTTTTCACCTGGATCCAAGTCTGCCCACATGCTTTCATCTCCTCTTCATATGACCTCCTCCAAGTCACCCTCACACTAACGACCAACTCGCCGCTTCCCTTTCGGGTTTCACTCGAGCAATGGCTTGTCTAGTGATGTCACTTGATGGTTTGTTTTCTCAGAGTATGGCCAATCCACCTCTATTTCTTCCTACCTAATTGTCGCACAATTGGTCCCTGGTTGGTTTGCTCCCAGAGATTCATCCCTATTGCTGTTCTTTTCTGGCCATCTGAACTTGAGTACTGAACGAAGGCAGCTGTTAATGAAGGCCTGCAGTTTGTTTGAGGGGCTCTTTATGACTCGCCAGTATCAGATTAATATTCAAGTATTGGTTATATTATACTTATCATTTCTTTTTTAATCTCTCCTATCATTTATTGATTTTTTATTATTTTTTTTTATTCTTTGTTTAATTATAATATATCCAGTGGTTTGTCTCAGTGGAGATGAAATCGGTGCTGGAGAAAGTGGTTATATTCTGGAAGAAGTGAATAAAAAACATCAATCCTTATGGGAATTATTTACAAAAGAACCATCTCGTCTAGTCTTATTTATTATATGCCTTATTATAATTACAGTATTGTTAATATTTATTCTAGTACATTTTATTCTATCACGTCGTCGGTATCGACATTATTACCATCAACATTGTCCTACTGCTGCCGCTGCTGCAAGTGTTTATTGTCCCTGTTGTAGACGACATGTTAGTGTTCCTGGAAGTGGTGGTAATGATGAATCAGAGGGGAAAAGAAGTAAACAAATTGTAACATCTGTGACAAAGAAGCGTAAAGCTAGACAGTTAGCTCATTTAAATAACAATAATAATAGTAATAATAATCGTCGTCATAATCGACACCCTACCAATCCTCCAAATGGTGGAAACACTGAACACGGTGGCGGTGGTGGTGATGACGAGGATGATTATGATTACGACGTGGATGATATCCGCGCGGAACAAATCTCATTGAGGTCAAAAATGAATAATAAAGACAATAATATATCATTTATTGACAAATTCATCACTGATAGAGGGGAGTTAAACAATGATTCTGCTATTGCTACCACTGATATGACGCCTACTATTACGACAACTGGGATTAATACTACGACATCTAGTGACAATAATAATAATAGTAATAATAATAATTCATATACTCCATATTATAAATCATCAATTTGTTCATCAAATGGTAATTTACACAGTGGACGTGTACATCGGTTAAGCACAGAGGAAACAATCAATTCACATATCCCTCCACCTTGTATTATAATTAGCTCAACACCTCAATCAATAGCTACAGCTATTCCGCTGAACAGTACAAATCCACATCATCATCAATATATACGATATAATCAGTTAAGTAGTAAAGATGACAACAATGGCGAGAAACTTATTTCTGATACGACAACTGAATCATCACTGTCAACAACCGAGGCGGTAAACACCTAATCATCAAAAGGTATCAAAAGGCATATATAGAAAGAATACAACGGAGAAGTGACAACTAACTAGTCTTCTTTCATTTCTTTTTTTTTGTTTTTAATTATTATTGATTTTTTAATTACTCTGTCTTTGTCTTGTTTGTTTTTTCAGTATGAATGTGTGTGCGTGTGTGTGTAGATGTGTGTTGCCTTTTACTTTATCCTTTTCCAAAATTTGATCATTTCATTCATTCCTACAGCACTCACTGACACATCATTCATTCTCCTGATTTTATCGTCCTCGTCCACTTTTTTGCAGCAGTATATTACGCTCGCTCGCTCGCTCGCGCGCACACGCACACACACACACCTACTAGATCTCAGTAGGGTTATGTAAAAATAAATAAATAAATGAAACACATAGAGAAATGAAAATCCTACTGCACATAATATGCCTCCTACAACAACAAAAATATGCATATACAATCATCAAAATACTTTTACAAACTTAAGCAACCAAAATTAAATTTGGCGCGGGAGCGAATTTCGAATTCATTCAAACAAAATATATATATAAACAATAGGAGAATAGTGATTGACTAGATTATTATTATTATTTTTACTGCTCATTAATTACCTTCCAACACTACCCTTTTTCTTGCTTCTTTCTTTTTGTTTTCTTTTCTGTTTTTTATCTAATTTACATGATAAAAAGCCTTATTAGAAATTGTTTATATGTGTGTGTTTGTATGTATGTATGTGAGTTTTTATTCTCCTCATACATGCAGTCATACGTATATTATATATATAAACATGCTTAATGAATAATCCGATTACGTACCTCATAAAGAGATTGAGAGAAAGAATGAACCTTGGAAGCTTTCTCGTATACCCTTTTATGTACGTGTATAAGTAAGTGATCAGTTTATATTTTTTGAAAGTAGGCAGATAAGCCTTTCTCGATGATGATAATAATAATTATTATTATTATCATCAGTACCAACAACTCAGAAATAATAATAATCTGTGATGAGATATTGAACAAAGTGTTGTTTGTATTCCTCTATTTTCTTTTTTCTTTTTTGTTTTCCTGAGCAATTCACAGCTGTTTACTTTTATTTGATCTTTTGACAACAATGATCTCCATCTTGTTTTTTGGTTTTAAAAAAATGATTTCGATGTGTGTGTGTATGTGTGTACATGTGAACAGTTTAATCCCTTTCTTTTATTTGTTTTTAATTTTTGTTTTTTTTTGATTTAATTCACTAACTAACTAACTGTCAGTACACACACTATACGTTGATCTCAATCAGCTGTTTTGTGATCAGTTATGTTTCCTTTTTAAAACTTTTAAAACAATTGTTAGTTAGTATATTTTTGGCGTTTTGTTGTTGTTGTTGTTGTTGTAATTGTTGTGTATTTTAGTCCCACCCGCACCCCCACCCGCCACCCTTTTAATTCACATGACAAATGGCTTCCATATTGCATACGAATAATATTACCATTTACTAATATTACTGATACTACTAATTTGTTTAATGTCCTATTTTACGTCTTGTTTATTTCCCCCTTCTCCTGTCCCGCCCCGCCCAGTCTTTATTTATTTTTATTTTGTACTTTTTGAATCATTTTCACATAATAATTATCGTGTAAACTCCCCTCCCCCTAGCTACACAGTCTCCCCTAACAACCCCTCCACCCGGCCTTCTCCTGCTCCACAAGCTCCTAATGCTGCTGAAATTAATAAGAAGTGTGTGCCTTAAAATATTGTTAACATGTGTATTGGCCTTTCTTTCTACACTATATATATATATATATATATATAATGTATCATTGTAAAATTAATAATGAATATCAATTACTAATTATTGATTAAGTGTTGGTTTGCAGGAATTTGATTGGTTGCAAGTTTTGGTCACAATCTGAGCAAAACTCTGGCATCATGAAGTAATTTGGTGAGTGGTGTGACTAGCACTGCAATTCTGGATGCAAATGTTGTACTATGAGCCGATATATGTCAACACAGACCGAACGCTGCCGTCTTTCTAGTCGATAGGAAATTCAAAAATCCAGTTAAATAGATAATAAATGATGGCCATTGCACAAACAGGTGGCTTTCATGTTTGAAAAGATGAGTACTGCTTTCGAGTCTCTGTGACAGCATCATCGTTCACTTAGGGGAGTGTAGGTACATTCAAATGACTGATCCCAAATAAATGTGGAAAATACCCATCGGAACATTAGATTGAAAAGAACAAAAAGTTCAGCAAAGATGGTAATCTTTGCGGCGATTTCATTCTCAAAACCACCTGTACAATCGCATTTATTATATAGGTTAGTTTACATGGATACAATTATTATTTGTTGAATTCCGCATGGTAACCAAAGTGATAATATTTTTCAACTTGATATGAAAGTTTGAAGGTATGAATATAGATTACAAGCGGCTTAGAGACAAAATTGCATAGGATTAAAAAACAGTTACAATGTATGCAAAATTAATATTTGATAAGTGGAGAAATAATTTTAAAGGCGAATAAAAGGTGATAATTATTTTCAACTTGATATGAATTACAAGAGGCTTAGACAAGCAGGGATAGAACGAATTGCAGGTGTGAACAAAATGAGCATGGAAACAAATTGGAATCAAAATTTTCAACTTGAAATGTAAGTTAGGTGGTGTGAATATAGATTACAAGGGGCATAGAAACAAAAAATTACACAGGATTAGAATATAATTGTAAAATGGTTATTCTAAACGGATTGCAAGTGTGATCAGGAGGAGCATGGAAACAAACTTAAAACAACTGATTTTACAACTAAAAAAATGGGATGAATTAAATGAAGACAAACAGAGATAATTACATACACAGAGAACTAAACAAAAAAAACTGAAGGATAAGGGAACATACCGAACTAGGTCCATGGTAGTTGTAAAGGCTGGACTAGTTTCTTTTGAACACATAGCTCTGGCTTTTCGATGCATATGGCGAGAGCTTCCGCAGAAGTCGGAAACACACAGCCTTTGGTTGATTTTTGTTTACTTTGTAAATGACTCTGAATGATGAATCAGTTGAGATTCTATGACGGGTATTGACGAGGTGTTCACAGTTATTGCGATTCTGATTGAACCAGTGCCTTCTCTTTGCAGCTATGCTGGATGATGTTCTCTAACACGTTTTCATAAGACCTGCATCCCAAATAGGATGAAACGCATATCCCTGACTCGACCTTGTTAATCATCATCCACGGAATTACTGCAAGATAATCAATCTTCAGACATCATCGATCGAAGCGTCCGTACTAGTAGCCGATACAAGTCAACACAGGTCGAACATTTCTGTCCTTTCAATTAATGAGAAAATCAGAAATTCACTTAAACAAATAACTTTGATGCCAAATACTTCTGTATTCTGCCGCTACAATTACAGCAAACAATGTAATCAGGACTTATGAATACAACTCTAGGATAATAATTGAAGTCTGGATAAGTACTCAAACTTTTAATGAGTATAGAGTTGTGAGTAAATTGAAGCGGGTAACACCAAATATCGTGAAAATGATGGTTACAGCTTGATTCCACACCGTATTTTTGGTACAAGTATGGAATTTTCAGCATGGATATCGGTAGCCCAAAATTCGCAGGCCAACCATAGATATCAGGTGTGCTTCGGTGCGGGCTCGAACCCCGGACCATGTGCATGGTCGGCGAGAGTCCTAACCACTGTGCCACCGACCAAATACCATATAATACTGACTGTGAGGTTAATTATATAACTGAAACTAGTAGACCAGAGTCAATCAGTTAATTGGAACATTAAAATTTAGCTAGATCTAGGATGATTGACCCTGCTGAGTTAAGTAACCTAGAAAAAAGCTCGGCCACTGCATTGCACTCACTTGTATGTAATTACAAAATAGGGTGGGTGGGTTAGGGTGAAAGTATTAAAGAGTAATATAATTAGGTGGCGAGAGAGGTTCATCACTGGAGGTTTGTTTATCGATTCAACACCGCTCAAGTACCATCTGAATGACGCAATGCCTATACCAAAAATATGGAAAGTGGTAATAAATAATAAGGGAAAAGAAAGAAAAGTACAAATATAAGGCAAATCATGAAGCAGTATGTCTTTTTCGACATAGAACTTTGCATCGATTCGCAGCAGATCCAGTCGCCACACTCCATGTAGCACACAAAGCCAGAGAAGAAAGTAGGAGAAATGCATAATAGAGACAGTAAACAGAGGTGTGAGACAAAGGAATAGTAATAACCAAGAACAATATAGTTTCGCTGGAAATCATGAATCACAGGGAGTGGACGCATTTGCGCCAGCCATTGAGAACGATTTTGAGCCATATCACCAATTGTTTCCAACCATTGGTCCCGAGGACCCGAGAACCAGGAAGTCTACACCTTCCTACGTGGCTAGCTGGTTTAAACTGTTGTGGATTTCATTGACTGGTGCCATGTTTTTGTTTGACCACCACTAGCTCTTTTCCAGCCTGACCCTATGTCAGCTAACATTGCCCGTCGAGGAAGGCAATGACTAGGCATACGTAACACATGTCCTAACCATCTCAGTCGATGTAGCTTCACAGGCTCGTCGATTGATTTCCCCTCCTTACTTCGTACTCGAGGCTTAGCTTCAATATTGCTCACCTCACTATACCACTTCACCCAGGAGATAGAACGCAGGCGCCTGTGATCAAAGACAGCTAATCTTTTCATGTCTTCCACTCTCAATGGCCAGGTCTCTCAGCCATAAAGGGGGGCGGAGCGGACTGATGAGCAGTACATACGCCCTTCAGCCGATAGCCGAATATCACGTCTACACCAGAGACGGCGTAATCTGGCATATGGGAAACTAGCCCCCTATATCCGTACTGAGATTTCGTCAGAGATCAACCGTTGGGGCTGATGGTACTTCCCAAATAAGTGAAGCGATCAACGTGCTCTACCACTTCACTCCTATTTCTAAACACTAGGAGTCAGTATGGTCCAGTCCTGTAACATCATCTTGCATTTGGCGGGAGCGAATCGCATGCCAAACATTCGTAGATTGCAGCTCAAGGTGTTCAGAAGACTCTGCATTTGTCAGCGTCCTCGCCTAGAAGGACTATATCGTCTGCATATTCTAAGTCAACAAGATTATTCCCTGGTAGCAAGTCAATCCCTGTGTCTCTGAAGTGAGTTAGGGTTAAGTCCATCAGTACATCTATGATGAATTAATAGAACAATTCTAACAGTGGTGTGAACATGGGCAGTAATTTTGCTCGAAATATTACCAATAGCAAAACTTATCATTGCGTGTAAACTATTGAAATATAATTATACCTTATTTAATCTATGATGAAGTTGAATAGAAATGGGAATAATGGGCATCCCTGACGCACACCACTAGTTGTCACCACTTCAGAAGCAGTATGACTAAACTGATTTGATCACCAGCTATACACTGCATTATATCAAATAAACTAATGTTATATGGCACCATTGTTATTTGCCTTGTTTTACATTATACAAATCTGCTGAATATGATAAAATGATTACGACTTAGCACTTGACTTGGAATTCTAATGTTACACAATATACAGAAGAAGTATTGATAGCTGAAGTTAATCCGTAAAAGACAAAAAGTAAAACACCACCTCCACTTGCATGCCATCACCTGACATAAGGTATAATAAACAGGAATCTCTTAGTTTTATTATGATGTGAAGAGTACTACTGACAAGAGTTTGTAAGTAGTATATTGTGTGTGATGCCGTCTGCAAAAATATGGAATAATGGAAGAATGAATTAAATGCACAAGAGGAAAAATGCAAGATCCTTGTATGAAACAACATAGAAAACATGAAAGGAAGACACAAAAAGCGGCAGAATATACGGAGAACATGTGCAAAAGGACATTTCAGTGCAAAGTATATGTATTTTGCGATACCTGTAGATCGATTTGTCAATGAACAATTCGCGAAATACACTCACTAATTCATAATAAAAAAACAGTTTTTCTTCAGCGAAGAAATATCTCTTTTCAATGACTTCATTTTCAAGCTGTACAGTCGTATTTATATTACGGAAAAAGGAGGCATTAAGTGGCAGTAGAAATTGCTTAGTCAATATTGCACATATGCTATAATAAAGATAATTAAAGTGATGTATTCAGAGTGGATGGATTAAAAAACTTTAAGAAAATATAAGATAAATGAAATGTTGTTAAGATTTTAAAAATAGTAGGTCAAGTGTTGTCTAAAAATTAATAGCACGATGATGATTAACAGTAAAGACAGCGAAGATGAAGTAAAGTGGAATGAATCCAAGTGGTAAAACACAAGAAAATAAAAGAATATGACTGCGACTGAGGCAAAGAAGGAGTTTAACAAAACATTTTCGAGCACATAAATTTAGGTTTCTCTTCATGTATAGCTACAGCTTTAGCTATGCATAATTGAAGAAAAGGTAGGCTTTTGGAGTGGTTGGATTGGCTATTTTAAGTAACTTTAAATGATAAACCACATGGGGTTGAATGACCTAACTCCAGAAGGTGTTCACAGATTGAAGACTTTGTCGTCGTTCGCTCACCTTTCGGTTAGTCTTCAGCCACGCGTTTACACAGAAAACGCTTACTAGGTCCAATGTAATCAGCGCCACAGACCTTTCATACATCAATTTAATTATCTTTAATATATCATATGTGCAATATTGACTGAGCGATTTTTCCTGCCACTTAATGCCTCCTTTTTCCGTAGTATAAATACGACTGTACAGCTTGAAAATGAAGTCGTTGAAAAGATATATTTCTTCGCTGAACCCAAAAACTGTGTTTTTCCTCATGAACAAACAATTCCCCTACAAAATACTGACATGTCCTTATATGTGTAAAACTTGGGCACTGTGGTAGTAAGTAATTTCATATTAGTTTGTTTATTAGATGTATCACACAGTGAAACAGTATTATTATTTACTGGATGACATTTCGAACAAAATGTTTTGTTCATAATCATATCAATTGTGATCACACGACTTTGAAATTTGAGTTTTATAGTTTTCTTTGTCTTCTCCGATTTGTCGTAGGGGTAGTAGGATTTTCCATATATCTGGGATAGGTGTTGAATCATTTCTATTACATGTATTTGCAGTTGATTCGATAAACAAAGCTTCTGTTATCAATCTCTCCCTATACCCTGTAACATTAGATTTTAAAACTGCCATCCTATCCCATCCTATTGTATGGTTGTGTGTAACTGCATGTAGTGCTATAGCTGAACTATTCTCTAGATTTCTTATCTTATTTGGGTCAACCAATCTAGATTTTGCTAGGTTTTTATGTTCGGCTAGTCTGACTGCCCCTGTTCTACTAGTTTGACCTATGTATTTGACCTGACAATCATTGCAGGCAGGGTATTAGATAAACTAAATTGTTTTGTTTTAAAGGCTCCACAGGATCCTTTAACCGACAAAGCTTGTTTCTAATTGAGTTTGTGGTTGTTTTGAATGCCAGCCACTTTTATTCCTGCCTTGTTAAGGATTCTGCGTAAGGCTTCCGAGGTTCCTTCATTGTATGGAATTACTGTTGATGATTTGGATTCCTTATTGTTGGTGTCGTCATTAGTATTATTATTATCACTATTATTATCATTATTACCATTATTATTATTATTGAAAAATGGTTAGTTTTGACATTGTCAATTTATATACACGTATACTAATAAATATGGCTATAGAGGCAGTCAGAAACGAATTAATTTCTGACCAACAACTCGAACTTAGGACAAAAGTGCCACTTGAGGACATAATGCTGGGAGTGCAGCTTTGCCTGACTTCTACAGTATTTCAATTCCAAGGGAAAATATACAAACAAACTGAGGGAGTTGCCGTGGGATTACCAATATCCCCGGTTGTAGCAGATATATTCATGGATAGGTGGAAAAAGATAGCTATTGAAACGTTCCCCTTTACCCAAAAAGTATGGTGGAGGTATGTAGATGACACATTCACTGTACTTAGAACACAAGATATAGATAGATTTTTCGAACACATCAACTCGAAGGTAGAGGCAATTACATTCACTTGTGAATTGTAAAGTCAGAAAGGGGAGCTTCCAATGTTAGATTGCAACGTAGGAAGGAAAGATGGGAAGTTAAACACTAGTGTTTACAGGAAACCTACACATTCAAAAAGATATTTGGATTTCCGATCATCCCATCCTATGTCAGTAAAAATAGGATTAGTGAAATGTTTAAATGACATAGCACAAAAACTAAGTAGTACCAAGGAAAATCTAAGACAGGAAGTGACACATAAAAGAAGCCTTGAAACTTAATAATTACCCGGATAAATTAGTCAAGAAATATGTAAGTAAATGTAAAAATAAAATAAATAATGATAATGTAACAACAGAAGACAAGGGCCAGGCAACAGATCGTTTTATTATGAAAATGAACACGTATTTATACATATTTCAACTACATTATTATAGACAAGCGCAGTCATCTGATTGGTTGTTTATCAGAAGTTAGGTAGACAAACGCAGGCTTCTGATTGGTTGTTTCGGGATTCCTTGACAAATAGAGTTCTCTATCTGCGAATCATATTTTGCCACGTTAACTTTGCTGTGATTGGTTGTTGACT
This sequence comes from Trichobilharzia regenti, assembly GCA_944472135.2. Lineage (NCBI taxonomy): Eukaryota > Metazoa > Platyhelminthes > Trematoda > Strigeidida > Schistosomatidae > Trichobilharzia > Trichobilharzia regenti. The sequence continues at coordinate 157,346,872 of OX235262.1, forward strand.
CAGCCTTGTTCATATTTTCTCACGGCCCATATTAGTGACCTAGACCTTAACGTAGATTAGTGCCAACCAACCGGCTAGCAGCCTGCTCTCACCACACTCGTCCCCCCGTCAAATACGTGCGACTGAAGTCGGCTTGATCTACTTGGTGCAGGCGTCATCGTTGGCTTGTCTCGCTGTATCCATTTCTGGAGCTCGCTGACGTTCACGCGCCTCTCATTGTTCGCCATTGCGACTGTGTCTGCGTAACCCCATCTCGAAGTGACCATATATGGTCCTTCCCACTTTGGAAACTGTTTGCCTGACCCTGTCGAACATTCGTCCATACTTCGGCCCACACCTTCATATGCTGCTTTCGCCCGACCTCCCAGCAGCGTCTCAAGTAGCAGCTCCATCGCTGACAGATCTTGAACGCCACTCAACTGCGCAGAAGCCTTGAAGTCCTGCCCGAAGATCCATATGTCTCCATCAAAAACTGCAGGGTATAGGCTTTTCATTTGTCGGTAGGCAGCGACACCAAATGTAACGACGGAAGACAAGGGCCAGGCAACAGATCGTTTTATTATGAAAATGAACACGTATTTATACATATTTCAACTACATTATTATAGACAAGCGCAGTCATCTGATTGGTTGTTTATCAGGAGTTAGGTAGACAAACGCAGGCTTCTGATTGGTTGTTTCGGGATTCCTTGACAAATAGAGTTCTCTATCTGCGAATCATATTTTGCCACGTTAACTTTGCTGTGATTGGTTGTTGACTCAGCCTTGTTCATATTTTCTCACGGCCCATATTAGTGACCTAGACCTTAACGTAGATTAGTGCCAACCAACCGGCTAGCAGCCTGCTCTCACCACAATAACAGAGATGGTGATAATAATAATGATAATAATAATAGTAATAATGATAATAATAGTGATAATAATAATACTAATGACGACACCAACAATAAGGAATCCAAATCATCAACAGTAATTCCATACAATGAAGGAACCTCGGAAGCCTTACGCAGAATCCTTAACAAGGCAGGAATAAAAGTGGCTGGCATTCAAAACAACCACAAACTCAATTAGAAACAAGCTTTGTCGGTTAAAGGATCCTGTGGAGCCTTTAAAACAAAACAATTTAGTTTATCTAATACCCTGCCTGCAATGATTGTCAGGTCAAATACATAGGTCAAACTAGTAGAACAGGGGCAGTCAGACTAGCCGAACATAAAAACCTAGCAAAATCTAGATTGGTTGACCCAAATAAGATAAGAAATCTAGAGAATAGTTCAGCTATAGCACTACATGCAGTTATACACAACCATACAATAGGATGGGATAGGATGGCAGTTTTAAAATCTAATGTTACAGGGTATAGGAGAGATTGATAACAGAAGCTTTGTTTATCGAATCAACTGCAAATACATGTAATAGAAATGATTCAACACCTATCCCAGATATATGGAAAATCCTACTACCCCTACGACAAATCGGAGAAGACAAAGAAAACTATAAAACTCAAATTTCAAAGTCGTGTGATCACAATTGATATGATTATGAACAAAACATTTTGTTCGAAATGTCATCCAGTAAATAATAATACTGTTTCACTGTGTGATACATCTAATAAACAAACTAATGTGGAATTACTTCCATGTCCTGCTATTGCATTAGGACTTTATACCTCCCCACTACTTACTCGAACAACGGATGTGATGGTCGTTACCTGAATGGATTAAAAAATTAATAAAGATTGCTTTATAAGTGAATTAATACCAAAAATATCGTTTAAAGAATGTGTCAAGCGTTGTCTAAAAATTTAAAAATCAGGATTACGATTACGATAAGAATGAAGATGTGAAGTGAATTGAAACGAATTGAAGTGGTAAAATGAAATAAAATAAAAACTAGAAAGAACATTACTATGACCAAGGTAAATTAAGGGGTTTGACAAAACGTTTTTGAACACTTAATTTAGGTTTCTGTCCATGTATAGGTAATGCTTCGGCTGTGCATAAGTGAGAAAAGGTAAACTTTTGGAGCGATTCGATTTTGCCATGTAGATAACCTTGAAGGGGCTAAATGACCAGACTCTAACAGGTGGTCACAAATAGACGACTTCGCAGTTCTACCTTCGCCTTTCATTAACCGAACCGGATAGTGTTCAGCTACATCTTTTTGGGAGATTACGCTTACAGCGTTCAATATAATCAGCTTCACAGGACCAGGTAAAAGAGTGAATGCACATAGATGTGGACATAAGCGGTAATCTGTCCTTGACCCATTGTCTAATCATATTACGGATGGTAAAAACTAGTTGCAAGTCAGCTGCAGGAAAAGTGCGTTTAATACATTTAGGTAAACGATTTTTTATCAATTCAGAAATGGTGTCACCTTTGAATGCTAGACTCGTAAACAGTTTTTTTCTTTGGTACTGTGATTTGTCTAGGAGCGGATTCTTTCTTGATGTTACGTTCAATAGACCTTGTAGGATATCCATTATTTAGGAGATTTGATCGAAGGTTATCTAGTTCACTACCGATTGTCTCTGTAGAGCAGATTTTACGAATTCTGGAGCATAAGGAATGAATAAGATTTCTCTTTCTTCCTAAAGGTACCCAAATGCTGAAGTTAGTGTACTGCCCTGTGAATGTTGGCTTTCGGTAAATCGACCTTAACAGCGTACCATTCTCTTTTCTATCAAGCTTAACGTCAAGGAAGTGAAGCGAGGAATTTGACTCTTCTTCGATCGTGAAACGCAAAGATGAGTGAGAAGCATCAAATATTCCAAGAAGTTCGGCAGTTGAAGAGTTTTCCTCACAGACAATGAAGGTATCATCTATATACATATATTATACATAAACAAACTCTCGATGGTTTCCTTTAGTGGGCCGTTCTCTAAGCTTGCCATGAAGATATCCACTAAGAGCGGGCCTAAAGGAGACCCCATGGCGACTCCATCTCTTTGATTGTAGATTACTTCATTAAATCTAAATTGAATAAATGGGTATTTTTCGTGATATAAAAGTGTGCAAGGAGCGATTGACAGTGAAGGGAACTAGTGAGTTTCTACAGTTACATGTCCATATTAATTAGAAACTATTGCTTATTAACAACAGGTGGAGTTTTAAATAACGTTGAATCAATAAAATCGATAAATTACAGTTCAAAAGCATATATACGTGGTGATGTCTATCAACATAACACTAAGCTGAATATCAGATAAATTAAGTAAATTAATAACAGAATTTATACGCTCCACAGCAGGCCATCGTAACAACATTGGCTGACTGGACCTGTTTCTTTTGCACGCATAACTCCAGTTGGTTTAAGCTAATTGCAATTATCTCTTTTATTTGGAGTGTTCGGTATTTCAAAGCCTTTGGCAGTTTGTTTGGTATTTAATAGATGATAGAAAAGGACTCTACAATGGTACCTTTGTTGCTGACCTGTTTGTAAAAAGTGGACTGATATAGAGCTATCGATGATTTTAACCTTAACACCTTTATTCAGCCATACTGGTAGGTGTTCCCCAAGCACGAAAAGTTAAGTCCCTAGAGCAACAGCGAATATAACTAGCTCAACAGGAACAGCTGAATTGATAGAGAGAATAAGAAATAACAAGTCTGGTTACTTCGTCTTTTAGTTTTGGAATGACAACCAGTAGTGCGGGATATACGACTTGCAGCTGCCTAACATTAAAAGTCCTTCAAATGGATCTCAACTTGTTGGTAGCTAGTTCGCTTGGTATATCACCTTTGAAATGCGGTTGTATATATATACAGAGTCTCCTAACCAGATATAGAATTCTTTTCTACCCTCTTAGTCATGTATTTCATGATGAATTTTTTTGGGGTAACTATTTCTGATTAATGTTTCATATACAATATTTAGTTCATTAATTTTAGTGCATTTGACTCTGTTCCTAGGTCTCTCTTGCTAAGTAAGCTTGCTGCAACACAGGCTGAGAGGTGGACAAATAAGTGGCTGCATTCCTATTTTTCTGATAGGAAGCAGTACACCGTCTACAATAGAAAGTCCTCCACTACCTCACCTACTTTAGCTGGTGTTCCTCAAGGTGCTGTTCTTTCTCCTTTTCTGTTTTCTTTTTTCTTACATGACTTGCCTCATTCTGATGTAGCCAATTTTGTTAAGTATGCCGATGACCTCTCTGTTTCTATGCCTGTCAACTCTCAGTCAGATTGTTCCAAATTAAATAATTTTCTGTCGGAAATTAGTCAGTGGTCCTCTTCAAACGGACTTAAGCTTAATCCGTCTAAATGTCAGGTAGTCAATTTCACTTTCAGACGTAAACGTGACCTACAACAACTAGCTAGTTCACATGGCCCCACTATCATTGACGGCATAAAAGTTGAAATTACATTTGATGTCAAGTACCTTGGACTGAGTATTTCCTCCGATCTTTCCTGGTCCTCCCACATCTTGCTAGTTACTAGAAAGATGTTTCGCTTAACGTTCTACATTAGGAAGTTTAGGTAGTCTGGTATAAAGCAGTCTTTGCTTTCTCAGTTTGTCAATTCTTGTATTCTACCCATCCTCCTTTACTGCTCCCCATTAGTCTTTCCTGGACTACTTAAGAAAGACTTTGCTTTGCTGAGAAGGGCACTAAAAGCCGTTAGTAGGGCAAGTGGGATATCGTTAAACCAACTGGTTGACACTATTGTGGATAGACATATGATGTCATGTAAGAAACTAGCGAATACAACATTGTCAGACCCAATCTATATGCAGCTGTCTCCTTGCATTTCATCTGGTAGAACTAGAAGCAGCTATAGGAGGCTATATGCTAGGACTACCAAATAAAAAAGTCCACAATCTGGCACAGCTGTTATATGATGTGAAATCCGTTAGGTATGACACGATAAACTTACTGCGGCACTCTAACAAATAGTCCCATTAGATTTTGTTTTCCTTGCCTCGTTTCTATTACACTGTTGTTCTCATCTTCTATTACACACCAATTTTATATTTCATTTCCTATGGTGCATTGTTTAAAATGTAAACGCAACGCTGTTCTTTTGTTTATTTTTTTATTTATCTTCTTTTTTTGGGTGTTGCTTTTTGATTTTAAAATCTTATAAAATTTATGAGGTAATTAGATGCAATATATTGTGTAATGCACACTGAAAATTCCATACCTGTACTACAAATACTGTTTGGAATAAAGCTGTTAATATTATTATTCATCTTCGATTACATCTTCTGGATAAACAGCTCCAACGGTGTAGCTGAGGGTCTTTACCGAATTTCTTTTGTACTGTATAGGAAGGAACAAAGCTATGAAAGTTAGTGTTTATTGACTGATCTAGCTACTTTTTTTTTAGTGCAAATTCCTTTTTATACTCCCATCTGGTCTTCTTGTAAGTAGGACATCTAAGAAGGCAATTTTACTTTGGATTTCTTCTTTATATATAAAAATTGATAGCTGAATGAACTTTGTTGAACTAAGCTATTATTTGTGTATTTGTCCAACTGATTTTCACAAAAGATGAATATATCATCCATATATCGGCAATAAAAAAGACAATTTTCTAATTAGATTGTTGAATGAGATCATTTTAAAATGAAATGTCCTTTTTCTGGGGTAAAATTTTCATTATTTCTTTCTATTGAAAAATGATAATTCAGAAAGAATATCTTTAAAAGTCAAACCTTTACTCACTAGCCTACTTAATCGTTGTATCATGTTCACTTTGTTAGCTATTAACAATTATTGTGACTACCAGTGCTGCTCTAATCTTATAACACTTTTGTTTGTTTGTTCAAGGGTGGTTCTATTGTCCCTTTTTGTTATATATTATGCTAAATTTAAGAAATTGATGTCACCATAACTACAGGAAATTTCAATTTCAAGAACAGGTGTGGAGTAAAGCAGTAGCTAACATAAGTAGCTTTGGTAACAGGTAGGTAGGTAGGTAGGTGAAAAAGCATTTCGTTTAGGCTAGGCGTAGTACGTACTCACTATATTTGCCTTAACTGGTTATTGTACACTGATATTTATGGATTTATAACTAACTAGCTGTACAGCCTGAAAAAGAAATTATTGATGAAAACAGCTGTGTCTGTTCAAAACGTTCTTGTCTTGAATATCCACTGGGAATATGTATTCAGTCATTAAACGTATAATTAATTAATTAATTCAGGCCCCGAGTAGTTTAATTTCTATCATAAACACAGACAGGGATAATCACTCCTACCCTGAAAAACAGAAGTAGACAGAGTATAACACGCACAATTCCGAACACTAGACTACTTTGAAAACTTAGTCAAATGACAAATGAAAACGACTACTTTAAACGTTTGAGAGAGAAAGATACTTTAAAACAATTAGTTCCCTTTATGAATTTAAATAAGAAAAAGGCACAAACAGCGAAGAAAATTTTCTTTTCGACGATTCATTTTCATGAGCTGTACAATCGTAATTATAATTAATACAGAAATTTTTTAACCAATCAGATACTGGTAAACTTTCTTCTTGAAAATTCTACTACATAATGTGAGGTGTAAGAAGGAATGACTAATTGTAAGTTAAAAAGGAGACAGAAGTTGGCATGACCTAATAAGTGTGAGATAATGACTAATCAATAAGCTAGTGTAGAATGGACAGGAACTAATGGAAAGGCTATAAAGTAGTTTTGTATATGTTATGTACTAGTTTTCCCGTCGCCAAATTGTTATGTACTCGTCGCTAAATTATTGTTATGGACTGGTCGAGAAACTAATAATCCTGACGCGAGAAGGCGGAAATCAGAAGACCACTAGGTTTGCGATGATACTTCTATTGTCCAAACACAAGGAGACGAAAATAAATGGTCTCACACCAAAGTGATAAGTAAGTAAAGTAGTTCACACAGAATGTGTGAACGAAATATATATATATATATATATATATATATATAACAAAATATATATAGCAGACGTGTCAAACAACCATGTATGGATATGTCACCAAGCAACGGACTGTCAACAAACACTCATATTATATATAATATAATATAAGGAGAATATACATTGATAAAGGAGACAAGTTCACACAAGTGAAATGGTCACAGACTAAGCGAGCAAACAGAAAGAGAGACCAACATGCACACACACACATAAATAAATATATATGTGGATACATATCAGTATAAGATCTGTGTGAAAAAGCAATGTTATTAATAAACAGTAATAGAGTGGTAATAAAATGTGGATGGTGGGAATAGTTATAATAATAAGAGTATTAAGAACAGCAATAATAATAATAATAATTATAATTATAATAATAGTAATAATAGTGAACTTACATATTAAAAGAGAAGAGCAAAATTAGAGAAGGAAATTTACTCTGACCATGGTAGGGCCGGAGAGTGTATGCATCGTTTTTGTATGCACAGGTCCGGTTTTAGGTCACGGATAGCTAATGCCTCAGCTATGTACAGATGTCGTATCCGGAATTTAAATAAAGCAATAAGAAGACGTAATTTGTCTGATTCGTGTAATGCATTTGCGCTACACGTATTTCGAACAATCTGATCACACACACGGACTTGCCATAGGAATATATATGAAATTAATGAAGAGCTAAGAGGTGAGAATATAGACTTAGGTCAAGTTAAAATGACATATTCAAGGTCAAAATAAAAATGAAGACCACTAAACCAAACAGCACAGGTAATAGTACATCTGCCATGGTATCAAAACAAAATTTACCAAGGAAGGTTTAATGTGATGACGAACTGTTTTTGAACGCATAAAGGTGGCTTAAACTTTCTAATTGCTACGGCTTCCACAAACTTTAGGATACACCCCGAACAAGTTTTATAAATAGGTCTAAAAGATGTATAAACATCAATTTTATGTCCTGTCTCTATAATATGTTTCGCAATAGAGGAGCTAGGTCTCCTGTTCTCACCATTAATGGGTTCTCAAGATTCTATCTGCTTCTGAAATAGCCATTTAGGAATATGCTCTGAAGGTAGCCCTTACTTGCAAAGATCGATGAGTCCTCCCTATGTATGTGTGTCCACACGTACATTCGAATTGGTAAATACAGTGGGATGTGACGTCATTTTTCGCATGTTCGAAAGGCTTAGATAGATATATTGGCTTCACATTCTTAATTATTATGATATTAGCTGCATAAAAGTCTTTTTACCAGCAGCGTTCAGTCTTTGTCTAGTTATGCCCCATATAGGATAGCTTGATGTACACGTCTTCCTTAGGGGCAAGTTGTAGAATGGGTCTTGGTGTTCTGACCTCTTTATATCTCCTGATGAACTTGTCTGGATAATTGTTATCAACCAGAGTTTGTGTCAACTTTCTTTCTTCTTCATCAAGTGTGTCTTCAGTGCATATTCATTGGATTCTACTGAAGAGGCGCCTTACTAAGGCTCTTTTAGAGAATGAAAAGCCAATATATCTATCTAAGCCTTTCGAACATGCGAAAAATGACGTCACATCCCACTGTATTTACCAATTCGAATGTACGTGTGGACACACATACATAGGGAGGACTCATCGATCTTTGCAAGTAAGGGCTACCTTCAGAGCATATTCCTAAATGGCTATTTCAGAAGCAGATAGAATCTTGAGAACCCATTAATGGTGAGAACAGGAGACCTAGCTCCTCTATTGCGAAACATATTATAGAGACAGGACATAAAATTGATGTTTATACATCTTTTAAACCTATTTATAAAACTTGTTTGGGGTGTATCCTAAAGTTTGTGGAGAAAGATAAATCGAGTTCACAATTGGCGAATTAGTTAACAATTTGCAATGTACACAGCTCAAGGAGATAAAATTTCACCACAATTTCCTTTAGAAACCTAAATTATTCAGACCACAATATGCTGTTTGCACGAAGCTGCATACTACTGGTTGATTTAAGTAGTAGCATACACAGTCTCGAAAGGAAACTGTGGTGAAATTTCACCTACGCAAACTCTATCAGTTCCAAATCTGATTCAAGGTGTTATCAGTCCGCTCAAGTAGCTAGAGAGAAATCTGACTGACTTCAACGTAGAACTTTGCACAGATGTGCAGAAGTTCGAGTTGCCATACCCCCTCCTTATAGCACATAAAACAAGAGAAGTCAGTTAAGAGAGTTTCAAAGAGAGATAATATGCAGAAGTGTGAGCGGAAAAGAGTAGTAATAAGGAAGAGCAGTAGAAATTTATTGGATATTACAAATCCCAAAAAGTGAATGCATTCACGCCATTGAGAGTAATTTTGAGCCATATCGGCAATCGTCTCCAGCTATTGGTTTTTTAACATCTCGAAAACCCCAACCAGGAAGTCTACATCTCGAATGACTGGCTTAAACTAACTGTTGTGGATTTCATTGATTGATGAAACCGTGTTTTCGTTTGACCACCACTAACTCTTCTCCAACCTGATCATATGTCAGTCAGCTAAGATTGCTCATCGAGGAAGGCGACGGCTAGGCATGCGTAACACATGTCCTAACCATCTCAATCGATATAACTTCACAACCTCGTCGATTGAATTCCCCTGATTTCCAGTTTACCCGGCTCTTTGAGCTGAATTGAACCGAGTACACCGCTGATGAGAACGATTCCAAACGGATGAAACAGTGGCTATCAAGTGTTTAGATCATTTCTATGATCTGTTTAGCCAGCACTACTGGTTGATACGAGTGGTACACAACTACTCATCTCAATCACTCAGTAATATATAATTTTATGGAAAAAATGATGTTCAGAATATGAAGTAGATCAGTTGGTTAAGAAAAATAGACAGGTAAATAAACAGCCAAACAATCCTGAAATAATAGTGAAATCAAACTAGAAAATTAAAAGGCTTTAGAGTGAATATAAGTGAATGAATATAAACTATTAGGGAAAAATACGAAAGACGAGTTAAGACTAAAAACCATATACTATGCAGCTGATTAACGTTAACTATGCTATTCTCCAAAAGAAAGCCAAATTCCTATTGTTTAACTATAGTTTTCTGTTCAAAACAAACGTTAACTTAGAGTCATTATTGATCATGGTAACTAGCAGTGAAATACAGGATGACCATTCGCTCTTACTGAAGACTCGCCATTCGGGCACAGCCGCATCCTCAATGAAACTCAAAACCTGAACCTAACTTCTCAAAACAAATCGAGCATGTCGGTCCAAGATAATCAAACAACAGAAAATGCAAATTATTATTTCCTTTAATTCCTAGAGGAACATAGGGCTTCAGCTGCGCGTCTCCATTGCGTTTGGTTCTCTGACAACGTTTTCACCCGCTCCAAGTCTGCCCACACGCTTTCATCTCCTCTTCACATGACCTCCTTCAAGTCACCCTCACACTAACGACCAACTCGCCACTTCCCTTTCGGGTTTCACTCGAGCAATGGCTTGTCTAGTGATGTCACTTGATGGTTTGTTTTCTCAGAGTATGGCCAGCCAATCCACCTCTATTTCTTCCTACCTAATTGTCGCACAATTGGTGCCTGGTTGGTTTGCTCCCAGAGATCCATCCCTGTTGCTGTTCTTTTCTGGCCATCTGATCTTGAGTATTGAGCGAGGACAGATTGCTCATAAAACAAATAATAAACTTAACATTCTCTGTAAAGCCTGAGTACTCTCGACTCAAAGAAATTCGCGAACACTTTCACTTGATACTCTATTCAGAATCCTTTTCTTAAACTTGCTTCTTTGTGTGTAAATTTGTACATACTACTGACATGGAGACAGTATTTACCAAATTCGGAATGGTCTAATAAGCAAGCTGTATTGAATACAGAAGCCAGGATAAACAGATGGAAAGTTACCTCTAAATACCCTCGTCTAAGTAGAATTTATTTACATGTCTTGATATTCACTCAGTACTGAATTTTTCGGTCAAAGCAAGAACAACAGTTTGTACAGCATAAGATGGTACCATCGTTTATTTTATCGGCTTATCATCAGCTGTGTACAACCTGAGGAAACTGTTCAGTTTATGGACAGAAGAATTATAACATATTTGTAAATGTCACATAATATTAGTTGACTGGAGACTTCAAATTTCACTAAGGAACATGCAAGTGACGGGAAGTTTCATTACCTTGAGATTGCCATGCAACGCCTGGAAGATAGTAGTCACTAGAGATCAATTCACCGAAAGCCTACATGAAATGAACAATACTCAAAATTTCAACAGTTTTTTTCCACTTAGCTATAGACCAGCAGTAATCAAAAGTCTGTTTTATACAACCAGGAGAATTTAGTCTACAGAGAATTTAGAGTAAGAATTTCTGATTCTCGAAAATAATGACCGAAAAGTCACATTGCGCTGTGATAAAGGCTTATCGGAGGTGTTGATGCACAAAAGAAGACTACATTGAAAAGATGAAACCAGCTAAATTGATCTACTGAGGTTTGAAAGTTCCATAGAGGCGGTCTGTTTAAACCACAGGAAATATTTCGTAACTAAGTAGGCTGAAAATTTCTGTAATATTTGTTCACATGCTGTTTGAAATAAAGCTTTATTATCATATTAAAGTAGAAGACTACCAGAAAGATAAGACAGATCCAGTTGAAGAGAATATCAAAAGTGTGTTGAGAGAGTTCCCAAAGAAGAAACCGTTTGACAACGACGCTTACACTCATGTAAAACCCCGAGAGTCTCGTCTGCTTTAAATGTATGGCCTGAAAAATACCATATCCCCTCAGACCTAAACTTTCTATGATCGATTCGTTCCAACATAAAGTTGCACTTTAACTTGATGAGATGTTGGGATCCATTGGTCAACGTCTAGCCATGCACACCATGAAAGACTCATTTCATTTTGCTGAAAATGTGAACTACATGAACGTTTTAGATAAGTTCATGGTGTCATTTGATGCAACCTCCTTGTTCACAATGATTCCAATCAATGAAAGCATTAAGATCACTTGTCAACAGTCTGATCTTCTCTCACTCCCAGAGACGGAATTCAAACGCCTACTGCTAATGTGTACCATGGATGTGCAATTCGAATCTCACAACACTCTTTACCGTCAAACAGATGGTGTTAGCTTATGGGCGTTCCACTTAGCCCTGGTTTCGCGCAAAACTTGATATTTAACTCTCAGAAAACAAAGCTAAAGTTTGCAATCGACAGAACTACTTCTTGTTGTCGATTATATGTTTGTAAACATTGAAATAACAACGGTTATCCTCAGGAATTCACTAACGACTGTGTGTGGTGTGAAGGTTCAAATGCCGAACAAATCACAGTGGAGAGAAAACTTATCTTTATTTCACTCAATGTTAAAGATGGATATATTACAGGAAGATTGGATACTTCACTAAGCAGAACCTATCCTGCAACTAAATTGGTACCCGTTAATCGGATAACAAGCTCTTTGGTACAATCAAAGGTCGACATGTAGCCTTCTTATGTTTTATGTGTATCTGCGGTAGCAGTTACATTGGGAGAACCTTCAATTTCGCAAAATAAGATGAATTCAGTTAATAGTATAAGAGTAGAATGACATCCTGAAAATGTAGACGGGGTACAAATGCTCATAACTTTATGCTGTTTGAAATAGTAGAAGTATAAACATGTACAACCGGTGTAGCCAAATGAACAATTGCATTTTTGCGAACTGGATAACACACACCATTCTTGCAAAAAAAGGTCATGCTACCTGTTTACCCCAATTTCAGTATGTGGATGAATATGACACGAAAACTGTCTGTCTGTTTTTGACATAGAACTTTGCACAAATGTGCGCCAGTTCAAGTCGCCACACTCCGTGTAGCACGCGAAGCAAGAGAAGAAAGTACAAGAAAAGCATAATAGAAACAGTGAGCAGAGGGGTGAGACAAAGGAGTAATAAAGAAAAACAAAACAGTTGCATTGGAGATCATAAGTCACAGGGAGTGGATGCATCTGCGCCACTGAGAACGGTTTTGAGCCATGTCACCAATTGTTTCCAACCATAGATTTTTACCGTCCCTAGGACCCCAGCCTGGAAGTCTACACCTTCCTACGTGGCTTAGACCAACTGTTGTGGATTTCATTGACTGGTGCCAAGTTTTTGTTCGACCTCCGCTAGCTTTTGTCCAGCCTGACCCTGTATCCGCTAACATTGCTCGTCGAGGGAGGCGATGGGTTGGAATACGTAACACATGTCCTAACCATCTCAGTCTTTGTAGCTTCACGACTTCGTCGATTGATTTCCCCTGTTTACCTAGAACTCTACGCCTAACCTCAATGTTGCTCACCTTATTATGCCACTTTACACGGGAAATAGAGCTCAGGCACCTATGATCAAAGACAGCTAGTCAGTGTTTTCATGTCTTCCACTCTCAGTGGCCAGGTCTCGCTCACAACCATAAACGAGGACGGAGCGGACTGATGAGCAGTACACCCGCCCTTTGGTCGATAGTCGAACATCTCGTCTACGCCAGAGTCGGCGTAAACTGGCAAATGCGAAACGAGCCCCCTGTATTCGTGCTGAGATTTCGTCAGAGACCAACCCGTTGGCACTGGCTGATGGTACTTCCCAAATAAGTGAAGCGGTCAACGTGCTCTACCACTTCACTTCCTATTTTTAAACGAGGCGTCGATGTAGTCCAGTCTTGTATCATAATTTTGCATTTGGCGGGAGCGAATCGCATGCCAAACATTCGTAGATTGCGGCTCAAAGTGTTTAGAAGGATCTGCATTTCGTCAGCGTCTTCGCCTAGGACTAGGTGACACGAAAACTAATAATCACCCAATTCTATCAGTAGAATACATGCGTTTTTCTTTCCTTTCAATCCGAGTGATATATACGACTTCAAATTTGAAAGTTTCAAGTAGCGGTGTGTAGTTTCTACCAAGTGGAGTTTCTAATCTCACTCCAACATTCCACCACTTGTCGGGGTTACTACCAGCAAATAAACTAGGCGAATTTAGGAATCAATTGACTGGCAACTGAGCCTCGATCTCCGGCGTGTTAAACTGATCTCAACTGCGGAACCTACAGATCTTAAAATGAATAAGAACAGTGTCTTCCTGCTCAGCAGTTCACTCCATCCTCCTTTATGGCTGTGAGTGAGACGCGACCAATGAAAATAGAAGACACGAAAGAGCTAGCTGTCTTTGATTATAGGTGTTGGTGTACTATCTCCCGTGTTAAGTGGTACAATATAGACAGTAATACTGAGGTTGGGCATCAAGTATTAGGTAAAGAAGGCAAGTGAATTGGTGGGACCGAAATACCTAGGACATGTGGGATGCGCGACGAACCACCCTCTTCCTCGACGAGAAATCTTAGGTGGCATAGAATTAGGCTGGAGAGGAGTTAGGGGTGGTCAAATCGAAAACATGGCGTCAATCCATGAAATCTTTGACATTTGATTTGAGCCACATAGAAAAAACATCTTGACCGCTTGGTTGGAGTCCTCAGGATGGTAAGGATCAATGAAGACTGGAGGCAATGGGTGGGATGGTTCAAAATGGTTCTCCATTTGTGGTCTCCCATATTAATTAAAACCCTATTGTTTCTCCATGCTGCTGTTCTTATTTTTCCCTTGCATTTCTGCTTAATATCGTTTCTTCTTGAATCTCTCTTTTGTCTTACACTATGGGCTACATGGAGTGTGGCAAATTGAAGTGTTGAACGTCTCTGTGCAAAGTTCTACGCTGAAATCAGTCAGTTAGTCAGCTGTCTCGGTTCGCTGTTATCAACCTTAATCTACACATAACCTCTAACAACAACAGTTGATATATTAGAGTATGAAGTGATTAAGATCTGAGTAAGGTAGTAGATATCAAATATGAAGCAACTTTTAAGTAGTCTTGACACACTCAAGTAAAGAATGTTGATTGTGAACATTCCTATTGCTTTACTTAACTAAACCTTAACGACTGTTTGACAATTACATACATAAAAAAATAAGAAAACATAGTGATGAATATTAATGAGTTTACAAACTACTATTTATTATTATTTAAACGCAGAAAAAAGCTTGGTACAATATGGCACCAAGAAAGATGAGCCACACTTAATTTCATTTGTTGTGTGAGGGCTGATGAGATACTGCCCGGGCGCCCAGACCGAAGGAGGTGGTTTTATTAAGGGACCACCCCCCGAGCCTTTGACTTGGAGTCTAATCCGCAAGGCAGCGGAGCAACGTCAGCAGCTGCATTCCCATGGTTGCCGGTGACCTATATGGGTTCATACGCCATTTGATCCAAGTGGATTCTGGAGCCAATGTACCCCATGGTAACTGCTTTTAGTCTAACCGCTATCCAAACAACCTTCCTGACATGGTAGGACCTGCAGGGACATGAGTCCCAGCCAGTTTAGCTTGTTGGGTCACTGCGGTGTTCAAGCCCGACCACCACGACAAGGTAGCAGTCGTCGGCCAGATTACAACCTACTACTAACTTACAGAGTCATCAGCACGCATGATTAAATAACAACAAATAATTGAACATTTCTATACAATGTTTATTTTAACAAATAATCAAAAAATAATAATAATAATGATAACAAAACAACCTAGTTTCTTTATACAAAAAAAAGAAATGATTTCGTCATCTTCTTCTTATTCTCATCCTTCCCCTCCTCCTCCTAAGAACGTAGAAATGGCTTATTTCTAGCTATATGTTTATCTAGTTGTTCCCAGATTTGTTGAAAATTAGCCTTGTCTAGATGACGTCGTTGATCTAGATCGATGACACGTACATTCCATTTGGCTACATTTGGATCCAGAGGCATATTGGTATATTTCAAATGAAAACCTTTAACTATGAAGGAAAAAAATAATGATAATGAGAAAGACAAGTCTTTAATTGTTGATATGCACTGAGTAATAACAAAATATACGTTAAGTGAACATGAAAAGTAGAACCTACAATTCTACTGTCAGTCCACAAATACTGTATTAATTTGATTGAACACTAGGTAGGAAGTAATTACTGTCATGCGTCTAGTTCTTCCCTTGTTCAGTGCAGACTGAATTCTATCAGACAAGTTTGAAGTATGGCAACCATGCCACTAGATGGCTCAGGATCATGGCGCACTCCCAAGTGCTGTTATTAGGTGGTTGAAGATAATCGACACGAAGCTGTTGAACCTAGGCGCTTCATGCTTGTTGGCAATCCTCAAAAAGGCGTATCTGAAATCTTGAAGAGGTTTATACACTCCCTGAAGTTCGAAGTCAGGTCACGCAGAGTTCCAGTAGTCAGAAGCATTACCACCCACTAAGCTCTTCGAACTCGCGACTACTGACCTCCTGTAGGACTGGAATGGAAACTAAGATTGGACACTAAGTAGAGTCACTAATGACGATTGCCTCCAATCATCTAACAATATATTGCATTAATTCATACCTTTTGGGTGTGATGTTACCTGCTATATGAATAAATTTCACCTATCCCTTATTCACTATCACACTAGTATGAAAAAACATTTTGTTTTTTTAAATTTAGCCTCCGTTATATAATGTCATACACACACACACATACAACCCTTCATCACGTTGTCTCTGCCTGTTTTTTGTATGAAATCGATAACTTAATTTGAACATTATTCACGAGTATTCACAACTATACACGCATTATGATTCATGGTAGTCAACTGCAATGTCTTATGTTTAATTTGGTACCACATTTATTATATATATATATACTTCATGCAGCACACAAATGAAGATAAAAGAGAGAAAAAACAGATTCGAAGGAACGATAAAAAGTAGAAATGCCAGGGAGAAAGAATACTACTTAATTCTGGATATAGAACGCAGACACCTATGATCAAAGACAGCCACACTCTCCATGACTTCCACTTTCAATGACCATATCTCAGTCATAAAGGAGGACGGAGCGAACGACTGGGAAGTAAACAGCCATCCGGGTATCACGTCTACCAGAGACTAGGTAAGTTGGCAGATGCCACACGAAACTTTTGTATCCGTGACGAAATTTCGTTATCAATCAGTCAGTAGGGGCTGATGCAATTTCCCAAATAGGCGAAGTGCTTAACATATTCTACCACTTCACTCCCTATTTTTTAACCTAGGAGTCATTGTAATCCAGTCTTGTAGCATCCTCTTACATGTGACAGGAGCAAATCGTATCCCAAACATTCGCAGATTTTTGCTGTGTTCAGAAGACTCTGCTTTTTATATTTTTGATTATAGCTTGATTTCAAACAGTATTTTTGGTACAAGTGTGGAAATTTCCAGCATGTGATATCGGTAGCCCGAATTTTGCAGACCAACCATTCAATATCAGGTGTGCTTCGGCGGGGGATCGAACTCCGGACTATGTTCATGGCCGGCGAGAGTCCTAACCACTGTGCTACCTAGGAGGATTATATCATCCGCATATTCTAGGTCAATAAAACTATACCCTGGTAACAAGTCAATCCCTAAGTCACTGACGTTAGTTAAAGTCAATTCCATTGGACGTTTTATGAGTTGCCTACTGTAGAAGACCAAGTTACTATAAGCTTCACTTTAACACATAAATCTCTATTATTTCACGAATACATCCCACTACAACAAGTAGCATTGAGTAGCATCCACAGTCACTTTAATAAAATGGCAAATAAACCCACCTATGGTTTCAATTACATCTAAGAGTTAAATATATCAATCATAACGACACATAAACATTACTAAAAATCGATGAAATCCCTTACAATCATCCCAATGGACCAATGAAAAATTGCTTACTTTGGGAGAAAATTACAGCTGGATCAGAGCTGATTGGCCAACCTTTAAATTGCCATGCTTGACCTTGGACAAAAACGGCCACAACACGATTCCATTCATCTAATAATAATTTATTTGGTTGGTCCACCACACGATACGGTACAGTTCGACCATCAGATTTCTGACGTTGAATCAGAATTTCATTTTCACGACGCATACCTGAAGCTTGTTTTTCCTGAGATTTAACGAAACGTAAATCCTAAAACGGAAGACAACGTACTATGGAATTGCAGTCATTTGAGGTATTTATTTCAACAAAAAAATGCATGTCACCAATAAAAAATTCAAGTATGTAACTATGGAAATGCTGTTGATATTTGTAGACGGTTGGTAGAAAACAGGATGGAAACACTACAGAAACGAGAATGTTGAATAAAAGATGCAGCAACCTGTGAACTCCTATTATCCTCCAAAACATATAGTTTGAAGTGCAACTCTTTGTTGGAACGAAATGTGTAGAAATTTCTACGATAAAGAACTACAGAATTTTTACGATACTGTGTCCATGGAAACCTGTGTGTAGAGCTGGGAGTTGAAAATGAAAGCAACTATTCAAGCCTAGTCTCTACTATTGTTTGTGATATGTTGAAAATAAGTTGAATTAGACATGTGTATATTCTTATACCATGTTCGTGACTACACCTAGTACTTGCCGTATTGCCCAACTGCATATGAACTGAAACCCTGGTTGAATGAGTTTGAAAACCTTTCAGAAGATAAAAGGTTGTAGGATACTAATCCAGATTCTATACCTTACTCCTTACTAAAGAGTAGAGAGTAACAACAACGTGCATTTATTCATCTGACATTTGATATGTATCCACATATATATATTTATGTGTGTGTGTGTATGTTGGTCTCTCTTTCTGTTTGCTCGCTTAGTCTGTGACCATTTCATTTGTATGAACTTGTCTCCTTCAATAATGTGTATTCTCCTTATATTATATTATATATAATATGAGTGTTTGTTGACAGTCCGTTGCTTAGTGACATATATCCATATATGGTTGTTTGACATGTCTGCTATATATATTTTGTTATATATATATATATATATATATATATATATTTCGTTCACACATTCTGTGTGAACTACTTTACTTACTTATCACTTTGGTGTGAGACCATTTATTTTCGTCTCCTTGTGTTTGGACAATAGAAGTATCATCGCAAACCTAGTGGTCTTCTGATTTCCGCCTTCTCGCGTCAGGACTATTAATTTCTCGACCAGTCCATAACAATAATTTAGCGACGAGTACATAACAATTTGGCGACGGGGAAACTAGTACATAACACAATTCAAAACTTCAACACTGTGCTAAATTAGAAAACTATTACTTAGCCTTTACACAGAACTCTATCTCTAGTCTTACACCTAAAGCAACCGTGAACAAAATTCCCACCATCTTACATCAAACTAAATACAATAAACCTGAATATGAACTACTAAAAGGTTTTTGATACATAACAGTTAAAAGTTCTCGTCAGAACAGATGTAAAACATTTCGACGAACACAAGTCATTAGTTTAATCTATCATAAAACAACCCCAAATATCTAAGTAGGTCCTTTTAGTATTTAGACGGGAAACGACAAATTTTCCTAGTGTATGATACCCACTGTCGAACTAGTGATCATGTCAACTCAAAATAACGGCCCCTAGTTTTCAGTATCGATTAGACCGCTTTTGGTTCTAGTAATTCTGTTAAACTGCGGATCCAAATTTAGAAACTTGTTTTATATCTTCTAAAAGGCCCAAGAAATATTTAGTCTGCTCTGTATGTGATGCGCTTCTCCCGCTAGTTACCAAAGTCAGAAAACAATTTATGACCAAATGAATTCGAATTATTATACTTCTCTTTTTTCATTCCTTTACGTTCCGAGGTGAATATAGGAATTCAGGCTTCAACTGGAAGGTTTCAGTAGCAGTCTTGCTTTTCCCACGGGGCGGGTATGCTTAGCGCCTAACCTGCCCTTCTTATCAGGCTTACTACTGGCTGAGAGGTTAAGGGACGCGTCGAACCCCAGACCACGTGCGTGGTCGATGGACATTCCTACCACTGGACCACCGAGGCGAGTCAAGGGGTACTAGGTAACTGTCTTGTCCTAGTTTGGGACTCTTCGTCAATGTGCATCCTAAGTAGACCCATCAAATTATCTTTAAACATTCCTGATGTAATTAAAGATCATTTGATTTTTAAACCTGTTCTCACCTAGGTGAGTATACATTTGAAATCACCCACAGAGAATAAAAATAACGAACAACACAATAATAACTGTTAACAAAAAGAAAATCAAAAAGAGTATGCTTACTTGCAAGATATCTCTGGCGTTGTACATAGTAATTAGACTAGTTGGTGCTGCAGGAATTATAATAATTGGAATACGAGATGATCTAATTTTATTTCGAGCAGAAAGGCGGGCATCAGCAGTAGAGCGTAAACCACGATCTGCGAAAAATGAAATACATGCTATGCACTTTTACCAACATCAAAAGGAATTATATTAATTGTTAACCAACTGCTTAAAGATGTTTGAAGTGTGTGCAAAGCTTGGAACGAAGTAGATAAACAGTATGAAGAAATAATTTTAAAAAGAAACTATAGTAGTAGCCTACTGATATATGTTATGCAGAAATATATAGAGAGAAACGATCTCAGTCACTAGGAGTTGGATACACTAAATCCCAAAAGTTTCGGCTGAATTGACTTACAACACAGATCATCTAAAAAGACATGATCTTGCCTAATTACATATTAACATTTGCCTACAATTTACCAAAGTAAAAAGAAACATAAGGCCCCTAGGGCGTAAAATCCCATAAGACGGACAAAATGTTAAAAAGAAATAATTTAATGAAGACAATTTGTGGGTGTTTCTGAATCACAAACAACGGCTCATTAAATGAACTGGTCTTCCCCTCAAAATGCAGACATACAACCAAGACCTTACTCACTGCTTATATGCAGTCTGAGGTATTCCTAGAAAAGTGAAAGGGGAATTTGAAGGGTTGCGCAGTTCACCTAGAGGAACTGTAAAACACAATTCAAAAACCAATGATGCATATAGTAACCGGACGGCATATGTACTTTTTTGGTAAATGGCAACCATGAAGATGCAGCCTTTGAAGTTTCTTTGCTGTCTTATAGGTAAGGATTGGAAAGACATTCAAACTATTTATAATTCTTGGAACCCACGCTAAAAAACATACAATTAGCCTTTGAAATATAGATACCTGGAAAATATGTAGTTATGAGTAAAATGTACTAATCGAAACAGGACTTGATTTATACTTACATGCATCAGGAGTAGCACTGGGGGTTGAAGGAATCCCTGAGGTAGTAGCTCGAGGGTCTCTGAGAGATTGAGGTTCATAAGGAATAGTCGGAGTTTCGTTTCCCATTGACCTAGAAGTAGTCGCTGGCGTACGGAGAGGAGTTGAACTCCCAGCAAAATTATCTGAATTTGGCTTGTCTGCACTACCGGCAACCATTGACACCAAGGCCTTTCCGTGATAAGAACTCATAGTATCGATGCGAAAGCCGGCAGTTTCTTCACGTCCACCTGTAAAACGCTCTTGATCGTATCTTGAATAATGCATCTGTGAATGATGCGGCGCATTGGAGTTAGAAACAGACATAGGCTGCCCTGTACTGAGCGCCATAGCTGACCCAGTATTTGCACCGTTAGGTTTTGAATAGTAAGTTCCGACAGCCAGTGGTTGGGGGAAAAGTGTCGATTGATTGTTAGCAGCCGTATAACCTAATCTGCCAGCTGCTTTAGGATCTGGAGCATTATGAGCATCTTCTTTCAACTACAAAATGCACAGAAAGCAAAAACAACGGTGACTAATCAAGTGTGCGAAAAATAAATTGTTGGACACCACGACTAACATTCCCTAAAGAAAATCTACTGTAGTCCGTAAGCAATCACTTTCACAACAAGATAAAAGAGAATTATAATACCAACCAATGACCTTTATTCATAACATTCTAGCAAACTGTTTAACAAATGCTACTCAAACGTATCTTAAAGAAACAAGTACTCAAATATACTTAAGACGGTAAGAGAAGAATGTCCTCAGACATTCAAACAGGGGTCACATATACACTTTTTTCTACAGCCACGACTATTTTTGCAATCAGCTTTTATCCGTACAAAGGAAAAACTATTTCAATTGAAATAAATATACCCCGTACTGAATATGAATTCACAATAGAATTATAAAACAAATACAACTTTCTGAAAATTGACTTACGATTACATTTCGAAGAATTCCCAAAACAATGTTTTCGTAGAATGTTTTTCCTTGACTCTGTAAAACCGAGACACGAGTTCGCCAGCAACGCTCACGCGCTACAATTGCGCGTACTGGCGCTTCGTCAGCCATAAGAGAAGCTCTAAGGAGAGTGCTGCCTGAATATAATTGACCATGAGTAACATCGTCTATCCGAATAATAGATTGAGATTCGCCTCCAGGTACTACACTATGAAGACCAACACGGGAGTCTCGAGCATCTAAAGACATAACTGACAGTCCAGCGTCACCATCACTGCCAGGATAATTTGCTACAGGGACTTCAAACGCCTGATCTACATCACCCGTTTTGATTCTTTGCTGTTGAATGGCACGGAACTTCGCTCGCCATGACTAAAAAATTACGAAAATTTATTTATTAAGTAGCCAATGTACAGGACAGCCAAACAGTCTAAATGGATATCTCTTACCTGAATTTTGTCCAGTGGAACAGCTTCTGGCAATGTGCTTGATTTGCTTGATCAGGCTGAATGAAACTAGAAGAACGATTACCAAACGAACTTTCTAGCTTAGCAGCCAAATCACGCTTTTCACGTGCAATTGCCTCTTCACCAAGTACCATAGACTTCAAACGAGCTTGCGACTCACGACTTAACAAACTGTCATCCAATCCTTCAACACTACTCGTAAGTCGCATTCGTTTGGCCTCAGAATCGACATTGAAACCATCTGCACCAAGTATATCAGCTGCATCTACAGTTGGTAAATCAAATGTAATTAGCTTAATGAAGAGTTTGATTCAAAGAAATAGGCAGTACAATCAATCAATCGAAAACATACTATGTATGTATCCCACTTGGATGTGAGTAAATATTTCGTAGAAATCATTATGATATAATGTACTGCCTTAAAATAATTGAGGGGGTGTGGAGTACGTAACAATGTGATTGTACACTTTTTGGTTATTTGTAGAAATTCGAGATATTGTACATAATTTTTGTTTAAAACGCTTCTTGTTGAAATATACATAACTTCCGTGTACAATTGAAAAATACACTCTGCTGTTGGAGACTTCGTCTTCTCCCTGGTCACTTCTGCTTACTTGCTCAACTCACACCGTGTTGTATACTTCGGATTTATTGTAGGAGCCTACTACTCTCAACCGAAGACATTTCTACAACCGGAACACAGCAGCTACAGCAGACGCAGTCCAAACAATTAACGTGCCTGTGGATTATATAATTAATTTGTAGCCGAGGACTTAGACTTTATATCCAAGTAATCCTTTTTGTTGATACAACTCGTCACTGTATTTTTGGTAATATATTGTGATTTAACACTCCACTGACTTGGATTATTACTTTTATATTTGGAATGTTAGTGAACTCTAATATTAGTCCCCTACAAATTAATTGGTGAGCCCGATAAGAACACGGATTATTTTGGCATATTCATATTCTTATTTTTGCTATTTTGTATATTCATTGTGATTTTGTGTGTGGTTTATATTTGTATCCTAATTTGCACCAATAACCTCATATTTATAATGTCATCACCTCAGTCCGGTACATCAAACGAGCAGACAACTAATAGCGAGACAAATGCCACAATAAATGCCATCACTGATTTTCGTTTACCCCAATACGGTTTCGCAGAACCAAGGATTTGGTTTGCGGTAATTGAACCGTTGCTAGAAGCACGGGGCATTAAGTCCCAAATAGCCAAATATGGTATGGTGCTGGCAGAACTCCCTCCGTCAGTATTGACAGAAATCAGCGATTTCATCGAAGATCCTCCGACGGAACATCAATTTGATAAACTTAAAGCCCTCCTCATACAACGTACCAGTTTGTCGGATGAGAAAAGAATCCAACAATTGCTCACAGGCTGTGAACTAGGCCCACGTAAACCATCCCAGCTGCTCAGGCACATGCGCCAGTTAATCGGACATCATAAAGTAGACGAGGTAGTGCTGAAACAGATGTGGTTGCAACGTTTACCTAGAAATGTCCAGCAAATTTTAATCATCTCAGGAAAGTCGTATGACTTAGACCAACTAAGTGACATGGCAGATAGTATTATGGATGTTTTATCTGATAACACCATAAGTCACGTAGCATCTGATAGTGCCACACCGTGTCATTCCACACCCACGGCAGACACACCGATACTCGCCGCCATTGCAGACTTAGCGGCAAGGATTGACAAGTTGGAAACTAATAGGTCTGATCGACGAGTCCGGAGGCGGAGTTCACAAAGAAGGTCACCATCACGACGACGATCCTTCTCACGACAGCGTTCTTACACGTCTTCTCGGGATAGCAATATATGCTGGTATCACTGGAAGTTTGGACGTCATGCCCTGAAATGTGTAAAACCGTGCAGCTTTAGCGAAGCCAACCAGGCTCAGGGAAACGCCTCAGCCAGACAGTGATGGCGACAGCTGTTACTGGCAAGCAAACAAGTCGCCTCTTCTATGTGAAGGATAAAACTTCAGACACTTTATTCCTGGTAGACACGGGAGCAGAAGTTAGCGTAATCCCTCCTTCACTATCCAGGCGATCTACACGGACACCCGGAAAACTGTCTCTCCGGGCAGCTAACCACACAAGCATACAGACGTATGGAGAGCAATCCCTCATACTGGATCTAGGTTTACGTCGGCGTTTCACATGGATTTTCATAGTAGCCGACGTCAGTCACGCCATCCTCGGAGCAGATTTCTTGAGTAATTTCAACCTGTTAGTTGACGTCAACAATAAAAAACTGATTGATAACAACACCCATCTAAAGATCCATGGAATTATCTCCAGCTATTCTGTCTATAATATCAGTATTGAAAGACCAGCAGATTGCCCTTTTTCCTCCCTACTTCACCGTTTCCCTAAAATTCTTAAGCCGTCGTACAACATCGAGGACGTCCCTCACACAGTTACTCACAAGATAGTTACTACGGGTCAACCAGTTCGTGCTCGTCCTCGTAGATTACCCCCGGACAAATTGGCAGCAGCCAAGGCAGAATTTGAACACATGATGCAGCTCGGCATCATCAGACCCTCCAATAGTCCTTGGTCTTCGCCCTTACACATGGTGCCTAAAGCTGATCATGATTGGAGGCCATGTGGGGATTACCGACATTTAAACAATGCCACAGTTCCCGACCGTTATCCTATTCCTCATCTTCATGATTTCTCCCTGACATTACACGGAAAAACCATTTTTTCTAAAGTAGACTTGGTCAGGGCCTATCACCAAATACCAGTTGCCCAAGAGGATATCGAAAAAACGGCCATCATCACACCTTTCGGTTTGTTTGAATTTCTCCGCATGCCATTTGGCCTAAAGAACGCAGCACAATCCTTCCAACGTTTCATGGATCAGGTCACACAAGGTTTGGACTTTGTATTTGTATATATCGATGACGTTTTAATTGCTAGCTCGTCGCCCGAAGAACATACTGATCACCTCACCATCTTATTTCAACGATTTGAGCAATATGGAGTCGTCATTAACCCCAAAAAGTGCATATTCGGTGTCTCCTCTATACAGTTTCTGGGACACCACATAACCGCGAATGGTATTACGCCTACGGAGGAAAAGATAGAGTCCATCAAAAACTTCCCCGAACCAGATTCACTCAAGAAGGTCAGACGTTTTTTGGGGATGTTTAATTTCTATCGGCGTTTCATTCCTTCGTGTGCCTCCATCGTCCAGCCGTTAACCGACCTCCTTAAAAATGATCCTAAAAAGTTTCAGTGGTCAGCTGAAGCACACGAATCATTTTGCAACGCAAAAGATGCCTTATCCAGAGTCACTATGCTATCCCATATCAACCCCGAAGCGTCGCTTATTTTGTGCACAGATGCCTCCCAAGTAGCTGTAGGGGCAGTATTACAACAAAAGATGAAGGGCGAAGTCACCCCACTCGCATTCTTTTCTAAGAAGTTGGAACCGGCTCAGACACGATACAGCACTTTTGGGAGAGAATTGCTGGCCATATATCTTGCAGTGAAGCATTTCAGTTACTTACTACAGGGCCGGCATTTCACTATTTTTACTGACCACAAGCCCCTGTGTCATGCTTTCACTACTTCACTCGATAAACACTCCCCTAGAGAAGCCAGACAGTTGGATTATATCTCCCAATTTTCAACCGACATCCAGTACATCAAAGGGGATGCGAACGTGGTAGCCGATTCTCTTTCAAGAAGTGACATTAACCAGCTCCAAACGTCGGTAGACATCAGTCTTGATCGTATGGCTCAATTACAAAGAGATGACGTTGAACTCCAAACCTGCCGCAGAAACTCTTCCTTACAGCTCAAAGATGTGCCTATCCCCTTATCAGATGCAACCATAGTCTGCGATGTATCTACCGGCACTAATCGTCCATTTGTCCCTCTCAGTTGCCGAAAAGCATTGTTCGAACATTTACATTCGCTTTCTCACCCTGGAGTACGCGCCACGGTCAGACTGATCAGCGAACGCTTCGTGTGGCCTAAAATGAACTCTGACATTCGGAGATGGGCACGAGAATGTATCCAATGCCAATGCTCCAAAGTACACCGCCACACTATTACAACCCCGAAGACGTTTGAATTACCCGAAAGGAGATTTCAGCATATCCATATAGATATCGTGGGACCATTGCCAACATCAAGGGGATATACACATATCCTGACAGCGATTGATAGATTTACTCGTTGGGCTATTGCATGCCCCTTAAACGACATATCTGCTGAAAACGTTGCTTTAGTTTTTCTCGACCGTTGGGTGTCAAACTACGGTGTACCAACTACTATTACATCCGACCGCGGTCCTCAATTCCAATCGACACTCTTTCGCGAACTGACGAGACTTCTGGGAGTGAAACATATCTCCACAACAGCCTATCATCCGGCAGCGAATGGTCTAGTGGAAAGATTCCACAGACAACTGAAAAGCTCCCTGATGGCGCAGAATGATACATCTAAGTGGAGTGAATACTTACCTTTGATTTTACTTGGTATCCGTTCTACTATCAAAGAAGATTTAGGATGTACACCGGCTCAACTTGTCTATGGCACCAACCTAACCTTGCCTGGACAGCTAGTCCCCTCAGCCGATTCCACAGACGTGAACATTGCCGACTTCACTAACCGATTAACTAGACAAATGCTTCAACTTCAACCAACAGCACCTCGACAATCTCCCCGACGAGATCAGATCAACAAACATCTACAAACTTGCAAATTCGTCTTCATTCGAGTCGACGCCATCAGAAAAGGATTGCAACCTCCATACGAAGGACCCTTTCAAGTTATTAAACGTTCAGACAAACACTTTACAGTGAACAAGAATGGAAAACGAGAGACTATTTCCATTGATCGAATCAAACCCGCATACACCGACAACGACTTCGAATCTACATCGGCAGCTGCGCAATCAAATAATCAAACATCCGATTCCACTCCACCGGCACCAAGTCTTATCCTCCCTCCATATCAAACACGTAGTGGTCGGCAAATCAGTAAACCGGCTCGCTACGTTCATTTTGAGGACTAACAAAAGAAAAATAATTAAAAATTATTATTATCTTTTTCGTTTAGACATTATCATCATGACCGTTAGTATTTCGTCGTAAACTTTGATGTTACTATCACTATTATTTATTTATATGTACCTCACCCAAAAAACAGGTATTGTCCTTTTCAAAAACTATTGATCTTTAATCCATATTTTTTTAATGTTTCTTTCCCCTCCTTAATTACTGTGTATTTACATATTTTTCTTTATACATTAAAAATCTATGTTCATGGTTAGTGCAAATTTAAGTGACATGACTTTCTATTTCAATTTTTATTGCTGAACTCATTGTATATGCTTTCAGACTTTACATGATTCACATACCTTCTCGCGTTTATGCATGTTGTAATATATCCCTATTTTTATCCAAAAGTTGCTATTACTATTATTATTTACTTCATAGTTTTACTTATCATTTTCCGGTTGTCTCTCCGGACCTCTAGGGGGGGAGCCGTGTTGAGTACGTAACAATGTGATTGTACACTTTTTGGTTACTTGTATAAATTCGAGATATTGTACATAATTTTTGTTTAAAACGCTTCTTGTTGAAATATACATAACTTCCGTGTACAATTGAAAAATACACTCTGCTGTTGGAGACTTCGTCTTCTCCCTGGTCACTTCTGCTTACTTGCTCCACTCACACCGTGTTGTATACTTCGGATTTATTGTAGGAGCCTACTACTTTCAACCGAAGACATTTCTACAACCGGAACACAGCAGCTACAGCAGACGCAGTCCAAACAATTAACGTGCCTGTGGATTATATAAATAATTTGTAGCCGAGGACTTAGACTTTATATCCAAGTAATCCTTTTTGTTGATACAACTCGTCACTGCATTTTTGGTAATATATTGTTATTTAACACTCCATTGACTTGGATTATTATTCTTATATTTATAATGTTAGTGAACTCTAGTATAAGTCCCCTACAGGGGCACTGCCATTGACTGGTTCGTACTAAGACATGAAAGTATTTCATCTTTGAAAAAGTGAGTCCTAGAAAACCAGGTTTTGAAAATACTGTGCAAAGGTGAGAATAAAGCGACATGAAAATACACCTTAAGGTGAAATTATGTCATATTTCAAACGGTGAAGGAATTGTGTTAACACTAGAACTACACACATTTATTTTCATTGTCTCAATAACAATGAGACAAAAACAGTAGGACCGAAATGGCCAACAAAACTTGAAGAACATAACAGTTGATAAGAAATAAAAGGAAATCTCACTGGAATGCTGAAGTAATGGCATGTGAAAGCCAGTACTTCCCTGACGAATTTTCAGAAGCCATCAAATCATGGAAAAGACTGAATAGACTTTGATTATCACACAATATTATGTTGAAAACAGTATTTGTGAGTCAGATAAGTAGGTCAGTAATAAGCTTAAAGATTTACAGAAAATCAGTTTTAACCGTACCCAAAAGACAGCATACAAAATCGCTCCAAATGATTGGTAATTGTCACAAGGCTTAAAAAGCCTGGAGGCTGGACCGTGATCAGCATGCTTATAAAAAGACGATACATAGTTTTCAGAATCATTTGAATTATTCCGTATATTAAAGTCTTCGCTTTCTCCTAATTGGAATTAACAATTTAGTAGATAAAATCAAACACTCTACATTTACTTTATTACTATTCTAGTCATTTTCTTTTGACGATTCTGCTTGAATATTCTTAAGCCAACAACTGACTATAAAAATGGACTTTAGTTAGTGTCACGGATATACTTTTATGGCCAGAGAATTCCAAAGACTATGGGGACAAGCAGTTTTGTGTCAAGCAACTACTGATCTGAAAAAAGTTAACTGAGAATATTTTCGAAAGTAGAAATCGTAATGACTCACTAAAGATTCAGAGGAAAGCTTTGCACAACCATGGAGACCCGTTCGATCCCGGAGAAATTTAAGTGAAAAACCAGTTCCACGAGTATCAATGTAAGAAAATGTGAGATGGTCAAAGAACCCAGTGGCACATCATGATTATGAAAGCATGGGTGCTGCGAGCTGTATCACCACTAGTATTCAGGATCACAAGACGAGTGGACAGTTTTCTCTGAGCGTTTAATGAAATAACTTCTACGGAGACTTTTAAGTTCTTTGGGTCTAATCAACTTTTAAATCTCCTCTTACATTGATACACCAATAATGAACGCACTGATAAGCTTAGGTAAAACATAATTGGACATAAATTAAACAAGAATACACTACTGGCGACAAAAATCCGACCAAGTCACAAGAATCATTTCACAATATATAAGAAGAAAGATATATTGTATGACTCACCTCTTCGAATATGCGAATGTGCATCTGTTTGTTTAGCAACAGCTCGACGCAAGGAAATGTCAACTGGAGCGGCTCTGTCGATATTTGGAGCAGTATTTGTTTCACCCTTCAAGTAAGCCAACAGGTCACGTCGATCGGGAAGTCGCACCACAGGGAGGCCAGCACTCTACATTTTAGTTATTAAATCCTTAATGGGAATATAACTGCTTACTGCTGCTTGCCGCACATACTGGGTATGTGGCAAATCAATGTGCTTCAATAAATACACAACACAGTCAAGGGTATAATAGTCCTTTGCAGTACCTTCTTTGCCAGACCTATGATAATTGATTTGAAAGCAAAGCAGCGGCCATTACCCCCATACTAAAAAGTTGGTTTTGGTGGTTTTAGGCCAGGCAAAGTCTCCAAATATCACCTCGGCTTGAGTCTCAACGATTGGCTTGCCATTTAGGTGATACTCTCGCAAGAGTGACAGAACATCTGCCATAATACAGGCTGTAACGTGTTATTCAAAACGCGCAAACGAAAAATTCAATATCACTTATATCTTCGCATTCCAAATTATCTATGTTCTGTATGTTTAGAATGCTATTCATGAGTCTAAAATGTGGATTTTCTGCCTCTGTTTGCATCAGTAGGCTTCTGAAATGTAATACAAAGAATCTCTTTGTGGTGACTACCCAAATCTACGTCGGGACCTCATCAGTCCGAGATGAACGCATGACCTTTATTTGGATATACATTAAACATCATCCCCTTAGAAATTAAGTCTTGTTGTTTCAAGATCTTCACTTCGAATTTTTCACAAATCTATATACGAATTTCGTCATCACGTACGCACCGGTTGAAATGGCGGGGAAATTTTCCATGCTCCTCTGAAATTTCTGTTTTTCTTCAGTTCACAGAACCAGAAGGTTGAGCTACTTTTCACTGATATATGCTGGATAGATTCTGTGTCTTCCTCATTCTTATAAGCCTCGTTGCGTTATATTCACCACGGTCGGCAAAATACGAGTGGTTCTATAAATTAAAATCGTGCTAGCACTTCATAAGTCTGGCAGTCCAGGCCATCTCCACCTACGCATTTCATCGTCTATAGCTAGGACCATAACAAAATCGTCTTTGCTATTATTCATTATAACACAGAACCTGTCCAGATCTCAGAGAGGCTTCAAGTGTGTCATCGTCAGTTTGGTCTCCGAAACTCGACCTGAACATTCGGATAGCAATAGTCATCCAGTGCATCTTAGAAAATTTATTGAGCTACTAGAGGGACTCATTTGTGGTGCGATTATGCGGCATATTAGGTGTAATGTTCTTCTTGTCGAAAGAAAGTGTGGTTTTGATACAGGTGATTACTGCATAAGGTTTGCTTAATGCAACTGTTGCCGATATTTTATTATTATTATTGTTCCTTTGGATACCGAAAGGACAATAACACCTTTGCTCTGCCCTAATTTCCACCGTCCTCTCAAGACTGACCATAATCTCTCATAAACTCCTCACATGATCTCCTCAAAATCACTCTCGGACACATATCCCAATCGTCGTTTCCGATTCCGGTGCCACTGAAGCGATAGCCTCAGACTGTGCCCAATCGGTCTCCATTTACTTCTGAATGTGTGTCGTGCAATAAGTACTCGGTTGATTCATTCTTAGAGTTTGTCTCTAATCCTCTCTGGCGGGCCATCTGAACTTGAGTATAGAGCCAGCAAAAACGGCCGTTGAAAATACTTTTCGTGACACGCAGTACAAGTTTCTGACACATATAGAAGAACAGACTAACTGACTGAAAACCCCAATCTTCTTCCTTATCATGTGCGCGGATTTCCAAACTAGTTTCGAGTTGATGAAGGTGTATTTGTATTCTCGATTCTGGCAGGCTGGCCTTAACATCTTCGTCCTATCCGACTGCATTTGTTTAGTGACAATAATGTATATTTTCATATAAACATATAAATCTACATTAAAATGCATGCCATTTTTGCAGGCAAGATAAAGCATGATATAATCTCAAATCGTGGATTGTCTACAAGTTAACAATGTTTCAACAGCTAAATATTTGATATATATATATATATATGTAAATACACTCATTGTCTGAACCAGGCCGTATAGTTATTGAATTGTACAGTAGTCCTCCAGGTTGCGGGGGAAAATCGACTTCGTTCCGTTTTCCACCCGTGGTTGTAGGCATACGATAACCAACCAATATTGAGGTAAGCACAACGTTTGCATGGGGTTGAAAGCTGTTTTAGAAAAGTAAAAGTGTTAAGGTGAATTAATAAAGTGTAATGAAATAAATAAGTGCAATGTATCATTAATATATGCATTCATAAAGGAAATACAATGGGAAACTATATAATCCCTAGGCTGACAACGTTCCTTTTTTAGTGTGTAATGCTACCCATATAGATCTTACTATCATGATGACCATATTCGGATTTAATAAAATTATTCTCAAGCCGGTTGTGTTTATATCACATCTCTTTGTCCGTTTGGTGCACAACCATACCCTACATAGGATAGGGATAGAATAAGACAAATCGAATTCATAAAGAGCTGTCAATGTAGTTGAAGATTGAACGATCAGTTCATGGTTGTTTGCTCAAACCCAACTCCTCCATATTTTTCGCGGGAGTCATCCATCCATCAGTCATCGTCTCAGTGTTCGCTGTCCGGTGGAAGACAGAAAACTATCAGAAGTATTATCGTGATTTATTTTATAACATTTATTCTTAGACCTTGTGTGTAATAACCTTATTGTTGGTTACATATTGGCGTGAGAATAAAGGATTTTCGAGTCGACAATCTGTGTTCTGGTTTTTCGCCTTGGTTATTACAAATTGCTTCTGAAAGTCTTTGAAGGGACAGCGTGAGGTCCAGCGTAGTAAGAGCTGGACATTGACAGTTTCTGAGAGTTGGCTGACGAGAGCTTTAAAATGTTAGGTTTAATGTCATATAATGAAACGGTGCTGTCAAATTTCCGGGTCTTACTACACTGAACTTCACACTGTCCTTAGAAGACTTTCAGCAACTTTGTCCAACATCCAACGCGAAAAATCTGTGCACATTTGGTTACTCATGAATCCTTTATTCTTGCACCAATATAGATCCAACCACAAGGTTAGTGTATACAAATTCCAAGAAAAAATGTGGGAACAATCAATCACAATAATACTTCTGATGGTATTTCTACGTCTTCTAACAAACAGCGAACAATGGATCAATGACTATAGTATCGATAACTCTCGCCAAAATATGGGGTTGGTTTTGAGTAAACAACCATGAATTGATCATTCTTCCTTCAACTTCATGGACAACGGCTTTTTTGTGTCTTACTACCTAGCACTTTTTGCAAGCTAAGCACGTGTGAGCGCTTTCCCTTACTTCTTTATTAATGCTAGGCCAACAAAACCGACTAGTTACGAGCTTGACGGTAGTTTGAATAATTGGGTGGGACAAACCACGGGACGTACTAAAAGCATTACTTTTAGGCACGATGGGGCGAGGAGTACTCGTGGAAATGTCACATAGAATAGTGTCTCTCCCATACCTAAGGGTTTCTTGGCTAATAGCAGAGTTGTTTCCTACAACTCATGTTGAAGACCGATACCTTCTTTTTGAAGATAGGTCTATGCCGTTTATTCAGATGAGAGAACAAATGCGTGACAAGGCGTCTGCCACAGTATTGTTCACTCGGGATATATGGCGAATATCCGACAACAGCTGTCGTGTTGGCGTAAGAATAAAGGATCCTCGAGTTGACAATCTGTGTTCTGGCTTTTCGCCTTGGTTATTACAAATTGTTTCTGAAAGTCTCCCAGGGACAGCGTGAGGTCCAGCACAGTAAGAGCTGGACATTGACAGTTACTGAGAGTCGGCTGACAACAGCTGTGAAACCTGCCGTAGTTTTCGTGGTTCTCTAGGTGAATACTTATCTGAAGTTGAGTTCAGAGAGTTAGTCAGACATTTGTGGTCGGTGAAAATTATAGATTCATGACCCTCTGCTGAATGTCAAAAATGACGTATAGCAAAGTGCATAGCCAGAAGCTCGCTGCCGAATGTGCTTCTTTACTGCTAATTGTAGGCGTCTCGAGAAAAAGGCGAGTGGTTGCCACTCTCTGTTGACTAGTTGTTGCAGAACTGCGCCGATTGCACTGCCTGCTGCATCAACCGAAATGCTTAACGTTGCGGCTGGATCCTGATATATAGGAAGTGTGGCATCCATGGTAGCTTTCTTAACCTGAGTGAAAGTATTTTGGGCAAATTGTTCAAGTTCCATGGACTTGTTACTCCCTCGAATGTCTGTTGGAGTCTGAATCAAGTAAGCACAGTTAGGAGTGAAGCGTGGGTAATAACTTACCAAGCCGTTAAAATTTGGATGGTTTTTCACTGTCTTTGGCTCCGGAAAGTTCAATATCGCCTCAACTTTACTAGCCAGTAGGCGAATACCCTTGCAGTCAATGGTGGGGGCCAGAAGGCAGAGTGAGTCAACGCCTATCTGACACTTGAATATTAATGGTAATACCATGTAGACGCAGCCTTTCGAATGCCAAGTCTTAGTAACTAAAGTGAGTTTCCTTGTCTGGACTTGCAATGGGCAGTCGTCTAAGTATGCGTACACAAAGTCGAGACCGCGAAACACTCCGTCACAGAAGCGTTGGGATATTTGTGCTGCATTCTGGGAGCCGAATGGCACGGGTAGAAATCAAAAAGTTCGAAAGGCTTAATGGAAGCCGTTTTCGGAATATCTTCTGTTGCCATCGGGATTTGGTTATACGCTTTAACCAAGTCGATTTTAGAGAATAAAGTTGCACCAGTCAATGTCGCCATCAAGTCGTGTGTGTGGGGAAATGCATGGCAATCATGGGTTGTTTTGGCATTCACTCGCCGGTAATCACCAGTGGGCCGCCAATTATTGCTATCCTTGTTCGGTACCATATGCGGTGGGGATGTCCATGAGCTATTGGATGGCCGAATGATGCCAAGTGTGAGCATATGGTCGAATTCATTTCCATCGCGTCATTGTTTGTTCAGAGCAAGTCTTCGTGCTTTAGATGTCACGAGTCGTCCTGAGGTTATAATGTGATGCATAACATTGCTGGTTATGCAGGGTAGATCGATGGACGGGCAATTAAGTTCCTGGTACTTATCAACAATCGACTAGAATGCTAGATCAAAGATTGCCTTCTTCTTAACAAGTGATAAGCTATGGCCTAGGTAGGTGATGCCTTTATTAGACGATCTAGTAGTACCGCCTATCAGTTGTTTTCGGCAGACATCTACGAGAAAATTATGGTGGTTAAGTGGGTCAGTGCCAATGGCGGGCATTGTGACGTCAGCGAGGAGGAAAATCCACTGAATACGTTTGCGTAAACCTGCCTTCAGATAGGTATATTTCCCGCCAAAAACTGTCGTAGCAGGCAGGACGCTGACTTCGGCGCCTGTGTTGACTAAGTATCGGGTCTGGTTGACTACATCATGAATGTAAAGTAGGTGGCTGGTGCCGCCGGTGACGGTTGCCGCTAACGCATGCAGGCGGGATAGTCTCCCATAGTCTTTGAGACATTGCCAAATTAACAAGGTTTTTGGTAACATTTCACTTCCTGGTCATAGGTATTGTGATACGAACACCAGTCAGTGTATTCAAGTGAACATGGCTTGATTTTAACCGACCACGTGCGTTTCGCCGTTTTGGGGAATTCAGGCGACAATAGGAGGAAACACGGGGACTGTGTGACCTGAGTGCTTGCTGGACGGAGTTGCATAATTCTATCAGTGAAGTGTCCTCACCCAAAATCTGTTCAGCAATTGAGCATATTCCAGTAACTGGCCGTTTTTTATTACTAAAATTTTATCGGTAGAATAATAATAATAATAATCACTAGCTAAGTCGTCTGTAATAATCCCTTGAAGTGTCACTGGCACAGCCTGTACTGACTGCGGCAATTTGGATAAGGACAGTTTTCTGAAAAGTCCCTCTTCAAACTGACGTTAGCCGATAACTTCCCTCATTCTCATTAGCATGTCCACAGGCGACTGATCACCCCAACTCCATGTTGCGAAATAGTTCGTCAAGAAGCTGTCGATCTTTGAGGTTGTTTCGCTCTAGAAGGGTTGCTTTGAGCAACTCATACGAGTTACTCACCTCCAGGCTCGACACATGCACAGTTACGCATTTGCTTAATTCTCGCAGTACAGCGTGGACAACTGCAAGGAACTGTGAACGTTGTTCAGATGTCCCATGTTCACTGGAATTAGATTCCGCTATCTGAAACCATGATTCCGCATTATCTGGCCAAAATGGCAGTAGCTAAATAGTTTTGGTAGTTGATTGAATACGGATGACCTTAGGATTATGATCACTCATGACGAAATATATATGGCTTAAAAATAGTACAATAACAAATAGAAAATGGGATGAACTCACCAGATTTTTCTGTGTGTTTACCAAAGATGAAGTTCGCGGCAAGGTTCGCCATTTTAGAGGCTGACGGTATTGACATTCACGGATAGAACGAGGTATACTAACGCAAGACCTAATACCCACAACTTCTATAGTATTCAATTCGCGTAGACAAAGGCAAAGGAAGCACCAGAATCGATCGTCCACATTACGAGATATATTTTGGGACCCAATTGGAGTGCGAGACGATTCCTTAGCTAGCTAGGGATCGTGCACGAACGAACGTGACACGACGGAGTACCAAATAACGTGGATGCTCGACCGGAAGCCTTCGGCTAAACAAATCGACTGAAACAGTGGGGGGTCCGAATCCAATGTCCAGTGATGAATCCTGTGGCCAATAATTCTGGGTAATTACCGACCGCTACAGTTCTTTATTGCTCCCCCTCATTCTTTCTCGGGCTATTAAGAGTTGACGGTGTTTTATTTCGAATGTTATTAACGTTAGTCAGTAGGGCAAGTAGTGTGCTATTAAGTCAGCTTGTGAACACTGTAGCAGACATCTGAACTCATGTGTGGAATGAAGTAAATCCATTTTTCCTGACTCTCAGTACCCGAAGTATTCACAGCTATTTCCTTGCATTTCATCTGGTGTGACTGGAAGTTATTATGAAAGACTACACGCTGGCACAACTAAGTACGAGAACTCGGGCGATATCCTCTTAGCGTACGCTACTGACAAGGTTTATCAAAATTATATATACAGACGTTCATCGGAACAAAAATATCAAATAGGTGAAAGATAGATTTGACGTCAAAGAGAGGAAATCAACTACCAGTTTTAAAACACGGGAAACATGAAAAGAAGACAGATAAACACAATACAAAGTGCACAAGTAGCACAACATAGGAGAATTTTTACAAATGACTATTTGGAGATAAGTTGTGCACAATTTCCGTATATAGAGCTATAGAAATCCTACTAAACATTCCGTCATCCAGTCTCTTGACTTTTACAATTTCATCCTATCTGGCGAGCGTTCTATGTGATGGAGAAAGTGTTAGCTTAGTTACCCAAATTCAAATAGAAAATAAAATACCAAATCAGTTTAGTTACGGGAAGAATATATTAAAGTTCCGTTACTTGGGTTTACAAAGATCCAAAATCCACAATAAACGTAATAGACTCCAGAGGCGCTGCGGGAAGACTGCTCCAGTACTAATTCTCCAATGTTGACGTTGCCGGAGGTCGACCAAAGTACGTAGGAAGAAACTACGGTGCTCCTGCAAAAATTTGAGATAGAAAGCAGGTGATTAAAATTGATCGACGGCAGTTGAGACGGTGGAGAAGACGGAGAGTTGGAGTCAGAACTATATATTTATTCAAAACCCGAGGTAAAGTTCAAAGTACAGAGTTTATGGTTAAAACAAAGTGATGTACAATATGTTCATTTCTTACATAGTAGTAAAAATTGGATAAGTTTATTTTTGAGGACTCCACACGGCTCCCCCTCTTAGAGGTCCGGAGGACCATCAGTACTGTCCTCGTGGACGATTACATGAATATAAGCAATATAAATAATGGATAATGTCAACAATAAGGATAACAAAAAATAACAGCAACAATAATAAGGATACAAAGTTAGATCAGGATGTATGGAATGCATCCGTGTCGTATAAAGTTTAGCACATACAAGCAGATTCAGGAATTTAAAAAAATCAAAACTTGTTATAATTTTAAATAAAAAATTTATGTACATAATAAACCATGACATGTTCGTTAACATTTGTGAAATTCATATATAAATAGATATATACATATACTTGGTGAATGCGTGTGCTTGCAGTACAGTTAACGAACAGCAAACAATAATACTAATAAATATTAATGGTTATAATGAAATGAATGTCGACAACAATAGTAATGAGAAGAATGTCTAAATGAGGTTAACGTTTATGTCAGTCAATGAAATGAACATAGCGGGCAGGTTTACAGATCTGCCGTCCACTGCGTGTCTGTACAGGGGGAAGTGTGAAGAGCGGGAGAGTTGGAGTTGCATTGACTTTCTCATTGTTTATTGGTGCAGGCGTTGCTAGTGTTTCATATTCGCTGTCGGTGTACGCTGGTTTAAGACGATCAATAGAAACAGTCTCCGGTTTACCATGTTTGTTCAGCGTGAAGTATTTATCGGTGCGTTTAAGTACTAGAAAAGGACCTTCATATGGATGTTGTAAACCTTTTCTAATGGCATCGACGCGAACAAATACAAATTTGCTAGTGAGTAGATTCTTATTAACTTGAGCTTTCTGAAGTGATTGGCGAGGGGCTACTGGTCGAAGCTGAAGCATATGCTGGGTAAGGCGGTTGGTGAAGTCGGAGATATTTACTTCAGTTGAATCATTAGACGGAACTAACTGACCAGGCAATGTGAGGGTAGTACCATACACAAGTTGAGCTGGTGTACATCCCAAATCTTCTTTTACAGTTGATCGGATACTGAGAAGAACTAATGGTAGGTGTTC
Organism: Trichobilharzia regenti; assembly: GCA_944472135.2. NCBI lineage: Eukaryota > Metazoa > Platyhelminthes > Trematoda > Strigeidida > Schistosomatidae > Trichobilharzia > Trichobilharzia regenti. The sequence continues at coordinate 157,385,600 of OX235262.1, forward strand.
ACTCCACTTAGATGAGTCAGCTTGTGCCATTAGGGAGCTTTTCAGTTGTCGATGGAAACGTTCCACCAGACCATTCGCTGCAGGATGATAAGCTGTAGTGGAGATATGGTTCACTCCAAGGAGTCTCGTAAACTCTCGAAACAGAGTTGATTGAAATTGAGCTCCTCGGTCTGTTGTAATAGTTGTTGGTACTCCGTAGTTTGACACCCAACGATCTAAGAAAACCAAAGCGGTATTTTCTGCAGATATGTCGTTGAGCGGACAAGCAATAGCCCATCGGGTAAATCGATCAATAGCAGTAAGTATATGAGTAAATCCTCTGGATGGCGGTAATGGTCCAATAATATCTATATGAACGTGTTGGAATCGTCTATCCGGTAAATTGAACTGCTTTGGAGGTGTGACGGTATGATGATGTACCTTGGATCTTTGACATTGCAAGCATTGGCGGGCCCATTTCCGAATATCGGAGTTCATCTTGGGCCAAACAAAACGCTCGCTGATCAACTTGACTGTAGCACGCACTCCAGGATGAGACAATGAATGTAGATGTTCAAACAAAGGTTTTCGACAACTTAGTGGAACAAAAGGTCTATGAACGCCCGTTGAAACGTCGCAGACGATAGTTGTATCAGACAGGGGAATAGGTACATCCTGCAACTGTAGGGAGGAGTTTCGTCTACAAGTATGGAGTTCGGCGTCATTTTTCTGCAGCTTGGCTATATTGTCTAAGCTAATATCTATCGAAGATAGGTGATTAACGTCACATCGAGACAAAGAATCGGCTACGATATTGGAATCTCCTTTGATGAACTGGATGTCTGTTGAGAATTGTGAGATGTAATCCAGTTGTCTGGCTTCTCTCGGAGAGTGTCTGTCCAACGAAGTGGTGAAAGCATAACAAAGAGGCTTATGGTCGGTTAAGATAGTAAAATGTCGACCTTGTAGTAAGAAGCTGAAATGTTTAACTGCTAGGTAGATGGCTAACAGTTCTCTGCCAAAAGTGCTGTAACGAGTTTGCGCAGGTTCCAATTTCTTGGAGAAGAAAGCAAGTGGAGTGATGTCATTATTGAACTTTTGTTGTAAAACTGCTCCCACTGCTACCTGCGATGCATCTGTACATAAAATGAGTGAAGCTTCTGGGTTGATGTGAGATAACATTACAACGTTGGATAAGGCATCTTTTGCATTATTAAATGCTGCTTTTGCTTCTTCAGACCACTGAAATTTCTTCGAATTGCATCTAAGTAGGTCGGTCAGTGGCTGAACTATGGAGGCACATGATGGAATAAAACGTCGGTAGAAGTCGAACATCCCGAGAAAACGTCTAAGTTTCTTTAAGGAATCAGGTTCGGGAAAGTTCTTAATAGTTTTTATCTTATCTTCGGTAGGTCTGATGCCTTCGGCAGTTATTCGATGTTGTCAATGGAGTTGAAGATTGAACGATCAATTCTTGGTTGTTTGCTTAAAATCAACTTCCCCAATTTTCGCGGAGGCATCAATACGACAGTCATCGTCTCATCGGTCGCTGTTCAGAAAGAAGAGTGAAACATCGTCAGAAGTAACATAACGATTTATTATTGTAATATTTGTTTACAATCTTAGTTCGCTTATTCCTTTTATATGTTGGTGTAACAATAAACAAATCTAAAGCGGCAGATCAGTGTTTTGGTTTTTGCGTCCGTTATAACTAAGCGTTTCTGAGAAATCTTCGAAGAACAGCGTGGGCCCGAGCGTAGCGAGAGCTGGGCATTAACGGTTTATGAGACGTGATTGACAGTTTCTGACGATAGAAACAGATCTGGCGGATTGAAACAGTTGGTGAAAGTTTGGATAGTCGCCGTTCATTTTTCCTGGTGCCGGTCAAGTCCTCTTTGAACAAGCAATATCTGGAACTTTTTGGAATTGGGTCAAGTTCAACAATGCCTGGGTCAAAGAAGGGACAGAGTGTCTTGGATGCAAACAGGAAAGTAAGTCATGGTGACTTGTCTGTTAATTGTAACGATGTGTCTGATGTTAAGCATGACATGGTTGATGTTACTGTTTCGCCGTTCAGGGATAATAGGAACATCAAACTCCCTAAATTTGAACCACGGTGTTTTGATGGAAACCCGGCTGATTATTTACAATTTGTAAAGGAGTTTGAGATCATGTTGAGTGGTTTTTTATTAAATGATGAATTGAAGTTAATGTATTTGATGAGATATTGCACTGGAGATGCTGCAAGAGCTATACAGTGCTGTAAGTTTATGAAGCCAAAAGAGGGCTACTACGAGGCTATGAGCATATTACGTCAAAGGTTTGGAAGACCTTCGATGATTGCAGGGAAATTATTCGAGGCTGTTAAGGGTAATGGTGGTCAATTACAGGATGACTCCCAGGCACTCACTGAGTTTTTAGATAATTTGCTAATTTACAAGAATGGAATGATTTCGATGAATCGCATGAGTGACCTCAACTCGAGTTTTATACTAGAAGTAATAGCAAGACGTCTACCTACTCGACTGCAAAGGAAGTGGGTGAAGATGAGCTCCCGTATGGAGGATGAGGGTATCGAGCCAAAGTTTGATGATATCCTGAAACTGGTAAATAATAGTGTCAATCAATCTATGAGCAAGTTCGCCAGTCTATTACATCTCACCCCTAGAATAGAGCAGTCTGAGATCAAAATGCAATCATTGATGACGAGTAGGCCTCAGAGAGGTGGATATCGAGAAAGCTCCATGATGTCTAGTAATGCATATAGACCTAGTGAGTGTAACAGGTTTCGTAGTACATCCTCAACAGATAAGTTACAAGATGCAAGACAAACACGGTTTTGTTTTACACGTGTGCAAGAGGTGCATACAGAAGTGAACTGTGAACCAGTGAGCAAGTTCAGTGATAAGCTAAATGTAAACTCCAGGTCTGACTCCGAATTGTGTGACGATAACGGTGTGGTGAAGAAGTCTGTAGTTGCAACTGGTAAGCCGTTGTTGAATAGAGTGTCACAGAATAGAGTTACTGCTTCAGAGTGCAGTTCTGACCCTACAAGTTTACAAGGTATTACTAGTCAGAGTGAAGTTATAAAACCTTTTATGATTTGCGAGGAGGAACCAAAATTGTCTACTTCTGTTATTAAAGAGTTTGAAAATGATGAAGTTGACGGTAAAGTGAATATTCGTGATAATGATCATGATACTTCACAGTTGTCTTTGGTTGATCATTATGAGATGAGGGATATGCCTACTACTGCTAAGTTAAATAAAGGTTCTGTACAACTACAACGTGAAGTAGAATTGAACGCAGATGCAGTTCCAAAAGGTGTGCATACTTGTGAGACAGTCAGTGTAATTGATCAGCGTGTAGCCCACCTATCATCAGATGATAGTGCTAAACCCGAACTAGTAGTGAAAGACAGCAGTGGTGGTAATCTTGCAGTTGGACAACTATCTGAGAGCCGAACAAGAACAGCTTCTGATCCACCACTAAGTTCATCACCTTGTGTCACTCAGTCATCGTTGGTGCTGTCATCCACAATGAAACAGACACCCATCAACTCAAGTATCTTGTGCAATGACTATGGTAGTATCAGTTCGTTTGAAAGGACGAATATCAATGGTCAGTTTAGTGTGGATAAGCCAAGTGTAAAGGAGAGAGTTATTGTTAAATTGACTTGCACGAATAAAGGCATTTCTAGTTTCAAGTTACTATTTGAATGTTATTATCTTTGGTGTAAATTACTCTGTTTCTATACTTGGTTGATGAGATATGTCGTGTGTTTGTTGGTCATCTATATTCTACGATACAATGACATGGGCGTGTTGCCGTTCAGATTTGAGGATATAGCTGATAGAAGGAAGTTAGCAAATGAACTCTGCGACGATTTTCCAACCTAGGGCGTCAACCTGAGAAGGGTTGTAGGCGTACTGCTGTAAGTCCTACAGTTCTTCAAAGGGTAGCGCATCAATGAGCAGTCCAATGTGCTTGGTGTGTGATTTTGTACATATGTTCATATTGTATATACTGAATTGATATCATCTGTCATCTAGCTGTTGGTAATTCTGTTTGTGTCCGGACGACTTCCACTTGGATCATCAACCTGAGAAGGAATGTAGGCGTACTGCTGTAAGTCCTACAGTTCTTCAAGGGTAGTTTGTCGTGTCAGAATCCACAACATTTGATGTGTTGATTGTACATATGTTTGTGTTAAATAGTTGTGTGAGTTCCAATTGATGTAATTGTTGGTTAATCTTGTTTGTGTCTGGACATTCCACAACTTACAATCGTCAACCTGTGAAGGGTTGCAGGCGTACTGGTGTAAGTCCTCCAATTCTTCAAAATAATTCCACCAAGACATGATCCGCGAGGTTATTTGTACTGTTTGTGTATACGTGTGGTGTGTCTTCGCAATTTGTGATTTTGGATCAGTTGTGTTTACTCGTTGTTTTCGTGCCTTGTTTTTATTGCATAATTTTGTTAAAATTTTCGTCGTGATTACTTCTGAAGTTGTTTCTTGTCTTCTACATCCGTGAATGAATTGATTGATGTTAGAGACAGCAGATGGGTCGTATACGCCGGGGAGGCTAGGCTATTGCTGAGAATGAAACGCACACGGAGATAATTGTTAGCTGCGGTCCGACACGCCGGGGAGAAAGAGTGTAAACGACTGAGGCTCGCATGCGTCACCGCTACTAGAACTGAGGCAGAATGAGTGACAAGCGATTTCAATGGTAATTGGTAGTGAGTAATTAAGAGGATGTGCGTAGAGTATCGTGAGGTGCTGCCATGGTCACTTTGCATTCTGCAAGAGTCATTCTAGCAAATGGCGATTGTGTTGCAAGATGTCAAGAGGAGGTCTCTGTCTGGAGGCGCAGGTCGTCATTGATGTGTGAGATTGTGCTGTGGGTATGCTTGTGGTGTGTTGGCTTTTCTGTTTGTTTTCCATTTCAGCTCTGTCCGTGTGACCCAGGTTCTCGCAATGGCATCCAAGTCAACGTGCATTGGTCGTGAAGGAAAAAAGGGTTGGATCCCTTTTTTGCCGGGGAGTGTCAATGGAGTTGAAGATTGAACGATCAATTCTTGGTTGTTTGCTCAAAATCAACTTCCCCAATTTTCGCGGAGGCATCAATACGACAGTCATCGTCTCATCGGTCGCTGTTCAGAAAGAAGAGTGAAACATCGTCAGAAGTAACATAACGATTTATTATTGTAATATTTGTTTACATCTTAGTTCGCTTATTCCTTTTATATGTTGGTGTAACAATAAACAAATCTAAAGCGGCAGATCAGTGTTTTGGTTTTCGCGTCCGTTATAACTAAGTGTTTCTGAGAAATCTTCGAAGAACAGCGTGGGCCCGAGCGTAGCGAGAGCTGAGCATTAACGGTTTATGAGACGTGATTGACAGATGTCCTAAAAACTCAATGGAAGGGGAACCAAAAATACATTTCTTTGGGTTGATAACAACTCCAAATTTTTCAAACCTTTGAAATAACAAGCTTAAGTGTTCCATATGTTCTTCCATCGATGAGCTGGCTACTAAGACATCGTCGATATATACAAAGACGAAATCAAGACCTTGGGTAACTTGGTCCATAAAACGCTGAAATGTTTGAGCGGCATTCTTTAGTCCGAAAGGCATTCTCAAGAATTCGAATAATCCAAAAGGCGTGATAATTGCTGTTTTTGCGATGTCTTCTGGAGCGACTGGTATTTGATGATATGCCCTGACCAAGTCAACTTTAGTAAAAATGGTCTTTCCATGTAAGGTCAAGGAGAAGTCGTGGAGATGGGGTATAGGATAACGGTCTGGGACCGTAGCGTTATTCAAAGCGCGATAATCTCCACATGGTCGCCAGTCGTGATTAGTTTTGGGTACCATATGCAAAGGTGAAGACCATGGACTGTTAGATGGTCGTATGATGCCTAGCTGCATCATATGTTCGAATTCTGACTTAGCTGCTGCTAGTTTATCGGGTGGTAACCGTCGTGGACGTGCCTTCACAGGTTGTCCTGTTGTGATGATCTTATGCGTAACTGTATGAGATATATCCTCGACGTTGTATGATGGTTTAAGGATTTTAGGAAATCGTTGTAATAAAGTAGAGAACATTTCACTCTCCGGCTTTTCTATACAGATGCTATGAACAGAGTAGTCACATGTAATACCGTGGATCTTGAGTTGGGTGCAATTGTCAACCAGTTTTTTCTTGCTGATATCAACCAACAGATTGAAGTGACTTAGGAAGTCTGCACCTAGTATAGCGTGACGTACGTCAGCTACTATGAAGATCCATGTGAAACGTCGGCGTAATCCTAGGTTTAAAATCATTGACTGTTCGCCATACGTCTGTATGTTGGTTTGGTTGGCAGCGCGGAGTGAAAGTTTTCCAGGTATTTTGGCTGATCGCCTGGATAGTGAGGGGGGAATAACACTGACCTCGGCGCCTGTATCTACCAGGAATAATGTGCCGGTAGTCAAATCCCTCACATAGAAAAGGCGACTGGGGTGATTGCCAGTAACAGCCGTCGCCATTACTGCCTGGCTGGGGAGTTTCCCTGAGTTGAGTTACCACTGCTGTATATGCACGGTCGGACACACTTCAGGGCATTATGCCCATACCTCCTATGATACCAACAAATGTTACGGCTTTGAGACGGTGTTCTAGAACGTCGTCTAGATCTTGATCGCCGTTGCTTGGATACCGTATGTGACTGGTTCCTTTGTGCTCGAAGCTCGGACACTTCCAGTCGTAAGTCTTGCGTTTGAGATGTTAACTGGGAAAGTAACCAAAACATTGGTGCGTCCTTCATAGATGTGGAAGGGCTTGGTGGTACTAAATCTGTAGACACGCTATTTATGCCATTATTTGATAACACATCCATGATATCGTCTGCCATCTTAGCTAATTCTTCAAGGTCTGTCGTCCTAGAAGATATTGTTAGGATTTGTTGAACGTTTTGTGGTAAACGTTGTAAGAACATCTGACGTAGAATTAACTCATCTACTTTGTGTGATCCAATCAACTGACGCATATGTCTAAGTAGCTGGGATGGCTCTTTTGTACCTAGATCACACGAAGTAAGTAGTTGTTGTATACGTTTCTCATCGGAGAGGGTGGTCCGCTGGACGAGCGCAACTTTTAATTTATCATATTGAGAGTCTGTAGGTTTGCTGTCTATGACATCGATAACCTCTCGTAGTACTTCCGTGGGTATTGCTGCTAATACGCAACCATACATGGCGATCTGCGACGTAATACCTCGAGCTGCAAACAACTGTTCAATGATTGTGAACCAGACACGTGGTTCAGCCAGATCAAATTGAGGTAGTCTTAAATCCGGCAAGGCGTTAACAGCAGAGTTCTGTGTCTCTTCGCCTTTATTACCTTCTTCAGCAACAGTGGTACATTTAGGTGGAGCCTATGTCAAAAAATATTTAAGTATAGAGATATACAAAATAGCAAAACTTGTGGTAACAAAAATTAAAGCAATGCGAGTTTATAAGACCAAAATAGCAACAAAAATGTTCAAAACGAGTTAACTATCGAAACAAAAAGGTTCGAAACGGGTTCACCAATTATTGTGGTGGACCTTTTGGGCGTTGATAAAGCATATCCCCTGTTTGAAGTAGCGCCAAAAGTTTTACCTTGAGGACATTTGCGCGGTCTCGTTGATTTGAGCTTGGATGGGTCGTTGCGTATGATGTAGATAGCTACATTTGACTTTATTCTGGTTTTTATTAGGCTTAAATTGCGTTGAATTCGTTAAAAAATAGTTCTCAAAAGCTCTCTCTAAGCCTGAAGGCACTCATCGTGCAGGAGGATGCTTGACAATGTGTTCCATGCCAAAATTATAGGGTGCACCTAAAATCCCTGCTGTTAACACCTGTTTGTGGCGTCTCAATGATTTCTGCAGAGTTTCGTTTTATCACTTGTGTCCATATTTTTCGTTCACGAGTGTTTCAACAAATATTTGTGGCTGTAGCCCGGAACTTCTCAAAACGGGAATTTTGGTAAGGAATTCCGCCACAGTTTAAAAGTCAATGTAACTTTGAAGTTTTTTATTGTCTTCTGTTAGCGATTCGTGAATTTTTAATTCAAAAGCCTCTTGTTTCATTTACAGTGATACCCTATGAACGCATTGGCACCTGGAGACAATGGAAACCAACCTGCACTTCCAATATCAGTGGACACCAAAAGATCTTTTGACGGAATTATGTTCAGTCGCCGGTATACCAGTTGGGTTCAAGTAGAAGATGCCCTGAGTCAGCTAGAATCAGTACGACATATGCATATATATGGCATAGTACTTCTAGGCAACTCATACGCATTATGTGGTGAAGAAGTGCATTCGGAACCATGAATCTCAGGAGTTGAAGTACAAATTAGTAGTCTATCGTTGTACATATGGCATGAAGCGAAAAACTAGAGGTTCAGGTTTACGCGTCAAACCGTAAGAATTCTATTATTTATTTCTGCAGTGCAAAATACACCGGCTGCCAATCTGGGTTTCGTATACGCTACAAGGAAGATGAGTTCATCATTTGTGCCGCGAAAACAGTTCACAATCACAAATGTGAACAACGTCTTATGATAGGTGATCCTTATTTTAGGCGCCTGTCCGGGGATGAAAAGGAGAATATTGCACCTGTTGTAAAGGCTACATCTGAGGTTGGTGATGTTTTGGAATATGCTGAAGAGAAATTTAATAAAATTTTGACGAGCACGGATGTGTATAATTTACGTAAGGATGTGAGACCAGGTAAGTGATGCAGTTTAAAGTTACTTTGCAAGCCATGCCTTTGAGACCAGACGTTATACGCATAATAAGGCAAAGCGGTCAGGTGGCTGAGTACGTAGATTCGAATACAGGGATAACTAACAGAATTTGCTTCGCCCTGGATTCACAGGTGCAGTTATATCGGAAATATGGGGAGGTGGTGTGTATTGACTCAACATACAATACCAATAAGGATGGGTAGGTTATACGCGAAACGGTTGACAAATCTTAATCAGATATTCTCTGTTTCAGTTGGTGGTAACAGACAATATGGGTCATGGGAGGCCTGTTTTTTTGGCATGGACAAGACGAGAAAGGGCATGTGATGTCGCTTGGATCTTGGAAGAATTCAAAAGAATGATGCAGAATACGTCCATTACAGAAACTTTCATAATGGATTCGGCCAGCTGTGAGATATCCGCCGTGCGTAATAGTCAAATTCAAGCGAAAATCGTCATCTGTGCATTTCATGTATGCCGGGCTTTCAGCAGGAAGGTGAAGTGAAGTTAATTAATACTTGATATATTTAGACTCGAAATCCTTTTGTACGCAGGTTTCTATATCGCCTTGTTAAAGCTGCGACACCTGAAAGGTAAATGCATTGATTACTAACCATTTAGATTTTATCACTATCTTAGCGTCATTCGGACGGTTGATCGCAGGGTATGGAATTACGTCAGGCGTTACTGGGTGCCTAAGAAAGAAACGTGGGCTACTGCATATATGCCGAATACTCTATTGCTGTTTAATAGTACCAACAATAGAGTTGAAAGCTCTCACAGTCACCTGAAACGATATCTCCACAGAAGAGATCCCCTACACGTATGTATGTACAAGACGTATAAGTGGTGTGTACGCGTAGAAAAGCGTCGGAGTGTTGAAGCCATCGTCGAAAGTTGTCGGACTCATAAGTACCACGCACCAGAACCAGTTATGCCGATATTACGAAACTTCACTCCTTATGCTGCTAAGTTAATTGCCAAGGACTATAGCCGCAATCGTCGAATGAGCATAGAGTTGTATACTGATGATATGGCTATCATAAATGACGACATCTACCTGCACCAAGTGGAATATACCAACTCAAGTTGTACCTGCAGAACTTTTAGGGCACAACGAATACCTTGCCGGCATATGCTGCTGGTTCACACTCTAATTCCTCAGTTTACAGGTAAATCAAACTCTTACTAATATGTAAACTAATACTTTTAGTTGAAAAAGTACTTCGACTGTGTCGCAGATGGTTTTGGCGGGATCCGTTACTACCAATTAGTGTGCCGTGTGAAAGTTCAGTAAAGAAACCCTGCAGGGAGATACTGCAACTTCGCCGGCAGTTTAACAGAAGCTTCGCAGTTATGCAGGATAATTATAGTAATGAATACACTATCAGTGCATTGCGTGCAACCCTGAATTACTTTCAGAATTTTCTTGTCTGAAAATGGAAGATGTACATATATTTTGTGTCAATAGCTGCAAATATATCCTAACTTCTAAACTGTATACGCTTTTTGTTTTACCGTTTCATGCGACAAAAGTTTAAGTCCTTTGCGAATATAGTAGATAGTATTTTGCAGAGCGCAAGTAGATGTGAGTACTAGGCGGAATTTTCAGTGCTTAGTATGATAAGTAATACAGTAAGGCAAACGTTTTTTCTTATAATTACGCAATGAGAAGGTAATGAGTTTTGGTAATTAGCATTGTATTTACTATGTAGGTAATGTTATTACAAGCATAACTCTTTAACGTGTCAAGTCTCGTGTATCGTTGAATCAGCAACATAAACACCATTTGTAACGTTATCCAGTCAGTAAAATTTCGACATTTCGTGCTGCAAACTTTGCGAAAGTTAGATGAAATTAAAGGCTGCTTCCATACGATGCGTACAACGGCATCTTAGGCAATGTCTACGAAGACAAAAATAAGATAATTAGAAGACACGTTAAAATGCACAGGTAAATAAGTCATGTACTGCATTGGGATAGAGGAGATTACTAGGATTATAACAAAGTCTTCCACTCATTTCATTTCTTTGGATTCCTACCATTTCTGGCGTCAGCGTTACTTACTTATAGTTCACTGTTACTTCTTCGTTGCACCCTATATATACAATGCAAGAAATTAAGAAAATGAGTGCAATACTTAGGATACGGCAATAATATAGGCATAAGCAGATTAACACAGCAGCGAGATGCAAAGGTAATAATAATTTGTTTTGTTCCAAAACAGTACTAATGTTACATAGTTGAATTTGCAGCATCTCGTACATTATTGCATCTAATTTTATGAAGTAATATTCGAAGCACTTGTAAAGATTACATTACAGGATTGTTAAGGACACTTCATATTTGGTATTAGTCCACTTATTTAATTTACTACATTCCATGCACGACACAAAGGTAGGGACATAAAACTAAATGGAAGTTTACCGAGCGAAAATGTGAGAGAGAATAAATAGTGACAAGGAAAAACATGAGTTGAATAGATACGTGAGATTACACAGAGTGAATCCATCTGTGCCATTAACAAAGATTTGCAGTCATATATGTAGTGGTTTTTCTAGCTGACTGTCAACAATTTCATGAACCAATACCAGTTTTTCATCTGACCGAACAAAACACATTTTGAATCTTAAAATGTGCTGGCTAGCATTTTCCCTCGAGGAGGGCGATGGCTTGTTAATCCAAGGAAGTGTATTACGCCCGCTGCTATTCATAATATATATAAACAGTATCTGTGAATGATTTAGTGTTGTTAGACGTAAAGCCCTTATCTCTTTCCAAGAACAAGATGTACAAGTACCTTCTCGTCAGTGCTTGGGCACCTGTAAGTAATATTTTTAAATTAAATTGAACTTACATATCCACGGGAAAGGGAATGTGGGAATTTGATGTGGAAGGGACAGACGACAAGCTGAAATGAAATTTTCTAGTTAACTTTAATATACCTTTCATTTTTGTCCGTATTGGGTGGCTTTCGGAAAGGCGGTGTCTCCAACTGAAAATCCGGGTCAGCCAACAACCGAGAAGGGTAGCTCAACGGAGCAGCATTCTCCAAAAGTTTTTTTGGCGGCTTTGAAACACTGGGAAGATGAGTCAAGAATAATAGCTTACCGGTTTACCCTGTATTGGCTTGCAGGCTCCGTGTTCTCAGATGACGAGTCACCCGTTGTTCTTTGAAAACCTTCAATTGCTGTCTTCAATGAAAATGCCTGGTCAAAATCCCAAATAGTATACAATTGTATACTATTGGGATTAACATTTATCAAGTGTATGCATACTTATAATCTCCGGCGTACATGTCAAAAACGTATCTTGCTATCACCCGTATATTGTGACTGAATTATGTGGTTCTATTTCTGTAACAATTTGATGATGCCTGTAAACTGGCGTCCCTCATGTACTGTACTATGAGAATAAATTTATTTATTTAAAATTACTTTCGGTTTTTATAGGAGTTCTCCACGCCGAATTTATTACTTTAAGGACCTACACAGATTACAACTTCAATGAAATAACAATGACGTGGAAGAAATTCCATTCTTCACTATTAAACTTAATGAAAATAATCATGTTTTTTATTCTAAAAACGTGCTTATTCGTAATGTTTCACATGATGTAAATACAGTTACATGCAGTACTGTACAGTTCTTATTGCAACATTGCACTAAGAACTCAGCGCAACTCGATGCACAAAGGTATACACAAATTAAATGAAAAATTATGCCCTCTTTACCTTCTAAACAACTTCTGCTTATTTCGGGATAATAACTTTCTTTCACGTATGAGACTGAGTTATGTTATGAAATCGCAATATTACTTCAGTTAAATCTTCCCCCAAAACCAAGGCCACTTGAAACCAATAGCAACATAGCAACAAGCGTCATTGAGGGATATGCTATAAAGTCGCTCGACCTTTTACTCTGTTAGCTTAGTTACCCAAATTCAAATAGAAAATAAAATACCAAATCAGTTTAGTTACGGGAAGAATATATTAAAGTTCCGTTACTTGGGTTTACAAAGATCCAAAATCCACAATAAACGTAATAGACTCCAGAGGCACTGCGGGAAGACTGCTCCAGTACTAATTCTCCAATGTTGAAGTTGCCGGAGGTCGACCAAAGTACGTAGGAAGAAGCTACGGTGCTCCTGCAAAAATTTGAGATAGAAATCAGGTGATTAAAATTGATCGACGGCAGTTGAGACGGTGGAGAAGACGGTGAGTTGGAGTCAGAACTATATGTTTATTCAAAACCCGAGGTAAAGTTCAAAGTACAGAGTTTATGGTTAAAACAAAGTGATGTACAATATTTTCATTTCTTACATAGTAGTAAAAATTGGATAGGTTTATTTTTCAGGACTCCACAAGTGCAGTGATATAGACATAGACGCTACCACTGCGCTATTCAGGCCCTCAGTTGACCTCCTGTAGGACTCTATTGGGTATTTTTGATTAGACACTAGTCGGCAACTAGTGTATTGTGTCTAATCCTACCTCCATATGGTTTACTACAGTGACTTGGTATTGTGTATCGTCCTCAAAAATACCGCTTAATGAGAGATTGAACATTGTTTCTATATGACTAGAACAAGAATTTGTCCTTTTTAAGTATCATAAAATGCTATTTGGTTACTTTTGGGGGAATGTAAATTCATTTTACATTTCTTGCATCTTTCTATGTATACGGTACCTAATCATACCACTATTTGTTGACCATAGGAAAGTTAAACATCACTGTAACATTCGTATACACAAAGATACTTGCTATTATATCAATTAAAATTTATTCTCATCTTATTTACCTTATCTTCAGTTTGAAAGTGTTGAATAACGTCAAAAATCGTACGATTTTATGCTTTACACGTGACATATACAAATAAGTTAACAGCTAACATACATTTTTCATCGCTAAAGCTTGAATCCACGCATAATTTCTTATTCTCTTTATTTTAATATTGACTTTGACTAGTTTTATCGTGTGATTTATTCATACGAAATGCTCATCTAATGAAAACACTAAATGTTATTTATTTTTTTAGTAAACACGTTGATTTAGAAAATATCAAGTCAAAGGTGCCTATAACCCGAGAAAAATCAGTGTTCTTAAGACTACATTTCACGTGAGATGTTAATAGTGAAGTTGTATCTCAATATCTGAGAAGAATCATCTAAATGACTTTCAACTCAGCTAGGTTATGCCATTCATTGACCAGCTAGTCATTACTTAGTACGCTAAACAAATAAAAACTGCCTATTTTTGACTCTTCTGTATCTGTTTGCCAGTTTTACTGCTTTAAATGAGGAGCTGGTTAGGCAAACTCACTGTCGTGTCTCTGAAAACTACTAATCTTGTTTAGGCAAAGGATCAGATAAAGTAATAAGTAACTCCATACCAGCTCACCGGGTCTATACAAGACATCAAGTCGATATTAACTCAGCTTTTAAATTAATTTATTGTATTTCACTCAACCTTCAGCATGCTGTAAGAGTTTGACTTTTGCAAACAACACAGGCAATCGGAATTTGCCTGAACGAACAAAATTTGTAGGTTCAAAAGAAACTCATACAGTTCCTGTCTTTAAAGTGGCCATCCACACTTTGCTCTATCATTATAACTATCATTTGACTTGTTAATTTTTTTGAAAAAATTTCATTATGATCATGGTTTCAGTTAATTCAAGTAACATAATCGTATCCTGTCTTTCTTAAGAAATTCACTCATCTACACTTTTTAGCCATCACTGTTTCACAATGTATTGATTACGTAACGGTTTGTTGATAACCTCTACAAACTAACTGATTTCGAATTCCATAATCACGGAATATACACATTGTGTCAAAGGAGTTATTAAGAAGACATACCATACTTTCATATCCGAACTAGCTGTTCATTTTGTCATTTTACTATTTCTACATATTTAATCCCTGATTGCATAAACAATTATTCATCACATTAGTTTTTTTTATCCAAACACCCTGTCCGTTTTGTTATTTCTACATTTCTAACCCCCATTTGCTTAATGTCAATCTTCTCTGTAATTATGATGCTACTTTATTTGAGTTTTATGCGTCCCCCTGTTTATTATGGCATTTTAATTCCTAATTTTAATTTTTATTAATTTAACCCTTAACTGGAAATTATTCTGGAACTTTCCCATCCATATGATATAAATACACGAATGTTCAGCCTAGATGATGACTTCGTCGAAAAGAAGATTTTCTTCGCTGCAACAATCTTCTGAATAATTCCATAATACCCCCTCC
Source organism: Trichobilharzia regenti (assembly GCA_944472135.2). NCBI lineage: Eukaryota > Metazoa > Platyhelminthes > Trematoda > Strigeidida > Schistosomatidae > Trichobilharzia > Trichobilharzia regenti. The sequence goes on from OX235262.1 coordinate 157,400,622, forward strand.
ATACACCACAGAAGTGAAAAAATGTTTAACTGACGTATCACCTCATGATTGGTATAGTCTTAATGTAAAACTATATTATTGTTATTATTATTGAAAATGAACACATTTCTTTGCTCAGGTTGTTGTTTTTTAGATATATTATTGTTTAACTAGGATGCTTATTAAAGACAAAGAATACTCCTACACAATAAAAAAATCTTGCATATTAAGAACCAGGAAAACTCTACATGGATGTTACTCTTTGGAGAATGTTCAGAATCTTAGGGACATGCTCAAAGACACAAGGTGGGACCTGTTTAATGAAGACTCTCTTGATGACACAATCCCTAATATTACATGTTATCTCAAATTTTGTCTTGACACTTGTTGTCCCAGAGAAACGTTCTTTATCAGATGTGACCATTTCTCCTCCCTCAACTTAAAAGGCTTCGCAGACAAAAAGAAAAGCTATATAAAATGAAGGATAGTACTGGTTTGAAAAGAATTAATGTAATAATTAATTGTAATCGTAGTATTAGTATTTCGAGATGACCGAATTACAAGAATCCAACAAAAACACAGAGAGGGTGGAATTCAGGAATTTGTATTTAACGGAATTATACTGCAATTCATATAAGAAATATTAACAATCAACAGTAAGTATTTGAAGAATACAGAGATAGAAATAGTCAATCACCACACACACTACCACACATCGAACGTCTCCTTGCGTATTTATACTGGTATCGCAGTTTGCTTGCCAGTCTCTGCGATCTTCCAACTGATTGTGTGATATTATTTCCATCAGTATTATCTGGACTTATTTCTGAATTATCTACAAAATCAGGATTAGTAGCGGAATCATTAAAATAATAATTGGAACGACCTACTTCATTTATTGTCACTTTGTCCAGGTGTCTGTTATGAACTGAGTGATCTTTGATGTCTAATATCTTCACCACTCGATTTCCCATTTTTTGTAGTATAATTCCAATGGAAGGTCTATAGTCTTTCCCTTTGTAATAATGTACATCAGAAGTCGTGGACATCAGATGCTTTCTGAGAATTCGAGATTTGAAAAGTTTTGCAGGACTTTCATGAGTACTTGTATGCTCCGCATTGCGATATTGAAGTAAGAAGTTATCCACACATCTCTCTAGCTCATCAAAATTTTGAGGCCTCATTGATGCTATAGCACTCTAATGTTTGTACAAAATTTTTTGCCAACCCGATTGACTGAGGATGACGTGGTGCTGTGTACAAATGACGACAACCTATTTGTTTGAGCCAATCATTGAAGTTCTCCGTAAAATGAGTACCATTGTCAGTAACTAAGACATCTGGAATTCCTTCTCGACTAAAAATCTTTCTCAACGCTCTGTGAGTGAATTTGGCATTAGGACTATCTGTAATGATGACTTCTGGCCATCTAGAATAAGAATCCACAATAACTAAAGCATAATATGAATTTAAGAATGGACCACAGTAATCTGCATGAATACGCTGCCAAACCTCACAAGATGCAGGCCACGGTGTCCACGATGACTTCCCATAGGACATTTTATGTAAACAGCTAGAACAGCTCTTTGATCTTTTGTTAATGTCAGCATCAATTTCCGGCCACCAGCATGTTAGGCGTGCTAATTATTATTATTATTGTATCCTTTAGTTCCTAGAGGAACATAGGGCTTCAGCTGCGCACCTCCATTGCCTTCGGTTTTCTGACAACTTTTTCACCCTGCTCCAGGTCTGTCCACATGCTTTCATCTCCTCCTCGCATGATCTCCTCCAAGTCACCCTTGGACGACCAACTCGCCGCCTCCCTTTCGGGTTCCATTCGAGGGCTTGTCTAGTGATGTCACTTGATGGTTTCCTCAGCGTATGGCCAATCCATCTCCATTTCTTTCTGCCTATTTGTTTCACAATCGGTTCCTGATTGGTTCGCTCCCAGAGATCCCTGTTGCTGATCTTTTCTGGCCATCTGATCTTGAGTATTGAGCGGAGACAGCTGTTAATGAAGGTTTGAAGTTTGTTTGAGATGCTCTTTATGACTCGCCAAGTCTCTGATCCGTATAGTAGCACTGACTTCACATTGGAGTTGAAAATCCGGATCTTATTTTTGATGCTGAGTGCTGTTGACCTCCACACAGATTTGAGAGTAATGAAAGCTTGTCTTGCTTTTCCGATTCTGGCTTTGATGTCCTCGTCAGTTCCGCCTGTAGTTGAGACGATGCTTCCCAGGTAGGTGAAGGAGGTTGTTTCTTTCAGGTTCTTCCCATTTATGCTGATTGTTGTCTGTTGTTGTTGCTGTTGATGTTGGCTAGGAATCTTCATTATCTCTGTTTTATCTATGTTCACGTGAAGTCCTATCTTTGATGCTTCTTCTGCCAACTTGTTACTTTTCACTTGCATATCTTCCAGTTTATGGGAAATCAGACATATATCATCGGCGAAATCCAGATCCTCCAAGTCTTTTGTGTCAGTCCATTTTATGCCTGTTCCCTCGTTGGTTGCCGTTGTCTGTCGCATTATCCAATCAATTGCAATCAGGAAGATCATTGGTGATAGTAGACAGCCTTGCCTCACTCCCGTCCTCACTTCGAAGGCTTCCGTAAGTTTCCCGTTGTGGATTACTTGGCATGCAGCATTGTCGTATAACTGTTGGATGAGATGTATAATTGTCGATGGGACCCCGTAGTAGCGAAGTAGTTTCCAAATGACCTCTCGATCGACGCTGTCGAAGGCCTTTTCAAAGTCGATGAAGTTGAGATAGAGAGGTGACTGCCATTCCAAGCTTTGTTCAATGATGATCCGTAGAGTGGCGATTTGATCAATACATGATTTGTTTCTCCTGAATCCAGCCTGTTCCGGACGAAGTTTTTCATCTAGGGCTTGTTTGATTCTCTCCAGGATGATGCGACTTAGTATCTTGCTTGGAATGGACAGAAGCATAATTCCACGCCAGTTTTTACATTGACTTAAGTCTCCTTTCTTTGGAAGTTTGAATAAGTAACTGTTCTTCCAATCCTCGGGTACTTTGCCCTCTTTCCACACCTTCTCCAGCAGTGGTGTCATCAAGTCCGCTGTTGTCTCTGGGTCTATTTTCAAAGCTTCTGCTGGGATTCCATCTGGTCCCGGTGTTTTCCCAGCTTTAAGCATCTTGATTGCATTCAGGACTTCTGATTTCGTCGGAGGGTCAGTGTTCACTGGTAGTTCTGCTTCCGTTGTTGGTATTGTTGGGCGCGTTGTAGGTGGCGGACGATTTAGAAGTCTTTTGAAGTGTTCAGCCCAGTGCTTTCTCTGTTCCACCTCTTTGGTGATTGACTTTCCATTGTCGTCCTTTATTGGCTTAATCTGTGTCGAACGTTTGCCCGAAAGGTTCCTAGTTGTTTGGTAGAGTGTGGCGAGGTCTCCTTTGCCTGCAGCTTGTTCTGCTTCGTTTGCCATGGTTTCATAATATTTTCTTTTGTCTTCCCTGGCACTCCTCTTCACTCTTTTGTTCAGTGTATTGTAGCTTGCATTCAGCTCCTGTTTTTGTTGCTCGTCAGTGCACTGGATAATCTTTTGTTTCACTATCCTTCTCTCTTCTATTAGTTTCCAAGTGTCCGTAGTGAGCCACTGTTTGTCCTGTCTCTTTTTTCTGCCTAGAATTTCTATGCAGGTTTGGCTCCACACCGTTTTCAAGTTGTTCCAGTGCTTTTCGACGCTAATGATTTCATCTTATCAGCTCCTAGATAAGCAGAATGTAGATCATCCAAAATCGCAGATCTTAATGTTGGAGGAATAATAATTCTGTCATTCAGACATAGAAATCCTTCAGGATGGACTGAAATCTCATCTCTTCGCTTATAAAAGTCTGGAAATCTTCGCTTACACTGAACATTCCAACCTCTTTTTGTTGCATTTATAACGCATCCGTAATATTTCCGAGCATCATTTATAAGTCGAACTCGATCCACCGGTAACGGCTGGACTAATAAGCAATCTGTATCATTAGCAACATTTTCAAATAATGAATAAGGAGATAAGAAGTCTGCATGAGGTATATCCTTTGCCGATGTATGTTCAATAGTGTAATCATATGCACTTAGTTCTAAACTCCATCTTTGAACCATAGCAGCAGATAATTTATTCAAAGATTTTTCTGGATTGTAAATGAATTTCAAAGCTTGATGATCAGTGACTATGTGAAACTTAGTACCAAAGAGATACTTGTGCAAGCGTCTTATTGCCCATACAACTGCTAGAGCTTCTTTCTGGGTTTGTGAGTACCCTTGTTCACTCTTACTTAGACGTCTTGAAATACAAATAACAGGTTGTTCATTTTGCTCAAGTACTGCAGCTATACCCATAGTAGAAGCATCTGTAGTGAGAACAGACTTATCTTTCGACAAAAAAGGTCTTAGGAAAGCTTGTTTATTAAGAAACTCCAAAGTTTTTCGCAAGATATTCTCATGTTGTTGTTCCCACTTAAACTGTTTACTGGAGACAATCTCAAAAAGTGGAGATAACCGTTGAGTGAAGTTGGGAATGAATCTGGAGTAAAACTGAAGAGTACCTATCCATGATCTCAACGATGACATATTATCAGGTGACGGTGCTTGAATTAGAGGTGCCAAACGACTAGCATCAGGTCTGAAACCTTCGGAGTCTACTGTGTATCCCAAGCATGATACAGACGACAAAGTGAAATGACATTTAGATGGATTAACAAGAACATTATTCTCACATAAACGTCTGAACAGTTTTAAAAGACGTTCATTATGCAATTCGATATTAGGACCATGAACTATAATGTCGTCTTGGTATGACTCAACACCATCTAATCCATCTATCATCTGATTTATTACATTTTGAAATATTGCGGGTGAAACCTTTAAACCAAAAGGCAAGAACTTATACTTGAACAATCCAAATGGAGTATTAATGGTTGTTAATGCACTAGACGCCTCATCAAGAGGAATTTGCAAATAGGCATCACTCACTGAGAAATGCAGGTACATCCAGCTGACGAGTCCCAAACAAGGACGAAATGCGCATCCTGGATTCCACTGCTAGTCACCATCCACCAATTAGGCTCTTTTAGATCTATTTTGGAAAAGTATCTTGAGCCATGTAGCTTGTAGAGAATGTCTTCAATTTCTAGAGTAGTGCAACTTTGCTGTAGTAGATGACTATTGAGTGTAAGGCGGTAGTCACCACAAATTCTAGGTGTTTTTCCATCAGCCTTTAGTGGCGTAACAATAGGAGTAGCCCAATTTGAAGACTCAACTGGCATAAGTATGCCTTGCTCAACCAACTTGTCTAACTCTTTCTTAACTGCATCTCGCAATCCATATGGAATTAATCGGCGTTTCAGGAAGATAGGATCACCCTCTATTTCAAGATGGATGGGCTGAATCTTCATACCGCCTACACTCTCTGAACATTGGAGAAGTAATTCTCTTAACAAAGATTCATCAAACAACTCAGTACAAAGTGAGATTTCGACATTTAACAATCTAACGGCTTTTAATCCCAATAAAGATGGACCATATTCACTAACAAGAATGGGAATATTTACAGAATTACCACTGTCTAATTTCAAAGAAATGTTAGTAGCACCGATAAGAGGTAATTTATGACCAGTTATGCCTGTAATTGAACTAGTAGTAGGGTCTATCTGAACATTCTTACAAATCGATTGTAACTCTTTCTTAGAAATTATAGATTCAGTACTCCCAGTATCAATTATAAAACAATGGGACTTGCCTGAACTTGTAGTGAAGGTTTTCATTAGATGAGATTGAGTATTTTGAAAGGTTGAAAGACACATTGACTCCATTTTACTAGACAGATTGGGAGAATTATAAGAATGTTGAGTAACATAAGTATTCGAACTTCTGCAAACAGTCTTGATGTGTCCAACTTTACCACATTTATGGCACTTAGCACCCCGAAAACGGCAAGTGCTTCGTAGATGTAACTTTCCACAGGAAAAACACGGTTTAATGTTTTTGATCTCTCGCTGCATTCTATTACCTGTGGACGACAATTTGGATTGGTTTCCATGATCACTTGTATTTTCGACTTTCGACAACATGACATCAGATACTGACGTAGTGAGAGCAGAGTATTCACTGTTGACATCTTCATATGTAATACATAAATCTTTAGCAGTTTGAAAGGTACAAGAAGGAATCTGAATTAACTCTTTCTCTAACTTAGGAATATTGATTCCAGCAATTAGACGATCACGTAGTTGAGTATGCAGCTGATCTCCAAAATTACACTTTGAAGCTTGTATTTGGAGTTGCAGAATAAAGTGTCTAATCCTCTGGTTGGGAGCACGAACCAGTTTATGGAATTGAGCCCTCTCTCTGGTCTCAAATGTAGTTACATGAAAGTGATTTATCAGAAGTTCACGAATCTTGACATATGACAGAGAAATAGGTTTATCTGGAAATGACAGAGTCTTTACTAGGCTATATGCATCTAGCCCAATAGCAGTGATGAAATGTGCCGGTATTTTGTCATCCCGAACATTCTATGAAATGCACCACGCATCGAAGCATTCCAAATAATCAGCAACCTCCCGCGGAGTAGCATTTACAGGAAATTTTCCAAGGTTATTTAGTTCCATCGCGACGCCAATTTGTTGTAATTAATTGTAGTCGTAGTATTAGTATTTCGAGATGACCGAATTACAAGAATCCAACAAAAACACAGAGAGGGTGGAATTCAGGAATTTGTATTTAACGGAATTATACTGCAATTCATATAAGAAATATTAACAATCAACAGTAAGTATTTGAAGAATACAGAGATAGAAATAGTCAATCGCCACAATTAACATCCTGATAAAATCTGAAATGCACAGGTTTAATTCAATTTACAACCAAAAGTTTATATCCTGCAAAAATGCGTCTAATATATGGAAACTTTTCAAAGGAATTACTGGTGGTAAGCAGATGAATACTATTCCTTATTCCTTTGATGTTCTCACACTAAACAAATCTTTCATATATTCTCCCACAAATGCCAAACTTTCTAGTGTTACAAGTGTTAATTAAGCCTGCTCCCCTGGTTTCAATACAAATGATGTTCAAAAATGTCTCCAGTCCCTGAACCCTTCTTGTAGCCTGCGCCCAGACAGTTTGCCTTGTGTTATTCTTAAAAAATGTGCAGACATCCTGTGTTTCCATCCCATGGACATATTTAACGAATCTTTTTCCAGAATAGGTCGTGGCAGCCGTTTGGAAGGACATCAAAATTGTACCTGTCCCTAAGTCGTCTACTGTAACATGTTTTAAATTTAGACCTATTGCTATTACCTCCCCTTTTCTAAACGCTATGGAAAAGTTACTCTTACTTAACCTTCAACCTTCACTTAAAGCCTCTAACGATCCCAAACAATTCGCTTATAAACACAGTAGAAGTACTTTAGATGCAGTTGCAGTCTTGTACTATAACATTGTCTAAAGCTTAGACAAGGGGGCTAAATTTGTTCGCTGCACCTTCCTAGATTACACATCTGCTTTCGACTCAGTACCTAGGGACATCTTGTTAAACAAGCTTGCTAAATTCAAACTGACTGTTATTTCTCAGGAAGAAAGCAGTACACTGTGTGTCAGGGAAAGTCGTTCACTTCGTTGCTTACTGAGACTGGTGTCATTCAAGGAGCTGTCCTTTCTCCTTTTCTGTTTTCTTTCTTCTTGCATGATTTGCCTCATTCTGATGAAATGAACTTCGTTAAGTATGCCGACGATCTAACTATTTCAACGTCTGTTAACTCCCGGCTTGACTGTGCTAAGGTAAATAGCTTTCTATCAGGAATTACCAAATGGTCTTCGTGTAATGGCCTTAAACTAAATCCTTCCTAATGTCAGACTGTCAATTTCAGTTTCTGATGCAAACGAAAGTCAAATGAAACCGTTGGTTCCTATGGCCCTTGCAAAATTGATGATATAGAAATCGAGTCTGAAGTTAAACATCTTGGATTAATTCTTTCTTCTGACCTATCCTGATCTTCCAATGTCTTAGCGATTTCTAAAAGAATATTTCGTCTGACTTTTTACATTAAGAAGCTGAGGCACTCAGGCATAACCCAACCACTCCTCTTACAGTTTGTCAACTCGTGTATTTTACCTATTCTTCTTTACTGTTCACCCTTGCTTATTCTTTCCTGGATTACTTAAAAAAGACTATGTCATACTTCGTAGAACTCTGAAGACTGTCAGTCAATAGGGTGAGTGGTATCCCACTGGGCCATATTGTTGACATTTTCATTGATAGGCATTTGATGTCATGCAACAAATTTGCTAAAGGAATTTTGTCAGACTCTGGGCAGCCACTCTACTCGCAGCTCCAACCTTATGTCTCCTCAGATAAAACAAGAAGTCTTTTCAGAAGACTTTATACACGTACGTCTAAGTATAAAAATTTCACTATACCATATTTAGCACGTACTTTATGCGACAAAAATGGTGTCAGGCATGAACTAAGTAGCCTTCTTTGCACTACTAAATAAACCATTTCTTCCCCCACCCTTACAGTACCAAACTTGATTGTTATTGTATTTCTTATATTTATAATCCTATCAATTTTTTGTTTTTATTTATTTATTTTTCATAATTGTGACCATCGTTTAAGCTGTGTTACCACTGTTAATCTTGTATTTCCCCTCATTATACTACATCAACAGAACATTAGATTCAATACTCTATAGTAACATGCTAAAATTTTCTAACTGAATCGATAATACTGTTTGAAGCAAACGCACTGTTATTATCATTATTATAACTATTATTATTATTATTACTGATATTATTAATATTTAATGATCTCAATTCGTGTTTAGAATATTTCTGACTTTATATCGTAAGCGTGGACAAATTCCTCTGGTTACTTTTGTTCTAATTTTTAATTTATTTATATTTTGAGTAAATCAGATGCAATATTGTGACAAATGCTGAGAATTCCATTCTGTATTACAGGTACTGTTTTTGAAATAAAGTAAATCACTATTATTATTAGACTTAATTTCTCCTTCATTCCTTGCGTTCCAAGTGGAACACAGGGCAGTAATGCCTTTTATGCGGTGGACTTGTTAGCCTCCCTCTCAAGCTTTCCAGTTTTCTGAGCTTACTACCGAGTAGCAAACTAAGCAAGGTTTAAAAATTCATCGACCGGGAATCGAACCCAGACCATGTGCACGGCTGGCAAACATTCTACAACTGAACCGTCGATGAGTTAAATGATTAAATTTAATGATCAGTCATTCAATTCCGATCTATATATTCGAATTTAGGTTACTTAGGTAAATCTTTTAGTAAAATTATTGATTAAAGAGGATTAGTCTGCTCACAGAAAATTACATTTAGAAACGATCACAAGCTATAGATAAATCACCTACTTAAAGATATTATATGTTGTAGGAAAAACTATGCATAAAATGCGATTATTATTATTATTATTATTATTCCATCCATAATTCGTTATGCGTTTCTGATTTTAACCAGCTGTCAGGACGGATTACCACACTGGTTACCATGAAATGTGGAATTCCCCTGTGGCTATTTCCAACACTAAATCAAGCAGACAAAACACTAGAAAGGAATTCCACAATGAACAGATAATCTGCTCCAAACCAACAGATTTCACTAGGATCTACGGTAAAAATAAAAAAGATAAAAGATATTTAAGAGTCTGAAACACTTTATGAATGTCTACACCATATTGTTTATAAAATAAGACTTCAGATAAATCATCAAAGAGTTTTTGAAACCTTAAGGAGGTTGCATAAAGATACAAGATAATTCAATAGTTCTGAAAATCCTTTCCCATTGAAAATAATCTTATAACGTTGATAGGATAGGAAAATCATTACCTGACGATTTTATTTAATAAGGAGTTACGTCAACTAAAATGCTATATATGTGTTTTTTTAGTTATCTTTTTCACTTTTGGATGTGTTCGTCTGTACCTTATTCTGTTGTGTCCAGTTTCATTCCAGTTCTGGTTACTTCTAAAGTCAACATAAACTTCGGCACAGTTGTGTTGGTTGCCATGTTACTGAGTTTCACCACTGGCACACACACACTTAAATAGTTTTCAGGTACATCTTACTGGAAAGCACCAATAAACACGAAGCTTAGATCCAAGTCATTTTCATCTGTTGACTTCTTCAATCCAAAAGAGAAAATCACAGTGAAGAAAATTGCAGTCTTGTACACTGGAGAACACAGTACGCACTACGACAACACATTTTTGTTAACACTTAGGAGTAAACAGATTCACAAGTGAACATTTCATGACAGTTTCAACTTTGGCTATAAATTATATTGAAACTGGAATATTCTTTATCAAAGTTTGCAGGGACTAGTTACTCTGAAGTAGATTTAATTATATCCTAGTTATTACATTGCAGAATTCACTATTTGAAATATTCAAAATGTCTAAGGAAAGTTGTAGGAAATTGACTTCTGGTATGACACTGAAATAATTTTTACTCAAATAAACAAAAAGTATGTATCAAGCCTGATCATGAATTGACTTCAGTTGGAGAATCATTCAAAACCACAGAGTACTGAACGGCTATTTCGTTCTTCTTCAGAAGTCTTCAGCAGTACTCACTCATAACTGCACTAAAGGTCTGAACCTAGAGCTTCAGACTACAAGGCTATCTCACCTAACAGTTAGGCACTGAGACGAAATCCAGTGACGCGTCACTTCTAACTTGTGCCATCTAATGCCATACTCGCCAATGTCACCAGCGAGTATCTATCCTCAAATCCAACATGGCGAAGGCCGTTGGTCTCGACTACCAACTAGAACTTCACACAAACCAACACTTGGGAATGTATACACTTGAAGAGAAATCAAACAACTTCAATGATAGTTTTTCTTCATCAGGATGTCGACTACATAACTGAGTACCCTGTGAAGAGTCTTAAATCACTTTTACTCATATTCTTTATAGTTTAACTAATATTATGTGATTTAATCTCATATATGCTACACACTGTTTACACGCCAAAAAAATGTGTGCAACAAGACATGCGAAGTATTTTGGAACTCATTACATGTTAATTTCCGTGTAATTCTTTGAATTCGATGTCAATCAGCCTAAGACAAACTGTTAATCTGAACGATACTGAGTGAAAACATTTTTTCAAAATTTTGGTCAATGGTGATCAGCAGTGGAATCGAGATAACTGACTTCATACTCCTTGGGACTTGTCATCTGGATGTACTGGCGACCTCCAGTGAGCGATGCTATTCTTAACCCGTTGTTTGAGAAGCCAAAGCGTTATCCACCAGGGCCACAGCAGCCATCTCTTGCGCAACAATAAAGACCATCTTTATAGTGACTGGGGATAATAAAAATAACCTTAACTTATATCACGAATCGACATCAATTAGACAGTCATTGCAAACCAGAGGATGATGGATGGTTGTTTCGTCCCAATTTGGGACTCTTTCGATAAAAAACAGTTAATACAAATCCTTAAGTTATTGATTATATCTATCTACTTTCTGAAGACAGAAACTTGCACAAATAATAACAATGTTAGCAGAAAGAATTCATTTTTAATGATACAAATGCAATACAGTTAAGATTTGCCCTGTTCAAATTATTTACCGATAGTAATTAGTGCTTTCAATTATTTTACACTGGAGAGGTTTAGTTTATTGACTTGAAGTATTAAGATAGTTTCTGTATTAGTAAACTTTCTTTTTCTTTTTTCTGTTTGTCTAAGCGACTGGAGTACACCTACACCCGCTTCGATTTGTGTACACGCAATAATATTAAGTATAAATAAACAGTGGAATCATGCTATAATATAAGACAAAATAAATATTTGTAGAATGAAGAGAATATTCCACTTGAAAATTATATATAACTAGCAAAACATCAACCATTTTTTCCTTGATCACGTAGAATTCATACTTCGTCATAGGAAGGTAAACATACCAGAAATAGAATTTGAAAAGTATGACCCATAAGACCAAGACGAAGTGGCTGGAGAATATCATGCTAAACCTACAATCTGACGGTTGTATGCTGAATTTTTATCAGCTGGGCCATGGATTCACGCTGCCAGAGAGTTCTAGAATGAGAATGTAACATCTGTCTGATGACTCTAGAAATGTTATCACACTTCGTTTTGAGATCAGCTTTTGAAACGTCAATAATAAAAACAAGTGAAATTGCATTGACAAAAGAGAGATTTTATTTTCTTAATGTGTAAAACTGAACACCTGGTCTGCTAATTGCGACAGTCCAAGGAAAATGAATTCAGACGAAGAAAATTGTTCAAGTAACATAGTGTTCATATTATACAGGAGTTCCAATTCGAACTAATGGAGTCCTCTTCAGTCTGTTAAAACTCAGTAAGTAAGTAAATTTTGTGGTTGTTTTAAGGGCTGTCTTAATAAATCATATTTTACCAATTCAAATTTTATCTTTAATCATGTACTATCCTTTCGAATAAGAAAATTATTATTAATGCAGTTAATGATATTATAGAACTAGTAGTACATCTAATGTCTAATGTCACATAAACTTCAAGAAGTTAGCAGCAGAAGCAGAGAAGACAAGATTTCAAGTAAATATAGAGGAAACAGAGGTGAAGGTAACCGGCAAATCAACAACCACCAATAACAACAGCAACAAGCACTAATCACCATCAGTGAGAAACATGTGAAAGAGATCACCTATTTCGCTTATCTAGGTAACCTCATTTCAATTACATGTGGGAGCAGGGATGAGGACATCGAAGCCAGTTAAACAAACCTTCATTACTCTAAAATCTTTTTGGAAATCTGCTGCACTCAGCATAAAGATCGAAATTCGGATCTTCAACATCAGTGTCAAAGTAGTTCTTCTACATGGTTCACTAAAAGCACTTCCAGTAGGCTACTGAAGACATTTTCATCAACACAGTTGATTTCTGTCCTTACTGAATATCGAATGGTCAGACAGAAAGGACAAGCAACAGGGAACTCTGGGAAGGAATCAACCAAGAACCTATTGCCTAACAAGTGTGCCGAGGGATATGAAGATGGGTTGGAGACACACAGAAAAGTCAATGACATTACGTGCCAGTCAGGTTATCGAATAGAACCCAAATGGCAGATGATAAGTTGACCTTTGGTTCTAGAGTGACATGGAGGAGACCATGTGAAGATGAGATGAGACGTTATAGGCAATCATGAAGTCAGCTAAAGAGGAATATAGAGAGCGGTGGAATGGAGATGTGCTGTTGAAGCTATATGTTCCACTCGGAACCCCAAGAGAATAAGAATAAAGGGGTACATTCCACAAATTCCCATTTGAGGGCTTGACTTCCATCAAAGTTAAAATCACGAAAGAAAATTACACTAGTAGTACACAAGTTTTTTTCAATTACATTTTTCATTTATTAGAAATATGAAAACTTACAAAAAATTTTAAATTTTCACCCCACAAACTTAACATTTTAATATCTAATTTTATTTACCCTTCGTTTCGTTAACTTTCACTCCCTATGATTTAAAGGGGAATCATGGCATAAAACAGTGGGACATACCTGACACATTTTTCTTCAACTTTAATAACATTACTTCACAGTTTGAGCCAGCCTTGAGGTGTACATAAATAATAATCATACAATGGAAATGGCTAAACCCTATTGAAATTGGTAGTGTTTTCAAATATCTTACGCTGTATCTTCAAAACCACTGCTCTTTTGCGTTCGGGAGTAAAAGACAAACTACCTGATTTCGCCTCTTCCATGTGTATCTACCAATTTAACTGCTCCTGTGGAGTCAGTTACATAGGCCGTACAATTAGGAGTGTTTCTCGTCGAATTTCCGAACATCACCCTGTGTGGTTAAGTTAAAGGACAAACAAAATCTATTTGCAGTGCTATTCTATCTCATCTTGTGGATACAGAACACAAAAGTGATATTGACCAGGTTTTCAAGGCTATTTACCACATACTAACAAACCTTAAATTATCCTTTAGAGTTCGTCTACTACATAATATTTGCTGAGGCCCTTGGGATCCACATTAAGAAGCCTAATTTACCTTGGCCATCTAGGGTCGAATGATCTTCAATTTTTGTAGAAATTTCCCTAATTTTAGTGGATATTCTATTTGCTATTATGTTATTTATTATTATTATTTAAGCATCTTTAATGAATTGTAATTCCATTGATCTTATTTAACGAATGGATATTATTTACAAAACACTAATATTGATATTGACTACTAATCTAGAATATTCTATGTATATAAACATACATATAATTGTAGAGCCAGAAGAGGAATTTATCCAAAAGGATATTCTTTGCTCGATTATTTTGTGTTTTCAGATATTGCTAATCTGTTTTTCTACTAATGAAGCCTCTGACTTGGTCTAACTTTACTTCTCTCATTAAACATAAACATTCATCGGTGTAATTTCACGTAACATCAAGATTTATGCTGTTATTGAATATTGCTTGTAACCAGCACTGAGCATAATATTTACCATCCGATGAAACTTATGAGAGTGGATTTAATTGCATTGTAAATATGAATTACATATGTACCAGACTGACAGAATTATTCACTTATGAATATGTCTAAAGGGAAATGAAAACGCCCTATCACTGTCAGTGTAAACATATGTTACGAAATGTAGGACGAGTAACGAAGGGAGAGACATTTTATCCAAAATTGTAATATTAATCTGTTCATAATATCTTCGATTTTCAAATGTGAGCAGCAAAACATCTTTTCCCCATCACTGATTAGTCTTTTACTGGTAAATAATTCCACAAATTTACTAGCTTCTAGCTTTCACCACTCAACATCAGGTTTTCGCCCTCATTGTTTAATTCGATTGGTTAGATTTATGGTACGCCAAGAATCATCCAGACCATATGGCACACTGTTATATTAAGTTCAGTTGTTCCCGCATTCACCCTAGTTAGCTAAATAGATATCTCAACAAAGAAAGAAGAAACATTGACGCAGAATAATCTGGATCCATTTTATTTCCTTGGTTCTCATCAGCTGCTCACAACATTTGTCCATTAACAAGCATATTGTCAGAGCGTCATAGTGGAATAAGGCGTTTGCGATTTACAGGGTGTCTAAAGTGCTACGACATGTATATCTTGTAAGAGAGAAGTTTCTTAAAAAAATTAACTAACAGTTGTGTTGTTGGGGTGGTAACAAACGACAATTAGTAATAGTTATGTAATTAGATAATAGATCAAAATTTTAAATTTTCGGTGCACATGAGGTCATATGAGAAGGTGATGATGTAATAAAGTGAGCAGAACTCAGAAGATCAAGAAAAATTATCTCTTAAGAGAGTCAAGCGAAAAAGAAAAGGGGGTGGATAGATAAGCTAACAAAATTAACAGAATTGGAAAACAAAAAGTTAGTAAAAAGTGAGTCACCAGGGTAATTGAAGTCAAACAACGGATTATTTTTGGACACATAAGTCAGGCTTCAATCGTTTTATTGCTATAGCTTTAGCAAACCTGAAAAGACTTGAGATACTTTGTCTGTTAATTATTTTGAATGATTCCACCATATTTACTCGGTGTCCTGTGTCAATGAGGTGTTTGGCGATTGAAGAGCTTAGACAATTCGGTCCCTTTAACCGCAGGCTCCTTGGTACATGTTCGCAGAGTCTGACGTAGGCCCTCCTCTCTGTTCTTCTGATGTAACTGCTGCTTCAGATACATGTGAATTGGTATACACAGTTGGGGGTAACATGTGAGGGGTACTTGTCAATCTTTGACTGCACCAATGAAGAGGTTGTTCGGGATAGAGAGATTAATAACGCTGCAGGATACGCCCTAGACAGGGTTGCGCTTAATTTTTTATTTACCATTCACATAATGTCGTCACCCTTGTAATCGAATTCGATGAAAATAGGCTTCTTACTGACTGTAGTTGTATCAAGCTTCTTGAGTTCATTCTTGCCATATTTGTTAATGAAACCTTGTGAGTAACCATTTTCTTTCAAGCATTTTTCAAGAAGCATTAGTTCACTGTCTAGTTTGTTTGGTGAACATATTCTCTTTCGTTCGTTTGTATCTCACTGGGCAAAAGCTGTTGAAATTCAAGTAAAGACACCTCCATGTGTCTTTACGATATACAGATCTTTCGATTGTCCCGTCATATTTTCTCTCCAACTTTACGTCCAGAAAATGGAATTTTTCATCATCTTCATGCTCCATCGTGAAAGTGATGTTTTCGTGTACATTGTTGAAAAAGTCTAATAGAGACAAAGCGTGACTCAAATCATTGCATATAATGAATGTGTCATCAACGTATCTGTAGTAGGCTGTTGTTTCACCAATCGCACACTTGAGCTTTGTCTGTTCCAGACTGGCCATAAAGATATCAGATAATATCGGGCCCAGTTGACTGCCCATTGCCATACCATCAACCTGGCGATACATTTTGTTGTCAAACTGGAATTGTATATCAATAATACATAGCACGAGAAGCTGCTTAAATTCCAGTTTTGGTAGAGGAAGAAGATCAGATGATGTCTAATGTCTCATGTAGAGAGATCTGCGTGAATAGAGAAATCATATTGAAGGAAACCATGATTTTGTAATGTACATGGAGTTGATTCACATCTTCAACAAATTGGAACGAGCAGATATCACTGTCTTACGTTTCTTTCTCGGATATATATATATATATATATATATATATATATATATATATATATATATATATATATATATATATGGTATTTCGGACGATTCCAACTACTGTTGTGGTTCCCCTTCCGACTGGTTGTTATTTGGTCATACAGAACAAGTACATCGTGAGTTAGAGGATATATACTTGCATATTTTGAGACCCACCAGTACCCTCCTTCTCCAAAATTTTCAGACTAATGATAAACAACCATCTATTGTTTTACAATTTGAGAAAAACTCTTTAGAACACATCATTTCATGGTTATGCGCACCTTTCATAATATACTTCTGATTGTATTTCTTTTCTGAAAAACAGTACCCTGTAGATAGATTAAATTCTTAGCTGACTACTGATGAATAAAAGCTGAGATTATGTTAACTCATTAAACTGAATTTACTGAATCATAAGATATCATAACTGAATGATAATTCGATTTTAAAAGTGGGGATTATTCATTAGGCTGCATGCATACACTTATTTAAGCATTTATTATTATTATTGCTATTATTATCATTGTTTCCCTTAGTTTCAGACGCATGTCTCCATTGCGTTCGGTTCTCTGACAATGTTTTCACTTGGCTACACGTCTATCCACATGCTTTCATCTCCTCTTCACATGACCTCCTCCACGTCATCCTTGCGCTGACGACCAACTCGCCGCCCCTCCTTCGGGTTCCACTCGAGCGATGGCCTGGCGTGTTATGCCACTTGATGGTTTGTTTTCTCAGAGTATGGAAAATCCACCTCCATTTCTTCCTGTAGATTTGTTGCACAATCGGTCCCTGCTGAGTTAATTTGCCCCCATAGATCCCTACTGCCGATCTTCAGTATTGAGCGAAGACAGGTATTGAAGAAGGTCTGTAGTTTGTTTGAGGCGCTCTTCATGACACTAAAAGTCTCTGATCCATAAAGTAGCACTGATTTCACACTGGAGTTGAAAATCCACATCTTATTTTTCATACTGAATGCTGTTGACCTCCAAATAGACTTGAGAGAAATGAAAGCCCCACTTGCTTTCCCGATTGTCGTTTTGATATACTCTTCAGTTCCGCTTGTATTTCAACCGATGCTTCCTAGGCAGGTAAACAAAGGAGGTTGCTTCTTTCAGACTTTTCTCATTTATGCTGAAAGAAGCAACATAAACATAATTCTAAGATATTTTAAAAACGTTAAAAAAAGAATAGTGGTCACAGTAAATAAAGAATCAGAAGAAATCGGTTTTATGAATCCTAACAATGGTTTAAATAAGTAGTCTGTTCACTGTGAAACCCTAGAGAACTGGGCTTCGTCTAACAAGGAGTGATTAGCTTTTTACTTCAACCAAGAAGTTTTAGATGTAAGACTAATCATCACTGCAGGAAACTGTTAGAAAGAATAAAGATACCCTGTAATAAAGTATAAGTATCATTTTGTAAAGTAAAAGGTTGCCTTGATACTTAGTATTGTTATTATCACTTTTATTATTATTTAAGTTAAGCATCTTGAACATCCAATCACTGAAAATTAATCTGTTTTCATTTATTATTTTCTCAATGGTAAAATTTCAGAAAGACTGTAAAATAAAAAACATCAAAGATAGATTTATGTGAGAGAAAAAAGCACACAGTGCCATGCAGTATTATTTACTGATGATGTTTCGAGCACAATTTATGGTTAATAACCAAATCAGAGTGCGTCAGTGGCACAGTGGTAGAATGCTGACCAGCTGTGCATGTGGGCTGGGGTTAGACCTCCAGCCGACGTACTCCTTTACCTCGCTAAGCCGGTAATAAGACTGGTAAGTAGGGGAGGTTGACCATGAGGCTAGCGAACCCTTCCTATAAAAATAAATACAACTTTATATTCGTCTAGGAATATAAAGGAATAACAATTTTAAAAAATAATAAAAAAATAGTTCAAAGCACTCATATGACTTTCCATCTTTGATCGTATAATTCCATTACTTCGTAACCTTTGATTTTATTGGTAGTAATATTTTCTATATCCCTGGTATTGGCGTTGTGTTATTCCTATTTCAAGATTCAGTCACCAACCTTACCTGTATCGCTTTACAAAATTGTAGCTCCATTCCACTCTTTTGTGTGATTGCGTATTAACGAGTGCACTGTGATTACTAAATTTTTCTCTAAATTATTCATATTCCCGGGGGCAGTCAACCTACACTTAGCTAAATTCCTAAGTTCAGATAGTCTGTCTACCCCCAACCTACTGGTCTGACCTGTTTAGCTGACCCAACAGTCACTAAAAAGTATTTTGTACTTCCATATTAGTTTGATCATTAAATGTATCACACAGTGAAACAGTATTGTATACTGGATGACGTTTCGAACACAATTTATTGTTCATAATCATATCAATTTTTGTATTTTGTAGATTAAATTATTTTATCTAATCAGGTCAGTGGGTACAAAGCTTGTCTCTGAGTGAGTTTGTAGGTTTAAATGACAACCTCCACTTCCTGCTCTCTTGTAAGAATCCAACTTCGGCGGGTTTTAGATGCCCCATCTTTGTATGGTAAAACTGTATATGCCTTAAATTCTTTCTTACTTATGTTATGCTCAATAGTTCCAATCAATAATACTGCATAATCGTGTGATTTTTTCAAATAAATTTACTCTATAATGAGAATATACTCCACCACTGTGCCTATCAAGAAACTCGTCATTAGAGATTTTCGCAAAGTGAAACTGATTTCCGATACAGCATCACTACATAAATAAATTACTAGTAACACTTCCATTTTCATTGAGGAAATTAAACTACATCAGAAAAACTAAGAATAGCGTCTTTTTGTAGTTGTTTATCTCACTTGTTTTGTTATTCCCATTTTTTCTGTCTTGTCTAACTTCCACCCCTTTTCTAAACAATCCAAATACCCTCTATATCTCTAATTGCTGATGGTACTACCTAGAGTGTCGTTAATATATTTAACTAAACTCCACTGGTTAGACAACCCAGCTTACTTCAATATTATTATTGTTCCCTTGGGTTCCTAGTGGAATATACGGCTTCAACTGCACGTCTCCACTTGGTTCTGTCTTCCATCTGCTGTACTTTTCACCTGCATCCATGTTAGTCCATACTGTTTCAACTTCTCCTCACAAAATCTCCTCCATGTCACCCTTGTACATCCCACTCGCCGCCTCCCTTTCGGGTTCCACTCGAGCAATGGCCTGACGCGCGCGCGATGACACCCAGCGGCCTCTTCAGCGAGTGAGTGTCCAATCCATCCCACTTTCTCCCGCATATTTGTTGGTTGGCGATTGCTTCCTGTTTTTTTTTTGTTCCAATAGTTTCTTGTTGGTGATTCTTTCCGGCCCGGACATCTGATCTTCTATATAGAGAGAAGACAGTTAGTTGTTGATAAACGTCTGCAACAGGCTGTTGGAAATATTCTTTGTGACTCGCCCGCCAAGTTTCTGATCCGTATAGAAGAACTGACTTAACGTTTGTATTGAAAATCCGAATTTTGTTGTTGATGCTGGCTGAGTGACGAAGATTTCTAGATTTCAATATAATACTGGTTTATTCTATAAATCACTATATATAGATGTTTATGCAAATGTGAAATTATCTGATATATTCTTAAGCATTTAAACAATCTAACAATACACTGAGTGTTGTCAGTGACAAGCACTGAAACTCATTTTGTTCTAGATAGTTTCCTGTGCTTGAAAACAAAACAAATACTCAAAGGGATGAATAGCTAGCAAAGACAAATTGAAATTATATTAGAAACTGGATTGCGATACAAGTACGAGATGGAATAATAGTTTGTTGGTTTTAATTATCAATTATATATGCGCGTAAAATATACAATCACTGGAGAAAGTAAAACAAAACGTGAAGAAACAACTAAATGACGTGTTGATGTATTTATAATCAACAAATATATAAACAAACAAATGAGGTATACTGAATATAAGTCTGAGGGGTGGGGGAGTGAATAATAACAAATATAATGGCAGAATAAAATGGTCATATAGTAGTGAATAGTAATCGAAGAAGTTTGTCTTTATACACACTTGTAAACATGTACCAGTTTGCCTTCGAAAAGAAATAACCAGATCGATATACAGTGCTATCTTGTCACACTTAATTGATAGTGAAAATGTTATCATAATAAACACTCGTATATCGAATGCAAATAATCTGCCTAAAGGTATAAAATTATATCTCCTAGGCATAGCTTAAGTAATAAGGATCAATAAGGACGAACCTAACTCTCATGCAGTACACAAAAGGGCATTGATCCTTTGTCACTGTGGTCGAACTTGATACAAATCAAACACCTCCCCACGCCCTTACATTTTACTCGCATAATGAATTAACAATCAAAACCATTGGACTATTATTCCATCTTATACTTGAATCCCATTCCAGTTTGTATCTTTACTGCCTATTCGATTCTAATATTCATGGATTTATAACTGTAGAGCCTAAAGAAGAAGAAGCTATTGACAACATTTGTTCGCTCATAATTTTCCCTTGTCTGGAATATATTCTAGGTATATTGAAGCCCTATGTTTCACTAGGAACCCAAGGGAACAATAATAATAATATTGAAATTACTGAAAACAAATGTTGCTCAAGTTTACACTTTAGAATAAGGCAGTCAGGTAAATTTCCAATAAATTCTTTTTTTACCACAGTTTCCCTATCAGAAGAAAAATGAAATGTTCTGATGTAATAAAGACCTAATTGAACGACCCCTATGATTGTGAAATTAATATGTTGCAGATTACTTCTACCAGTTGATCAAAGGATAAGTAACTTTGTGACAACAGAAGATAAGGGCCAGGAAACAGATCATTTATTAAGGAAATCAACACATATTTATAGATTTTCATGTACATATTATAGATTATTGTTTGCAGAAAAACACAGTCTTCTGACTGGATGTTTCTCACTGAAAGTTAACCTTGCATCTCTCTGTGGTTGTTTCTTGAATGTCAGACATGTATATGTTAACTGTATCCGCCTACGGAAAGCCTTTGTTCTCATTTTTCTCACGACCAATATTGGGGACATAAACACTGATGTAAATTACTGTCCACCAATTTAGACTACCAGCCAGCTCTCAACACAACTTGAATCTGTATACATTAGCAGAACTGAGATAGTTTGAATGATGGCTCCATCTAAGTTGTGTTGTTCATTAGTATATAAGAAACTGGTTGTGCTGTTCATGCACTACACTTCACCAATCTCACCAGACGTACTGTGCTTAAATTACTCACTAAGTCAATAAACTACTTGGTTGGCAATTATAATAACAAAACATAATTTAAAAGGACTCAGTTATGCAGAAATGTGTCGTGATGAGCAGCATATTTAACAAGGGCAAAAAGGTGAGGTTATTTTGGGGGGAAATATTTTAGGATTCGTCTGTCTAAAATGGATATAAAACAGACTCTTAGATTTTCATACAACTGGTTCCTTTTATTAGTCTGAATGAAGAAAAAACAGACAAATTTGCAGGATAATGCGAACTGCTTTTACTTCATGGATTCTCTTCAACTTCGCATCTCCTAAATAAATAAATTATATTTTTACGAGTTGGTCACGGATTGATATCAGTTAGAGAACAATTGAAAACCAGCACTGGAGTACTGGACAGCTGTTGTTTCATTCTAGTTTGGGAATCATCGGCAGTACACACCCACCACCAGGGTTAGAACCCAGGACCTTCCGGTTACAAGGCAAGCTAGCTCGTATACTATTCAGCCAGTGAGACCCAATTCAGTGGTCAGCCCATGAATTCTAACTTCTACCAATTCGTGATTTAGCACGACCCTAACCATTGTCATAGACAGGACATCCATCCACACACATGACATCTAATTGGACCTCACTGATCACGACTTCTCACTAGAACTCCAGGAAACTCCGTCCTGCAGCAAGTCACTAGCTTGCCTTGTAACCGGAAGGCCCTAGGTTTGAATCCCAGTGGGTGTGTACTGCCGATGATTCCCAAACTAGGATGAAACAGCTGTCCAGTTCTCCTGTGTTGGTTTTCAATGCTTCTCTAACTGATATCAATCTGTGACCAACTCGTAAAAACATAACTAACCCTTGCAAACCAAACTATAGAAAAATAAATTATATGTTACACAATTTCTGAACATACTTTTGACAATGACTTCAAGTTATGAATAGAAAGAATGAGCAATTTAATCTCAAAGATGATTTAAGTAGACAATTATCCAGTGTTGAAAGAGTATCTATTTGTATATGAATTAGACAAGGGGAGTCGAGCTCAGATTTCACTTTGAAACAATGATGGACTAGAGACAAAATACAAGATAGAACAACTGAGTTAATTTATACATACTATGATGAAGGTTTCAGGAGAGTGATTGTAAATAGTGAAGTAAAATTATAAAATAGATAAAATAATTTAATTTAATTTAAGAGATTTGTAACCTCAACAGTGAGTTCAACTCAGTAAGCCAAAATCGAAATCAAGACTGAGTGGGATGTTATGCAACAGAACATCATATTTAAAACACAAAATATTGAGCAAAGAGATATATTCCTCTTCAATTAGTTCCTCATCATCGACTCTACACTATTAGGTAGTTGCCTTTATCAAAATTTTTTACTGTTCAAGTGGTTATTTAGTTAATCAGTTTTAAGTATACAAGGGTGAACTTAAGATGTTAAAAGTCATCAAAACATTTAACTAATAGATGTTAGTTACAAGATATCTTGGTTTTAAAGGGGGGGGGGTGAAAATTGATTACGGAATTCAAGATAAGTAAAATCTAAGGCCTTAGCAACAAGTTATTACACAACCAAGAAACTTGTAAAGTAATGATGACTAAGAAGAATAGGAGGACTCAGAAGAGTTACTTGAAATGCAAACAAGTCAATAGACTTATCTAGAATTGTAAAAAATAACTAAGGTGAAAGATATTTACTAGGGGAGGGGTAAAAACTCGTTTGTAATAACTTAAAACATATTGTTTAGTTGGCCATGGCAAGGCGAGGGGCTGTACGAATTTCTTTCTTTTGAACACACAGATTTGGCTTGAACTGTGACCATAGGAAGACTGAATTTTTTTGTAAAAAGTCAGTACCTTTGACTTTTTACTTTCTGAGTTCATGTGTTTTTTTTTCTTTCACGAAATTAGTTGGATATCTGTTTTTATTTAGTAGATCACGAAGTTCTTCGTTCAGTGTCTCATTCTACTAATATGTAGGCAATTAACAACTAGCTATTGATGCATATGGTGAATATCAGACCCATGTTCTTTTGTTCCTTGGATCCGTAAAGGAAAATATGTCTTAGAACTTTGAAGTTTCAGTAGCAGTAGTATTGCTTTCATGGGGTGCGGTCACTAACCTCATACCCAATCTCCCTTATTTCCCAGCCTCGTTATAAACTAATAAAGTAGGTGGGATTAAGGAATGCGTCCGTCTGAAATCTAAGCTTGACCTACTGTGTAGATGTGTGCACAAAACAAAGATTAGTGGCCAGCTATTGTATCCCTGTTTGAAATTCTTCAACAGTGTGAGAAGGACTGGACGCAGGACCTTCAGTTCAGAAGTCCATAATCAGCTTCTAATGTAGCATATGACAGAAGTGTAAAGTATGAATTTTCAGTGTTCATTCATTACTTCACATCATTACAGTGGATAACGTTTTCTAATGATTTTGACTAATTCTCTTGATTGGTTATTCTTCAACGTATACATTCGTATAAGTTCTTTACCTGAAGATTTCCCCTTTGGATATCTTTATTACGATGTAGGTATGCATGAGATGATGCAATTTAACAGTAAGTTTGATGGTGATTCTTGAGCGAGAGATTGAGTGATCATTGATTCATGTAAATACAATTTTCAACAACTGAAGTAAGACATGGAAAACAAAAAATTAATATGGACAAATCAATACAAAGACATCACTTCTCTGAATAGTGTAATGTGCAACACACTTCGAACAATCTGATCCCATATGTATTTAACAATAGGAGCTTATGTGAAAATAATAATGTGTTAAGGGGTAAGGGAATAGGTAAATTACATCTTGTTGCCTTGTCAAAATTCACAAATGAAACTAGTTGTTTCGAAAAATGTTCATGAGGCAGAGTACCATTTGATACATTTAAGCTGTGATTGAAATTTACCTCTGTATTTCCGTCATTACCATATGATGTAGACTTCAACGTAATAAAGTTAGGCTGTCTCATGTAGGCTTGCTTGGGAAAAAGGGAATGTTGTAATTATTTGTAATCGTAGTATTAGTATTTCGAGATGACTGAATTACAAGAATCCAAACAAAACACAGAGAGGGCGGAATTCAGGAATTTGTATTTAACGGAATTATACTGCAATTCATATAAAAATATATTAACAATCAACAGCGAGTATTTAAAGAATACAGAGATAGAAATAGTCAATCACCACACACACCGCCACACGTCGAATATCTCTTTGCGTATTTATAACGATGTCTCGGTTTGCTTGCCAGTCTCTGCGATCTTCCAACTGATTCTGTAATATTATTTCCATCAGTATCATCTAGACTTATTTCTGAATTATCTACAAAATCAGGATTAGTAGCAGAATCATTAAAACTGTAAGTGGAACGACCTACTTCATTTATTGTCACTTTGTCCAGGTGTCTGTTATAAACTGAGTGATCTTTGATGTCTAATATCTTCACCACTCGATTTCCCATTTTTTGTAGTATGATTCCAACAGAAGGTCTGTAGTTACTATCATTGTAATAATGTACATTAGAAGTCGTGGACATCAGATGTTTTTTAGGAATTCGAGATTTGAAAAGTTTTGCAGGACTTTCACGGGTACTTGTATGCTCTGCATTCGACAGACGCAGTCTATGCATATGCAGTAATTCCTCAATTTTAATCAGTTGCTTTCTCATCTCATTCAGGTCTTTTTGTGTTTTCGACAGTTCACATTGTAACTCAGCTACCACATTTTTGAAAACAGTTGACACTTGAGTTGCTGAACTTGTAGTGGAGGTTTTCATTGGATGAGATTGAGTATTGGGAAAAGTTGAAAGACGCATTGATTCCATTTTACTAAACAGAGTGGGAGAATTATAAGAATTCTGAGTAACATAAGTATTCGAACTTCTGCAAACAGTCTTGATGTGTCCAATTTTACCACATTTATGGCACTTAGCACCCGAAAACGGCAAGTGCTTCATAGATGTAACTTTCCACAGGATAAACACGGTTTAATGTTTTTGATCTCTCGCTGCATTCTGTTACCTGTGGACGACAGTTTGGATTGGTTTCCATGATCACTTGTATTTTCGACTTTAGAAGGCATAACATCAGATACTGACGTAGTGAGAGCAGAGTATTCATTATTGACGTCTTCATATGTAATACATACATCTTTAGCAGTTTGAAAAGTACAAGAAGGAATCTGAATTAACTCTTTCTCTAACTTAGGAATATTGATTCCAGCAATTAGACGATCACGTAGTTGAGTATGCAGCTGATCTCCAGAGTTACACTTTGAGGCTTGAATTTGAAGTTGAAGAATGAAGTATCTAATCCTCTGGTTGGGAGCACGAACCAGTTTATTGAATTGAGCCCTCTCTCTGATCTCAAAAGTAGTTATATGGAAGTGATCTATCAGAAGTTCACGGAGCTTAGCATATGGCAGAGAAATCGGTTTATCTGGAAACGACAGAGTCTTCACTAGGCTATATGCATCTAGCCCAATAGCAGTAATGAAATGTGCCGGTATTTTGTCATCCCGAACATTCTTTGAAATGCACCACGCATCGAAACATTCCAAATAATCAGCAATCTCCCGCGGAGAACCATTTATAGGAAATTTTCCGAGGTTATTTAGTTCCATCGCGACGCCAATTTGTTGTAATTAATTGTAGTCGTAGTATTAGTATTTCGAGATGACCGAATTACAAGAATCCAACCAAAACACAGAGAGGGCGGAATTCAGGAATTTGTATTTAACGGAATTATACTGCAATTCATATAAAAATATATTAACAATCAACAGCGAGTATTTAAAGAATACAGAGATAGAAATAGTCAATTACCACAGGGAATTAAATGGCTGTGCTCTCAGAAAAAAATAAACAACTAAAAGTTCGCTTAAGAAAGCCTTAGAAATTTGATTACGGCTTTATCCTAAATGCACAAAGTATTATTTATGATATGAAATCAAACTATAGCAGCCACCCCTGATAAACTTTACCACTAGTCCTGAGCAACTAATAAAAATTAAGAAGCCGATACGACTGCCGAAATTTCTAAAAAGATGACTGTAGATCATGTTGCTCTCAGATCCGTCTATATTTCCTATGCTGTTCCTTAATCCGCCCAAAAATCCCGATTCTCTCAAAAGACCTGTTATCCTGTCAAGATTCCCTCCACATATGCATGTTTTAGTAACTCAAACTAATCTATTATTTATACAGTAATCAAACATTCTTTCTTCCTGAATTTTGTTAAACAAATCTAGAACAGCAGGCATAATTTCATTTGGTTAAATCACACGTGAATCTAAATGATTGTCAAAGGTCACTTAGTCTGAAAATGCACACGGGTAAATTGGGAAAAACATAGGAACTGTGGGCAGTCTTGACCGACTGATATGTGGGTAAAAGTGTAACGCGTAAAATGGAACATAAAATTGCTCACCTTTCCTATTTCACCTACTTTTTCCAATTCCCACTAGAATTTCCATTACCCACATTTTCCCACTTAATCATGTTGTTATCCTCACTTTTCCAACTAACGAGTTACTCACTTTTCCCCTCCATGGTGAACTACTTAACTCATCTTGACTATTGTTATCAGCTTGATTACAGGTATTTCAAAAGTCAACTTTCTTTACTATTCCACATTCCACTCAAATAGACAAATACAGGGAGTGAATATAATATGTTTAATTAAGGGATTCACAAGTAAAAACATGTAAAGAATTAATTGTAGAGATTATTTCGGCGACACTGAATTTCGGTGACCAGCCTGACTGACTTTACAGAACTTGTAATGAAAGGGACAGAGTATGCAGTTGAATGTGTTGTAAGTAAAAGAATGTAATATAAAGACTAGGCACTGATTTATATTACCTACCTCTTCTGACTGATAAGGATTCATTCCTAATTCTTAAGCCTGACATTTTCATGAAATCGATTCTGCCTGCCTGTCACTCTGACATCCACTGTCCCCTCCTTAGTGTTTCCTAATTCCAGTTGTTTATAGACAACCTCATCTGAGAGATATAGTCAGTATTCCATCCACAGAGTGCTCAAGAAGGGTCTATTTACCAACTATTAGTTGAAAGAAGTTGTAATCCCGAACTCCGTTTACATCACCAGTCCCTTCATAAGTCAGTAGTCGTGCGAAACTTTAGTCTTGTACAGCACTAAGTGAACCACTAGTTGAAGTTGTCATGTCACTCTCAACTTTAAAAGATAATTGCCTCATCCAAAATGCAATAATTTTGGAAACTGGAGCAATACTCATTACTATTCGTTCAGATTATTTCCTTTGACGAAATTGTTTATTCATAAATCTTTATCATTCCCACTGATTTGATAGAACGCTTGCTGTCTTTTTTCTCCTCATCAACTGACTATTCCTTCATGATTACTAGCATGAAGTGAGTAGATACGCTTAGGGTTTTTAGTCTGTAATTCACAAATTCTACTCATGAAAGCTGTTTAATGATAACTGTTTAAACGGGAATATAAGCTAGAACTGCACTTCTCAGCTTCTCTAAATTCTCATATATTTCCCGAAGGAACGCCCCATACTTTGGTGATTTGAGAATAAGTGGTTATTGATAATGATATAGCTTACATAACAGATGTATTACTAGTAGTACCATGTGCCCAACACCTCCCTTAATGGGATATAAACACAGGTCCTCCATCCCTAACTGAGGTTACAAAAGCTGAAACAAGGCAAAACAGAGGGACCGGACGGAATGACTCCAGGGGCATTTAAAGGGCAGTGGGGACAGTTTACTGTCTGCGTTAGCCGAGGTATTGGGCAGCGTCTGGGAATCAGAGGAAGTCCCACACGATCGGTGTAAGTCACTGATTGTCCCCATATACAAGGAGGGAGACAAGTCTTCCTGCGATAATCACAAGGGGATTAGCTTGACTAGTATTGTCTAAAGTTCTAAACTCAGTAATGATGCGTAGACTAAGTGATCCACGGGAGGAACAAACATGAGAGAACCAGGCAGGTTTTAGAACAGGAAGAGGGTGTATTGATCATATTGATCTTCACCCTTCGACAGATTCTAGAACATAGGCGTATTTACAGGCGGCCTACAACAATCGTTATATCTCCTGACTTTAAGGCGGCATTCGATTCTGTCGACCAAGAGGTACTCTGGCGATGCTTGGCCGTAAAGGGAATGCCGAGGGAATACATTGCAATGATCAAGGCGCTCTACTCTAACTCATGCAACCAGGTGAGGTCTTACGGCGAACTGTCGTCTGAAGTGGTGACGACTAGTGGTGACCGTCAGGAATGCCCACTATCCCCATTTCCATTCGACTTCACCATAGATGTACTAATGGAATTAACCCTAAGTGACTTCAGCTACTCAGGGATTGACTTGTTTCCATCAGGGAATAATCTCGTTGACTTAGAACACGCAGATGATATAGTCCTTCTAGATGAAGACAGTGACAAGTGCAGAGTCTTCTGAACACCTTGAGCTGCAATCTTCGAATGTTTGGCGTATGACTCGCTCCTGTCAAATGTAAAATGATGCTACAGGACTGGACTACATCTTCCCAATCCCAGCTTAAAGATAGGGAATGAATTAGTAGTGCGTGTTGACCGCTTCACTCACTTGGGGAGTCGCATCAGCCAACATCAACGGGTTGATAACTGAAGAAATATCAGCATGGATACAGAAGGCTCGTTTTGTATGTCCTAACTTATGGCATCTTGGGCCTGGTAACGTGATATTCGGCTGACTGTTGAACAAAAGACATGTGTGCTACTCAGCAGTACTCCCCGTCCTCCTTTACGGCTGTATGGGAGACGTGGTCACTGGAAGTAGAAGATATGAAACGGTTAGCTGCCTTTGATCACACGTGTCTGCCTCCTATCTCCCATGCTAAGTGACATGGTAAGGTAAGCCATACTAAGGTTAGGCTGCGGTCGAGTGCTGGGAAGGGAAGGAAAAAGTCGACGAGGCTATGAACTTACACCGACTGAGATGGTTAGAACATGTGTTGCATACACCTATCTAGACATCGACTTCCTCGATGGGCAACGTCAGCATGCGTAAGGTGAGGCTGGAAAAGGGCTAGTGACGGTCCAAAGAAAACGTGGCTTCCTCAGTCAATGAAATCCACAACAGTTAGTTTAAGTCAGTCATTCGAAGTGATGTAGACTTCCTGTTTGGGGTTTTCGAGATGTTAAAAGCCAATAGCTGGAGACGACTGCCAATATGGCTCAAATTATTCTCAATGGCGTAAACGCATTCACTTTTTGGGATTTATAATATCAAATACGATTCTATTGTTCTTCCTTATTACTGCTCTTTTCCCCTCACACTTATGTATATTATTTCTCTTTTGAAACTCCATTAACTGACTTATCTCGCTTTGTGTGCTAGAAGGAGGGAGTGTGGGAACTCAACATTCTGCACATCTGTGCAAAGTTCTACGTCTAAAGCTGTCACTCGGTCATCTATAAGCGTGTGTCTAAAAGCTGCTCTTCTGCAGGAGGCCTATAATAATTGTCATCGGCATTTCATTTTACAAGGATCATACCCCGTATTCCTCCTCTTCTCATGAAGACTGCTGTCAGCCAACCCCCATAAACTGTCAATGTCCAGCTCTTACTACGTTGGACCTCACGCTGTCCCTCAAAGACTTTCAGAAACAATGTGTAATAACCAAGGCGAAAAACCAGAACACAGATCGGAGAGTCTAGAATCCTTTATTCCCACACCAATATGTAACCAACAATAAGGTTATTATACACAAGGTCTGAGAATAAATGTTATAACAATAAATCACTATAATACTTCTGATAGTTTTCTGTCTCCCACTAAACAGCGAACGACGAGACGATGACCGATGGATGGGTGACTCCCGCGAAAAATATGGAGGAGTTGGGTTTGAGCAAACAACCATGAATTGATCGTTCAATCTTCAACTACATTGACAACTGCTTTCGAGATTTTTTGATTTACAGCTTGATTCCACGCTGCATTTTTGGTACAAGTATGGAATTTTCAGCATGCATATGGGTAGCCCAAATTTTGCAGGCCGACCATAGATATCAGGTGTGCGCCGGCGTGGGCTCGAACCCCAGACCATGTGCATGGTCGGCGAGAGTCCTAACCACTGTGCCGCCGACGCACACAGATCCATGTAATCTGGATCTT
This sequence comes from Trichobilharzia regenti, assembly GCA_944472135.2. NCBI lineage: Eukaryota > Metazoa > Platyhelminthes > Trematoda > Strigeidida > Schistosomatidae > Trichobilharzia > Trichobilharzia regenti. Next base: position 157,431,668 of record OX235262.1, read on the forward strand.
CCGCAGGGGACTTGATAGGGAGCTCGGTAACTGACTTATTAGAATAAAAATCCAAATCATTAAAAAATAATGGGACAGTATATTAAAAAATCACAGTTTACGAATTATAGGAATTATTGGTTTCTTGATGATAAAGTTTTAACAACGTCAGATCACTAGCTTGCTGGGTTCCCACTTCTTAGTATTCTAGCCGGTCCCAAGCCCGGATAAAGAGGGAGGGTTGGGGCGTGGTGCCAGCAACTCCACTCCCGTAAAACAACAAAATTGCTACAGAAACTTCAACAAATAAATATATTAAAAATTCTAAAAATATGAACAATAACCTTATTTATCGCTGGAATCGGGGAAGTGAAATGACGCAGGCTGGTGAAAGCCTTCGGGAAGCCAGTCAGCCGATGTGCCTTCTTTCGATGAAAGCAAAAGTAAGGATGGGTACCTGGAATGTTCGTACAATGTACGAAACTGGAAAGGCTGCCCAGATAGCCGCTGAAATGAGAAGGTACAGAATAGAAGTGTTGGGAATCTGCGAAAGCAGATGGAACGGAACTGGAAGGTGCCAACTACCTACTGGAGAGACAGTAATCTTTTCCGGCCACCCAGAGGACAACCATGAGCACACCGAGGGAGTGGCCATCATGATGTCACCAACAGCAGCCAAAGCTCTCATGCAGTGGGAACCAATCTCCTCCAGGATAATGACAGCCAGGTTCAACTCAAAAGGAAGGAAAGTTACAGTCATTCAATGCTATGCGCCTACAAACGTCTCAGAACAAAAGAAGAAGGAGGCGTTCTACAGACAACTACAAGCAATAATGGACAACGTCCCAAATGGCGATATCAAAATCCTGATGGGCGACATGAATGCGAAGCTGGGAGGAGACAACACAGGAAGAGAACTCACCATGGGTCGAGAGGCCCTCGGTGAAATGAACGACAATGGTGAACTCTTCTCAGACTTCTGCGCCTTCAATGATTTGGTGATTGGCGGTAGTGTGTTCAAACACAAGGATATACACAAGACGACATGGATTTCACCAGATGGAAACACCAGAAACCAAATAGACTTCATCTCAATTTCAAGAAAGTGGAGACGGAGCCTACTGGACACAAGGTCAAGGAGAGGAGCAGATGTGGGTTCAGACCACTATCTAGTAGAAGGGACTTTCAAGGTGAAACTAAAAGCCTCGAGGATAGCTGGGGATAGGCCACAATGCAAGTTCAACACTCAATTACTGAAGGACACAACCACAAAAGACACTTTCACTGCAACTGTCAGAGCAAAGCAGGAAACACTACGCGACATCACTGAAGAATCATGCGTGGAAGAACATTGGAAGTCTCTGAAGGCGATTCTCAACGAAACGTGTTCAACGGTTCTAGGAAGAAAGAAGAGACAAGACAAGGAATGGCTCTCAACGGACACTTGGAAATTAATAGAAGAGAGGAGAATGGTGAAAGAGAAAATGATTCAATGCAAGGACGGACAGGAGAAGGAGACGATGAGCTCAACTTACAAAGCATTGGACAAAGAAGTGAAGAAAAGTGCTAGGAAGGACAAAAGACGATTCTACGACAATCTAGCTACTGAAGCTGAGAAGGCAGCAGGCAAAAGGGACCTGAGGACATTATATCAGATAACCAAATCTCTATCCGGGAACAGATCAACACAAGCGAAACCTATAAAAGACAGCCAAGGGAAGCCCATTACCAAGGAAGAAAAACAGATTAAACAATGGGCGGAGCACTTCAAAGGACTCTTGAACCGACCACCACCTGCAACCCATCCAGAAATACCAACAACAGCGCGTACACAAATGCAAGGTGACACCAATCCTCCAACGAGAGCTGAAGTCTTGAATGCAATCAAGCTTCTGAAAGCTGGAAAAACAGCCGGACCAGATGGAATACCCCCTGAAGCACTGAAAGTGGACCCAGAGACTACATCAGATATGCTGACTCCATTATTGCAAAAGGTCTGGAAGGAGGGAAAGGTGCCTACTGAATGGAGGAAAGGTTACCTCGTGAAACTACCAAAGAAGGGAGACTTACGCCTCACTCTGCAAGAACTGGCGAGGAATCATACTCCTGTCGACGCCAAGTAAAATTCTGAGTTGCATCATCCTGGAGAGATTAAAGGACGCAATGGAGACGAAACTCCGACCAGAACAAGCTGCATTCAGGAAAGGTAAATCATGTTCTGACCAAATTGCAACTCTACGCATCATCATCACAGAACAAAGCACGGAATGGCAATCAAACCTCTATCTCAACTTTATACACTTTAAGAAGGCCTTCGACAGCGTTGACCGTGAAGTAATTTGGAAACTACTCGAAAACTACGGCGTACCTCAAATATTCATCAACCTTATTCAACAGCTGTAAGACAACGGCACGTGTCAAGTGATCCACAAGGGAAAACTCAGCGAGGCGTTTCGAGTAAACACAGGAGTCAGACAGGGGTGCTGCTTATTATCACCAATGATATTCCTAATTGTGGTGGACTGACTGGATTATGCGTCAGACAGTGGGAAACGAGAGGAGAAACAGGGATATCCTGGACCGACGTGAAGAACCTAGAAGACCTAGATTTCGCGCGTGGATGATTTGTGCTTGATGTCACATAAATTGGAAGACTTACAAGCGAAGAAGCAGCCGGCGAAGACAGAACTCCAGGTGAACATAGATAAGATGGAGGTTGTGAAATAACTAACCAACAACAACAGCAGCAGCAGCAACATCCAGCGCCAATCACCATCAACGGGAGGGATTTGAAAGAGGTTACTTCATTCATTCACTTATCTAGGGAGGGAGCATTTTCTCAACTACAGTAGGAGCGGACGAGGATGTCAAATCGAGTGGGAATCGGGAAGGCAAGAAACACATTCATCAACCTGTAATCAATCTGGAAATCTTCGTCACTCAGCCAGCATTAACAACACAGTTCGTTAGGATTTTCAATACAAACAACGTCAAGTCAGTCAGTTCTTCTACACGGATCAGGAACTTGGCGGGCGGATCACAAAGAATACTTCCAACAGCTTATTGCAGACCTTTATCAACAATTGACTGCCTTCCCTGGCTCTATACTGAAGATCAGATGACCGGGCTGGAAAGAATCACCAACAAGGAACTATAGGAACAAACATAACAAGAACCAATCGCCAGCCAACAAATTTGCAGGAGAAAGTGGATATGGATGGATTGGACACTCGGTCGTACATCAAGCCGTCGAGCGGAGCTCGAAAGTGAAGCGGAAGTGGGACTACAGTGCACTGGTGACATGGAGGAGATCGTGTGAAGAGGAGTTGAAATTGCATGAACTAACTTGGATGCAGGTGAAAAATACAGCAGATGACAGAAGTGGCAAGTGGAGACGTGCAGTTGAAGCCCTATGTTCTACTAGGAACCCAGGGGAGCAATAATAATAATGGTGATAAAGTTAAAGTTCACTGCTACAAATTATTAATATAATCCACAGAAACGTTCACAGCTAGGGCTTTGTCTACTAGTAAGAGCTGTGCACCGTCTGTAAAATGGTTTTGGATGCGGACGAGAGGTTCTTGTAAAGTCTCGAGGATATAACCCGTTCATGAATGAGGCAAGTAAACAGGATGGACCACTGAGAAGACGAAGCGTCGAGCAGCAGGCTGTATTTTTGATTGTACTCTGAAGTTGTGTTTACTTTACGACTAATTGTCTTAAACAAAGGTCATATGCACTGCTTCCAATTTAACATTTACAAAGAAACTGTACAGCAATACTGTTCCAGACTCCATACTTCGAATATCTGATACTGTTTATGCACCAAGTCAGATGAAAAGTTGTCATCAAACAAGCGATCACTCTTCTGAGAATTATGTAACCAGTAATTTTTAATAGATTCTCCGTTTCTTATGACTGTGCATTATAGTGGGTTTGGATGACCGACTGCAATCTCCAGTGGTGTATATGCGTTGCAGTGCGCCGTGTCTCTCTTGAGTAGATGCGTTACGGAAAGGCTAACCTGTTTTGAATATAACTTCTCACTTTTCTACCTCTCAACCCACCCATGAGTATTTTTGTTCGTAGCCTGTGTGTTTATCAGACTGACAACAAGCCACAAACTTTCGTCTTAAAACCACATGTTCTTAAAAGTTACAGATTCCTTTATACTGTATATCTATGTACTTCAGTATCTGATCATCTAAGCTGGTAGGTAGAGTCGATTTTTGAATCGATAAATGAACTGACGTGATATATATATTTATAAATCGTCAAAATGTCATGTAAGAGCCTAAATACAACATAAGTATTCTGTGTTCCATAGCCTCCCATGAGTGGAAAAATTCTAAAATAAAATTTACGTTTCCTTCCAAACGCTTTAGGAATGCGTTTTCTGTTTCCTGTCGCCTACAATTAATACAAGCTTTGGTGTCATCTGTAAGAATTCTGACTCTGAAATAATTCTTGAATAACCAATGTAAAGTTTAATATTTCGCGTGAACATACAAGTCATCGCCAAAACAAATTTACCATCCTTCAGCTTTTGTCTATTCTATAGGAAACAGCAAAGACGGTAAAATGGACCTGAATTTCCCCCTATTATTTGTTTTTATGTGATCTTGTATTATGTGCCTAGATGAATTCTGAAGCCATACCAAAAATTAGGTTTGCCTGCTTTCGAAGTGTTCTATCGATTTCTTTTCATGGCTGTGCGCCGGTGGCACAATGGTTAGGACTCTCGCCGACCATGCATATGGTCCGAGGTTCGATCCCCTGCCGATGCACACCTGATATCTATGGTCGGCCTGCAAAATTTGGGCTACCGATATCCATGCTGAAAATTCCGTACTTGTACCAAAAATACGTTGTGGAATCAAGCTGTAAACAAAAATAAAATAAATAAAAAATCTGCTCTGGTGGTCCCTATGCTAAGCTTGAAATCATAGTGATATTATATTCATTATTCGAGCCCTTTCGTGAGGAGTATCATATTAAGGATTCAATTTTTACATGAAACAGGGTCTAATAAGCGCTCCGATGAGTGAGTTAAATTTCGCGAACCGCTGGTATTTTAAAACTTAGGGTAGAATTGAAAACGATACCATGACTGATCTGGAAGAATAACAGAGCTACTAAAATATTCACTTCGACGTAATCAAATATTCATTATTTCGTATTATCAGTCTCTTGTTTGTAGTGACCTATTTGGTTAGCTGGGCAAACCGTTTATTTTCTGAGTGCTACATGGTTTGAAACTGATAAAAATAAAGTAGATAAATTGACTTTATATATTTAACATTTTGAACGGGTTTATAAGCAGTGACATGCACCTTTACCCTAATATGATTATACCTCTACCTTTTTTCCTTACACATTTCCACCGGAAATTTGTACGATTTTAAGTCAAAAAACTATTTTCAACCGCTCTTTACTGACCTACATATTTAAGCGTTGTGAACCCTTCTCCATCTGTCATCTTTTTATATTCACTAATCCTTCATCTTATTTATCATTTGAAAACATAATGATTATATATTATGTGTTATTTAAATTAGTGGTTGTTGGTACCTAGTAAAGATGGCATGAAGGAGAACTACATGTCCAAAAACTAGTGTATTAAGCAGAAACATCTAGGAAACCAGTTAGTTAGGCTGCTTGTACGAATTCAAGCTCTCCCTTATTTGGTTTCAGTTAGAAACTGCATTCATGATTGTCATGTGGCCATTACTCCTGTTACACCTGAGCCACCTGCTGACTATCTAGTCGGGCTCATCGGACTTGGAAGCCAAGCAGGTCTTAACACAGCCTCAACTAGCGAAGCGAAAATGTAACACGCACGATCACCCGAAGATGTCTCTATTAACGGTGATATGAAGTGAGTATTGAGAGACACAATCACATTACCATGCCGCGGCTGAACTCTTTTCCTTCAAAAACCCGAAATTACACCATAGATTTCAATTCTCACAGACAAAAAATGGTCATTGAGCGTTTTATTGGTCCGACGAACTTCTTTGATCCCACGAAGACTGATTCTCCTATCTCTCTATGCGACCAGCCACTCCTTCTATGCGCGCCTATTTCCACCCTAGGAAGCCATTAGTGTGCAAGCGGTGTTGTGTTGTTCTAAATCTCGCAGTACCTGGTCAGTATAGGAGGGATGTGTATTCTTCACTCTCAGAATAGTGACCTGATTCTGTCAGTCTCATCTCGGACACACCACGGCTCACAAAAGTCGTCATCTTAGTGACAGTATTTCCACGTTGATCCCGAAAATCGACAGTGTCTACCCGCAGTATATTCTGTCATCAGAAGGTACTGACTGCCACTTTATCTCTGTACAGAGAATCCTATTACATCTACGGATCACGCGTAACCTAATACCTTAAATGGAATTGAAGACTTAGACTGTCACGTGCACCTATCTGCTTTCGCCAAAGGGTGTTGTGGACATTATAGCACCATATTTTGCGGCGTTTTCCCCGTACATGGTCACTGTACTCTTCGTTTCAATAGGTCGGTTTTCAGTGCCCTTCCAGTATGAACTAGCATGTGATATTCTCATGTAATTTCGTGACGTAGTCACTGAGGCGACACTGTCAGCCAGCTTCAGTATTCCTTTTCCCAAGTCAAAGTTTCGTAAATTGACGACCTTAATTGACTATTCATGGTTATCTCCCAATTCACCACAGGTCGATTCACATTCATTCCGTTTTTGGTAAGATAAGATTCCGATTATGACATCTCTTTCCATCTTCTCCTTCTACGTGTGGTATACGTCGTGACTTCCCGAAAAGTCAGTGGGATTTCATATCCTATTTTATCACAGACTTCGTAAAGATCTAATTCTGCAGCAGATAGCCGCTAGCATTTTCACTATTTATATTTGGTACCCTGGATGCCTCTACACGTACTATCTCGTACATATCATACGCAGTAACCGGTCCTCAATTTGCTTACACAATCTCGATAGCAATCATACCTTCATATAGCCGTAAACCAGCTCCGTGGGATGTCCCTTGTGACTGAGGCATAATAATGAATATAAAAGTCAATTTGAGATCCCTTATGTGAACGACGTAGTCTGAAATTCTACAATGTGTGCCATCCTACAGTTTTAACTATCGGCACACACGACCTGACTCTCTTATGCTGATTTTAATCTAGTAACGAATCAAGTACACCGTTTTCAGTGAGTCAAACAATTTCGCAGTGACTGACTCGTAACTTAAGACACATTACCCTCGCCTAGTTTACTAGCTCGTTAGTTTTATAGCCGTGACCAAGCCCAGAACAGAGGGAAGGTCGGACATTTGGCCAGCAACCCTATACCCCAAAATCGCTCAAACTGCTACAGAAACATCTACGTGCAAGAAATACATTAGAATACAAAAAAATATAAAAAAACAAAGTTATTCTCCAATTTAGTCGGAGAAGCTAAGTGACACAGCGACCTAATGTGAGCCTGCCTTCGAGAAGCCAGGCGGTTGATGTGTCTTCTCTCAGTGAAGGCACGAATAAGAGTGAGGATATGGATGTAGTCAACAAAAATATGAGTTCTTTTATATGGAGCAGAAACTTGTACTCTCTAAAAGGCCGCTGCAGACCTGTATAAACAGCCGCCACCTTCTCTGACTCCATGCTAAAGATAAATGACCACAAGGAATTAGCAGTGAGAAGCTCTGACAAGGAACCAACCAACAGCCTAATGCTCAGCTAATATGCAGGAGCAAATACAGACGTATCGGGCATAGGTTTAGGGGGAAGTCGAACAACATCGCGAGCGGTGCAAGCCATAGCTAGAGTGGAAGGTGAATGAGAAGCGGCCAGTGTGTCATCAGTGAGAGGGTGAGATGGAGGAGATTGTGGGAAGAGAAGACGAGAGATTATGGGCACTCTTGTGGCTAGCCAGCTGAAGGGGAAGGCAAAGAATAGAACCAAGTGGAGATGTGTTGTTGAAGCACTATGTTCCACTTGGAGACAAAGGGAGCAATAATAAGTAGCATTATAACACATTAAAACCCGGCAAAATGTCCTCACATTTTCTGATCTAATCGGAGAAAAAACATTTTGTAATGTATAAAACAATTTCGCCGTCCTGCACATAGTGCCTACATCAGCATCAACATCGAATGACCTTGGCGGCCTGTTTGAATATTCTTGGGCTACCACATTCCATGTACATTTTGCATCTATTTACTCGTATTTTATTGGTATTTACATATCACATTATGCATTCTAATCGTATTATCCACTCCCGGGATTTTATAAAACGTTTTAAACCCAAAAACTTTCATATTTGCAATAAACTCAAGAAAAAGCACCATGGAGGTTGGCAGCGTGCCTTAAAATCTACACCCATACATCACACCACTGTTCCAGTTATCATTAGTACCAACTGCCGGTCCCTGCCTAATAAAATTCTGGATTTTCAGTCTCTGTTGTCTTCTAGTACCTACCACAATACTGGTATTGTCACTCTACAAGAAACCTGGCTCCATGACTCATACGATGACAATATTGTGTCTCTAAACAATTTCAATGTTTTTCGACAAGACCGTGTTTGTTCCAAGAAAAAATGTGGTGGAGGTGTTGCAACTTTTATTCACTCAAAATGGTCCATTTCAAACAAAGTTTGTTTCAAATTCTCGAATGACTTCATTGATTGCATCACTGTGAGATGTCGCCCGAAACACTTGTCAAAATACAAATTCATTTATATTTCTAATGTTTATGTCTCTCCTGGCTGTACCATATTGGATTTATCTATGTTCGCCGATGAATTCACCGCTTTTGCTGCAGCTTGTTTCGAGAACTCTTTATCAATAGTAACTGGCGACTTCAATGGAAGCGATTGCTCCTTCCTTATATCACTTGGTCATGACAATATTGTTAACTTTGCCACCCGTCTTGGTAAAAAACTGGATCTAGTATTCATTAATGATGTTGGTATATATGAAGCTCGCAAACGTGCTCCTCTACTTAATTCTGACCACTGCATCATACGTGTACTGCCTAAAATATATTCCAAATCACACAAAGGTGTCCTCTCTCACCTCTACAGTAAAGTTCAACGGAGATGCTACTCAAAAGACAACCTAGACAAGCTCAGATGCATGTTGAAAGACACTAACTGGGACTTATTTACAGAACAAACATTAGATGAAACAATCACAAACACTACCGATTATCTTAAATTCTGTTTCGAAATATGTTGTCCTAAAGAAACATTATTCATTCGATTTGATCGCTTATCTTCGCCATATCTCAAAAAGCTACGTAGAAATAAAGAACTGTTGTTCAAAACTAATGATAAGCCTGGTGTAAAAAAGTTAAACATACTGATAAAACTGGAAATAAAAAGACTAAGTGTTTTATATAATCAAAGATTTTTGTCATGTAAAACCCCTTCTAATTTATGGAAACTTTTCAAAGAAATTACTAACGGTAAGCGATGTATTTCTGTTCCATCTCTTAATGTTGACACTCTTAATAAATCTTTCATACGCTCTTCTGTTGATACCCTTCCAAATGATACAAATCATATTGACAATAACTTTAGTGGTTTTAATACCCTTGATGTGCTTAAATGTCTCCGGTCTCTTAAGCCTTCTCAAAGCCTTGGTCCTGACGGCATACCTGCCATTGTCCTCAGGAATTGTGCTGATATTTTGTGTTATCCTCTTACTAACATTTTTAATGCTCTTTTTCCGGTAACGTTCTACCTTTTGCATGGAAAAACATTAAAATTATCCCTATACCAAAACCATCTTCTGGTTCTGATATTAAATTTCGGCCTATTGCAATTACTTCCCCCTTTTTAAAATTGATGGAAAAATTACTTTTACTTCGTCTTGAACCCGCTTTGAAACCTTTTAATGATCCTAAACAATTTGCATACAAACATGGTAGAAGTACCTTGGATGCTGCGGTTGTCTTATATCACAATGTTGTCTCTTGTTTAGACAAAGGTGCTAAATATGTTCGTAGTGCTTTCTTAGACTACACATCTGCTTTTGACTCTGTACCTAGGGGCCTTTTGTTAAATAAGCTATCGTTGACACAAACAGGATCCTGGGCTAAGAGTTGGTTGCATTCCTATTTTTCTGATAGAATGCAGTATACTGTATATAACGGCAAATCTTCTTCTACCTCGCTTACAAAATCCGGTGTTCCACAAGGTGCTGTCCTCTCTCCTTTTCTTTTTTCTTTCTTCCTACATGACCTACCTCATTCAAACGAAACTAACTTTGTCAAATATGCAGATGATCTGACTGTATCACTGCCTATCACTTCCGAGTCTGACAGCTCCAAACTTAATAGCTTTCTGTTGGACATCAACAACTGGTCCAAGTCAAATGGTCTTATATTAAATCCTTCCAAATGTCAGGTGCTTGACTTTACTTTCAAGCATCGACGTGACTTACTTGAACTAGTTAACTCGCATGATCCCTGTAGCATAGATGGCACGGAAATTGAAACCAAATCAAGCATTAAATACCTTGGATTAGTTTTTTCCTCTGACCTTTCATGGTCATCCCATATCTTATCTATCTCTAAGAAAATGTTTCGTCTTACCTTCTACATTAAAAAGTTAAGACAATCAGGTATCAACCAACCTTTAGTTTTGCAATTTTTAAACTCCTGTATTTTACCTATTGTACTCTATTGCTCTCCATTAATCTTTCCTGGGCTTCTCAAAAAAGATTATATCATATTACGAAGAGTATTAAATGCTGTGAGTAGAGCTTGTGGTCTGCCACTGCATGAGCTCGCTAATACTATAGTCGAGGGGCATATCCTCCTTTACTGCTCCCCATTAGTCTTTCCTGGACTACTTAAGAAAGACTTTGCTTCGCTGAGAAGGGCACTAAAAGCCGTTAGTAGGGCAAGTGGGATATCGTTAAACCAACTGGTTAACACTATTGTAGATAGACATATTATGTCATGTAAGAAACTAGCGAATACAATATTGTCGGACCCCAAGCATCCTCTCTATACGCATCTATCTCCTTGCATTTCATCTGGAAGAACTAGAAGCAGCTACAGGAGGCTATATGCAAGGACTACCAAATACAAAAACTCCACAATACCATATCTGGCACAGCTGTTATGTGATGAGAAATCCGTTAGGTATGACACGATAAACTTACTGCGGCACTCTAACAAATAGTCCCATTAGTTTTTGTTTTCCTTTCTTCGTTACTATCACACTGTTGTTCTCATCTAGTACCACACATCAACTTTATATTTCAAATCCTGTGTTGCATTGTTTGAAATGAAATACTCTACGCTGTTTTTTCTTAATTTTTAATATTTATTTATTTTATTTATTTATAACTAATTTATTTTATTTTTATTTATTTATCTTTGATTTTTAAAAATCTTATATAATTTATGAGGCAATTAGATGCTATATACTGTAATGCACGCTGAAAATTCCATACCTGTACCACAAATACCGTTTGGAATAAAGCTGTTATTATTATTATAAATTCCTGTACGAAATGGGCAAAGGCTATACTCTCAGACCCTCTGCACCCCCTTTATTCACACCTGTCCCCTTGTATCTCATCAGGTAGGACGAGAAATCAATATAAAAAGATATATGCTCGTACTACTAAGTATAGAAATTCTACAATACCCTATTTAGCCCGTACTTTATGTGATGAAGACTCTGTTAGACGTGAAACTTACAAGTTACTATGTAATTAGCACAGTGAATCGACCCTTTCATTGTTCATCTTTCTGTATTTTATGGTGTCACACTTTCTATCGTTTAAATCGTTACTCTGATATTTTATTTTTAGTTGGTATCACTATTATTACTACAATTTTGTACTTTATACATATTTTTCTCCGTATGGCACACAGTATTTTGCTACGTAGCTGCTATAACAATCGTTTTATTACTATTATGTGATGTGTATTTTTAATTTTTTTGTCGTTTTTGAGTAAATTAGATGCAGTATTGTACTGAAATGCTGAAAATTCCTTGCTGTATCATGAGTACTGTTTTTGGAATAAAGCTATTATTATTATTATTATCTGTGTTCGCCCAACTGAGTTCACTGATCTCTTCCGACTCCGATTCGTAGCGCTAACATTTGTTGTTGCAAATCTTCGTTTTGTCTTTCTGATAGCTTTACGCTTGGTGGCTGTAGCTGTGCCCAATATCCGTTTGGCTACTTTTCCCTATTCAGTAGTATCCATGGGCTGTCTTGCCTCAGCCTGTATAGGAATCGTGGATACAGCCCCTACAATGTTCTGGATTAAATGTGATGTGAATGAATGCGTTTCTGATTCTCCGCCAAACCTGAGAAGCAAGTAGCAAATTAGGCCTTTGGGCTTTAGTGTCAACACCAGTGGGTTTCATTTTGTTCCCAGCTCCGCTGCACGAACTGCTGAACTGACTAAAATTTGTAGGTGATTTTCAACTGAATGCTGATAAACTTAGTGAGCATAATGATCACCACCCCTTTTTCTATCCCGCATAATCTTTATCGGCAATCACCTCGTTCTAAAATTAACCTTCATGCTGATATTTCATGACATTGAAAACCAAATTTTGTTTTACAACACCAATAGTAAGCTCGAAATCGAACTCCCGCCTAGAACAAATCTGTTACCCTTTGGCGCGAGCCAGTCGTCTCGTGCAATTTTCATACGCGCTTGAAGGAGACCTGGTGAATAAGTAACCACAACAATTTTCTAAATGCATATATTCAGAAGTCTAGTGATTAACGGAACTTGGCCAGTTGAAGGTTTTACCCGCTCATATTTGGATTTGAAAGCGAGATACTCAAGTTAGCTGGAATTCGTAAACAACTAAACTTCTGATATTGCAACAGATATTTCTCAACCAAGTTGTATTCAGTTTAAACGGACTTCAAAATCAGTATGAGTTCTGGTGGAAATTCGGGAATCAGAAAAATACGCAATACCAGCGTAACCGTTGATGAAGAAAACAAAGAGAACCTGGAGGAAAATCTCCAGGTAAGTGAATTTTCGTACAGATTATTATTGTTCCGTGTAGTTAGTTATCGTCTTGTTGGCATTAGATTCGCTTCTAAAAGCTCAGGTTTTATGCCGTTAAGCGAATTTAAGTTAACTTGATTCCCCTCATTTATTGTGAATGTGTGATTGTGATCCTGGAATTATATGGCTCTCGTATAGGAATTGCAGAATAATGACATATGCCGTAAGGGTATTGGTAGCAGATTATGTAAGTGAGAACCTGGAGAATCTTCGAAGTTTGGTGAGCAACAAGTGAATAAATGTTTACTTGTCGTTATTGAGGTTCCCAGTTATGATGGGATACTAGACAAAAATATACATTCCAACAACCACTGCCAAATATCTTCATTGATATGAGTAGGCGTCACACGGAAGCCTGATAATCAGATATTATCCTTAGTTGCTACAAAAAATATCTCACTTCAGCCTTACCATGTCTTCGTCGTAAAGCTAACTTTTTACTTTGGATTTTCTTGATTCGAATGTGACATTTGATTCACCTTGTTCAAAAGTGACAACTTCTAGGTACGTTATGATGGAGTGCCGCTTGCTCAGACAACCGTAACTGAGAATATGCTCTAACCTATTTTCTTGGTGTACATAAGTGTTAGAAGTCCATTCTGTTTGGTTTTTCCGTGGACTTAATTTTTGCTCAAATTGATGTCTCTTTCATGTTTCCTGACTAAAGTGGGATTTTTAGGGAACACACTCGAAGTCTTTTACTTGCTTTTTTGTTTGTTTGCTGCTGCATGTTTTCATTCAGGCGTAAATTCTTGAGAAGTAATCTAAACTATTATCAGCGTAAATAATAGGTGGCATATGAATGCACCAGTGTCTTCGAAGTACCAGTTATAATTTAGACATTGCAATTACTTCGGTAGCGCCATATTTCTACATAATGTAATGGATTGATGCAGTTTTAGGGGTAGCGAATGTTTATCGTGTAGCGTTGTCATTTGTTGCACCTGATATCTATGGTCGGCCTGCGAAATTTGGGCTACCGATATCCATGCTGAAAATTCCATACTTGTACCAAAAGTACAGTGTGGAATCAAGCTGTAAATCAAAAAAAACCCTACGTTATGTTGGTTATGTGATGAAATGGTAGATAAATAAAACCCTGTTAAATAAACTGAGAGATGAGATATAGACTGCATTTTTTTGGCTTACGAAGTCGGGTTGAATCGAACTGACAGTTTTTAACGGAAATGTCACACAAAATATAGTTTAGCATCTATCATTCCTTTCACACTTCGTTATTAGAGGATTTTAAACAGCTTATTAAAGTTAAGCATATAATGATGTATACCTGTTGAAGATGTAGATTACAATGTGGTTAAAATTTTTACATCATGTGTCTTTAATTGGATGTCTTGAAATAGTTCTTTGTGTAACTTAGGATCACTAGTTTGCTTTTTCTGCTGTTATTAGTGTAGAAAGTAATGTAATCATGCTAAGATTGACTCCAATCCATATGTTGAATATTAAGTGTGTTCAGATCATAAGGAGTGAATACACTTCCCTTATGATATATGATTTTAAGGTATATAACCAGCAGTTCCCAACCATTTTTCTTAGCTTCCTGTGGACCACAAGCAGCCAACTTTCATTTCCCTGGTCTTACCACTTTTTGCATAGTATAATCACTTGAGTAACATTGCCGATTGAGGATAGCGGTCATTTATTATGCGTAACATATCAACTTCTCCATTTTCTGTTTGTACCTATTCAGCATCTTGTATTCCCACTCCCGATTATTCTTTGTCAGTGCTGTGGTTTAATGTTGCACTTCCACTATTCACTTTTAAATAAATAAGTCTTGCTACTTTTTTTCGAGTTGTATAAAGCTTATCATAAGTCAGGTAGGTATGTTGTAAGTTTGTTTCCACAAATCCGCTGCTCATATTCTCATCCTTCACATTTTACGGTAGAAGTAGGGTGTTTGCTTCGCATCCTAATGAGTCAATAGTTATAGACTACAAGTTTCCCCTTTGGTTCAAACTGTAAACTTCAAGTTTCCTTGTAACGTCTATAACCTTTGGGATTTCAAGTAATTCACTTTAATTTTGGGAGTGGGGGTATTCTCAGTTGTGATTGTCATTTATCTACTCTTTTCAATCCCTTCTGCATTCACAAATTCATTTTATTGGCTTATATCTATGGCTTCTAGAGATACGAAACCAATCATAAGTCAGATTGCGTTGGTTACCTTTTGCAGATCATATGGATTACAGCTTATTTCTAACGCATCGATTTTCACCGTGTTAAATTTTATTTAATCTGCGAGGATTGCTAAAATCTGTCCAACTCGATCCGAGTCGTCAACATAAAAAACGTAATTTCAGTAGTGGAGTTTGTGAGTTAATTGGTATGTGAGCTTCGGCAGTTGTTAGTTCCTTGAATGAAGTCATTCAACCAGCTGCAGCTTGGGTAGCGGTATTGTAGTAGGTGTGGCCCATAGCCTAGTTCTAACCTCTGCTGATTAGCTTTATTGTATTATTTACACTAGATATGCCAATCAAAATTTTTTTTTGACTTTTGGAACAATGACGATGATGGTATTTTATGAAGTCACACAGCCACCTTACAAGTATTGTATCTTAATCTTAGCTTATGTCTGTAGTTTCTCGTTACTGGTTAATCTTAGTGTATGTGATGGAAAACTTATTAATGAAACACCATAAATATCTAAGTGAAAACAACTTATCTTCAGTCCCGTTGGAAGAATAATTTTCTATTCAAGAAGTTTTCTTGTCCATGTTGTTGTAAATATTATTTTATTCATTTTCAAGTGTTCTCTACATGGTCTATTCAATAATTACCATGACATAAGGTTGTTTCTTTGTATTCAGTCTTTACCTTCTCGAAAAGCCTTCTAGTGTTAGTTGAAATTGAGTTAGAACAGAAGAAAGTATAGGTTGACCAGATCGAGATATGGCACTGCTTAACAAGGTCATTAACTATTGATCTACACAACATAGGCGAATGTAAGTTGTCTAGCTTTACTCTTTAATAACCGTACGAGTCACTGATTTTCGTTGGTAGATGACAGTCCAAAGCTGGCCATGGTGATGCAGTGTATTTTTGTCTCCCTTATTTCGCTTCTCTCTATTCATTGTAGTACCCTTGTACTTCTACCAACTTTCTTTTTGTATTTTAAGACATGGTACACAATGACATCCCTATTCAAAGTTTTGCATTGCTTTGTATTAAGTATTCAGCTCTTGTGTTTCATTCTGCTGTCTACTAGATTTTGACAAAATAATAAATCATTCGAGACTGTTGGGGTTTCGCTGCTTGGCCTGAGTAAAATTGTTATTACTTACTCATTCCTTGCGTTCTCAGTCGAACATAGGGCTTCAACGGCACATCACCACACTGTGTTCTCCACTGTCATTTCTGGGTTACTCCACGACTGCCCTCAAGACCGCCATACCACTCTCGGATCCGCGTCCAACAAGTCCCTTTCCATTTTAGGTTCCACTTGACGGCATGTGATTTCACTTGAATGCCTCCTCAGAGCATGCCGAGTTCACCTCCATTTGCTTCTACATATTTCTCGAACAATAGGTACTTGGTTGGTTTGTTGTCAGAGTTCCTAATTGCTGATCCTTTTGGAGCCAACTATTCGATCTTCACTATCTTCATCAACTCTGCCTTCTCTATATCCATCTGAAGTTTTGTCTTCTCAGCTTCTTCTGTTAATTTGTTGGTTTTCTTTTGTGAGTCTTTGAGTTTGTATGATATTAGAAATAAATCGTCCTCGAAATCCAGATCTTCTAGTCTTCTTGCCGGTTCAAAGGATTCGCCTTTTCTCACTCGACAGTCTACCACATGATCCAGTCCACTACAATTAATAGTATCATTGGTAATAAAATGCAGCCCTGTCTCCACTTCAAAGGATTTGTTGAGTTTCCCGTTATAAATCACTGGGCATGTAGCATCATATAGTTGTTGAATAAGGTCTAAAAATGCTTGTGAAGTAGTTTCCAAACTACCTGGCGTTCGACTCTACCGAAGATCCTTCCAAAGTCTACGAAGTTGAGGTAGAGAGTTGGTTGTCATGCTACGTAACAGTCGGTAGTGACGCTTAGTGTCACAATTTCTCCGCATGATTTGTTTTGCCTGAATCCAGTCTGTTCCGGATGGAGTTTTGCATTCATTTCATCTTCTAGTCTCTCAAGGAGGATTTGACTTAGCATTTTGCTTAGGGTGGACTGAAAAATGAACCCGCATCAGTTCTCGCAAGGGTTTAAGTTGCCGTTCTTTTAAAGTTTGGCAAGATAGCCTTTCTCCCAGTTGACAGACGTCTTTCCTCCCTTTTACACCTTCAGTAGGCGATATGAGAGTCCCTAATAAAGCCTCTGGGTCCGTTTTCAGTGCTTCTGATGAGATTACATCTAATCCCCGTACTTCGCTGGAGTTTAGCAGCTTTAGGGCATTCTAGACCTGTTTCTATCTCATGGTGGATGTTCACTTACAGTTCTGTCTGCTGTTAGTATTTCTGGATGAGTGGTGGGTAATTCTAGTTTCTTTAAAAGCAGTCAGCTCTGCGTTGACACAGTCCCACCATTATTAATCGGGTTCCCTTTACTAGCTTCATCTGCGTTAATCCCTTCTCGGATAGCCACTTGGCTGTTTTATGTACTCTTCTTATGTCTCTCTTAGCTGCATTCTGTTCTGTTTCATTTAAACAAAGGTTAATAAGTGTATGAAGCACCTCTCACAATGTTCCTAGTTATTGGATTACTCTATGGCAATTCGGTCTAGGGTATCCAAAGAAGTGACTCACTTGCAGTTCCACGACTGATGCTTGAAATCTCACCGCCTCCCTCGCCAATTCATCAAGTCACTGCGTGCATGCAAACTACCATAAGCATTTTTTTGCTTTATTTAAATTCATAAAGGAGAATAAGTGTATGAATCTTCTGTTTTAGTTTTAAAGTGTTTTACATCTTTCCTAACACTTTTCTTCACTGCTTTGTTCAGCGCTGTGTAGATCGTATTCGGCTTCTGCTTTCGTTGTTCATCTCTGCACTGCTCCATCTTCTTGCCCATCAAGATGTTTATGCAGGTTTCTTTCCAAGTCGCTTTCAGAGAGTTTCAGTGTTCTTCCACAGAAGTTCCTTCAGTGGTGTGTTGCTTGACGTTCCCGACCTTTTCCTTATAACTGCTGCAAAAGTGTCCTTTGTAGCTCTCGTCCTACGGTTTGTGATTGTTGAAGTTGAATCGTGGTTTGTCTCCAGTTACTTTGAAGGCTATCAACTTGATCGTGTAGTTTCCTTGTACTAGCAATAGACAGTGATCCGAGTATATATATATATATTCCCCTTCTATGCCGGAGATATTGGAATTGGCAACAAACAACAAAAGGAAGTTGGAGAGACAGAGAAAATATACATAAGACAAATTGTGGAACCGTGTGACTGGATTGGTATGATTATGAACAACAAATTGTCCTCAAAACGTCATCCAGTTATTAATATTTCATCGCTGTGTGATATTTAAAATTAACTTATCTAATATGAAATTACATTCTACCACAATGCCCAAGTTCTACACTTATATAAATGTGCTCCCATTCTCAATCATTTTCAGTATAATGCGTCCACATTTTTCAGAGTGAGATAAAGTATATCTGGTGAAACCCGAATCGCTTTGTGTATATCCTTAAGTTTTTATACGCTACTTTCAGTTACCAAACCACTGGAGGTTTAGGAGTATGCGAAGAGTAGTCTGTTCTCATTCGTTTCAACAAGAGCCTCTTGATACATGATGAATTCTCTTGATATGTTGTCTGTTCCCAGCTTTGTTGAAATCCATGTCACCTATTAGAATTTCGCTACTGCTGCATGGTTGGGGTTCTGTCCATTACTGATTGCACTTGTCTATTCTTCCTCTAGTTTTTCTACAGAGCATATTCTCCTCACTCTATAGTAAAGAGTCTTGACTAATGCTCGTTTATAGCTATTTGGACAAAAACTATTAAAATGCAAGTATTGTCCATTCCATGTGGGCTTTCGGTAGATTGACTTCTGGAGACCTCCCGTCCATCGAACAACATGCTCTTTGGTGCAGTCAAAAGTCGATAGATACCCTTCTCATGTTAACTCCAACTGTGTATACAAATTTACGTGTATCTGCGGAAGCAGTTACATTGGGGGAACAGAAAGAAGGGCGCACCTCCGATTTTCTGAACATGTGCTGAAAAGCCTACGTCTCAAGGGAACAAACTCTTATAGTACCACTATTACCAGGCATCTCGACACGGGTCATGAGGTGGAAATTGAGAAATCCTTCAAAATTATCAATAGACAAAAGAGCTCGATTCTTCTCAAGTTTGCCGAAGCAATTTCTATCAAATGCTTGAGACCCGATTTATATATTCAGAAAGAAGCAGTTACTAGTCTTTCCTTGCTAACCTGGTAACCGGATGTCTTTATTCTCCTTTTCATTTGATTACGTAATCTTTGTCTTTAACCTCACACTCCTCTTATAATCTGTAATTTGCTTGTCTCTTGTTTCTATTATTTGAGTTCACCTCAGCACATTGTCACCTAACTTACTAGTCACTATGCATCTAACGCACATCTCATCTTTATTATGTAACTCCTTTCCATTTTCTGCATACATTTATTTTGTTTTAACTTGAACTGCCTTTGTAAAAACTATATAAACGCAATTTTCTGAGCACTGTTTACTAATTGTGGAACATTCTGTCAACTGACAACATGTACAATTTGCAAGTATGCTAAAACGTTTCTGTACCTAAACCTCATAATTTATTTAGACTGTAAGCAGCTGATGAGAAGCCGACGAAATAAATGATGGTACCATATTATTCTGCACAAACCACTGTTGTTCTTGCTTTATTCAAACACCGTATATTCTCATTTCTTTTGCAATCTGAGCAGCCTTCCAAGCTTGGAACATCGTGCGGACATACTATGTGCCATATGCTAATTTTCACTCTTGTTGAAACAGTACATATCGGTTGACAAGTTTCCCGAAGGCTTTCACCAACCAGCGTCGTTTTGCCTCTCAGTTCTCAGCTCAGAATAGTGTATGTTTTCTGTGTTTTGTAGTTTCTGTAGCGGTCGAGTTGATTTCCTGGGGGTAATATAGGATAGGGTCATCCAAATTGCCCTCTTTTTCTGGGTTTAGGACCGGTTTGTAAACCAAATGAGGCTATCTGCGTAACATAAATTTGTTTGATTGTGACCCCATAGTTTTCGGTTGATTATTACTATTCCATCCAATTCTCTCAGGGGTATATTAAGGTGGCTTTTTTATCAAAATGTGTGCATCACTGACTTGACTCATTGGATGGACGAAATGAACTACTTATAGAATGTTAGTTCCTTTGTTTTTGCATAGTTAATTATCAAAATATTTAACTTTTAAGCTCATTAAAACATGAAATGTAATTCTCTAATTTTATTCATTCGACTATATTTTTCTGTTTTTTTAATACAGGTAACTCCGATAAATACTTGGAAAAATGTGAGTAGTACTCCACGAAAAACCGAAAGAATACGAAGACTCGTTTCAAAGTATAATAATGATTTCATCTTCGATGATCATATCATAAAAATAATTACCTCCAATTCGCCATCAGAATCCTCACCAAAATCCAATGTTAAAATGATAAATGTTCATCAGTTGATGGAGACTACTAGGGCGATTGGTGAACAGCTGGTGGAAAGTAGAGGACAGATTAATTCCTCATCGATTAATGAGCTCTCTTCACTGTTACAGTTATCTGTTAATGACAACTGTCAACCATTAAGAAAAAAGCTTGAAAAAGGCAAGATAAATGACCAAATAGAGGATTCGTCGAAATATTCACTTCCTAATCAATCAGTTGTCCAGAAAGCTTCAACGTCTACCGCACTTTCAGATGTTAATCCACCATATAATGATAAAAATAATGTAATCAGAACAAACTGGTATTCAAAAAGAAATGCCTATTTAACATTACTTTCTGAAATTCAAAATTCATCATCAGATTCATCAACTACCACCTATCCATCATCATCATCATCATCATCATCATTATCGGCGCACAACTCATTAGACAGATGTGTACAGAATAATACTTCATCAACAAATAAAGTTCACAAAGTATCTAAAAATGTTTTAACTGCTCAGGATAAAGCACTTCACAAACTGCAACCAAATATTATGGGATATAGATGGAATAGTAAAGAGGAGGCGTATGGAGCATCATCTAGTGAAAGAGAGGTGGAAACGTTACTCTCATGGAAATAGTGAAATTCCCCATTCATCATCATCATATCAATTTTATTTTATTTTATTTTATTTACTTTTTTCTTCAGTGTAATTAGTTATTCTTAATAATGTGATTGACTATAAATACCATATAAATGATTACAGCATATATACATCCACTAGAAAGAAAACTGCATTTTGCCAACTTTTGTGCATTTTTATTTTTGTTAGTTTTTGTCTTTCTAAATTTTTCCAGAATATTTTTCCAGTTATTTTTTCTTTTCTATTTATTTTGTTGTTGTTATTGAAAAAATAAAGCAAAGAAACTAGAAGTATTTTATTTGTTTTCACTGTCTTTTAAGGGAGATTTGTTTGCCTGTTGTAAGGTATTCTTAGTTAAAGCCTTAAATATCCTTTATTATTATTATTATTATTATTATTATTATTATTATTATTATTATTTATATTGATCTATCTAGTCATTTAAGAAGTTTTTGTAATCGGTACATGTTTTGTCTAAAAGATGACTTGATAGCATATATTAGATTATGCTTTCCGAATAGTCGCATAGGCAGAAAATATGATCGGAGAGTTTGAGATCCATATCAAAGCAACAACCACAACAAAAATACAAGCGCTTATAATACCAATAACCTCCTGCATCTTTACCCACTACTACTACTTACTTACTTTACTTTACTTTACTTCGGCTATCTCCTACGGGAGGATGAGCCGGCTTCATGAACGTCTCGAATCATCGCTGCCCAGGCGCGGCAATTTGTAAGAGAGTTCATGAAGTTTCATGGGAATTTGGTACGAGTGATGTCCCCAGCATCGCTCGGCCTTTTGTTTGAGAGTGCAGCTCTAGCCTTCACACAGCCAAGTGTGACCTACAAGGCAGTAGGAGTGGAGTAAGGAGTCCACTATCCATTGGCAGCCGGTGACCGGAGTTCGGTTCATACGCCTTTTTGAATGGGGCCAGACATCCAGGACATCCAACAAGCCCTTTGTCCATACGTCTGCCGGTGAGCTCCAGTGAGCTTCATACGCCAGTCGTTGGAGGTTTGGAATCAGGGTTTAGCCATCTCCCCTAGACCGTCATCCAATGGACAGTCAACCCGGTGGAGAGCGCCGGGCATCCGCTTTCGCCCTCTCACTTTGGTGAGAAACACCTCCGCCACGTGAAGGCAGTGAGTAGGACTTCCTCAGGAGAGGCTATGTAAGACGCCCGGTCATATGGGAGCATTTCAAGAGGTGTGCGGAGGGGTGGCCAACCCGCAGCGCAAGGCACCCACCCCCGACCATCCTGAGGCTACTACTGCTACTACTACTGTAAAAGGATCGTTCACTTCAAAATCCCAACACTTTATGCCAAGTGCAAAATCACCCTGTTTGTTTGTTAAATCTGGTCACGGCTTTTCAGTACACTGCAGCAGGTTGAAAGTGAGGCAGTAACTCATCCAAGAAGACATAGCGAAGTGGTCGCTCTATGTTGGTGAATTGGCAGAAGTTAAAATTCATGCTTTGGATCGGGTCAGATACCAATGGCCCTGATGGTAAACAAGCTCGCTAGCCTTGTAACCGGAAAGTCCTGGGTTTGAATCCCTGTGGTGGGTGCATACTGATGGAGAGTCCCAAACTAGGAGGAAACAGTTGACTGTACAGTACTCCCTGCAGGTTTTCCAATGGTTCTTGAACTGATGTCAGCTCATGATGAAATCCTCCAACCAAAAAAAATAGAACTCCCAGTTGTTATGTTTGTGGCTGTATTCAATAATAGATATTATTATTATTGCTAATAAAAACCGTTTGAATCTTTTTATTTTAGTTCTTAGTTTTATTCTGCTATCATTTTTCTTCAGTTTCTTGTCTGTTGATTGATAACAATGAGACTCAGTTAATCTCGGTATAAGTTCCTCACTTTGAATGCTATTACGGGCTGTATTCCAAGCTAAAGTCTGGTTAGGTTACAGTTTAAACCAGGGAACGAATAGCACAAAGTGGAATAATGACACCATTGGATAACACTATGTGATTCTTTATTTAGTTGTTCTTCTGTTATGGTAAGGCTGAATGAAGTTATTATCGATTTTCTTGTTTATATGCTATGGTTCTAATTGAGTAAGGTTATTCTTTCAGCAAAGTTAAACACACCCCTTTAACTATTGCTATCTGACCGACCATTGAGTAACATCGTAACTAACAACCACCTTATCGTAGGTTTCCATGCTCTTATGCATAATCCAGTGTTTGTACGTTTCTCAAACAGATTTTCATAATGTGTATTCCTATTCATTCTGAAAATTAGTCATCTTTTTTTCTTTCACTTATGAAAGACTATTGCGTTAATCTTGATTCTCTTTATTTTCTCTTTACGTCTGATGTATAATTTTTCGAGTAGTTGTTTGCAGAGATTTGATTGGTTACAGGAATTTATCATGAGCTGACATTGGTTAGAAAACCAGCAGGTTGAGAGTATGGGGACAAATATTCACTGATGACATCGGCTAGTGTTCGCGATATGTCGTAAATCGGCAGAAGTTGGAGTTCATGGCTTGTCCACTGGATCGGATCCCATCCCAGTGGTTTAATGGTATAGGAGCTCACTTTGTAACCGGTAGTTCTTGGGTTCAAACTCCTGTGGGTAGGTACTCATGAAGAGCCATAAACTTGAACGAAACTGCTGTCCAGTACTCTTTAGTGGTTTTCCAATGGTTCTTTAACCGATCTCAACCCATGATGATGTATACTTATTATATAAAGTTGGGATTTACAATAGACTCACTGCTCTTTTAACATAATGGAATGTCTGTAATAAAAGAATTATTCTTTCCACTTATACTAATAATAATAATAATAAAATCATATTTTTGTTTTAGACTATTGTGAATCTAGTGCCTGTATCTAGTCATCTTTGAACTGAGCTACCTACTCCGTCATCAGCTTTTCCGGTTACCGTGTTACCTTCCAGCCTGTTGTTATCTGTTATCAAGAATTAATGTTTGAATCGAAGAAGTGTATTTTTTTCCTACTGTTTACATTTTATCCTGCAATATACTGTCAGTCGACTATCTTTGATCCAGAAACTGGGAAGTATTATCCAATATCTGATACATCTCGCATAGAAGATATACCATTCTTGTTACCAGACCCTGATCCTAAAGAATTTCCTCCTGAATTTCTTGAATCATTGCTCAAACATTGTGATGATCCTATGCCAGGTTACATAGAAATGCTTTCAAAAGCATGGATTGCTTTCAAAGAACTAGGTCTTGATTGGTCACGTTGTCCATCATTGTATGTCTTTGCGCGTCGTATCCTCATAGCCATACATCCTATGCAAATAATGCATGCAGTGTTAGTGGGTGCTTTACTTACCATTCTACGACTTTGTATTAAGTGGAGATTTCTCACGGTAAGTTATTATTTTTTTAAAGAATGATATTTTATTAATTATTTTCTTCTCCATTTTGTGTACTCTGAGAAAAATATTGTTACTTGTGTAAATTAGACTTTCAACTATTTCGGGATTCATGAGTAAACTTCATCCATCTATTGAAGGATCTGTTGAATCATCGAATACAGAATTGAACTTTACTGCTGAATTAAATGAGATTTCTCTTTATATGAATATTTTTTGAGTTAACTTTTTATGGGAACAGGTGGTGATTGATTGAGACAAACACATAGCATGCAAACCATTGGCTAAGAATCTAAATACTCGTCTCCATTAAGAACACACAGAGGTTAGGCTTCTCGAAGTGGATTCCAATAGCTTCAACTATATGTGGATGACGAACTCGTAAAGCAAAATTAATATCGGTCGGACGGAGTGCAACAAATAACTTTAAGCGCCTTAATAATGTCAAATTTTGTGTTCACTATCTACACGGTGTGCTACGCCAATGTTTGTCTCGTGCAGGTTGATGTTTGAAAATAAGATGATGAGCTTCACGGGAGCAGTCAAACTCATAGATACACGTATTGGAGACGAAATTAGGTAGTTTGTGCTTATTGGAGAGTGGTTGTGAAGCGAAATGGAACCTCTGCGACACTGTATCCTCTTATCACTGCATATTCTTCAGGCTCTGTGTTACTTTCTTTCATGTTATCACCAATAAATTATAGTTTTATGAAAAAGGGCTTCTCTGCGTCTGTTAACTTACTGACTTGCGTTGGCTCCAAGTTCATATTTTGAACCCTGAACTTATATGGATAGCCTTTTTCACTGGATAGTTCTTCGATAATTGTAATCTTCTCATTGAGAGTGTCTTTTGAGAAGATTATCGTGGCTGTATGAATCGAACAGTCGCCTTTCGATTTCAAAGGTGCAAAAGTTAAAAAAAATGAGTATACTGTGACTTGTCGTTGTAGGTTTTCTATATATTACTTCTTGATTTACCACCATCTTTCTTTCTTAGTCAGAAGGACGTCTAAGAATCGAATACTCTGATTCCTTTCTTTCTCGATGGTAATTAGGGTGTATATCAATAGCAAGGATATCATGTAACTGGAGAGAAATTACAGCTTGTTGGATTTTCGGTAAAATATACCAACTAAAAAATGCAAGCTTCATATGCACAGATTTTTGCAATACTTGACTCACTTCTTTTGGTGCTGTGTATGCCTAACCATCGCCTCCCCTGACGGGCATTACTAGCTGATATAGGTCCAGGTTGGAAAAGAATAAGTGGTAGCCAAACAAAAACATGGCATCAATCCATGAAATCCTTGACAGTTAAACTGAGTCAGGTAGGGAGATGCAGACTTCCGGGACTCGGGACTCTAGGAATCAATGGGTGGAGACAATAGGTGGCATGGCTCAAAATCGTTGTCAATGGCGAAGATGTATTCAGTCTCTGTAATCTTTCATATTCCTTTCTACCATTACCCATTCTGTTTCACTCTTATACTTGTCAAAGTCTGTTGATTCTCTTCACTCATCTTGTCTACCTCTGTGTGCTATTTGGAAGGTGGCAACTGGAACTGCTGCACTTCAGTGCCAAGTTCTATGTTGAATCCAGACAGACAGAGATCTGGTGCAAACAGGCCACAAAGCCTGCCAGTGTGGAAGAATCCTTTTGTATCATTTACCGGGTGCCTAATAAATTGCCAAAATCATCGAAGCACCGCATGCTCCAAACATCAGAGGCTATTACTATTCGCCTCAAGCAACCAGTACTCTGTGTTCAAGAGAAGCAAGTCCAGCCCCTACCACTGCCGTTGCCGGCCTTCAGTAGAGACTATAAATTCATGAATTTGCGATATTATCTTTCCTAATTTTTCTGACATTCAGCTTATTTTATGTTGATGCTATTGAGCTGTAATCTATCAATATTATTGATTCGATGTTATTTACACAGCATTAATGTCGTTTATAACACTAATTCATTCATTCACTATAATGTGTATATATAACTGTAGAGCCTGATGATGAAGGGGTTATCGAAAAGAGTACTCTTTGTTCAGTATCTATTACAGATAAGTCAAAGATTGTAATCACATTGATCTCAGTAAATAAGTCACTATCCTTTTAACTTTTTTAAAATAATTTTTTCATTTTTATTTTACCATTTTTTAGACAATTATTCACCATGTAGGTGTGACGCCAGAAATATCTAATAAACTGATAGAATCCAGTTGGAAAGCTTTTTGGTTCCTGTCAATGTGGCTTTTTAGCCTAAAAGTTGTATTACTAAGTGGTAAAACAGACTTCCAATATCCTTTACGAGCTCTTCGTGGAGTTAAATTTGAGGGTAAGTATCTTATCTAAGTTAAACATTCACGATGGAATAAGTAAGTAACTTTCATTTATGGTTTGTCATTTGAAATAGTTTTTGTAGTTTCAATTTTTCCATTGACACCTGGCTATTATCTACAGTATTTGAGGGCTAATAATACTTCACATAGTTATACGTCATTCATTGTCATTCATTCCGGTACACGGAAAGTATTATTTGGGTAACATACAGTTGCTTAGGCTAAATTAGGAAGAGAGCAGGATTCAAACCCAAGATTCAAGTACATAAGCTAATAAGCCGTATTGTTACATCAAACTTAGAAAGAAAGAGAACTGGATAGTCAACTAATGTCATACCTAGTTCTGAGTGCTGACTAAGCTGAAGGGGACTACTTGCATCAGCTCTATTTTTTCAGAGGTAATTCAAGGAAGGTCATGACATAAACATAAGTTTCAGGAATCCAACATCGATAGAACTATTCGCGTATGTTTTTCCCGGATATAATTCTCTTTAGACCCCTTTTCCCCGATGATATATTCATCATCTTACAGAGTAACTCTGTGGGGATATGCAATGCTTTTAAACCTTCATATAAAGTGAAGGGGAAAAAAAGTCGTCAGTAACCTTCTCTCACAGCTAACCTTTAGAACCACCAAGAAGAAGTTTCAAAGAATTCTCAGTTATTAGATTAAATTTTGTCCATAAAGAATGCAAAATTGTTAACTTCATATAGTCAGCCTATGAATAGGTTTATTCTGTAAACCCTCTTGTCTTAAATAGGGTTGACAGTCCGGTATATAAACATATGAAAAAAAGTAATCAAGTTTTATAATCATTATTACATTATTTGGAGTAGACAACAAGACTCTTCCAGGAAGCTTATGTGTGATCTGAAGTTCAAGCCAGACTTGTTTAGTGATATAATAATAAGTAATAATTCTGAGTTATTGAGGATGTGGGGAAATCAGTAGACGAGGCTGTGAAGTTATATCGATTGAGATGGTTACGACATATGTTACGCATGCCTAACTTAACCATCGCCTTCTTCAACGGGCGATGTTGGCTGACCTAGGGTCATGTTGGAAAAGAGAGCCAGTAGTGGTCAAACCAAAACATGGCCTCGTCAGTCCATGAAATCCACAACAACAGTTAGCTTAAGCCACGTAGGAACATGTAGACCTCCTAGTTGGGGTATTCGGGATGGTAAACACCAATGGCTAGAGACAATTGGTGATATGGCTCAAAGTGATCGTTGTCAATGGCTGACGCAGATGCATCCACTCCTTGTGACTTAAGATTTCCAATGAAACTATATTGTTCTTCGTTATTATTTTGCGTTTCTCTTTACTATTTCTTCTTCTTCTCCTGCTTCGTGTGCTGAGTGAAGTGTGGCGACTCGAACCGCTGCACATCGGTGCAAAGTTCTATGTTGAAACCAATCAGTCAGTTATTTAGGATGAAATTAATCACATTTCTAAAAGACATACTTATTGTTTTGTGTTCTTTGATTGATTGACATTCCTATAACTGAGCGTGTATGTATTAGTGATCGAGGGATTTGAAGACGAATTGTGACTAAAAGAGGTCAAACAAAGAGGGTGTGATAATATACTAATGACCAAATGATATGATACTAGTGGATACGGATACTGAAGATGTCATTATTTGTTCAAATCCCGGGGAGCGGTGCGTACTGACGAAGAGTCCTAAACTAGGCTGACGAAACAGCTGTCCAGTACTCCCAGTTGGTTTTCCAATGGTTCTCTAACCAATGTCAGCTCATGATGAATTCCTGTAACCAATCAACTAAATCCCTACAAACCAATACTTGAATATTATTTGTTAAGACTATGAAAGATGATGAATGATTCGATTTCTGTCGAGCAACTGATTTGTAACATGATCACTGTGACACTTGATTAATGGTCTTCAATTCTATTTTGAAAACTGGATGATAGACGGATTAGTCTCTGAATAGTTCCTGAATTATGATGAAATAAGCTGATGAATTCTCACTGACTTCAGATACTTCTACAACTGATGTCCATCGGGAATGAAAGACTTTAAATCTTTAAATCTCTTGATCAGTTGGAGATAAGTAATCATTCCTATTTTACTGTTCGAATTTATTCATCAAAATTATTTAACTATGTAACAGAATGAATCAATAAATCGATTTCATTCTCTGATACGATTATTATTATTATTATTTTCATCTTAATTTTTTTTAGTTGGATACTTCGACATTCCAACTCCATCAGATTATTACTATCTGTATACATTACAATTGGGCTTTTATCTACATTCATTTTGGAGTGTATTTTTCATGGATGCATGGCGTAAA
This sequence comes from Trichobilharzia regenti, assembly GCA_944472135.2. NCBI lineage: Eukaryota > Metazoa > Platyhelminthes > Trematoda > Strigeidida > Schistosomatidae > Trichobilharzia > Trichobilharzia regenti. The sequence goes on from OX235262.1 coordinate 157,460,984, forward strand.
GATTCAAATGTCTTAGTTGTTCATCACATCCTAGCTGTCTTACTTCTAGAAAGTTCTCTGGTTTTAAGGTAAGCGCAAAACATTAGTTGGACGATAATCTTTTCCAATTGTTCTGATAAATGTCTAGACTTTTCAAAAAATAATCCCCATACAGGTATATATTAATGAAGACCAAAGCATGTAATTCAACAAACAAGCTCTTCTATGGAGGAATTCATTTTCCACAATTATCTGTACAATCACATGTACGTACAATTATTACCACACATACACAAAAAACGGTAGTAATAAAAGCAATGAGTTGTCACAATCACAGTTGTCAATATCAATCAGTGCATCAGAAGACCTGAGTAAGTGTATTAGAGTCATCTAATAAGATGAATCGGGGTGCATATGGACGACAAAGAGAGTGTTCAAACCAAAACGTGGCACCAGTCAATGAAATCCACAACAGTTAGTTTAAGCCACGTAGGAAGGTGTAGACTTCCAGGTTGGGAACCTCAGGACGGTAAAAACCAATGGGTGGAGACAATTGGTGATATGGCTCAAAGTGATGGTTGTCAATGGCTGGGACAGATGCATCCACTCCTTGTGACTTATGATTTCCAATGAAACTATGTTATTCTTCGACATTACTATTCCTTTGTCTCACACCTCTGTTTACTGTCTCTATTATACATTTCTTCTACTTTCTTCTCTTGCTTTGTGTTTTACAAGGAAGGGGTGTGGCGACTTGAACTGCCGCACATTTGTGCAAAGCTTTATGTCGAAAACAGACAGACAAGGAGAAAGTGATATTTCGTTAGACATCGAGAGAATTACAAGAGTTATAAACAATTATAAAACAAACATAGTCAAGTTAGCAGAAAATAATAAAGTTTTTACAATGAATAATTTTCTTTTAAATGCAGAGCTTCAGAACTTCAAAGGAAACGAATTAGTATTGCCCTTGGCAAATTGTTCTTCACTGTACAAATTACTTTGTTGGATAAGTTTGCTGAGACAGAAAATCCAGTGCTGACAAGGTGTTCGATTATCGCACTCATTATAGAGTCACAAGTACCTTTCTGTAGCCATGCGTGATAGTTTCCTTTGAACCCTTTTATATAGGATACGTGTTGGATGACCAATAAACCTGACATCACAAGATCAAGTGAACTGATATTTGCACTCAGAAGTGGTCAAATGCTACAGCTTGTCTCTCAGGCGGCTGCAGGCCACTAAACAACTTGAGAACACTAATCTTAGCGTTCTTGAGAAGAAATGTTCTTCTAAGAGATGATGAAATTGCAGGTTAAGTTCCCCTTGAAATCCTTGGTATTATTAAATCTGTTGCTTGGATATGATGATATACTTGCAGCTGATCAACTGATCGGTATTTCTTCTTTTAGAAGACACCTGTAAGCTGTTTCTCAATCTGTTCATTTTTATTTCTTTGATCGTGGAAGGTTGAGAAAATTTACTTCTAATGAAGAATATATTCTTCATTTTCTCTATGTAGCCTCTTTGACCCGAAAGAACTATACACGAGTACCCTTATCAGTATGAGTTATCAGTATTTCTTTGTTATCTGTAGACTGTTTTAATTCTTCTCGGTGCCGCTGTTTTAGGTGATTGCGAGCTTTTTTTTCTTATTGAAGTATTTATGACAGCAATCGATGATTGCTGATTTGGATTGTTGTAATTCTTCGTTGGAAGTAGTGAGATCAGATGATTTAATTAAATTGTCCAACTGTACATGTGTATGGAGTTTGTCAACTTTGAAGTTGATATCGCAGAATTTTCAGCTTGAAGACACAGACAGCTTCTAGCTGAAAATCAGATAAAGATACGAAGGTGTTGTTGAACACAAATTTCGTAGAGCCATCAGGGAATTCGCTTTTGTTGCTGGATATAAATGCGATTGTACAGCTAAAGGGAAAAAGGAATTCAGTGAAAAGAGTCTCCTCGCTGAACTGCGTGTTTCTGCTTTCATTAAATTTTTAGGCGTCCATTTTTATTGTATTGTCGTTATCAGTGATTTTACTCTGAGTGAGTGAGTGAGTGAGTGGCTTTTGTTATCTGTTAATATACTCAAGTATACTTATTATTTTCTTTAGAAACGTTTTATTCCCTTGCGTTCCGAGTGGAACATACGGATGCTTTAAGTTTGAGCTTTTAAAGCTTGAGTAACTGTGATATTTAGTTTCCATTCGAAGGAGTTTCTAGCCTCATGTCCAACCTTCCCTCTTTACCGTAGTTACTATCGTCTGTGTTACCTTAAGGAGTGCGCCGGCTACCGGGAATCGAGCCCTGAGCCATGTGAGGTGTGATTGACTAATCACTGACACCACATCCATGATTACCACAATCAAATCGTTTAAATGTGTGTTCAGTTCAAATAAGTTTTCTTTACAGGAATAGTCTATTCTTCTTTATTACATTCATTCGTTTCAATGATGTCTCATTTGATGCTAATTAACTATCTCAACTATCTTTCAGGGAATTAAATAAATACCTTGGTACTATGGTGTTAAAATTCGTTTTCTTGTTCGATTATGTGTAAGTGTGTGTGTGATCAAACTGAAAGCTACTGAAATTAGCGTAGGAATACTGAAACATTCTTGCAGTCAATTCTAAAAGTACAATGTGTATTGTAATGTATAGGGAGGAATTTGAATAATTTGATGATATTCACATTCGTTTGTCGGCATTACTTCTATTTTAAATCATATAGGCAGTTTTGGTTATTATAAAATAGTGATTAGTTATTTAATGCGGATTGTTCACTTTTAGTTCCAATAATATCATATAAGTATAAAACTTCGGCACTGTGGTAGAGTATAATTCCATTATAGATAAGATTTTATTTTGATACACACACAGTGTTGTACAGTTATATGAACTGATGACGTTTCGAGCACAAACTATTGCTCATAATCATATCAAGTTACTCACACAACTTATTTTCTTCATTTATATACATGTGTAGAATCGATTAGATATTGGATTAAAAATCAATGTGAGATAATGTACATTCAGAAATAATCGTACGAGTGTCGTTGACCAATTGCAATTAGATGGGAAAATGGACTAGTGTTTTTACAGTCATAATAAGCTACTTGTTAGAATGTTGTGTTTGAATTGAAATAGAATTTTAAGATTATTTATTATGACCCGTTGCACAAGAGGTGGCTCTCGTGGCCCAGGTGGTCTAGTGGGTAATGCTTTGGCGTTCGAAACTATGGGTACTGGGTTCGAGCCTCGGTGGGAACATCATCACTCACTGAGAAATGCAGGTACATCCAGCTGACGAGTCCCAAATAGGACGAAATGCGCATCCTGGATTCCACTGCTAGCCACCATCCACCAATTGTATACTAACTAAATTCCCGGACATCGTCGAAGCATCTGCACAAGAAGCCGACATGTCAACCTGAGACCGAGCACTTCGGTCCAATCAATCGACGGGAAAATCAAGAATTCAATTCAATTATTTATTATCTTCTTCTGGTTTGACTGATGGCAATAATACGAGTGTTATTGATCAACTATAATCAGATGGAAAATACGAGTGTTTTAATAGTCATAATATGTTTTTTGTTAGAATGTTGTGATGTGTTTGAATTGAAATAGAATTTTAATATTATTTATTATCCCCTTCTGATTTAACCTGCGGTAATAATCTCTTCCATATCTCTGGTATTTGCATTGAGTCATTTCTGTTGCATGTATTGGGTGTAGACTCGATAAATAAGGATTCCGTAATCTAACATAGCTAATTCTCCTAGTTCATTGAACAGCTGGGAAAGTAGTGCTCTTAATACGTCTAACCCCACTCCAAAAATATGGTGGAGATATGTGGATGACACTTTCACGGTGTTAAAAACAGAACATATCTGTAGCTTCCTGACACATATAAACTCACAAGTAGAGGGAATAAAACTCACATTTGAATCAGAAAATGAACTAGGAGAATTATCTATGTTAGATTGTAAAATAAAACGAATAGAAGAAGGCAAACTACACACTAGTGTTTATAGAAAACCAACGCATTCTAATGGATATTTAGACTTTAATTCGTCTCATCCGTTAACTGTTAAGGCAGGCTTAGTAGAGTGTCTAACAAACCGAGACATAGCACTAATTAGCACAATAAAAGACCTAAATCATGAAATAAAACAGATAGAAGAAGCGTTGGTGTTGAATAACTATCCTATAAAATTCATTAGGAAGATTAGTAAAAACCAAAATAAAAATAATGGTGAAACTATTAATGATAACACAAATAAGAAAGAATATAAGTCATCCACTGTTATTCCATATAAGAAAAGGACATCTGAGGCCCTATGTAGGATTCTTAATAAAGCAGGAATTAGGGTGGCATTCAAACCTACAAACTCACTCAGAGACAAGCTCTGTAGGCTAAAAGATCCGGTGGATTCAATTAAACAAAATAATATAATTTACAAAATACCCTGCAATGACTGTGAGGTCAACTACATAGGTCAAACTAGTAGTTCAGGGATGGTCAGATTAACAGAACATAAGAATTTAGTTAAGGTAAGAATGGTTGGCTCTGAAAAGATAAGTAATTTAGAAAAAAGCTCAGCTATTGCACTTCATGCAATAACAAACAACCACACAATAGGGTGGGATAGGGTTAAAATTCTAAAAAGTAATTTAGCTAAGTGGAGAGAGAGGTTGATTACGGAATCCTTATTTATCGAGTCTACACCCAATACATGCAACAGAAATGACTCAATGCAAATACCAGAGATATGGAAGAGATTATTACCGCAGGTTAAATCAGAAGGGGATAATAAATAATATTAAAATTCTATTTCAATTCAAACACATCACAACATTCTAACAAAAAACATATTATGACTATTAAAACACTCGTATTATTGCCATCAGTCAAACCAGAAGAAAATAATAAATAATCTTAAAATTCTATTTCAATTCAAACACAACATTCTAACAAGTAGCTTATTATGACTGTAAAAACACTCGTCCATTTTCTCATCTAATTGCAATTGGTCAACGACACTCGTACGATTATTTCTGAATGTACATCATCTCACATTGATTTTTAATCCAATATCTAATCGATTCTACACATGTATATAAATGAAGAAAATAAGTTGTGTGAGTAACTTGATATGATTATGAGCAATAGTTTGTGCTCGAAACGTCATCAGTTCATATAACTGTACAACACTGTGTGATTTACCAATAATATCATATTTTCACGTATAACTAACTGTAATGATGCCTTTTTGGAATAACTTTGCTCATCTGAAATGCCGTTTTATTAGTATTATTAGTGAAATAATAAAAACTTTCCCGATTCACAGGACTAAAATATCACTCTTTGAGAGTAATATGATTCTCTTCCATCAAACACACACAGCACTGGCGCATCGATGGCTTCAGGGTCTGAATCCCGGCAGACGTACTCGCATAGCCGGTTATAAATCCTGTTAAAGTAGGGTAAGTTAGGTGAGTGAGATTAGAACCCCCACCTCGTAAAAGAAGAATAACAACACGAGGGCTATTGAAATTTCAACGCTTGACGCTTTATGTTTCACTCCTAACGCAGAGAAATAAAATAATTTAAAAAAAATACTGCATAACACATTGCTTGTAGTGTGTGTGTGATTGATCTTGGTTACCAACTCGGTAACGGCTAGAAGTGAGCTTCACAAGTTATATCTTATTCTGCTTGAACTTGTTCGACGGCCAATATTAGCTAACTGACATAGATAGGATCAGATTGGAAAAGAACCTAAAGATGGTGGTCAAACCAAAACATGGCTTCATCAGTCCATGAAATGAATGACAGTTAGCTTAAGTCACTTAAGGATGTGTAAACTTCAAGATTGGGAACCAATAAAGGCTGGCGGCAATTTCGTGTTCACGTGGTATATGAAAAATCAGTTCTGGAGAATTCAGTCTTAATTAACTGAAATCAATATTAACTGTCTTGCAGTATTTGTTAAAATCTGTCGATGAAGATTCATCGCAACAGACACACAACACAAAGAAACTCCTAGTTGTTGTTGTTGTTGGAGAAGCAAAACAAGAGCTCATTTTTGAAAGGATTGATTTCATCAAATTTTTATTTTATTCCTTTACATTTCGAGTGGAATGTAATGCTGAGCTCTGAAGTTTAAGTAGCAGTGGTCTTTTTATTTTTACGGGGTAAGGTTGCTAGCCTCACGTCTTACCTTACCTTCCCTCTTTACTGGGTTTACTACCAGCTCAGCGAGGTTTAGGAGTGCACCAGCGGCCGAGGATCGAACCTCGGACCACGAGCGTTCTACCACTGAGCCACCGGTGTACATTCCATCAAATACGACTACTTATCATTATTCATTATAAATCATCATGAGTTACATCTAATAAGGCTAAGTGTAAGAACTAATATATATTTGTAACTGTTGTTAATCTAATATATATATATATACCTTTGTGTGCATGTGTGATACGTGCGTGTTACATACATGCCATTAGTATTCATTTATTTAGTGTTATCATGTATTCTCTCTACATAGTCTGCATTACACAACAAAGATTCATACTATTCGCATTTATTGATTTTAGTCTTTCTGTTCTATTTGTTATGTAACTCCAGTTGAATTTCAAAAAAGAAAATTAACTCAAACCTTTCAACCAACCAGTTAAATAAGCATAATTAAATATGGTTGTGGTGCATGCATCATTGCAGAAAGAATTAAATATTGCACCTCTGTCTGACTGAACTTTACACACACACACACACACAAACTTATTGTGTACACTTCTTTAATCTTCTGTGTTTGATGATGAAAGTTGATGGTTGACTGACAATCTCCTGTCTGTCTGTTTTCGACATAAAACTTTGCACAAATGTGCGGAAGTTCAAGTCGCCACATTCCGTGTAGCACGCGAAGCAAGAGAAGAAAGTACAAGAAAAGCATAATAGAAACAGTGAGCAGAGGTGTGAGACAAAGGAGTAATAAAGAAATACAAAACAGTTTCATTGGAGATCATAAGTCACAAGGAGTGGATGCATCTGCGCCGCTGAGAACGATTTTGAGCCATGTCACCAATTGTTTCCAACCATAGATTTTTACCGTCCCGAGGACCCCAGCCTGGAAGTCTACACCTTCCTACGTGGCTTAGACCAACTGTTGTGGATTTCATTGACTGGTGCCAAGTTTTTGTTTGACCGCCGCTAGCTTTTTTCCAGCCTGACCCTATATCCGCTAACATTTAACTGACAGTGGTATCCCCGAGGTGTGTATACCTTCATCTCACTAAGTATTTACCTGCATACTCTTACTCAAATTCTAAAAATTTTTAGCTTCTAACTAAATATCAGATAACAGTGAAGGTGTGTCATCATCGGTACACAGTGTCAATGTTACTGCTGTTATTTCATATAAAAAACATGTAAAATGATCTCAGTGAAGTTATTCTTTTTCATCTGACGACTTTTACATTTATACCTCCATCTGCATACTCAGAATCGCTTGTTCGGTGTGTTTGCTGCGTTTTTTTGTCAAAGGTTGATTTGATTTCCAAGCACTTAGATTGTAGTGTCTATCATATTTTCTCCTTTTGTAGATAAATGTAAGCTTGTACTGAAAGTTCAGCTGCTTTTCCAGCTGTGTAGGTTTTATCCTCAGAGCTTTCAGTACCAATTTTATACCATCATCTCTAACGTTACCACCTTAATGTGGAAACACATTCCACAAACCAGCCGTGAGTATTCACCAACTTCGAGAGGTGATATTTTATGCGTGGTAGGAGTTACTTGAGCTTCGTATTTAGGAGTTGTCCATTAGCTACACTCGCTCTTTGAGTCGGTGATGGTGTCCCCACTGATGTTCGAACCCCGCACTCAATGCTTCAAAGACCAAAGCCTTATCAATTGGGCCACAAGGACACCCTTTTGTGCAACAAGTAGAATTAATCTGTATACTGTTAACAACTCCACCAGGAGTAGTTAGATGACAGAAAGAATGTTACTGTAGCTTTTTTTTCAACCACCTCTGCAGTTTGCAGTCTTGAACTCCAATGACCTTTTGAAGTAGATTTCAAAATCTTTGTCCATATTCAAAACACAAAGCGCATACAATGTGTCCATTGAGCAATTTCACACATTACATGATATGAAGACAGAATGACCAGAGCAATACCGTGATAATAAATAATAATGCGTTTGTTACATTTATCCTACTTTAATCTATGAGATGACAAAGAAGATGTCACTGAATGATAACTGTTAATTTTGATTCAAAAATGTATTTCTTACAGTCTTGAATCATTGAGTCCTACTACTTCCTTATTCCCGCTCACAGTAATCTCAAGGTTACAGAGGAGTATTGAGACTCTGTTATCGCGACATATGGGAATTGTGGATCCATATAAAGCTTTATTCAAATATCCATCTTTTCAAGTTATCACATTTTGAAGTAAGGAAACTCAAACATAATTTCACTACAGTTGGAAAACCATGGCTGTGTGATCGGATGAATAATTAAATGGATATTAATGACGATAATCTACATCCTTGTGTACGATTTTGAGTCATATTAGGTCCAAGGTCGTGAAACTTGCGTTTTAAGACGATGTGGTGCACATCATAGATATCCGCTGGAATACGAACATGAAAATTCTATCACATTCCTCATAATATACGATGTTTTGATACCACCAGCAGTATGGTGGTGTTTGTCATTAACACTACGTAGATGTTTTTAAAATTCTATACAAAGGCAAATTTGTTTTTTTTTTTAAGATCTCTCTCCCGTAAAATAAGGCAAGTACTTCTTCAGTTTCGTTTGCGCGCCTCAGTATATTTTGCAAGAATTCAATTGATCAGAAAAGTGTGAACATTGGGTATTATTCGAACATTTCGCGTTTAGAAAAATAGGTTAAATATACAACTGCTTCGTCGCTGGGGAATTCAGGAAACTGTCAGTCAAAGTAGGAATAACTCTCGCTTATGTTTATGTATGCTTTCTTCCAGGCCATGCAAAACAAAGATGACATAATAAAATCCATCAAAGCCCTATACAATTCTTCCCATTCAAAAATGCGAACATGAAATTATCTTTAGTACATAATCATCCAGAGACAATAAAGTCCAGTCTAGCGTAGTTTTGGAGGATAGACTGCAAGCAAAAAAAATGCAAACAACAAAAGTTGTACAAAAAATCACTCTGTAAACATCATACAATTCCCCCCCCCCCATTAGGAAACTTGAACGAAACAAGAACAGAAAGTGGTGTATCAGGATAATATGAGCTCATTCTTCAGCATTTCGTGCCTTCTCCTCACATCTGGCTACAACCTGAAAAATACAAACATTTAGATGGCATGTAAGATATGAACAAACTTCAAACATAATGGTAAGGAGTAATTGATAGCAGCTATGAGAAACATAATTCCAGAATGACGCAATCTGTTGAATAATCAAGAGTTGAAAAAGACTGGCTAGTTAATTTACAGGGCAATAAGACTATATTCTTTAAAAGCTGGACACAGAGTTCCAAATGTTTTGGGTAGGCACAAAGTTTAACTAGACAGAGTATGTGATTTATTATTGTCAACATCTCTGATCACATACTCAAGAAGTTGAGACTAATGAGCTGACAAGCAATAAACAGTGAGCTAGCACGTCATCTATTGAATACTAGTCATACTGCTGACAACTTAAAGACGTTGAAAATAATCAACAGACAGAAGAAACCTAACCTACTTAGTTATTTTGGGGTCATCACCACCAAACATCTAAAATCAAATCTATACAGGCATAAAAAGAAAGTTGTGAACCTAGTACTGTCTTGATAATTGACCTTTACAAAACCAAGTTGTTCATCTCTCATTACGTCATGCATCTTCCTATTCCTCCTGCTCTGTTTAGAAGATTTTATTCTTTCATGTGAATATTACTCACTCTGAGTCACATTTGTTATTTTATAAAAACTAATTTTCTGTTGTTACGTAACCTGCCGCCTTGATATACTCTACTCTGTCTGATTAAACTAAGAGTCACTTGTGTCCGGAATGATGTAAGTTGTTAAATTATAAAGAGTTGAAAGAATTGACTATTTGTTGGATAATTAGACAACTGAGCTTGGAAACAAAGAGACAGAGTTGAAAAAACACTTTGGGGTCGAAAGAGAGTTCAACTGTGGAAAGAGTATAACGATATGACGGGTCACACAACCACATTAAATACGTTTTTATAAAGTAGCAAATAGGTCATGTAGGGTGAGTCATCTTTATATGAAACAACATTTCTTAAACAGGACAGAAGATGACCCAATAGAATTTGCACACCTTGTCATCACCAAGACAGTGAGAGATTTGTCACTTTCTCTTTCTGAGTACATAGATTTGGTTTTAATCGTTTGGTGGCGACTGTCAAAACGAAATGTGACAAACTATGTTTCAAGTGTCTGTTGGTTATTTTGAAAGCCTTTAGATTGTTGACAATATGACCAGTGTCCGATAGATGACTCCGAATCTGCCTGTTTTATGCATATGGGTCCTTTAGTTTCAGGTTCTTTGTTGTGTGTGTTGAGAATTGCTGACAGTAACCCCCTCTCTGTCCTTCCAGTGTATGTACTTCGTCACGTACATGTGAATTGGTAGATACAGTTGAAGGGGCTCACATGAGGTAGGAGTTTGTCCACTTATGACTGGTCATTTGTTAAACGCATTTCAGCTTGACTGTGAGAGATGTTGTTTTTAGGACAGCGTTCAGTCTGCATCTTATTCTGTTAGCAAGGCAAGCTGTAGAAAGATAGGCTCTCTGTCTATTATGAAGCAATTAAGTTTTTTAATAGTACGTTTCCTATATTTATCGGTAGACATCATAGTACACCAAGGTGAGTTACTTTCAGTATATTAAAAAGATTTGTACCTTACAGAGATTAGTTAGACTAGAGGAAAAACAGAAACTTAAATTAAGAAGTCGTCAGTGAATCTTCTATGTATCTGATTAGCTTCATTCTACTCTACTATAGAGGTTGCCGTGTAAACATTCTAACATTTTGGAGGAGTGGAATAAAGAAGACTAGGAGAAGAAAAACTTAGTTATGTCAGCTTATATTTCCTCCTTTTACTTTCCCATTTGTGCGCACATATCGCAACTGTTTAAATAAACAAAAAAAACAGGCAAATAGTTCGGTGAAAAGGCACTTCTAGACGAATTCATTTTCTGCTTTAGTCATACAAGCGCATTTGCTGTACAATAATTGCTACAAACGACGACTAACAAAAGTGACGACTTGTCATAATCATAGTTATTAATATTAATCAATGCATAAGAAGAGCTGAATAAGTGTATTAGAGTTACGTGATAAGATGAATAATTCTAATGAATGAGTTGTGCGCAGGATGAACGCAGAAAAGAAGAATGTGATATTACGTAGGATATAGGAGGAAATACAAGGACTATATGGAGTTATAAAACAAAATAGATCAAGTTAGTAGAAAACAACAAATTTTGTACAATGATAGTAGAATTGGTTGAATAATTTTCTTTCGTACCTACAGATCTCCCCTTTCTTCACCTGAGTGACTAAAGGGAGACTTAACATGCTCTATCCCTGAGAGAAAATTTTTATCATCTTTGAGGACATTATTCTCAGTAAAGCTAAAATTAGTGTTCTCAAGTTGTCCACTGGTCTACAAAAGCCTGAACGACAAGATCTGACATCTAACCTCTTCTGTGAACATAAATCAGTTCATCTGTTCCTGTGATTTCACGTTTATTGGTCGTTTGACACATATTCTGTGTAGTAGTGGTTTTATGAGGAATGCAATGACTGGATACCTTGTAAATACTAATCATTCTACCTCAACAAACTTATGCTACTAACGAATTCGCAAAGTGAATAGCAACCTACCAAGAACAGTGGGCTTTGGTCTCCTTTGCAGTTCTGAATCTCTAGTCATTCAAACAGAGAAACTGGAGCTCTACATACAAAAGAAAATCACTCAACCACTTCTACTTTCATTGTAACAACTGACTGATATTGACAACTGGGATTGTGACAACTCATTGCTTTTCTCGCTACTGTTTTTGTGTGTGTGTGTGTGTGTGTGGTAATAATTGTATGTAAATGTGATTGTACAGGTAATTGTGGAAACTTCATGAACTCTCTTACAAATTGCCGCGCCTGGGCAGCAATGATTCGAGACGTTCATGAAGCCGGCTCATCCTCCCGTAGGAGATAGCCGAAGTAAAGTAAAAGTAATTGTGGAAAATGAATTCACCTAGGATAGCCTCTTCGCTAATGCTTGGATAAGGGATTAGTTATAAAATGAAACGTAACAAGAGCTTGTTTAAATTGTAGCTTTCGTTTCTGATGATGCTTTTTTTTCATTTATTTATTGTAAAAGTGTTTTTGAAACCTGCATAACTACAATGGTCTAAAATTCTTCTAGTTTAAGAATGCATTTAAGTATATATAATTTATCTACACCTTCACTTTGCTGTATAACTCTTTTTTGTTTAACTAACACACGTTGTGTGTGTTAACCTCTGATAATTTTTTATTAAGAATGTGATTACATTGTTTTACAACGTGTTATTATTATTATTATTCTGTAAGCATAATAAGGCTCTAAAAGTGATTCAGTATCAGAGCTGAGGTTATTGACAATTTGTGCGGAAAACTATTTGTGTCAGTAAAAGAGAGTGGTCATATGAAATAAAAGTGCAGACAACCGGTATTCCTTTCATTGCAAAGAGAATGAGTGGAAACATTGACAAGTCAGTTCTTAATTTAAAGTAGATTTGATATTTCAAATTGAAAGTTGTTGTCTCCTTTGAAGTAGCATTAGCATGACTATACTACCTACAATAAATAGACGAGGCTGTGAAATTACATCGACTGAGATGGTCAGGACATGTGTTACGTATGCCTAGTCATCGCCTTCCTCGACTGACGGGCCATGTTAGCTGATATAGGGTCAGTCTGGAAAAGAGCTAATGGTGGTCAAACCAAAACATGCCTTTATCAGTCAGTGAAATCCACAACAGTAAGCTTAAGCCAGCCACGTAGAGGTAGGTGTAGACTTCCTGGTTGGGACGGTAAAATCCAATGGTTGGAAACAATTGGTGATATGGCTCAAAATCGTTCTCAATGGCTAGTGCAGATGCATCCTCTCCTTGTGACTTATGATTTCCAATGAAAATGTATTTTTTTCGATATTGCTATTCTTTTTGCCTCATATCTCTGTTTACTGTCTCTATTTCGCGTTTCTTTTTACTTTCTTCTTCTTCTCCGGCTTTGTGTGCTGAGTGAAGTGTGACGACTGGAACTGTTGCACATCGATGCAAAATTCTATGTTGAAAACAAACAGCCTACTTTTTACTAGCTAGCTGGTTTTCCAGGCACTTCCAAACTCGGGAAATTAGGGAAGGTTGGTTGTGTGGGGCATCAGAAATGTATTCAGTAAACGCTACGAAGTATAAATAAAGAAATACTATGAAAAACTGTAGACACTAATTCGATTACTATTATAATTATTATTTTATTCTTTTGGTTTCCAAGTGGAACATAGGGCTTCAACAATATACACCTCCACTTTGTTGTATTCTCTGCCATCCTCTTCAGCTAGCTGGCCACACGTTTGCTCATAATCTCTCATCTCCTCCATGTGACCCTCAGACGACCCACTCGTCGCTTCCTATCTGGATTCCATCCAACTGCCTGGCGCATTATGTCATTCAATGCCCTCCTCAACGTATGCCCTCTGCATCTTCATTTTCTCCTACATATTTGTTGAGCCTGTTGGTTTGTTCCTAGCCAGAGTTTGCTGTTGCTAATTCTCTCTGGTCTGCCATTTGGTCTTCAGTATGCAGCCAGCCAGCGAAGGCGACCGTTGATAAAAGTCTGTTAGAAATCCTTTTCGCGATAGGCTGGTCACGTTTTTGATCCGTACAGAAAAACTGTGTTGAAAATTCAATTGTTGTTCTTTATGCTGGCTGAATGCGAAAGATTTCTTAACTGATTTCTTCTGGTTGGTGAAGGTGTATCTTTCCTTCCCGATTCTGACTTTGGCATCTTCATCCGTTCTGTCGCCAGTGGTTGAAACCTTGCTTCCTGGATAAGTGAACGTTGATGGTGATTAGTACTCGTTGTCGTTGTTGATGTTGGTTGGTTATCTTCATCACTTTCGTTTTCCCTGTGTTCACCAAGAGTCCTGTCTTCTCTGCCTCCCCACCCCCCCGCTCTTCAGCCAGTCTTCTTGTTTACACCTTCAAGTCTTCGATTTCGATTGAAAGAAAGCAAAATACCGGAGAATTTACAGTATTTTGACTTTCATATCGATCAGCGATCAGTAGACTTATTATAAACTCACGTAAGCTATTCAAAGCAATAAAACAAGAAATAACAATAAAGTTCTAGGTCATACATACATTGGCAGAATAACTATTGAAAATAAAAAGATACACAAAACAGTAACCACGTGCTCATGTAAATGAGGTCAAGAAAACAAAACTGTTAAACTATTGGTTTCATGGATTGATTAGATTAGCAGTGTTAAAATTAGATAAAATACAGTTCTAAGTGTTTAAGTCTGTAAATTTGTCTAGAAATTTATCAAGCTCTATTCAACATAATATGGTAACCGAATTATGAATAGATTGAAGAATGACCAAACTAGGCCATAGCAGAGCATTGCATGCAGTCATTATTAATTGATTGTTGATTTAGGGAATGTTCTTTGTGCTCCTTACCGGAGTCATATAGACGCTATTTTTCCTTCCTTAGACTTACATATTCCACTCCTCTTTTATTCCTGTCACTTTCTTTCCATTTATTATAGCAAGCACTTTGTGACTCCTGATTACATAATAATAATTATTATATTCAATTCATCATCTTTCTTTCCATTACCTTCTTCTAATTCGATGGAAGTTTGAAATTAACTCATCTAAAACGATTGATTCATATGTGAATCATTTCTCTAACTTTGTGAGGGTAAAAACAATTTCAATAAAATTAGTATGACCTGTTGCACAAGAGGTGATTCTCGTGGCCCAAGTGGTCTCGTGGATAACGCTTTGGCGTTTGAAACTATGGGCACTGGGTTCTAGCCTCAGTGGTGGGAACATCATCACTCACTGAGAAATGCAGGTACATCCAGCTGACGAGTCCCAAATAGGACGAAATGCGCGTTGTCCTGGATTCCATTGCTAGTCACCATCCACCAATTAAAAACAAATTATTCACAAATCTTGTGAATTAAAGAACTTTTCACCCTTTTTTTCTCTTTTTCTCCTTTTACCTGTGTAGACTTCATCGTGTTGGTGTTCTGGTACTATTCCTGCATGATTTATGCGATGTTTTCTTAGAATTGGCTAAAGTTAATATTTATCTACGTATTCGACACGGTAAATCTCATCCAATTCATATGACTATTGCCAATATCTTTTTTGCATTATTCTCTACTTCATGGTAAGTCACAGTATATATATATATATATATATATATATATATATATATATATATATATATGCGTTTCTAGTATAATAATAATTTGTTCTATAAAAGTAGACATATTTTATTAACGTATGTATTTATGCATACAAGATGGATTATTCCTCATTGTTCTTCGTTGATGACAGTGATTCCAAAAGTTTTGTTTATCCAATGATCTGATTGATTTCAAGGTGAATTACAAATTAAAATCAGTTATATATATATATATATAATCCTTGGAAATCAGAAATTACTGGAGAGCTGTTTTGTCCTAGTTTGGGACTCTTCAGAAACACGCGCACCCATGATAACCGACTCCATTAGGGATCGAACTTATAGCCTGAAAGTGTTAATCTGCCTTTTTCTTACTTTTTTTTTAACATGGACAACTGAGTTATGTTCTTATTTATTACATAAAATAAATAGAAACGAGTATCTTTACAACCAATAACGTAAATACTCTAATAAAGGGTATATTCAGAAATGAAGTTATTGTTCACTAGTGAATTAACTCAATTATTTCGTTGCAGCATTATGAAGGGTAGTGCTTTGTTTAAGTTGTCATGTAGATGGGATTCACAATATTTTACATGAGACTGCCAATGGCTACTGATAGAAATAGAAATTTCCGTTATGGAATATTGATTAGAACATACTTTGAAAAAACCTGAATGGAGAAGATTATATTATCCATAGGTATTGATGATATTACGATTAGGAATTCTGTTTCATAATTTACCATTTAGAAGATGGGGATTAAGTATTATGTATACAGAAGAAAACGGAGATGGACTGAACCTACGCCGAAGAAACCCTTGGGTAACATCACGCACCAGTCAGACCCTGAAATGGAAAGCGACTAGTTGGGCGTGGGTGTGAAGGTGACATGGATGAGATTGTGGAGCCAGCTAAAACGAAATGGCTACAGAAAACAGGGTGAAATTGAGATGTGCTTGATGGGAATCCCTCTCGTGGAACCCAAGGAAATGTTAACATTTTCTATAGTTTGGTTTGTCAGGGTTAGTTATGTTTTTACGAGTTGATCACGGAATGATATCAGTTAGAGAACCATTGGAAAACTAGGGAGTATTGGACAGCTGCTTCATCCTAGTTTGGGAATCATCATCACTACGCACCCGCTGGGACTTGAACCCAAGGCCTTCCGGTTACAAGGCAAGCTCGTATACCATTCAGCCACTGGGACCCGATTCAATGGCTCATGAACATAACTATCCCTTACAAACCAAATTATAGAAAGTTAATCTGATGCTCGCTAGTGACTTGCTACAAAATGGAGTTTCCTGGAGTTCTAGTAAGAAGTCGTGACCAGTGAGGTTCATCCAAATGTCACGTGTGTGGATGGATGTCCTGTCTATGACAATGGTTAGGGTCGTGCTAAATCATGAATTGGTAGAAGTTAGAATTCATGGGCTGACCACTGAATTGGGTCTCACTGGCTGAATAGTATACGAGCTAGCTTGCCTTATAACCGGAAGGTCCTGGGTTCTAACCCTGGTGGTGAGTGCGTACCACCGATGATTCCCAAACTAGGATGAAACAGCTGTCCAGTACTTCTTGGGGGTTTTCAATGGTTCTCTAACTGATATCAATCCGTGATCAGCTCGTAAAAGAAGTGGTAATAATAATCTCAGAATCTATTCCATATAGCTAATGTATAAAGTAATCTTTTTATGTCATGTTTCCGTTATTGAATTATAACACCATGTGGTATTATCACAAAACAATGTGATGACTTTCATTTCTGTTTTTGTACCTTTTCTTGGTTACGCTTTATATCTTTTTTGCTTTCATTGTGTTCATATTTCTTCTTGTGTTTTTTTCTTTTTATTCTAGGGTTGTTTTACGATTGTATTGGTATCCATTGAAAGTATTATATGCTACTTCATGGGGTGCTTATATTGCCTTAGTTGGACGAGAAAGTCGAGGTTTCCTCTTCTTTAATTCCATGCTATGGGGATTATTTCTAATGCATATATATTGGTTTACGGTATGCATTGCAATGATTCTTTAATTAACTGATTAATTAGTTCATTTATTTATTTGGCTTTTTATATCGTTCAGTTGACACTGTTAAAGTGTATATGTACGGCGTGTTAACATCAGTATGTTAATATACCCAAACACCACCTAAACACCGAACGATTGTTTTCAGCTAGACACAAATTTTGAGGAATAAAGTCTTGATGCCGATTGACATTTGTGTGGCGTGTCTTGTTCGCTCCTTATATTGCCGAAATATATATATATATATATATATATATATATATATATATCTTTAGCTTGTCTGTAAATTGGGTCTGTGTTTATTTTTATAGAACAGCTGATTCATTTTATTTTTTCATCTCACGTATTGATAAAATCTGTCTATCTTATCTGCGGCGTGTACAAATTGTCGTGTAAAGCAAATTTTTGCGTATAAGGCGGTGGATGGTGGAGAGAGGTGAGAACAAGTTATCGAGTAACTAGTCGCTTGTTATCTCTGATCTTTATCCTTTTATATTTATGCACGTTAATCATCCGTGTTACATTTAATGATGTGTCTATCGTACTGATTGATATCTATTCAAAATCAGTGTTAGGTACTTTAAAGTATGTCAAAGACCTATTGTTCCCTGATTGAATTACATGTTATTATACTATCCATTTTTGTAGAGATTTATTATCTAACAAAAGACTATCTGTTTTGTTAAACATTTTCCACTCTCAGATCTGGATGCCTCCACGTAGACAATTCACAAATTCCATTGAACAAGTCGTTGTGTAACTTAATTTCCCTAAGCCTCGATTATTACTGTGTTACTTTATTCTCATCCTGATTGACATCGCTGTAGTGTATTGAGGATTATTATCATTGTTATTCAAACAAAAACTTGGTATATTATGAGCACCCAGAGGTGCTCCAAGCAAAATCTCATAGTTAATGTGAGGGCTGGGTTACTGCCTGAACATCCGAGCCGAAGCAGTTGGCTGCCTCAAGAGAGGCTACACCCCACCCCCCAAGCCTTTGGGTTGAAGCGTGATCCACACAGGTAGCGTTGGGAACTGGCTCCCTTGGTTTCCGGTGACCAATATAAGCTTGTACACCATTCAATCCGTTCGAATCCTGGAGTCCGTGTACACTATAGATATGGAATCAGGGTTTCTTCAGCTCCCCTAGGTAGGCCAGCCTGTCCATCAATCCGGCTGTAAGCGCTAGACGTTCCCACTCACCGTTTCAGTCTTGTGAGGAACACCACTGTCACGTGGAAGCAGTGTATAGGAGATACTTGGCAGGGGCTATGAACGTGTGGTCACATGGAAGCATTTCAAGATTATTCCATTTGGCTGCTGTTTCGTCTGCAGCCTCATCTCCCCTAATAATGGGGAATACGTGCTGTGGTTCCACAGAACACTAAAGTAGTTACCAGTTACCCTAAAGCATAGAACTCGTTCATAAGAATCACTTGCAAACCCATGATATGGTAGATTTTGTTAAATAAATTCGCATGGCTTACGATTCGATTATTTCAGTTTCCGTATTCCACTTAGAATTCGAATAACATCAACTTATATATATATATATATATATATATATATATATATATGGAGTTAGTAGATTTTGTACTTTGTCATTTGTTCTTCCTAACTCAAAATCTCTGCATCATTAGAGAATATACTCCTTGATTTGATTAGTTAGTTTATGTGATTACATTTTACATGCGTAGTTTAGCTCACTACTTTTAACTAACAATTTCATCTCATATATACTCTGTATAGAGATATGTCGCTCTCAGTAGCGATGGGTTTTGTCACCCTTGCTTCTAACCTCCCCTCTTTCGGGCTCTTACTGCTGGTATGTAAACTCTGGCCGACAACTGCCATCTTGCCGTGGTTGTCGGGCTTGAATACCGCACTGACCCAACAAGCTAAACTGGCTGGAGCTCATGTCCCTGCAGGTCCTACCATGTCAGGAAGGTTGTTTGGATAGCGGGTTAAACTAAAAGCAGTTACCATGGGGTACATGGGATCCAGAATCTCCAATGGGATCAAATGGCGTATGAACCCATATGTGTCACTGGCAACCATGGGAATGCAGCTCATGGTGCTGCTCCGCTGTCTTGCGGACTAGACTCCAAATCAAAGGCTCGGTGGGCGGTCCTTTAAGAAAACTACCTGCTTTGGTCTGGACGTCCGGGCAGTATCTCAGCCCTCACACAACAAGCAAAATTCAGTGTGGCGCATCTTTCTTGGTGCCATATTGTACCAAGTTTTTAAATAATAAATAATATATAAGTTGTGGGCGTTGGCTGGGCTTCGAACCCAGATAAATGTCCAGTGTGACTGGTGAGCATCTTACCACCCCCACAGCTCTCTTCATCTCAGTAGATATAAAGTGGTTTACACATCTGTGATCCACCGGTTAATTGATCGGAGGTGTATATCAATGTACCACAGCTGTCTCTTGTTTCCATCCAGCATGATGGATTGCATTCTTTTTAAAGTGTCTCCTCATTGTATTTATTTTATTTTTATTTTCGATTACAGCTTGATTCCACACCGTATTTTGGTACAAATATAGAATTTTCAGCATGGATATCGGTAGCCCAAATTTCGCACGCCGACCATAGATATCAGGTGTGCGTCGGCGTGGGCTCGAACCCCGGACCATGTGCATGGTCGACGAGAATCCTAACCACTGTGCCATCGACGCACAGTAGGAGGTTTTCTTTTGTTTTTCAATGATTATGTTGATGGATAATTCTCTCAGAGAAAGTATCTGTAAATGTTATGTTCATGTACTTACTTATTTTATTAATTATTTTTGTTGCTTTTGCTGTTGTTGTCTTTTATTAGTTCATTTTGCGTATGGCTGTGCGACTATTGACCAGTCCTTTGGAAGCATGCGATGATGTACGCGAAGATGAGGGTTCCTCTAGTGATAATAATAAGAAGTCAGATAATGACGACAGTAATAATCTTAGTAATCATAAAACTGAAAATTCATTGAACACTCCAATAACAACAACTGCAACCAATACTACAAATTCATCTTCCTATATGAGATCAACAAAACTGATTGATGGGAATGAGTGTAGCAATAATAATATTAATGACATTAATAATAATATTGATGATAATAATAATAATAATAGTAAGCCATTGACCAATGGAAGTGCATGTGTATCAAAGAGGTCCAATTAGCATATACAAAGAGTGAGGTTATATATTTGTATGCATACATACCCTTGTTTATATAACTATCTGTCTATAAATATACACATATATATACACATGGTATATCATTATTTTAATATTACGGAATTGCGCAACCTGATACAAGCTATCTAGATTAGTTTGTTTTTTATTTTCTCTCATATCCCCCCTCCCACTTTGTAGCCTCTTATCGCCATTATTATTATTATTACTATCCAGAAGGTCTAAACTTGACTTGAATCTATTATTTCTAATTTCCCTGTCTTTGTGTGCATGTGTGTATGAACACTATCTTTGACATTTTCTGTGATCTGTTCATACACACACAAGCACACATACTCAACACCTAGGGGTTAGTGAGTTCTGTTTAGTTTGTGTGTATATGTGTGTATGTATGTACTTGGCCGCTTCTGGTGTTTCATTCCAATGTCATCTAGTTCCTCTCTCTCTCTCTCTGTTCAACCCCCATGTCTTCTGACCTTATCAAAGCACATTGAAGTTGTGCAAAATCCTACTTTCAGGGTTCATTACAATTCATACACAGTAATGTGAAGATGCCTACTCAGTATTATTATTATCATTATTTTTCCACTATTTGTAATTTGATGGTTTATCCTACCTAGAAGCACACGTCTGTGATTTCTACTTCTAATACACCTGTTCCCCCCCCGCCACTCCACCCCGTATTGCTGCATAATTTGGTAACTGACACGGTGGTGGTGGTGGTGGGGGGTTGAATGGGTATATATATGTATGTATATGTGACTCTATTTATTACGACATATCATTATCCTTTGATCACCAGTGTATGGTTTTCTTTGTCAGGGTTCATTACGGTTTAACTGTCTCTTCACCGTGAAGTGTAAATTTCTCTCCCTGCGTGCGCATGTGTGTGTGTGTGTGTAAATCAATGTAAGCATACAACATTCTCTGCTACGATAACTGTAAAAAGAAAGAGAGAGAGATAGAGAGAAGTGCGCGTAAAATGATGCATGTCATCAATGATATTCTATGGATCCCTATTTTTCTGACAATGGTCTGTAACTAATAGGAACCTTATTTTTTCTCTCTGACCTTCGTATGATTCCCTGTAATGTTCATTCCATTAGTGATTGGATGATATATACGTGATCTATACGCGTATTCTCTTTCTGCCTTTGTTTATTATTTTTGTTCTTGTATTTTGGATTGTTTTTCTTTTCTTAATTTTACCTTTCACTATTTTTTTGTTTATTTTTGTTTGTTTGTTTCTTTTCACTTTTCTAAGATATACATATGTATACATATCAAAATAAGTAAATAAACAATATTCTGTGAATTTTTCCACTATTTCTTCTTATCTTCTGTCTTGGCGTTCCGAGTGAAGAACACACAATAGACGGTTCAGGTTGAAAATCACAGCGTTATTGATGAAGTGACTAGGTTTTATAGCACATAGAACCTACCTAGCATAGAAGTGTGGCAGTTCAAGTTGTCACAAGCCACTTAGCTACAAAAAAAGAGAGAGCTACCTTGACATACGAGCGGATACTAGCTAAAAGTAATGTTCCTGTGAAGGTTTTAACATGCCACAAAAGTTGTTGGATGGTAAGTGATTAGACTAATAGCAGTTATTGCGTCATATCGTAATTCGTTTACGCTATATGTTTTGGAGAACTGTTAGCAAAGTTGTCCTGCTAGGGAATGTGGATATAAGGTGTTTCTCCTCGATGGTCAGCAAGCCGGCTATTCAGCCTTTTCCTCTCTGAAGATTTAGGGAAGAGGGTTAGAAAAGACAAACTCCGAAAAGTGTACATCCAGACTTGCTATGTAACCGGCGATAAGATCTTAGTACGAACACAAATCAATTCAAACAGACCGTGTGTGACAGATCTCAAGCAGTTGTTGTTTACGGCAGCGCGACATTGTTGTTCTTTCTGTTTCAGGTACTCCAAGAAAAAAATAACTTCCATAGAGTAAGCAGTCAGGAAGCAACATCAGCCCATCCAGTTAAAAAAAAAATCCAACCTTCCCTCTTTTAAGTGCTTACTGCGAACTAGTGTGAAATTTGGTGGTGAGGTTTCAGGGATGCGTCGGCTGCGTGAACTGGACCTCAACCATGTACTGTAGTTGGTGAGTATTCTACCAGTGAACTACCTATTCAACATTCTGTTAGCTTAATAAGATAAACAATATACATAATTCTCAGCGTAATTTACTGCATAATATTTTCATCATCCAGGATCTATGGTGCTGCTGTCTCGCTTGAAGCATAAACCTAATCACCTTAGATATATTTTTTATTTCATCTCTGAGAAATGCACACTGTTAGGAGTGAGGATATGCCGTGCTTTCATCTCCCTGTACGTGAATAGGCAGAACTGTGGAGGCGGACCGACTAGGATTTTGAATTTCCTCAGGTAGCAATCATATTAGATGTTACTATTTGGCTGCTTTAAGGGTACTAATATATTTTGAATTAGTTGTGTTCTCTGAGGTGGTTGATTTAATCGCAGAGATTTCATCGTCCACCTTCTGGACAATATCTTCAGAGCACGTTTTAGTGTAAAATGAATTGATTTAAATTCTTCATGAATGAATGATATAATTGTGTTTCCTGACAAAAACATCTTCGTGACTGTTTGTTGATTTACGACTCTATTGATCATATTTTTATTGACTTAGAATTTGAACTTTCTTGTCATGTGATTTACTTTTTATTAGCTGGTAAATTTAGTCTATCATAAATATGTTTATTAATCGCTGGCTGATTCACTTGAGAAGTATTCGGCACTAGTAACTAGTGTGATGCGTCTAGTCCTCTGATTGGTGGTCACATTACAACCTGACTGATAGAATTCAGTCTACACCAATCAGAGGACTAGACGCATCACACTAGTTACCAGTTTCGAATATCCACTACAGTCCTACAGGAGGTCAATCGCTAGCCCGAATAGCTCAGTGGTGACGTCTCTGACTGCAGCATTGGTTGACGCGGGTTCGAATCTCAGAAGCGACATGAGTTCCTTCAAGGTTGCAGATACGCCTTGCTGATGAGTGCCAACTAGCACGAAACCTAGGTCGAGCAAGGCTTCCTGCCGATTGCCTCCAACCACTTAATACCATCACTTGAGGAGTACCAGGCTTTAGTGTTTTCGCTATTTAAAATCTCTACATTATCCACCCCCTCCCAATCAAACTGGCGTCCATTACTATCTACATGCATTGATATGAAAGTACATTTATCATGCCTTTTTTATGCAGATAATTTTTTTCCCTTGGATTCGGATTCGAAGAGGATTCCCTTGTTTGACCTATGTAATGTCTGTTACAGTTGATACGATTTATCTTATATTACTATTATTATTATATCCTTTAATTCTTAGAGGAACATAGGGCTTCAGCTGCGCACCTCCATTGCCTTCGGTTTTCTGCCAACATTTTCACTCCTCTTCACATGACCTCCTCCAAGTCACCCTTGCACTGACGACCAACTCGCCGCTTCCCTTTCGAGTTCTACTCGAGCAATGGCTTGTCTAGTGATGTTACTTGATGGTTTCCTCAGAGTATGGCCAGCCAATCCATCTCCATTTCTTCCTGCCTATTTGTTTCGCAATCGGTTCCAGATTGGTTCGCTTAGCACGATTTATTTTGTAAATAGTAATAATTTTATCTTCTTTTCTTGCTGTTTTACACAGCAGGAATATCAGTGTTTGGTATAATATCCACGAAGAAAATACCTCACAGTAAGCTTTTATCTTTACCCCATTGTTAGACTGAAAACCAATTAAAATTTTGGGTGAGTGCATTTTGCACACCAAGGACATAATTATATGTAAGGCTGAATCATTCAAAAGCAAAAACAGGGATTATGAATCAACTAGAATTCGAATGCATTTATTCTAATGCGACAACATAGGCTATTGGATTTTGGCCCAAGTTGTCCGGCCTGTTAACCTAAAAGTCCTGGATTCGACCACCCGTATGGTACATGGGTGGACATTGCCGAAGAGTCCTGAACTGGGATGAAACTACTGTCAATTACTCTCCAGTTTTCAATGGTTCTCTAACTGACATCTATCCGTGTTGAAACTTGAAACAATAAGAAATAGAGAAAATTTGATGCGTTGTGTTGAATAGAAATTCATGTAGCCCAGTAATTCATGCAGAGGCCGCCAATTCTTTTCTATATTTAAGAATTTAGGTCAATTAGAATTTTTTGATTTCATTCATGATATTTCAGGAAGACATATTTAAGCATGTTGTGGATATGAATGTTCATCATAGTAACTGTACTGAGTGGCACCGCGCGCCAAACCGTCGAGTGGAACCCGAATGGGAAACGACTATTTAGGTTTCCGAAGGTGACATGGAGGAGATCGTTTGGAAAGGGGATGAGAGCTTATGGGCCATCTAAAGAGGACTACAGAGAAAAGGTCGAAATAGACATGTGCTATTGAAGCCTTTTGTTCCACTCGGATCCTAAGTGGAAATAATATGATAGTAAATGTACTGTTTTTACAAGCAATAAAGTTTTAATTTCATCACTATGTGATACTTAACAGAGACATTCGTACGCGCGATCAACTGACAATACTAAGAATCGCTGTAGTAACTTTGCATAATTGTGATAATCGGAATCCAAACATCTCCCGTATGCGAACTTGACTTGTAACCGGAATGTCCAGCGTTCAAAACCCAGGGGCGCATACCGCCGGTGAGTCCCAAGCTAGGACGAAACCCCTGTCCAGTACTCCCTGGTTTTCGATGGTTCTCTAACTGATATTAATCCGTGGCGTAACCTGAAACAAATACAATCCCTACAAACTAATTTTTTTTGAAAACAAACGATAATATTAAAAAATAATGTATGAAGTGATCAGGAGGTGGGACATGCATCCTACTTGGTTTAAAGAAGTCAAATCTGAATGACTCATCTTTGTGCCATGAATAATAATAATAATCAAGTGTTGGTTTGTAGGGATTTGATTGGTTTAAAGGATTTCGTCATGAGCTGACATTAGTTAGAGAACCACTAGGGAGTACTGGACAGCTGTTTCATCCTAGTTTGGGACTCTTCATCACTACGCACCCACCGGGGTTCGAACCCAGGACCTTCTGGTTACAAGGCGAGCTCGTACACCATTAAGCCACTGGTACCCGATCCAATGGCCCATGAATTCAAACTGCTGCCAACTCACGACATATCGCGACCCCTAGCCAATGTCTTCGGCGACTATTTGTCCTCACACCCGACCTGCTCAGTGGTATACGAGCTCGCCTTGTAACCAGAGGGTCCTGGGTTCGAATCCCGGTGTTTTCGTACTGATGAAGAGTCCCAAACTAGGACGAAACAGCTGTGCAGTACTCCCAGGTTTTCCAGTGGTTCTATAACTAATGTCAGCTCACGACATAAATCGATATTAGACGAGTTTGTGGTTGTAGTTTTAAAAAATTTTTAATCGCATAGTGTAATGCTAAAATGGGAACTGATGACTTGCAATAAGAACATGATGTTGAGTCATTCAAAGTGTAAGGAAAATGAATGAGCTAGAATTTTGAACAGGTTTGTTCTAATGTCTCTACCCACCCCCCCTGACCGCCACCATCAGACTAAAATGAATACGCACAAATTTCTTATCCTGCATAGCAATGGTGAGTCGTTATTTTCTTTATTTTAGCTATTGATTGTGGCTTCTGGATGCGTCGGTGGCACAGCGGTTAGGACTCTCGTCGACCATGCATATGGTCTGGGGTTCGAGCCTCCTCCGACGCACAACTGATATCTATGGTCGGCCAGCAAAATTTGGGCTACCGATATCACATGCTGAAATTTCCATACTTATACCGAAAATACGGTGTGGAATCAAGCTATAATCAAAAATAGAAAAAAAATAATAACTGAAGATGATAATCATTAATATGTTTCTAGGCTGTTCAAATACATTAGAATAAATCAAGCCAAATATTATTTCATTCATAAGCCTATATGTCTTTTGAATAGCTTACCAACATGACATTTATTTTCAGTCCTTCTGGATAGGTATTTCATAAATATTAAAGTTACAGGCAGTAAGGTGATAACCCCTAATCCATGGAATATCTTTATAATGAATCATGCTAAAAGTCACATACTACTGTTCAAGTATATAAAAAAAATTTTTTTCTTATGGCTGCTGAACATTCTCCCATGAAGCCACTTTATGAACAAAGAAAGTTTCAACTACTACTACTACTACTAGCTGGTTAATATGTTTAGTCTAGTCCCAACTGACGATAAATGAGAATGACTCATACAATGGTATTGAAATGTGTTATTTATTCTAGCGAATTGAGCAACATGTAAGTATAAATTTACTATGATAATAATATTCAAGTAGTCTCATAATGACTAGATCATGTAACAGTAGAGGCCGAGTAGTAGGCGTCTATCCAACATGCTGATATTTGATTGGTCGATTATCTGACTACTTAGTGGATGGTCAATATTTATGCTATTTGCATGCTGACTAATAGACGATCGAACTAGGCTATGGTCAGTCAGTTAGGCAGGCAGGCATAACAAATGTAGAATGAAATTAACCTTTTTTGTGCTATAGATTAGCTTGGTTTAGTAAAAGGTTCAGCAGATATTCTTAACCGTGTAACAATGAATAAAATGCCTTTAAAACAACCAAACGTAATTTTCAAGTGTTGGTTCTCAAGTTATAAAACCGATGAGAGCTAGACAGTCGTTTCGTCCCATTTTGGAACTCTTCATTAGTGTTCAACTAATGTGGTTCGAGCCCATGACGTTCTGGTTACAAGGCGAGCTCATCACCTGAAATTATAGTGAAAATCCGTGACCAGAGAGCTCCATCAAGTTAGGTAAGACGACAATTATTTGCGTTGACATTGGGGATTGTGTTTGCGCTATATATCGCAAATTAGCAGAAGTCGGAATTCATAGACCATTGGATCGGCTCCATGTGGTTGAAAGACCTGTGAGTTCACCTTGTAGCCTGAACGTCCTGAGCTTCAGTTCTGATGAGTGAGTGACACTAAAGAGCCAAAAACCTTGAACGACACAGCTGTCTAGTACCATCTCGTGGTTTTTCAATGGTTCTCTAACTCGCATCAGGTTGTAATCAAATGTAACATTTGAAAATGATTACGCTATTCCTTCAGACACACAAGACTGCTCATAATACCAACAATCTGAGCAAATTCAAACTGCAGTTGACTGCCTATCTTGTTTTGTCTTCTATCAAGGAGGTGGAAATGAAAGGGAGTAAAATTAGGTTTTTAACGATTGCTTATGTACTAGTCATCTTAAAATATCACTGTGCTACCTACTTTATAATGTCTAGTGTACGACAGCCTACATAAAGTTCGTTGTGAACTTCACATACATTTTGTGATACATCAGATTACGATGGTTATATTAAGAGTAGGCAGTTTAAATGTGGACATTATTCTTACGAAATAATATAAGCAGTCATTTAATGAGCTCACAAATATTGATCGTCTCAGTCGTTGTAGAAGTTGTATTCATTTTCTCATCTCTATGTTTGTGTCGTAGTCATATATTTTTTTTAAATAACAGTAATAACAGTTTTTTAAGAGTTGGTTTGTAGGGATTTGATTACTTTTTCGCATTTCACTACGGATTGATATCAGTTAGAGAACCAGTGAAAACCATCAAGGAGTACTGAACAGCTGTTTCATCCTAGTTTGGGTCTGTCTGTCTGTCTGTCTGTCTGTTTTCAACACAGAACTTTGAACCGATGTGCAGCAGTTCCAGTCGCCACATTCCATGTAGCACACAAAGCAAGAGAAGAAAGTAGAAGAAATGCATAATAGAAACAGTAAGCAAAGATATGAGGCAAAAGGAATACTAATAACGAAGAACAATATTGTTTCATTGGAAATCATAAGTTATAATGAGTGGATGCATCTGCGCCAGCTATCGAGAACGATTTCGAGCCATATCACCCACCAATTGTCGCCAGCCATTGGTGTTTATTATCCCGAGGACCTCATCCAGGAAGTGTACACCTTCCTACGTGGCTTAAACTAACTGTTGTGGATTTCATTGACTCATGAAGTCATGTTTTGGTTTGATCACCACTAGCGGCTCTTTTCCAACCTGACCCTATGCCAGATAACATTGCCCGTCGAGGAAGGCGATGACTAGAAGGGCATGAGTAACATATGTAGTAACCATCTCAGTCGATGTAATTTCACAGTCTGGTCGATTGATTTCCCCTCCCATCTACCTAGCACTCAACCGAGGCCTAACTTCAATATTGCTCACCTTATTAGACTACTTCACACGGGAGATAGAACGCAGGCACCTATGATCAAAGACAGCTATCCTTTTCATGTCTTCCACTCTCAGTGACCACGTCTCGCAGCCATAAAGGAGGACTGAGTGAAAGCCTGCTCCACAAGAGGATCAGGTGGACTGATAGATGCACATGGAGGCAGTCAGACGGAGGAGCTTATCTTTTGCATAGATGGAGAACAACTTGTGGCTGGTGAACATCATTTGTAATTTCGCTGCAAAGGACGTCTTACTGACTGATTTAGAGAAACTATTTTTGAGCATATCTGATGCCTAATCACCTTTGAATTCCAAGTTCATGAATAAGGCTTTCTTTGGAACTGAGTCGGTGACCAGTTTGGACTGCTTATCTTTCGTGTTACTGTCAATAAATCGATTCAGGTAACCGTTTCCTGCAAGCGTGGCTTTTAAGAAGTCAAGTTCTGAGTCAACACAATCAGAACTACAAGTGTTTCTTATCCTAAAGAAGAGCACTCAACAATAAAACTTAGTTAGTTGTCTGTTCCATCTACGTTTCCAGTGGATGGACCTTTTGAGAGATCCGTCATTACGTCTATTAAGACACACATCAAGAAACAAAATACTTAGTTCAGATTCCTTTCCTATGGTGAATTGTAAAGAAGGTTGGCAGTCGTTGAGAGCAAACAAGATATCATCACGAATTACGTTCTAATCGCATGTAATGAAAGTGTTGTCTACGTATCTATTATAAATGTCGAAGTGACCGATGGTTTGACTAAGGTGAGAGTTTTCAAGCTTCGCCATAAAAAAAACCAGCCAACAGAAAACCCGGTAGTCTTCCCATCGCAATCCTATCTCTCTGTCTAAAAATTTCTTGAGTGAATTAATGTCAGTAAAAATTTGAGCATTGTGGAATAGATCAGATAAAGCATAAGTATATTTCAGTGGTTTACA
This sequence comes from Trichobilharzia regenti, assembly GCA_944472135.2. Classification (NCBI taxonomy): domain Eukaryota; kingdom Metazoa; phylum Platyhelminthes; class Trematoda; order Strigeidida; family Schistosomatidae; genus Trichobilharzia; species Trichobilharzia regenti. The sequence continues at coordinate 157,490,897 of OX235262.1, forward strand.
CACAATGATAAGTTTTTGTTTTTTGGTAATATTTCCGTCAAAATTACTGCCCTTGTTTACAACAACTGTTGGAATTTTGTTTTTTAATGCTTTCTTCTTAATGCTACAATGAGAATTATTAAATTTTATCTCTTTTCAACGACGTCATTTTCAAGCCGTCCAATCGTATTTCATTCCACTTCACTTCATCTCTCGCCGTCTTTACTGTTTATCATCATCGTACGATTAATTTTTTAGACAACACTTGACCTACTATCTTAGAATCTGTATACCAGTTCACTTATTGAATAATCTTTGACAGTTTTGTAATTCATCAACTTCAACTCTATGCATTTAATATACATCATTTTAATTATGTTTTTTCTTAATATATGTGCTATATTGAGTGAGCAATTTCTAGTACCACTTAATGCCTCCTTTTTCCATAATATAAATATGACTGTACAACTTGAAAGTAAAGTCATTGAGAAGAAATATTTCTTCAAAAGAATAGATACTGAACAAAGAGTACTCTTTTCGATAACCCCTTCATCATCAGGCTCTACAGTTATATATACACATTATAGTGAATGAATGAATTAGTGTTATAAACGACATTAATGCTGTGTAAATAACATCGAATCAATAATATTGATAGATTACAGCTCAATAGCATCAACATAAAATAAGCTGAATGTCAGAAAAATTAGGAAAGATAATATCGCAAATTCATGAATTTATAGTCTCTACTGAAGGCCGGCAACGGCAGTGGTAGGGGCTGGACTTGCTTCTCTTGAACACAGAGTACTGGTTGCTTGAGGCGAATAGTAATAGCCTCTGATGTTTGGAGCATGCGGTGCTTCGATGATTTTGGCAATTTATTAGGCACCCGGTAAATGATACAAAAGGATTCTTCCACACTGGCAGGCTTTGTGGCCTGTTTGCACCAGATCTCTGTCTGTCTGGATTCAACATAGAACTTGGCACTGAAGTGCAGCAGTTCCAGTTGCCACCTTCCAAATAGCACACAGAGGTAGACAAGATGAGTGAAGAGAATCAACAGACTTTGACAAGTATAAGAGTGAAACAGAATGGGTAATGGTAGAAAGGAATATGAAAGATTACAGAGACTGAATACATCTTCGCCATTGACAACGATTTTGAGCCATGCCACCTATTGTCTCCACCCATTGATTCCTAGAGTCCCGAGTCCCGGAAGTCTGCATCTCCCTACCTGACTCAGTTTAACTGTCAAGGATTTCATGGATTGATGATGCCATGTTTTTGTTTGGCCACCACTGGCTCTTTTCCAACCTGGACCTATATCAGCTAGTAATGCCCGTCAGGGGAGGCGATGGTTAGGCATGCACAGCACCAAAAGAAGTGAGTCAAGTATTGCAAAAATCTGTGCATATGAAGCTTGCATTTTTTAGTTGGTATATTTTACCGAAAATCCAACAAGCTGTAATTTCTCTCCAGTTACATGATATCCTTGCTATTGATATACACCCTAATTACCATCGAGAAAGAAAGGAATCAGAGTATTCGATTCTTAGACGTCCTTCTGACTAAGAAAGAAAGATGGTGGTAAATCAAGAAGTAATATATAGAAAACCTACAACGACAAGTCACAGTATACTCATTTTTTTTAACTTTCGCACCTTTGAAATCGAAAGGCGACTGTTCGATTCATACAGCCACGATAATCTTCTCAAAAGACACTCTCAATGAGAAGATTACAATTATCGAAGAACTATTCAGTGAAAAAAGCTATCCATATAAGTTCAGGGTTCAAAATATGAACTTGGAGCCAACGCAAGTCAGTAAGTTAACAGACGCAGAGAAGCCCTTTTTCACAAAACTAAATAACATCGGTAGTGACGTGCGTGAGAGAAGGAGAGATGGTTGGCAGTCCCCTGCACAAGGTTGGATAGGGCACCTGTTGCCCACTCTCCGGAGGCATCAGTCGTCCGCTACATTGGGTGGCCTTTAATCTCGCCAGAAACTTGCTTGCTAGGCTACTAGCTTACTAGTTTTCAAGCCTGTCCCAAGCCCGGATATAGAGGAAGGGTTGGGGCGTGGTGCTAGCAACTCCACCCCTGTAAAACAACCAAATCGCTACAGAAACTTCAACGAATAAATATATTAAAAATTCTAAAAACATAAGCAATAGCCTTACTTTTCGCTGGAATCGGGGAAGTGAAATGACGCAGGCTGGTGAAAGCCTTCGGGAAGCCAGTCAGCCGATGTGCCTTCTTTCGATGAAAGCAAAAGTAAGGATGGGTACCTGGAATGTTCGCACAATGTACGAAACTGGAAAGGCTGCCCAGATAGCCGCTGAAATGAGAAGGTACAGAATAGAAGTGTTGGGAATCTGCGAAGCAGATGGAACGGAACTGGAAGGTGCCAACTACCTACTGGAGAGACAGTAATCTATTCCGGCCACCTAGAGGACAACCATGAGCACACCGAGGGAGTGGCCATCATGATGTCACCAACAGCAACCAAAGCTCTCATGCAGTGGGAACCAATCTCCTCCAGGATAATGACAGCCAGGTTCAACTCAAAAGGAAGGAAAGTTACAGTCATTCAATGCTATGCGCCTACAAACGTCTCAGAACAAGAGAAGAAGGAGGCGTTCTACAGACAACTACAAGCAATAATGGACAACGTCCCAAATGGCGATATCAAAATCCTGATGGGCGACATGAATGCGAAGCTGGGAGGAGACAACACAGGAAGAGAACTCACCATGGGTCGAGAGGCCCTCGGCGAAATGAACGACAATGGTGAACTCTTCTCAGACTTCTGCGCCTTCAATGATTTGGTGATTGGTGGTAGTGTGTTCAAACACAAGGATATACACAAGACGACATGGATTTCACCAGATGGAAACACCAAGAACCAAATAGACTTCATCTCAATTTCAAGAAAGTGGAGACGGAGCCTACTGGACACAAGGTCAAGGAGAGGAGCAGATGTGGGTTCAGACCACTATCTAGTAGAAGGGACTTTCAAGGTGAAACTAAAAGCCTCGAGGATAGCTGGGGATAGGCCACAATGCAAGTTCAACACTCAGAAACTGAAGGACACAACCACAAAAGACACTTTCACTGCAACTGTCAGAGCAAAGCAGGAAACACTACGCGACATCACTGAAGAATCATGCGTGGAAGAACATTGGAAGTCTCTGAAGGCGATTCTCAACGAAACGTGTTCAACGGTTCTAGGAAGAAAGAAGAGACAAGACAAGGAATGGCTCTCAACGGACACTTGGAAATTAATAGAAGAGAGGAGAATGGTGAAAGAGAAAATGATTCAATGCAAGGACGGACAGGAGAAGGAGACGATGAGCTCAACTTACACAGCACTGGACAAAGAAGTGAAGAAGAGTGCTAGGAAGGACAAAAGACGATTCTACGACAATCTCGCCACTGAAGCTGAGAAGGCAGCAGGCAAAAGGGACCTGAGGACACTATATCAGATAACCAAATCTCTATCCGGGAAGAGATCAACACAAGCGAAACCTATAAAAGACAGCCAAGGGAACCCAATTACCAAGGAAGAAAAACAGATTAAACAATGGGCGGATCACTTCAAAGGACTCTTGAACCGACCACCACCTGCAACCCGTCCAGAAATACCAACAACAGCGCGCACACAACTGCAAGTTGACACCAATCCTCCAACGAGAGCTGAAGTCTTGAACGCAATCAAACTTCTGAAAGCTGGAAAAGCAGCCGGACCAGATGGAATACCCCCTGAAGCACTGAAAGCGGACCCAGAGACTACAGCAGACATGCTGACTCCATTATTGCAAAAGGTCTGGAAGGAGGGAAAGGTGCCTACTGACTGGAGGAAAGGTTACCTCGTGAAACTACCAAAGAAGGGCGACTTAGGCCTCACTCTGCAAGAACTGGCGAGGAATCATGCTCCTGTCGACGCCAAGTAAAATCCTGAGTCGCATCATCCTGGAGAGAATAAAGGACGCACTGGAGACAGAACTCCGACCAGAACAAGCTGGATTCAGGAAAGGCAAATCATGTTCTGACCAAATTGCAACTCTACGCATCATCATCACAGAACAAAGCATGGAATGGCAATCAAACCTCTACCTCAACTTTATAGACTTTGAGAAGGCCTTCGACAGCGTTGACCGTGAAGTAATTTGGAAATTACTCGAGTACTACGGCGTACCCCAAATATTCATCAACCTTATTCAACAGCTGTACGACAACGGCACGTGTCAAGTGATCCACAACGGAAGACTCAGCGAGGCGTTTGGAGTAAACACAGGAGTCAGACAAGGGTGCTGCTTATTATCACCAATGATATTCCTAATTGTGGTTGACTGACTGGATTATGCGTCAGACAGTGGGAAACGAGAAGAGAAACAGGGATATCCTGGACCGACGTGAAGAACCTAGAAGACCTAGATTTCGCGAGTGGATGATTTATGCTTGATGTCACACACACACACACAAAATCGAATACTTACAAGCGAAAACCGACAAACTGGTCGAAGAAGCAGCAGCGAAGACAGAACTCCAAGTGAACATAGACAAGACGGAGGTTATGAAAATAACCAACCAACCAACACAACAACAACAACAGCAACATCCAGCGCCAATCACCATCAACGGGAGGGATTTGAAAGAGGTCACTTCATTCACTTATCATCCAGGGAGCATTGTCTCAACTACAGTCAGAACGGACGAGGATGTCAAATCGAGCGAGAATCGGGAAGGCGAGAAACACATTCATCAACCTGAAACCAATCTGGAAATCTTCGTCACTCAGCCAGCATCAACAACAAAATCCAGTCGGATTTTCAATACAAACGTCAAGTCAGTCAGTTCTTCTATACGGCGAACGAGAAACTTCACAGGGGGGGTCACAAAGAATATTTCCAACAGGCTATTGCAGACCAGACCTTTATCAACAACTGTCTTCGCTGGCTCTGTACTGATGATCAGATGACCGGGCTGGAGAGAATCACCAACAAGAAACTATGACTGGGAACAAACAAGACAAGAACCGATCGCCCAACTAATATGAAAGGGAAAGTGGAGATGGATCGGACACTCGCTGAGGAGACCGCTGGATGACATCGCGCGCGTCAGGCCATTGCTCGAGTGGAACCAGGCCGAAAGGGAAGCAGCGAGTGGGACGTCAGTGCAAGGGTGAGATGGAGGAGATCGTGTGAAGAGGAGTTGAAACAGTATGGACTAACATGGATGGATGCAGGCGAAAAGTACAGCAGAAGACAGAAGCAAGTGGAGGGAGACGTGCAGTTGAAGCCCTATGTTTCACCAAGAACCCAAGGGAGCAATAATAAAATAACATCGAATCAATGATATTGATAGATTACAGCTCAATAGCATCAACATAAAATAAGCTGAATGTCAGGAAAATCAGAAAAGATAATATTACAAATTCATGAATTCATGAAAAAGAAATTTGCATAGAAAAAGTACTTGGACAGGACAACATACACATTTCCACAGCTTCGTTCCTATCAAGTACAAAAGAAATTTAGTGAAAACCCTCAGCCACAGAGTTGGAGCTATATGCTCAGAAGAAGTAACTGAAGATGAATTAAGCATTGTAAATGATACTTTGATCGAAAATAGTCATCCCGACAAATTTATCAAGAAACACATGACGAAGAAAACGGAAAAGGACTACTCACTATCCGTAAACAAGAAGCCTCTTTATATACGACTACAATGCAAGGGTGATATACCGAGTGAGATAGTTACGAGGGAAGTAAGAAAGTCAAACCAAAGAACTTTTAATGCTGGCGAACTACACGTATTATTCTCTATTCGACCGATGGTGATTCCCCGACTGAAAGATGAAGTACCTAGACTAGCCACTTGAAATTGTATCTACCAGTTCAGCTGCGCTTGTAGAGCAAGTTATATTGGCCGTTTCTCTAGAAACTGGATTTTTCGTGCTCCCTAGGGAACATCTCCACTATGGCTAAGATGTAGTGAAAACAATCAATAGTTCGATATTGGAGCATCTGGTGAAAACCGATCACAAAGCCTGCCAGTGTGGAAGAATCCTTCTCTATCACTACCGGGTGCCTAATAAATTGCCTAAAACATCGAAGCACCGCATGCTCCAAACACCAGAGGCTATTGCAATTCGCCTCAAGCAACCAGTGCTCTGTATTTAAGAGAAACAAGTACAGCCCCTACTACTGCCTTGGCCGGCCTTCAGTAGAGACTATAAATTCATGAATCTGTAATATTATCTTTCCTAATTTTTCTGACATTCAGCTTATTTTATATTGATGCAATTCAGTTGTAATCTATCAATATTAATGTTGTTCATAACACTAATTCATTCATTCACTATAATGTGTATATATAACTGTAGAGCCTGATGATGAAGGGGTTATCGAAAAGAGTACTCTTTTTTCAGTATCCATTCTTTTGAAAATTTTAATGGGGATTTTCAATCAGTTAAAATATTTTTTGCTGAACAATGAGTATACTTTGCGATGTTTACATTTTGTCACAAGAGCATGAATTTTTATGAAATTCGTCTAGTTTTCTCAGAACAGATACAAAGAGAAAGTTGCGAATAGGCAAGCTATTCAGTGTCTGACAAGATAACTTTTGTCGAAACTGCTTGCATGAGAAGTGAGGTGCCTATTGACAATAATATCAGATAGCTGAGTTAAAAAGCACACCACTAACCCTGCTTACAATCTTCAGTGTTCTACGTAATATGACGTAGTCTTTTTGATTGAGAAAACGGGAAGAATAAGGGCGAACAATAAAGGAGAATAGGCGGAATACATGAATTAACAAATTGTAAGAGAAGAGGTTGAGCTTTGCCAGAAGAAAGTCTCCACTTCTTTATGTAATAAGTTAAAGGAAATATTCTCCTAGAAATGAACAGGATATGAGACGGCAAACAGAGATTCGAATAAAAACTGATGCCGAGATGAGAGATATTCGATTTACTCCCTATCACAGTACCATCGATATTAAATGAATGGATCATGCTACTGAATCAGTCCAGTCTTGTCCGCACCTAAAACTGAAATCAACAATATGACATTTAGGTGGATTTAATTCAAGACCATTTAGGTGAGACGATTTGTTAACTTCAGGCAAGAATCTATTCATATAAGAACAATCCAAAGCAGAAACTACTGGGACACAAATGATTAGATCATCGGCATATTTAATGAAGTTAGCTATGAAAGGATACGGAAGGTCACGCAAAATGAAAGTAGAAAGGAATGGAGAGAGTACAGCGCCTTGAGGCACACCAGTTTCCGTTAGCAGCGAAGTAGAGCTTTTTCCATTCAAAACAGTATGTTGTTTTCTACCCGAAAAAGACAACCACCTTGTGATCCAGCTGAACTCAGTGTTTGCTGAAATCACCTTGCTTAGGAAAAGTGCCCTAGGAATAGAGTCAAAAACAACAGGGTAGTCTAGAAAGGAGCCTTGAACAAAATTTATCAAGACTTGAAACATTATTGTGGTGGAGTAAAACGACAACATCTGATATGCTTCTACTGCATTTGTAAGCAAAACTGCCTTTAGGTCATTAAGCGATTTCAAAGAAGGTTTAAGAACACACAAGAGAAGTTTCTCCATACTTTTCAAAAAATGGCGATAGGGGCAAAGTTTATCAATAGCGTCCCAAGGGATGCGAATGCACGAGCGACCTTCAGCCAACCAATCATAAAAATGAGGAATTTTTGCCCGAAAAATGACGTATATTCACAAGAAAATGCATGAAAACACATTAAACAGATTATCTTTCTCTAACATGACTTAAAATATACGTCCCAGTTATGTTGCTAAGTTGGAATAGTTTCTGTAGATGTATTCACCGAAGTGACTGAAGATGTGCTGTTTTGTGAATTGTTCACCTCTCTTCTCTTTCTGTGCAGTCCTCTCCAAAGCCTTCGGTTAAATTACTTTGCTTTCAGTAAGAGGATCGATGACTACATACAAGGAAAATGAGGATAAGAAAACAAATTGAAATAAACGACATTAACTACAAATCTATCCCTAATCGGAACCCTAACCTTAATCCTGACCCTAACCCTAAACTTAATACTAGCCCTAGCCTTAAGCCTAACCCTAATGACAATCCTTATCCTGCTGTAAACCTAACCCTAATCCCACTTATGACCGAAGCCTTAACCTTAACTGTGCGTCGGTGGCACAGTGGTTAGGACTCTCGCCGACCATGCACATGGTCCGGGGTTTGAGCCCGCACCGACGCACATCTGATATCTATGGTCGGCCTGCAAAATTTGGGCTACCGATATCCATGCTGAAAATTCCATACTTGTACCAAAAATACAGTGTGGAATCAAGCTGTAAATCAAAAATCGAAAAAAAAATACTTAACCCTAATCCTAACCCTAACGAGATATTGACACATTGTCCAAACAGTAATTAAAAACGTGATTTATTTTATTTTACTTTTGATTTGCAACTTTATTTCACGCTGTTTTTGGTACAATTATGGAATTTTCGGTAGCCCAAATTTTGCAGGCTGACCATAGATATCAGGTGTGCGTCGGCAGGGGATCGAACCCCGGACCATGTGCATGGTCGACGAGAGTCCTAACCACTGTGCCACCGACGCACAGTGGTGATCTAGGTGAAACTTGCTCCTTGTTTGACGAATAGCGTTGATATTTCAGCTATGATAATGAAAGGTGCCGTTAGCCATCGACTAGCATGCGTTCAAGATCGTTGAAGCGTTCTCACTCTTGGGACGCTATCGTTGAACTTCGCCGCGATAGGCTTAAACTTAAGACCTATTCCAGTAGATGGCTTTGGCACAGGCACCACCTTCATTTTCTTTCCAGACAACAGGTACTGATTGTATCTCTGTGATACGATGCATTAAAGATCTGAGTAAGAGGATAACACAAAATATCAGCCAAGAATATGTTGAACATGTTTCAAGTATGAATTTTATCGATTACCAATGATTCATATTTTATGCACTCCGTTACTTTCAAATCAGGTAAGATGATTAACACATAGAAGAGACTAATATCTTGTTCTAGTTTCTTTTTTCAATTAAAAAATAATACCGGTTGTGAAAAAGTTATCTAGTCAAGAATGAACGTGTTAATGGTGTTTAAAACAACGACAACACTGATTACAATTAGGGATTGGACATGGTACATCTCATCTTGGAGACAACACAAAGAAAAAGAGAGAAGAGAAAGTGGAATATAACAGACAAATAGTTTGTTTTAAACAAGAATAACAAGTCTTCTATGAAAGCAACCAATAAAAGTAACATAAATTCTACTTGACTAGATAATGTATCGTTAACAGAAATATACATTAGAGTGGATAAAGTGTAAGACAGATGTACTGCCTTATCGTCGTAATCCATACATTAGATAAACGCTCTTTTACAAAATGAAAGAAGACAGAGGATGAAGACAATTTACAGGAGAAAATAGAACTCATGTTTTACACTTCCCTGCGGTTCATCAGCTGCTAACAGCCTAAAAATAATATAAAAGAGAAGGCATTCATCGAAGAGTTATCCTTTTTTGTGCGATATCATTCTCAAGCATTACAATCGTATTTAAACAGTGAATTCCCATAGCAACAAAAATTAATATTCCCAAAGATATGACATTAGAAATTAAAATTACGCAATATAAATAGCTGTATTTGGGTGTAGACTAAAATGAAATGAAATAAGTAAATTGAGTGATGTAATTCAATCGTTGACAGGAGTGAATAGAATTCAACTAATATTGAACAAGAGTCAAATCTAGAAAATATCCCCCTTTAGACATTTAGAAAAGAGAAAGATTGAGCGAAGAAATATTTACTTTTCAATTAGATCCTCATCTCACTCTGGCTGTACTCTAATATATATAGCATTTTTTATTACAATACACAACAATTTACCAATCAAGTGGCGATATGTTTGTTAACAATAATTAGTCAGTGTCAAAATGTCAATGGGGTGGTAATTAACGAAGAAAAATTAATATGTATAATTAAAAGGTAGAAATGGTTACAACACGTGGATCGCATAATGCATAATTTAGGAAAAATGAAGAGCAATTAAGGAATAAGCGTGTGTACAGGTTGATTACGTAACGGATTGTTGAAGAAAATGAATCAAAGACAATTGGTAACTGAAGTTGAAGTGGTCATAAGAATAAAATAATTTTTACAAGGATAACACGTAATTAAAGATGAATAATAATAATAATAATGATTTACTTTATTCCAAAAACAGTACTTGTGATACAGAATGGAATTTTCAGCAAGTAGTCAGAAAAATAAAATAATTTGGACAATTATAGTTTTTATAGGTTTTTAAAAAGAAAAATATTTAAGGTGGGGGTGGGTGGGGATGAAATAGTCCGGTTTATACATTCATGTACTGATGGCCAAGGCAAGGAAAGTGGCTGTACAAATTTCTTCTGAACGCATACAGGTTTGGCTTCTTCAGGTAGATTCCTATTGCTTCAGCTGTCTGTAGAAGACGAACTTGTAGAGCAAAATTAAGATTAGTAGGAATGCGATAGATAATTTTAAATGCAGTATTAACGTATCAACCTTATGCTCACTATCTACGAGGTGTGCTAAAATGAAGCTACGAATAGATCTTGTTTGTCCCCTGCCCTTAACCATGTTGGATGATGTTCGGAAATACGATATGATGAACCTGCCTAATTGTACACCCAATGTAGCTGGCTCTGCAGCTGCAGTCAAACTGGTAGATACACATAGAGGAGGAGAAGGCAAATTTAGGTAGTTTATTCTTATTTCTCGAACGTAGAATATGGGGTGGTTGTGAACGTACCTCTGCTGTATAATAAGCTGCTTTTAACTGCATTCTTCATGCGCTGTATAATTATAATTATTATTTCGTTGATGTTTTCACCGAGGAACTGTAATTTTTTATGAACAATTGTTTTTTCGGAACTGTTGCTATGCTGACTCTCCTAGGTGCTGAATGAATGAATTTATGTGGATAACCATATTTTTTCTAAGTAATTCTCTAATAATCATAAGCTCCTCATTGAGACAGTCGTCTGAACGCATTAACCTGACTCTATGAACCAGAGATACTTTACCAGGTTAAAATGCTATACGTGTATATTAGAGTAAAGCCAGAGTGAGATGAGGATCTAATTGAAAAGTAAATATTTCTTCGCTCAATCTTTCTCTTTTCTAAAGAGTCAAATCAACAACAGTAGAAGCAGTAGTAATTATTGTTATTATTGTTCCCTTGGGTTCTTGGTGAAACATAGGGCTTCAACTGCACGTCTCCCTCCACTTGCTTCTGTCTTCTGCTGTACTTTTCGCCTGCATCCATCCATGTTAGTCCATACTGTTTCAACTCCTCTTCACACGATCTCCTCCATTTCATTCTTGCACTCACGACACACTCGCCGCTTGCTTCCCTTTCGGCCTGGTTCCACTCGAGCAATGGCCTGACGCGGTCACGATTTCACCCAGTGGCGTCCTCAGCGAGCGAGTGTCCAATCCATCTCCACTTTCTCTTGCATATTTGATGGTTGGCGATTGCTTCTTGTTTTGTTTGTTCCCAGTCATAGTTTCTTGTTGGTGATTCTCTCCAGCCCGGTCATCTGATCATCAGTACAGAGCCAGCGAAGACAGTTGTTGATAAAGGTCTGGTCTGCAATAGCCTCTTGGAAATATTCTTTGTGACCCGCTCGCCCGCCAAGTTTCTTATTCGATCCGTATAGAAGAACTGACTGACTTGACGTTTGTATTGAAAATCCGACCGAATTTTGTTGTTGATGCTGACTGAGTGACGAAGATTTCCAGATTGGTTGTTTACAGGTTGATGAATGTGTTTCTCGCCTTCTCGATTCCCACTCTATTTGACATCCTCGTCCGCTCCTACTGTAGTTGAGAAAATGGTAATTTGAATAAAGCGAAAACAACATTGATTTGTGCAGAATAACATGGTACCATCATTTATTTCGTTGGCTCTTCGTCATCTGCTTACAGCCTAAATAAATTTTCAGGTTTAAGTACAGAAACGTTTTAGCATACTTGCAAATTTTACATGTTGACAGAAAGTTTCACAATTAGTAAACAGTGCTCAGAAAATTGCGCTTATATAGTTTTTACACAGGCAGTTCAAGTTAAAAAATAATAAATAAATGTATGCATATAATGGTAAGGGATGTGCGTTGGATGCATAGTGACTAATAAGTTAGGTAACAATGTACTGAGTTGAACTCAAATCATAGAAACAAGAGACAAACAAAATTACAGATTATAAAAGAGGGTGAGGTTAAAGACAAAGATTACGCAATCAGATGGGAGAAAAAAGACATCCAGTTACCAAGGCAAGGAAAGACTAATAACTGATTCTTTCTGAACACATAGATCTGGTTTCAAGCGTTTGATAGAAATTGCTTCGGCAAACTTGAGGAGAATGGAGCTCCTTTGTCTATTTATAATTTTGAAGGATTTCTCGATTTCCACCTCAGACATCTCCTCGACACGGGTCATGAGGTGGAAATCGAGAAATCCTTCAAAATTATAAATAGACAAAGGAGCTCCATTCTCCTCAAGTTTGCCGAAGCAATTTCTATCAAACGCTTGAAACCAGATCTATGTGTTCAGAAAGAATCAGTTATTAGTCTTTCCTTGCCTTGGTAACTGGATGTCTTTTTTCTCCCATCTGATTGCGTAATCTTTGTCTTTAACCTCACCCTCTTTTATAATCTGTAATTTTGTTTGTCTCTTGTTTCTATGATTTGAGTTCAACTCAGTACATTGTTACCCAACTTATTAGTCACTATGCATCCAACGCACATCCCTTACCATTATATACATACATTTATTTATTATTTTTTAACTTGAACTGCCTGTGTAAAAACTATATAAGCGCGATTTTCTGAGCACTGTTTACTAGTTGTGAAACTTTCTGTCAACATGTAAAATTTGCAAGTATGTTAAAACGTTTCTGTACTTAAACCTGAAAATTTATTTAGGCTGTAAGCAGCTGACGAGAAGCCAACGAAATAAATGATGGTACCATGTTATTCTGCACAAATCAATGTTGTTCTCGCTTTATTCAAATTTATCAAGGGGAATAAATGCATGAAGTATCATATGAATTGCCATTGCTTCTGTGGTTTGAAGAAGTTTGATTTGTACTCTTTTAGCAAGATTCTTGCGTATTCTTTAGATGACTTTGAAGCTGGTTTGTTGGTTAGCTTGTTGTCCAGATTCGATCAAGTGTTCAAGGATATATCTGCGAGGGGATCTTATTCCGCCTTTATTAAGGGTAACTGTTTGATGATACATCTGGGTAGCAATAACCTGGGTAGAACCGACATACCTAGCTAGCTCTACACGCGCAGTTGAGCTGACAGGTACACATCGATGAGGCCAAAAGTGGTAGCTTTTCATTCATTTTTAAGCAAATCACTGGTTTTGTGGAAAATGTTAGCTGAAGTTCAATGGGAGGTACAGCCGGTTTCTCAGTATTTCTACCGATGAGTCTATACTGAATTGTAGGTTCAAGTAGAGAAGTCTTTTAGGAGCGGTTAAGGCTTCATACATCTTTCCAACCCAATGGGTATAGTTCTGAAGTAAGCGAAATGAGAATGCTATAGTTAATAATCTAACTACTAGAGTTTATTTAAGCGTACTATGATGAGATAGATGTTCAAGAGAAGATAGTGGGAGTGAAGCTAAATGAAAATTAGCAGCCAAATTATTACGTAAACAAACAGTTAAGTAAAACTGAAAGATTAATAATGACTTTAACACAGTGAGTTGTAATCAAAAATATTTTTTTGTGACGTAGAGACTTCTAGTTACCAGTGTAGTGTGAGATTGGCTGTCACACTACCTTTCTGTATACAGTGATTCGGTTGAAATCTTGTATTAGTAATAGCTTATACGAAGTGAATTAGCCAGAGTTTCCTCTGTATGTTGATTCTACTTGGATTTCACTGATTTTAGACCCAATGCTATGAGTAAATCAGGGGCTTAGAGAATGCACTTGCAAACACTTTCTAACACTTCATATGAAGGTTATTAGGTATATGCTCAGAAAATCTAGTAGTTACTCTCCTGTCAGTTCTTCCTATATACTTGCTACCGCAATTGCTTGAGAAATTATCCTTTCATTGAATTCATCAGTTGTATTTTCACGCTGAATAAACTGTTTCCGCTTCCACTTACTTGACTTCATTTTTTTAATCTTGGAAGAACTGTTGGTGTTCTAAAATTTTTGAAGTATTTAAGAGCATTCAATATCGCTTTGGAAATCCCAGTGTATTTGGTTACCTTGAACAGTCGCAGAAATTATGATAATCCCATTACAGACCTATTTTGTAGAATACTAGCTACTAGATACAGTAGAAAAGGAAACTGCCCAGTTTGACAGTTTATTCTTGTATTATATTTGTTGTACAAGTGACACATTCTGTTTTTACATTGATTGGTCAAGAAATTCAACTTCGGGTTGCACTGTGAATTCATGTTAGGTGCAAACATGATTGTTATAGAATTGCGACAGCATTGACACTAAGGACTAGATTCATGAAATTGGTTATTGTCATAGTCATCAATCGGTGTATCCACTGCAGCTCAATAGGAGATATTCTGCAAGCTTGAACAACTTAGTAGTAACATCTCTGACTGTAGCATTGGGAAATGTGAATACAGATTTCAAAGAGTACATCAGAGGTACAGATACTTAATGCTGATGAGTGCCAAAAAGCACGAAACCCAGACCAACCAAGTTTTCTTGTCGATTGTTTCCAATCATCTAAAATTTTATTTTTATATAACACACCTTCTTCTTGACTATCATCGGCCGACAGGAAATCGTAGATTTGGGTTTCTTTCGTCATCAATAGCCTTGAAGAAACTTGTACTGCAGATTGGATTAAAGCAAACATCACCCGGTTATGAAGTTATAATCTTTTTCAGAAGACTGTTCTAATTATGACTACCCAATATAAAAGTCAAGTCAACTAGCTCAATGATCATTGGTATTCACTTGATCGATGAATTTCCATCAAACTGAGAAACACTGTTGGTCGTTAGCAGTTAATATAAGAATTATGTGATAGTAAATAAGACTGGATGAGTTGGTGGCACAGCGGCAGAACGCTAGACATCCACGTAGGTGGTTTGGGGTTTGATCTCCGGCCACCACATTCCTTTACCTCACTAAGCCAGTAATAAGACTGGTAAAGAGAGAAGGTTGTGCATGAGGCTAGCAAAAACATCTCGTAAATATAAACTCCACTGCTACCAAAACTTCAAGCCTCTAGCCTGAAGCCCTATATTCCACTGAGAATGTAAAGGAATAAAAAAAAAGTAATTGAAGACACTAGAACAAAAGAGTTTTGTAAAACAAGTCAGGTAACAGGAAAAAAGTACTATCATCAAGAGAAAGCTATTTAAGCAGAAAGAGAATAACAAATGTATCTGGATAACATGACCTTGTTCTGTATTACTTCACAGTTCCTCTTCAGCTAGCTACAACTTAAAAAATACATTAATGTAAATTATATAAAAGATTTCAATAGACTTTTTAAACCATAAATAATACATCACAGGAACTATGAGAAACATAGGTCCAGAATGACGTAATATGTTAGATTATTAAGAACATGACTGCAAAACGAAAATTTAATTCTAATTAAAGCCTTTGCGACTTGGATTGTATGTGTCTTCAGTCGTGACACCTTGGAAGCAGAAATAAATCTTATTAAAAAGACCTTCATCCCAAATGGATACCTACCAAAATTCATCGACAAGAAAACCAAACTAAAAGTCCAGAGGAACGAAAAATTACTTGTTCCAAAAAATAAAATTTACACGAACCTGGATTTCAAGGGAGACTTAGCCTGTGATTTCCTTAAGAGAATAATTTCGTCAGCTTTGAGAAGAACATTCTTCTCAGGGATGCTAGGAGTAGCGTTCTCCAGTTTTCCATTGGTCTACAAAAGCCTTAAGGACAAAATCTTGTATCTGACCACTTCTGAGTGCAAATATTAGTTCACCTGTTACTTTGAGGTCAGATACATTGGTCATTCGATGAGTATCCTATCTAAAATGGTTCAAAGACACTATCATGCATAGCTACAGAAAGATTATTGTGACTCTATAAGGAGTCCGATAATTGAACACTTTGTTAGTACTGCTTTTTCAATCTCAGCAAACGCCTCCTTCAAAGTTATCTACAAAGTGAATAACAACCTACCAAAGGGCGATAGGCTTTCGTCTCCCTTGCATTGCTAAAGCTCTAGCCATTCATTTAGAAAAAATCTTAGCTCTACATACAAAAGAGAATTATTCAACCACATCTACTATCATTGTAACAACTTTTTTGTTTTCTGCTAACTTGATTTTGTTCATTTTGTAACTCTTTATAAACTTTGTATTTCTCTCTATAGCCAATATAATATCACATTCTACTTCTTTTCAATGTTCATTCTGAGTACAACTCATTCATTAAAATTATTCACATTATTACGCAAGCCTAACACACATATTCAACTCCTCTTATATACTGAATAAGATTAACTACTATGATTATTTTGAAGAGTTGACTTGTAAGTATGAAATTTGTTTTTCCAGTTTGACCAGGGATTGAATTCTAACTTCTAGAATTCCTAGGCCATTGAATCGGGTACCAGTGGCTGGATGGTATGCGAGCTTACCATGTAATTGGAAGGTGCTGGGTTCAAAGCCTCGTGGGGGTTGTGTACTAATGATGATACCCAAACTAGGATGAGACAGCTGTCCTGTACTCCTTGGTTGTTTTCAATGGTTCTCTAATTGATATCAGTCTGTGGTCAAACTCAATAAACTATGATTATGAAAAGTCATCACTTTTGTTATAACCGTCTTTTGTGGAAAAAATTGTATGTAATTGTGATTGTACAGCTAAAAAGGAAAATGAATTGGCCTAAAAGGGTCTGTTTTCAGAAGTACTTGTTTTTTTCTCATGTTCGTTACTCACAGGATTTCATCAATAAACATGTGAAACGTAGTGTGCTTCACAGTAGAGAAAAATTCTATCCCTTTACAACTTGCCTTGCTAGTAGAATAAGATAGAGACTAAACGCTTTCCTAAAAACAACATCTCCGACAGCCAAGCTGAAATTTGTTTATTAATCGACCAGTCATAAATAGTGGACAAACTCCCACGATATATCAGCCCCTACAACTGTATCTACCAATTTAAATGTATGTGACAAAGTACATACATTGGAAGAACAGAAAGGAGTGTTACTGTCTGCATTTCTGAACAGACAGACCAGAAAACTTGAAATTAAATGGCCCACTGGCATTAAATAGGGAGATTCAGAGTCATCTATTGAACACTGATTATATTGTGGACAATCTGAAGGCATTCAAAATAACCAACAGACACTTGAAACATAGTTTGTCACATTTCGTTGTGGCAGTCGCCATCAAACGATTAAAACCAAATCTATGTACTCAGAAAGAGACAGTGACAAATCTCTCACTGTCTTGGTGATGACAAAATGTGCAAATTCTATTGGGTCATCTTCTGTCCTGTTTAAGTAATGTTGTTTCATATAAAGATGACTCACCCTACATGGCCTATTTGCTACTTTATAAAAACGTATTTAATGTGGTTATGTGACCTGTCATATCGTTATACTCTTTCCACAGTTGAACTCTGTTTCTACCCCAAAATGTTTTCTCAACTCTGTCTCTTTGTTTCCAAGCTCAGTTGTCCAATTATTGTAGAAATAGTCAATTCCTTCAACTCTTTATAATTTAACAACTTACATCATTCCGGACACAAGTGACTCTTAGTTTAATCAGACAGAGTAGAGTATATCAAGGCGGCAGGTTACGTAACAACAGAAAATTAGTTTTTATAAAATAACAAATGTGACTCAGAGTGAGTAATATTCACATGAAAGAATAAAATCTTCTAAACAGAGCAGGAGGAATAGGAAGATGCATGACGTAATGAGAGATGAACAACTTGGTTTTGTAAAGGTCAATTATCAAGACAGTGCAAGGTTCACAACTTTCTTTTTATGCCTGTATAGATTTGATTTTAGATGTTTGGTGGTGATGACCCCAAAATAACTAAGTAGGTTAGGTTTCTTCTGTCTGTTGATTATTTTCAACGTCTTTAAGTTGTCAGCAGTATGACTAGTATTCAATAGATGACGTGCTAGCTCACTGTTTATTGCTTGTCAGCCCACTGGTCTCAACTTCTTCAGTATGTGATCAGAGATGTTGACAATAATAAATCACATACTCTGTCTAGTTAAACTTTGTGCCTACCCAAAACATTTGGAACTCTGTGTCCAGCTTTTAAAGAATATAGTCTTATTGTCCTGTAAATTAACTAGCCAGTCTTTTTCAACTCTTGATTATTCAACAGACTGCGTCATTCTGGAATTATGTTTCTCATAGTTCCTAGCAATTACTCCTTACCATTATGTTTGAAGTTTGTTCATATCTTACATGCCATCTAAATGTTTGTATTTTTCAGGTTGTAGCCAGATGTGAGGAGAAGGCACGAAATGCTGAAGAATGAGCTCATATTATCCTGATACACCAATTTCTGTTCCTGTTTCTTTCAAGTTTCCTAGTGGGAGGAATTGTATGATGTTTACAGAGTAATTTTCTGGGCAACTGTTGTTGTTTGCATTCTGTTTACTTGCAGTCTATCTTACAAAACTAGATAAGACTGAACATTATTTTCTCTGAATTTTTATGTATTAAAGATAATTTTATGTCCTAATCACACTAGATATTGAGTTGCTGAGACGCATTCTTGCCATAATCTCTTCCAAAACTCAGGCAAGTTTTCATATTTCAGCCAGTCCATTCAAATTTATTCATAAGTAATATATATTTCAAAACGCAGTTGCACATTGGAATTCATACTGGTAATTGGCCGCTTCTGAATAACCCACGAGAAAGCAAAGCATCTTGAGTAATTCTGGAAGAAGTCGATGGTAATCTCCTTATTCATTCTAGGCTATCGATTCACTCAACAAGCAGTCGACTGTGTCGATATATTTTGTGTCATCATGTGGGGGAGACACCCACTCTCAGTTAATTACCTATGTAGACATGATAAGTCAGTATTCAGCTTATCTTTAGAACAGAGTTCTGTTACTTTGTAAAAAGGGATGCAAATTACTGCCTATGCATTAGCAGTTCAGTGGTAGAATATCCACTAGTCACCTGAGAGGCTTAGGTCCGACTACCAGTTGACGCAATACTAGCCGGTAGTAAGCCTGGAAAGAGCGAATATCGGTTGTGAGACTATTGGAACCATCCCACTAAAAAAGACACCACTACTGCAAAACTTCTAAAACTTGAAGCCTTGAGTTCCATTCTGTAATCAAGAAGTGATAATGAGTAATCTCTGCTTAAATTTCACTGAGTGGATATTATTCTGCATCTCATTACAATATGTATCGTGTTCTTCTAAAATATTTTATTCACTTGATAGATATTTAGGAATTGGCTATGAATGGAAGGTCTTGTATTTCTTTCATTAGATACTTTAGTGTCCAATCAAAAGTATCGAATACAGTCCTACAGAAGGTCCACGGTGAGCTCCAATAGCTCAGTGGTAACGTCTCTGACTGCAGCACTGGTTGACGCGGGTTCGAATCTCAGAAGGGACATGAGTTCCTTCAAGCTTACAGATACGCCTTGCTGACTGCCTTGTGAGTGCCAACTAGCACGAAACCTTGGTCAAAGGTTTCCTATCCGTTGCCTCAAAACATCTAATAACAACAATTCTGGATCCTACTATCTGTTCAATTCTGTGGTTGATTATATTCAGAAACGGAACATATGAAATTTCCTTTTCGCCTTGATTTCTTCCGAACTACAAAATATTCACCTTCTTCTTTGAAGATATTCCAAAAATCCTGGAACTCAAATCTTCCTAGTCCCTTATAGGAGGCATTAGTCGACATCTAATTGGTTTGAGACACTGAGTTTAGTACTGTCAAACAACTCAGGCACAATCTGTGTATGCAGAAAGAAACTGTGATTAGTCTGAGTTCATCCTCGTAACATTCACTCCACCTAATATGTAATTATGTTATCTGTTTTCTACTTTTTAGTTAATCCAGGACTTCATCATGAAGTGACATCGGTTAGCGGACCATTGGAAAACCTACTATGGAGTATTGGACAGCTGTTTCACCCTAGTTTGAGACTCTTCATCAGTACGCACCCACCGTTATTTTGACCCACTGATCTTAACTCAATTAACTGATATCAAGCAAATTGTATATGTTTTCTGTGCATCATTACATAATCTCAGCAGTAAAATAACTAATCCCTGCATAAGTGATCATTTTAGAATATTGTTATTTATTTGTGAATATTTCAACTAATTTTGTGATTGTTACCCTTTTTGTTAGACGACAATACTGCTTGTCAAGTAATCCACTACGGGAAACTCATAGAATCCTTCGAAGAAGTGAAGCTGAAAGTAAGACAAGACTGCCTAGTATCTCCAATGATTTAACCTGATTGCGGTAAACTGGATAATGCGACAGACAGCGGGCAATGAGGAAACAGGCGTAAAATGGAACCACACAAAAAGCTTGGTGGATCTGGATTTCGCCGATGATATATGTCTGATTTTCCACAAACTGGAGGATATGCAAGTGAAAAGCAACAAGTTGGCAGAAGAAGCATCCAGAGAAGAAAGGACTTCAGCTGAACATAGAGAAAATGGAGGTGATGAAGATTTCTGACCAACACCAACAGCAACAACAACAGACAACAATCAGCAAGCATAAATGGGAGAAATCTGAAAGATGAAACCTCCTTTACTTACATGGGAAGCATCGTTTCAACTACAAGGGGGGGGGAACTGGTGAGGATATCAATGCGAAGAACATCGGAAATCAAGGCAAGCTTCCATAACTCTCAAGTCTGTGTGGAGGTCAACATCACTCAGCATGACAAGTAACAACCGGATTTTCAACTCCAATGTGCAGTCAGTGCTACTTGCTATACGGATCAAAGACTTGGCACCGCGTCATGAAGAGCACCTCAAACAAACTACAGACCCTCACCAACAGCTGTCTTCACTCAACACTCAAGATCAGATGACCGACCAGAAAAGATCAGCAATAGTCAGGGATCTCTGGCAGTGAGCGAACTAACCAGGAACCGACTGTGCAACAAACAAGCAAGAAGAAATAGAAGTGAATTGCCATACTCTGAGAAATCAAGCCATCAAGTTATATCACACGCTAGGCCATCACTTGAGTGGGACCCAAATGTGAAGCGGTGATTCGGTCGTCAGTGAGACGGTGACATGGAGGAGGTCACGTGGAGAGCAGATGAAAGCAGGTGGGCAGACGTGGAACCCGGTGAAAACGTTGGTGGGGAACCGAACGCAATGGAGACGTGCTGCTGAAGTCCTATGTTTCTCTAGGAACTAAAGGAAACAATAATAATTGAAGTGGGGGCGCGAGACTGGCAATCTTATCCCAGGATATCAACTTAATCACTACAGAAACCTCAAATCGTAAAAAGACATAAAATATAAACATATTTCTTGCTGGGATCGGAGACAAAAATATATGCAGGCTAGTGAAATCTTTCGCGAAGATAGTCAGCCGATGTTTTGTCACTTGATAAAAGTAAAAATAAATAGTAATTTAATCCATGAAAATTAAACCATTCAAATACAGAACTTCACGTTTTCTTTACAGATTTCGCATGTTACTTTACCCTAATATCTAATCAATAGTAGATTACAGACCAATTTTTGTGTGTTGGTTTGCAGAGATTTGATTGATTACAACTACGATCACTAGTTGACATCAGTTAGAGAACCATTGGGAAGAGTTAAGGAGAGTACTGGAGAGCTGTTTCGTCCTAGTTTAGAAAGTATAGCAGAAGCTGGAATTCATGAGACACTAGTTCGGGTTTGGATCCTATTATGGGAATCATCGTCAGTAGGCATCTAGCGAGGTTTGAAGTCACGACCTTCCGGTTACTAGGTGAACCCGTAGACAATTCAGCTGCTAGTCTGCAGCAGCAGTCTTCAGCACCTAGTCTGTATGTGGATAATTGTCCTTTTGTTTTTTTTGTTTTGTTTTGTTTAAATAACGTTATATTTTCAAATTGGGCAATTCCTAATTCAATAATTTCTAAACTGGAATGTCATAGTAACCTGTTTTTACCGTACTTTTACCTTATCAACAGTAATAGCAGTAGTAGAGGAGTAGTGATGTAAATAAATATCTCCCACTTTCATGTATTTATTTATTTATTCACATTTCATAGGTTTGTTTACACAGCTTATTGTATGATATGAATTAATACAAATAATTGAGTGAGAATGTGAATGAATACATTTCAATCTTTCGCCTATAATGCACAAATATATTTCTAAATTGATTGATTAAAATTTTCAAAAAAATTAAAAATAATAACTAATATCGATTTTAAGCCATTTTTAACTTCACTCCGTAATCTACTGATCGTTTTTCATTGTCCTAATCTGATAAAAATAAACAAATATGGATATGCATACATATCTATCTATATTCACAAGTTCAATAATTATTGTTAGCCTCAAGAGAGAGAGAGAGAGAGAGAGAAAAGCCGATTTTATGGGCAAGATAATCCTCGGTTCGTTTTCTCCATTCCTTCTACTGCAAGTGGAACATAGAACTACAGACTACCAAAAATTTAGCTGTAGTGGAGGGGGAGGGATTTCATTTTTCATCTACGACGTAAATTTTCCAACATGCATATACCAGTTTACTTGCTCTTGTGGTGTAGAGTACATTAGCCGTACCATGCGTGGCGACTTGAAAAACGCGATTGTCAACACTACCCAGCCTGGTTAGTAAAAGGGAACCAAAAGCGTGTATATAGTTCAGTAACTGAACATCTAGTCAATTCAGATATTCAGCGCCTTTCGAAAAATTCTTCAAAGTAATATACAAGATTCAATCAACCCTATCAAAGGGAGTGGAATTAAGACATCTGGGTATAGCCGAGGCACTAGCTATTCAAAAGCTCAAACCCACGCTTTGTATCCAGAAGAAATACATCCTGTTATGTACTCGTCGCCAAATTATTGTTATGTACTGGTCGAGAATTTAATAGTCCTGACGCAAGAAAGACGGAAATCAGAAGACCACTAGGTTTGCGATGATACTTCTATTTTCCAAACACAAGGAGAATCAAACAAGTCACACAAGAGTGTGAGAGCAAAATATATATGAATGTCCGAAAAAAAAAAAAAAAACAAGTGTGTGAGCGAATATCCAAAATGAACAAATCAATAGACAGTCTTAACATGATTGGCTAATTATAATGGAATATCGATCCATATATACCTAGCAAAATATAACAGACATGTCAAACAAACACATATTATATATAATATAAGGGGAATATACAAAGTGAAATGGTCACAGACTAAGAGAGCAACAGAAAGAGAGACCACCATACATATATATATATATATATATATATATATATATATATATATATATGGATACATATCACATCCAACCCCTGTTCTGCCATAGCCATCATAAATAGGTGATTCTTTTAGTAATGACCATCCTATCGTCTTTCTTATCTGAACTTCCTGTTTATTCATGTTATTTTTTAAAGTTCTTTTAAATCCCTGTTTGCACTACCATATTTTCATATTCGAATTTCGTGTTTATTTTGTCATTTTACTATTTCTAAATATATTTAATCCCTGATTGCATAAACAATCATTCATCGCATTAGTTTTTTTATCCAAACATCCTATCTATTGTTGTTATTTCTACATTTCTAACCCCTAATTGCCCAATGTCAGTCTTCTTAGTTATTATGATGCTACTTTTTTGAGTTTTATCTGTCCTTCGCCCCTGTTAATTATGGCATTCTAATTCCTAATTGTAATTTTTTATTAATTTAACCCCTTGGCGTCAGTGGTAGAGCGGTTAGGACACTCGCCGGCCATGCACATGGTCCGGGGTTCGAGCCCGCGCCGACGCACACCTGATATCTATGGTCGGCCTGCAAAATTTGGGCTACCGATATCCATGCTGAAATTTCCATACTTGTACCGAAAATACAGTATGGAATCAGGCTGTAAATCAAAAAATCAAAAAAAAAAATCACATGGTCTGGGGTTCGATCCCCGGCCACCGACGCACTCCTTTACCTTGCGAAGCCAAAAATAACGCTGGTAAAGAGGAAAGGCTGGGCATGAGGCTAGCAACCCCATCCTGTAAAATAAACACTGCTACAGAAACTTCAAGCTAATAGCTTGGAGCCCTATGTTCCACTGGGGAACGGGAAGGAAAAAATTATTAAAATTAACTCTTAACCGGAAATTATTCTGAAACTTCCCCATCCATTTGCTATAAACACACGAATGTACAGCCTAATTGACGGTGACTCCGTCGAAAAGAAAATTTTCTTCGCTGCAATTATCTTCTTAATTACTCCTATGCCCCAATGTGTATATTCCGAAATTTCCTAAACTAAACGTCCAACCTTACTTCATTTTCAGGCTTACACTACTGATTAGGTGAGGTTCACGGAGTTGCACTATAATTTCAGGGGACACGAACCCCGAATTATCCAGTGAGAGCAAAAGTTCTTGCAGATAGATGCCTTACCTACCTTAAATTATTAAACTTCACATTTAGTAATCACATAAAACTGAAAGTTGTAAGGAAACAAGCAATATTACATAAAAAAAGTGCTGCTATAACCACTGCAATTACTGCTGTAACAACAGAAAGCATGACATGGAAGCCAAGGTATATTTTCAATTGATCAAACAGCTGTTTATATGAATACAGTTTATATTCGTTTTCCAATCTCTGAGGGTGTGAATTTGGCTTACACTCAACGAAATGAAATAGAATTTTCAAATACATATATATATATATATATATATATATATATATATATATGTATATATATATATATATATATATAATATAGTATATAGTATACATAGTATAATCAATAGTGTTCTCTGAGCTGGTTGGTTTAGTTTCGGAGCTTTCGTCGTCCTTCTGGACAACAGCATAAAGTGAAATGATTTAAATTTGTAATGTATAAAGGTATTTGTAATGTATACGTAATGCCTGTTACAGTTCATACAATTTATTTTGTAAATCGTATTAATTTTATCTATTTTTTCTGTTGGATCTTTCGGCTGGCATATTATCGAATTAAGCGATTTGACTGACTTGTGTGCTATATCTAATATCAAACGGTTTCAGTATTCTAGCTGTTATTTCAGAGATATTTCTCATGTGTGGTATTACATCGGCCAAAGTGGGCGTCCCCTTCGAATTAGAATCCAAGAACAAAAATCAGCCGTGAAAAGACACGATATATATTCTTTCATATCAATGCATATAGATAATTATGGACATCATTTTGATTGGAATAATGTCGAAATTTCAGACAGAGGAAACACAAAAAATGCCAGAGAATTCCTAGAAGCCTGGTACTCAAAGGAAAATGCAATTAACAAACACGTTAATATAGACGAAATATACGAAATAATAAAAAGTAAATCAGGTGACCACAAAGTTTGAAATCCAAGTCAATAGAAAATGATCATTACATGTGTAAAGATGGTTACTGGGAGACGCAATTCTATCACTCATGCAAAAATTTAAGTCGTTTCACTTTATGCTAAATATTGCACTGAAGGAGGATGTTTTCCAGATGGACGACGAAAGCTCCACAACTAAAACAATCGGCTCAGAAAACACTATTAAATTGAAAATCATCCACCTGAGCTACAAATCTTCTCTATTATAGTATTCTGTTGCTAACTCAGTAGTGAACTGTGGGAATATTTGAGAATCATATTCTGTTGGAAAACATTGTCTGTACCACACTACTAATGTAACGGGAGAAGGCGGAATATTTAGTAGGCATGTAGTCTACACATATAGGAAACTTACATATGGCTTATAATAAAATTGTAATTCGCGCAGATCTCCCATGTTGTGCTACTTTTGTCCTTCACATTGTGTTTCTTTGTCTTCATCTTTATCGTCTTCTTTCCCCTTATTCTGCTGAAATACTGCTTCGTTTCCTGTCTTCGACGTCGAATCTATCTCTCCACTATTACATATTTTCGTGTCAATGTACGTCTCTTAATATACTACTGATAAGTCATGTCAGTAGGACACACCCCATTTTACTACTATTCACTTAAAAATACACAGGTAAAGAATAGAGAGATAGAGAGAAGAGAGTAACGTATAATCCAGATCATAACAATTGTTTGAATCACTGCAGTTTCTAAACCCTTTGCTTTAAACGTGCACAGAAAGGAAGTGACTATATATATAGACACATGAGACATGAGAAAATAAAAGAAATGACTCAGTGATGGATTAAATATCGTGGGTGTAATAACTGAAAAAACACCCAGTTTAAACTAATACACATTCTGCTAATTTCTATTAATTAGGCCTTCTAATTACAGGTGAAAACTGTTCTGTAAGATAAAACTGCATGTTACCATGAACAGCAGTTAAAGAAACCACTTAATATATACCCATTTATTCATTAATAATAAGGAAACATATTTATTTGGAAAAGAAATATATCTTTTCAATGACCACCATGAAGTGGGATTTGAACCTGGTACTCATTGATTGAAAATTGATTAATTAAGCAAGTAAACCGTATGTGTATTCAGTTGATTTATCATTAATTTACCCAAAATGTCACTATTAAGTCATAATATGACAAATTTTATTATCCCATATTATCCTTTGAAAATAATCATGTGGTGAGAGCAGCCTGCTAGTCAATTGGTTGACATTAATCTACGTCAATGTCTAGATCACTAATATGGGCCGTGAGAAAATATGAACAAGGCTGTTTCAACAACCAATCACAGTAAACTTAAACGTGGGCAAATATCATTCGCAGATAGATGGCTCCACTTTCCGAGGAACTCGAAAACAACCAATCAGAAGACTGCGTTTGTCTACTTGACTAGGCTATAATAATGTATGTGAAATTTATATAAATACGTGTTGATTTCCGTAATGAAACGATCTGTTACCTGGCCCTTGTCTTCTGTTGTTACAATCATGCACCATTCTAATTTGCTTAGAGGGATTTCATTAGTCTCAAGCCAAAAACTAGAATTCACGAACCATCCGATTGCATCCCAGAGGTTGAATGATCTAGTGCGCTCACCTCCTAACCTAAAGGCACTGGGTTCGACCCTCAGTCAAGTCATTGGAAGAGTACCAAACTAGGACGAAACAGCTGTCCTGTAATCCTTATTTTTCAATGGTTCTCTACTTCATGTCATTTTGTAATCTCCTTTGGAACTAACCAATTTGTTAAAGACGTTTTACATAAATTTCACTGAACTGACCATTACAAGTCAGTTGACATTGAATAACCAGTTAGCATTTAATCGAAATACTGTTAAGGAAGTATTGGTTGATTTCTGGTGTTTTTTAATTTATGTATTGATTTGTAACAAATCTATACGCAAAGTAATACAAAGTCGTTTGTCCACTAAACCACTTTTGGTTAAAAAAAAGAACAGCGATTTCTATACTGATAGATAAAAAACGTCTGAATTGGAAATAAGAATTTTTGAGGCTTATATTTTTATTATTTTTTTATTTCTGAGTAAAATACAAGACTTCAGCGGTACATTTCCATTTCACCCTGTTCCCCGTTGTCGTGTTTAGTTGGCTTTAGGACTGTCCGTAAGCTGTGATTGCCTCCTCACGTCATCTCCTTTATGTCAGCCTCGAATGCGTATATGATTAGGGTAATCCTTTTGTGTTTTATGAAACTAGTACTGCTGTGTCAGTTAATTATATGTGTTTTAGATGACACATTTATCAGTTTTGTTAAATACATATGTTTTCAAGCATTGATTTTGTAGGGATTTTGTTTGATTGATTTGAGGATTTCATCATGAGCTGACATCAGTTAGAGAACCATTGAAAAACCAACAGGGAGAACTGAACAGACAACTGTTTCGTCCTAGTTTGGGATCCTTCATCAATACGCACCAGCCGGACTCAGACCTGGTCGCGTTATGTCATGAATTGGCCGGATTTGGAATTCATACGTAATGGCTCAATGGTCTACGAGCTAGTCTTGTAATCAGAAGGTCCTGGGTTCGAACCCATGTGGTGTGTGCGTACTACTGAAGAGTCCCAGAATAGCCTGAAGAAACAGCTGTGCAGCACTCCCAGGTTTTCCAATGGTTCTTTAACCGATGTTAACTCATAATGAAATCCTTTAAACAAATACATATGTGTGTGGTGTGGATAGAGGTTAGATTAGAAGTTGTTACAATTATAATGTAAGTCTCCTTTAATATGCCAGGGGTCTGAGGAATAAGAATGTAAGATATTTCTGTCAAACAAGTAGCAGGACAGTTATGTTGCCTATTTGCTCTGGAAAGAGGCGGGTTAGAAAAAGGAGATTCAAAGATTGTACTCCTAACTTACTACTCTAAAATGGCCAATAGCTGACGGTGTGACTGTGACACAAGTCTAAAATCCACTTCAAAACGAGCCGTTTGACACAAGCCTCAAACCGTTGTCCCTTGGGCTCTGAGTTCACACAACATTAATGCTGTTTTCGATCCGAGTTTTCCTTGAATGGGGAAATCAACTTCCACATTGTGAGCAGCTGGGGAATAATAACTGCCCCCCCCACACACACACACTTCTAGGAATTATTCATAACTTGGTTAAAACAAAGCAACGAACGGAACAATCTGTTATTCACGAGCGTTTTACAAATCTTTCAAATCGGGTGGATGGTAAACGACATGTTGGTAGACTAGTCAAAACATCAGAATAAATGTGTCCAAATACCAGTTCACCACTCATAATCCTACGTCTTTTGAATGACTTAGTAACATACCATTTACTGTCAGTCTTTAAAACGTGATAGACATGAAGGCATAAAGATGTGATTATACATCATACGGGGGGCAGAGAAACAAAATTTCAACATCCCGTTCACATCTGTTTTCGATTAGTACAATTTTACTACTCTAGTATAATTTTGTTTTCATGCCCTTTGTGATCAATAATCAAACCTTTAAACTTTCTGTGGTGATTGACTATTTCTATCATTGTATTGTTTAAATACTTACTGTTGACTGTTGATATTTTCTTATATGAATTGCATTCTAATTCCGCTAAATACAAATTCCTGATTGCTGCCCTCTCTGAGTTTTGTTTGGATTCTTATAATTCCGTCATCTCAAAATACTAATATTACAAGTACAATAAATTACTACAAATTGGCGTCGCGATGGAGCTAAGTAACCTGGGAAAATTCCCCATTAATGGGTCTCCGCGGGAGATTGCTGATTATTTGGAATGCTTTGATGCGTGGTGCATTTCCAAGAATGTTCGGGATGATAAAATACCTGCTCATTTCATCACCGCTATTGGTCTTGATGCATATAGCCTGGTGAAGAATCTGGCGTTTCCAGATAAACCCATTTCTATGCCATATGCTAAGCTCCGTGAACTTCTTATAGATCACTTCCATGTAACTACTTTTGAGACCAGAGAGAGGGCTCAGTTCAACAAACTGGTACGTTCTCCCAATCAGAAGATAAGAGACTTTATTCTTCAACTCCAAATTCAAGCCTCAAAGTGTAATTTTGGAGATCAGCTGCATACTCAACTACGTGATCGTCTAATTGCTGGAATCAATATTCCTAAATTAGAGAAAGAGTTAATTCAGATTCCTTCTTGTACGTTTCAAACTGCTAAAGATTTATGTATTACATATGAAGATGTCATAATGAATACTCTGCTCCCACTACGTCAGTATCTGATGTCATGCTGTCCAAAGTCGAAAATACAAGTGTTCATGGAAAAATCCAAACTGCCGTCCACAGGTAATAGAATGCAGCGAGAGATCAAAAACATTAAACCGTGTTTATCCTGTGGAAAGTTACATCTACGAAGCACTTGCCGTTTTCGGGTGCTAAGTGCTATAAATGTGGTAAAGTTGGACACATCAAGACGGTTTGCAGGAGTTCGAGTACTTATGTTGCTCAACATTCTTATAATTCTCCCAAGCTGTCTAGTAAAATGGAGTCTATGTGTCTTTCAACTTTTCAAAATACTCAAGCTAATCCGATGAAAACCTCCACTGCAAGTTCAGCAACGCAAGTGTCAACTGTTTTCAAAAATGAGGTAGCTAAGTTGCAATGTGAACTGTCGAAAGCACGAAAAGACCTGAATGAGATGAGAGAGCAACTGAATAAAATTGAGGAATTACTGCATATGCATAGACTACGTCTGGTGAATCCAGAGCATACAAGTTCTTGTGAAAGTCCTGCAAAACTATTCAAATCTCGAATTCTCAAAAAGCATCTGATGTCCACTACTTCTAATGTACATTATTACAAAGATAATAACTACAGACCTTCTGTTGGAATTATACTACAAAAAATGGGAAATCGAGTGGTGAAGATATTAGACATCAAAGATCACTCAGTTCATAACGGACACCTGGACAAAGTGACAATAAATGAAGTAGGTCGTTCCAATTATAATATTATTGATTCCGCTAATAATCCTGATTTTGTAGATAATTCAGAAATAAGTCCAGATAGTACTGATGAAAATAATATCACAGAATCAGTTAGGTCGAAGCTACTTGCAAGCAAACCGAGACATCGTTATAAATACGCGAGGAGATATTCGAGGTGTGGCGGATGTGGTGATTGACAATTTCTATCTCTGTATTGTTTAAATACTTACTGTTGACTGTTGATATGTTTCTTATATGAATTGCATTCTAATTCCGCTAAATACAAATTCCTGATTGCTGCCCTCTCTGAGTTTTGTTTGGATTCTTATAATTCCGTCATCTCAAAATACTAATATTACAAGTACAATAAATTACTACACTTTCATATCAATTTGAATACTATAATTTGCCTTAGTTACTATGTTGAATTAATCAATAACTGTAACTATGTTGACTTGTGTATAAAATGTG
This sequence comes from Trichobilharzia regenti, assembly GCA_944472135.2. Taxonomy (NCBI): domain Eukaryota; kingdom Metazoa; phylum Platyhelminthes; class Trematoda; order Strigeidida; family Schistosomatidae; genus Trichobilharzia; species Trichobilharzia regenti. Next base: position 157,521,913 of record OX235262.1, read on the forward strand.
TGACTGCAGAGCTTTTGAGGGTGAAACTGCCGAGATCATATCTTGGCCGATCTAAGTACAAAATAAACGGTATTTGTTTTTAGGATTAATGTGTCCAAACACTAGTTCACTCATAATTCTACGCCGTATTTTCTGAATTATTCAAGTTTTTACAAGTATTGGTTCTGTAGGGTTTTAGTTTGATTAGTTGGAGGATTTCATCATGATCTGACATCAAATAGAAAACCATTGGGAAACCTACAGGAAGTACTGCACAGCCAACTTTTTCGTCCTAGTTTGGGACTCTTCATCGGCGAACACCCACAACAGGGGATCGAACCAAGAACCTTCTTGACCTTGGTTACAAGGCCAGGGAGCCCGTTGACCATTGAGCCACTGGGACCTTATCCAATTGCCATTCCATGAATTCTAAGTCCTGCCAATTCATGACATAGCGTGACCACTTCGCAATGTCTTCTTGAATGAGTTACTGTCTCACTTTCAACATCCTGTACTCTACTGGTCACGGCCTCCAAATAGAATCCTGCCTGAATATGATCAGTCGCTCGTGAGCATCAGGTCAATTTTTAAATTTTGGTTTATAGGGATTTATGGGTCATTGGATCGAGTCCCAGTGGCCTAATGGTCAACTAGATCACTGGCCTTGTAACCAGAAGGTCCTGGGTTCGGACCCCTGTCGTGGGTGGGTGCTGTGAAGATCCTGAAACTAGGACGAAACAGTTGGCTGTGCAGTAGTTTTATTTGGTTAGTCGAATAAATAAGACTGGCAATCAAATGTGGATCAGAGTTGGACATCTCAGCAAGCTCCCTCCCTTTAAAGTGAAGAATAACCTCCTAAACTCGATACGCTTTCGTCTCCTTTGCATTGCTATAGCTCTTGCCATTAAGTTAAAAAATACCGGAAGTCTATATACAAAAGAAAATTATTCAACCACTGTTAATATCACTGGACCAAAAATTTTTATTGTCTACTAGCTTGATTTTGTTTGTTTTTATGTTTTATAACTCTTTATAATTCTTGTGACTCTTTCGATATCTTACGTAATATCACATTCTCCTTTTTTCCTTCTGTGTTCATCGTGACTACAACTCACTCAGTAAATAATTCACCTTATTACATAACACTGTCGTACTTTGAATAATATTAAAAACTACGACTAAGACAACGCATTTTACTTTTGCTAATACCGTCTTTTGTGAAAAAAATTGTATTTTAATGCGATCGTGTGACTAAAATAGAAAATGAATAAAGCTCTGAAATACGTGTTTTGATTTTGATAATGTCTGGATGGAGATTATTCACAAATTAATAAGATTTTGATTGCCTGGAGGATTTCATCATGAGCTGACATCAATCAGAGAACCACTCGAAAACCTGCGAGGAGTACTGGAAAGCTGTTTCATCCTAGTTCCGGACTCTTCGGTAGTACTCACCCACCACAGGGGCTAGAACCAAGGACCTTCTGGTTACAAGGCCGTAGAGCTCGTAGACCACTGAGCCACTGGCACCTGACCCGATCCAATGATCCTTGAATTCTAACATCTGCCAGTTCACGACATAGCGTGACCATTTCGCAATGTCTTCTTCGATGAGTTACAGCCTCATCTTCGACCTGTTGTACCCCACTGGTCACGGCTTCCCACTAGAACTCCAGATTAACTCCCTGAATAGGGCCAGTCGCTAGTGAGCATCAGATTACGAAATGAGTATCATGATGAAATCCTTCATGCAGTCAAACAAAATCCCTACAAAACCAATACTTGAAAATTAATCTGATACTCACTAGCGATTGAACCTATTCAGACAGTTAACCTGGAGTTCTAGTGGGAAGTCGTGACCAGTAGGGTACAACAGGTCGAAGATGAGGCTGTAACTCATCGAAGAAGACATTGCGAAGTGGTCTCGCTATGTCGTGAATTGGCAGAAGTTAGAATTCAAGGGTCATTGGATCGGGTCAGGTGCCAGTGGCTCAGTGGTCTACGAGCTCTACGGCCTTGTAACCAGAAGGTCCTGGGTTCGAACAGTGGTGGTGGGTGTGTACCACTGAAGAGTTTCAGATTAGGAGGAAGCAGCTGTCCAGTACTCCTTGCAGGTTTTCGAGTGGTTCTCTGACTGATGTCATCTCATGATGAAATCCTCCATGCAATCAAACAAAAAATTCCTACAAAACGAATACTTGATAATAAGATTTAGACTGTAAAATTGTGTAGACGGAGTTGACAGGGTCGATAGAGGGTATACTCTATAAAATATCGAACTGTAAATTGAACTGCCAGATATCAGAGTCGAAAACAATTTAAAAGACACCATGTTAATGATACCATAGCAGGAGTATGAGAAGAATCCAGTTGTAGTTAAGAATAAAATATATGCAGGGGACTATAGAAGCCATTTGAAGGATAACCTTATTTCTCCAAGATCTCATACCTGTCAATATACATTGGAAAGGCTAAACTGAAGCTATAGGTAAACACACATATTCTTCTAAAACTTAGAAAGTGTTTTGTTCATCGTATAGTGGACTAAACAGTTAGGTTGGTTAATACGCGAAATAAAAAGAAAGCATGCTAACATTTAGTTTGTATGGGTTAGTTTTGTTTTTTACTAGATGATCACGGACTGATATCAGTTAGAGAACCATTGAAAACCAGGGAGTACTGGACAGTTGTTTCATCCTGGTTTGGGAACTGTCGGCAGTACGTACTCACCACCAGGGGTTCGAACTCAAAACCTTCTGGTTACAAGTCAAGCTCGTATACCATTCAGCCACTGGCACCCAACCCGATTCAATGGCCAGTGCATGAATTCTAACTTCTACCAATTCGTGATTCAGCGCGAGTCCAACCATTGTCGTCGGTGGGATATCCATCGTCACACGTGACATCTGGATGGACCTCAATGGTCCCGACTTCTCACTAGAACTGCAGGAAACTCCATTCTGTAGCAAGTCACTAGCGAGCATCAGATTAATTTTCTATAGTGGGGAGCTCGCGCTAAATCACGAATTGGTAGAAGTTAGAATTCATGCACTGGCCATTGAATCGGGTTGGGTGTCAGTGGCTGAATGGTATACAAGCTCGCTGGCCTTGTATTTGGAAGGTCCTGGGTTCGAACCGTAGCGGGAGGGTACGTACTGCCGAAGATTCCCAAACTGGGACGAAACAGCTGTCCAGTACTCCCTGGTTTTCAATGGTTCTTTAACTGATATCAATCCGTGATCAACTCGTAAATACTAACATGCATGGATATAGAAGGGTATTCAGTCCACATAAGTTAATATACACATAAAATTCAGTTATTTTAAAAATTATAATAGTCCCAAAGTATTCAAATATAGACGTACAAAATGGTAGGGATGAAACTTTCCTTTTCTTAAGTATACAGATCCTCAACTACACGTAAGAGATGCCAACTGGGAGAGGGCACTTGCTTAGAGAAAAGTAGATTGGAACAAAGTAGCCTAATATGGATGTGTTAATCAGGTACGAGGCAGAGTTGGCTGGCAGATGTGAAAAGCGAGAAGCTGGAGAGAGAAGACGCTTCATCCGTATTGCGCGAGGAACAAGGTTTGTGTCCTTGTTTAATCTCACGTAAAACCATGATTTCCTGTAAACTCCTTATTTTTACTATTTTACGGTGAAAGTATAATTTGATACTTCTCCGTCACCCAATCGAAGTCATAGTCTTTACTGTTGAAATGTCTATAGGTCCTCTGTAGAGCTAGACAGAAGTTTATTTCTTAACAGTCAAACGCAGAGACACCTGTCATAGCTTTCAGCTGCTTAACTTCGAACGTTGGATACCAGATTTTACAGTGTACAACAGTCTTAGATCAACTAATCAGTTCACATTTGCAAATCCTGATCTGATCTGAAGCAGTGACAAGAATCGTTTACCGCCTAACGACATCATTTAACACGATACAAACTGAGTCCTTTTAACAAGTCACTAAGATGAATTTGCTTCATAGTATAAAGAATGTTTATCAAGTGTTGTTTTGCAGGTAATTGACTAATTGCAGGTTTGATCACAAGCCGATATCAGTTAGAGAACAGCTTTTTTGTCCCATTTTGGAACTCTTCAGAAGCACACCTCTTCGGAATTAAAACCTGAAACCTCACGGTTACAAGTGAAGCTAGTAGGCCATTTAGGCCACTGAGACCCTATTCAGTGGCTCATGAATTCTAAACTTCCCAAATTTCTCAAACTAGTACGAAGTAGCTGTTTATTACTCCCCGGTTTACCGGTATTTCCCTAACTGACGTGTCAACTCATGATCACACCGGAAATATTATTATTATTATATCCTTTAATTCCTAGAGGAACATAGGGGTTCAGCCATGCGTCTCCATTGGCTTCCGCTTTCTGCCAACTTTTTCACCCCGCTCCAAGTCTTCCACATGCTCTCATCTCCTCTTCAAGTGACCTCCTCCAAGTCACCCTTGCATTGACGACCAACTCGCCGCTTCCCTTTTGGGTTCCCCTCGAGCAATGGCTTGTCTAGTGATGTCACTTGATGGCTTGTTTTCTCAGAGTATGGCCAGCCAATCCATCTCCATTTCTTCCTGCCTATTTGTTTCGCAATCGGTTCCTGGTTGGTTCGCTCATCGCCAGAGATCTCTGTTGCTGATCTTTTCTGGCCTGCCATCTGATCTTCAGTGGTAGTGAGCGAAGACACCTGTTAATGAAGGTCTGTAGTTTGTTTGAGATGCTCTTTATGACGCACCAAGTCTCTGATCCATCCGCATAGTAGCACTGACTTCACATTGGAGTTGAAGATCCGGATCTTATTTTTGATGCTGAGTGCTGTTGTCCTCCACACAGACTTAAGAGTAATGAAAGCTTGTCTTACTTTTCCTATCCTCGCTGCTCTGATATCCTCGTCAGCTCCGCCTGTAGTTGAAACGATGCTTCCCAGGTAGGTGTGTTAAGTAGGTTGTTTCTTTCAGGTTCCTCTCATTTATGCCCGCTGATTGTTGTCTGTTGTTGTTGCTGTTGGCCAGGAATCTTCACCACCTCTGTTTTATCTATGTTCACCTGAAGTCCTAACACTGGAAATAATCTTTGTCTAAATTTTTAATTTAGTTTTGCAAGATATAGAATGTCAAAAATGCTTTTTTACCACTGGACGGACTAAAATGTTTCAAAATCATTTTCAAGATTTTCTTACTTTTAATAAAATAACCCTTTATGTGAAAGTATAAATAATCATATTTCACATTCTGAAATGGTTCATCACTAGGGCGAGTGAGGACAACAACTACCTACAACACTTTCATTAATTAATCTTTTAAAACACAGTACTACACTTAGATAAGTTGAGTGCTATTATCATAATAATTGAAGAAAAGCAAATGTGTATGTGTGTGTATGTGATTAAATTTATGATTAATTTATTGATTTCCCATATTTGATTTTGGCCTACTTCTTCACTTCTCATATATGTATGTGATTTTGACTAATTCTCTTTTCTTAATGTTAATATTGTATGTTAATAAAAATTTTTATATGCTTTACTTATTGTGCACGGACATGTGTTGTACACAAACATCCATGTAGACATTTAAGTATAGATTTAGACACACACATGAGTTTGGATGTATATATATATAAAATATATATATATATATACTCTTCTATGCACTCTATGAATTCAGGTCGATGGTTAATACTTAATTGAAACATTTATTGATCGACCAAGATTTTTAAGCGTATGCAGTTGAAGTTTTGTACGTCTCATACATGAATGAAAGCATTAAAATATATTTTAAAAGTTAATTAAATTAGAACATGAATTGATAAATGTTTAGAAGACTTAGCTTTGAATTTTCACACTAGCTATGTCTGCATCGGTGGCACAGCGGTTGGAACTCTCACCGACCAAGCACATGGTCCGGGGTTCGATACCCTGACGATGCACACCTGATGTCAATGGTCGGCCTGCAAAATTTGGGCTATATATATATATATATATATATATATATATATATATATATAGCTAAAATCACCAATTCGTAGAAGTTAGAATTCATCGGCCACCGAGTCATGTCCCAGTGGCTGATTGGTCTACAGGCTTGATTTGTAACTGGAACGTCCTGGTTTCGCAACTTGGTGGTTACGGAGTACTGATGATGAGTCCCAAACTAGGACGGAACAACTGTTCAGTACTCCCTGGAATAAAGTTTAAATCAATCGCCACAAATTAAATATTTCAATCCACAGATCTAAGTCTCTCATATTTCGATGATCTTTCTCCACTATGTGTTTGCCTATCTAGTCGTTGATTCCTCTTTGAAACACGGGTGTGAAAATTACCTATAAATTTCCAAAAGACGCTACAAATCATCATACTGACAACCAAGCAACTAAAAGGAAAGGGAGCATGATGTGTGAGTGAACACGAACATATCTTCTGCGTAAATTTTTGTATTTTTGGAAAACTGTACCGATGATATAAATAAAGGTTCTGATAAGAAGGAATGCCGTTTTTAAACATTTCATAAAAACTATACAAAATTATCTTTCGCCTCTCTACAGTTAAAAGGATTTTTGGATGAACTACTAAGAAACTAAAAATAGCAAGCTGACATCGGTTAGAAAACCACTAGATAGTACTAGAGAGCTGTTTCGTTCTAGTTTGATCCATTTCATAGCACACACCCACCAGTGCGTGAGGTACAGCAAGTCGGGTGTGAGGAGCAATACTCGCCGACGACATTGGGTAGTACCGTGAATCCACGAACCCAATGGATGTGTATTGATGAAGAGGCATTAACTAGGACGAAAGGGCTGTTCAGGAATCCCAGGTTTTCTAATGGTTCAGGTCATGATGAAATCCTGTAACCAGTGAAATGCCTGCAAACCAGCGCCTGATTAAAAAGATAATAATCAAACAAGCTGTTAGCTTTGAACATCATTACTGAGGAAAAAAATCTGCGTCATAGCACATAGTCTGTTATCTAAGCTACAGAATTTCACCAACCACTGAGGAACAATCAACACTTTCTGAGAGAAACAATAAAAATTCTTGGTTAAGTAACATTTTAGATGAAAAATTTAACGAAATATGTATCATCGTACAAATAGAACAACAAATCCAACTAAATTTTACCAGTAGGACCACAAAATGTAAAAATTAGACAACAAAAAGAAACTAGTCAGATAGCAGAATTGTGAAAACATGAACTCATTGCGTAAAAAATGTGCAGATTTCAAGGGGTTGAATGGTTATCAAAACCCACTGACTCTTATTACTTAATCTTGTACTCGTACCACGCAATACACTTTTGCATATGATGTAAATTCTACTTTACTGGTTTTTGTATGAATTTATAATTGTAAAGCCTGAAGAACAGCTCATTTTAAATTATTTTTCGCTTAAATTATTTCCGAAGTGATGGTCTGCGGGGATTTGTTTGGTTCGCATACCACAAATTGGTAGAAGTTGGAATTCATGGAAGAATGGATCAGTTCTCAATGGGTGGCTAGTCTTTGTAACCAGAAGGTCCCTGATTCGAGCCCCAGTGGGTGCGCACTGCCGAAGAGCCGCAAAACTAGGACGATACAGCAGTCCAGTACTTCCCGGTGGTTTTCCAAATGTTGTCGAAGTGATGCCAGCTCCTAATCACACCTGTGACAAATCAAATCCTTTTTAATCCAACACTTGAAAATTAACCTGACACTCACTGTGATGACTGACTCCACAGTGGAAGTTATCAGAAGTTCTAGTGAGAAGTTATAATCAGCAGGTCCCACCAAGTAAGGTGAGAGGACACATCATCGACTATAGCGTTCTCTGGCTGTTACGTGCTATATGTGTATTTATTTCGCGATAGTTGTAATTTTATTAATTTAACCCTTGACCGGAAATTATTCTGGAACTTTCCCACCCATTTGCCATAAATACGAGAATGTACAGCCTAGTTGATGACTTCGTCGAAAAGAAAATGTATGAATGTAAGAATTTATACGAATTTGCACTTAGATAAGTGGAAAATACCTTAGGGGATCAAAGAAGTTCGTTAAATCAATTGAACCTTCAATGATCAATTTTTTTTTCTGTGTAGATTGAAAGACAGGGTAGACTGTTGAGTTTTCACTAGACAAGTGCTCAGTCAGAAACTTCGTTGTGATTTCATTGTGTATCACTACACTCTCTTCAAATGATCGTCAATAAATATACTTTTCACCAGTGGTTAGTGTTATATTCTCTCTTTGCAAGTTGGGGTGGTGTTAAGAACAGCATGGCCACGAGGTTAGGTGGGTCAGGCTAAAGAGTCATCAGGTAGTGTGGTCCAAACTCAGATCTAGCAGGATAAACGGCTACTTATCAATCGTGAAGGTTATTTCTAACCAAGACTAACTGAAAGCGAGCCCGAAGTCATACAAATAGCTTAACTAGTTGGTTTCCTAGACGCTTTCATTCAACGTTGTTGAGCACTGTAGTAACCACGTCTACTCATTTCGACGTATGTATAAAGCATTTTGAATCTAACTAACACATTTGATGCATCGCGCTTTTCTTCATGACAGAAATTACAAAGTGAAACAGAGAAGTATTGATGTAAATTCATAATTGAGTTTGTTATTTAAAAAACCTTAAATTTTTCACAGTGACACTAATATGCATCAATCTCGTAAAACAGACAAAAACAGAAAGTGGAATAGTGTGATTCAATGAGTGGTGTAAAAGAAATACACTTTGGTAAACACATCATTTTTCACATTTTCTTTCTAACCTTGACGCCAGTTTTCTTTTAATTTGTAAGGCTTATATGGCTTACACCTTATTGTTTTTGTACAGACGAAAATACAATTGTGGGGGTGGTGAAGGTCAAAGCTGATCAATGGAATAAATCAATTTACATTTATCAGAAACTAGATAGTAATTAATATCATGCACCTAATCTTTTATTTCAATGCAGACACCACGTTAGGTGGCTAGCCATCACGGTTCACTCTGAGTTGCCGTTAGATGGCTGGAGACAATCGACAGGAAGCCTTGAGCCTAGGTATTGTACTTGTTGGTGCTAGGCAGTAAGGCGTATCTGCAACTTTGATGGATTCATGTCCTCTCTGAGATTTGAACTGGTATCACCCAGTGGTATAGTTAGAGATACTGCCATTGAGCTATTCGAACTCGCGACTGATGCCTTGCTGACGAGTGCCAACAAGCACGAAACCTAGGTGTAAAGAATCCTGCCGACTGCCTTCAACAGTCTAACAATAAATCACTGTAATTACTGCCTAAAATGACCTATTTGTTTGGAATGTATCCATTCGGTCATTAAAAGCAATAAAAGACGATTCAGCCAAGAGAATTTTCTTAATCGACAAAATCATCTTCACAGACAAACATATATTTCCTATAATTTAATAATTCCCATTGTAGCATTAAGAACACAATTTTCAGCGAAGAGACTCTTTTCAACGAATTTATTATCAAGCTGTACAATCGTATATATATGGTTTTATAAAGAAATTATATCCGGTGAGGGAATTAGGTCAAAGTTGTAAATACATGAAATAATAATAGTATGAAATAAATTTAAAATATTTGTGATAAGGTTCATAGTTTAAGTCAAGTGGAACAATAATTAATGTCATATATAAGATAATACATCGGGTGTATAGATTTTGGGGAGAGGCATATAATTGTAAGATTAATAGACGAATGTAAAATGTTACGTAATATGGTGTGAAATTTGATAACATAGAATTTAATATTGTAAAAATAAAGATAAAAAGTATACACATGAATAATTTTTGGTTTAAAATGTCGAGTAGATCAAGTGGAAAAGATTCAGAATGACAGTCGTAATAATAATAATAATGATAATAATAATAATAATCGAAGTAATAAGGGAAAAGTACATAAAATAATAAAAAAAATAAATGTCTATCCCTCTACGGCCAAGGCAGCAGTAGGGATTGTACATACTTCTTTTGTACACAAAGGTCTGGCTTAAAGTCATGAATTGCCAAGGCCTCAGCTGTCTTTAGAAGTCTGTAACGAAGAAAGCGCGGGAAGTTGGCATGAATCCTGTATAAGACCTTGAAATCATGGTCAGGGTTGACCGAGTGACAAGAGTCGATGAGGTGTTCTAAGATAGAACTTCGCACACATTTCCTTTCTCCTTTGTAAAACCAAGCTGGAATATGTTCTCGTATCCGTGTGGAGAGCATTCTCTGACTACGGCCAATGTACCTTGCTCCACAAGAGCAGGTGAACTGGTAGATGCACATGGAGGCGGTCAGACGGGGGAGCTTATCTTTTACGGAGGTAGAGAACAGTTTGCGGCTCGTGAACGTCATATGTAGTCTAGCTGCAGGGAACGTTTTACTAACTGATTTAGAAAGACGATTTTTGAGCATATCAGAAGCTTGATCTCCTTTGAATTCCAAGTTCACGAATAGGGTTTTCTTTGGAACTGAGTCAGTGACCAGTTTAGACTGCTTCTCTTTCATGTTTCTGTCAATAAATCGGTTAGGGTAACCGTTTTCTGCGAGTGTGGCTTTCAGGAAGTCAAGTTCTGAGTCGACGCAATCAGAACTACAAATTTTCCTTATCCTAAAGCAGAGTGAATGGATTAAATTCCTCTTCCTGGAAATAGGCACCCAACTGTAAAAATTAGTTAGTTGTCCGTTCCATGTACGTTTCCGGTGGATCGATCTCTTGAGAGATCCGTCATTCCGTCTGCTAAGGCACACATCAAGAAACGGAATACTTAGTTCCGATTCCTTTTCTATGGTGAATTGTAAAGAAGGATGGCAGTTGTTGAAGGCGAACAAGACATCATCAAGAACTACTTTCTTATCGCAGATGACGAAAGTGTCGTCTACGTATCTTTTATAAATGTCAAAATGCCCGATGGTTTGACTAAGTTGAGAATTTTCCAGCTTTGCCATAAAACAATCAGCTAACAAAGGACCCAGTGGTGATCCCATGGCAATGCCATCTCTCTGTCTATAGATCTCATTGTTGAAGGTGAACTGAACATTCAACGTGCATCTCAATAAAAGTTCTTTGAGGTGGATTGTCGGTAAACCTATTTCCAAACCATGTGTATCAATATACTCACATAAATAGCTAACAGTTTCCATGAGAGGAACATTGGTAAATAGCGACGTGACATCTAATGAGAACAGGACTTTTTCTGAGACATTAAAATCTTTAATACTATCAATAAATTTAAACGTATCATCAATGGAAAACTTAGATACTTGCCTTCTGACTGGTTCCAATATTTCGGCTAGCCATTGGGCGATTCCGTGATAAGGAGAGCCCGCCATATCGAGGATTGGACGGAGGGGTAATCCTGTCTTATGTATTTTAGGTAGTCCATACAAACGTGGTATAATGGAGCCTACTGGTCTGATGCGTTCGTATATTTCTGACGATATTGCTGACTTATTCCTCATATTCTTTAAGACATCAGTCAGTTGATTTTCAATTAAATGTGTCTTGTTCTTTTCACCGTCGGGTTTGGCGAATTTCGTTTGGTCAGAAAGGATCGCTGAGATTTTATCATTATAATCTTGGCGATTCATAACTACGACACCCCCACCTTTGTCTGGACGGCATATGATAATATCATCATTCTTCTCTAGCTCTTTCAGTTGGTCTATATGCTCTTTAGTCAGAAGATTATTCGAGCTAGGTTTTGAACTAGTATACTGATGACAGCAATCAAGAACTGTGGATTTAAAGTATTGGAATTCCTCAGGTGATGTGGGTGTAAGATCGTTGGTCTGATTAATAAGATTTTCGAATTGCACTTGAGTATGCAGTCTGTTGACTTTGGATGAACTGTTGCAGAATTTGGGGCCCAGTGATAGGGCTTGTAGTTGAATTTCAGAAAGAGTGACGGAGGAATAATTAAATACATACTTATTGGGGTCAGTCGGGAATCGCTTTTCTGCTAATACCTGCTTGAGACTGTCAAGATGCTTGAGGTTAGCAGACTGGGACTGTTTTTCAATGACACAAGAAACGTATTCCTCGAATTGCCGGCGTTCATCAGTCGAAAGTTCAAACAGAACATGACTTCTCAGAGTTATGTTCCTGTTTAATTCTACCACACGAGAACTGATTGCATCAATATGATTGAGTGTGTGGCGCTTTAATGTTTTGGAATTAGGACATATACGGCTACGTCTAAGCGCTTTCCAAAATAAATTAGGATATTGATTTTTACTGATACAGCTTTCAAGAAAGTTAATCTCGGATTTCACTAACGCAAGTTTGACAGAATACCGTAGGAAACCATTAAGTTCCTTCATCGTCATTGGGTCTTTGCATTTTTTCAATAATTTAATAATTCCCATTGTAGCATTAAGAACACAATTTTCAGCGAAGAGACTCTTTTCAACGAATTTATTATCAAGCTGTACAATCGTATATATATGGTTTTATAAAGAAATTATATCCGGTGAGGGAATTAGGTCAAAGTTGTAAATACATGAAATAATAATAGTATGAAATAAATTTAAAATATTTGTGATAAGGTTCATAGTTTAAGTCAAGTGGAACAATAATTAATGTCATATATAAGATAATACATCGGGTGTATAGATTTTGGGGAGAGGCATATAATTGTAAGATTAATAGACGAATGTAAAATGTTACGTAATATGGTGTGAAATTTGATAACATAGAATTTAATATTGTAAAAATAAAGATAAAAAGTATACACATGAATAATTTTTGGTTTAAAATGTCGAGTAGATCAAGTGGAAAAGATTCAGAATGACAGTCGTAATAATAATAATAATGATAATAATAATAATAATCGAAGTAATAAGGGAAAAGTACATAAAATAATAAAAAAAATAAATGTCTATCCCTCTACGGCCAAGGCAGCAGTAGGGATTGTACATACTTCTTTTGTACACAAAGGTCTGGCTTAAAGTCATGAATTGCCAAGGCCTCAGCTGTCTTTAGAAGTCTGTAACGAAGAAAGCGCGGGAAGTTGGCATGAATCCTGTATAAGACCTTGAAATCATGGTCAGGGTTGACCGAGTGACAAGAGTCGATGAGGTGTTCTAAGATAGAACTTCGCACACATTTCCTTTCTCCTTTGTAAAACCAAGCTGGAATATGTTCTCGTATCCGTGTGGAGAGCATTCTCTGACTACGGCCAATGTACCTTGCTCCACAAGAGCAGGTGAACTGGTAGATGCACATGGAGGCGGTCAGACGGGGGAGCTTATCTTTTACGGAGGTAGAGAACAGTTTGCGGCTCGTGAACGTCATATGTAGTCTAGCTGCAGGGAACGTTTTACTAACTGATTTAGAAAGACGATTTTTGAGCATATCAGAAGCTTGATCTCCTTTGAATTCCAAGTTCACGAATAGGGTTTTCTTTGGAACTGAGTCAGTGACCAGTTTAGACTGCTTCTCTTTCATGTTTCTGTCAATAAATCGGTTAGGGTAACCGTTTTCTGCGAGTGTGGCTTTCAGGAAGTCAAGTTCTGAGTCGACGCAATCAGAACTACAAATTTTCCTTATCCTAAAGCAGAGTGAATGGATTAAATTCCTCTTCCTGGAAATAGGCACCCAACTGTAAAAATTAGTTAGTTGTCCGTTCCATGTACGTTTCCGGTGGATCGATCTCTTGAGAGATCCGTCATTCCGTCTGCTAAGGCACACATCAAGAAACGGAATACTTAGTTCCGATTCCTTTTCTATGGTGAATTGTAAAGAAGGATGGCAGTTGTTGAAGGCGAACAAGACATCATCAAGAACTACTTTCTTATCGCAGATGACGAAAGTGTCGTCTACGTATCTTTTATAAATGTCAAAATGCCCGATGGTTTGACTAAGTTGAGAATTTTCCAGCTTTGCCATAAAACAATCAGCTAACAAAGGACCCAGTGGTGATCCCATGGCAATGCCATCTCTCTGTCTATAGATCTCATTGTTGAAGGTGAACTGAACATTCAACGTGCATCTCAATAAAAGTTCTTTGAGGTGGATTGTCGGTAAACCTATTTCCAAACCATGTGTATCAATATACTCACATAAATAGCTAACAGTTTCCATGAGAGGAACATTGGTAAATAGCGACGTGACATCTAATGAGAACAGGACTTTTTCTGAGACATTAAAATCTTTAATACTATCAATAAATTTAAACGTATCATCAATGGAAAACTTAGATACTTGCCTTCTGACTGGTTCCAATATTTCGGCTAGCCATTGGGCGATTCCGTGATAAGGAGAGCCCGCCATATCGAGGATTGGACGGAGGGGTAATCCTGTCTTATGTATTTTAGGTAGTCCATACAAACGTGGTATAATGGAGCCTACTGGTCTGATGCGTTCGTATATTTCTGACGATATTGCTGACTTATTCCTCATATTCTTTAAGACATCAGTCAGTTGATTTTCAATTAAATGTGTCTTGTTCTTTTCACCGTCGGGTTTGGCGAATTTCGTTTGGTCAGAAAGGATCGCTGAGATTTTATCATTATAATCTTGGCGATTCATAACTACGACACCCCCACCTTTGTCTGGACGGCATATGATAATATCATCATTCTTCTCTAGCTCTTTCAGTTGGTCTATATGCTCTTTAGTCAGAAGATTATTCGAGCTAGGTTTTGAACTAGTATACTGATGACAGCAATCAAGAACTGTGGATTTAAAGTATTGGAATTCCTCAGGTGATGTGGGTGTAAGATCGTTGGTCTGATTAATAAGATTTTCGAATTGCACTTGAGTATGCAGTCTGTTGACTTTGGATGAACTGTTGCAGAATTTGGGGCCCAGTGATAGGGCTTGTAGTTGAATTTCAGAAAGAGTGACGGAGGAATAATTAAATACATACTTATTGGGGTCAGTCGGGAATCGCTTTTCTGCTAATACCTGCTTGAGACTGTCAAGATGCTTGAGGTTAGCAGACTGGGACTGTTTTTCAATGACACAAGAAACGTATTCCTCGAATTGCCGGCGTTCATCAGTCGAAAGTTCAAACAGAACATGACTTCTCAGAGTTATGTTCCTGTTTAATTCTACCACACGAGAACTGATTGCATCAATATGATTAAGTGTGTGGCGCTTTAATGTTTTGGAATTAGGACATATACGGCTACGTCTAAGCGCTTTCCAAAATAAATTAGGATATTGATTTTTACTGATACAGCTTTCAAGAAAGTTAATCTCGGATTTCACTAACGCAAGTTTGACAGAATACCGTAGGAAACCATTAAGTTCCTTCATCGTCATTGGGTCTTTGCATTTTTTCAATAATTTAATAATTCCCATTGTAGCATTAAGAACACAATTTTCAGCGAAGAGACTCTTTTCAACGAATTTATTATCAAGCTGTACAATCGTATATATATGGTTTTATAAAGAAATTATATCCGGTGAGGGAATTAGGTCAAAGTTGTAAATACATGAAATAATAATAGTATGAAATAAATTTAAAATATTTGTGATAAGGTTCATAGTTTAAGTCAAGTGGAACAATAATTAATGTCATATATAAGATAATACATCGGGTGTATAGATTTTGGGGAGAGGCATATAATTGTAAGATTAATAGACGAATGTAAAATGTTACGTAATATGGTGTGAAATTTGATAACATAGAATTTAATATTGTAAAAATAAAGATAAAAAGTATACACATGAATAATTTTTGGTTTAAAATGTCGAGTAGATCAAGTGGAAAAGATTCAGAATGAGAGTCGTAATAATAATAATAATGATAATAATAATAATAATCGAAGTAATAAGGGAAAAGTACATAAAATAATAAAAAAAATAAATGTCTATCCCTCTACGGCCAAGGCAGCAGTAGGGATTGTACATACTTCTTTTGTACACAAAGGTCTGGCTTAAAGTCATGAATTGCCAAGGCCTCAGCTGTCTTTAGAAGTCTGTAACGAAGAAAGCGCGGGAAGTTGGCATGAATCCTGTATAAGACCTTGAAATCATGGTCAGGGTTGACCGAGTGACAAGAGTCGATGAGGTGTTCTAAGATAGAACTTCGCACACATTTCCTTTCTCCTTTGTAAAACCAAGCTGGAATATGTTCTCGTATCCGTGTGGAGAGCATTCTCTGACTACGGCCAATGTACCTTGCTCCACAAGAGCAGGTGAACTGGTAGATGCACATGGAGGCGGTCAGACGGGGGAGCTTATCTTTTACGGAGGTAGAGAACAGTTTGCGGCTCGTGAACGTCATATGTAGTCTAGCTGCAGGGAACGTTTTACTAACTGATTTAGAAAGACGATTTTTGAGCATATCAGAAGCTTGATCTCCTTTGAATTCCAAGTTCACGAATAGGGTTTTCTTTGGAACTGAGTCAGTGACCAGTTTAGACTGCTTCTCTTTCATGTTTCTGTCAATAAATCGGTTAGGGTAACCGTTTTCTGCGAGTGTGGCTTTCAGGAAGTCAAGTTCTGAGTCGACGCAATCAGAACTACAAATTTTCCTTATCCTAAAGCAGAGTGAATGGATTAAATTCCTCTTCCTGGAAATAGGCACCCAACTGTAAAAATTAGTTAGTTGTCCGTTCCATGTACGTTTCCGGTGGATCGATCTCTTGAGAGATCCGTCATTCCGTCTGCTAAGGCACACATCAAGAAACGGAATACTTAGTTCCGATTCCTTTTCTATGGTGAATTGTAAAGAAGGATGGCAGTTGTTGAAGGCGAACAAGACATCATCAAGAACTACTTTCTTATCGCAGATGACGAAAGTGTCGTCTACGTATCTTTTATAAATGTCAAAATGCCCGATGGTTTGACTAAGTTGAGAATTTTCCAGCTTTGCCATAAAACAATCAGCTAACAAAGGACCCAGTGGTGATCCCATGGCAATGCCATCTCTCTGTCTATAGATCTCATTGTTGAAGGTGAACTGAACATTCAACGTGCATCTCAATAAAAGTTCTTTGAGGTGGATTGTCGGTAAACCTATTTCCAAACCATGTGTATCAATATACTCACATAAATAGCTAACAGTTTCCATGAGAGGAACATTGGTAAATAGCGACGTGACATCTAATGAGAACAGGACTTTTTCTGAGACATTAAAATCTTTAATACTATCAATAAATTTAAACGTATCATCAATGGAAAACTTAGATACTTGCCTTCTGACTGGTTCCAATATTTCGGCTAGCCATTGGGCGATTCCGTGATAAGGAGAGCCCGCCATATCGAGGATTGGACGGAGGGGTAATCCTGTCTTATGTATTTTAGGTAGTCCATACAAACGTGGTATAATGGAGCCTACTGGTCTGATGCGTTCGTATATTTCTGACGATATTGCTGACTTATTCCTCATATTCTTTAAGACATCAGTCAGTTGATTTTCAATTAAATGTGTCTTGTTCTTTTCACCGTCGGGTTTGGCGAATTTCGTTTGGTCAGAAAGGATCGCTGAGATTTTATCATTATAATCTTGGCGATTCATAACTACGACACCCCCACCTTTGTCTGGACGGCATATGATAATATCATCATTCTTCTCTAGCTCTTTCAGTTGGTCTATATGCTCTTTAGTCAGAAGATTATTCGAGCTAGGTTTTGAACTAGTATACTGATGACAGCAATCAAGAACTGTGGATTTAAAGTATTGGAATTCCTCAGGTGATGTGGGTGTAAGATCGTTGGTCTGATTAATAAGATTTTCGAATTGCACTTGAGTATGCAGTCTGTTGACTTTGGATGAACTGTTGCAGAATTTGGGGCCCAGTGATAGGGCTTGTAGTTGAATTTCAGAAAGAGTGACGGAGGAATAATTAAATACATACTTATTGGGGTCAGTCGGGAATCGCTTTTCTGCTAATACCTGCTTGAGACTGTCAAGATGCTTGAGGTTAGCAGACTGGGACTGTTTTTCAATGACACAAGAAACGTATTCCTCGAATTGCCGGCGTTCATCAGTCGAAAGTTTCCTAAAAGCAAAATAGTAGTGTATTACTGACTAGTAAGGAGGAGTGTATAATGTAACTGGTACAATTACTCAGAAGTGGTTTCTAAAACTAGAAGAATAAAATTACGTAATTGTGTCGTGATAAGATAAAATACTTTTAGATGAGAAGCAATGGGGTTGAGTGTCCACTTGGTAAGTGTGAAGAAGGTGTGAAAAAAGCCTAAAGGAGACGATAATATGCACAAAGTGAACATTCAAGAGTGATAATAGCGAATTAATTACTAATAGTAGGAACAGACTAATATGATGAAAGAGTTAAAGACCATAGTAGCAAAAGAGACTGAAGAAGGTGGGGGAGTAACTCATCGAAGAAGACGTTGCGAAGTGGTCACGCTATGTCATGAATTGGCAGAAGGTAGAATTCATGGACTGACCATTGGTTCGAGTCAGGTGCCAGTAGCTTAATAGTGTACGAGCTCTCTGGCCTTGTAACCAGAAGATCCTGGGTTCGAACCCCTGTGATGGGTGTATACTGATGAAGAGTCTCGAACTAGGACGAAACAGTTAGCTGTGCAGTACTCCCTGTTGGTTTTCCAAAGGTTCTCTAACTGATGTCAGTTCATAATGAAATCCTCCAATCAATTAAACAAAATTCCCTACAGAACCAATACTTGAAGCTACACAGAATGGAGCTAAGTGATCAAAGTTCACTAGCGTCTTGAGAACTGAACAAGAGAAGAAGGCAAGGCAATTAGTTGCACCAAAACCTTCTTTTAAAATTATCTACACAGGCGAAACGTACAGAGAGTGTTATGTTTCAACATTTATTTATGGCAGAGGTACTAACGATTCATCAATATAATCCTAATATCTGTGAGCAGAAAAGGTTTGTTCAGTCTCTTATTCCAGCATGGTCTTCAACTCTTTATTTGTCTGCTTCTAATTTTAGTAATTATTTCATCATTTTCAATCATGCATGTTGCTTCTAATGCATTTTGCTACAATTTTTCTTTTTTTTGCCTCATCTTCTCCAAACTTATCAAGAGGATATTCAGCCAACTCATTTCTCTCTTTTAATAACAATCTCCACCTTATCAAATCTGAACCTCATACTTCCATTGTGCCATTGAATATTATAAAATTTGAGTATTGGTACCAACAACGTTACACCCGTCCTTTTACAAGTTGACAATGTACTGCTGTACCTTTCTGACAAATATAAGTACGAGTGTATGGTCTTTGAAGATGACTTATTTGGTGAAGAAAAGTTTTCTTTCTCTGAAATGACTATTTGAAGTGTATTAAATTGGATAGAAAGACGACAAATACTGTTTATTGATGGTATCAAGTTGGTCTTTATATATATATATATCAGCGTTATCCAAAAGCTGTGCGTGGTCAACGTACGTGCTTTCACACGTAGGGAGGCTACCAGGATAGATGACTGATAAACTCATAGGGAAATTTAAAAGTTCACTTCAAATTGAAAGCTTCGTAAATAAACCATACGGCTCAGAGAATACAACTACACCAAAATCATCAATCTGAGCTAAAAATCTTCTCCATTAGATGTCGTTATCGTATGGCAAAACAATTTTGTATTGGTTTAAACTAAAACCGAAATCTGATGTACTTTCAGGATTCTACGGTCAACTAAAGATACATAAACCCACAGTTACATTAAGACCAGTAGTAGATTTCATCAACATACAACCTTCCTAAATAATTACTGCCGGTACTATAATCACAACAAAAGGACACTCATATTATTGTAAGAAATTCATACGATTTCAAATCCCGAATAGAACATCAAGAAATTGATAAAGAAGACATTATGGTAAGCTATGATATTAACTCATTATATTCTAGTATCCCTATCACCGAAGGTCTTGATATCATTTCCAGTCTACTAGAATCAGATACAACGCTATCACAAAAATGTCCACTGGATATCAGTGAAATAATTAAGAGCTTGAAATTCTGTCTAGAAAGTAATTATTTTACATTTAAAGGGAATTTATTAAGACAGACAAACGGTGTTGCTATGGCTTCACCAGTCTCCCCAATAGTCGCTGACTTTTTCATGAATAGATTAGAAGATAACATCTTTTCAAGCATACTCACTCCTAAAATATGATTAAGATATGTAGATGATACTTTTGTAGTGCTAAAACGACATCTACACAGTTCATTCCTGGAGAAAATAAACAATCTATCTCCCAGAATCCAGTTTACTTCGGAAGCAGAATCAGACGTCGGTGAACTACAATTTCTAGACTGCCTGGGTAGTTAAGAGGAGGGAAAACGAACATTTCAGTATATCTGTATTCAGGAAGAAAACCCACTCCAACAAATATTTGGACTTCGGATCATCACACCCCATTAGCGCAAAGGTATCAACAGTTGTTTCAAGTCTTTTTACACGAGCACATTCTCTAGTAACGGATGAGAAAGAAAAAGAAGAAGAAATATCAAACATTACTGAGACTGTCAAGCGCAACTACTATCCAGAGAACTTCGTCAACAAAATCAATACTAACACTAAATAAGGTCGAAAACTATTCCGAAGACATGGACCTCAACAGTTGTCATCCCACATAGAGCGGAGACGTCAGACGATATCAGAAGAGTACTCAATAAGCTCGACATCAGAGTTTTCTGCAAAACATTAGACAAACTACGAAAAAACCTTGTCCACATAAAAGACCGAATCCCTAAAGATTCTCTATCTGATTGTGTCTACAAAATAAATTGCTGGGAATGTGATGCGATATACATCTGAAGAACATAGCGAGAAATCAAAATCAGAAGAAATGAACGCCGTTGAGCATCTGTTCGACTAGCGAGAAATAAATCCATTTGAACTAGAAAAAGCTTGAAAAATCATCAGCCATAGATGGTCTACATGATATAGAATCAGGCCAAAAAATTGATTTCGACAATACTGAAATATTTAAAAAAAATGAGTTCCCTTTATGAATTTAGATAAAGCAATAAGAATCGTGTAATGTATTTGTGCAATAAATTTCGAATAATCTGATCACACACGGACTTGTCATAGGAATATATATATGAAATAATTAAGCAGTGAAGAGGTGAGAATATAGACTTAGGTCAAGTGAGAGGGTCAAAAATAACAATGAAAATCAGTAAACCAAATAGCAGAGGTAATAGTACATCTACCCTGGCTGGTATCAAAATAAAATTCACCAAGGAATGTTTAATGTGATGACGATTTGTTTTTACTCATAAAGGTGGTTTAAACTTTCTAATTACTAGCTAGAGCTTCCACAGACTTTAGGATACGCCCCAAACACGTTTTATAGATAGGTTTAAAAGGTGTGTTAACGTCAATTTTATGTCCTGTCTCTATAATATGTTTCTCAATAGGTCTCCTGTTCTCACCGTTTATAGGTTCTGAAGATTCCATTTGTTTCTGGAGCCATTTAGGAATATGCTCTGAAGGTAGCCCTTACTTGCAGAGATCGATGAGTCCTCCCTATGTATGTGTGTCCACACGTATATTCCAATTGGTAAATACAGTGGGATATGATGTCATTTTTCGCATGTTCGGAGGGCTTAGATAGCTATATTGGCTTCACATTCACAATTATTATGATATTAGCTGCATAAAAGTCTTTTTAACAGCAGCATTCAGTCTTTGTCTAGTTATGCCCCATATAGGGTAGCTTGATGTACACGTCTTCCTTAGGGGCAAGTTGTAGAATGAGTCTTGGTGTTCTGACCTCTTTATATCTCCTGATGAACTTGTCTGGATAATTGTTATCAGCCAGAGTTTGTATCAGCTTTCTTTCTTCTTAATCAAGTGTGTCTTCAGTGCATATTCGTTGGATTCTACTGAAGAGGCATCTTACTAAGGCTCTGTTGTACCGAACAGGGCAAGAACTGTGATAATTAAGATACTGTCCCGTCCAGGTAGGTTTTCTATAAATAAATCGTTTTATTGACCCATCAAGCCATCGACTAAGCAATATGTCTAGGAAAGATAAACAATTATCTTCCTCTTCTACAGATGTAAGCGATATGCTACTCTGGACTTCATTAGAAAGTTTAGGCCACCTTTATGCATTCAGAAACAATTCGTCATCACATGAAACCCTCCTTGGTGAATTTTGTTTTGATACCAGCCAGGGTAGATATACTATTACCTCTGCTATTTGATTTACTGATTTTCATTGTTATTTCAACCTTGAATATATCCTTTTAACTTAACCTAAGCCAATTTCTCACCTCTTCACTCTTTAATAATTTCATATATATTCCTATGACAAGTCCGTGTGTGATCAGATTGTTCGAAATGTGTTGCGTATATACATTACGTCTTCTTATCGCTTTATCTAAATATTGAAATAATCCATAAAAATTTCAGAAATAACACAGAATCTCTAATATCAGAGGCACTTCATATCAAGTGGAATCAAAATTGTCTGAATAAGAATGATGGACTAAAACAGAATTTGACCTTGTTACAACACCTCCCTCCCCTATGAAATGACAAAATCAACACGAATGTGATAAGTAATTTCATTACGTAAACACACACTGCTTTTATAATTTTATACGCTTGTCAAATCCAACAGTCTACACTTGGTTTTGTTATCTTTACCAATTGGCGAATTTGACAACGCAAAAATGACCCCATGCTGAGGAACAATGATTAAGTTGTTATATATTAGCTGAGATTTTGTAAATTCTGGTTTAATATAACTACTTTGACGAAGCTATTAACAGCATTATATAGCGAAACGTCAGTAGAAAACATCAACCTTTTGTTTTTCATTCATTGGGATATATAAAAAACCCTTCTTATAATGAATATCATATACACAATTCCCAAATTTTTTCAAACTGTTAAAAGTGAACTTGGTTTGGACATATATAACAAATTATAGCATTTCAACATAAATAAATACTGGTCTCTGTCAGAGTATCTCCCACTTATTTTGGTGTTGATTAGTTAACATATTCTTACATTCATACATACATTTACATCTTCATTGAATGATGAGTCATTCTAATCTGTCTATTTTATATGTTATAGAGTATACAAGCCTACTTAATAGTTTAACCTACTAATCGGACACTTTTTTGATCCAATGACTGTCTGGGTTATCACTCATTAAATATAGAAGCAAATGATGAGTATGTCCAAATACTAGTTTATTCATAATCCTATGTTATCCTATGTTATTTTGATGACCTAAGCAAGATGTCATATACTATCTATCAGGCTATGATGACTAATTGTACTTTTATTAAATTTTTTTGCCTCAGTCATGTCCTTGAGTAACATATAAACCAATCACATTAAGGATTGATATACGATCTGACTGACAGGCTGTTTGAATTTTAGTTATCATAGGGAAAATTGTCTTTTCGATGAAGTTATTAACTGGGCTGTACAGTTATGTATATACATAGTAAAGTGGTAAGATAGTTCTGGAACTATTTGTGGTCAAGGGCATATTATAAAGAATAACAATATTATAAACAGGGATTAAAAACGTAATACCTACTACGTTTATTATTATTATTTTTACATTTTTAATGGTTATTTATAGTTCTGTTATTTGTTACCATTTGACCCTCGACCTGAAAAAGTTCTCAGTCTTTCTCACCATTTTGCTATGTATACAAGAATATAGATACTAGTTGATGACTATCGAAAAGCAAGATTTTTCACCACTACAATTGACTTTTAAATTTCTCCTATGGTCTAATGTGTATATTCCGCAATTTTAGTTATCGTGTGATTACTATTTATTACTGTTCCCTTGGGGTTTCGACAGAACATCTCCCCTTTGTTCCATTTGCTGAGGTTCTGTATAGCTGGCCTCGTGATTGCCCATAGTCTCCCATCTCGTCCTCGCATGACTTCCTCCACTTCACCCTCGGACTCTTCACTCGTTGGTCTTTCTATATTCGCGTCCCACTCGAGGGTCTAGAGAGCAAGGTAACTCAATGGTCTCCTCAGCGTTGCATCTAATCCATCTCCACTTTCTTCGGAATATTTGTTTTTAGTTGGTTCTTCCCCAGGTGGAGTTTCTTCTTGGTTATTCTTTCCGTCCAGCCATTCGATCTTCAATATGGAGCCAGTGAAGGCAGGACATCTGCATAGTTCGGAATATATTACCTAACCCAGTTGTAAAACAATACAGTCTCAACTACTTCCTTGAGGTTAAAGGACTGAAAAGGATAAGTCAACTTTTCGGCGTTTAGGTTTGGTTGGTTATTTCAGTTTTGATCGTATTTTAATTTTGATTATGTGGTTTTCACCGTGGACTATTGAATATTTTCAAATTAAGTGATTTAAAAATCCCAGAGATTTGCCGGTTTAATAACGTGATCATAAAAAAGATCCTAAAAATTAGGTTTCTAGCTTGTGGGTACTCATCGACTAGACATTGCTTATCCTCTTCGGATCTGGTGTCCTTTTAGTTCGGGTGAGAAGGGTAATTGGGACTTATATTAAACAACTCTATGTGATACTATGGTTGTAGTTGGCTTGATTCCTGGTTGACGCATTCCTAAACCTCGATAAATTTACTGGCCCAGAGTAAGCTTGGAAAAGAAGGAAGACTGGGCATAAGGCTGTCAACTCCACCCCACAAAACACACCCCCACTGCTACTGAAATGACTTTTTGCTTATTTTAAGTTGATATTCTATGACTTTAGGTGTGATGTTTTTTAGTGTGACTGATTTATGTATTGTGTCGCACAAACTCCAGCTTTACGGGCGATCACCAGCTTGGCGTCACTTATCCACAATAGGCCTCATATCCTTTCAGTGATATGAACCTATTTCACTTGGTGCTCCAGTAAGAGGAAATGTCTTGATGCTCTTTGAGCCATTATCACTGGGCTTCTCAACACCTGAATGTCTGCGAACATCTAGATAAAATGACATTATTATATAAAAACGTAGGTATCTAGAGGAACTTTAGTCTTTTCGGCTGTATCAATCTTGACTTATAGATTTGCATATATATATATATATATATATTTGCGTCTAGGATTTCGTTTTCCGTATGTATTCAGAACATTAAATCTTTTCGTAAGCTTACTGCAAAGGTGTACGGTTGATCAGGGTTTTATGTATACAGTCGTAGACTGGCAACACAGTCAGAGGTTACCGGAAATTTTTAGCAAAATAAATCAAAGTGTGTGAGTAATAACAGTGTGGAATATTTTACGTAATCGAGAAAGTTGACAACTACTTCGTTAATTTGATGAATAATCATTTGGAAAGGACAGATAGAAAATAAGAGAACAAAAGATTGAATTTAGATCACAATAAAGAAAATACATAAAAAGGGCACATAGAATTTACTATGTGACAACTGAGGGAAAAGAAACCAAAACTAAGGTGATGGGTAGCAAGAGAGGTAGTATGAAAGGTCTATGAACAGAGAATCCCTGTTTTCCCTCATGGATGACTATGGCTTGTTCTGCATTCAGAAGCTGTAAACGAAATACTTGTGGACGCCTTGATTCTACTTCAAACATGACTCTGAATGGAGTCCCTGCCGTTTCGTTAGCGTTTAGGAATTATCAAGCATAAATAATTCTGTTTTAGTATGCTGACATAGTAATCAATACATCGACAATCTTTGTCCTATCAAAATCACGTGATCAAGGTAGAAAACCTATATCAACTACTAAATGAATGTCTAAGATAGAAAAGCCTGACAGCAAGCATCAAAACAAGCCTTTTGCTGTCTACAGATCACAAGCTTGAAAAAAATTATAGATCAAAGGAGTTGTATTGTGCTTATAGTGAGGCACGTCGTGTAAAATGTCAGTCTCTAATGTATCCTTAATTAAATCGCATGAGAAAAGTCGCATATGGTGAGATATTCACTCACATGGCAGGGTGGAAGGGAGGAGAGCAACAGTGTGACTAAAATTATCACCAGAATGTTGTGGTTTAGTATATTGTGTCTGATGTTAGCATCTTACAATAATCTATATCTTCCATCCAATCAAACAAACCCCATACAAAACCAATACTTGAAAATTGACCTGATGCTCACGAGCGACTGGCCCTATTCAGGCAGATAACCTGGAGTTCTAGTGAGAAGCCTTTAGAAGTAGGGTACAACAGGTCGACGATGAGACAATAACTCATTGAAGAAGACATTCTAAAATGGTCGCGCTATATCGTGAAGTGGTAGAAGTTAGAATTCATGCGTTGGCCATTAGATCGGGTCAGGTGCCAGTGGCTTAATGCCCAATGAGCTCGCTGGCCTTGTAACCAGAAGGTCCTAGGTCCTAACCCCTGTCGTGGATGCGTACTGCTGAAGAGTCCCAAACCTGGTCAAAACAGCTGACTGTCCAGTACTCTCTGTTGGTTTTACAGTGGTTCTCTAACTGATGTGAACTCATGATGAAACCTTGCATTCAATCAAAGTTCTATATTTTTAAAGCCAGGATTGATATTTTCATTTGTGAGTATGCGATCACACTTAATAATAGCGACCGACTCATGGAGGAAGACCTGATTGTAGTGACATTGTCTTTTTATAATTATTGATGATTTCTATGTTCTCATCCAACCTTAATGATTATTCTTATCTCCAAATGGACGAAATTAATTGATCATTTTTCCACTTGTAATTTATTACTTCTGCTTTCACTCGACACGGAATTTCAGATGACCAGCCAGTTAGAAAAGATATAAGCTACAAGGAACTCTGACATTAAAGCGAGCCAGCTAACAATCTGTCGCCCGATAAATATACAGTCGGGAATGCAGGTATTACTGAACATATTCTAAGGAGACATTCAAACAAAATCATACACCTGATAGGCCATCGAATAGTACCAAAATCAGATGCGACAAGTTGGCCGTGTGACCGAGTTGAGAAGCCAGTGCAATTTACATTCAACACTAAATCCTTATGTTCCACTCGGAAATGAAAGGAATGAATCCAACAGTTTTTTAATCGTAGAAGTGTTTATCATTGATTTAAGTACTCATGTTTCAGGTAATGAGCCACAAAGCCAACTCACTTTTCACCTAGTCGAACAACAGTGAATTACTCTGAACATTGTGCACAAATATGTGTCAGACCTCTGAGATACATTATTCTAAGCCATTATATAACTGACATTTAGCTCAAGATGTTGTAACTGCATTGAATGTTATATGAATGCTATAGTTGTCCCGTTTTATAAATATTCTTACGCACTTATTATATTAGCATGTGATATATGAAGAACTGAAACTTATAATCGATTTGTGCATTGATTTACATAATTCGGACTTTGTTCGGCAACTTTAGCTATCCAACCACTCAGTTGACTAAAAAGTTTATATATATGTATGTATGTATCTAATTTAAGGAATCTATTTATTTATTTCGATAGAGAAAGAAAGACCCAATTTGCAGTATAAAATGATATCATTCTATTTTACAGGTCCTCATCAGCTAACTGCAAACTGCCTGAAATTACAGTGGTTATAAATAATAACATTTCATACTTCATCGTTTGAAAGGTAATAGAGAAAACATTATAAGGATTTAATCATGAGCTGACATCAGTTAGAGAACCACTCGAAAACCTGGGAGTACTGGACAGCTGTTTCGTCCTAGTTTGGGACTCCTCAGCAGTACGCACCCATCGGGATTCGAACCCAGGACCTTCTGGTTACAAGGCGAGCTCGTATACCATTAAGCCACTGGCACCTGACCCGATCCAATGGTTCTTGAATTCTAAATTCTGCCAATTCACGACATAGTGGGACCACTTCGCAATATCTTCTTTGATGAGTTACAGCCTCATCTTCGACCTGTTGTACCCTACTGGTCACGGCTTCCCACTAGAACCCCAGGTTAACTGCCTGAATAGGGTTATAAGGTGAACGCGTCTGGAATATAAGTATTATAATTTACAGTTTAAGTTACCATCAATTTACATACTGTCAGACTATGAATAAAGAAACAAGGTGGGGTGAGAGAAGACAGAAAACACAAATCTAATAAACAGTGTCAACATGGCCATTCCAGAAGGTCAAAGTTCATCAATTTGAAAACTTGCTTGGTGAGTTGAGCTCACTAGTGTGTATGACTAATCAGTGTAACCAAAGTAATACGGTTACCAAGGGAGTGAGAGACTGACTACATTCTCTTTCTGTATGCATAAATTTGGTCTGAAACGCTTAATTACTTAATTCATTTCACGAAATCGTAGTAAATTCACTGTTCATTGTATGTTAGATATTTTAAAGGATTTGGAAATCTCAACAAAATGACCCGTATCCACAAGGCGTCTGATAATTGCACTTTGTAAATATCTTCTTCCTTTTAAGCATAAGTTTCTTGGAATATGCTCTGAAAACCGGATAGAAGCCCTTCTTTCTGTCCTTCCAATGTAATTGCTGCAGCAGGTGCACGTACATTTATAACTTCATTTGGAAATAAAATCAGCAGGGTAATTGTTCAGTTTTGATTGGCTTATGACGCATGTAGTGCTGAATAGTGTCTCCATCTTAGCTGCGGTGAAGCATCTATTTATTGCTCCTTTCATCCTCTTTTCAATCTTTTGCGATACTGTTTCTCCTTTGTATGGGAGGCAAATGAACACTTTCTTCTTTTCAACTGTTGGATACTTCTCTTTCACATCTCTTTCTTTGCTGTACTTTAGGATAAATCCTTTTGGATACCCGTTTTCCTTAAGGCATTTTTCAACAAAGCTTAATTATTCTTCTACCTTGTTAGGCGAACATAACTTCCTAGCCCTGTCGTACAATGTCCTTACTAATCCCCCCTTATAGCTCATAGAGCAGAAGCTGTTGTAGTGAAGGTGTTGTCCAGTCCAAGTTTCTTTTCTGTAGATGAACTTTTCGACCGTTCCATCGTTTCTTCTTTTTACATTTAGCTCCAGGAAATTGAACTCATCGTTGTGTTCGTATTCCATGGTTAATTTAATGTTTGGGTGGGCCTCATTTAGGCGGTCATATAATACGGATGCCTGACTCATGTCGTTTCAAACAACAAAGGTATCATCGACGTATCGACAGTAGTAAGTTGTTTCATTGATAGCGTCACTCAATCGCGTCTGTTTGGGACGGCCCATGAAAATGTCTGCTAGAACAGGTCCTAGAGGTAAACCCATGGTGACCCTGTCAATTTGTCGGTAGAATTGATTATTGAATCTAAATTGGATGTCTTTTGTGCAAAGAATTAATAGTCGTTTCATCTCTGACTCCTGTAATGGCAATAGATCTGTTTGTTTACAAATGATATCTATTGTTTCTATCACTGGTGCATTTGTAAAAATAAGGCAGTCACGTCGTATGACACCATTAGTTTATTTGATATGTCAACGTGATCGACTTCTTTAGAAAATTGTTAGGTGTCATCTAAGCTATGATTTGAAAATTTCTGTCGAATTGGCTTCACTAAATCAGCTAACTATCGAGCTAGTTTGTGGCATGGTGAGTTTATCATTGATAATATCGGTCTTAAGGGCACATTGGCCAAATGGATTTTTAGTAGACCGTACATAAATGGGAGTCGTCCACCCTTTGACTTGGGTCAGTCAGTTTCTTGATGAGTAGTTCTTCGAGGCATTCATTTACTTTATTTTCGAATGACGGTGTTGCATCCTTCTTGGTTTTGTCTATATGAAATTTTTCGGAGTCATTAAGAATTGTCAACATCTTATGTACATAATCAGTTTTATTCATTACAACAACTCCAGAGCCTTTGTCTGGTCTAAACATGACGATATCATCATTTTCACATAGTCTCCTTAGTACCTCTCTATGTTCCTCAGTAAGTATATTTTGTTTTTCGGACGGTGATGTGTTGTGTTGGTTGGCTAAATCAAACAGTTTGGACTTTAGTCATCCTCGTTTGTCTTTGTCCACAGGTTGCAGGTGGTGGTATAGTCCTGTCTACTGGTATAAAGTAAAAACACTTGAATAACGGCTGGTATGTCTTTTTTCTCATTCATTTTGTGCAAATTTGAACAGCGCATACAGAAGTGATTTCCGCTAAGACTGGAAAAAGCAGATCATCAGCAAAATTTTCTATTGAGTATAGCATTCTTCTATTTCTTCTTGTTATTATTATTATTATTAAGCATGTAAATCAATAGCGAGCATTTCAAGTGTTACTGACACCTTGGATCAAAAACAAAAATTGCAATTGAATGCCCATTGAATCAGATCTCAGTGGTTAAATCGTCTACAAGATTGCCTTGTCACCTCAAGGTCTTAGGTTCAAACCTCACTGATGAGTGTGTACTGCCTAAGAGTCATAAACTTGGACGAAACAGCTGTTTAGTACTACAATAGTGGTTTTCAATGGTTCTCTAACTGATATCAATACGTGATCAAAACAATTCTAACTAGCTTTTGAAAAAAAACAGAAGAGGCGTTCAACTAAGTGTCGCTCTTTTTAGAGATATTTTTCTGAATCTGTACAATCACATATGTATATGGTTCATTTTCATACTAATAAAAGGAATGTTTTCAAAGATGTGTAATTAAAATTGTATCTTTTAGATAACAGTTACGCAACACATA
The DNA here is from genome assembly GCA_944472135.2 of Trichobilharzia regenti. Classification (NCBI taxonomy): domain Eukaryota; kingdom Metazoa; phylum Platyhelminthes; class Trematoda; order Strigeidida; family Schistosomatidae; genus Trichobilharzia; species Trichobilharzia regenti. The sequence goes on from OX235262.1 coordinate 157,552,365, forward strand.
AAGCGTCATTAGGGTAGGAAGTTAAGTAAAATTAAATAAGTGAATTCAGTGAAGTGACAAAACTGATCAAAACTGAAAGATTCAGTGATTGGTATCGTAAGGAGTGGAAATAAAATAGCGAGAAAGTAGGAAAATAATAAAACTTGTTAACAGATCAGGAGTTTAGGATTAACGCAAATTACGTGTCAATTTTTGAGAAACACTGGATCCACTGTCGGCTCAGTGTATCTATCAGTCCACCTGCTCAAAAAAGACCTACTTATGTTGACAACAACTAGCGTGTGCTATCCAAACGTTTCACTGATCATTTACCGTCATGGTGATATCGAGAATAAAAAGCATAGCCCTGCAGCACTAGTCTGGAACACCATGTCGATTCTGGACACCCAGAGGACTCACAAACCAGTTTCAGTATCATCCATAGAGTATAAATCAAAGTTTTTCAGAACTCAGAATCTATGGCAATTGAATTCACACGTTAAATCCCGAATTCTGCCTGCAGGAGAAATTTGTTCAGTTAGCTAACCTACAAGTGATCTAGTTTGTCGGAAAAAAATTTGATAAGTAATTTCGATTAATCCTTATTTTTCAATCTATTTGTTTTTATCGCCTTCCAGGACTACATTTCTACTTTTAATGAAAATGATCTTAACTTGATCATATTTTAAATTTGGTTGATCTCTACACAATTCTGTCCATTATGTTACGTCAATCAATTTACGTATTTATTCAGCTTTACTTTTAATTTCTATCCGATAAATGCTTTCTGTACTAAGTAGTCGTTATTATGAAACCTTCAGTTTTAATGGTACATCTTTGGAAATATTTCTTTTATTGCTATGAAAATGTATTACATACATAGGTGATTGTACAGCTTGAGAAAGATATCTCTGAAAAGAATAACTCTTTTATGAATACCTTCTTTATGCATGATTTCGTGGGGTTATTAAGATCAAAATAATTCAATACCTTCGTGTGTATGGCAAGTGAATAATCAACATTTATTATTATTATTCTTGCCTTGGGTTCCTAATGGAACATAGGGCTTCAGCTGCACGTCTTCCCTTGCTTCTGTCCTCTGCTGTACTTCTCACTAGCATCGGTGGCATAGCGGTTAGGACGCTCGCCGACCATGCACATGGTCCAGGGTTCGATTTCCTGCCGATGCCCTCCTTTTTAACCTTGCCTAGATTATAGCTCGCTAGTTTTCTAGCTGGTCCCAAGTCCGGATAAAGAGGGAGGATTGGGGCGTGGTGCTAGCAACTCCACCCCCAAAACTTAACCAAATCGCTACAGAAACTTTAACGCACAGATATATTAAATCAACATTTGGTTATTATTATTATTATTGGTTATTTGTGTTCTCATTGGAATTAAGGGCTTCACCGGGACATCTCCATCTGACTAGCTTCTCTGGCACTATTTTTAACTGGGTCTACAACTTCTCACAATCTTCCATTTCATGTATACTTAATCTTCTCCATGTCAATCTTGGACCCACAGCCAACCTGATGCTTTCCACCTGAGCTTCACTCAACGATCTGGCTGGCGTCTCATGTCACTCAGATGCCTACTTATCGTATGTCCAATCCCACTCCATTTCCTTTGGGATATATATTACTTGATAGGTTGTTGGCTGTCAGAGTTTGTTGCTGCTTATGTCTTCTGTGGCTGGCCTGCCTGGCATCTGATCTTCCTTATTGATCGAAGGCAGATGTACACAAAAGTCTTCACTAACCTGTTCAAAACTCTAAGTCTATGAACCATGTGGAACTAAATATATAGACTTAACTTGATTACTACTAATAGAAACCACTTTTGATTATGAATTTCCATGTAAAAAGTTTTACAAAATTAGTTTAAGGCGTTGTCGTTATTTAGACGTACGTGTATTAATCATGGGTAAGTATGAAGATATTTTTTGACAGAACAATTAAATTGAAGTAGGTGGTGATTCATTCAATATTTTCTTTGCTTGACTACACTATTTATAAAGATTTGTTTGTCTCTTTTATATATATTTTTCATTTTCTTATCATCCTCATCAGTATGTCTGAGATATTATTTACGATTATCAGTTGTCAGACAGACCTTAATTCATCTAAAGTCACCATGGGAATCTCCGGTGTTCAGCATAAAGAACAAAATTTGGATCTTCAACACCAACATCAAGTAAGTCACTGCTTCTATATTGATCTTCAAGTGTTGGTTTGTAGGGATTTGATTGGTTACAGGATTTCATCAAGAGCTGACATTAGTCAAAGAACCTCTGGAAAACCTGGGAGTACTGTAAAGCTAATTCGTCCTAGCTTAGGAATCTTCATCAGTACGCACCCACTCGGATTCCAACTTAGGTCCTTCCTGTTACAAGGCGAGCTCGTATATCATTAAGCCACTGCGACCCGGTCCAATGGACAGTCCATGAATTCTAACTTCTGCCAATTCACGACATAGCGCGACCCCTACCCAATGTCTCTGGCGAGTACTTGTCCTCACACCCGACCTGCTGCGCGCTATGTCGTAAATTGGTAGAAGTTGGAATTCATGGGCCATTGGATCAGGTCCCAGTGGCTTAATAGCATACGAACTCACCTTGTGACCAGAAAATCCTGCGTTCAAACCTAGGTGGTGGGTGCGTACTGATGAAGAGTCCCAAACTAGGACGAAACAGCTGTCCGGTACTTCCAGGTTTTTCAGTGCTTCTATATTGGTTCAGAGATTTGACATGTCAACTAAAGTATTCCCAACATCCTATTAATGACTCTTATTACCAGCTATCTTCACTGCATTCTGAAAATCAGAAAAGGTTAGCGGCAAGGAACTCCTACAACAAATCGACGAATAATCTTTTGACTAAAAGATAGGCAGGACAAAGTGGAGATGGATTGGAAGCACACTGAGGAGACAGTTGAGTGACATCGTGTGCCACGTTCTCGACAGGAATCCGAGTGGGAAAAGATGGGTATTGTGTTTGAGATTAGTACAGATGAGATCGTGTGAGATTATTATTATTGTTGTTTCCTTTAATTCCTAGAGGAAAATAAGGCTTCAGCCGCACGTCCCCATTGCATTCGGTCCTCTATCGATGTTTCCACCTGGCTCCACGTCTGTCCACATGCTTTCATCCCCTCTCCACGTGACCTCCTCCATGTCACCTTCGCACTGACGACCAGCCAACCGCTTCCCATTTGGGTCCCACTCGAGCGACGGCCTGGCGTGTGATGTCATTCATTTGATGGTTTTCTTAGAGTATGGCAGTCCACCTCCATTATTCCTGCTGAGTCGGTTCGTTCATGGACAGAGATTGCTGTTGCTGATCTTTCCTGGCCAGCCATCTAATCTTCAGTATTGAGCGAAGACAGCTGTTGATGAAATTCTGTAGTTTGTTCGAAGTGGCCTTCGTGACGCGGTGTGGCACCAAGTCTCTGATCCGTATAGTAGTACTGATTTGGATCATGTGAGTAGGGAATGATAATTAATCAGCACTCCTGGGACCAACCAAAGACGACTTCACAGAACAGGATTAAATGAAGATGTTCTCGTCTCATCCACATGAGTTATTTATGGATATGAAAATTTAGTTCTGTTGCGGGTGCGAGATGGCACATGATGGTTATATATGACACTGGAGGTGTTTCTTGACAAAATATACATAACACGACAATATATATATATATATATATCATTTACAGCTATGGCAAAATACAGAAACCTTACAGGGAAATGTCCATTTGCAGTGAAGCTCTCTGAAAATTCTGCATTGTGTACACACATATTTTTGAGAATGAAGCTATTATTATTGTTGTTAATAAACTAACTTAGATGGTTTTGTTGAGTCATTAATGTAATGAGGTACTTTTGGAGGGTTTCTAGGGTTTTTCTAACTATTCTTTTTTTAGCGTCTCTGCTTTACTCACAGTTTCTGCTGATTGTTACCATGAGGAACACTTTTTTTCTGTTTGTGACATTCGCCACATCCCTTCATAATTGTAATCTGATTTATTTAGCTGCATAATTTTTGGGTGTATCATTAAACTACCTAAGTTATATTTTTGTCTAAGTTGATTTTTGTTTTACCCTTTTATTGATTGAACACCGCCTCCTAGTACGGATGTCTCGATGATTTCTGAGGATTAGCACTGATGGTCACTAGCAGTATAATGTCAGGTTTATCCAGATGAAGATTCCCAAATAGGACGAAATATGCGTACTGGGTTATCATTTACGAAGATATTCCTGAAAACTCAGTGGTTCTCTAAATTTATTCGTTTATGGTTTGAACGCACGAAACTGATTTCTACGTTCTACTGTTTAGCTGACAAAACTTCGTTGAGACACTCGCTATCAAAAAATGTTCCAAATACAGGGAAATGACTATTATTCTTCAATATTTTAGCGACAGCGAGCCCCATATCTTGACCCTTTACACTAACAATAATAGATTTGGGAAATGACACTGATGATAACACGAATAACCTTAAGACTTTAACTAGACGCTGAACATTTTCAGGATTGAAAGATGAACAGAAAAATGAATTTAACTCCATTTATATTCCTTTGGGATGAAGGATTCGAATTACAACTCGACTGTAAACATGAGTAACCAGAATGATTGATATGAGTTGATTTGGCAGTCTTAGTCCCAGATTTTTTAAAATTATTGTCTGAATTATGAGATGCCCATACATTACTCAAACTTGTAGATGAACTTTGGGAGGAGTCGTATGAAGGTGGACCGATAAATGCATTTGTTTGAAAGACCTCATGTAAAACAGAAGTCAAGTCGATTCCAGAGATGAACACAGTCATAGGTAGCTCTATTCAAAACCATTGTTACCTCTTCAAGAACCAGAATAGTAAATGTATTCTTAAAAGATGAACTCGGTGACCGAACCCTAACCTCTGTAAATCGAGCCTGTACATATTTTTTTTTACACAAAAAGACTTAAAACTTTAGCCCTCCATTTGTCGATTGCTATGTCTTGAATTAGTTATTTGAGGCATTTCTGAGTTCTCGAAACCGGGTTCAGAACTCATGCTATCACACGAACCTTTTTCAATGCGATAATGAGTTAGATTAATCATTTGATTTTCAGAATTGGCTTGAATCATTGGACTAGCAGGCAATACAGTAAATATCTTTGTACCATGTTGAAGATTATCTGTTTCATAAGACTGAGTACCTGTTGAGAAATCACTTTTGTCTGCTTGCTTAACGTGAACATAACCCACTTCTGTATTGTCTACAATAACCGACGACTAAGTGGAATACATCTTTTCATTCATACCTGAACAATTTATAGCAGAGATGCCAGGAACTAGTAAGCTGTTTGTTGTTGATCTCCTGTTGGAACAGTGACAAACATTATTTGTTGTAGGGTCGTTCTGCTCAACTTCAGATGGACAGCTGTCTAGTGATCTTTCAGAATGCGGTCGTTTAGGGCCAAGTACAATGGAAACTTCTGGCCGTATTCCATTTATTCCACCACTATATTTGGCTATGATTTTTGCTGATAGGGACGTGGGATTCTTCAAGTGACCGCAAGCCACAACAAAAGGATTAGTACCATACAATATACCCTTAGGCGAATCAACTGTATGCAAATGACCTCTAGAAATTAAGATATCCAATGCAGAAAAAGCATTTTTCTCAGAAATACTGTAGCGCTTTGCACAAAGATTTAGAACTAACTCTTGTATCAGACGACTTCGTATCATTTCCAAATAGCAAACAATACTCATTATTTTTAAAGATGATAGAACTAGGTGTAACAGAGTTATCAGGGTGAGATTCAGAGAAAGCTGAATTTGGCTGTTCATTCGACCTTACAGCAGTTTCTTAAGCACGCTGTCTGGAAGAGGTCTGAAGTTTGGCGAAAAGTTATATTGAAAGGATTCAGCACTCTGAAATTGAATAATAATTTTGCTGCTAAAATGATTCATTTCATGACGATCTAAGTAAGAGCGTATATCTTTATGCCTGACATATACACTTCGTATAGTGACAAAATTGTTTGCAGAATAACATCAGTAACTAAAATTTCATCCATGATGTTTTTTATGACGCCATATTCCCCTGACTGATGAATATGAGTGGTTGACAGTCTTACACATCAACAGGTAGTACCTGCTAACCAGATTGAAGTAGTCTATACACAGAATGGTGCTTTCTCTCGTTTAAGGTCAGGCTAGTCAGTGGTGTACTCATTTTGACTGAACTCAAAGAGGTGATTCCGTCGAGATCACTTAAATTCTGGTTAACTACTTGGACGAACTGGTAAAATGTGGATTCAAATTCTCAGCTTTCAAGTTATTTTATAATTTGAAATTTACATTAGTCGAGGTAAAATTTCATTCTCGTTCATTCTGGTTAGCAAACTTTGCTCACTGATGTGAGTGGTATACACTTACTCATGTTAATCAATCAGCGGCATGTAGCGCTATCCATTGAAGTTTATTTTGTTGGTTAGCATTTATGATATCAAGGAAAATATATATATTATCATCTGAAGGAAGCTCAGGTGAAACCTCACCTCGAACTGCGAATATGATCTATTGATGTTTTTTATTTGATTTCTAGAGTCACATCAAAGTTTAGTGCTTAGAGTGAGTAAACAAACTGCGCGAAGATGACACTCACAAGTATATACGAAAAGCGATAATGACCAGCAGTTTTATTCAGTAAAATCAACAAATAAAGCCATCTGTTTACACCCAAACACTAAATACCCATGTGGTGAGTACTCCTTATAATCAGATACAAGTAGTATATCAGTAAACAAATTCAGAAAGGTAACAACATGTTTTAGACACTGAAAAAATCAATCGAAGAAGTAAACTGTAAGAAAAACGTTAGAAACACTGTGCAGAATCGAACAAGCTATCGAATGTGGTGATTTTCGACCAATTTTCAAAAGATATGCAAATAAAGCATTGGAAATATGGTATACCAAATTTATGTAGCTACAGTCATTTTTCCTGATATGATGATGCAATCATGATGCAATCCTCCAACCAATCAAACTAAACCCCCCCAAAAAAAGCCAATACTTGGGAACTCACACTATGTGTTGGTTGACCATTTCCATTCATCAGATGAATGTCTTTTTTTTAAGTGTCAATGTATTATCACTTCTTTGAAATAAGCCTTAACTATCGAATAATGTTGATATACTTTCAGTTGAACAAAACAGCGAGGATTTAAATGTAAATGATTGTGCAGTATGTAAACTTTTAAAGTCTAATCTAGAATGTTCTTACGCTTACACTAATTTGTTTTATAAACAATTGACAGTAAACGACATATATTTCAAAGTTATTCAAAAGACAATGGAATGATGAGTGAATTTGTATTTTAACACATTGCTTCGAATGTATTTCATTTAATCAGCCTAGCAACATTTCGTTCACATCCAGTTGTTTTGTTCTCATCAGTTTCTGGTACCCTAAAATTGAGAAATAAATAGATCTTTTCCCTTCTCTTCTCGTCCTTAAGTTTACCATTATTATTATTATTATTATTATTATTATTATTATTTTCAAGTATTGTTTTTGTAGGGATTTTGTTTGATTGTATGGAGGATTTCACTATGAGCTGACATCAGTTAGAGAACCACTGGAAAACCTGGGAGTACTGGACAGCTGTTTCATCCTAGTTTGGGACTAATCATCAGTAAGCACCCACCGTCATAGTTTGAACCCAGGAACTTCTGGTTACAAGGCCAGCGAGCTCGTAGAGCACTGAGCCACTGACACCTGACCCGATGCAATGGTTCTTGAATTCTAACTTCTGCCAGTTCACGATATAGAGCGACCACTTCGGAATATCTTCTTCGATGAGTTACTGCCTTATCTTCGACCTGTTGTACCCTACTGGTCACGGATTCCCAATAGAACTCCAGGTTAACTGCCTGAATAGGGCCAGTCGCTGGTGAGCACCAGATTAATTTTCAAGTATTGGTTATTATTATTACTACTATTTGGTGTATGTGACATTAGTTAAACACTGAAAGCATTTATCAGAAGAACTCTGATAGTAATAGAAAAATAAGTCCATCATGCAGTTGACGTCTGCTGTGAAAATAGCAAGATAAAACAAGAACTGAAATGAAGCGAGATGTTGTTGTTAGAACTATTCATAGAATATACTTTAGAATAAATATATGTCCAAATGACTACTAGTTCGCTCATAATCTTAAATCTTTTAAATGTGATTTAACAACAACATGTCGTTTAATAAAGTGCCCGCCTAAACACAAGCCTACACGGATTCTGCAAAAATTTCACAACTAACTTCTGACTACAATACTTCTTTGAAGTTGTTATTGTAAAGAAATGTTTTTTTTTGTTTTATTATACACCCAAAAGACAGAGAGAGAGAGATTAGAAGAAGGAGTTATAATTATAAAATGGTTTTATTTAGACTTTATGCTGAATGATGCATTCAATGGTGTGATGTTTTGTAATCAACAAGAATTATTATTATTATTGCTATTGTTATTATTAGTATTATATGAGCAGTATTATTAAAGAGAACTATTCCTGGTACACATTCAAGCGATTGTATAAAGTGTGAAGAGCCCAATTAATTAAACACTAAAGTGAAATATTAAATTTCTCAATTAAACAATAACAAAATATACAAGCAAACACAAATAAAAACGTGTTTGTACAAACAATATGTATATCAACTAAATTTACTCATGTAATTATTACCTTCTTTATATTTCTAGGCTTATTATGTAATAAATCACTTTGGTTAATGTATATGTTTGTGTAGAAGTAAAATGAATTGAGAATTAAAGTTGTTGAATCAGGTAGGAATAGAGTTTAGCCATTATGCTAGAGTGTATAATTCAAACAAAGAGAGAATTAAGATATTTGTAAGATAAAAAGAGTGCGTACTTTGCATTTCATCGCATTTCACCACCTGCTAACAGCCTAAAGTATCTTTAGTTTTAATTCCTTTGCCTTCTGAGTGGAACATGGGACAATAGGCTTCCAGCTTTAGTGATTCAGTAGTAATGGTGTTGTTTATTATCGGGTCTGGTTGCTAGCCTCACACTGAACCATCTGATCAAAGTTTAGGAGTGCGTCGACTGGGAATCGAACCCGAAACACATGAGGTATGGCTCGCGAGTGTTCTACCTCTGAATTATCGTCACACAACAGCTTGAAAGTGATATAAGTTATTATAAATGCAAAAAAACATAAAAATTTAAGTGTTGGTCTGTAAGGATTCGGTTGGTTACAGGATTTCATCATGAGCTGACATCAGTTAGAGAACCACTCGAAAACCTGGGAGTACTGGACATCTGTTTCGTCCTAGGTTGGGACTCTTCAGCAGTACGCACCCACCGGGGGTTCGAACCCAGGGCCTTCTGGTTACAAGGCGAGTTCGTATACCACTAAGCCACTGGGAGCCGATCCAATGGCCAGTCCATGAATTGTAACTCCTGTGAATTCACAACATAGCGCGACCGCTAGCCAATTTCTTCGGCAAGTATTTGTCCTCAAACCCAACTTGCTACACCCTACTGGTCACGCTTTGTAACCAGAAGTTCCTGCGTTCGAACCCCCGGTGAGTGCGTACTGATGAAGAGTCCCAAATTAGGACGAAACAGCTGTCCAGTATTCCCAGGTTTTCCAATGGTTCTTCAACTAATTTCAGCTCATGATGAAATCCTGTAACTTCAAAAATTAATACAACTGAAAGGATATAGTAGGGAATGGAGTAAGAGATATTTATGTGTGGGTAGTTCGATAGTGGGATAATTGCCAACCACAAATATCGATTGAGGTTTGATACCCAGCCTCTAGTGAACTCTTAAACCTCTGTTTGCCAGTAGTAAGACTTGTAAAGAGGGAAGGTTGTGTATAAGGCCAGCAGCTTAACCTGTTAAAACAACACCAGTAGTGATGAAACTGCAGAGCTCAAGCCTAAAGTCCTATTTTCCCCGCGGAACGTAAAGGAACAAAATAAAATTAAAATAAATAAATAAATAAATAAAATGGAAGATAGTAATCTAACAACTAGAGTTTATTTTCACATGAAAGCGTGAAAGAAACGATAATTAGGAGTAAGATCACTACATGACCAAACAACTAAATAAATGAGTTGTAATCAAAAAACTGTTTTGTGATGCAACCGAAATACAGAGACAGAGTAAAGACGTTTAGTTACCTGCATAGTACAAGATTAATCACACATTATCTTCATCACATTATGTATAAATGAACTCCATTTGTTAGATTATTAACTGTATTTTATTCATATACATTGTTGAACAACTATGTCCTTTGAGTTGAAATAATCTTGAAGCATTTTTAATTCGCTTTTCTTTTTCAGACTAATTGATTAACACTCGTTGCACAAGAGGTAGCTGTATGGGCCCAAATGGTCTATTGGGTGATACTTTGGCGTCTGAAACAATGGGTACTGGGTTTGAGCCTCAGTGACAGCACCATCTACTAACTGGAGAGTGAAGGTGCACCCAGATGACGTGTCCCAACTAGGATGAATTTCACATCCTGAATTTCATACCAGTCACCATCCACCAAAATCTGAAATTTCTTAAATGCTTCTGTATTTATCATAACTTACCACAATTTTAGACTGCCAGCTGCTGATGAAAACTCGTGAAATGCAAAACTGAGCTTTATTATTCTGTGAATGTGTTCAAGTGAATCAAGGAAACTGGTTGCATGAAAGTATAATTCCATCGTAGAATAATTTTATTTCATAAAATCCGCACAAAGATACAGTATTCTTCCTTTGCTGAAGATGTTTTGAGTACTTTAGTATTATATCACTGTGTGTTTTTTCTAATCGAATATAACTATTCTATGATTGATGGAGCCCTTGAGGAGTTTTTAGTGATTCGTCAATCAGGATGAATCAGGAGACCACTAGGTGCCAAGATCTATTGGACTACTCTTTCGTCTTAATTTGTTCCTCTTGGTCATTACTTAATCAAAACTGCGTGAGAAGTGTTATGATAAAAATAATAGTAGTGGCTTTATTTTCATAAATGCCTTTATGCAAAGTACTGAGATTTCAGTGTGCTCTGTTTGTAAGATATATACATATATGTCTTGTCTACAGTCTTCAAGGAATATTCTCATTGACATTATGCATTATTTGGAGCACTACTGTTCCACTCAAAGCATGCACCAATTCTTCTCTAATTGGTTTCAGGATTTCATCACGAGCTGACATCAGTTAGAGAACCACTGGAAAACCTGGCAGCACTGGACAGCTGTTTCGTTAGCCTAGTTTTGGACTCTTCCATAGTACGCACCCACACCACGAGGTTCAAACCCAGGACCTTCTGGTTACAAGGCCAGCTCGTAGACCATTCAGTCACTGGGATCCGATACAATGGCCAACGTGTGAATTCTAACTTCTGCCAATTCACAACATAGCGCAACCCCTAGGCAATGTCTTTGGCGAGTATTTGTCCTCACACCCGACCGGCTGCACCCTACTGGTCACGACTTCTCACTAGAACCCCAGATAACTATCTACCTGAAAAGGGAAGTCGCTAGTGAGCATCTAATTGTTATTCAAGTGTTGGTTTGTAGTTATTTGATTGGTTTCAGGATTTCTCTAATTCGTCCATAAAATTCATATCAATTAGTTGATTAAAATAGTATGAACTGGAGTGAATATGACTTATTTGGAAAGATGAAAAATTTAGATAGTCCAGTGATTTAAGCAGACCACCGTAGAGCTTAGAATAGTTAAGCTTCACTTTTAGCTACTATCTCTACTTTCATAGTGAAACGTTAGAAGAAGACGAAAGACTTGATATGAATGATTACTTGGAAACTGGCCATAGGACAATGCATGAAGATTACTAGCTCATTTCTCGAGCACTTTGTGAACTCAAGCCATGTAGCTCTACCAAAGTCGTATTTCAAGATCCTCTACTAGGTGTGGCCAAATGGTACAAAGGGTGTCACGTTTTGGCTTTTATGTATGATAGAGGCGTTGGCAGTTCGTCAATGAGACCCCGAACTGTGTATACTGAAAATGGTAACTCCGTATAGCCAAATTATGTATACTTTATCTTCAGTGCACCACTTGCACAGATCTTTGAGTTGTGGTACTTATGGCTTTCCTTCATATTGTGTTTCTTTGTAATACTTTCACGTCATCCATGTATCTCCACAACGCTGTATCATTTGCTTTCTCTGATGTAAAATCTATCTCCCTGCTATCTGATGTTCTTATATCGATGAACGTCTCTTTATATACTATTGATAAACATTATCGTAAGCACTCACTACAATTGTTTTGCTTTCTCAGTTAATGTCACTTTGTGCTATAGTACAACTTTCATGACGAATTCAACCGCTCATAAACCGAATTCTGCGTTTGTAGATACACAGATTTAAATCTTTTTGACTTATTTCTGTCATAATATGTTAAAAAAGAAACTGAATTCTTTTAGAGAGACAATGAGAGATTGATCTTAATACAGTAAAGTATTGACTGGATTTGAAACAAGAACCTCAGTCGTATGACTTTTGATGATTGTTAGTTAAGCAACTTGCCTGCTCATTTGAACATTAACCTTGTTTCTTCCTTGAGTCATAAATGGTATTGGATAGTATGTCATCTTGCTGAAGATCAAAACTGCAACTCAAACCATCAATCTACTGAATATTGTTGCTTCGCATAAACATAACTGAATAAAAATAATCTCAGTGTGTGAAACAAAACTGTGACTTAGTTAAACTGATGGAACATAAAATCCGTTAGTTGGTCTGAGACAACTGAATTGATTAACTCCCCTTAAAAAAAATTTTCACTCTCATTAATTTGAAAATAGCAAATAACATTAATAATCTGTTTCTAGTGCATCGATGGCAGAGGAAGAATGCTCGCCAACCACACATGTGAGTCGGGGTTCGATCCCCAGCCGCCAATGCACCGCTTCATCTTACTAAGCCAGTAATATTTATTTTATTTATTTATTTTGATTACAGCTTGATTCCACACTGTATATTTGGTACAAGTATGGAATTTTCAGCATGGATATCGGTAGCCCAAATTTTTCAGGCCGACCATAGATATCAGGTGTGCGTCGGCTGGGGATCGAACCTCGGATACTCAGAGATCTGTCGGTAAAAACCAAGAGGTAGGGGAGACAGGACTTCAGGTCAACATAGAGAAGACAGAGGTGATGAAGGTGCCTAACCAACAACTGCAACAACAAGCATCAATGTCTATCAACGGGAGAAATTTGAAGGAGGTCACCACTTTCACTTATCTAGTTAGCAGCGTTTCAACTACCCAGGATGTCAAAAGAGGGATCAAAAAAGCAAGAGAAACCTTCATTATTCTGGCTTCAGTCTGGAAATCTACTGAATTCAGCAGAAAGTACAAGATTTGGATTTTCAACAACGATGCCGATGCTTCTTTCTAATTGGTTTAGAGGTTTGGCACATCATCAACCAAACCACTTTCAACGAGCTAATGAAGACTTTTGCAAATAGCTGTGTCTTTGCTTTATTACTGAAGATAGTGTGAACAGAAATACTCAGCAACAAGGAACTTTGAGAGCCAGTAAACCAACCAAGAGCATATCTCGCCTAAAAATATGCTGAAAGGATCGGAAACACACATTTAGGAAACGATTGAACGATTACACCCACCACGAAGGCCATCGAATGGAATTTGGATAGAAAACGACAAGTTGGGCGTCTGTCCAAGAATGAGATGGTGGAAATGGTGTGAAGAGGAAATGAAAACTTATGAGCCACCGTGGAGCCCGGTAACCAAGGGAAATGATAATATAAGTAATTACCATTTAATGAATTCATATTAGCAATAGATAAATTATTTATAAAAAAGAAGGAATTAATAAGACTGATAAAGAGGGAAGGTTGGGCATTAAGCAAGCAACCCTATCACGTGAAAATAAATACCACTTCCACAGAAAATTCAGAGTCCTATAGTGAAGACCTATGTTCCACTGGGAACGTAAAGGAATAAAATAAAAATTAAAAAAAACTCTGTTCCTGATTTTAAGAAAGGGATCGTGAAACTGGAGCCTTGAGTTGCCGTTGTTGTTGTGGAAAATGCTGTAAATAATTTTTGCGAAATTAAAATTTTCTTGATAAGACGACATTTGTTTGATATCACTTTTTATCCCTTTACGTTCCCAGTGGAAAATAGGACTTCAAGCTAGAGGCTTGAATCATCAGCAATACGCACCCACCACCAGGCTTCGAACCCAGGACCTTACGGTTATAAGGCAAGCTCATATACTATTCAGTCACTGGAACTCGATTCAGTAGCTCATGTATTCTAATTTATACCAATTCGTGATTTAGCATGATCCCAACCAATGCCGTTGGTGGGACATCAATCCTCACACGTTACTGGATGGACCTCACGGGTCCCAGTGGCTGGATGGCATACGAGCTAATCGGAAGGTCCTGAGTCAGAACTCAGTTGGTGGATGCGTACTGACGACGAAGCAGCTGTCCAGTACTCCTTGGGGGGGGGGGGGTTCAATGTTTCTCTAACTTATATCAATCTATGATCAACTCGTAAAAACAAAACTAATCTTTACAAACCAACTATGGGAAATCAATCACTTTTCCATCGACTCCATCCTGTTTGCTAATTTATATAAACCGATTTGTATTAAGCTCATAATTGGCAAAAACTATAATGGTGATTAACTTTGTTTTTTTGGTTCAGTGATAGAATACTCTCCAGACACATTAGTCGTCCAGGGTTCGGTCCCTGGTCTTATTAAGCTCGGTAAACAGGGAGAATTGGGTATGCAGCTAGAGGCATTACCCTGTAAAAAAACATCACCCTTACTGAAAATTTATTGCCCAAGCTTGAACCCCTGTGTTGCGCTTGTAACGCCAATGAATGAAAAAAAATGAGAAATAATGGTGGATGGAGGTTTGAAAGTAGGAATTATCCCTCTACAATCAAAGTAGGATGACAGGAATAGTCTCATGTTATTTATGACAAATGACAACAGTCAACTTCCAACACAGTTATCCTTATTTTGATATAGTCAGTTGGTTACTGATAAAAATAGGACATTCTTACGTTTACTTTTCAAGTGACTAACAATAAAAATTAAATTCATGTATATTTTCATGAATTAGTCGTAGTGTACACAGGATACACATTACTGACTAAATTTAGTCAGTAGTACATATAATAACTGAATGTTGAAAGGAAGGATACATAAGAAGTAAGCTCTACAGGTGATAAAGAAAAAGTTTTAATGCAAGGAATACCGATGACAAGGATCTGGAAGTAATTTGTTGTGTGTATGTGTGCGTTATGTTTTCTGCAAAAAGAGGAGAATTGAAAGATCCTTGTGTGAAACAGCATAGAAATCAAATAAAGGAAGACACAAAAAGAGGCACAGTGTACGGAGAACATGTTGAAAAGGAAGATTTCAGCATGTAAGTTGTATGTACTTCGTCTTATCTGTACATCAATTTGTCAATAAACAATTCCGCCATCGAATACCACCATGTTCTACAGTTATAGTTTTACAAAAGGAATATACCAGCAACAAAAAATGACCACTCAGAAGTGTTGTCAATTGACACATGTATATATGTATAGAAATCCGAAGTGGAAAGAAACAAATGTAATTGCAAATGAAATGAATCCAGAGTTTAGGTCGATTCGCTTAAATTATCACAGACTATATTGGTATATTGAATGTATGTATATGCATGTATTTACAACCAAACATCAATATATCGATTAGTTTTGATCAATGAGTCATAAGCTGACAGTGCATCATATCATATCTTTATTTGGTTAGCTGAATAAATTTGATGAATTATCTTTTATTATGATGTATTGACTTTCACTCACCTGTTGATTATGAAGAGGATAAGGATGATTTTGATGTTGCTGATTATGTCGACTATGACGTCTGGAGACTGCATTTTTATTCAAATGTCTACAAGTTATGTAAATAAATAAACCGCCTAATAATCCAACTAGTGTAATACACAGTAAAGCAGATATAATAACAATGTAGGTTGAAATATCTAAAATTAAAGATATATAAAAAAGAGAAAAAAAACCAATCAGATTATTTAGTAACTAGGGTAAAATAATCCTTAAAATAACAATCATGAGAAATATTCATTGAGTTATGAAGAAAATGCGCATTTCGGCTGTCCTGCCTGTCCTGAAACTCGACGAACTCCTTTACCTCACTAAACCAGAAAGAATGCTGGTAAAGAGGAAAGGTTGGACATGAGGCTAGCAACCCCATCCTGTAAAATAAACACTGCTACAGGAACTTCAAGCCACTAGCTTGAAGCCCTATGTTCCACTGGGGGAAGTGAAGGTAGAAAAAAATGAAGAAAATAAAAGAGACAACTCAGTGAAGAAAACGTTCACTATCGACGAAATCGTATTCAAAGGCTGTACTGTACAGTAGTATTTACATTTACCAAAAATGTATAGTAGTTCATTGTTGAGTAATAGGTGGGGGGGGCGGGTGGCATAATTAATATAACTACTCAGAAGCTGCTTCAAAAGTAAAAATAGAAATTGTAAATTACGTAATTCTCAACGGCACAAAGGAAAGACAGGATTAGAAATTTGATTAGGTTAAACTTGTTATAGTGTGAGAAGAAAGGTAGTTGAATATCCATATAACAAGTATGAAAAGGATTTAAAAAACCCACAAAAAGAACATATGAGAGGGATAATGGTGAAATAATTATTAAAATTAAAAGTAAAACTTACAGGGAACGACTAATGAAGAGGTTAAGACCATGGTAGTATAAGAGACTGAACAAACTTTTTCTGTATACAGATTTCAGGGTTGTATTGACAAACTGCCAGTGCCTGCGCCATACACAAATGCCGAAACTTAACAGCCTTTGTAACACTAGGTCTCAACTCGCAAATATTTTTGAAAGATGATTCCTGAGAAGATGCATGGCTTGAGTTCACCAAATGCTCGAGAATTGAGCTAGTAACTGACTTGTATTGTCCTTTTGCAAACCATGCCGGATGCTGTCCAGAGATGAGTTTGTAAAGTTTGAACTTTGTGCGACTAATGTGACTACCACCACAGGGACAAGTAGATTTATAAACACACATTGAAGTGGTCTAAAACAGCAGTTTATCCTTCGCACATCCATTGGTCATTTTTCGACTGCAAAAACTGATCCGTAGCTCAGCTGATCTGGAGAAGCGATTCTTCATAATCTCAGCTGCGGTATCATATTAACATTCAACGTTCATAAATAGCATTTTCTTCGGCATTGTTTGGGTTCTTTCGGGTTTTTTCTTCACCTTCATGATTTTCTCGATGAATCTTGAAGGATATCCATTTTCCATGAGGAACTCTCCGAGTCATTCCAGTTAACCTGTTTGTTGTATCACTGGTACACTTCACATTTATTTAATGAACACTCAACTACTTTTCTTCTAACTCAATAACAAGTGTAACCTTATCAAATTTCTAGCCCTTTCTTCCTTTGTATCGCTGAGAATTACGTAATTTACAACTTTCATTTTTACTTTTGAAGCAGCTTCTGAGTAGTTATATTAGTTATGTCACCCCCTGTCACTCAGTAATGAACTACTATATATTTTTTGGTAAATGTAAATACTACTGTACAGTACAGCCTTTGAATATGATTTCGTCGATAGTGAAAATTTTCTTCACTGAATTCTTAAAATAAAAAAATACTGTTAACCTTTTCATTTGTATATAAAACCAGTGTTCCTGTATGATTGTGAGACTTGGAGAGGGCCCCACATACCTCCAATGATGTAGACAGAAACGACTAGCAACAAGAAATTCTGGTAACAAGTCAAGCAAGAAGCTATTGACCAACAAATATGTAGAAAGAATGGAGATAGCCTGGACATACGTTGAAGAAATCGCTCAGTGACATTAGGCGTCAGCCGGACCCTCGAGTGGAACATGAATGGCAAATGACGATTTGTGTTTAGCTCAAAAGTGATACAGAGGAGATCATGTGAGGTGGAGATGGAAGCTGTTGGGTGATCCTGGAGCTCATTAAAGGGGACTACAGAGAAGAGGATGAAATAGATATGTGTTGTTGAAGCTCCATTTTCAATTCGGAACCCATAATAATAATAAAATAATATTGTTAGTGTGCTAAACTTTTAAATTTTTAACTGAATAAAAATGCCCATCAAAATTTTCAAAAGAATGGATACTGAACAAAGAGCACTCTTTTCGATAACTTCATCATCAGGCTCTATAGTTATACATACATTATAATGAATGAATGAATTAGTGTTATGAACAACATTATTGTTGCTGTTTAAATAACATCGAATCAATAGTATTGATAGATTACAGCACAATAGCCTCAACATAAAATAAGCTGAATGTCAGAAAAATTAGGAAAGAGAATATTACAAATTAATGAATTTATAGTCTCTACTGAAGGCCGGCCAAGGCAGTAGTAGGGGCTGGACTTGCTTCTTTTGAGCTCAGAGCACTGGATGTTTGAGGCGAATTGCAATAGCGTCTGCTGTTCGGAGCCTGCGGTGCCTCGATGATGATTTTGGCAATTTATTAGGCACCCGGTAGATGATAGAGAAGGAGTTTTCCACGCTGGCTGGCTTTGTGGCCAGTTTGCACAAGATGGTCCAATAGTGAACTATTAATGGTTTTAACTATGCCTTTACTTAGCCATAGTGGGAGATGTTCCCAAATGAGTATGGAAAATCAAGTTCCTAGAGCAACAGCCAATATAACTCGCTCCATGAAAACCGCAGTTGAATTGGTAGGTACAGTTTGATGTGGCTAATCTAGGTACTTCATCTGTCATGAAGAGAATAAGACGTGTAGTTCACCAGCATTAAAAGTTTTTTGAACTGATTTTCTTAATTTCCTCGTAATTATCTCAGTTGGTATATCGCCCTTGAATTGCAGTTGTATATAAAGCAGCTTCTTGTTTACAGATAGTGAGCAGTCCTACTACTCAACTATGAAGTTATTCAGATAGGAAGCTTTACTTTATTCAGTGAGGGGAGAGGTTAAACTAAATAGAACATAAGGGTGGAGAAGTTTATCATATGATATAAAGGGTGGACAGAATCTCTTAGTGTGGAAATCAATTTCTAGCAGAGTTAAGCATTACACTGGCAAAAATTAAGAATTGACTGAATGCCTGATTGACATGTATTGCTTGACATTTTGAAATTCTGTATCACACTTACTATCCGTCTATTACATTCCTATTTGGAATGTTTAAACAATGAGGTCTATTCTTAACATCCTGTCTATTTTCTCAAGATTACCTGAATGGAACAGAAACACCTACAATTTAAAGATGTACATATATTTATTATCGACGCCATTTTACATTACTGTATATCTGTCTTTCTATATGATGTGATACAAGGAATTTTCTTCTTGATAGCTTCCTTATACAGCTATATATACATGATAGTCGTTATTGATAAAATTGATGCCTTTTAATTAATCCTTAATTTTCGAGTATTGGTTTTGTAGTATTGGTTTTTTGATTGCATGGAGGATTTCATCATGAACTGACATTAGTTAGAGAACCAGTGCAAAATCAACGGCCAAATGTTTCCTCCTAGTCTGGGACTCTCCATCAGCACGCACCCACAACAAGGGCTAGAACCAAGGACCTTCTGGTTACAAGGCCAGCGAGCTCGTAGACCACTGAGCCACTGGCACCTGACCCGATCCAATGATCCTTGAATTCTAACATCTGCCAGTTCACGACATAGCGTGACCATTTCGCAATATCTTCTTCGATGAGTTACTGCCTTATCTTCAACCTGCTGTACCCTACTGGTCATTGCTTCCCACTAGTACACACCTTCATCTTTTGAGTTTTCACTCTCCTGTACACAAGTGGTTTGCTGTCTTGTTGCACTTGCATTCAGTGCACTCTCCGAGCCTAACACCAATCAAGGCACCAGGTAAGTTGGATAAACTCTTTATTTATCAAGTTTCATATCTCATTTGTATAAAAATATAACTCTGTCCCGACACAC
Source organism: Trichobilharzia regenti (assembly GCA_944472135.2). NCBI lineage: Eukaryota > Metazoa > Platyhelminthes > Trematoda > Strigeidida > Schistosomatidae > Trichobilharzia > Trichobilharzia regenti. The sequence goes on from OX235262.1 coordinate 157,572,397, forward strand.
TTATCATATCAAGTCTTTTTACTCTGATTTCGTCCGTCAACACTTACACGTTAAGTGGAGTACTGCTAAGGCCATAGAACGGTGAAGTTTTTGGGAGAACGTTTATTATTGAGGTCTACTCTAAGTCGGATTAACTCTTACAGGCTTACAAGTGACCCCCTCTAGGACTGTATTGGATACTTTGTCTGGATACTCGTAAGGGACTTGTGTAATGTCTCTAGTCTTATCTTTGATGCAGACTGAATTCTATCAGTCAAGTTGGCAATGTGGCTACCATCCCAGATGGCTCGCCGTTTTTCTCTCCAAGGATTGCTTCACCACTACATCGTCTCTGCTTCTCAACTGAATTTATTTCATTTTGCCGATGATTTCAGTATCAACTTTTCAAAAAATAATAAAATTAGAAGTCAGTTGTCATCTCAGTTTAAATGTAATGCCTATTCTGAATAATTAAAATTATTCTATTACTTTAAAATACTTCTAACTGTAATGGGAGAAGACAAGATACTTGGTTGTGCGTCGGTGGTACATCGGTTAGAACGCTCGCCGACCACACACATGGTCTGGGGTTCTATCCCCGGCCACCGACGCACTCCTTTACCTTGCGAAGCCAGAAATAATCCTGGCAAAGAGGAAAGGTTGGGCATGAGGCTAGCAACCCCATCCTGTAAAATAAACACTGCTACAGGAACTTCAAGCCACTAGCTTGAAGCCCTATGTTTCACTGGGGAATGTGAAGGAAAAAAAGAGACTTGGTAACGGAGTTTTTATTAGGAATTTCAAATACAGATATAGGGAAATCATGTATAACTTATTTGAAATTTTTTATTTGCACAGATCTTCCATGTTGTGCTTCTTCTAACCTTCGTATTGTTTTTCTTTACCTTCTTTTCGTGTGACCCATGTTGTGTGGCAATAGTGGTTGAATTCCTCTTTTTGACTTCAAACCGATCATTCAGCAATTTTATATTTTAATGCCGATGAAGGTCTCTTAACATACTGTTGATAAATCTTATCAGGGGCACACGCCAGATAACTATCTGTTAATGACTGATTCATATTAGCCCTTCGTTGACCGCGAAGTAATTTGGAAACTACTCGAGTACTACGGCGTACAGTGCCTCAAATATTCATCAACCTTATTCAACAGCTGTACGACAACAGCACATGTCAAGTGATCCACAAGGGAAAACTCAGCAAGGCGTTTCGAGTAAACACACGAGTCAGACAAGGGTGCTGGCTTATTATCACTAATGATATTCCTAATTGTGGTGGACTGACTGGATTATACGTCAGACAGTGAGAAACGAGCAAACGGACAGGAATATCCTGGACCGACGTGAAGAACCTAGAAGAACTGGACTTCGCGCGTGGATGATTTATGTTTGATGTCACACAAAATCGAAGACTTACAAGCGAAAACCAACAAACTGGCCGAAAAAGCAGCCGGCGAAGACAGGACTCCAGGTGAACATAGACAAGACAGAGGTTATGAAAATAACCAACCAACCAACAACAACAAGCAGCAGCAACATCCAGCGCCAATCACCATCAACGGGAGGGATTTGAAAGAAGTCACGTCATTCACTAATCTTATCTAGGGAGCATTATCTCAACTACAGGAGGTCGGAACGGACGAGGATGCCAAATCGAGCGAGAATCGGGAAGGCGAGAAACACACACATTCATCAACCTGAAACCAATCTGGAAATCTTCGTCACTCAGCCAGCATCAACAACAAAATCTAGTTGAATTTTCATTACAAACAGCGTCAAGTCAGTCAGTTCTTCTATACGGATCAGAAACTTGGCGGGCGGGCGGGTCACAAAGAATATTTCCAACAGCCTGTTGCACACCTTCATCAACAACTGTCTTCGCTGGCTCTACACTGAAGATCAGATCAGATGGCCGGGACGGATCACAAGAATCACCAACAAGAAACTATGGGAACAAACAAACAAAACAAGAACCAATCGCCGACCAACAAATATGCAAGAGAAGGTGGAGGGAGATGGATTGGACACTCGCTCGCTGAAGAGGCCGCTGGGTGACATCGTGCGCGCGTCAGGCCATTTCTCGAGTGGAACCAGACCGAAAGGGAAGCGGCGAGTGGGTCGTCGGTGCAAGGGTGACATGGAGGAGATCGTGTGAAGAGAGAGGAGTTGAAACAGTATAGACTGACATGGATGCACGTGAGAAGCACAGCAGAAGGAAGACAGAAGCAAGTGGAGATGTGCAGCTGAAGCCCTATGTTCCACTAGGAACCCAAGGGAACAATAGTAATAATAATTAAACTAGATTTGATGAAAAAAATGATCGATGTAAATCGCATAAAAAAATTTTGCGTATTAAACTGCAACCTGACAGTATTCATATCGATTATGTGGATCCCTTAAATTCTACATCTCCATAACAAATTTACATTCTATAGCCTGCTAATAGTATAAACTTCAGACGAGCGAAAAATTCTCAGGCAAGTTCAAAATCGACTTATTTAACAAAACAAGTAAACAATTTTTCATATTGGCTTATTTACAAACTTTGTTACCAGGTTACCTGTCTTGATGAATGATTTAGTTACACTAATGTTAACTGACTTATAAACAAAACATTTATTTCCGCCCAAAACAGTTTTGGTTTATTTTTTATTTTAAAAGAACGTACTTTCTTCAAACGCATGGATGATTGCCTTAGCAACCGTGTCTTTAGATGCTCTAAGACATTAGTTTTATTGTGGATCATAAAAAGTTAAATTCGTATTTTAAACACTGGTGTGAATTCAGTCAGTGCTTTCAAACAGTTGACAAACTTGATGCATGCATCACAAAAGGCACTTTGAGCAGACCTTCATCAACACTTGCTTTCACTCGATTATTATTCCCTTAGGTTCCAAATGGAAAATAGAGCGTTTGAACAGAACGTCTCCACTTCGTCATATTCTCTATTGTCCTTTTGAGCTGACCCCACGATTGTCCATAGTCTCCCATCTACTCCTCTCACGATGTACTCTGTGTCACCCTCGGAAACACGAATGACTCGTCATTTCCAATTCGGGTTCCACTCCAGCGATGTCCTGGCGTGCGATGATATTCAATGGCCTACACAAAGGGTGTCTGATCCACCTATATATTATTATTATATAATCATTTCCTTTGATTCCTAGAGGAACATGGGGCTTCAGACACACGCCTCCATCGCGTTCAGTTCTCTGACAACGTTTTCACCCCTCTCCATGTCTGCACACACGCTTTCATCTTCTCTTCATATGACCTCCTCCAAGTCACCCTTGGACGATCAACTCGCCGCTTCCCTTTTGGGTCCCACTCAAGCGATGGCTAGTATAGTGATGTCACTTGATGATTTCCTCAGAGTATGGCCAGCCAATCCATCTCCATTTCTTCCTGCCTGTTTGTTTCACAATCGGTTCCTGGTTGGTTCGCTCTCAGAGATCCATCCCTGTTTCTGATCTTTTCTGGCCATCTGATCTTGAGTATTGAGCGAAATCAATATTTTGTTAAGTTACTCATGTAAAACAATAAATTCATTGAGTACAAATGTCATCTTGAAAACAGAATTTAGCATGAACCCCAGTAATTTCGAAGAATGTCGTGTAAAGGACAATTAAACTGTAAGTGATGAAAGTCATCACAATTTTTATAATACAATTATCGAGAAACACAAAACTGCACAGGGGAATGAAGCAACTGTTGAGTTAAATCAACCCTTTTATTAAAATCTCTTAAATCAGAGATTGAAAATTGCATATATACACAAATTCGCCTTTCTTTTTCCAAAAATGCTTAATTAAGCTAACAAACTCGTAATTAGTTGTCCTTTACACGACATTCTTCGAAATAACTGGGATACATGCGAAATTTATTCATTTCTTATTTTGTTTTCAAGTTGACAAAATAAAAACATTTGTACTCAGTAAAATCATTGTTTTGTATGTGTGACTTAACAAAATTCTGAAGAGAAGCTGTCAGATTTATTTATTAATTATTACTATTGTTCCCTTGGGTTCCTAGTGGAACATAGGGCTTCAGCTGCACATCTCCACTTGCTTCTGTCTTCCTTCTGCTGTGCTTCTCACGTGCATCCATGTCAGTCTATACTGTTTCAACTCCTCTCTCTTCACACGATCTCCTTCATGTCACCCTTGCACCAACGACCCACTCGCCGCTTCCCTTTCGGTCTGTTTCCACTCGAGAAATGGCCTGACGCGCGCACGATGTCACCCAGCGGCCTCTTCAGCGAGCGAGTGTCCAATCCATCTCCCTCCACCTTCTCTTGCATATTTGTTGGTCGGCGATTGGTTCTTGTTTTGTTTGTTTGTTCCCAGCCATAGTTTCTTGTTGGTGATTCTTGTGATCCGTCCCGGCCATCTGATCTGATCTTCAGTGTAGAGCCAGCGAAGACAGTTGTTGATGAAGGTGTGCAACAGGCTGTTGGAAATATTCTTTGTGACCCGCCCGCCCGCCAAGTTTCTGATCCGTATAGAAGAACTGACTGACTTGACGCTGTTTGTAATGAAAATCCAACTAGATTTTGTTGTTGATGCTGGCTGAGTGACGAAGATTTCCAGATTGGTTTCAGGTTGATGAATGTGTGTGTTTCTCGCCTTCCCGATTCTCGCTCGATTTGGCATCCTCGTCCGTTCCGACCTCCTGTAGTTGAGATAATGCTCCCTAGATAAGATTAGTGAATGACGTGACTTCTTTCAAATCCCTCCCGTTGATGGTGATTGGCGCTGGATGTTGCTGCTGCAGTTGTTGTTGTTGGTTGGTTGGTTATTTTCATAACCTCTGTCTTGTCTATGTTCACCTGGAGTCCTGTCTTCGCCGGCTGCTTTTTCGGCCAGTTTGTTGGTTTTCGCTTGTAAGTCTTCGATTTTGTGTGTGTCAGATTTATTTACTTGCCTTAATTATTTCATTAATTATGAGTGGAGTTATTTATGCACAGGAACAACTTATTTATTTATTAAGTCAGGAAGCATTACAAAATTGTGTCATTTGAAGTATTCTCGTAGAGTAATGTGGAATTCAGAGGTCTGAAACACATTTATGCATCATGGTCAGGGTAATTTACGGTCGCCTAAATTGGTGGAATGTGATTTGGATGTGTGATGGATTTTCTGAAAGTTAGGCAGTTAAATCGACGATGAATACTTTGACGAATAACAAGCCTTGGAATTTCGAATTGAATGAATATGGCTTCAGGAAGACATCTTCACCACTTCTCAAATTTCTCCAGTGTCATATTTGACTGGCTCTTCGACTGTCGAAAAGTTTTCATTTTATTTCCACATTATCATATGCACATGAGCAAGAGAAGTTCAGTATGTCGTTTCCCGTTCCGATTTCATGTGTCCACATGGCGTATGACATTATCTGAATGCTTTTTCTCAGAATATGTTCGAACCACATATATTTTTCTGTGTGTATTTTTTCTGTTATCTATTAGCTGTTGGCTGGTTCGTTTTCAGAGTTGTTTGCTGTTTATTCTTTGTGTCCGGTCATTTAACCTTTAGAATCGAATGAAAGCAGGTGTTGATGAAGATCTGTATCAACCTGTTCAAAGTGAATTTTCCGATGCGTGCACCAAGTTTGTTAGCAGTAAAGAATCTTTGACTGACTTGACTTTAATGTTGGAAATTCAAACTGATATGCATATATATGCATTGCCATAAGTCATTCTGGGAAAGAAAGCTAATTTTGCTAGTGAGTGTAAATTAAATATATAAATTTACCGTGTCTTCTTCCAGATTATTATTTCCTTTAATCCCTAGAGGAACATAGGGCTTCAGACGCACGTCTCCATTGCGTTTGCTTCTCTGCCAACGTCTTCCCTGGCTCCACGTCTGCCCACATGCTTTCATCTCCTCTTCATATGACGTCCTCCATGTCACCTTCGCATTGGCGACCAACTCGCCAATTCCCTTTTGGGTTCCACTCGAGCGACGGCCTGGCGTGTGATGTCACTTGATGGTATGTTTTCTCAGAGTATGGCCAATCCACTTCTATTTCTTCCTGAATATTTGTTGAACAATTGGTTCCTTCTGAGTTGGTTCGGTCCCAGAGATCCCTATTGGTGATCATTTCTGGCCGGCCAACTGATCTTGAGTAGTATTGAGTGAAGATAGCTGTTGATTTCTTCTAAATATTGATATGTATCCATTTATATATATATATATATATATATATGTTGGTCTCTCTTTCTGTTTGCTCTCTTAGTCTGTGACCGTTTCACTTGTATGAACTTGTCTCCTTTAACAACGTATATTCTCCTTATATTATATATAATATGAGTGTTTGTTGACAGTCCGTTGCTTGGTGACATATATCCATATATGGTGGTTGTTCACATGTCTGCTATATTCGCTATGTATATTTGGATCGACACTCCATTATAATTAGCCATTCATGTTAAGACTGTCTAGTGATTTGTTCACACACTTGTCTGGACATTCATATATATATTTTGTTCTCACAATTTGTGTGACTGACCTTACTTACTTACTTTGGTGTGATACCACACTTATTGCATTCTCCTTGCGTTGGAAAATAGAAGTATCATCGCAAACCTAGTGGTCTTCTGATTTCCGCCTTTTTGCGTCAGGACTATTAGTTTCTCGACCAGTCCATAACAATAATTTAGCGACGAGTACATAACAGATATCAAGACTTAAATGACTAATATTCACGTCATCATTACTTTATTAATGTCATCTTAAAGGAATGCATACTACAATATTCTATCACCCCTCTCCTCTCTACTAGGAATTCAGTCACATTTCTGACTTTGCCAAATCATTCAGCAGAATGTTATCTTTTCTATTTATTCGCTTACTGTAATACTAAACTATACACACTACTTAATTTTAGGCTTTGAGTGGTGCATTGGACTACCGAAGGGTGTTTTTATTCTTATTTTCATGCCAAAGTTTTGAGAACATTTTTTGATTTGACTATAGACTCAACTGTTCGCTAACTCATTTCCAAAGGAAGCCATCTTCAGCAATGTAGAATTCAAAGGTGATCAGGCTTCAGTTATGCTCAAAAGTGATCTTTCTAACTCAGCCATTAGGACGTGTTTTTATACAACAACTTCAGCTTAAGCTCACTAGCTTGAATTAGTTCTCGGTTCGCAAGAAAGACAAGATGTCTCACTAACGGCACCTTCATGTGCATCTATCTGGTCATCTGCTCTTGTGTAGAAAGGTACATCGACTGTAGGCAGAGAATGTTTTTAACGCATGTACGAGAGCATATACAAGGATTATTTTACAAGGGAGAAAGGAAGGATGTGAGTGGCTGCATTCTGGAATACTTGATCGATTACTGTCACTCTACTAACTCCGATTATTACTTTAAGATAACCTATTGAATTCATGCTAACTGCGTCCCACACTTCTAAAGACAGAGGAGGTTATGAATTTAAAACGGACATTTGTGTACGAAAGAACACTTCTTTACGTAAGCTTTTTTGTTGACTTGAAATATATTTGGCTTAAAGAATGTTTTGATACCAGTCAGGGTAGATGTAGTCTTCATTGTTATTTTGACCTTGAACATATATATATATATATATATATTCATATGACAAGTCCATGTATGATCAGATTGTTCGAAATGTGTTGCGCAAATACATCACACGATTCAGACAAATTACGTCTTCTAATTGCTTTATCTAAATACATAAAGGGAACTAATTGTTTTAAAGAATGACCTTCATGCATGTGAAATTTCAGATTCAAAGCTTTTAAGAATAACCTAATCTGGGCCGAAACTGATACCATCCCACCATGAGTTGCAATTCATTCCAGTGTCAACTTATTCATCAACATGATTTCCACACATTGTTATGTAAAACAATCTCAATTGGCCTACCACTCACCCTTCAGTGAATAGCTAAGTGAATGTTCATCCTTAGCCATCCTTTAAAAGGTATAAATATGTCTCTATATGCTACTTGTTGATTGATATGAATAGTTGAATGCGGCTCACATCAGCTCATAGTACTTGTGAGCCAGATAGCTGTCTCGTTTACCTAGAGCCGATCTCTTCACAGGTGTACTCGGTTTGGCTCCAGTCAGAGATTACTTCGAGCCAACTTTTCATCTCAGTCAATCTGTAGTACACAGCAACATGCATAAATGCTTGCTTTTTCTATTGCTGTTGATGGCATTACCAAATTAATCCTTTTTATTTGTATTGTGGCGCACAGGGATGTTATTCACATAATCCATTCATTGTGTATTGATATAAACGTGTTACTTATGAGTAGTAAAACAGTTATAATAGGTATTCAAAACAAGATTTTTGTCATTGTGGTTGGCCAAGATATGGTAATGACTTCAATAATATTGTTTTAATGAATGTGATAATATAAAAACTAAAAGGTCAGAAATCCTTAACTGACATAATTCAAACCATATGATATGTGCTTTCATAGTATCAGACGACAAGGCGAAAGGTTCAATAAACATGGGAAATACCGGTGTCTTGTGAATGTGTCAGCTGGTAATGTGATCAATTTTTGAGTTGTTTTTTTTTATCAATAAAAACTTATCAAATACTGTCAATTTTACAAGGTGTACAGATCTTATTGGCAGAAATACTGTTCACAGTCATAGAGGGTGTGTGAAACAAAAGAATCAGATTTCTAGAAGAGAAATCTGTGAATATATATAAAAGGTCAACGTTTCGTGGTAGTTGGCCACCAAAAGTTATATCATCTGAAATGTAAGGAAGATGAAAAGAGTGAAGACAGGTGATACCAGGCCTCGTGTAGAGGTTTGATGTTCATTGATACTTATAAATACAACCTTTCTTTATTCTATTATTCTATTTGGTTCCTAGGAGAACATAGGGCTTCAGCAGAAAATACCTATTTTGTACTGTTCTCAGAATTCTTTTTTGACCGCCCCCAAGGTTGACCGTAGGCTTTCACCTCGTCCTCAAGCTCTCTGCTTCATTTCACTCTCCGGCTGCAGCCCAGCTCGTTGTTGCCTATTCAGGTTTCACTTGAGGGCCTGACTGACTTATGATGTCGCTCAAAGTACGTTTAATGCATCTCCATTTACATTTCTTGTCACCAGTGTCATTTTTCTGACCAATATGGACGAACTGATTGTCGTGACATTGGTGTTGAATCTCTGAATTTTGTTTTTTATACCGAATTCAGAAGGTTTCCAAACTGATTTCAGAGTGATAAAGGTCGGTCCTGCCTTTCAAATTCTGGTCTTGACATCCGGGTCGGTACTGTGGCCTGTAGTTGAAACGATACTTCCTACGTAAGTGAAGGAAATGACCTTTTTCAATTTTCCTCCACTGATAGTGATTGTTGCTTGTTGTAAACTAATGGAATTCAAGTGCAGTATATGATTAAACGCCTTCTTAAGTTATTCTTCAGTCAAAGGTGCAATATTTAGTATATTCTAGTCCCAGAAGAGTTTTTAGGTTAAAACAGATACCAGGGTCAGTTAGCGTTGAGTATTCGCACTTGAATGAAAATGTGTCAACTTGTAATGAGAAAATTCTGTAGATGTATAGGTGAAGTTAAATTATCGAAAAAACAAAAAAATAAATTGAATACTTGCATAACTGCTAGGCTGATACTTGTGTCCTGTGTCCATCAGAAAGAATCGAATGGGTTGTACAATAAAACAGGCTCGTTTAACTAGGATTAGTATCTACATTATTTGCTGTCTTTTATCACTTGTACATTTCTTAATCTTCATATCGTTAATTATGCTTCTTAATTTCCTTATATTGCCATTTATTTGAATATTGCATTTAGGAGTAATCCTTTTCTTTACTTTGTGTTAATTTAAACTTATGGAGAAATTATTGCTGTCATTTTGGATTTTTACACTTTCGTTATCACTTATCTCATGTAGTTTCATTACACTTAGTATTACCTACTTAATAAGGGTTTTGTTGTACTAACTATTTGATGCTAAGTTCATTCCCATCTTCCCATTCCTTCATCTCCAAATGGAACATAGGGCTTCAAGCTTTGATTTATGACGGTGTTGTATTTACTGGGTGGAAATGCTCGCCCCATTCACCCAACCTTCCCTCTTTTGTAACCTTGATAGCAGCATGTAAAGTTGCTAGGATTTTAGGAGTGTGTCAGCCGCTGGAATTCAACCCAGACCTTACGTGTGGTGGGCGATAATACAACCATTAGACCACATTGATGCACAAGTCTTTGTTTTCTAATGATTTTTAACTTCAGTCAGTGGGAAACAGATCTTTAAAAGTTCGCTACTGTGATTTAATTTCATTCCAACAGATTCACAATATTTTGGGATGAAATACTGTGAGATTTTCTTACCATTGTCACTAACACTAACTGAGAAATAAACTTGGAAGACGACCTACATTCTCTGTTTAGATTCAAAGAAAAGTTTTCCTTTTGTATGTAAAGAATTAGAGAGTTGCACACATACTTAACTTTCATTTGCAGTATCAACCACTGAAAATCTTATGGACACATGTATGTTGCTGAATTTACTCAAAGACTAATAAAATTGTTGATATATCTCTGTTTTCATAGTTGATTGAACCCGATAACCACTTCTCCTATCATTCTCATTATTCAACGACTAACAGTCAAGATCGCCTTGCATGAAAATGCTAGTGTCCAGAAATAAAAGCTAGGGTGTAAGGTTAATCATGATACGAATTATTATTATTCCCTTAGGTTCTTAGTTGAACAAAGGGCTTCAAACGCACGTCTCCTTCCACTTGCCACTTCTGTCTTCCTTCTGCTGTACTTTTCACCTCCATCCATCTTAGTCCATACTGTTTCCACTCCTCTCTCTTCACACGATCTCCTCCATGTCACCCTTGCACTGACGACCCACTCGCCGCTTCCCTTTCGGTCTGATTCCACTCGAGAAATGGCCTGACGTGCGCACGATGTCACCCAGCGGCTTCTTCAGCGAGCGAGTGTCCAATCCATCTCCCTCCACCTTCTCTTGCATATTTGTTGGTCGGCGATAGGTTCTTGTTTCGTTTTCTTTGTTCCCATAGTTTCTTGTTGGTGATTCTTGTGATCCGTCCCGGCCATCTGATCTGATCTTCAGTGTAGAGCCAGCGAAGACAGTTGTTGATGAAGGTGTGCAACAGGCTGTTGGAAATATTCTTGGTGACCCACCGAGTTTGTGATGCGAATAGCAGACTTAATTAAGACTCCATAATTCGAATGAGTACATTTTCAGTTCTTTGACAAAGATCAAATTGGAAGGCAAGTTTGCTACCAGCAGCTACGGTAACTCCAGCTCCGAAAGCGTATGTTAAAGCTATCTCAGTTAAAAATTGCGTAGTTGTGCCTGGGATGTGCTGTCATATGCCGTTACCTGTTCTCAGGTTTGATTACAACCAGAATTTTGAGTTACCTTTGTAGTGGTGACTGTGAAGTCTTTCAGCCGTTTCTGTGTAGGTGGATGCTGACGAATATGAGTGGATTTTTCTTGTCTGCAATCTTTTGGTGTGCTTTCGGGTGCCTTTAACAGGTGTTGGGAGCGTTGACAGCATCTCTACTTTGAAGAAATCTAAATGTTCATGACAAGCCTTTGCGCCTAAAAATTCTTCCAGAAAATAATGTAATAAAACTCCATATTGTTCCATATTGTTGGTTCATAGATCTGAATTAAGCGTTAAGAGGAAACGACGGGTTGTTAGAGGTCAAACACTGAGATCACCTTAGACAAACTACAACAAAAGCATTTACCAAGCATGCATTTTTTATTAGGAGGGAGCTTTAGAGTTCCGAAGGAGATCAGGTACGAGTTCGTCTGCTTCAAAGTGCCCCTAAAAATCGTTTCTGATAAACCTATAAAGAAAGTATCAAAGATCAAGTTCCCAAAGGTTGACCCACACACACACACACACACACACACACACACACACACACACACAAACACGCAGTGATTAATTCAATCCTGTCAATTAACAATGGTAAAAATAAACTATTCAAATAACCAAAGGTTAAATCACTTGGAATACTCAAGCTGACGTAAATGCGAAACCAACATCTTACCTTTAACTGGTCGAACATATTCTGTACATAGTGTATTATGACCATAAATACAATATCTAGCACGATAATGTAATTTTTGTTGTAGTTGCACTGGTATCTCTGTATAATCATTCCATGATAGTGGCTTACAATTAACTAGCTCTACATATCTTTCTTTAGTTTCCGGATAAAATACTTTCCCATTAGCGATAATTGTCGGTGTATGATTTGATGAAAAGTGTATAGTATCCCAAGTGTTCGCATTATCATTATCACTGCTAACAGCAACTTGAGCACAAATAGCTGGATTACCTCTTGAAAATTGTATGGATTCTTTTGATTCTACTATTTGTACATGACCAGGTATTTCAGGATTAAGAACTTAAAGAGAATTAGAATAAAAAAGTAATGATTACCGCCTGTTGTTGTCTGTATGCACGTTTCTGGAATCAATTCTTGAAAAATTAATGCATGGTAGAGGTTTTAACAATAAAACAGATCTTTAACTGAATTTGTGGTGAAATACAAAGAGTCACTGCGTCGGTGACACAGTGGCAGAATGCTCGCCGACCACATAGATGGTTCCGGGTTTGATCCCCGATCACCAACGCACTCAAACATCTTGCTAAGCCAATAATAAGACTGGTAAAGAAAAAAGACTGAGTTTGAGACTGGCGATCCCATTCCGTAAAAGTAAACACCACTGCTACTGAATATTCAAGACTCTAGCTTGAAGCCATATGTTCCACCGGGAACGTAAAGGAATAAAAGAAAACAAAAATTCACTAGACTCACTTAGTACGTCTAATCTGATGGCATATGTAGTATAAAGCCTTTCAGTAATATACTGTTTAACACTATCGTCGTAATTTCCACTAAAATGGAAAGCTTTAGGTTCTCATTGGATAATGAACTGTACCATCCTACTTACTGGGAAGTTGATTCATAGTTTGGGCGTTTATTCTCACTGACTGACTGAATTTGTCAGTCCTGTGAAATAACAATTGAATCAATGCATTTGAGAATAAATATTTTCATGTGCACACCTCTCAGTTCTACAGATGATCAGTTGTGAACTAGCGAACTGTTTGCTAAACCCCCTAGTTTCCTCGTTTACTAATAAACCTTCAAATGATTGAGTTAGCGTGATTTTCCTAAAGATTAGAGATATCATTGAAAATGAATACCAACATATAGGAGATCCATGTCCACAGCGATATTAAATGTAATAGGAAATGAGTTCAGATTTCATCAAGAACTGACTTCAGTTAGAGAACTGCTGAAAATCAGGGAGTACTGAACAATAGTTTCGTCCCATTTTGGGACAAGTGGATGATTACAGGACGAAATTGCCTGGAGTCCTACTGAAAAGTTGTGATCTTTAGGGTCCATCAACATGTCTGTGAAGACAGATACTCACTGAAAAAAATTGGCTGGCGGTTGCGTTATATATCTCAGACTGACAAGAGTTAGAGTTAATGAGCCATTGAATCCCGTCTCAGTGAATGAATAGTCTACAATTTCTTGGTTTCGATCCCCTGGACGAAACAACTGTCAAGTGCTCCCTGGTTTTTAATGGTTTTCTAACTGAAATCAGCTCGTAGTCAAATCTGAAACTAACCATATCTCTGCAAACTAACACTTAAAAAACAGTCTCCTTATCCTAACTGGTTGACTATTATTAGTTCATTTGAATAGGTGAAGTCATTACATTCATTCAAAGGAGTGAGAACGCTTCAACTATCTTGAACGCATGCTAGTCGTTGGCTAACGGCACCTTTCATTATCATAGCTGAAATATCAACGCTATTCGTCAAACAAGGAGCAAGTTTCACCCAGATCACCGCTGTGCGTCGGTGGCACATTGGTCAGAACTCTCGCCAACCATGCACACGGTTCGGGGTTCGATTCCCTGCCGATGCACACCTGATATCAATGGTCGGCCTGCAAAATTTAAGCTACCGATATCACATGCTGAAAATTCCATACTTGGACCAAAAATAAGGTGTGGAATCAAGCTGTAATCAAAAATAATAAAAATAAATAAAAAAGATACATGTCTATAATTCATTTGAGCTCATATAAAAACTCAGTTAATGTTGTATATTTAGTTTCATAGGACTTTTTGACGGAAGAGTCTTTAAGTTGACGCAATGTTTTCACAAACAATTTTTCACCACACTAAACCTTTTTTGATAAATTCAGGGATTAGGGTAGCCAACAGACAAGCTCTGTAGACTAAAGGACCCCACCAGCCTGATTAGACAAAATAGTTTAGTCTACAAAATACTTCACAATGACTGTGAGGTCAGCTGTATAGGTCAAACCAATAGGTCCGGGGTAGACAGACTATCTGAACATAAGAATATAGCTAAGCGCACAATGACTGACCCTATGAGAATGGGTAGTCTAGAGAAAAATTTAGCGATCTCATTGTCTGCACCAGTATTCACTAATTAATTTATTAATACCAAACACGTGCAACAGGAATGACAACGCCGATTCCAGATATATATGGAAAATATTATTACGAATAAAATCAGAGGATAAGACATAGTGGATCTATATAAAAACGAATTTCGAAAGTCATGTTAGCAGTGCGCACAGTGCGCAAAGTTCTATCAGAAAATCTGTTCACCTCTATTGACCTTCATTGTCATTTTGACCTTTAGTATAACCTTTTAATTTGGCCTATTTTCATTTTACTATTTCTTATCTCTTTTCATTTTAAAAAATATAAGTTCTTCTAACAAGTATATGTGCATGTGAAGAGTGTTCAAAATTTGTTGCTTAAATACATTTCATGAATTCAGATGTATTATCTTTTCTTATTGTTTAGTTTAGATTCATAAAAGGAACTAACTGTTTCAAATTAAATTATGACAATTTCATTTACTAATCAGTTCATCTGTTATTTAATACAATTTTAGATTTTCCCGTCGATTGATTGGACCGAAGCGCTCGGTCTCAGGTTGACATGTCGGCTTCTTATGCAGATGCTTTGACGATGTCTGGGCAAGTAATTAGAAGTTAATTGGTGGATGGTGACTAGCAGTGGAATCCAGGATGAGCATTTCGTCTCATCTTGGACTCGTCACCTAGATGTACCCGCATTCCGAATTGAGTGATGATGTTCCCACCGAGGCTCATCAACCTGAGACAGAGCACTTCTATCCAGTCAATAGACGGGAAAATCTAAAATTGAATTAAATAATTAATAAGACCCGTTGCACAAGAGATGATAGCTCTCATAGCCCCAGTGGTCTGGTGGATAACGTCTTGGCGTTTGAAACTATGGGCAGTCGGTTAGAGCCTCGGTGGGAACATCATCATTCACTTCGGAATGCGGTTACGTCCAGATGTCGAGTCCCAAATTGGACGAAATGCGCATCCTGGATTCCACCAATTAACTTCCAGTTCATTTATTGCTGATCATCCACATAATACTGAAAACATAATCCTCCCAAAGATAAAACTAAAAATTTAGATGCGTTACCTGGATGAATCATTCGCGATAATCAGAAGAAACGATTTTGACAACACTAATAACTCAATGAACAACACATTCAACGACATCAAAATCACAAGAGAGAAGAAATCTGAGGGTGACATTCCATTTTTAGACGTTGGACGTCGATGTCGGACAAAAATCAACAAAATCGCTTAAACTGACTCTTCGTCAACCAAAGACTCAGCAGCGAAAGAAGACAAAACCAACCTCATCTACAAGATAAATTGTAACGACTGTAAAAACATTGGATTGCTCAGAGTTGACGCCCTCTTCATCTTTGCTTCCATGATCATAAACTGACTGTTAAAAGGCAATATCCTCTGCTTCATATTAAATAATGTTCATATCTTAGACAGAGGAAACACCGGAGAATTTCTTGAAGCCTGATATTCAAGTGAATCGGCAATCAACACACACCCACACAAACACAATGAAATAGATAAGATTTACCAATCCACAAAAAAGGAATCACACCAACAAAAGGTCAACTCCCATTATGGATAAAGGTCAACTTTCAGGCCAAGGAGACAATCACTACTAATACAAGCAAACTAGGGACAAGAAAATATGAAAAATAGCCAGTCATGTCCAACGTTATCAGGAGTGATGACTGGTAAACTCGTGGAGAATTTTAAAAGCTTACTTCAGATTACAGTTTGCGCTGAGAATATTGTCTAGTAAGACAATGAAGGCTTCGTAATTACACCATATAGCACAGAGAAGACAACTACACCAAAGTCTAAGCTAATTATGGGTGATATCATTTGTGACTACTGATGCCTAGGTAATGGGAGTAAGCTTCATACTGTTCAAGCTTAGTTTTACCTGAAGAGGTGATCTGAATCTATTGACCAAGAGGATTTGTAGTACTTACTGTTTTCCATTCGCAAAGATGTTTCAAAACTATACAGTTTTACTGAATGTATAATAAGCATACTGTTAAAATTTTGGCAGTTTTCTCATTATCCATCGTCTGACCTATCAGTATAGGATAGTGCCCATCGAAAATGCTCCACCTTTCTCCACCCATACTTAACTTTATCGAGGATGTACTGAAGGGCACTCAACAAGTTCATTAGTTCACTTTGCATTAGGGAAAGTTGTGTCATCCTAAGCAAGATTGCAGCAGGAACACATGTCAATTTTGTACAACTGTAATATATCTGAGTACATTTTTAAAGAGTCCTATTATATGATAACAGAAAACAGCTAACTAGGTAATTAAATAATTAATCAGGTTTCCTCAGTTAAAGTATTAACTACTTTAGAAAAGATAAACATTTCTAGACAGTTATACTAAATTTTCAAGTATTGGTTTTGTAGGGATTTTGTTTGATTGCATGGAGGATTTAGTCATGAGCTGACATCAGTTAGAGAACCACTGGAAAACCTGGGAGTACTGGACAGCTGTTTCGTCCTAGTTTGGGACTCCCAGGTTTTCCAGTGGTTCTCTAACTGATGTCAGCTCATGACTAAATCCTCCATGCAATCAAACAAAATCCCTACAAAACCAATACTTGAAAATTAATCTGTGCTCACTAGTGACTGGCCCTATTCAGGCAGTTAACCTGGGGTTCTAGTGGGAAGCCGTGACCAGTAGGGTACAGCAGGTTGAAGATGAGGCAGTAACTCATCGAAGAAGACATTCCGAAGTGGTCGCACTATGTCGTGAATTGGCAGAAGTTAGAATTCAAGGACCATTGGATCGGGTCCCAGTGGCTGAATGGTCTACGAACTCGCCTTGTAACCAGAAGGTTCTGGGTTCGAACTATGGCGGTGGGTGCGTACTGTTGAAGAGTCCCAAACTAGGACGAAACAGCTGTCCAGTACTCCCAGGTTTTCCAGTGGTTCTCTAACTGATGTCAGCTCATGACTAAATCCTCCATGCAGTTATACTAAATCATAAAGACATAAATTCTTGTTTTAAGATTGAACGGATCCTATTTCCGCCTAATGATTAAGTTCAATTATGAAAGCTAAATTAGTCAATCGACTGATATGTATGTGAGACTAATTCAAAATTACTTTTTACAATTTAGGCAAATACTTTTATGCATGTTGTTACTTCATGTAAATCACAGCATTACATACCTACCTCTATAACATTTTTTTTATTTCAATTTGTTGTTTTTGTGCTTTAAGTGTTTTTATAACAATTGTTGACAATACTCTATATGCTCATCTTTTAATTTACCTTTTGTAACATGATACCGTGGGGTGTGTCGTGCAAAGATGTTTACGCACAATGATACCATATTATTTACAGCTTATTTACTGTGAGTTTTCAGTTGTTGTTCTCTTTTCAAAGCTGTGCTTTCGCAAATGTAAACCTTTCTAGGAGTGTTTTGATTCCGTTTTATAATTAGAGGAGTTTCTTGAACATGAATATTCTCACTAAACCGCTTGTGCACAGGATGAATATTAAAACAAAAATCTATCTACTTAAGGGTACGGTTTAGTATTATTTTGCTACGTAGTTCGGCCAGGTTAAACTATAAGCGCCACTAACTACCAGTCGAGGAGTGCGACCGCACCAATGACATTGAAACGCTCATTGAGCAAGTTAATGAAACCTGGCACATAGTTTTGTCATCATCAATAAAATATGCTCATAGAAGTGTTATGCTATTAAATGGGATATCTGGCAAGTTTCAGCTTAGCTATAGGAAAGATTAAGGTACTCTGTAGGCCAAGGACTAGTTAGGATGGGTCCGAGTTAGATTAGAGCTAGTTTAGGGATATTTTGACGTTCGAGTTAGGTTTAGGAAAGATTACGGTTATTATTAGGGTTAGGAGACCTAAATAATAATAATTATTATTATTGCTCCCTTGGGTTCCTAGTGGAACATAGGGCTTCAACTGCACGTCTCCATTTGCTTCTGTCTTCTGCTATACTTTTCGCCTGCATCCATGTTAATCCATATTCTTTCAACTCCTCTTCACACGATCTCCTCCATGTCACCCTTGGACGTCCCACACGCCGCTTCCCTTTCGGCCTGGTTCCACTCGAGCAATGGCCTGACGCGCGCGATGTCACCCAGCGGTCTCCTCAGCGAGTGTCCGATCCATCTCCACTTTCTCCTGCATATTTGTTGGGCGATTGGTTCTTGCTTTGTTTGTTCCCATAATTCCTTGTTGGTGATTCTTTCCAGCCATCTGATCTTCAGTATTGAGCGAAGACAGTTGTTAATAAAGGTCTGCAACAGGCCGTTGGAAATATTCTTTGTGACCCACCTGCCAAGTTTCTGATCCGTATAGAAGAACTGACTTTACGGATTGATTTCAGGCTGATGAATGTGTTTCTCGCCTTCCCGAATCTCGCTCGATTTGACATCCTCGTCCCTTCCGACTGCGTGTAGTTGAGACAATGCTCCCTAGATAAGTGAATGAAGTAACCTCTTTCAAATCCTCCCGTTGATGGTGATTGACGTTGGATGTTGTTGCTGTTGTTGGTTGGTTATTTTCATAACTTCCGTCTTGTCTATGTTCACCTGGAGTCCTGTCTTTGCTGCTTTTTCGACCAGTTTGTCGGTTTTCGCTTGTAAGTCTTCGATTGTGTGTGACATCAAACATAAGTCTTCTAGGTTCTTCACGTCGGTCCAGGATATTCCTGTCTTCTCGTTTCCCACAGTCTGACCTAAATAATTACATGCATACAATGTGGTTAAATCGCTCTGCTGATGATGGGACTTGTGCATCGTGGTAGTGTATTATTCCATTGTGGGTAAAATTTATTTTGACAAATTCTTACAATGCTATACAGTAATATCTACTGATGACGTTTTGAGCACAATTTATTACTCAGTAAATATTACTGTATAACACTATGAGACTTTGTCAAAATAAATATTCCCAAAAATGGAATTATACACTGTTGATAATCCAACCTAAAGTTAAGAGCTATTTTTATCACATGTAAAAGAAAGGTATCCTCTGTAACTTTTTCCTACAGTTTTTATGCATTTCTTACGTAAATTAAATGTATGTTTTCCATACACAAAATGCCTCCTTCCTGTGATTGGTGCGTTCGAGGTCATTTACTGATTGGAAGTTAGTGGTGCTTAAGGTCTGACTTTGCTCTTAGTTCATTTATGTTCCAAATAGAACATATGGCTTCAGACCTTTAAGTTTCAGAAGCTGTAGTGTTCTCTTTACGCGTTTAGGGTTACTACACTCACTCCAAACCTTCTTTCTTTTCTATGCTTACTACTACAGTAAACTAGGAGAGGTTAAGGAGTGTGTCGATGGAGATTCAAACGGAAGCCCTCTATGGGGCTCAGAAGGATTCTACCGTTGAATGATTGAGACACATGTTTATTTGTCACAATAGGCAACACAGTAGAACACTACTAACTACTTGATAAAACGGTCCCAAGTGATGCGAATGCACGACCGACCTTCAGCCTACCGGTCATAAAAACAAGTGACTTTTGCTCAAAAAATGACGTGTATTTACAAGAAAATTTATGAAAACACATTTAACAGGTTATCTTTCTGTGGCATGACTTAAAATACTTCCCAGTTATAATGAGGAGTATCAGTTGCTAAGTTTCTGTATTCACCGAGGTGACTGAAGACGAGCTTTTCTGTGAATCATTCGTCTCTCTTATCCTGTTTTGCAGTCCTTCCCAAAGCCCTCGGTTGAATTACTATGGTTTCCAGTAAGAGGATCGATGACTACTTAACAGGAAAATGTGGATAATATAACAAATTAAAATAAATGACATCAGCTATAAATTTATCTCTAATAATAACTGCAACCTAAATCCTGACCTTAACGCTAACCCTAACCTTAATCCTAACTCTAATCATAACCCTTATCCAAACCGTAATTCTTACCATAATCCTAACCCTAACGAACTAACAATGCATTGTCGAAACAGTACTTAAAAACGTGACCAGCGTGAAATTTGCTCCTTAGTTGGTGAATAGCACTGGTATTTCAGCGATAATATTGACAGGTGCTGTTAGCCAACGGCTAGCATGCGTTCAAGGCCATTGGAGCATTCGCACTTTTGGGTCGCTATTGTTGAACTTCGCCGATAAAACAACTTACTATCCATAGCCATATCATATCCAACACTAAAACTATAAAATTAAATTTTCATAGTTTCACTTCCTCTATTGTATTTGTCAGAGGATTAGTAGCACTTTCTAGATATCTGAATATCTGGTGCTGAATAATTCCTATTTTATGCGTCCTCAGCTGATTCGATAACCACACCTTCAGTTCACTCTCTCTCTCTCTCTTTCTCTTCACTTTGCAATATTAGAATTTAGAACTGTCACTTTGTCTTATCCTATTGTACAGTTGTGTATGAGTATATTACAATGCAATTGTTGAACTATTTCTTAGATTTCTTATCTAAGTAGGGTCTATTGGTTTAGATTTAAGGACAGATGAGTCAGCAAAGAGATCTATCTCTATTGCCCTATTCAGGTAGGTAGTCACCTGGGGTTCCAGTGAGAAGTCATGACCAGTAGGGTGTAGCAGGTCGGGTGTGAGGACAAATACTCGCCGAAGACATTGGCTAGGGGTCACGTTATGTCGTGAATCGGCAGAAGTTAGAGTTCATGGGCCGTTGGATCGGGTCCCAGTGGCTCAATGGTCTACCAGCTCGCCTTGTAACCAGAAGTTCCTGGGTTTGAATCCCGGTGGGTGCGTGCTGATTAAGAGTCCTAAACTAGGGCGAAACGGGTGTCCAGTACTCCCAGGTTTCCCAATAGTTCTCTAATAAATGTCAGCTCATGATGAAATCGTGTAACCAATCAAATCCCTACAAACCAACACTTGAAAGAGATTTCTTTCAGTAACTTCGCTTCAAACCTCTACAGTTATTTAAGGACTTATATATGCAGTGTAGATTAACAACAGAGGTCAAAGGTTATTATCAGATGTTAGTAACAAAGTAAGTCAAAGTGCATGAATAATAACTGTGTTTGAAAAATTAAGAATAGTTTTAGGTAATCAAAAGTGTTGACAAATAATTAGTTGACTGATCAATAATCGTCTGGAAATAGTTGATAAGAGAACAAAAGTTTGAAAATGAGTCACACTATATAGAGCTTATTGCACAGTTATTCAAGAGGACAAAACGGGAAAGTGGTAGCTAAAGAGACTGGATAAGATGCGAAGTCCAGGTTTCTCTTCAAGTACAGCTAAGATTTAGGCTGCATCAAGAAGTTGTAGGCGTAATCCTTTCGAACGGATCGGTCGTACTATAAATATGACTCTGAAAGAAGTCCTTGAGGATGCTGCATGATGAGATGTAATAATATGTTCCAGAATTGAGCTTTTCTACGTACTCCTTTGGGCTGACTTTATGTTCCATTGATCTGAGTCTGGTTTGCTACTTTGACCTGTATAGTGGAGTCCAAAATCACTACATGGTATTAGCTAAACAAAATTATTTTGTTTAATAGGTTGTACAGAATATTTTGTGTGTCACAGTTTGCAGACTTAAGGGACACTTCTGCCGTTGCCTTGTTAAGAATCCTGTGAAAAGTTCCATCTGTTCCTTTTTGTATTAGTATTATTATTGCTCCTTTGGATTCCTAGTGGAACATAGGGCTTCAACTGCACATCTCCACTTGCTTCTGTCTTCCTTCTGCTGTGCTTCTCACGTGCATCCATGTCAGTCTATACTGTTTCAACTCCTCTCTCTTCACACGATCTCCTCCATGTCACCCTTGCACCGACGACCCACTCGCCGCTTCCCTTTCGGTCTGGTTCCACTCGTGAAATGGCCTGACGCGCGCACGATGTCACCCAGCGGCCTCTTCAGCGAGCGAGTGTCCAATCCATCTCCCTCCACCTTCTCTTTCATATTTGTTGGTCGGCGATTGGTTCTTGTTTTGTTTGTTTGTTCCCAGCCATAGTTTCTTGTTGGTGATTCTTGTGATCCGTCCCGTCCATCTGATCTGATCTTCAGTATACAGCCAGCGAAGACAGTTGTCGATGAAGGTGTGCAACAGGCTGTTGGAAATATTCTTTGTGACCCACCCGCCCGCCAAGTTTCTCATCCGTATAGAAGAACTGACTGACTTGACGCTGTTTGTAATGAAAATCCGACTGGATTTTGTTGTTGATGCTGGCTGAGTGACGAAGATTTCCAGATTGGTTTCAGGTTGATGAATGTGTGTGTTTCTCGCCTTCCCAACTCTCGTTCGATTTGACATCTTCGTCCGTTCCAACTTCCTGTAGTCGAGACAGTGATCCCTAGATAAGTAGTTGTTTTAAATTCATTCTTCTTAACACTGTCATCTTTGTTTATACATTTAGTAGGATGAGTAAAACGTTTTTAAGTAATAGGTCAGGAAGTATACATGAGGACGATAGCACCAAGAAGGGGTAAGGTAGTTTATAACATTCACAGTGTTATAAGCTAATACCTTTTTCTTTAGAAATATATAAAGAGGAAAATTAATTCGTGTCACCGCAGAATTTACAGAGGATATTGAGGAAATATAGGGATTTAAGATCAGTAAATTTCAGGAAACCTTTTATTCCTGGGACACAGTTGAAACAATTAGTATTACAAGAGTTGCTATGTAAGAATTAGATTTGTCTTGACGAGTTGATATCAGTTAGAGAACAATTGAAAACCAGCACTGGAGCACTGGGCAGCTGTTTCATCCTAGTTTTGGGATCTTTTGCAGTACGCACCCACCACCGGGGTTCGAAACCAAGACCTACCGGTTACAGGGCAAACTCGTATATTATTCAGCCACTGGGACCCAATTCATGATTTAGCGCGA
This sequence comes from Trichobilharzia regenti, assembly GCA_944472135.2. NCBI lineage: Eukaryota > Metazoa > Platyhelminthes > Trematoda > Strigeidida > Schistosomatidae > Trichobilharzia > Trichobilharzia regenti. The sequence continues at coordinate 157,595,696 of OX235262.1, forward strand.
CCTGGTTTTCAGTGGTTCTCTAACTGATATCAATCCACGATCAACTCGTAAAAACAAATCTAATCCACGAAAACCAACTATTGAAAATTAATCTGATGCTCGCCAGGGAGTGACTGGTTACTGGACAGAGTTTCCTTCAGTTCTATTGAGACGTCGTGACCAGTGAGGAGATTCATCCAGTCGGGAGTGAGGATGGATTTCTCACCGATAACATTGGTTGGTGGTCGTCCTAAATCACGAATTGGTAGAAGTTAGAATTCATGGTCTGACCATTGAATTAGGTCCCAGTGGCTGAATGGTATACGACCTCACTGGCCTTGTAACCGGAAGGTCGTGGGTTCGAACCATGGCGGTGGGTGCCTACTACCGATGATTTCCAAACTAGGATGAAACAGCTCTCCAGTAATCCAGTGCTTCTTTTCAATGATTCTCTAACTGATATCATTTCGTGATCAACTCGTCAAAGTTAGTATTCCCCTTAGTGTGAGTTTCGGTTGGAGTTGTAAGCTAGCATTCGGTTCTGCAAACAAAAAATAATGCTAAATTTCTTCACGTAATGACAACTGTAAACACGAGCAATGCATACAATTTTTGGAAATGAAGGATCTTTGGATCCCAAACTTTTCTGAGTGAGTTTGCAAAGACGATAGATACACACTTTTATCTTTCCCATAATGTATCTGCTTTGAAAAGTGAGTGTAAACTTTCCAATAATTAGGCTTTTTCTGAATCAAAAGTTAGCAGATAACTATCCACCGTTACAGTGAACTCGAATGGTGTGTATAACCCACCAGTCTCATGGAGATCGATCAGTTGTGAATTATACTTGTTGTATACATCACCTAAAGCAAATTTAACAACCTTCAATCCATACTGAAAGTCAGATGGCCAGCCAGAAAGGATAAGCAATAAATAACTTTGGAAGTGGACCATCCGAGAACCTGCTTCTGAAAAGATTCGACGAGGGAAATGGAGATGGATTGAACTTATGTTGAAGAGACCTTCAACTGATATCACATGCTAGATAGGCTGTGGGTGCGAGGATGATATGGAGAAGGTGGTGTGAAAGGAAAATAAATGAAAGCTTGTTATCTAACAGTAGGGGAAATGTGCTTTATCTAGACTTCGTAGCTTTTCGATCTTCATCAATATAGAGTATCTGTAACTTACAGATCACTGATTTGTGCCCTATTGATGAACTGAATATGTATGAATACTTTCATTATTACGACTAACTATTATCAACCTAAGTCCGTTAACCCATGCATACAAAGTTAAACAAAAAAAGACATTTAGGTAGACTTACATTTTGTTTTAAAAGCCAAAGCTTTCGACGGTTTACCTTTACCGTGTTTATTGATCCCTGAAATTTTCACTGTATACAAATGATTTGACATCAGACCTAACATAAAAATAATAATAATAATAAGATGAAAAAGAAATACAAATAACAAAATAGATCTCTACTTATCAAAGACTGGTGACAGGGTATACTAAGAAAATAACCTAATTATAAGTGGATCGGTTATTTTTGGCACCTATATCACCTATTTGGGATAAACAGATTTCAGATAATACAAACAGAATGTTCATTTAACTCAGCACAATGATCTGGAAACATAGTTCAAAAGAGTTAGTAAGTACCAGTATTTTTTTCAGGCATACATACACACAAAAATACACACATACATACAGTACATACTGTATCATGTTAGCAGCTTCATCAATGCTGGGAACGGAATATTTAAGGCTGTGATAGTCACATCAAATTGACATATAAAAAGAATAAAAAGTCACTAAATCTATGCTTAGACTGTGTAGTATTTACTACTGGCTTCAACATATAACTGGAAATTACTCACACCACTTGGTAGCAGTGACCAGAATGATCAAAGTGATATAAAAAGCAAGCAGAATTTTCTCTATTCTGATGGTTTGACATCATTAGGCTAATTCAGACGTTTATTCTGTGGCAGGTTTCTACTTTAAGTCTTGGCTCACAGTGTCAAATGGATAAGAGATTATGACCAGTAGGATGCAGCTGGTCGGGTGTGAGGACAAATACTCGCCGAAAACATTGGCTAGGGGTTGTGCTATGTCGTGAATTGGCAGAAGTTAGAATTCATGGGCCATTGGATCGGGTCCCAGTGGCTTAGTGGTATACGAGCTCGACTTGTAACCAGAAGATCATGGGTTCAAAAACCCCAGTGGTGGGAGCGTACTACTGAAGAGTCCAAGACTAGGATGAAACAATCGGCTGTCCAGTACTCCCTGTAGGTTTTCCAATGATTCTCGAACTGATGTCAGCTCATGATGAAATCCTATAGCTAATCAATCAAATCTCTACAAATCAATACTTGAAAAATAGAAGTACTTGTCATGCATCTAACTGAAGTACAACCAGTAATCAGGTTAGAGTATCCCAGGACGTAGACACTTTCATTTACACGTATACGTGATAGGACATTTTAACGCTACATAAAATTTAGAAGGCTAAGCTATACTAAAAACAAACAAACTTTTTGTTTCTTTATTTCACAAGGTAGTTAACACAAGACTGTGTACTAAACACAGAAGGGAATCATGTATATTTTTTTAATGTAAGTGTTGAACTTGGTCACAGTGTTAGAATATAATTCCATATTGGATAAGTTTATTTGAATTAACACTCGGTAATACAGTATTAATTACTGGATAACGTTTTGTGCACAATTTATTACTCATAATCATATCAAGGCACTCACATAACTTTTCAACTTCGTGTATATACGCAAGTAACAGAATGACTGAACAATATGAATAAATAACAGTCAATATAAAGTTCATTAAACATGCGTGAAACAGATTATAAGAAGATAGAGTACACTCGGGAAATAAGACGAATGTTGTCAACATAAAGTGTCGTATGATGAGAAATATAGACGAACGTTGTAAGTCAATAAAAATGAGTGTCTAAACAAATAAAATATTAGAATATGATAACTTAAGACAGGAATAAAACAAAAACAAAATTGAACATTATATCTTATTCTTTGATTTGATCGGCAGTAATGCCACAGTAGAAGACAGTAAACTTTGTAATGAAAAATTTACTAGGATTTCATTATGAGCTGACATTGGTTAGAGGACAATTGGAAAACCTGAGATTACTGGACAGTTGTTTCGTCCCAGTTTTGGACTCTTCAACAGCACTTTCTGCTGTAATCCAGTAACCAATTAACCAAATCTCCACAAACCAATAGTTGAATGTTTACTAGGAATTTGATAGACACAAAAAGAAATTATGTACACCTTATATGAAAGTCGTCATCTGCACAGATCATCCGTGTTGTCCTACTTCTGACTTCCGTTTATTGTGTTTGTTTGTCTTCTTTTTATCTTCTTTTCCTAAGGGTTCATTTCCCCTTTTTGGCGTCAAATCTATCTCTCTGCTATTTGATATTTTTATGCAATTGCTTTATAAGTTACTGAATAGGAATGAAGATGTAATTATCGAATAGTCAATTGGTTTAGACTACATTTTAGTTGGAGACGACATTCTTGGAGGTTCATATAGAGCTGCACATCTAATTTGACTTCTATGTATTGTTCATCAGAATTTGTGGCCTTCAAACAACGACGTTCTGATAAAACCCAATATACAGTTACAAACTGTCTTACAGTATTAATTGTATGATGTCTGTATTAACTAAACAGCCTCGTTTTATATTTGATTATGGAAATGAGATACTATTTGAACCATAGGCATTCGTGTCGTGATTAACACTAATTGATCTTAACAGCTTTGTTTTTATTCTTCTAATGATTATATTTTTTTAAATGCTAAAGTAATCGACAAATTTGTGTCAAAGATGGTATATCACTGAGATTGTATAGCAATTTTAAATAAAATTCCCATAAAAGGATTATTTTATACATCAGAAACTCTGTACACTTCAGTCGAGAAGATCATATACAACATATGAGTTATTTAAGAATCCGAATAGCCTTGAGAGTTATTTAAAACCATAAACATTCAAGATAGTAAAGATTTATATACAAATTAATTCACATTCAAGTTGTTCACTTCACATCCAAGTTAATAAGTTTACGTTGTAAACATCTAGAAGAAATTTAGCTTATTTTACTAAGCTACTTAAATAACAGAAGTATGCGAAAACAAATGAGCAAAATGTTTTTCTTACCGCTTATGTTAATAAGATTTTCACCCCTAGTATTTACCAGAAAATGAGATATAAGTGTCTTCCTTTCAGTGTTTCCAGGTTTACTTTCATAAAATAGACGAGGTCCACTTTTGTACATTGATGCAAAGTTGGGGAAGAGATTTGATTGATTTGCTACTTTGAAAGTTTCAGATAAATTAGAGTTTGTCCCGTGGTCTTCTAATTCTATAAAATATTTTTGTGCACTTTGACTTTTATTAAGCCAAATTTTTAAAAAATTCTTGATAACAGTGAAGAGATTTTCATTTGATGTATTCAGTATATCTTGATATGGTAAATCCAGTTGTGCATCATGATAATTCTGGTCCCAGGATATAGTGACAGATGTCCATGTAGATTGAATTTGATAGAGTTCGGTAATAGTTTGTGGCACATCTTAAAAGTAAGTGCGATAGAATAACAGTAAGGTGGGAGATACATTGATAAACAATTATTAAAACTGACCAAAGTTGATGAAATAAGAAAGCTCTATTCTCTGACAGCTTTTATTTTCATTCCTCTATGTTCTGGGTGGAATACAGAGCTTCAAGCTAGAGACCCTTGAAGTTTCACTAGCAGTGTTGTTTCCAGCCTTACTTCAAACCTTCCCTCTTAATCAGGCTTACTGCCACAAGAACTGTGTGGAAACTGACTAACGGAAATGTCTTTATTCTGACAACAGGACACCGCATGAACTCAAGACATTCGGATAGGCAAATGAAAGGGAATCAAGGCACCTCATTTACTTATCTATGCAGCATTTTTTTTCAAATACCAGCTGCACAGAAGAGGATGTCAAAGCCAGGATTGCAAACGCATTACTGTGACTGTGTTCATTACTGTAACGTCAGGATAAGGAACAAGAAACTCCGGAACTGATCCAACCAAGAACCTAGTACACAACATATATGCCGAGGAAAATGGGGATGGATTAGACACACTCTGATTTGAAGAGACTGTTGAGAAACCTCACACACCAGGCTTTCGAGTGGCACCCGTTGGTCTAAGAGTGATATGGAAGAGATCGTGTAAGAAGGAAATAGAAACTTGTGGGAAATCATAAGGCCAGCTAAAGAGGATTAACTGACTGTTTTCAATATAGAACTTTGAACAGAAGTGTGGCAGTTCGAGATGACATACTTCATGAAGCACACAAAGCAAGAGAGGAGAGTAAGTAGAGATAATAAACATAAGTGTGACGTAAAAGAGTAGTAATACAGAAGAACGATAGTGTTTCACTGTAGTTGACAAAGCACTGAGAATCAACGAGGACTGAGAACGATGAGTGTGAGCCATATCACCGATTGTCTCCAGCCATTAGTTTTTAAAGTCCCGAGAACTCCAATCAGGAAGTCTACACCTTCCTACGTGTCCTAAACTAACCGTTATGGGTTTCATTGACTGATGAAGCCATGTTTTGTTTGATTACCATTAGCTCTTTGCCAACCTGATCCTATGTCAACTAAAAAGAGAACTGCAGAGAACAGGATGAAGCGGAGATGTGCTGTTGAGGCATCATATTCCACTTGAAACCCAAGTAAAAACTATTAATAATAACAATGAATAGTGGAGCAGAAATCTAAAGCGACTCCGTATTCAATACATCAATTGTGATGTGTTTAGTCTTTGCTATGAATTCCGTAAAGATTGCATATTATAGATGACCCCGTTTATTATGTGGTTTTACGTATTTTTGTAATACTGTTCTCCTTTCCACCAAATATTTCCACCTCTGACAAGAAAGTGTTTCATCTAATAAAAAAGTTCACCTAAAAGAAAGAATCTCCTTTAGAGTCGTCTTCTTCGCTTTTATCTATTCGTGAATTTTTCAAAGTATGCTCACTTTTTACAGACATCCTTTTTTATGGCTGTGAGACATGGCCATTGAAAGTGGAAACATGAAACGGCTAGTTGTCTTTGATCATAAGTGTATATTATCGATCTCCCGTGTTATTCGGTATAAAAGAGTGAGTAATGTTGAGATTAGACATCCAGCGTTAGAGAGCGAGAGTAAGTCACTCGATGAGATTGTGAAGCTACATCGATTTAGATGGCTATGACATGTGTTACTCATGCCTTTCTAGTCATCGCCTCTCTCGACAGACAATGTCAGCTGGCATAGGATGAGTTTGGAGAAGAGTAAGGGGTGGAGCTCGTCAAACTAAAACACGCAATGACTCCATGAAATCTTTGACAGATAGTCTGAGTCACCTAGGGAGGTGTAGAGTGTCTGGTTGTAGTCTTCAGGAATTCTAAGAACCAAAGGCTGGAGATGATTGGTGATATGGCTCAAAATCAGGATCTGGACTTCGCCGACGATATATGTCTGATTTCCCACAAACTGGAAGATATGCAAGTGAAAAGCAACAAGTTGGCAGAAGAAGCATCCAGAGAAGTTAGGACTTCAGGTGAACATAGAGAAAACAGAGTTGATGAAGATTCCTGGCCAACACCAACCGCAGCAACAACAACAGACAACAATCAGCCAGCATAAATGGGAAGAACCTAAAAGAAACAACCTCCTTTACTTACATGGAAAGCATCGTTTCAACTACAGGAGGACGAAACTGACGAGGATATCAAAGCAAAAATCGGAAAAGCAAGACAAGCTTTCACTGCTCTCAAGTCTGTATGGAGGTCAACATGACTCAGCATCAAAAATAAGATCCGGATTTTCAACTCCAATATGAAGTCAGTCAGTGCTACTATACGGATCAGAGACTTGGCCAGCGCGTCATAAAGAGCATCTCAAACAAACTTCATACCTTCATTAACATTTGTCTTCGCTCAATACTCCAGATTAGGTGGCCGGCCAGAAAAGATCAGCAATAGTGAAGGATCTCTGGCAATGAGCGAACCAACCAGAAACCGATTGTTCAACAAACAGGCAAGAAGAAATTGAGGTGGATTGGGAATACTCTGAGAAAACCATCAAGTAACATCACAAGACAAGCCATCACTCGAGTGGAACCCGAAAGGGAAGCGGCGAGTTGGTCGTCAGCGCGAGGGTGACTTGGAAGAGGTCATGTGAATAGGAGATGAAAGCATGTGGGCAGACTTGGAACCAGGTGAAAAGTCTAGAAGAAAACCGAACAGTATGGAGACGCACGGCTGGAGCCGTATGTTCCTCTAGCAATGAAAGGATATAATAATAATAATGGCTCAAAATCATTCTCACCACCACATTTCTACTTATTGTCATTGTTTCGAATACCTCTTTTTTTCTTCATTTGTGTGCTACATGGAGTGTGGCAATTCGAACTGCTACAAAGTTCTATGTTCAAACCAGTCAGTCAGTCAGTCAGTTACAATGGAGTTTTGAAATATTTTTACTCACAGTTTTAGTTTCTAAGTATTTGTAAATTTACCATGTATTAAATGTGCAGATTTGTACATATTCTTACATTCATGCGATTTTGTGTATTCATGGAATAACATGAACAAGTCATACAGACTTGTCTATTTAAGCCCATTTCATAAGTTCACGCATTATTTTAATTCTATGGCTTATTCCTATTTGTTTAATGATTGGCTGTGAATAAATGTGTCCAAATACCGGTCCACTCATTATCCCATTTCATTTGGATGACTTGAGCAACATGTCACGCACTCCAAATTGATGTTAGATGGTTGGAGGCGATCGGTAGGAAGATCTGTCTGACCTAGTTTCCATGCTTGCTCACGCTTGTCAGCAGAGAGTATCTGCAAATTAGAGCTCACTGTGATGGTAAGCCACCTAGCTTTGTTACCATACTGCAAACTTGACTGGAAAACATCATTCTGTGCCAACAACGAGGACTAGAGGTATGACATTGAATTACTACCTAGTGACTAATCAAAATATGTTACACACTGTCAGGCGGTGATGGTTGATTCTACTCTTATTGATCCTCTTTGCGTGCATATGTCTTTGAGAGGTATACAAACTAACTACACTGAGGATTTATATACGATCTATTTAACAGACTATCTGGATTTAGGTTATCATAATAATGAGAAATTACTCCTGCGATCCTTTTTGTTCTAGTCTGATTTCGTGTACGAGTGTCCTCATTAGTATAGCATAGATCAATAGTAAAGTAGTAGATTAAATATTAGAAATAGAACGTCAATGTTCTCATGCAGAACATTTCCACCTGATAGAGACACATAACGTTCAAAAGTTATAGAGAATTACATACTGGACTGATGGTTATTCTGTCTATAGCTACGCACTAGTTCATTAACAAATTCAAAGAGATATATTTGAGTTTCTAAGGATAAGTTTCACCATGGTTATTAACCAATCAACACTTGCACTCAGCATCTCCTTTTAGAGAGAAAAGACTTGTTTATTACACGAGTTCCATTAATGGTATGAATACTGATAGTTTACTATGATTATTAAACGGTAAATTTAAGGTAAATTGCATCTTCATACAGTGGAAATTCTCTTTCAATAAAATATTGCTTATGTACTCAGATAATAATAATAATTTGCTTTATTCCAAAACAGTACTTGTGACACAGAATGGAATTCTCTGCAATTTACTACAGTATTGCATCCAATTAGTAGATTAATAATAAATAAAATTCTAAATAGATTAAGGGTAATCTCAGTTAGTTTCGACAACAACATATTACCATGTCGGTAGCAAAGCCAAAATTGAACAGAATGTTTGAAGGTGTTAGAAAAGTAGATGCTGGCATATTTACTGGCGTAAGCGGTAACAAAAAGGTCGAGATATACAAAGTGTGAAAGTGTGAAGAAGAATGTTTTAAGTAAAAAAATAGAGAAAAGGAAAAAAAAGAAAGAAAACGTTATACCTATAAAAGATATAAGTTGGAAAGACGAGATCCAGTTGTTCTACTGACTATTCAATAAGTTATAAGTTTCACACCTAATGCTTTCTTTATCGCACAGAACACAAGCCAAGTAGGGTAGAGTTTTGTGCTTACTAGTGCGAGCATATAGTTTTCTATATAGGCTTCTGGTTCCTCCTGATGAGATACAAGGGGAGAGTTGTGAATGAAGAGGGTGGTGTGAGTTAGATAGAATGGATTTAGCCCATTTTTCAAATGAGTCCAAGTGCCTGTCGACCAGAATATTAAGAAGCTGGTTAAGTCGCACGTAGCTTACCCTGCTGACAACCTTTAACATCCTGCATATAAGGTATAGTCTTTCTTCAGTAGCCCTGGAAAAACTAAGTGGGAACAGTAGAGAATAATAGGCAGAATGCGAGAGTTAACGAATTGTAGGAGTAAGGATTGGGTTATTCCAGAATGTCTTAACTTCTTAATGTAGAAGGTGAGATGGAATATTTTCTTAGAAATCGTCAAGATATGAGACGACCAGGAAAGATCAGCAGATAGAATGACGCCAAGATATTTAATTTCCGACTTGGTTTCTATTTCAGTGCCATTTATGTTTCACACCTCGTGAGTGCAAACCAGTTTGTTCAGATTACATTTGAGCCTAAAGGTGGAATTGACTGTTAGACATTTAGAAGGATTTAAGGTTAGACCATTTTCCTTGGACCACTGGCTGATTTCTAATAAAAAGACGTTTAGTTTGGAGCAGTCACTTTGACATTTGACAGGCAAAGATATAGTCAGGTCGTCAGCATATATAACAAAATTGATGTCACTTGAAGATGGTAAGTCATCCAGAAAGAAAGAAAATAGAAGTGAGGTGTGGTGATTGACAATTTCTATCTCTGTATTGTTTAAATACTTACTGTTGATTGTTAATATATTTCTTATATGAATTGCAGTATAATTCCGCTAAATACAAATTCCTGAATTCCGCCCTCTCTGTGTTTTGGTTGGATTCTTGTAATTCGGTCATCTCGAAATACTAATACTACGATTACAAATAATTACAACAAATTGGCGTCGCGATGGAACTAAATAACCTTGGAAAATTTCCTATAAATGGTTCTCCGCGGGAAATTGCTGATTACCTTGAATGCTTCGATGCGTGGTGCATTTCAAAGAATGTTCGGGATGACAAAATACCAGCACATTTCATCACTGCTATTGGGCTAGATGCATATAGCCTAGTGAAGACTCTGTCGTTTCCAGATAAACCATTTCTCTGCCATATGCTAAGCTCCGTGAACTTCTGATAGATCACTTCCATATAACTACTTTTGAGACCAGAGAGAGGGCTCAGTTCAATAAACTGGTTCGTGCTCCCAACCAGAAGATTCGAGACTTTATTCTGCAACTCCAAATACAAGCTTCAAAGTGTAACTTTGGAGATCAGCTGCATACTCAACTACGTGATCGTCTAATTGCTGGAATCAATATTCCTAAGTTAGAGAAAGAGTTAATTCAGATTCCTTCTTGTACTTTTCAAACTGCTAAAGATTTATGTATTACATATGAAGATGTCAACAGTGAATACTCTGCTCCCACTACGTCAGTATCTGATGTCATGTTGTTCAAAGTCGAAAATACAAGTGTTCATGGAAAGCAATCCAAACTGTCGTCCACAGGTAATAGAATGCAGCGAGATATCAAAAACATTAAACCGTGTTTTTCCTGTGGAAAGTTACATCTACGAAGCACTTGCCGTTTTCGGGGTGCTAAGTGTCACAAATGTGGTAAAGTTGGACACATCAAGACGGTTTGCAGAAGTTCGAATACTTATGTTGCTCAACATTCTTATAATTCTCCCAATCTGTCTAGTAAAATGGAGTCAATGTGTCTTTCAACTTTTCAAAATACTCAATCTCATCCAATGAAAACCTCCACTACAAGTTCAGCAACTCAAGCATCAACTGTTTTCAAAAATGTGGTAGCCGAGTTACAATGCGAACTGTCGAAAACACGGAAAAAACTGAATGAGATGAGAGAGCAACTGATTAAAATGGAGGAATTACTGCATATGCATAGACTGCGTCTGTTGAATGCAGAGCATACAAGTACCCGTGAAAGTCCTGCAAAACTTTTCAAATCTCGAATTCTCAAAAAGCATCTGATGTCCACGACTTCTAATGTACATTATTACAAAGGGAAAGACTATAGACCTTCTGTTGGAATTATACTACAAAAAATGGGAAATCGAGTGGTGAAGATATTAGACATCAAAGATCACTCAGTTCATAACAGACACCTGGACAAAGTGACAATAAATGAAGTAGGTCGTTCCAATTATAGTTTTAATGATTCCGCTACTAATCCTGATTTTGTAGATAATTCAGAAATAAGTCCAGATAATACTGATGAAAATAATATCACAGAATCAGTTAGAAGGTCGCAGCTACTTGCAAGCAAACCGAGACATCGTTATAAATACGCAAGGAGATATTCGACGTGTGGCGGATGTGGTGATTGACAATTTCTATCTCTGTATTGTTTAAATACTTACTGTTGATTGTTAATATATTTCTTATATGAATTGCATATAATTCCGCTAAATACAAATTCCTGAATTCCGCCCTCTCTGTGTTTTGTTTGGATTCTTGTAATTCAGTCATCTCGAAATACTAATACTACGATTACAAATAATTACAACATGAGGAAAGTACAGGACCTTGGCGGACACCAGCTTCAGTGAGCACAACAGAGTACTGCATTCTGTTTGAGAAGTAGGAATGCAACCAGTTAGTGACCCAGGATTCAGTTTGTGTCATCGAGAGCTTATTTAGCAAGAGACTTCTAGGTACAGAGTCGAAAGCAGAAGTGGAGTCGAGAAACGTGCAACGAACGTATTTGGCACCTTTATCTAATGATGAGACGATACTGTTGTCTAAGGCGGCTGCAGCGTCTAAAGTGCTCCTACCCTGTCTATATGCAAATTGTTTGGGGTCTTCAAAACTTTTAAGAGAGGGTTCAAGTTTAAGAAGTACTAGTTTTTCCATAAGCTTTAGAAACGGGTAATTAATGGCAATGGGTCTGAACTTTACGTTCTTGCTACTTTCAGGTGTAGGTACAGCGACTATTTAAGATAAGAAGACCATTCTGCCTAAGGATAAATACCAATACAACTAAGGTGAATGCTCTACCTTTTGAAACTATCCTTTATCCATTCCTACGTGTCTTTCTCTCTACCTCAGTTGCTTACAGTTTTTCATCAAATCCTTAATCAACCTGAGTTGTCCTCAGACTTGTAAAAGTAAGCTATTTCGATTTGAAGTTAACTGAACATGACTTAGTGCGTGTGTATGTGTATAAATGAGAACCATACTGATTTAAGATAATATGAAAATTAATTCATAGACTTTTATTCACTGTCTGTCTTTCTTCCACTTTCTCTGTGGATACGATCGTCTTAAGTGACCTGGTTCCTTTATTAAAGTGGCGATTCCTATATTATGTCTACTCCGTCGGCATACTAGTTATATAAAACAAGACAAGAACGACATATTTTGCTTTTCTTTGTGGTCAACTGTATGGTTTCATAACTAAAAAATTGTTGATAAATTGTAGCTTGTGTTTAAGCATATCTCACTACTTCTGTTTATTACTTAGGTCTGATTTTGTGACTATATTTTTGGGAAACAGGTGAATAGTCAGTCAAAATGTGTTTGTTTTAGTTTGGGGTGTATTTTATGTAGTCAACACAAAGATATTGATTTCTTATTATTAGTCTGCATAGATCGATGCTTACAGGTAAGAATGCTTGTCAACCACCTGGAAGGTCCGCCTGCAATGTTCTCTAGATGATAGTTAGTCCGGAGAAGAAGGAAGGTTAGGTGTGAGGCTAGAGGAATCCCACTGCGTAAAATCGACATCTCGTCTACTGAAACTTCAAAATCTTGAATTCCTATGTTTCACCGCGAGTGTAAAGAATGAAGGAAAGTTCGAAAAGTAGACCTGAAGACTCAGATTCTTCGTTTTATTTCAACTCACTATATAAATATTCGCATATGATTCCTATTAACACTTGAAGTCACTCCTTATTCTATAAAATTCTGCCTAAGTGTGCATTCTAGCGTTTTCCATGAGTTCAAATTCAGAGTTTGAAAATCCCTTTACAATTTTTCAAGTTAATAAGCAATTTATGCAGTTTAAGGTGATTATTTCACAACAATTTTCTTTGAAGATCGAGATTATTCGGGTCACAATGTGTCCTCTGCTTGTCACGTTAAGTAGTAATTAAGGAACCAAGCAGATATTCATAACACTATGTATTATTGAGTGATTTAGGTGACTAGTTTTGTACCACTTGCACCAACATGTAGTACTTACTAGCCAGACTGAATTTCTCTAAACACTGGACTGCTGTTTCGTCCGTTTAATGCTGTTGTCATTAGCAGTGTACCACTGGATATGTGGATAGCTACTTGGGGGAACTGGCAAGATCGTAAATCAAGTTCACGATTTGCGAATTAGTTCATAATTTTGAAAACTGATTGGGTTGTTTTAACTGATACGGTCTGTCTCTCTGTTAATCTGGTTCCCAAACAGAACTCTGCACTGATGTGCGGCAGTTCAATTCGCCACACTCCCTCCTTGTAGCACACAAAGCAAGAGAAGAAAGTAGAAGAAATGCATAATAGAGACAGTAAACAGAGGTGTGAGACAAAGGAATAGTAATAACGAAGAACAATATAGTTTCATTGGAAATCATAAGTCACAAGGAGTAGATGCATCTGTGCCAGCCATTGAGAACGATGAGTTTGAGCCATATCTCCAATTGCCTTCAGCCTTCATTGGTGTTTATCGTCCCGAGAACCTCAACCAGGAAGTCTACATCTTCCTACATGACTGGCTTAAATTAACTGTTGTGGATATCATTGACTCATGAAGCCATGTTTTGGTTTGACTACCACTGGCTCTTTTCCAAACTGACCCTATGTCAGCTAACATTGCCTCTCGAGGAAGGCGATGACTAGGCATACGTAAAACATGTCCTAACCATCTCAATCGATGTAGCTTCACAGCCTCGTCGATTGATTTTCCCTCCTTACCTAAGACTCGACGCCTAATGTCAATATTGCTCACCTTATTATACCACTTCACACGGGAGATAGAGCGCAAGCACATATGATCAAAGACAGCTAATCTTTTCATGTCTTCCCCTCTCAAAGGCGAGGTTTCACAGCCATAAAGCAGGACTGATGAGCAGTAAACACACCCTTTGGTCGATATCCAGATATCGCGTCTACGCCAGAGACAGAGTAAACTGGCATTTGCGAAACGAGCCTTCCGTATCTGTGCTGAGACTTCGTCAGCGATCAACCTGCCGGGACTCTCTGGTGCAACTTCCCAAATAAGTGAAGTGGTCAACATGCTCCACCAACCAATTAACTCGCTATTTCTAAGCTAGGAGTCAGTGTAGTCCAGTCCTGTAGCATCATCTTATATTTGGTGGGAGCGAATCGCATGCCAAACATTCATAGATTGAAGCTTAAGGTGTTCAGAAGACTCTGAATTTTGTCAGCGTCTTCACCCAAGTGGGAGGACTATATCATCTTCATATTCGAAGTCAAGGAGATTATTCCCTGATGGTAACAAGTCAATCCCTGAGTAGCTGAAGCTAGTTAGGATTAATTCCATCAGTACAGCTGTGATGAAATTGAATAGAAGCGGTGATAGTGGTCATCCCTGACGGACACCACTAGTGTCACTAATTCAGATGACGACTCGCCCTCACCTGGCTGGCTGTATGAGTTGGAGTAGAGTTCCTTTATCAGTGCAATGCATTTTCTCGGCATTCCCTTTACAGCCAAGCATCTCCAGAGTACCTCTCGGCTGACAGAATCGAATTTCTCCTTTAGGCCAAGAAATATGACGATTGTTGGACTCTGGTAAGTATGCCTATGTTCGAGAATCTGTCGAAGGGTGAAGATCAATATGATCAGTACATCCTCTTCCTGGTCTAAAGTCTGTCTGGTTCTCTCGTGTTTGTTCCTCCCGTGGACCACTTAGTCTACGCATCACTATTGAGCCAAGGACTTTAGACACCATATTAGTCAAGCTAATCCCCCTGTGATTATCATAGGAAGACTTGTCTCCCTTCTTGTTAACCAGGATTATCAGTGACTTACACCAATCGTGTGGGACTACCTCTGGTTTCCAGACGCCGCCTAGTACCTTAGTTAATGCAGAGGGTGAACTGTCTCCACGGTACTTAAATACCTCTGCAGTCATTCCATAAGGTCCTACTGCTTTGCTTTGTTTCAGACCAGTGAAAGCCTTAGTAACCTCAGTTAGGGATGGAGGACCTGTGTTTATATCCCATTCAGGGCGGTGTTTGATGTTCAGTAAGTTGAGTGTGGCTGTAGGCCAACTGAACTGTTCCTTAGTGTGTTCTTTCCAGCGTTCCAATCATTTATCTGAGAGCTAATTGTGATGCCATTTTTCTCAGAGATTGTTTAACTTATCGTTTGCCTTTTACCACCTGTTTCCCTGATAAGTCTGGTTTTACCAATCGCCGATTCCTTTTCCATCTCTTTCGCTTTTGTCGCCCAGCACTGTTCACGGTCTTTGAGAAGACTTCTTGTTAGTTTTCGTTTGAGTAGCTCCTCATCATAATCGGAGGTCGCCGGAATCAATCTTCTTGCGTCAATCAGTTCGGATGAGGCTGTAGAGATGGCTTTGGCTCTTACTGACCTTTAGTTTTAGCTTATTAACAGCTTTTACAGTTGTGTCTACAGCTAACTGTATGTTGTGCCAGGCTACCTCAGGGGAAGTCCTGCTGTCGACCTCAGATACATGTTTCGCTATTTCCTCCTTAAATAGGAACACAGTGTCTCAGTCTAGTTGGGGAAGTAACCTTTACGCTGCCAGCAATTTCTTATGTCCGTTTAGTTGTATGCGTAAACGTGCTCGAACCAGGGTGTGATCAGAGTCTACGCACGTGTTACAGAAGGATCGGCTGTCTTCTACTGACCTTCATCGACGACACCCTGTCTCTATGTGGTCTATCTGAGTCCAGCGTCGATTTCGTGATGGAGGTTGCCAGTTTACACAATGTCTGTCCTTGTGCATAAAGTTAGTACTGACTAGGAACAGATGATTATCTGAAAGAGAACTGTAGACGACGATCACCGCTGTCGGTTCGTCGTCGGGGAACTCCATACTTCTCAATCTGGCACAACTTCTTTACTTGGGCATTGAAGTCACCTGCTAAAACAACTGTATCTGAACGTTTTGCTTTTTGCAGCAAATTAGACAGTTTCAGGTAGAAATCATCCCTTAGTTCATCCAAACTGCAGTCTTTTGGGGCGTAAACGGAGACTACGAACAGACTACGACGAGTAACGCCGTTCTTCCTTCTGCTAACGGACCTTACACATACGTCTATCTATTGAGATCCAACCAAGAATTGATTTTTCTACCCTAAAACTTAAAGCTATTCCTACACCTGCGATTCCTCGTGAACTAGCTGAGGGGTCTTCTGACACCCTCAAAGTGAATTTTCCAGATTCACCTTGTTGACCGGGTGAGGTCAAGTGAATGACCACACTCGGATCTTGTATGCGTGTCTCCGAAACACGACATACATTCATGGCTCGAGATGCCAGAGTCCTCGCTAGTGATGCTTGTTGTCCGGTTTGGCAGAGGGTCCTGAGGTTAAAAGCTCTAGATGAAGTTGGCGACGTGACTTTAAGAGGCTATCGAGGGTGTTTCTATGGCTCTCATCGTTGTTTGTGGCCACAGAGTGAAGTGAAGACAACTTACTAGCCTAAAGAATAGTACACACTATAGTAGGGGAGTAAGATGATGAAGGTGATATGGGTAAAGGAGAATGATGCTCGAGGAGGCTTCATGTGCTTTTGGAAGTGTGTAGGCGGTTGTTACCTTCCGGGTGCCACACCGTGGAAGTTGATTGATTATTCGGTTCCCTGGAACAGAAAGACGGTTAGTGTTGCGTGATCGCAGAGTCCAGGGGACAACTGTTTGAGGTTGGTCACACACGACCTGAATGAACTGGTTTCTTGGTTTGGTTCCGTATTAGTAAGCTTACCTCCGGTTACGGACCACCGTAGGGTAAGTCGCGATGTACAATTTTGGGGGTCGACCATTTCTAATCCCCTCTCTCCAGAGTGGAGAGACAGCACAGGTGGCTGAAATGCTGGTCATCTGAGGGAAAAACCTCACTGCTGTTACATCCCTGTTCCCCAGTGGCAGTACGGCTTCTCCCACATACCCCCGGAATAGTGTAAAAAAGTTCTTTCACTAAGCCGGTAACTGCTTTTACTCTAATCGGTATTCTGAGTTGAAGTGATCTGGGTGCACCCATGTTGAGGTCGAGACCGAAAACCCGAAATGGGTGTCCAGCGTTTACATCACTTTGATCTAGCTAGCGAGGACTACTGGTTGATGTCAGTAGCATGCAACTCCTCGTGTCCATCAATCGGTAGGTTTTAGTATTTCCTTTTAACTATTCATACAAAGTTTTAGTATTTATTTATTTGCTTTTTAAGAAACGTAACATAATATCACATAATTATGCATAAAAGTGTTTACATACTTCAGAAGTGAGACAACGTACTTACTTGGTTCTTTGAGTAGACGAATTTCAGAAACACGCCCAACTTCGCTAACTGATTCACACTTGTAATATCCATAGTCTTCAGAATTCACTTCTTTTAACCATAGCATTGTGAACATAGTAAGTTTGTAATTCGTTTTCTCCAAACTATAGTGGAAATTTTTATATTCCGTCTGTTTCAAGCTCGAGATGAAATCGTAAGTTGATGGAGTAATGAATGCTGGCTTTCCTGTGACAATCAGATAATTATGCACTTCCTTGAACATAAAATAAAAATTAGAATAATTGTTGAGTTTTTATTTTGCCTACTTACACATATATAAGTAGATCGAACATTTAAGATAAATTATACTTGGTAGTTTGATTCTGAATGTACAAATTAAATTCACGTTTTACAAGTTATACAGTTCGAAATGGAATATCATTGCAGTTTACTTTAGAAATAAAAAATATGTGATCTGCTTGAATTTATAAATGATTATCAAGAAGCCAACAGTAAGTACATAAAACCAATACACTTCTAATTTATTGAGATAATTAGTTTGATTGCATGGAGGATTTAATCATGAGCTGACATCAGTTAGAGAACCACTGGAAAACCTGGGAGTACTGGACAGCCGTTTCGTCCTAGTTTGGGACTCCTCAGCAGTACGCACCCACCGGGATTCGAACCCAGGACCTTCTGGTTACAAGGCGAGTTCGTAGACCATTCAGCCACTGGGACCCGATCCAATGGTCCTTGAATTCTAACTTCTGCCAATTCACGACATAGTGCGACCACTTCGGAATGTCTTCTTCGATGAGTTACTGCCTCATCTTCAACCTGCTGTACCCTACTGGTCACGGCTTCCCACTAGAACCCCAGGTTAACCGCCTGAATAGGGCCAGTCACTAGTGAGCATCAGATGAATTTTCAAGTATTGGTTTTTGTAGGGATTTTTGTTTGATTGCATGGAGGATTTAATCATGAGCTGACATCAGTTAGAGAACCACTGGAAAACCTGGGAGTACTGGACAGCCGTTTCGTCCTAGTTTGGGACTCCTCAGCAGTACGCACCCACCGGGATTCGAACCCAGGAACCCTACAAACCCTACAAAAACCAATACTTGAAGATATATGTATACCATTCACATCAACCAGTAGCACTTGCTAGCCAGATTGAAGTAATCTAAACACCAAGAGGACGTTTTGCTCCTTTTGAGGTCAAGCCCATCAAAACTGTGCCCAATTTGTATTAGCTGAGAGAGGCAAACCACCCGATTTCTGAATAGCTACTTGCGCAAACTGATGACATCTTGGATAAAATTCTCAGTTTGCAAATGAGTTCATAATTGAAAGAGTTCACTTCGATCCAACTACTCATATCAGTCAGCTGGTAGTATGTAGTATGGTGCAATTATGTTTTCTGTTTTGATTGCCATTTGGAGTACTAAGTAGATCATAAATTGTGATCTAAATAAATTCGGTTTCCAGGGGAAACTGTTGTGAAATTTCACATCGAACTGCATAGATTGGATTTTGTGGACAGTAAATTCAGTTGGGTATATTACTAGTTCGCCCAAGTAGCTACTCAGAACACGGATGCTTTTAACTGATTCGGCTGTCTAACCTGAGTTAAACGAAGTTCACTGTTAATGAGCGGAACTACTCTGCGTCTGGTTAGTAAATGAGAGGTTTATAACTATTCATATAAGTCTATCAGTAGCATAAGCTGGCATGAACCTGGGGTAATTCCATCCAGTTCCTGTGACGCGATGCATCTTAACATACCGTTTTTTAAAGGGGAATTTTTAAGTTTTCAAGTAGGTTAGCAGAATTTATGGCACAAAATGAAGGGATATGAATGCTGACCTTCTATTTCCTCCATTTAACGCTAAATACAATTCGCTACTCACCGATTGAAATGTGAGTTCGTAGTTAAGTAAAATATTGGTAGTACTGCCTGTAGCATTTAAAAATCTGAAACATTAAAAAGTGTTTGGAAAACTGTTTGATGAGTGCTGACATGAACAATGACTCCTGAAAATGGATCAATCTACGCTGAGACGAAATTTTTCTTGTCATCTCAACAATAACACCTCTAACTGTATATCAAATTCGCAATGTGTAAATTATGTAGTGATTTGCATTTTACATAATTCGAGGTGAAAGTTCACTACAGTTTCTTTTAGAAACTCGAACCGTTCAGATCACAATGCGTGATCCACTCTTCACTATAAATGGCAATCAAGAGAGCAACCTTTAACTTTATACTTCTAAAGGAATAAGTTATATTCCAATCTAATCGAGGGAATCGTCAGTACGTGTTTACCGTGTCTTTGTTAAGCCTGCACATTTAAGATAAGATAATAATTTTTAAGGATGAATATAGTAGAGTCGTATGGTTTGAATTCACCAGGTGCTCGACAGTTGAGCTAGTAAATGCCTTGAATTGCAGGACAGTTGCTAGCTCAATTCTCGAGGACCTAATGAGATCGGCTGACGCAACCCCACCAGAGTCTTCTTTGAAAATTATCTACAAGGTCAGACTGAATGTTACAGAGGGTATTCAGTTTCAGCAATCAAAAAAAGATGATGAACACTTTCTTACTTCAACTTTTATTGTTTTATTAAAATTTTCGACGGTATAAATTAGTCTCCATTTATTACTGTCAGTATCATTTATTTCATGATAGTTTGACCCCGTAAATTTCCACCACTTGATTGTATGTACAGTTGGTTTACCGAAAAATTGACAAAATAATGGACCATAAAGTTTTGAACTACTTGTATAGTGATTGCCTGTCTTTGATGAATCAGCAGAAATTGATATTATTTCATTGAAACTGATGAATGGTCTTGGTGGTGCTAAAGTAATAAAACCGAATAGATTTCACGTCATTAATAGTGTATTATTACGTAATTGGTTATACATTTCTAATTACAAGTTAATTCAACCTACAAGGCACACTGTAGCGGTAAAAGATAAGAGAATTGGTAAGGAATATGTTTTCAGAATTCGGTATAGCTATATACCGAAATTATGTGCACCTCGTCTTCAAATCACCATCAGCATAGATCTTCCGTGTTGTGCTACTTCTGGCCTTCATACTGTGTTCCTTTCACGTCTTCTATGTTTCTCCGAAACGCTGAATTACTTGATTTCTCTGACGTCAAATCTATTTCTGTGCTATTTGATATTTTTATACCGATGAACGTCCCTTTATATACTACTGATAAATCTCATCAGTAATACACGCCACAATATTTATTATCTCTTTGAGTTCTGAGTGGAACTTAGAGCTTTAACAGAACATATCTGTTTCATCCTATTTCCCGTAATTCTCTTTGGCTAGTTCCACGATTGTCCACAAGCTCTCATCTTCCCTTAACATGATCGCCTCCATGTCAATCTCGTACCCGTGCACAACTCATTGTTTGCCATTCCGGTTCCACTCAAGTGGCTGGCACTCAGTGTAACTAGACAGTCTCCTCAGCTCAGTGTACGTCTAATCCATCTGCATTTTGTTCGATATATATTTGTTGGACAATAAGTTCCTGGTTGGTTCATTCCCACAGTTCATTGTTATTTATCCATTCTGGACGGCTATCTCGTATTCAGTATGGAGAGAAGGTAGAAGCCTGCTGGAAATGCTTTTGGCTAGACGTCTGCCTAGTTTCACAGCCATATAAGAGAACTGACTAAAAGGCATACTTATAGTATTACGTAATGTCTTAAACAATGGGTGGTAAAGTCTTTCTAACAGTAACACTCATATTTGTGTCTGGAGAAACGAAGTTGCCTTATTAGTACTATCTCAACCGGGGTCATTCAAAAAATAACTTTAAAAAATGATCTAATCATTATCTTCAAGTGTGTTTAATATTCGGAAACAATATGTTGAGACTGAAATGATTTAATGATACCAATAGGGAAGGACGACAACTAAGTTGGGACTGTTGGTTGTTTACAGGGTGTAGATACAACCGGTTAATGATTCCCAGTTGCCTAGATATCAAGTGTCAGGTTTCTTTTGGGATTGGATCCTTTAAATTAACCATAGATAAACATTTGTTCAGTTTTTTAGTAGATGATTACTAGCAGTAGAATCCAGGATAGGGATTTCGTCCGATTTAAGAATCTTCAATCGGATATGCCTGTTCTGCCCAGGAGCCGACATGCCACCAGAGGCCAAATATTCCAGTCTATACAATTGACGGAAAAATAAAAATTGAGTTAAAAGTAAATTTATTTAGTTATTTTAATAACGGTATTGAGGTACTGAATAAAATGAATCAGAATTCTTCAAACCTGTTTTGGTTTCACTTCAAACTGTTATCTCCATAACTACTTCATTTAGCGTTTACAAAATTAGTGCAATAAATGTCAGCTGTAATAATACTGTAGCAGAATAACCAATCTAGGAACCTTTCCATGGACAATACATTTAAAATTTTCTTTTATTCCTTTACGTTCTCAGCGGAACATATGGCTTCGAGCTAGAGTCTTGAAATAGCATTGGTGGTTATTTTTAAGGAATAGGATTGCTAGGCTCATGCTCAACCTTCTGTCTTTACCAGTTTTGTTACTGGATTAGCGAGGTGTCGGAGTGCGTCGGCTGGGGATCGAACCCAGGAACACATACAGGGTTGGCAAGCAATCTACCACTGTGCCACCAACACATCCATTTACCTTACTGATACTTATTTGAATATTTCAACTAATTTTCTAAACAGTAACTTTTTCCACTGACGTGTATTTCATTGTTCTTACATTTGCATATCTTCTTTGGACCTAACCCTTACTAGTGTTGTCTTTGTTTTTGGTTGGTTCCTATTTTTACTGCTTTACTTTCCTGTTGTGTGGTGGGTATTGATAAAAAGGTTTTGTTTTAATGCAGTCCAGGTAGTCATGGAGTGACTATTCGATCATGGAGTGTCTACGGGAAATACGTTTTGTTCTGTTTGATTCTTGTGGATATAATTTCAATCCGACATTGTAGGAAGTATCCTTATTGATTCTCGGGTAATTTAAATTTGTATTTGGTCAATTCATTTTGTTCTACAGTACACATTTTGAACCTTAGAAACATTTGGACCGTTTTTGTTGACGGACAAGCGTATTTAAGGTAGGTTGTGCAATTTTTGATATAAGTTGTTATCATTGAGTATTACCCCACAGATTTCGTCAAGCTAAAATATCTCCTGGTATTGTTGAAATGTAATTTTTGACTGTGTGCTACTCCGTGGAGATTCGGCAAGCTATACAGTAGAACGAATTAGTTAGTTTCCTCAGTTCTAATCATAGCAAACATAATTAATGTTCACTTGAGAAACATCTTGGTCATTATAACCTCAAACATGGGTTGAATAATCTTTTTGTGTGGCATAAAAATACCTCTCGGAAGATATCTGTGTTGGGTGCTACTGAAAAGATACTCTAAATAGTCTACTGTTCACCGCATAAGGAAGAAAATTCAAATTCTCAAACACCAATATCAATTCATTTCTTCCATATAGCTGAAAGACCTGGAGACTCACGAAAGCCATTTCGACCAGGTTTCAAACTTTTATCCACAGTGAAGTTTACTCTACAATGAGGATCAGATGACTGGTTAGAAAAGGATTAGCGACAAGGGACCAACTAACCATAAACTTATTGTCCAACATATATGCAGAAGAAAACAGATGTGGATTAGAAACACGCTGAGAAGGCGAATGAGTGGCACCGCATGCCAAGGAGGTCCTGAAGTGTAAGCTGAGTGAAGAACGACGAGTTGGGCTGGGGTCGGGAGGTGACATGGAGGAGATCACGTGAAGGAAAAATAAAAGCTTATGAGAAATCGTGGAGCCAGTAAGACAGAATTGCATAGACAATGATGAAATATAGATGTGTTGCTGTAAAGTCGTATGTTCCACTGGGCGCCTACGGGAATGCCTTATGCAATAATACTGAATAGTGAATGGAAGATTTAAATGACGATGAAGAGAAATGAAAGATCCTTGTGTGAAACAGCATAGCAAACCTAAAAGAGAGCGAAATACGAAGAACATATGCAAATGACCATTTCATTGCAACATATATGTATTCTTACCATATCCGAATATCAATTTGCCAATAGACAATTCCACTACCAAATACTATTATGTTTTGATTGGACACTAGTAACTAGTGTGATGTTTCTAGTCCTTTCTTTGGTGCAGACTGAATTCTATCAGTCAGTCAGGTTTGCAATGTGGCCACCATTCTAGGCAGCTCGCCACCACGGTGCACGGCAATCGGCAGGAATTCAGTCTGTACCAAAGAAAGGACCAGACACGTCACATAAGTTACTAGTGTTCAATCACCGTACGCACTACATGTCAATGGTAACGTCTCACTGGGTGACGCGTGTTCGAATTTCAGAAGGGAAATGATTTCCTTCATGGTTGCAGATACGCCTTGCTGACTGACGAGGGCCAACTAGCACAAAACCTAAGTCAAGTAAGGCTTCCCAACGATCGCCTCCAACTATCTAATGCTACCTACCATGTTTTGCTGTTACATACCTATAGATAAAAAAAAATAAAACAAACACCCAACTTACTTTGTATGGTTAAATTTATTGAACCTTGTTCAATACCCATTGAATTAGATGTTTCACATAAATACTTGCCTTCCATTCGAAGAATTATAATAAATTCCAGCATTTGTTTCAGCACTTGATAATTCCAATTATTTGGTGTCAATTTTTCAGTAAATTCAATATTCAATCGCTTTAATACTTTATTTAAAGTATTTTTAGCATATAAAATGATATCACCTTCTTGAAATACTAACCATGTTTCTATTCTCCATAAACCAAATTTATTCTTCATGATATAATTACGTATTGATTGTTTTAATATACTATAATCATTATCAAATATATTATGATAATTAGTAAAGGTGTCTTGATTTCTATGAAACAGCCATTGTATATCAGGCGGTAAACTTGATATAAATGTACAGCTCATATTTCTCTTGTTAACTAGATGAACACCATATTGTAACAGATTTCCAATCTCATTGTAATGATCAGCGTTTCTGTGATTTTTTAGTAAGCTGGCAGTATGAAAGTGTAAAGTTGCCTGTCCAAATGGTTTACTTATCAACATTGGCTTACCTAGTACCGATAGATTAATTAAAGGAAGAAAAACGAATTAGATTTTTAATAAGTAGAAAAGAATTTTTGAATAGAACAGGAAAAAGGGATCAGCTAACTATCTATCTATCTGTCTGTCTGTCTATCTGACAAATGGTTGTTTCTGTTTCAAACCTTCTAATATCAACAAACTGGTGTTAAACGATCAAATTTCATTTGGTTATTAGATTCGGTGTATATTAGAAATGGGCTAATTTATAAAAAAAGAATTATGATTTCGGGAAAATTTATTCCAGTTTTCTGTCTCATTTATAAACCCCTTCTGTAATGGGTTTTAGTTAACTAATGTTTAGCTGTTGAGTGTTATTTAACAAACGCATTTACATGCAGATACAAATGAACCGCGTATATTGTGTGACGGTTAATGAACCATTAGTCGAAAGGTGAGAGCCTAAATCAGTGTGGCACAGCATCAATTAACTCTCTAAGCATTCTGTGTAGGTATTTTGTAGGTTATTATAATATTATTTTTCAAGTCTGATGACGTGCTGATTTCAGTTGGAGAACCAGTGAAAACCAGAAGGGAGTACTGGGCTGCTGCTTTGTCCTAGTCTGGAACTCATGGGCAGTATGCAGTCACTGAGTTTCGAACCTAGGACCTTCTGGTTACAAGGAAGGCTCGTAGACCATTCAGCCGCTGAAACTTTACTCATTGGCCCGTGAATTCTAGCTTCTACGATTTCGTGTTTTTAGCCAGTATCTGTCTTTACACTCTGACGGAATGAACCTCACTTGTCACGACTTCTCACTAGACCTCCAGGAAACTTCGTTCTGTAGCCAGTCACTGGGGAAAATAAGATTCATTTCCAGGACTAGTGGTCGCACTAAAATTACGAGCTGGCAGAAGTTGGAAACCACAGGCAACTGATTAGGGTCTCACTGGCTAAATGGTCTACAAGATCGCCTTGTAACTGGAAGGTCCTGGTTGCAAACTCCAGTGGGTGCGTATTGGCGATGAGTCCAAAGATAGGACAAAACACCTGTCAAGTACTCCTTGGTTTTCAGTGGTTCTCTAACTCATATCAGTCTGTGGTCAGACTTGAAAAATAAATCAAATCTCTACAAACTTACATTTGAATATTATATTTTTATTCCCTCAGGTTCCGATTGAAACATATAACTCCTAACTGACTGACTGGTTTCAGCATAGAACTTTGCACCGATGTGCAGCAATTCGAGTTGCCACACTTTATGTAGCACAAAACGCAAGAGAAGAAAGTAACATGGAATGCAAAATAGAGATAGTAAACATAGATATCAAGCAAAAAGAATAGTAATATCGAAGAACAATATAGTTTCATTTGAAATTATAAGTCACAAGGGGTGGATGCATCTGCGCCAGCGATTGAGAACGATGAGTTTCAGCCATATCACCGATTGTCTCCAGCCATTGTATTTTACTGTCTCCAGCACCCCAACCAGGAAGTTTACACCTTCCTAGGTGGCTTAGACTAACTGTACATACAACTCCAGCAGCACCTTTCCGTTTTATCCTGTTCTTTTCCATGGATAATCCCCATTCAGACATTAGTGAAAACAAAACACGTAGATCACCGAAGAGACTCTTTTTGGCGAATTCATTTCCCTAGCTGTACAATCGCAAATATACATATGTGTTATTTTGTATGTATGTGTACATTAAGTTTGTCAAACAAAATTACAATTGGTTATGGTTATTTTAACTAAACAGGTGAAGATTGGTAATACAAGTCAAGAAAATTAGGTGTTAATGAAATTAGGGTAGTACCAAAGGTGATGAGTTGTCACAATCAGTTGTTAAAAGAAGTTATGTAATAATAATATGAATAGTTTGATGAGTGAGTTTTACTCAGGATGTACATAGAAACAAAGTAGATAATAGGAAATTACGTGAGAGTTCTGAATGAATATAAGAATTATTAGCAATTAAAGAACAGGCAAAGAAACAAAATTAAGTCATCAAAAATAAATAAAAAAACTCAAATCAAATCAAAACAAAAAAGTTGTTACCATGACAGTAGAAGTGGTTGAGTAATCTTCTTTTGTATGCAGACCTCTGATTTTTCCATGTCAATGGCCAGAGCTTCAGCGATACGAAGGAGACGAAACCGTATTGCCTTTGATAGGTTATTCTTGACTGTGTAGATTACTTTGAAGCAGGAGGCGTTTGTTAAAATGGAATAATTAGTGTTAACCAGATATTCATTTATCAATCTCCTTATTGCACCACTATTACCTTTTTGCAACCATGCTGGATAGTGTTCTTGTTCCTGTTCAGTGAGGTCTTCTATAGCAGACTCCATGAATGCTCGAAGGCTTTCATCTCCTACTCTCACGACCACCTCCATGTCATCATCGGATGCCTGACTCTCCATTTCCCATTTAGGTTCCACTTGAAGGCCCAACACCGCGTGTCACTCACAGTTCTCCCCAGTGTCTGTCCTATCGA
This sequence comes from Trichobilharzia regenti, assembly GCA_944472135.2. Taxonomy (NCBI): domain Eukaryota; kingdom Metazoa; phylum Platyhelminthes; class Trematoda; order Strigeidida; family Schistosomatidae; genus Trichobilharzia; species Trichobilharzia regenti. The sequence goes on from OX235262.1 coordinate 157,622,919, forward strand.
TCTTTATTTCCACCGTTGTATTTATAGGATAATAGGTTCTCGGTTGATTCTCTATCAGAGTTTTTGCGTCTGTTTCATCAAATATTTCCAAAATTAATATTCTACGAGGATTGTCGAAAAATAGGTTATCTCTTAACTGCTCTTAAATCTAACTTGATGAGGTCTGAAGTTTTTGTGTATATTATGTCAATCAGTCAAGTAAAATCAGTTATTTATTCACTTTTCCTAATAACCTACGAGACATTATCTGAAGGACAGCAACACTATGTGGGAGGAGATTATCCAAAGACAATATTCATTTCTTCTAGTCCATTCTAATAGTTATAATAATAATAATGATAATAATAATAATAAAGTCTGATGGTGCCAAATGTCTGTCTACCACTGATTTGCTCTGCTGCATATTATGTTACTGAATGGTTGTAATAAAGCTTATCTGATCAACATGATTCCTCTAACAATATATTGACATGCTAAGAAGATGAGTTATTAGGGAAGGTATTTTGTAGACTGTGTATATATTTTAGAGGAATTAATAAAGAAGTATTGATTTTTTTGGACTTTGAACAATCTAAACATATCGTTTAGACACTTTTCAAGCAATTTCTACGGCTTAGAATGTTTTACGCAGAATGATTTATCTTCAAAACTGTCAATATTGTCCAAAAAATATTATGGGGTCAATTATAGCAACTTTGATAGAAATATAATTATACTTATCCGATAGAAAGATTATGCACCCGCCGGCGATGTAGGGAAGGTCATACATAGCTCAAGTTATCAGGGAGTCCAGATATCAGACGTGTCGAAATGTTGGTTAACAGGTTTGCAGGAACAACCGATGACGTCCAAGTTTATCAGGTTAGAGTGATAAAATACTTGTGAAGTAAGTTGCATGACTCATCTTGTTCCAAAGCCTGTTTGAATTTAGTTTGGCAAACAATTGGTGGATGGTGGCTAGCAGTGGAATCCAGGATGCGCATTTCGTCCTATTTGGGACTCGTTAGCTAGATGTACCTGCATTTTTCAGTGGGTGATGATGTTCCCACCGGGACTCGAACCCAGTGCCCATAGTTTCAAACGCCAAAGCGTTATCCACTAGACCACTTGGGCCACGAGAGCCACCTCTTGTGCAACGGGTCATATTAATTATTGAATTGAATTTTTGATTTTCCCGTCGATTGATTGAATCGAAGTGCTCGGTCTCAGGTTGGTGGATGGTGGCCACCAGTGGTATACTAATTAAATGCCCAGACATCGTCGATGCATCTGCACAAGAAGCCGACATGTCAACCTGAGACCGAGCACTTCGGTCCAATCAATCGACGGAAAAATCAAAAATTCAATTCAATTAGTTTGGCAAAACCTAAAGAATAACGACCACGGAGTGAGAACGCATCGATAGCCTTCGGGGCGAACCTTCGTTGGATTACAAAATCTGCTGTGTGTTATTCACCAGAGAGCCATTTATTTACGATAAAAAAAATAAAATAATCATATTGAAAGACATTAAAGACGATAATACACCTTGACGTAACTGAAAAATAGTTCTCAATTACAATGAAGGGTAAGAGTTTTCAGGTTTTATAACTATCAAAACAGTTTTATGTGTGTCAACAAGGAAGTACTCTACCCCCCCCCCATATATTTATTTACTAGAAAAATACAGACTAATTAAACAACCTAACTATAATCCTTACTTTAACTCTAAGCCTAGTACTTGCACTAACGTTAACTCCAATAATAATCCTGACCCAAACCCTAATACTAATCCTAATCCCAACATGCTGCCATCCCAGTGTCCAAAGAGTACTTAAAAACGACCTCAGGATGAAACTGCACTGGCGTTGTAATGACAGGAGGTTGTGTAATCCAACGAACTGAATGCGTTCAAGGCCATAGATGCTTTTGCACTGAGTAATTCCTATTCTTTATGGTGGCCATTAGCTTCACCAGTACATAGAGTCAGTGGGTTCCAAACTTACCAAAAATTATAATGTACGTCAATTCTATGCATAAGAACAAATATGGAGAGAAAATATATATATTATATATTCTTGAGAATTCAACTCAAGAGGTGAACTAATCGCTTTATTAAGTGGTTACGTTGTCCTAACATACACCTGATATGGTAACACAAAATGCGGGATAAAACGTGACGTCAATAAGTCATTCATCTTATTCCACATTTATCAGTCGAACACGACTTTGTTTGGAGAGGGCCATTTTAAGAGTAGATACGAGATTCCGGAAAAACTTCGTATTGAGTCGAGGAGACGAACAGAAGAAGAAGAATGTCTGCAAATGCGTACAAAGTGGGAGAAATGAGTCATATCTCATTAAAAACAATTCACCAAGAGCAAAATATGACACCTAACCCTAATAACCTTGCTATGATGATGAACAATAAATTGTACCCAGGGATGTCATCAATAAATAATAGAGTTTCACTATATGATTTCAATAAATAAATTTACTATTTGATGAATTACACTTTACTATGGTACCCGACCACCCTTCTTACAATCATTAGGTAAAAGTGTCGTGTAAGGCAGCAGATTGACCTCAAAGTCTCCCAGTCAGAAGTGAACACGGGAGTAAGACAAGACTGCATACTATCACCAATAATATTCTATATTGTAGTGAACTGGATCATATGAACTCCAGATGTGGGCAACGAGAAGATAGAAATACATTGAACCGATAAAAAGAATGCAAAATATCTGAATTTGTGGATGATTTACGTCTCATGTCACGAAAACTCATTGACTTAGAGGCAAAAACCAACAAACTGACAGAAGAAGCAGCAAAGACAGGACGTCAGGTGAACATAGAGAAAATGAAGGCGATGGAAGCAACCAACCAACAACAAAAACACACGCCAATCACTTTCACTGGGAGAAATTTGAAACAGGTCACTTCCTTTATTTATCTAGGCAGCATCTTTTCAACTACAAGCGACAGCACCTATGAGGTTGTCAAAACCACTCAGGATCGGAAAGGTAAGAGAGACTTTCGTCACTCTGAAATCAATGTGGAAATTTTCTCTACTCATTATACACAACAGAATTTGGATTTTCAACACAAATGTGAAGTCAGTGGGTGCTTTCATATAGGTGAGAAACTTAGCCACAGCGTCGTGAAAAGCATTTTCAACAGGCTACTGCAGACTATCATCAACAGCTGCATTCGTTTTATACTGAAAATCAAATTGCCAGAAAGAATTATTAACAAAAAACTCTGGAAATGAACCAACCAAGCCAGATTAATCATGCTGAGAAGACTGTTGGGTGGAACACAAATAGTAAATGACGAATTAGGCATCAATGCGAGGTTGATACGAGAAGATCGTGTGTGAAGAAGATGATCGTTTATGGGAAATCGTCGGATCAACTGAAGAGGACTGCAGAAAACATGACCAAATCGATATGTTTCCTTAAAGCTCTATGTTCCACTCGGAACCTAAAGCAAAGATAACAATAATAATGATTATCTATAAGTCAACCTGAAACCAATCTGACATCGCGCGTCGAGCCTTTGAGCGGAACCAGGCCGAAAGGGAACCGGCGAGTGGGACGTCAGTGCACTGGTGACATGTAGAAGATCGTGTGAAGAGGAGTTGAAAGAGTATGGACTACCATGGATTCAGGTGAAAAACACAGCAGAGGAAAGAAGTCAGATCTTGCCATTTTATAAGGCAATGGCTATATGAACTAGATTTTTGTTTGATTACTTTTCAAGTTCATTTGTTTTTAATATCCTGATTATTATTATTCTCTTTTGTTTTATTGAAGTACATGTCCCAGTGTTATTTTTTCAGTTTTCTCGTTTACTGGCTTGGGGACGTGAGATTCTATAAGGAAATTGTCACATGTTCATTATTTTTGCCGGTATTCATGTGACTACAACATCAACAAAATGCAAAAAGAGTCAGTAAGATTTTCTATAGATTCAAAATTGAAAATCGAAGGGATAGAACGCATCTTCTAGTAAGTCAGGCAGGCGAGTTAAAATTAATTCAAGTACGAATTTTGAAAATTAAACAGTGGTCCAGGGTTCGACCTCTGGCCGATGCATCCGTTAGTGCATCGGTGGCACAGCGGTTAGGACGCTCGCAGACCATGCACATGGTCCGGGGTTCGATCCCCGGCCACAAACGCGCTCCATTACCTCGCTAAGCCGGGAATAATGCTAGTAAAGAGGAAAGGCTTGGCATGAGGCTAGAAACCCCATCCTGTAAAAATAAACGTTGCTACAGAAACTTCAAGCCACTAGCTTGAAGCCTTATGTCCCACTGGGAACATGAAGGAAAAAAACAGTTAGGAAAGTAAAATCAAATTTATGCAGAAAAATTAAATTTTTTAAAAATAAGGAACTACTGGTGTCAGATAAAGCGGGAATAATCTTGTTGGCTTAGAACATGCAGACGATATAGTCCTTCTAGGCGAGGACACTGAAAAATTCAGAGTCTTCTGAACACCTTGAGCTGCAATCTACGAATGTTTGGCATGCGATTCACTCCCACCAAATGCAAGATGATGTTACAGGACTGGATTACATTGCCTTCTAGTTTAGAAATAGGAAGTGAAGTGGTAGAGCACGTTGACCGCTTCACATATTTGGGAAGCACCATCAGCCAGTGCCAACTGGTTGATCTCTGACGAAATCTCCACACGGATGCAGAGGGCAAGGTTCGCATATGTCAGTTCACGCCGTCTCCGGAGCAAATGTGATATAAGGCTATCAGCCAAAGGGCGTGTGTACTACTCATCAGTCCGCTCTGTCCTCTTTTATGGCTAGGTGTGAGACTTGGCCATTGAGAGAGGGAGGTATGAAGAGATTAGCTGTCTTTGATCATAGGTGCTTGCGTTCTATCTCCTGTGTGAAGTGGTATAATAAGGTGTGCAATATTGAGGTTAGGCATAGGTCGAGTGATATGTAAGGAGGGGAAATCAATCGACGAGGCTGTGAAATTACATCGACTGAGATGGTTAGGACATGTGTTGCTCGCCTTTCTCGACAATGGGTCGTGTTAGCTGATATAAGGTCAGGCTGGAAAAGAACTAGCGGCGGTCAAAGGAAAACATGGCAGCAGTCAGTAAAATCCACAACAGTTAGTCTAAGCCACGTAGGAAGGTGAAGACTTCCTGGCTGTTTGGGGTCCTCAGGACGGTAAAAACCAATGATTGGAAACAATTGGTGATATGGCTCAAACTCATCGTTCTCAATGGCTAGTGCAGATTCATCCACTCCCTGTGACTTATGATTTCCAATAAAACTATATTGTTCTTCGATATTACTATTCATTTTGCCTCACACCTCTGTTTACTGTCTCTATTATGCATTTCTTCTACTTCCTTCTCTTGCTTTGTGTGCTACAAGGAGGGAGTGTGGCAACTCGAACTTCTGGACATCGGTGAAAAGTTCTATGTCGGAAACAGACAGACAGACATACAGACAAATGAAGCGGATTTCTTTAATGCTGATTAATCTGATGCTAAACAGAATATCCGAATAAAATATCCTCTTCACCTTGTGTGAATCGCAATAAAGAGAACACTAGATTGAGGATGTCTAGCAAGACAATGAAAGCTTTGCAGCTAAACCATTCAGCTCAGAAAACACAACTACACCAAAATCATCCACCTAAGCTGCAAAAATTCTTTTTTATACATTGAATCAACGTGTTTGTTTGTATAACTAGCGCGTTTAGATTCATTAACATAAGTGGAATTACAAAATCTAAACACCATTATAATCTGGTTAATTTCCTAAGGATTTTCAAGCATTGGTTTGTAGGTATTTGATTGATCAGTTACAGGATTTCATAATGAGCTGATATGGGTTAGAGGACCAATGGAAGACCTAGGTGTACTGGACGGCTATTTCGTCAGCTTATTTTGGAACTCTCCATCAGCACGCACCTACAGGGGTTCAAGCTCAAGACGCAAACTAGGACGAAATACCTGTCCAGTACTCCCAGGTTTTGAAAAGATCTCCAATCGATGTTAGCTCATGATGAAATCCTGTAGCAAATCATGAGGATTTATTGATGACAGAAACAAACAGCTTCTCAAGTGGCATTTAATTTGGTATACTACGACCTATCAAGTTTTATCATTGAAAACGGACCCAGAGACAACAGGGGACTTGATGACGCCATTGCTGGAGTAGGTGTGGAAAGAGGGTAATGTACCCGAGAATTGGAAGAAAGGATACGTATTCAAACTACCAAAGAAAAGAGACTTGAGTCAATGCAAAAACTGGCACGGAATTATGCTCCTGTCCATCCCAAGCAAAATACTAAGCCGCATCATCCTGGAGAGAATCAAACACGCCAACCTGAATGAAAAACTTCGACCGGAACAAGCTGGATTCAGGAGAAACAAGTTATGTATTGATCAAATCGCCACTCTACGGATCATCGTTGAACAAATCTTGGAATGGCAGTCACCTCTCTACCTCACTCAACTTCATTGACTTTGAAAAGGCCTTCGGCAGCGCAGCGTCGATCGAGAGGTGATTTGGCAACTACTTCGCCACTACGGGGTCCCATCGACAATTATACATCTCATCCAACAGTTATACGACAATGCTGCATGCCAAGTAATCCACAACGGGAAACTTACAGAATCCTTCAAAGTGAGGACGGGAGTAAGACAAGCTGGCTGCCTACTGTCGTCAATGATTTTCCTGATTGCAGTAGATTGGATAATGCGACAGAAAACGAGCAATGAAGAAACAGGTATAAAATGGACCTACACAATAAAAACTTGGAGGATCTGGACTTCACCGATGATGAATGTCCGATTTCCTACAAACTGGAAGATATGCAAGTGAGAAGCAGCAAATTGGCAGAAGAAGCATCCAGAGACGAAAGAATTTCATGTGAACATGGAGAAAAAGGAGGTGATGAAGATACCTGGACAAAAGCAGCAGCAATAAAAAACAACATACAACAATCAGCATAAATGGGAGGAGCCTGAAAGAAACAACCTATTTTACCTACATGGGAAGCATCGTTTCAACCACAAGCGGAACTGACGAGAATCAGGAAAACAAGAGAAGCTTTCATTACTCTTAAGTCTGTGTGGATGTCAGCAGCACTCAGCATCAAAAATAACATCCGGATTTTCAACTCTAATGTGAAGTCAGGGCCACTATACGGATCAGAGACTTGCACTGCGCGTCATAAAGAGCATCTCAAACAAACTTCAGACCTTCATTAACAGTTGTCTTCGCTCAATACTCCAGATTAGATGGCCAGCCAGAAAAGATCAGCAATAGTGAAGGATCTCTGGCAATGAGCGAACCAACCAGAAACCGATTGTTCAACAAATAGGCAGGAAGAAATGGAGATTGATTGGGCATACTCTGAGAAGACCATCAAGTAACATCACAAGACAAGCCGTTGCTCGAGTGGAACCCGAAAGGGAAGCGGCGAGTTGGTCGTCAGTGCGAGGGTGACTTGGAGAAGGTCATGTGAATAGGAGATGAAAGCATGTGGGCAGACTTGGAACCAGGTGAAAAGTTTAGCAGAAAACAGAACAGAATGGAGACGCACGGTTGAAGCCGTATGTTCCTCTAGCAATCAAAGGATATAATAATAATATAAACAATCAAGTTTTATAAAGTCTTTAAACAGCCATTGATTTCCTATGCACGACTGGCTCATCCATTTACCTGAGGAATGACACTGTTCTCAATGTAGTGTTCACTATAGAAGTGATCTACACTGGAATGATTAGCAAAGTGAGAATATAAAGAACACTTATGTCAGCAGTTGTATATCAACGCAAAGTACCAACAAGTAAACTCTTAGATATGAATAATGATTTTCTATACGCAGCCGTTCTAAAACTAAGAGTGAAGAGACATTATAAACAGTGTGTATAGTCAGTTCCTTTCAAAAACATCAAGTTATGAATAAAATACTGTAGGAGTGACTTATTCCTCGACATTAGCACAACAATATCACTGCCTAGTTCTCTTCCTTAGCATTCAACAAAATGAGTTATTATAAAGTCAATTTAAAAAAAACTCAAAAAATGGATTGCATACTTTTAATTAGTACACTGACAGAGGCTGGTTGACTAGATCCAAGATGATTTTGTACAAAACAACTGTATATTCCAGAATCTAGTAGACTGAGACCGTATAACTGAATGGTAAGTGTCTTTGAAACTTCATCATAATCAGATTCTGAATATTCTGATATAATCTCTCTCTTTTCATCGAATCCAAATGATCGAATCCAGTGGAACGTTGGACTTGGTAATCCAGGAGCTTTAGTAAAGAAAGAGAGAATTAATAAAAACAGTTTTGAGATTTTCCACACTGTAAAATACATTTAAATACACTATAGAGAATTTCTTTTGAATTTCACTGAAGAATCAAAGGAGAAGAGTTATTTCAGGTACTTTCCTGCGTTTAACTTCAAATATAAATTTTCATTGTAGCCGTCTAAAAAACCACTAAGGTTGTATACGGCAGCAACTTATATCAGTTAACTGAGTCTCAGTAGCTAGTCTTCCAAATTCCCAAATGTTGGTTGACAGGAATTGCAGTGATTTTAATTTCGATCGTGAATTCGTCTCAGTTAGATAACCACTGCAAGCGAGGGGGTATTGGACAGCTGATTTGTCCTTGTGTGAGACTCTTCGGTAACACGTACCTAGGACCATCTCCCAAGGAATCACATCCAGGGCCTTCAAGTTAAAAGATGAATTCGCACACCATTCAGTCATTTGGATGGAGTCCAATGGCCCATAATTTATAACTCCTTCCAGTTCTGGAGATAGCGCGACTCCCAGCTAGACCCAATTGATGAATCCCGAATACGACGACTTCTCAGAAGAACTTCAGACAACCCTATTCTGTATTGATTCTTTAATAAGTAACAGAATCCTTTTCAAGTGTTGTTTTTCAAGGATTTGACTGATTTCAAATTTGTTACAAGCTGAATTATTATTTATTATTATTATTGTTCCTTTGGGCTCCTAGTGGAACATAGGGCTTCAACTGCACGTCTCCCTCCACTTGCTTGTCTTCCTTCTGCTGTACTTTTCACTCTTCACACGGTCTCCTCCGTGTCACCCACCCTTGCACTGACTTCCCACTCACCGCTTCCCTTTCGGCCTGATTCCACTCAAGCAATGGCCTGACGCGCGCACGATGTCACCCAGCGGCCTCTTCAGCGAGCGAGTGTCCAATCCATCTCCCTCCACCTTCTCTTGCGTATTTGTTGGTTGGTGATTGGTTCTTGTTTTGTCTGTTTGTTCGCAGCCATAGTTTCTTGTTGGTGATTCTTGTGATCCGTCCCGGCCATCTGATCTGATCTTCAGTATAGAGCGAGGACAGTTGTTGATTGAACTGTTGCAAATTGAATAGGAGTCATGAATGCGTACTGATGAACAGTCTAGAATAAGGAGGAAACACCTGTCCAGTAGCTCCGGATTTATAATGGTTCTCTAATTGAAGACAATTCGTGAATAAAATTAAGCTTTAGATGATTATAGACGTCAGATTTAACAATTTAGTCAGTGCATTGATTGGCAGTTCTTCACAGTAATTTTCTATACCTTCGCCAGGGAATGACTAGGTCAGCACGCCCCATTCAGATATGATGTAGAAGATTTGTATCTCAGGTAGATGATTTAGAAAAACGCCTCATTCTCATTTGGGTAAATACGAATCCCCGTTGCGCCTTCATCATCTCTTTTATTTTTCTCATATCATTTTCATTCAAATTCTATTTATTTATTTTTTTTCGCTTCCCAGTATGTTACAATGCTGACAAGGACTGGGCTGGAATGATTTTGTCATATGACCTAGATAGTTATCAGTACTAATTATGATCGGTCATTTCAATAACACATCTATTCGGTATTCTTTCTTTCTACACGATTTAGCGAATTAGCTAGTTAGAAGTTTTGATGTTCAGTTATACTGCAATAATTAGTATATCTACATTTCTTAATAATGAAGTTATCCTCTGATTGATGACGATGAGTGAATATGTTTTTCTTAACGGTTTAAAATTTTCAAAAACCGATTGGTAATACATACATGAAATGTTTAACTGACAACGTAAACTGATGTAATCTTCGCCTTTATTATTGGTCGAATGTATCATAGTTAGTGTCGGCTGTCCAGGAGGATCTAGAATCAAAAGACAAATGAAAATCTATAGTTAGTATTCAGTATACATACTATACCAATAGGGTTAATAAAATATTAATATAGAAAACAAAAACATAAGGCTTCAACAACACATCTCCACTTTCTTCTATTCTCCTCTTCAGGTGGTCAGCTATATGACTACCCATAATCTCTCATCCTCTCTTCTTACTCACATGATCTCCTACATGTCACCCTCGAATTGACGACCCACTCTTCGTTTCCATTTGGGATTCCAATCGAGCTATGATTTGGTGCGCGATGTTATTCAACGGCCCCATACATTTCTATTTTCTCCTAAATATTTGTTGAGTAGTCGTCGGCACTTCGTTGGTTTGTTCTCAGCCAGACAGAGTTGATGAAGGCGTATCTTGCTTTTCTGATTCTGATTTTGACACTTTTATCCGTTCCATATGCCTGTAGTTGAAACAATATTTTCTAGATAAGTGAAGGAGGAAGCCTCTGTTAAATCTCTCCCGTTGATGATGATTTGTGCTGTTGTTGTTGGCTAGTTGTCTTTATCACCTCCTTCTTCTCTATGTTCACCTGGAGTCCTGCCTTCGCTGCCAGCCACGTCTTTCTATCAGTTTGTTGGTTTTCACCTGCAAGTCTTCGAGTTTGTGTGACATTAAACGTAAATCACATATATCGTCTGCGAAATCTAGACATTCTAGAGTCTTCTTGCTGGTCCAAAGTATTCCCGTCTCCTCACTACCTCTCACTGTCTGATTCACAATCCAGTCCACTACAATTAAGAATACCATCGGTGATAATAGGCAGCTTTGTCTTACTCCTGTCTTCACTATGAATGCCTCTCTGAGTTTTCTGTTGTGGATCACCTGACATATGTCATTGTCATTTAGCTACCGAATGAGGTTGATAAAGATTTTCCACTACATGCAGTTTCCAAATTACTTCGTGGTCTGTGTGAATTGAAAGTACACTTCTCTCGATGTATTTATTCGGCCGTAGGTCCTTAGTTGCTTCTTTCACAGAGGTCCCTGTTGCCTATCTTAAATAGCTGGTCATAGTGATCTTGAATATGGAGCCATAGAATGTATCTGTTGATGAAAGTTCGCACTAACCAATTGGAAATGCCTTTCGAGACGCGCTAGCCAAGTTTCTGAGCCACATAAGAGAACTGAATGACTTAAAACTGGTATTGAAAATCCAAATTTTGTTCTTCATATTGAGTACAGAAGATTTCCAAACTGATTTCAGAGTGATGATGAAGGTCTGTCTTGCTCTTCCTAGTCTGGTTTTCATATCTTTATTCGTTCAACTTGCAGTTAAGGAATTGACCTTGTGTTCAGAAGAAATTTCTACAGCCATTTTCCTTATCTTGACCATCGTTACATGAATGTATAAACCAAACTGCTTCGCCCCCATCCCCTAAGCCTTTACAAATTATTTTATACTGCAAATTTTGTCTTCCATTCTTTATGAAAATTTACCAAGGGAACCAAATGTATGAAAAATTGACGACATTTTGAAAGCTATTAGAAAATCATTCTGCTCTATTACAAGCTTGGGAAGTGATTGAAGGTGAGCATTCAGTTTACAGATAAAACACTATTAATATATGGTACAAAAATGATGCAAAATTGTTATTTTAATTATTTTATTCACACTGATCTCGGTTTTATGAAAATTCCACTGAGAACTATGAAGCTTAATAGATTATCACGGCGTTTTTTTAGAGAAGTATATTATCAGTAGTGTGCGTCGGTGGCACAAAGGTAGAATGCTTGCCAACCCCACATGTGGTCCGAGGGTCGGTCCCCGGCCGACGCTCTCCTTTATCTTGCTAAGCCAGTAATAAGACTGGTAGAGAGAAAAGGTGGGGCATGAGGCTAGCAACTCCATCCCGTAAAACAAATGAACACCATTGCTACCGCAACTTTAGGATTTCAGCTTGCAGCCCTATGTTTCACTGGGATATGATATGATTATGAGCAGTAAATTGTGCTCAAAACGTCATCAGTAAATATTACAGTATAACACTGTGAGACTTTATCAAAATAATTTTTACATACATTTAAAATTTCACAGGTGTAACTTACAATTTATCGTTAGATTAACTGGTGCATATAACGTTGATCTGTTTTGCCAAATAGACCATATTTCTTTAAGTGTTAATAATTTCTGAGATAACATCAAATCGTTTGGTGTATAAATTCCAGTCTCTGCATGACAATAATATTCTCCTGTATGAAATGCACGTGTATGCGGAATTTTTAATCTAGAACCATCTAATCGATTGGAATGAGATGAATATAAAGTTAGCTTCTCCGAGTGTCTTCCTTGATGGATTGGTTTATTGAAAGTCCAGTAGATTGAAGTAACGCCTGGATTTGCATCAACACGGCAGGCTATCTCTAGAGCTTCACCTTCATTAACAGTAACTTTTGGTTGGACATGAACTGTTGGAGGGACTGTGTGGGGAAGATGAAATTTTATAGTTTCATAAGAAATTTTTATGGACAAAAGAAGAAATAAAAGTGACTGATAATTAAAAACGGAGTGCACTTGTAAAAACAATTGATATAGAATCAAAAACTGCAATATGGTAGTCTTCAGCAAGTTGTCCAAGTATTTAGACAGTTACCTTCACTCAACGTAGAGGAAATAATCAGCTACTAGAGGTTGTAAACTTTTATGTGTCATTTCGTGGAGATCATATTTGCGTCGGTTAACAGTGGTAAGATGATCAACAACCATGTACGCGGTATGGGTTCGATTACCAGACGACAAATTCCCTAACCCCACCTAATTTAACAGCTGGTAGGAAGCCTGGAAAAGAAGGAAGGCTGGGCACAAGACTAGCAACACCACTGCTTCTGAAACTTCAGAACTTGAAGCTGTATATCTCACTTGGAACTCCCAGGAAAGTAGGGGAAATGGGATAGCCTGATTGGTGATTGAAATGAATGCTTAAGGTGTGAAAATAAAGTGAATACTAAATATTTCACACTTTCATGTGATTCTTCTGTCTAGTGGTGGGTTTTATCACTAACTGGTACAGCCTGCAATGGCAAGAAATGAGTTAGAAACTACTTCGCTTTGTTTTGTAACTCCTCAGCAGTGCTCACACCGGAAGTCTGTAAAGATCGAGATGAGATTTCCATATCGAGTGGTGAACACGTTCATTAATCAGCTGCTGAATTGGGATAGAATGGTAAATGAACCGCAATTTCATTTACTAACATTCAGTGTTATTGGTGAGTTTCTGTCCTTATACCTAACTTGGTGGACTCTAACGATTATGATCTCATAGCAGAGCTTCAGGATATCCATTCTGAACTTGTTCCTTAGAAACCTTCGTGACTACATTTTCCTATCTTACTCAGAATGACAATTCGTGATACTTCATCGTTTTATTTGAATGTATTGAAGAACAATAGACAAAAGATCTTTATATGGTAGTATTTCAAAGGTAGTCAGCTATGAAACCTGGTTTTTAAGATAAATTTATATTTTTATGCATCAGGAAGTATTTCTCAGCGCTGACAGGTTACTTATCAGGTATGCTGTAAATGACAGATAATAACATTATTGTGGTGATTGACAATTTCTACCTCTGTATTGTTTAAAATACTTACTGTTGACTGTTGATATGTTTCATATATGAATTGCATTATAATTCCGCTAAATACAAATTCCTGATTGCTGCCCTCTCTGAGTTTTGGTTGGATTCGTGTAATTCCGTCATCTCGAAATACTAATACTTCAATTACAATAAATTACTACAAATTGGCGTCGCGATGGAACTAAATAACCTGGGAAAACTTCCTGTAAATGCTACTCCGCGGGAGATTGCTGATTATTTGGAATGCTTCGATGCGTGGTGCATTTCCAAGAATGTTCGGGATGACAAAATACCTGCTCATTTCATCACTGCTATTGGGCTTGATGCATATAGCCTAGTGAAGAATCTGGCGTTTCCAGATAAACCCATTTCTCTGCCATATGCTAAGCTCCGTGAACTTCTTATAGATCACTTCCATATAACTACTTTTGAGACCAGAGAGAGGGCTCAGTTCAATAAACTGGTTCGTGCTCCCAACCAGAAGATTAGAGACTTTATTCTTCAACTCCAAATACAAGCTTCAAAGTGTAACTTTGGAGATCAGCTGCATACTCAACTACGTGATCGTCTAATTGCTGGAATCAATATTCCTAAGTTAGAGAAAGAGTTAATTCAGATTCCTTCTTGTACTTTTCAAACTGCTAAAGATGTATGTATTACATATGAAGATGTCAATAATGAATACTCTGCTCCCACTACGTCAGTGTCTGATGTTATGCTTTCTAAAGTCGAAAATACAAGTGGTCATGGAAAGCAATCCAAACTGCCGTCCACAGGTAATAGAATGCAGCGAGAGATCAAAAACATTAAACCGTGTTTATCCTGTGGAAAGTTACATCTACGAAGCACTTGCCGTTTTCGGGGTGCTAAGTGTCACAAATGTGGTAAAGTTGGACACATCAAGACGGTTTGCAGAAGTTCGAATACTTATGTTGCTCAACATTCTTATAATTCTCCCAAGCTGTCTAGTAAAATGGAGTCAATGTGTCTTTCAACCTTTCAAAATACTCAAGCTAATTCGATGAAAACCTCCACTACAAGTTCGGCAACTCAAGTGTCAACTGTTTTCAAAAATGAGGTAGCTGAGTTACAATGTGAACTGTCGAAAACACGAAAAGACCTGAATGAGATGAGAGAGCAACTGATTAAAATTGAGGAATTACTGCATATGCATAGACTACGTCTGTCGAATGCAGAGCATACAAGTACCCGTGAAAGTCCTGCAAAACTATTCAAATCTCGAATTCTCAAAAAGCATCTGATGTCCACGACTTCTAATGTACATTATTACAAAGATAATAACTATAGACCTTCTGTTGGAATTATACTACAAAAAATGGGAAATCGAGTGGTGAAGATATTAGACATCAAAGATCACTCAGTTCATAACGGACACCTGGACAAAGTGACAATAAATGAAGTAGGTCGTTCCAATTATAATTTTATTGATTCCGCTAATAATCCTGATTTTGTAGATAATTCAGAAATAAGTCCAGATAATACTGATGAAAATAATATCACAGAATCAGTTAGGTCGAAGCTACTTGCAAGCAAACCGAGACATCGTTATAAATACGCAAGGAGATATTCGAGGTGTGGCGGATGTGGTGATTGACAATTTCTATCTCTGTATTGTTTAAAATACTTACTGTTGACTGTTGATATGTTTCATATATGAATTGCATTATAATTCCGCTAAATACAAATTCCTGATTGCTGCCCTCTCTGAGTTTTGGTTGGATTCGTGTAATTCCGTCATCTCGAAATACTAATATTTCAAGTACAATAAATTACTACAATTATATAACTAGCTGTTGTATTAAATTTATTACGAGTCTAAAGTACACGATGAACGTATTAGGTTTAAGTGGTGTTTAAGATGTTTAAAGCCTACCATTCCCTCTATGTCTGCATTTATATAGTGAAATAAACCTTTCAGATGAATCCCTTTAAGAAAACTCACATTTATAAGTGATGTTCATGAAATGACGTAGGATGTGTGTGTCCGCAGGATATGAATGGTTTGACAGATGTGATACTATGAAGAATGACTTCAGTGACAACTCTGCTATCATCTAAAATATACTTCATAAAAAGGGTGGCGAATACTGTTCACTTAAAATTATTTATTATTATAACTCATTCTGTATAGTTAACCAGTTAGTTATTTGGTCTTGTCATTCTCTTGATTAGTTTCTTTTCTTTTAAAAATCCACCTTCTAAATAGTATCTCCAGGTATCAAGACAAAATCTCAGAGTTCGCTCTCTAGTCTTTGTAAGATTTGACTTGATTCTAAATTTTAGCATATCTGTTTTTTTCTGGTTAACTTATCTTGTGAGAAAAAGCTTGTTTTCATCTACAAGAATGTTAAGTACAACTTAGAAGAAGGCGCAAAATAATAACCTAACATCGGTATACTGGAAACAAGAGAGAGTTTTCTTAACCTCTATTAAGTATTTATGTTTCTTGATGGAATCACTTAAGTTGACAAGATATCTGTGACTTTCGGTGTATGTTGAATTCAAGTTTTAGATTTGGTCAAAATCTTCAGTGTATGACAGTTACTTAGGAATGATAAAATCACAGATTAATACCAGCATTGTTCAATACGCAGTTTGAATATCAGTGCTTGACATGTGAAACTACATAGTTTAAAATACCTTGCTGAAACAGAATATTGTTGTTTGGAAAATGAATATACATTTTATTGTTTTTTTCCTTTAAAGCCAATATACTACTTATTAAATAGTAAACAAAATCATACTACTATTTAACCTAAATACTATATATTTACAGAGTGTTTCCTGGACTGTATGACTCGATACTTCAGTCTATTCCGTTTCATTGTTGAAAAGCTAAAGGTATTTAAGAATAATAATTTTGATAGGATTATTCAAGTTCATGTGTATTCATGTGTGGATTATTGAACTAACCGTTCAGTCTATTTCCTGTAGCGGTCATATGACAATATTCAGTTGAAAGTGACTAACAGTGGAATCCAATTGTAGTCAACAGGAAATACAAATTCACTTCAACAAGTTATGTTATATAATTTAAATGATTTTTGTAAGTGAATGTCACGAGCTGTGAGATTACTGTAAACTGTTAATTCAAAAGATTGTACATATATCCTTATAATTCTGAAGACCTAATTGGTCTTTTAAATTTAGGTGGTTTGAAGGCAAATATACTTTTAAAGTAAATACATCTATCAGTTATGAGGCTATTATGACTAACGTTTTCATCCTAAACTTTGAACACCCTCCTGTAGTTTACTGTAACTTATATATGCACGTATTCAGAAACCTGACATGTGACTTTCGTTGTGTCGCTGAATTCGATCAAAACTTGCCTTCCTTCTCTAAAGATGAGATGCCTGGACGGCCAGAATGGATAGGCAAAAAAAGACTCTCACAGTTCAGTTAGCTAACAACCTATAACTGACCCAACAAAAATGCAGAAGTAAATGCAAATGGATTGTGCGTGCTTTGAGGGGATACTCAAGCGATATCATATTTCAGGCAGGTTCTGCAGTGGAACCTGAATATAAAGTGACAGTTCGGGTTTGGATCCAAAGGTGAAGTGTTAACCATTTGAGGAGGAAATGATATCTTGTGGGCAGTCGGGCTGTACTATAACTGAACTGATCTGAATAGACCGGTTGCTACTTCGATATGTCTGTGCCTGCTAATTACTTTAACGGTAATGAACTTGACTGGTACGCTAATACGTCTATTTGTCCGTTATACCATCAGATTCACTGAGCCACACAAATATTAAAAGCCAAAGGCTGGCTTGTGACTGTAGATACTGTGTTGTACTTATATTAAGAAACAAGATATATTTATACATTTCTTTACTATAATAAAGTCCGCTCACAACCGTGAAAATGGATTGTTCTTATTGACTGGAAATGGTTATTCTCATTGGTTGGGGATCCGAAAAAGACCAACGTTAGACAAAAGGTGATGTATTGATCACACACTAAATCACAATATGCATAAAGAAATGATACATTCACATACTGACTCGATCACAAGATAAATCACGTGATTCGTCAGAAAGGATAATATACTACTTCGCTCTATGTCCTATTAACTGCTGACTAAAAACGATGAGAGTGTGCGATGCAAATGTACTGCTAAAGCTCTGTGTCTCATGGGGAACGCAAGGACAGATACTACTAATGCTGCTACTGAGGTAAGAGCTGGCTGTTAGTAAAAGTTGGTAGACAGTAATTTACGCCAATGTTTATGTCCCCAATATTGGTCGTGAGAAAAATGCGAACAAAGGCTATGCGCAGGCGGATACAGTTAGCATATAGATGATCTGACATTCAAGAAACAGCCACAAAGAGATGGAAGATTAACTTTCCGTGAGAAACAACCAAACAGAGGTCTGTGTTTTTCTGCCACCAATCAACTATAATAATGTACATGAAAATATATATGTGTTGATTTCCAAAATAAATGATATGTTGCCTGGCCCTTGTCTTCTGTTGTTACAATACTACTACCAATAATAATATATGCATATGTTCTGTTGTGTTATTTGTGTTTTTACTGACCGAAACTACAAAAGTCAGGTTTATCAGAATTACGGTTAATAAGTTAATCGTATAAATTTTGTCAATATCCTTTTTAATCCAGTTAGCTTCTAAAATGAAGAAGATACAATATGCATTGCAACTGCTTACATAATACATCAATCGAAAGCTTTTGAATAGTTTCACCAATTTCATTTGAAGCTACACAGGCATAGTGTTTTGGTCCACTTCTGCTGACACGGTAAACAGCAAGAAATGAATTATCTGAAATGAGAGAAAAACGATTTTCAACTGAGATAATATTGTCTTATCGTGTGAAAAGTAATTGAAAAGAAAGTAACTCCAAAATTATTAAATCTCAATTATTTTCACTAACTTGTTGATATAAGCTAAAATCCTCTCTGTATTAGTGCTACTTTATTTATTGATGCTGTTGAATTCAAATCTTCACCAGTTGAAAACGACAATATTCACAGGGTACTATAAATTTCAACACTGAAATATTTCGATCCACAGTTATCTTCCGTTGTTAGCACGATTATACAGATAAACATAAATAGCTATTTACATATTATGATTGAAGTGGACACTATAGCTGTAAACTTGAGTAAAAACTTTCAAACGGTCTCGTGGGAGAAATGATTTAGTCATACATTTGAAAATACCCCCTTTAGAGTGTGGTAAGGTGTATTTTTTTATCAGCACAATATTCTCTCTCAGGCTAGACAAGTTTTACAAAATTTGACGTAGTGTATACTGATGGAATTCTATTGCTTTGGCTTTTGAGTTCACATATCTCATAATTTCCAAGTGTTAGTTTAAAAGAATTTGACTGCCTTCAAGTATCTTTTGTGGATTGACATCAATTTTGATGTGGTTGTGTTCTCTGAGCTGAATAGTTAATCTGCGAAGCTTTCATCGCCCTACTAGGTGACGTCTTCAGCGCGTACTTCAATTTGAAGTGAGCTCTCAGATTTCTCCACGAAGTTAATAATCATCTCTCCTGGTGACCTTGGACGTGATTGGTTGTTTCTGTGTGTTTTCACACCTTCTAGGTTACTTGTATTGAAACTGATTGTTTCTTTGACTTGAACTTTGACCCTTTGTGTGTGTGTGTGTGTGTGAAGTTTCTTTCTTATTGGTTGATAAATTTTGTCTATCTCGATGTGTCTATTGATTGATGATTCACTGGAATACCAGGCAGGCATCGAAAAATTCTCTAGCATTCTTGTTGTTGTTTCCTCTGTCAAATATTCGAACGTTGGTTGTCCCAGTCGAATTGATGTTCGTGGTTGTCTATATGTAGTGATATAAGGCAGTGGATATCATGTCTTTTGACGGCTAGCTTATGTTCGTGGATACGGAGACGAAGGGGATGTCCACTTTGGCCAACTTAGTGTTTTTCGTAGTTGTTACAATTTATTTTGTAGATGATATTGGTTTCATCTTCTTTCGCTGTTGTGTCTTTTGTTTGACATAGAATTGAGTGAAGCGACTTTATTGGTTTGTGTATGACGTCAATTCCTGAAGGTTTGAAGAGTATTGTAGCGATTTCTGAGATTTCCTTTATACATGGTAAGGCGACTTTCTTTGTGCTTTCCTTGGGGGCTTATGATTTGATAGATGGGTTTAGGAGTATTTGTCTTTTAATGGAATTCCGTGGATATCCATGATATGGGATAACGTTCAAATATTAGACAGAGGAAACAACAACAAGAATGCTAGAGAATTTTTCGATGCCTGCCTGGTATTCCAGGGAATCATCAATCAATAGACACATAGAGATAGACAAAATTTATCAACAGACAAGAAATAAACTTCACACACACACACAAAGGGTCAAAGTTCAAGTCAAAGAAACAATCAGTTTCAATACAAGTAACCTAGAAGGTGTGAAAACACACAGAAACAACCAATCACGTCCAAGGTCACCAGGAGAGATGATTATTAACTTCGTGGAGAAATCTGAGAGCTCACTTCAAATTGAAGTACGCGCTGAAGATGTCAACTAGTAGGGCGATGAAAGCTTCGCAGATTAACTATTCAGCTCAGAGAACACAATTACATCAAAATCATCCACCTGAGCTACAAATCTTGTCTATCACTGACATTAATCAATGGCTCATGAGCCGTTGAGCTCCATCCCAGCGGCTGACTAGTAGGCGAGTTCGTTCGTGACCTAAAGTTCCTGGGTCTGGACCTTAGTGACTCTGATAGTAGTTTAACTTCAACCAAGTATTTCCATTTTGTTTGAACTTGAACCTCCTGTGTATATGCTATATAAGCGTGGTTTATAAGCACTATTTATTACTTTTGGCGTCTTCTGTTAACTCATATCATGTCATCTTTGCAAGTATGCTAAAACTGCTCTGCGCATGAGCTTAATTAAATATTTAGGCTTTTAACAATTAAGCCAGCGAGATAAACAGTAATGTCATCTAATTCTGCACGCGCCATTTTTTTGCCCTATTCATATTTGTAAACCTGTTTAATGTTATTTATTTTAAGCTGTAGAAAATCGCTTACTGATAAATCCTGCTGGTTGGGGCTTAGGTAAATATTGCTCTGTAGGTACGAATTATAACTGTACTCAATAACCTTTTGATTACTTACAATTAGTCTTCACATTAGATTTTACACTGCGAATACGCGCTGCAATGTAAGTCATATTGAATCGGCAGAAGACGAAGACTTGGGAAAGGAACGTAAAGGTACCTCTTGATAGCCAAATTATGTACACCTTATCTTCTAATCACCATTTGCACAGATCTTCCGTGTTGTACTACTTCTGGACTTCATATTGTGTATCTTTCCGTCTTCCATGTTTCTCCGCAAAGCTGTATCATTCGGTTTCTCTGATGTTAAATCTATCTCCCTGCTAATTGATATTTTTATGCTGATGAGGGTCTCTTTTTATACTACTGATAAACCTTATCAGTAGTCCACACTGCATTATGGTTACAAGTATTTCATTGCTACTCTGTTTCACTTGGTCAGGAGTATCAGAATAGATTTCATAGTCAGAAAAATATTATTGACATGGCTTGTATATGAAATTGTATATATAAATATGAATACATAATTATTATAATCATTTCAAGTAGAAAAAATCTAGGTTTCATTTACTTGAAATTATTTCTTGGTCTTCATCGACCCAATATATACGAGCTGGAGGATTTGCCTGAACTCTGCAGACTTGTTTAAATGAAGTAGTCTCCAGTACACGTAGTGGATTTGATTCAAATGGATGCATGACTGGCACATCTAAAGAGATAACAAATAATTATTTGGCACAGAAGGAAGTAGGGATAATGTCACTTAATATTATCGTTATATTTAGAATGAATTTCTGCTACAGAGACGATGTGTTTGAGACGTTTCCTTATTAGAAAAAACGGCTGTAAATCATTTGCAGCCCTTAATTTCAAATTAAATTTGTTCAAAATACATTGAAATAGTGAAAGCAAAGGGATAATACTAGTTTACAAGTCATTTCATACTGAATACTTGAGGGAAGGCTGACGTAGGCTTTCCGAGTGGAACATCGGGCTTCAAGCTACAGCTTTGAAGTTTCAGTAGTAGTGCGGTGGGGTTGCTAGCCTCACGCCCAACCTCCCCTGTTTGTCGCGATTGTATCCGGCTTAGGGAGGTAAAGGTGTACGCCGGTCGGTACTCGAACCCCGGACAACGTGCATGGTTAGCTAGTACTTTACCACTGAACTATCGACTCACTTCCTATCAGATGGTTGTTTATAATTTTGAATTGTCCGGTTTGTAGCCAATAACTACTACCTGCCTATTTTTACTTTCATCTCCCAAATAAGTTTAGGTAAATTGTATTATATTATTATCTACTCCATGTGTTTCTAGTATAACACATATCTTCAGAAGCACATTCCATTTTATTCTGTTCCATGCCATCTTTTGTAGCTGTCTGGAAGACTGCCAACAACGCTTCATCTCCTCTTCGTCTGATCTTCTTCAAGTGGTCGTTGGACATACACACAACTCATCACTCCCCATTCGGGTTCCGCTAGGCGTCTGCCTTGTGTGTGTGTGTGACATAATCTGAATATCTCCTCATAGCATGTCAAGTCTATCTCCACTTACTTCTGCATATTTGGTGGACAATCCAGTTCACTACCTTCCAGAGCTTCTTGTTACCTATCTCTTCGGGTCAACAGGTCATCTGATCTACAGGATGAAGTCTAAGAAGTCAGCTGGTGATGAAAGTTTGCAGCAGATTGTTTGAAATGCCTTTGATAACGCGTGGGTCAAGTCTGTTACCCATACTGAAGTAATAACTCCCCTGACACTCGTGTTAACAATTCAGATTTTTTTTTCTGATTTACAGCTTGATTCCACACTGTATTTTTGGTACTAGTATGGAATTTTCAGCATGGATATCGGTAGCCCAAATTTTGCAGGCCAACCATAGATATCAGGTGTGCGCCGGCGTGGGCTCGAACCCCGGACCATGTGTGTGGTCGGCGAGAGTCCTAACCACTGTGCCAGATCATGATCTTCTGCTGAATGCTGTACTGATTGCCGGTGAATCAGCACCTATAGTGCTCATCTATACTATACCGGTCAGAACAACTCATTTGCGAAAAATAGCATGCAGATCAGCATATGTATAATGATGGGACTATATTAGAATTTCAAAATAACATTATTAAACAGAGAAATAGATGTCTTCTGTTTTATTAATTATGTTTTATTATTATTTTAATATTTTTCTCATTAAAATGTCATCATTAACTGACTCATTGAGATGACAGGGTCAGTCAATGAAGCAAGAGTACAGACACGGGGAGGGGAGAACGAGAGAACGAGTAGAGAAGAGACAGGATAAATGGGGGAGCGGTAATTTTTGAAGTTGACGAAGACGAACACTGATAAATACGCTGATTGTCCATTTTTTTTTATTTTCATTTTCAGGACAAATTAATTAGTAACTTTGATGTCTATTCGTTTGTTTATTTTCATTTGGAAATAAATATCGCTTATTAGTATTATTATTATTATTATTATCTGTCATTGTATACATACAGTTCATCCTTTCAGTCGTTCATATCACTAATGTTTTCTCCCTGTCGAAAATGTGTTTTTTCCCTTACCTTGTTGAATAAACTATTATATGTACACATGCATTGACACAGATAGGGTAGGATGATGATGTGATTACCAGGTCATTCTCTGGAACAAAATCATTTGTTCCCAATTTGGTGTCATTATGAAAATTATTTCTCAACACGAAATTTGATATACTTACTATTCAACTAATGTTTTGTAATTATAATCTGTTCAGAAATGCTGCTTTATTTTCTCCCATATGTGTACATAAATTTATATTCAACTTGAGAGTATATTCTGGATAAAGAAACATGGTTACAGGATTCCATTATGAGCTGACATCGGTTAGAGAACAATTGAAAAACCTAGGAGTACTGGACAACCGTTTCGTCCTAATTTGGGACTCTTCATCAGCACGCACCCACCAACAGGGGTCGAACCCAGGACCTTCTGGTTACAAGGCGAGCTTGTATAACATTAGGCCACTGGGACCCTATCCATTGACCCATGAATTCTAACTTCTGCCAATTGACGAAATAGCGCGACCCCTAGCCAATGTCTTCGGCGAGTATTTGTCCTCACAGCCGACCTGCTGCACCCTACTGGTCACGACTTTTCACTAGAACCCCAGGTAACTACCTACCTGGATAAGGCGAGTTGCTTGTAAGCATCTCAGTCTCATTTCCAATGGCTCTCTAACTAATGTCAGCTCATGATAAAATCCTGTAACCAATCAAATCCCTACAAACCAACACTTGAAAGAAACGTGGTATTTGCAACGGAAGGGATATGAATCTCTTCAAGAGTGCAGATACGTCTTGCTGATGAGTCCCAGTAAGCAAAATACCTAGGCGAAGGCTTCCTTCTGATGACCTCCAACCATTTAGCAACTACAATTCAGAGTGCGCCATGATAATGAGCTGCAATAGAAACGTGAATGGTAGAATTTAGTCTGCACCAAACGAAGAATCCGACGCACCAAACTAGTTACTTACTATTTATCTAGTGTTCAATCGATTAATTAACTATAGTAATTCATATGACATCCGTACGTTACAATTATGCCTGTCGTACAATGTCAGATTCATGCAATACGACTATTTCCCGAATCGCAACCATTTAGAAACAAAGAAAATTCTAAGTATAGGTAGGATTCTAACAAAACCATGTTGATGTTACATTCTAATTTTTCATATTGTTTAGGCTTATTATTTTCAAAACTTGCAGGAGAAGCATTATCAACAAAAATGTCAAGGTTTCTTTTCATTTCATAAAAGGACTTAAATAAATAAGTAGCTATATTACAGTCAACAAAAAACCCTCCTTTTTGGTAACATCATTTGTTCCTTGCGTTTCCAGTGGAGCATAAGGCTTCAATGACACATCTGCATTCCACTCGATTTTGCTGTTATCACTTCAGATGACCTCGTGACTGCCTGAAATCATTCGTCTCTTCATCACATTATCTTTTCAGTCTAACCCTCAGATGCCTAAGCGGTCACTTTCCATTCAGGTTTCCTTCGAGGGCCTCCTAAAAGTGTTTTTAACCCATTTTCATTTTCTTCAGCATATTTGATGAAGCACCCATTGGTTATTGACTACCTCCTAGATTTTCATGTGGTTTATCATTTCCGGCCAGCCATCTGACCTACAGTATCAAGACAGAGGAGTCAAGTGTTGATGGATGTATGTAGCAGACTGTTGAAAAAGGTGTTTTTAACATACCAAGTCTCTTCACTATGTCGAAACAGTGATGACTTGACATTAGTTTTGAGAATAAAGATATTGTTCCTTATTTTCGGTGCAGCAGATTTCCATACTCATCTTGGATTAATGAAAGTATGCTATGATTTCCTGATTCTATTCTGTTTAGCTTTGAGGTTCTCAACTGTTGCATTTGTATTTTAAGTGATGCCTCATTTTGGGTAATATATTTTTGGGTAAGACAATGCGATATGTCAGGTGATCCACAAGGGAAAACTCAGTGAGTCGTTCGAAGTGAATACAGAAGTAAGACAAGGCTGGATGCCTATTATCACCGATTATATTCTTAATTGTGGTGGACTGAATTATGCGTCAGATTGTATGCGGAGAGCGAGAAAACAAGGAGTACGTTCAAACGATAATGATACCAAGAACTTCTGCTCATTGTGTTTATTTTGAGATTTAAAAATCACTAAATGTCAAGTAAAGCTGTAATTCTAACATGTATGATTCTATTCCTAGAGAACTTTTACTAAGCAAGCTGAGTCCTGAGTCACAAAGTGGCTGTCTTCTTATTTCTCGGGTAAAAACAGCATATTGTTTTCAGTGAAAAGAGCTCCACTTCGTGGCTAGTGGAAACTGGTTCGCCTCGAGGTGCTGTACTCTCTCCATTCCTTTTTTTCTTTCTTTTTTTTGCGCATGACTTTCCATATTCTTCAAAAGCTAACTTCGTCAAATATGCCGATGATCTAACCATTTCTGTTCCAGTAGTTTCTGTTTGGATTGTTCTTATATATGCGTCGCTGGCACAGTGGTTAGGACTCTCACCGACCATCCACATGATCCGGGGTTCGATCTCCTCTCGACGCACACCTGATATCAATGGTCAGCCTGCGAAATTTGGGCTACCGATATCATATGCTGAAAATTCCATACCTGTGCCAAAGAATACGGTGTGGAATCGAGCTGTAACTAAAAACTGATATGAATAGACTCTTGTCTGAAGTTAATAAATGGTCTCATCTAAATGATCTTAAACTAAATCTACCTAAATGCCATATTGTTGATATAAGTTTCATATGCGATCAAGACTTGCGTGGATTCATATTGACAGCACTGCAATCGGGAGTAAATTCAATATCGCTCATCTCAGCATCAGTTTCCCTTCGAATCTATGCTGCTCATCTTATATCTTGTTGATTTCTAAGAAAAGTTTTCGTTATAACTTATTACAAAGCTCAACCTCTTCTCTTACAATTTGTTAATTCATATAATCTGCCAATATTCTTTCTTCCCTAGATTTATCAAAAAACACTATGTCATATAACGTAGAACACTGAAGGCTGTAAGTAGGATTAGTGGTGTGCCTTCGACTCAACTAACTGGCATTATTGTCAATATACACTTCAATTCTTGTAAGCAGTTGGTTAAAATTATCTCGCCTAATAGTGAACATCCTTTTTATTCTCACCTCTTTCCTTGTATCGCTTCAGTCAAAACCAGAAAAAACTTCTTAAGAATTTACACCCGTACAAATTCCACCATACCACCATATTTTGCACGGGTTTTGTTTGCAGTCAGATAATAAGAAAAGAACTTGTAAACATTTTAAATCAGTAATCTAAACTGCAAAGTATAAGCAAAGATTATTATTATCACTACATGTATTATCTATGAAATTATCTATTTATACTTCATTATTTTGCCACCAACATTCTGTTTATAATGGTTTAATTATTAATATTATTATTATTATTATTACTATTTTAGATTTTATGTATTCATATGTCAATAAAAGGAGCTAAATTGTTGCAATGCGTATGAAAGCGCTGAAAATTCCATTCTGTTTAATTATTATTGTCTGTAATAAAGTGATTATTATTTTCAATAGTTGGTTTGTAAAAATTAGATTCACTTTGACGAGTTGATCACGGACTGGTATCAATTAGAGAACCATTGAAAACCAGCACTGGAGTACTGGGCAGCTGTTTCATCCTAGTTTGGAAATCATCGGCAGTATGCTTCCACCAGCCAGGGTTCAAACCCAGGACCTACGGGTTGCAAAGTAAACTCGTATCAGTGGCCAACCCATGAATTCTTACTTCTATCAATTATTATCACAAAATCCATGTCACCCTATATGCTTATGTCATCGGTAAAGCGTGAATTCTAGATGTAAAGGTACCGCAGAACTAGATATATCTCATACATATTGACTAGTAACATTCAACACCTCCAGTTTAATTTTAATCGATTATAAATAATTCAAGTAAATTCCATTCTAGCATGTATATTTATTTACTGACATAAAAATGTCCACTTCTTTACTCATCATCATGCCTATATAACATGAACAAGTTTTCAACCAATAGAAGAAAAAATATGGGTAAACTACCATATTCATTGTAATGCTTCTGCTTTCTTCTTTATTTTTTGTTATCCTTCAAGGGATTATTTTGAAAACAGCAACACAATTGTTTCATAATTCTTATAAAACAGATAGATTATTTATCTCATGTTACAATTCAATACTTTCAAATAATAACAATAATAATAATAACAACAGTAACAACAATACACTGGTGAGATATACTTCACTGTCGGTGTTCATCGAAACATATACTAGACAAGCGGTACAGCTTTAGATAGATTGAAAGTATTATTGACGAATAGGATATATATATATACTCACTATTTAGGTGATATTTGATGAGTTTTATAGTTTAAATGTATTACTAACATATATATAACAACTTTATAAGTGGTAGTATTGTTTGAGAAATTGTTACTGGACAACATATAGTGAGAACAGTATCATTCGGTACAGCTAAATGTGATATTATGATAAAGATAGGTTCTGGAATCACCCAACCTCTGCTTTCATAATTTGTCGACTCTCGTATCTTACCTATTCTACTTTACTGCTCCCCATTAGCCTTTCCTGGGCTACTACTGAAAAAGGACTGTACCGTCTTGAGAAGGATGTTGAAAGTAGTTAGTAGGACTAGTGGTGTAAAACTCAGTCAGCTTGTCACTGCATTAGTAGAAAGGCATCTGAATAGGTGAGAAAAATGGTCTAAAACCATACTCTCCGACTCTCAACACCCCCTCTATTCCCAACTCTCTCCTTGTATCTCATCAGGTAGAACCAGAAATCACTACAAAATAATATATGCTCGTACAACCAAGTATAGGAACTCAATGATACCATATTGGGCCAGCCCGTGTTCTAAGTGACAGAGACAATGTTAAGCGCGAAACCTACGACTTGCTTTGTTGTTAATAACATAATTTTGGCACTTTTATTTCTCTCTAATTTGTATTCTATAGTGAACACCTTCTTAAACATACTTAGTTATCTAAATTATTAACATTGGCTTACGTTTTTTTGTACTTTATTCTATTTCTTCTTTTGTGTTTCTACTGGTAGCGACTATATTAGCACTATGAGTATTACAAAATTGTCCTGTCACTAACCATCATTTAATATTAGTTTTGTGAATGTCTTTTGTTCGGGAATATTAACTGACAACCTTGGTAGTGAACACCGTTATTTCCACCTTAAAAATTTTTTATTATGCAGGATTACTCACACTACCCCCAACAAACACTGCATTAGTGCTGACAATAAAAAAATCACAACCTGAAATGTTTATTTTATGATTGTTTAGTGTAGTTCAATCAAATGAACTGATCATCTTGGCTATAAACATTCTTAAGAACATCTCATAATTTCCTGTATGATTACAGCTGTTACTGTTCACCATGCATACACATATCATAGCTTCCACTACCTAATACCGGGATATTATTTATTATTGTAGTTTATTTTCCTTTCTACTTCTTGGTATTTTGTTGCATTTTTTGTTATTATTGTGTGTTTTTTTGTTTTTTGTTGTTGTTTTTTTTATATTTATTTTTTGAAATACTCCTTTAAAATGTTTGATAAAATTATATGCAATATTGTAGATATATGCTGAAAATTCCACACTGTACCATTAGTACCTTTTCTGGAATAAAGCAAATTAATATTATTAAAAATGTGTATTTCATTTCTTGGATACCCAGTGAATCACAAG
This sequence comes from Trichobilharzia regenti, assembly GCA_944472135.2. Taxonomy (NCBI): domain Eukaryota; kingdom Metazoa; phylum Platyhelminthes; class Trematoda; order Strigeidida; family Schistosomatidae; genus Trichobilharzia; species Trichobilharzia regenti. The sequence continues at coordinate 157,652,093 of OX235262.1, forward strand.
ACTTCAAACTTGAAATCTTTTTTAAGTTTTGGTAGACGTCGTATTGTTTTTATGGGTTAGGGTTTTCAGCCTCATGTCTCTTTTTTGAGCGGTTAGTAAACTAGGTGAGGTTCAATAGTGAGTCACTGGGGGAAGTGAACCTAGGACGACTTGAGGGTGGTTGGTGAAATATATACCAGTGAACCACTGGCGTACAAAGATGAAATTACCGTAGATTCATCTATTTCTTGGAGTGAAAACAATGTCTGTTTGCATCCTATTTTCTGGACTCAGATTAAAGGTTACCATAAAAAAATATGCATTTTCAAAAATGCTTGGTTGGTGCACTAGCATTAACTGTGGAAAGAAATTCTTTTCAGGGGAACATGGCTGCTGTGTACGTAAGTGTGAATACTCTCGATGTTCAGTGTGATAATCAGTGATTTAAGTGGGATTAAGAATTAATTCCAGGTGAAGAGTACAGCAGAAGATAGAAGCAAGTGGAGGGAGACGTGCAGTTGAAACCCTATGTTCCACTAGGAACCCAAGGGAACAATAATAATAAGAAGAAGATGAATTAATTCCTCTCTGCTGAACAATAAGTTCAGCAAATAAACTGATATTGTTTTTTTAAATAATTATTAATTCTTATGATGGAGTGATACCTATAAACTAAATAGTGAAGCAACAACTTGTTTCATTGAAATAAAGAGTCATTTAAACGCACGCACAAAAGTATACTGCAGGTAAAATGGTTGCCGATCAAAGAAAATCGCAAGGTGTTTCCGCTCATAGAAAGGTAAATGCCACAACAAATATTATAACTGTGCAAAATATTTCCTAAAACAACCAGACATAAAATCTTATATGATTACAGCATTCCTCTAAGCAACTTTTACAAAATCATACAAGATCAACTTATGTGAATAAATTCAAATCGTAACTGACAGCTTCTCTTCTGGTTTCAATCAAGTTTGAGTAAAAGAAAAGCTAACATCTTATGTACATATTCTTTCTTATTAGATAACAAATAGACCGAAGATTATGAAATATCTGACAAATTATTATCACCAAAGGTGAAAATATACATTCATATCAATAAGGATATAAGTCATTTTAAAATAAACTTTCCGCGCTTTTGTTTCAATATACACTTAAATAGGTAGAAAGGGGACGGTCAATTACAATTTGAATTTCCTCAACTAGTTGACCTTGTATGATTTTGTATTGCGTGCATAGATTTTAAGTTACACTGCCTCTAAGGTGTTTTTTACACAACTGTAGTAACTGCTTTGGAGTTTGCTATGCTGTGCGCGTAAACACCTCGCCATAGTTTTTTTATCCTCACGCGACTAAAACAAACAGTTTTGCCGTTGGGAATTAAATATATGTTACATTATTGGATGATAAAGGATTGAAGCATATTCACAATAAAATGTTTCTTCCTAAAGCACATTTCTTCTAATGAATAGTTTATACATTATTATTTGATAATGCACTGACAATGACATAAACTGCTGTGTAAATAGTGTGCTTTCATGTGGAATATCTGTTGATTCCTTGCTGAGATGACATATTAGTTCCCTTACCGAATACCTTGGCACCATCTTGAACTTCATTATCCTGTTATTTGTATGTATGGGACGTAGGGATTATGGCTTGAGTCCCTGAATTCTCAGTAGCCATGTTGTTTTTATGAGGTGAGTGGACTGGCCTCACGTTTAACCCTCCACCTTTTCCCAACTTACTATCGGTTGGTAAATCAAACAAGGTTTAGGAGTGCACTGGCTTCGAATCGAATCCCAAACCACGTTCATGGTTGACAAGAATTCTATCATTGAACCACCTTCAATATCTTCTAGGAGCCGGTCACATTTTTTTTCCTCCCCAGTGAAACAAAGGACTTCAAGCTAGTGGCTTGAAGTTTCTGTAGCAGTGTTTATTTTACAGGAAGGGGTTGCTAGTCTCATGCCCAACCTTTCCTCTTTACCAGCATTATTTCTGGCTTAGTGAGGTAAAGGAGTGCGTCGGTGGCTGGAGATCGAACCCCGGACTATGTGCATGGTCGGCGAGCGTCCTTACAGCTATGCCACCGACGCCATACTTTGTCATTTGTTTCATGATATTCACTGACCCGCTATTTAGTTCCTCGTTTCACTAGCAATTTCATATTTGGTCTTGAAAAGCGGCTTAAGTAGGTAAATATATATATCCATACCACAAAGATTATTAAGGCGTAAATAGCTACATTAAACATGAATGTGAAGTGAAACGAGCGCAATTTGTGATTAGATTTCACCAGGATTCCCTGTAAAAATCTAAATGACTTAATTTTCACCATAGCCGTTTGTAAAAAATTACCAAAAGAAATGTGCAGTGTTTACTAATACTTCGTGAGAGTAGTCAGAACCACTCATATGTACCGGTTGTCCCATCCATCAGGGTCTATTTGTTTCAGCTATCATCTAATAAGTTTGCGGCACCTAATGTGATCATAATTCATCATATTAACTACTTACCTTTTGAATAGTTGTAACAATACAGTTCTGAGCTCTATTCTTAAGTATCAAAATATTTATCCAGTTTTCAGACCATCTTAGTCTGATTAGAGAGTTGTGAGTGGTTTTCATTCATTTTTATGTAACAGTGGTGCTTCAAATTTATCAAATTTATTAGAAAATAATAGATATATCTTACTGAGAGATCGTCCTGCTTTTTCTATGAGACAGTTACCTCATCAGAATGAAGCACTTTGTCTACACAGATAGGAAATATTGTAAAAGTCTCTTGCTATAGGCAGCCTTCACCTTATAATTATGTTCGAAGTAAAATAGACGATGAGAGAGCTGACTGGACTACCATTACTCAAAAAAAAGGAAGATCAACAGATCATTTGTCAAGGACGCACTGATGAAACACTTATCCGCCCTTATAGATGTCCAACGTGTTTATGTTTGTCAGTCAAGCCAAGAGGTTACACAAAAACTCACTATAAAAAATTTTACCTATGATTTACACTCATTTTCTATTATTTAAGTTCTGCAATCTTAACAGTTATATTTCTTTGGAAAAATGATTAGAGACGAGGCGATTACATTCCGAATGTTCAATTGGTTGAATACTGTAAAACACAATTCATACCATTATAGACTTTCAGAAGGCAAAAGACTTGAGTGAAGAAATATTTACTTTTCAAGTAGATCCTCATCTGTGGCTTTACTCTAATATATATATATATATATATATATATGGCGTTTTCTAATACAATACAATACTCCCAGATTTCCCAATGGTTCTCTAACTAATGTCAGCTCATGATGAAATCCTGAAATCAATCAAATCCCTACAAACCAACACTTGAACAATACAAAATGTTATACCAATCTACGAGTGATATGTTTGTTAACAGTAATTAGTCATTATCAACGTGTCAAGGGCGTGATAAATAATGAAGAAAATTAATATAAACAATTAAGGAATAGAAATGGTTACAAAATGCAGACTGCATGATGCACTGGGCATACAATTAGGCAGGTTCATCATTGTATTTCCGAACATCATCCAGCATGGTTAACCAAGAGACAAACGAGATTCATTCGTAGCTCTGTTTTAGCATACCTTGTAGATAGTGTGCATAAAGTTGACCTTAATACAGCATTTAATATTATTTATCGTATTCCTACTTATCCTTATTTTGCCTCACCAGTTCGTCTTCTACATACAGCTGAAGCCAGAGGTATCCCCCTGAAGAAATCGAACTAGTGTGTTTGGAAGATATTTGTATAGCCACTTTCTCTATCTTGACCATCGTTACATGAATGTAAAAGCCGGACTACTTTGCCCTCCCCGTAAGCCTTTTGAAATTTTAATTGTCCAAATTATTTTATTATTACGACTACTTCATCTTTCATTACAAGTTGTCATTCGGAAAAGGTTTTTGTGATAAACAAGTGCTCAACCTTTGTTATCTTTGTTGCAGTAAACTTAACTGTATTTCATCATGAGCTGGCATTACTTAGAGAACCATTGGAAATTCTGGAAGTACTGGACAGCTGTTTCGTCCTAGGTAGGTTTCTAGTGAGAAGTCGTGACCAGTAGGATGCAGTAGCTCGGGTGTGAAGACAAATACTCGCCGAAGACTTTACCTAGGGGTCGCGCTATGTCGCGAATTGGCAGAAGTTAGAATTCCTGACGCCATTGCTGGAGTAGGTGTGAAAAGAGGGTAATGTACCCGAGAATTGGAAGAAAGGATACGTATTCAAACTACCAAAGAAAAGAGACTTGAGTCAATGCAAAAACTGGCACGGAATTATGCTCCTGTCCATCCCAAGCAAAATACTAGGCCGCATCATCCTGGAGAGAATCAAACACGCCAACCTGGATGCAAACCTTCAACCGGAACAAGCTGGATTCAGGAGAAACAAGTTATGTATTGATCAAATCGCCACTCTACGGATCATCGTTGAACAAATCTTGGAATGGCAGTCACCTCTCTACCTCACTCAACTTCATTGACTTTGAAAAGGCCTTCGGCAGCGCAGCGTCGATCGAGAGGTGATTTGGCAACTACTTCGCCACTACGGGGTCCCATCGACAATTATACATCTCATCCAACAGTTATACGACAATGCTGCATGCCAAGTAATCCACAACGGGAAACTTACAGAATCCTTCGAAGTGAGGACGGAAGTAGGACAAGCTGGCTGCCTACTGTCGCCAGTGTTTTTCCTTATTGCAGTAGGCTGGATAATGCGACAGACAGAGAGCGGGCAATGAGGAAACAGGCATAAATGGACTCACACAATAAAAACTTGGAGGATCTAGACCTCGCCGATGATATATGTCTGATTCCCCACAAACTGGGAGATATGCAAGTGAAAATCAACAAGTTGTCAGAAGAAGCATCCAGAGAAAATAGGACTTCCGGAAAACAAAGAGAAAACAGAGGTGATGAAGATTCCTAGGCAACACCAACAGCAATAACCATCAGCATAAATGGGAGGAACCTGAAAGAAACAACCTCCTTTACCTACCCACCTACCTGGGAAGCATCGTTTCAACTACAGGCGGACGGAACTGACGAGGATATCAAAGCCAGAATCACAAAAGCAAGACATGCTTTCATTGCTCTCAAGTCTATGTGGAGGTCAACATCACTCAGCATGAAAAATAACATCCGGATTTTCAACTCCAATGGGAAGTCAGTGCTACTATACGGATCAGAGACTTATCCAGTACGTCATAAAGAGCAACTCCAACAAACTTCAGACCTTCATTAACAGCTGTCTTTGCTCAATACTCAAGATCAGATGGCCGGCCAGGAAAGATCACCAACAGGGTCTCTGGCAATGAGCGAACCAACCAGGAACTGATTGTGAAACAAATAGGCAGGAAGAAATGGAGGTGGATTGGCCATACGCTGAGGAAACCATCAAGTGAAATCACTAGACAAGCCGTCGCTCGAGTGGAACCTGAAAGGGAAGCGGCGAGCTGGTCGTCAGTGCAAGGGTGACTTGGACGAGGTCATATGAAGAGGAGATGAAAGCATATGGGTAGACTTGGAGCGGGGTGAAGACGTTGGCAGAAAACCGAAGGCAATGGAGACGCGCGGATGAAGCCCTATATTCCTCTAGGAATTAAGGATACAATAATAATAATATAATTCATGGGCCATTGGGTCGGGTCCCGGTGGCTTAATGCTGTACAAGTTCGCCTTGTAACCAGAAGGTCCTGAGTTCGAACCCTAGCGGCAGGTGCGCACCGATGAAGAGTCCCAAACTAGGACGAAACAGCCATCCAGTACTCTAAGGTTTTCCAATGGTTCTCTAACTGACGTCATCTCATGATGAAATCCTCCAACCAATCATATCCCTACAAACCAACACTTGACTAACTCTATTTATCCGACTAAATTTACCGTGTATGAAGACTGAATTGAGACCGAATAGTAACTTTATATTTTACACTGGTCACTCATACAATCTGGTTCATGGTAACTTAGTTAATTAACTAGGAATCAGCCCCTCTGTCCGACAAAGTACATCATTCTGTCACAAGCTTACGAGATACTACTCTAGACTGTGACGCTCTCTTATTTTGTCGACGTTGGCTCTTATCTTGTATTTTACCAACCATGCGTAAAAATGACACCTTCTACCAAAATCAAGCTCTCTGTAGGGGGAGATGGCTTGATGGTTATGCTATTCACATCACCACCTTAAGATTGATTTCTGGAGAGAAAAGTCACTGAGATTTACGTCCTCAGCAAAAAGTCATCTAGGTTTACTTCCCTTAAGCATAAATTTTTAAGAAGATGCATTTCATTCGTTAAATTTTCGAAGTGCTTTCTTAATCTATCAGCGGTATTTTTGGGATGACTTCCTTTCAGATCTTCAGACGGTAATTTCAAAACTTGTACATTGATGGTTTTATGGAGGAAAATTCACCAAAAACCCACGTGCTCCAGGTTCACTTCCAGGTGGATTCACTCCTAAACATCTAACTATTTACTAGCTCATGGTAAGCCTATAAAAGGAGGAGAGGTAGAATGTGAGGCTAGCAAACCCATCCCATAAAAACTACACTGTTACTGATACTTTGAAGAAGACTTCAGATCTCTTGTTCCACTGGGAAAGCAAAGGAATAAAATGATAAACAATATTCATATTTTGTTGTGTGCGTCGGTGGCACAGCGGTTAGGACGCTTGCCGACCGTGCACATGGTCCAGGGTTCTATCTCCGGCCGACGCACTCCCAAACCTCGCTGAGGCAGTAATAAAGCTGGTAAGGAGGAAAGGTTGGGCATGAGGCTGGCAATCCCATCCCGTAAAAATAAACACTGCTACGGAAACTTCAAGCCTCTAGCTTGAAGCCCCTGTGTTCCACTGGGAACGTGAAGGAATAATAAAAAAGTATTTTGTCATGATCAGTAGGATGCAGCAGGTCGGGTGTGAGGACAAATACTCGCCAGCGATGACACTGGGTAGCGGTCGCGCTATGTCGTGAATTGGCATAAGTTAGAATTCATGGGCCATTGGATTGGGTCCCAGTGGCTTAACGGTCTAAGAGCTTGCCTTGTAGCTAGAAGGTTCTGGGTTCGAGCCCTGTTGATGGATGAGTACTGATGAAGAGTCCCATACTAGGGCGAAACAGTTGGCTGTTAAGTACTCCGTGCAGGTTTTCCAATGGTTCTCTAACTGATGCCAGTCAGCTCATGATGAAATCCTGTATCCAATATTCAAATCCGTTATGGAATGAATTCATCTCTTTTAAAAAAAGAGCGTTAATACTGAATCGCTACATAGTATGATGAATATATATATATATGTATATGCGAAGAAAAATAAGTTTCGTCAGTAATTATTTCAAACAAATAATAGAATATTTTTAAAAACTTACATTGAACATTTAATTTTACCTCATCAGATGATGCAGTTCCCAATGAATTTTTAGCAATACATTTTAAAAAGCTATTATCATCTTCATAAGTTAAATCATTTGACTTTTGAATGTCTACATAATTTGAAAATGTTTTCCACATACTTTTAGTTTCATTCAATGCATTAATTGTCTTCAGCTTTCGAATTCCATTATTTGAATGACGAATTAACCAAGTAATTTGTGGTTTTGGATTAACACTGGTTATAAGGCAATTGAAATAGTACAACTTTCCGCTTATTAATGTAAAAGATTTTTCTGAAGTATTTAGATGATAATCGGAGATGTTGGAATTTGTTGAGAAATTCTCATCTATTCTTAGTATATGAAGTGGATCACTTGGAGGCACTAAATAGAAAAAAATCAAAGTTGAAATAAAAATACAGAAGTTGGCTACTAGTAAATAAACTGACAAATCTAAAGTAATGCTTATTACATAACCGTTCACTAAACATGGTTAGCGGTAACGTTTGCGAAGGAAACAGGACAGTCTTCGGCATAGTAATTCTTCTTATCGTATAAGAGGAGGCAGCTACTGATACCAAACGTATGATTAACTCAAAGAGAAATGCAAGCGAAAACTCATTTTCTCTGGTTCCTTTGTCCTCCATTTTTCCAAAAACTTTGTAAAATAAATATTCGTTCTAACTGTCTTACTGGTTTCAATACAGAACTTTTTATAGATGTGCAGCAGTTTAGGTTGCCACACTCCTTGTAGCACACAAAAAGGTAAGAAAGAAAGAAAAAACTGAGACTCGAAAGAGCGATAACAAGCAGAAATGTGGGGAAAAGAATAGTAACATAGAAGAACAACAAGGTTAAATAGTCATGACAAATCACAGAGGGTAAGTGCATCTGCGCCACTGATGACGATTTTGGACCATATCACCAATTGTCTCCAGCCACTCGTTCTCAGAATCCCGAGGTTCCCAGCTAGCCAGTCGACATCTCTCTACGTAGCTCAATCTAAATGTCGAAGATTTGATCGACTGATTCCATGTTTTCGTTTGACCATCATTAGCTCTTTTCCATTCTGATCCATCAGCTAACATTGCTTATCGAGAAAAGCGATGTTTAGGCCTGCATAACACATCTAACTATCTCAATCGACATAACTCCAAAATCTCATAGATAGATTTTCTCTCCTTACCTAGCATTCAACGCGTAACCCCGATATTAATCACTCTACTATACCGCCTAACACGGGAGATAAAACGTATACACCTACGATCAAAGACATCTAGCATTTTCGTATCTTCCACTTTTAATGGTCATGTCTCACAGCTGCAAAGAGGTATGGAGTGAACTACTGCAGGGTGCACAATTCCTTTGATCAATAACTGGGTATCACGTCTACAACTAGATGAATATTTAGAGATACATAATGTAGTCTTTGAAGTGACTTTATTGTTACTGGAGCTTCAAAACAGTGTTCTTTTGTCTTTGAGTCTGAAATACAGAAAGCAAGTAATATATGCCATTTGATGCTTTCAGATATATTAAGAATATACATTAACTAGTCACAAGGGTTTGACTAATACCATGCGTCTAGTCTTTGGAGGTGATGCAGACTGAATTCTACCAGTTAGTGTGGGTTGTTGATTACATCATCAAAATAATAAAGAAATTAAATTGTGTGAGTAGTAATCAAAGTTGTAACTAAGTGGGGTGGGGATTGGTAAGATGTGAGTAGGGTTACGTCATCAAAATAATATAGAATTTAAAATGTGTGATTAATAATCAAAGTTGTAACTAAGTGGGGGTGAAAATTGGTAAGATGTGAGTAGGGTTACGTAATATAGACATGTTTAGAAAGATTAGATGTTCGTGAAGGAGTATGGAGACAATTATGAAAATAAACTAGATAATAGGTGAAAAGATTGAATGGGTTAGTTACTAAAAATTATTATACGAATATTGCAAAAAAATTTGATAACAAAATGTTGATGACAGATGAACTTGAAATTAAACCCACGGTAGTAGGAGGGGGTGGAGAAGTTTCTTCTGTGTGCATAATTCAGGCTTTTCTATCCAAATCGCTAAGGCTTCGGTAATATAAAGTATACGGAAGCTTATCGATTTTGGAAAGCTTCTTTCACCCACTTAGTTACAACTTTGATTATTAATCACACAATTTAATTTCTTTATTATTTTGATGATGTAATCAACAACCCACACTAACTGTTATTTTGATTTTGACAAACCTTATGTACACACACACACACACAAAATTAATTGCGTATATCTGCGACTGTACAGCTAAGAGAATGAATTCGCCGAAAAGAGACTCTTCGCTGAACTAATTTGTTCTTATTTCAATGTCTTAATGGGTATTTTTCGTGAATTCTACCAATCACACTTACATTGTGGTCACGAATAAAGGTGAATGTTCATCGTAGCTCACACTGAATTTATGTTAGTTACTTGAAGGTTATCGACAGAAAGCCATGGCCCGAGGTTTTATAATTCTTGAAGCTCTTCAGCAAGAATTTGAATAGCTCAGTATTAACCTGTTTGACTGCAGCGCTGTGTGACACATATCCTAATCTCAAGAGAAGAGTCAGTTCTTCTAAGTCTGAACAGTATTGACAAGCACAAAACTTAGCTACAAAGCTTCCTGGCAATTGTCTGAAAAAATCTAACATATGAAGCAGATTTCATTTAAATAACAGTGAAACACAGCAAAGTGTATGAATCATGCGAACAAAATTGTAAAAAGTATCAGGATTTCATCATGAGCTGACATTAGTTGGAGAACCATTGGAAAACCTGGGAGTACTGGACAGCTGTTTCGTCCTAGTTTGGGACTCTTCATCAGTACGCACCCACCGGGATTTGAACCCAGGACCTTCCGGCTACAAGGAGAGCTCGTATACCATTAGGCCACTGGGACCCGCCTTGTAGCCGGAAGGTCCTGGGTTCGAATCCCGGTGGGTGCGTACTGATGAAGAGTCCCAAACTAGGACGAAACAGCTGTCCAGTACTCCCAGGTTTCCCAGTGGTTCTTCAACTAATGTCAGCTCATGATGAAATCCTGTAACCAATCAAATCCCTACAAACCAACACTTGAATTGTAAAAAGTATATTGAACCGAAGAATCGCTTGCATCTTAAGTTTGTCTAGAGATTTGATGAATTCATTTCCCTGTTACCTATACTAAACTAGATGTATACATCTTATTGGTAATTGTGTTCTGAGGACCCCAGGATCTAGGTAGTCAAAATCTTTCAGTAATTTCACAGTGTATTTTGCGTATAATCAAATCTACTGTAAATTTTACATAATGATTAGATACAGTGAATAAAGTAACTGATAGTTTTTCTTTGAGATTTCGGTAGTCATAGTGCTATTTTTACTTTTTGGTATTTCGTAGGGCATTTGTCGGAAGTCACACCACAGGCGATGCATTGTACCATCAAACAACCGATACAGTATACGTCAATGAAGCAAGCGACAAGCGTTATTCAATTATTTCACCTGTGCACATTATGTCTGTGATAGTCAGCTGTAGTGGGAGGTGACAACTATAATGTAACTTTCAACAGATGAAAAGTCAAATAATTTATAATATTAATGGTCCTGTTGCTTCTTTGTTTTACTCTCATAATTGCAAGCACCAACTTATCTCTATGACTACTGTAATCTTTGTTTTTCCCCTCACCATATCATGTAAAGAGAACATAATATTCAATATTTTTAAACATTCTAGGATTTCTATACCGCATCGACAATACTGTGTGAAACAAGTGCACGGCAATTTTCACTTGTATTATTATTATTATTACCTTAGCTGTTATCATTATTATTATTATTTCCATTTTATATGGTGCATTTTTTGACATTACCCCTAGTGTAAATGTGGAAAATTTTCTGTGTGATTAATTTTATTTATGATTTGAGGAGATTAGATGCAATATTGTGATTAATGCTGAAAATTCCATTCTGTATCAAAAGTCCTGTTTTTGGAATAAAGTAAGTCATTATTATTATTGTAAATATATCAGCATTAACTAAACCGTCTGCTTAAAAGATTCGTTCAAATGTGACCACCTAAATAAATTTGTGTATTTTCGTGATCACAGTATTCTATCATGACTTCCTTTTAAGTTCCATGCAATTGTGGAAGTTACTTTAACCTTCGACCAGATTAAGTAAAAGGCATTTTATCTATTGAGTGTTGCTGTACATACAAATCATATATCCTTTGTTTGACCACTAAGTAGTAACTAAGGTTGTGAGCCCGGTCCTTGGTTTGATGCAGATTGAATTCTACCAGTCGGAGTGCGGCAATCATTCTGCACCAGACGAAAGCCTAGATGTATGATACTAGTTACTACATGGTGTCCAATCAAAGTATGCATTACAATACTACAGTAAGTCAATCACTAGTCTGAATAGCTCAGTGACTGAAGACCTAATTGACTTTTGTTCAAACCACAGAAAGGAGTTCCTTGAAGATTGCAGACAAGCCTTGCTGACGAATGACAATAACCACGAAACTTAGGTGGAGGGCTTCCTGCTGACTGCCTCCAACCGACTTACAAATAATGCACTGAAATTCAAGAAACGAATAACTTCTATTGTTTGTTTTAATTTCGTAACAAATCACTTGTTCGTCAAAATGCTTTTGTCTATTTAATGTTTCGCATATTTCAGCTAGAATTCAAACAAAACTACGTTTGTCAATCGCACATTGGTCTGAATATCTTATTATGTATAACCCTATCAAAGAATTACCTTGAAAGAATAATTCTGAGCGAGAAAGACCAAAAATTCCTTAAAAATATTATGAAGGTGCGATAATAATGACAGAAATGATAATCTGAGATAACCTCTCCGAATTATATTGCATAAATGCGAACTAACCGCTTTTCTCTACTGAAATATTTTGATATGTTGTGTAAAGTCTGTACAGTCTCCTATTTCTCTCACTTTTTTGACCATTTGAGTCCTACTTGTAACATTTAGTGATACAAATCTATCAGCTTCAAAGATCAGTCATTGTTATCAAGTGGTAACCATTCTTATTCCGCTCTGACTAGACCAGGAAAAGATAAGCTTATAAATCAATTTTACATAGATGATCGTTTGTAAAATAAATTAATACCCATTGGAAAACAGTCTGGAGTCATCTTAGTATTATTATTATTTTCTTATTGTTGCCTTTAGTGCCTAGAAGAACATAGGGCTTTAGTCGCACGTCTCCATTGAGTTCCGTTCTCTGACAACGTTTTCACCTGGCTCCACGTCTACCCATATGCTTTCATCCCTCTTCACATGACTTTTTCCGTGTCACCCTCACACTGACGACCAACTCGCTGCTTCTCATTCAAGTTCCACTCGAGCGATGACCTGGCTCGTGGTGTCACTCACTTGGTGGTTTTCTCACAGTATGACCAATCTACCTCTATTTCTTCCTGCACATTTGTTGCACAGTTGGGTCCTGTTGCGTCGGTTCGCTCCCAGAGATCCCTGACTATTCCCGGTCTTTCCTGGCCGGCCATCTGATATTGCGTATTCAGAGAAGACAGCGGTTGATGAAGGTCTGTAGTTTGTTTGAGGTGCTCTTCTCATGACACGCAGTGCAAGTCTCTGATCCGAATAGTAAGTAGTACTGACTTCATATTGGAGTTGAAAATCCGGATGTTATTTTTGATGCTGAATGCTGTTGACCTCCACACAGACTTGAGAGTAGTGAAAGCTTGCCTTGCTTTCTCGACCTTCGCTTTGATATCCGCGTCAGTTCCATCGGCCTGTAGTTGAAACGATGCTTCCCAGGTAGGTGGGTAGGTAAAGGAGGTTGTTTCTTTCAGATTCCTCCCATTTATGGTGATTGTTATCTGTAGTTGTTGTTGCTGTTGGTGGTGTTGGCCAGGAATCTTCATCACCTCTGTTTTCTCTTTGTTTTCCGGAAGTCCTATTTTCTCTGGATGCTTCTTCTGACAACTTGTTGCTTTTCACTTGCATATCTCCCAGTTTGTGGGGAATCAGACATATATCATCGGCGAGGTCCAGATCCTCCAAGTTTTTATTGTGTGGGTCCATTTATACCTGTTTCCTCATTGCCCTCTGCTGTCTGTTGCACTGTCCAATCTACTGTGATCAGGAAGATCATTGGCGACAGTAGGCAGCCAGCTTGTCCTACTTCCGTCCTCACTTTGAAGGATTCGGTGAGTTTACAGTTGTGGATTATTTGGCATGCAGTACTGCTGGATAACTGTTGGATGAGATGTACAATTGTTGGCGGCACTCCGTAGTAGTAAATTAGTTTTCAAATCACCTCTCAATCGACGCTGTGTGTTGAAGGCCTTTTCGAAGTCAATGAGGTTGAGTGAGATAAAGAGGTGACTACCACTCCAAGCTCTGTTCAGTGGTGATCCGCACGGTTGTGATTTGATCGACGCATGACTTGTTCCTCATGAATCCAGCCTGTTCCGGCAGAAGTTTTATGTCCAGAGCGTGTTTGATTCTCTCCAGGATGATGCGGCCTAGTATTTTGCTTGGGATGGACAGGAGCGTAATACGACTCCGGTTCTTACATTGACCTCAGTCCCCTTTCTTTGGCAGTTTGAATCAGTAGCCTTTCTTCCAATCCGTATGTTCCTTACCTTCTTTCTACACCTTCGCCAGTAGTGGTGGCATCAAGTCCGCTGATGTCTTTGGGTCCATTTTCAATGCCTCTGCTGGGGATTCTGTCTGGTCCTACTGCTTTTCCAAATTTTAGCATCTTTGTAGTATAAGTATAGTGAAGATTTATTTCACTATGGACTAAGATCACCTGAAAGTACAGTAAGGTCAAAGTAACTTACCATTCTGATTTAAGCCTGAAACTCTAATGACTGTAATGATGCCATCAGAATGTGGAAGGCATTATCAGTTCACTTGTCATACTTCTCTTCTTATCTTGGCAGAATTTCCTCTGGATTCATTTAAAAAAAATTGCATTCCTTTGCTTTCCAAGTGCAACATAGGACTTCAAGCTTCTGCTTTGAAGTTTCAGTAGCAATATTGTTTATTTTTTTTACTAGATGAGGTTACTAGCCTCACGTTCAACCTTCCCTCTTTACCAGATAAGCGATATGTGTGGAAGTGATTTAGGTAGTGATAAAACTAAGGACAACGTGTGTGGTTGACAAGCATTCTCCTGCTGATGAACCACTGTCACAGCTCCACTGAACACTTAAATTAACTAGACCGTGATTAAATGACATGCCTAAGTATGTCATTGGAGTCAAACATTTGTTTAGAAATGGAAGGAAAAGTAACAGGATCACTTCCTATTTCTACTTCTGTTAAACAGACACAGTGATATGAACAGTGAAAATATCTTAACAGGGTTTTATAAATGCAAATATGTATACAACATTTCTGATGCCAACTTGTTTTTAACTGATATTAACAACAATAGTCATAATACTACTACTACTAATAATAATAATAGTATTGTCAGTAATAATTATCGAATTGTTAATGCTCAGGAATAAAAACAATAATACTAATCTCATTGCCATCTCTACTAGTCAAGTGTGTTCATTTACATGCTACTTACTGGTTGTATTTGTCATTGAAACGGGTGTGTGTGGAGGTGGAGCAGAAACGATAATGTCTACAGAAGCATGTATATATGAACATTATAATTATATTACTACCCATATAAGTAGTATCACTCCTAATGACAGTAAGATAACATCTTCAACTGCCTGGATCAACATTTTTTCCAGCAGATATATATATATATATATATACATATGTTTTATCATTGGATAGGGAGAAATACTATACATGTATACATACAGCTGTATATATATTTATGCATAGTATATAATAAAAGTAACCGTCTACTGGACAGTATTCATTCAGTAGAAAAGTTAGAAACTATTTAGCAACTAATTCATCCATCCACTTCAACTATTAAGATTGTCTTTGGTATACTGTCTCTTCTAAATTTCCTACAAAGATTGGTGTATTGTATCTACTCATAGAAATAAAGCTATTTTGCCATAACATTATAAATTATTATGAAACTCTCTCTCTTGTTAAGGCTGCCTACTATCTCCAATGATTTTACCTGATTGCGGTAGACTGGATATTACGACAGACAGCGGCGGGCAGCGAGGAAACAGGCATAAAATGGACACACACAATAATAACCTGAAGGATCTGGACTTTGCCGACGATATATGTTTAGAAGAAATGCAAGTGAAAAGCAACAAGTTGTCAGAAGAAGCATCCAGAGAAGAGAGGCCTTCATGTGAACACAGAGAAGACGAAGGTAATGAAGATTCCTGGCCAACACCACCAACAGCAACAACAACTACAGATAACAATCACCATAAATGGGAGGAATCTGAAAGAAACAACCTCCTTTGCCTACCCACCTACCTGGGAAGCATCGTTTCAACTACAGGCCGATGGAACTGACGCGGATATCAAAGCGAAGGTCGAGAAAGCAAGGCAAGCTTTCACTACTCTCAAGTCTGTGTGGAGGTCAACAGCATTCAGCATCAAAAATAACATCCGGATTTTCAACTCCAATATGAAGTCAGTACTACTTACTATTCGGATCAGAGACTTGCACTGCGTGTCATGAGAAGAGCACCTCAAACAAACTACAGACCTTCATCAACCGCTGTCTTCTCTGAATACGCAATATCAGATGGCCGGCCAGGAAAGACCGGGAATAGTCAGGGATCTCTGGGAGCGAACCGACGCAACAGGACCCAACTGTGCAACAAATGTGCAGGAAGAAATAGAGGTAGATTGGTCATACTGTGAGAAAACCACCAAGTGAGTGACACCACGAGCCAGGTCATCGCTCGAGTGGAACTTGAATGAGAAGCAGCGAGTTGGTCGTCAGTGTGAGGGTGACACGGAAAAAGTCATGTGAAGAGGGGATGAAAGCATATGGGCAGACGTGGAGCCAGGTGAAAACGTTGTCAGAGAACGGAACTCAGTGTAGACGTGCGACTAAAGCCCCATGTTCTTCTAGGAACTAAAGGGAACAATAATACTATGATAATAATCTTTCTTGTCAAGTCATATAAATCTCTGCCTTCTCATGGTGGTGTTTCTATCATTTTCTGATTGCTTAATTCGTATAAGAAGTGTCTTGTTGAAATATTCTTCACAGCTAATTAACAGTAGTCGTTTAGTGACTGCTTTTGTATTTGATAGTCAAGTTACAGATAGTAAACTAGAACATCTTTGTATCAAAATCTGAATGGAAATCTCTGCGGGAGCTCAGATCTAACTTATGTTCTGTACTGTAAGAGGTGCTGGATGCTAATTCTTGTGGATGAAATAGTTGTTTACCTCTTACAACTGTAAGTCTTTTTGTTACAATTTACCTAAATCATCTCATTAGTCAAAAACTTGATCATCAACACGAACTATGTTTTCACTTGATTCTTTGGTGAAGTTCAACAATAGCTTCCCAGGAGTGCGAATGCTCCAATGAAGCTGAACGCATGCTAGCCATTGGCTAACTGCACCTGTCATTATCATAGCTGAAATACCAACGCTTTTCACCAACTAAGCAGAAAATTTCACGCAGATCACGTTTTTAAGTACTATTTCAACAGTGTTTTAATAGCTCATTAGGGTTAGGATCAGGGTTAGAATAAGCATTAGGGTTAGAATTACGGCTTGGGTAAGGGTTATGATTAGGGTTAGTCTTAGGGTCAGGATTTAGGTTAGGGTTACTATTAGGGATAGCTTTATAGCTGATGTCATTTATTTTAATTTGTTTTCTTATCCACATTTTCCTGGTAAGTAGTCATCGATCCTCTTACTGGAAACCGTAGTAATTCGAGAACTCTATGCAAGAGTGCACAAGAGAATAAGAGGGATAAACAATTTAAAAAAAAGCTCATCTTCAGTCACCTCAGTGAATACATGTAGAGAAACTAGTCTAACTTAGCAACTGATACTCCCCATTACGACTGGGACGTACTTTTAAGTCCTGTCAGAGAAAGAAAACCTGTTTAATGTGTTTCCATGCATTTTCTTACAAATATACGTCATTTTTGCGCAAAATTCACTAATTTTTATGATTGGTAGGTTGAAAGTCAGTTGTGCGTTCGTATCCCTTGGGACGCTATTGTTGAACTTTGCCGATTCTCTTTCTCCCTCTCTCTCTCATTCTCTGTCTGTTCTACTGAAGCATTGATTTTATGATTTATCAACACAGAGATTATTTCCTGCATTTCTAATCATTTTTTGAGCGATTCTGATTATTGCGAATGTTAAACATTTAAGAGGGCAATAATGACTTATTTTGTAGTTGAATGTAAATATTCTTTGCCAATAGACAATTCATTAAGTTGGTATAAAATCTTGCCCCCATTTAATCTCAAAGTTTGTACTATTCAACATTTTCTTAAATGTTAAGAACAAAAGACAGGTCACAAACTATTTACAGGAGATCACCACATTTTGCTTACCATTTTACGAACACATTTTATTTTAATTGATAATTGGCCGTTACATTTCCAAGTGGTTTCAGTAGCTTACAAGTACACTTTCATACATCGAAAGGTCAGTATACTTTCCAAATTTCTAGATGAATTTAGTTGCGGATAAATTTCAAGCATCAGATGGTTTAAAAGTGCCAGGCACTGGAATGGAACCCAAATTGGAAACAACAAGTTGGGCACATATCCAACAGTGATATGGAGCAGGTCATGTGAGGAGGAGCAGGCGAAAGCTTATGGTCAATCATGAAGTCAGCTAAAAGAGACTGGAGAAAACAGAATCAAAAGAGAGAGTCCTACTGAAGCCCTACAGAACCCGGGGAAATACGAATAATAGAGAGGGTTTAAATGAATAAAAAAGTATTTCTTACTACGGTGTACCCCAAATATTCATCAAACTTATTCAACAGCTGTACGACAACGGCACATGTCAAGTCATCCACAACGGAAAACTCAACGAGGCGTTTGGAGTAAACGCAGAAGTCAGACAAGGGTGCTTATTATCACCCACGATCATACTTCTAATTGTGGTGGACTGGATTATGCATCAGACAGTTGGAAACGAGAAACGGGACAGGGATATCCTGGACCGACGTAAAAAGCCGAGAAGACCTGTATTTCGCGCGTGGATGATTTGTGTATCATGTCACACAAAATCGAAGACTTACAAGCGAAAACCGACAAACTGGTGGAAGAAGCAGCCGGCGAAGACAGGACTCCAGGTGAACATAGACAAGACGTAGGTTATGAAAACAACCAACCAACAGCAACAAAAGCAGCAGCAACGTCCATCGCCAATCACCATCAACGGGAGGGATTTGAAAGAGGTTACTTCACTCATTCACTTATCTAGGGGGCATTATCTCAACTACAGGAGGAACGGACGAGGATGTCAAATCGAGCAAGAATGGGGAAGGCAGGCGAGAAACACATTCGTCAACCTGAAACCAATCTGGAAATCTTCGTCGCTCTGCATAAACAACAAGATTCAGTCGGATTTTCAAAACAAACACGTCAAGTCAGTTCTTCTATACGGATCAGAAACTTGGCGGGTGGGTCACAAAGAATATTTCCAACAGCTTGTTGCAGACCTTTATCAACAACTAACTGTCTTTGCTCTATATTGAAGATCAGATCAGATGTCAGGGCCGGAAAGAATCACCAACAAGGAACTATGGGAAGAAACAAAACAAGAACCAATCGCCCAACAAATATGCAGGAGAAAGTGGAGATGGATTGGATACTCACTCGCTGAGGAGGCCGCTGGGTCACATCGCGTGCGCTCAGGCCATTTCTCGAGTGGAACCAGGCCGAAAGGGAAGCAAGCGGCGAGTGGGACGTCAGTACAAAGGTGACATGGAGGAGATCGTGTGAAGAGAGAGGAGTTGAAAGAGTATGGACCAACATGGATGCAGGTGAAAAGTACAGTAGAAGGAAGACAGAATTGGCAAGTGGAGACGTGCAGTTGAAGCCCTATGTTCCACTAGGAACCCAAGGGAATAATAATAAGCTTTATTCCAAAACAGTATTTGCGAATACAGAATGGAATTCTCAGCATTTTACTACAGTACTGCATCCAGTTAGTACATTATCAATAAAGAAAATTCTGCGTAGATTAAGGAAATCTCAGTTCATTATGACAACAACTTATTAGCATGTCGGTAGCAAAGCCGAAAGTGAACAGTGTTTGAAGGTGTTAGAAAAGTAGATGCTTGCATATTCACTGGCGTAAGCAGAAGAAAGAAACAAAGCAGCACATAACAGAAAAAAAAAAGAGAGAGAAAAGGACAAGAAAGGAAAGAAAGAAAACGTTGTACCCATAAACGAAATATGAGTTGGAAAGACGAGATCCGATTGTTCTATTGACTATTTAATAAGTTATAGGTATCACGTCTAATGCTTTCTTTATCGTTCAGAACACGAGCTAAGTAGGGTATAGTTGAGATTTTGTACTTTTGTACGAATAATAGTGAGGGTTTATATGCATAAAAAAGTATTTCTTACCTAAAATATTCAAATGTCCACGTTTATCATATGCATCTAAATTAACCAGAACGTGACATTGAAATAAACCATTCATATCTGGTTGTAAGTTAGTCAGTTTCAATGTGAATAATTGTCTTCGGTAAATAAGTTCAATGTCATTTGATGAAAATGGTGCGTCCTCTTCACTTGGGTTATTGAAAAGAGATTGATTTTGCCTGTTCAACACGACGTACTGGTTAACAAATTCACATGTGTGTGGTGGTTCTGGACACCTGGCTAAATCATCATCTTTATGAATAAAACTCCATATATTCGGTGCTGGATCTTTATGTGAATGTCTAAATCTCCATATCACGTAAACACTGTCCTTTTGTTTTGGTATAATTGGAAGTTGACACCTTAAATGAACTGTTGAATTAATTGGTACACTTAAATTGTTTACACTGTCTGACAGTTTAAGCTGAAAATTTGAAACTGTGTTCAGTGTAGAAGCTGTTTAAAAAAAGGTGAGAAAATTAAAAAAAATACAGATATGATAAATTTTTGACCACTTTGATAAAAGATTTAATTTAATAGCAATCTGAATGAATTGTATATTGATAGCATTCTTACTAGCTGAGGAGTGCTAGCAAGGACGAAACATATGAAGAACCATAGGAAAACTAAGATTAGTAATAAAAATGACGAAAATAACTGAAATAATATAGAATTCAAAGCCTCTGTGGTACAGCTGTATAAAAAAAGGAATGTCAGAGACGTTACGTAGGATTCTCCATGAGGATGGAATCGGGGGTGACATTTAAGCCAACCATCCAACCAACTCTTTCAGAGATAAACTTTGTCGGCTAAAAGACCAAATAAATCCAGTTAAGAAAGATAATATAATTTAAGACACTTGGTTCCCTTGATAAATTTCGATAAAGAAAGAAAGACGAAATTTACAGTAAAAAATGATATCATCATTCTATTTCACAGGTTCTCATCAGCTGTAGACTTCCTGAAATTACAATAGTTACATAGATGATAATAACATACTTTAATGTCTAAGTGGTAGTAGAGAAGAGATACTGAGAAATAAAGAGACGCATCCAAAATGTAAACATTGCAACTCTTAGTTTAAGTTTTCGTCATCAATTTACACGCTTTCAAAGTAGAAAAGATGGAGGAGGGGTAAGACAAAAAACAGAAAAAATTAAATAACAGTGTTGGTTTGTAGGCTCACATGACAACTCAAGAAACAAAAGCGGTTACAGTTTATAAGATTGAGATTTGTTCAGTGAGTTGAGATCAGTGAATTGGATGACTACTAATTATTGTAATCCAAAATCGAAATTTATTTACCAAGGGAGTGAGAGATTAATCACACTCTCTTTCTGTATGCATAAATCTGGTTTGAATCGTTTGACTGCGATTGCTTCGGCAAATCGTAGTAAATTTGCTCTTCTTTGTCTATTTAATATTTTGAAGGACTGAGAAATCTCTACGAGATGTCCGGTATCAACACTTTGTCTGGTAATTGCACTCTGAGAATATTTGCTTCGGGATAGAACCCCGTCTTTCTGTCTTTCCGATGTACTTGCTCCCACAAGTGCACGTAAATTCATAAACGCAGTTGGAGGTGACATCAGCAGGCTATTTATCCACTTTTGAATGACTCATAGAAGAAATGGTGTTGTATAATGTTATGAGTTTAGCTGCAGGGAAGCTTCTTTTTATTGCACCTTTCAGTCTTTTTTTAATCTTTTGTGACACTGTATCTCCTTTGAATGGGTGCGTCGGTGGCACAGTGGTTAGGACTCTCGCCGACCATACACATGGTCCGGGGTTCGAGCCCACGCCGGCGCATACCTGATATCTATGGTCGGCCTGCAAAATTTGGGCTACCGATATCCATGCTGAAAATTCCATACTAGTACCAAAAATACCGTGTGGAATCAAGCTGTAAATCAAAAATAAAAAAAATAAACACTTTCTTCTTTTCTACAGTTGGGTGTTTCTCTTTCTTATCTTTTTCTCTGCTATACTTTTGCATAAGTCCCTTAGGGAAACCATTTTCCCTTAGGGATTTCTCAACGAAACTTAACTCTTCTTCCGCCTTGTTCGGTAAACATAGCTTCTTGGCTATGTCGTACGAAGTCCTCACTAGTTCACATTTATAGCTTATGGGACAAAAGCTGTTGCGAAGAAGATATCGCCCTGTTCAGGTTTCTTTTCCATAGATGGACTTTTCGATCATACTTTCGTTTGTTCTTTCTACATTTAGATCCAATTAATTGAAGTCATTATTATGTTCATATTCTATGGTGAATTTGATATGTGGATGGGTATCATTGAGGCGATTATATAATGCCAATGTGTGATCCATGTCGTTGCAAACAACAAATGTGTCATCAACATATCGGCGATAGAAGGTTGTTGCATTGATAGCAGAGTTCAGTTGTATCTGTTCGAGGTAGCCCACTGTTATGTACTCGTCGCCAAATTATTGTTATGTATTGGTCGAGAATTTAATAATCCTGACGCAAGAAGGCGGAAATCAGAAGACCACTAGGTTTGCTATGATACTTCTATTTTCCAAACACCAGGAGAAGCAATAAGTGGTATTACACCAAAGTAAGTAGTCAGTGTCACAAGATTGTGAGAGCGAAATATATATGAATGTCCAGACAAGTGTGTGAACAAATCAATAGACAGTCTTAACATGAATGGCTAATTATAATGAAGTATCGATCCATATATACATAGCAAAATATACCAGACATGTCAACAACCACCATACATGGATATATGTCACCAAGCAACGGACTGTCAACAAACACTCATATTATATATAATATGAGGGGAATATACATTGTTAAAGGAGACAGGTTCATCAAAGTGAAATGGTCACAGACTAAGCGAGCAAAAAGAAAGAAAGATCACCATATATATATATATATATATATATATATATATATATATATATATATATATATATATGGATACATATCACCCACCGAACAAGGTGGCTTCAAACAAGAGAAAAGCCCGTCTGGCGTTTAGATCATTGTAATGCGGCTAATAAACACTACTGGTTGATGTGAGTCGTATCCAACTACTCATTTGAATCAATCACTAGTATGTAGTATGAATATACATAATGTACACTACAAGCGGAAACGTGTACTATGCTGACATATGGTTAGTTCATAAAAACACAAGCTCTCATCCTGACAAGGGAAGGTTTCTAACCTACACTCTCTGTCGAGTATATATAAATATGCTTAGTACTACTTTGAGACGGTGAATATATGTTATGTACCAATTATTTGTGGGGAGTTGAATTCAAGAATGTGGGTTGCAACATATTTATGACTTTGTCATCTGAATGGATGAATAACATTAGATATTATACGATTAACTTAAATTGGAAAGGCTGGAATCAAACCGTGGCTTGTCATTATAGTATCAAGTAGTGTAAAATTACCGTTAGTTATGTAGTAAATTATACATATAATATATATATATACATGATTTGATAGTGTGAAATATCGCCATATTATGAATTAAAAGTCAATCTGAACGAAGAATATACTTTTCAATAATTTCTCTTCAGGTTCTTACAATTACACAATATAATATTTACTGTCGTTACAATAAAGGCCAGTTATGTGATGGATACATTTTCAACGTAGAATAACAGATTAGTTATGGGGTGTCAAAATAAATAATCACATTTGTGTGAAAAACGTGCTAGGCTTCAATCTATTACCGAAATATTGTAAAACGGGAGTCAATGATGGTGATTAATCATAATAGTTTTGCGGAGTGTGGGATAGGAAAATTCACAAGTCAGTTCAATGTTATAGAAATTGTCAGGTGAGTGGCTAGTACAAAGTGGTATTTATCAAAGAGGAGATAATAAGACTGCAATGAGAGGTGGTTCATAATGAAATGACGAATGTGTGAAGTAAAACAGGTGGAGGCATATACTGAGGGAAAAGATAATATCACTAATAATAAGTCCGTATAAATGAAGAATTCGATAGTATTGAGGTAATGTTTGTATGAAGGGCATAAATTATGATGAATAATAATAATCATAGTAATAATAATATTTGGAATAATAAACAAATGTAAAAAAACCAAGAGGGTTTAGGAGAAGGAGCACTCTTGATGAGAAGAAGAATCATCAATCCTATATTGGCCACGATAGGAACAGCGTCTGAACGTGTTCTTTTTGGATACAAGGTTCCAGTTTAGTCGATCTTATTGCAACAGCTTCAGCTTTGTGTAGAAGACGTAAGCAAACTGTACGTGATAATGACTTCGCAATTCGGTATATAACCCTGAAAGCTATGTTGACATCGATACAATGTCCAATACCAACCAAGTTTGACAGGATCTAGCTTTTTATGCACTTTATTTTCCCCATGCTGAACCAAGCTGATAAATGTTCCTGAACCCTTGAACAAACCTGCCTTATCGTGCGCCCTATATAACTTCAATCACAGGAACAGTTGAAATGGTAAATGCATGAAGAACAGCGAAGGTTAGGTAAGACATCTTTGAGTTGCCGGGTGAACATTGGACGGCTAGTGAGGGATAGACACAGACGTGCAGACTATATATATATATATATATATATACATGTAAATTTATTTTTTTCGGGTTTGATGATCGAATAATACCAGATAGAGAACCATTAAAAACCAAGGAGTACTAGACAGATGCTTCGTCCTAATTTGAGATTCTTTAGCAATTCTCACCCCCAAATATGCTCCTGAGTGTTGAATCTAAGATTTTCAGGGTGCAACGTGATCCACTTGACCATCCAACCACTAGCACTGAATTCAGACGACTATTAATTCTAACTTCTGACAATTCGCGATATTTTATAGCTTCAAGGAGTTATTTGTGAGTATTTTTCTTCCCACCACACCTCTCTACGTGGTAGACCCTACTGGTTACTACTTTTCACCTAGAACTTTAGGCAGTTAATGGGGATTCAAACTCATTACACTGTTGAAACCAAAAACTGCCGGAGAAAGTTTAGAGTCGAGTTTCTGTAGATATGAGTATTACTGGCTTATGAATAATTACAAATTTACATGTATCTGCGGGAGCAGGACAGATAGAAGGGCATATCTACGATTTTCTGAACATGTACCAAAGAGCTTACGTCTAAAGGGAACGAAAGCTTTACACAGTGCCATCGTCAGGCGGCATCTCCTCGACACGGGTCATGAGGTGAACGTAAAAAAGCCGTTCAAAGTTATCGATACCCAAAAGAGCTCAATTCTCCTTAAGTTTGCTGAAACCATTTCTATCAAGCGCCTGAAACGTAATTTATGCGTCCAGAAAGAAGTGGTTATCAATCTTTCTTTGCCCTGCCTGGTAACTGGATATTTTTCATCTCTCTTTCATCTGAATGCCTAATGCTGAGAAGTTTCCATTGTATATGATTATTATTGTTCGGAATAGTGTTTAATTTACACATATGTATGTATATATTATTAGTGTATGCGTATATTGATCGATTGATTTTTGTTTAAAATGACCTCTGTACAAGTGTGTTAAAATTGTTTCTGGAGATATATTTAATAATGTATTTGCCCTGTAAGCAGCTGACGAGAAGGCAACGAAATAAAAGATGATACCATTTTATTCTGCTAAAATTGTAGTTCTTGCTTTGTTCAAATAATTAACTCCATGAATTCTAGTCTTTATTCAGTTGATGAACAAATGTATCTAAAGGTAAAATATTCTGTTAGGATTACATTATGATTACTACTATTGTTGCTGTTTATATTATCTAATCAAAGTAATATATTCCTTCTATATTTCTATCCGTGTATTGAATGAAAATCAGCATTTTGTATGACATACTTGTTTGTGCATATTTATTTCATAATTTTGGTGGGTGGTATGAAACAGAATTATGCGCTTGAGTAAAAAAAAGTAATCGAATAGTAGCCTAATACCGTTATTTTTTTTGTCAGCCATGCATAGGTACATGTACAGGGAATTGATAATGAACTGATAAGAATATGCATTTGCTAGAGAGTAAATGAAACAATGATCCTGTATATTTTAATGTTTTCATAAAAAAGAAACATCCAAATATTAGTATGGATTTTTTTAGTATCAGGGATTATAGTCATACAGAGAGTAAAAGAAAGCCTTTTTACTTATCATAGTTTTGTACTATTGTTATTATTGTTATTATTATCCCACTGGGTTCCGAGTGGAACATAGGGCTTCAACAATACATATCCACCTAGTTCTATTTTCTGTTGTCCTCTTTATCTGGGTCCACGACTGCCCATAATCTCTCATCTGCTACTCCTCCCCCAACATACCATCTTCTCCATGTAACCATCGGAACAACGCCACACTCATCGTTTCCCGTTAGGATTCCACTCGAATGATGGCTGGCAATCACGCCATGTCATTCGATAATCTCCTTAACGTATGTCTAATCCATTTCTATATTTTTCAACATATCTGTTGAACCATCTGCTCTTTCTTGGTTTGTTCCCAGCCAGTCAGAGTTTCATGTCGCTAATTATTTTTGGCCAACCGGCCGGGCATTTGATCTTCAGTATAGAAGGCAAGGCGAAGGCAGCCGTTAATAAAAGTCTTCAGGTGCCTGTTGGAAATCTTCTCCGTGACACGCTGGCCAAAGTTTCTGACCTACATTGAAGATTTGGCTGACTTTACATTTGTGATGAACACAATCTGAATCTTGTTCTTTATGCTGTGGTGGAATGCAGAAGATTTCCAAACTGATTTCAGGTTGATGAAGGCGCATCTTTCCTTTCCGATTCTGCCTGTCTGACATTGACATCTCTATCCATTCCACTGGCCTTTGGTTGAAACGATGCTGGCTGTCGAGTTGTTGCTGTTGGTGGTGGTGGTGGTGGTGTAGGTGCGTGGGTATCTTCATCACCTCCGTCTTCTCTATGTTCACCTGGAGTCCTGTCTTCGCTAACAGCTAGACTCCTCTGTCAGTTTTTCGAAGTTTATCGGTCAACAATCAAACTCACACCTCCAGTGTGGTTCGTGAGCATTCTGTCACTAAATCATTGATTTGCTGGTTTTAGATTTTTAAGGGTCTTATTTTTCAAGTTACTTTGATATATTATAGCAACGGTATACATCATTTATATCGATACTTATAAATAGGATGTACCTCGAAGGTGGTTTTTTTATTGACATTCATGTTTGTATATTTAAGCCAAAGTTATAGCTCTTTCTCGTAATTACCTTCATTCTGTGATGCAGCTTGATTATATTATTCTTCAAAAGATGATCTATAGAAATTATAATTTGCGTAGCAGAAGTATAGTATTCTGCAAGGATTATTCTGTCTAACTGTATTTTGACACATGGTTTAACTTCTAAATTTTACTGAGTGTCAAAATGAAGCGTGTATCAGTCTAGATAAAGCAATGAGAAGACGTAATTTTTCTGAATTGTGTAATGTGCATGTTTGCGCAACACATTTCGAACAATTTGATCACATACGGTCTTGTCATAGGAATATGTATATGAAATTAATAAAGAGCTAATAGGTGAGAAAATAGACTGAAGTCAAGTTAAAAGGACATATTCAAGGCCAAAATAACAATGAAGACCACTAAACCAAACAGCACAGGTAATAGTACATCTGCTATGGTATCAAAACAAAATTCACCAAGGAAGGTTTAATGTGATGACGCATAAAGGTGACTTAAACTTTCTAATCTCTAGCTAGGGCTTCCAGAAACTTTAGGATACACCCCAAACAAGTTTTATAGATAGGTTTAAAAGATGTGTAAACTTCAATGTTATGTCCTGTTTCTATAATATGTTTCGCAATAGAGGAGTTAGGTCTCCTGTTCTCACCGTTCATAGGTTCTGAAGATTCCATTTGTTTCTGGAGCCATTTAGGAATGTGCTCTGAAGGTAGCCCTTACTTGCAGAGATCGATGAGTCCTCCTTATGTATGTGTGTCCACACGTACATTCAAATTGGTAATCCTAAGGGGATGTGAGGTCATTTTTCGCATGTTCGAAGGGCTTAGATAGCTATATTGGCTTCACATTCACAATTATTATGATATTAGCTGCATAAAAGTCTTTTTACAAGCAGCGTTCAGTCTTTGTCTAGTTATGCCCCATATAGGGTAGCTTGATGTACACGTCTTCCTTAGGGGTAAGTTGTAGAATGAGTCTTGGTGTTCTGACCTCTTTATATCTCCTGATGAACTTGTCTAGATAATTGTTATCAACCAGAGTTTTTGTCAGCTTTCTTTCTTCTTAATCAAGTGTGTCTTCAGTGCATATTCGTTGGATTCTACTGAAGAGGCACCTTATTAAGACGGATTATCTGTTGTCTATAGTATCTGCAGTTACACATGAAAATTTACACGCAAGAAAGAAACAGGAATCCGTTTAAATTTTAACTAGGAACAGTGTGGATTTAATATTTTACTTTGCGAATTATTAAGTATAAAGAAGACAAAAACTGAATTCGTTTGACTGGGATGTTGAAGCTGGACGACTTGTACATTTTAACCAGCTGGAAGTAAATGTCTCTCAGTGTGATTTCTAAATTTCAAGAATTGGCTTTGTAAGGAATTTCTATTTGATTGGCTGGAGGATTTCAACGCCAATGGGCGCATACTGATGAAGAGCCCCAAACTAGGACGAAACAGTTGACTGTCCAGTACCTTCTGCAGGTTTTCCAATGTTTCTCCAACTGATATAAGCTCATAATGAAATCCGCCAACATTTTAGCTCATCAGTTAGTCACATCACGCACCAGATCGTTCGAAAGAGAAACAGCGACTTTCGCGTCCTAGGATGACATACAGGTAATCTTATGAGAAGGAGATGAAAGCTTACAGGCAGTCAAGCAGCCATTTGAAAAGGACTGCAGAAAAAATAGTGAAGTGGCTACGTGCTGTTGAAGTCAAATGTTCCACTTGGAACTCAAGGGAATAAGCATAATAGTTATTGTTTCAAAAGGTGATAAAGTTAACAACCTTGTGCTAACGAAAACAGAGAACCAATTTCTACTGTAGAATATTGGTAAAATTCTTGCAGATAAGAAGCAAGTTATGTATATTGGTCATTACCTTGAACCATCAGGTTCACTAATCGATAAGTATCTGAAATGAATACTTTTTTACCTTTTAAAGAATAAGAGAGAAAATGAAGTAAATTTAATCACAATCCAACAGTACTTAGGGAGCTAATGAAGACCAGAGAACACTGGAAGGCTGTTTTATCTGTAACTATTTATAGTTTGTGATGATGCTCACCTTGAAATCAATGAGATCCTCATGAATCTAATAATTTTTTAAAGTAAAGTATCAAGTGAGTTACACTAGAAACTAGTGTAATGTGAAAGCAGCCAATACAGTCTTACAGTAAATCAGTCGCAAGCTCCAATAGCTCAGTGGTAACGTCTCTGATTGTATCACCGCACTGAGTGAAGCGGGTTGGAATCTCAGAAGGGACATGATTTCCTACAAGGTTGCAGATACTCCTTGTTGACTAGTGAGTGCCAACTAGCATGAAACGTAGGTCGAGCAAGGCTTCCTGCCAATTACCTCCAACCATCTTTATTATAGATCTCTAAATGTCTTTTACTCCTTTATACTCTGTATGTTAATCTAATGAGATTTGTGTACTTCTCTTAGTCAGTAATATCACCTTTCTTAAAATTGTCTTTGTTACATTGTTTTGTGTACCCAGATACATGTGTTGTTTTCATTTCTTTGCTTTCTGAGTGTGACATAGAGCTTCAGGTTTGATCTTTGAGGCTTCAGTTGAGGTAGCGTTTTCTTTTTGTTCTACAAGGTAGGATTGCCAACTCAACTCTGAACCTTTCCTCTTCCCCGGGACTTACTGCAGGCTAAACAGGGTTTAGGAATGCTTCTGCCAGGAATCGAACTCTAGACCACATTCGTAATTAGCAAGCATTCTACCTACACACACAGTGAGGCATGCCTTTCACATGTACTATACCGAAAGTTTGAGTTTTACATTTCACTTACTTCATATCACCAATTGGTTACTTTATATTTTGACGGAGAGTTTTAGTAGTATTCATCAATTCTAATTAGTTTTAGTGAAATGTATTCAGGTATGTGTTTATAATCATCACCAGTCAGTATATATATATATATTCTTCTAATATCTAACTAGAAACAATATTTTTTTCATTATTTTACATGTATGAACTACTTTCCGCATGAAACGATTATATCTTCTAGTAGTCTAATCATTGTGTGCGTTTTTTTCATTAGAGAATTAACACTTCATTGAAGTGACTGTTGATCACTCATTCAAGCGTAGATACATTTTATTGAGAATATATATATTTATAATTTTGAAGATATAAGAGAATGTCTGTGAAATGTTGTCATGTGTTAAGAATAACGTTATTAGATGTACTTTAGTAAAGTATACCTTACGCGATGCAAAAGAAAAATGCAAAAGCGGTAGTCCTGTGGGGGACGGGGGGAATTACAAGACAGGCATATGTTGGACTGGACTGACAAAAAAATATTACACGATCTGGGTTTCGCATAGGATTTGTGTTCTATGTCACACAGACTCAGATATTTACAAGTGAAATCAAATGAAAACCTGATAATAAATCGACCAGACAAAGGTTCTGCAATGGTTCTACACAACAAATCTGACTATTTGAAGAAACTCTCTCTAATTCTATCTGATGACAACAAATTTCAAAAACAGACGATTCAGAAAGATCCAACTGAACAGATGGAGCTTCAGCTAACCAAATTATCGGGGAAAAAAGAAAGATGAATCAATTATTAAGCCAGAACTATATGAACAACTTCGCCCATGTCGTTCTACATCGCCACGAATGTATGGACTACCCAAAGTGCACAAATAGGACGAACCACTCCGCCTAATATTAGGTATGATCAGTTTGCTATATCACCTAATCGCAAAGTGGCTGGTGGAAACTCTTGGACTGTGACAGAAAAGCTGTCGAGATACAACCTCCGCGACACATTCGACTTCATCGATTCAACTGAAAACAATGGTCTCCTTAGACGTCGTCTCTCTCTTCACCAATGTTTCACTGACAGAAACCATATGTTTTCTGTGTGACTTCATCCAATGCAACAGCATAGATGTCGGTATACCAATCCATTATCTAAATGAGCTGTTACTTCGTTTTACCTTCAACGTCTACATCAGATTCAACCAGGAAACCTACAGGCGAACAGATGGCGTAGCAATGGACTCTCCACTTGGACCCTTATTGGCTGACTTTTTTATGGCCAGCCTCGAAAACGTCTTGTCATAGACTATCACTGATCTACACCTCTACAAGAGATACACCAATGATACTTGCATCATTGGGATGAGAACCTGGACCTCTAAAACTTGCTTCAAACTTTCACCTATGGCCACCAAAACATCGACTATACTCTCAAAGCTGAATCCGATTGAATGTTCCACTTCCTCGACATCCATCCGAGAAGAAATGCCGGCAAATCTCTGAAAATGTACATATATGAAAAGCCTACATAGAAAAACACAATTCATCAATTTTCAAAGCTTTGTACCCGTAAGCAGAAAGAGGAACCTTATAAACGCTCTTTCCTTTAGGATTCGGAAGATATGCAACGAGGAAGTGATTGACGAAGAACTCCGTAATCTCCTAGGAACCTTGATAGAAAACGGTTATCCACCTAATTTCATAGACAAGAAACTGAAATCAAAGAAGACTTCTGAATAAGTTAGATCTGTCCCAAAGATGTTTCTGCTTAATCTAGAATTCAAGGGTGACACTGAATCAGAAATCCTCCGTAAACGCTTCTCCAAATCTCTGAGGAAAACATACTTCGCCACAAGCCTACGACTGACATTTTACTGTAAGAAACTGTTCGTCCAGAACACGAAAGACAAGCTATCACATTAGGCCACTTCAACGTGTATATACCAGTTTACTTGCTCTTGTGGAGCTGAGTACATCGGCCATACCATGCGCTAACTTGGGAAACGCGCTTGTGAACACTATCCAGCCTAGCTAGTAAAAGGAGAATTAAATTGCGTCGGTTATCAAACTTTTCGAGAACCATTAAGTTTAATAATACTTTGATAAAGCTATTCGCATTGAATAGCGAAACGTCATTAAAAACAATATCGTTTTGTTTTTAATTCATCGGGAAATACAAAAACCTTCATTATAATGAATTGTCAAGATCCAGTTGTTTAAGAGTTACAGTCACAAGACAATTTCATTGTAATTGATATGAAAATAAATATGGTTCAAAACAGAATGCATTAACGGGCTTTGCAGATGTTTGCGGTGATAATAATCAAAATTCACATAAAAATGGCCCTGAAAGTGAACTGAAACCACTGACTACTTGGAGCCATATTCTTTCCGGTTTCAAACATCGTAACTGTGTTATTTATTGAGTCGATAACCTATTTACCAAACTGTCAGCTACTTCTCAACAGAATGTTTGATAAAGTTTAAACACGACTACAACAGTCAATATAATGATAAGGAAAATAGTTCCGTAAAAATAAGAGAAAAATAA
Organism: Trichobilharzia regenti; assembly: GCA_944472135.2. Lineage (NCBI taxonomy): Eukaryota > Metazoa > Platyhelminthes > Trematoda > Strigeidida > Schistosomatidae > Trichobilharzia > Trichobilharzia regenti. The sequence continues at coordinate 157,684,529 of OX235262.1, forward strand.
AATCTGATTCACAGATTATTTTTGAGAATCACCTGATGGATTCATTAAGCCAGCAACATAAAAGCTTCTTTCCTTCTCGCATTCCTTTGTGTTCTCAGTGGAACACAGGGTTTCAAACTTCCCCGAAGTTTCAGTAGCGGTGATGTTATTTTTATGTGTTGAGATCACTAGCATGAAGCTCAACCTCTCCTCTTTTCCAGGTCTGCCATTGGCTAGGAAACTCAATGAAGTTTATAAAAGTCCGTCAGTTGGAAATCAAGCCTCTGGCAGCTTGCCTGGTTGGGGGACATTCTATGGTTGTACCACTGAAGCACCTAGTATTATTGTAAAAACGAAGTGTATACATTTTTTTATTCGTTTTTAAAATCGTCCTTGCATCAGTAATGCAGTGTACAAAGTAAAAGAATGATTTCTAAAAACTGTGGTGACCAGGTCTTGAGGCTCAAAATACTGTAATACACATTTTGGAGTGCAACAAACTGTTACTCGAGGAATTTGTTTATGCATGCAGTTTTAATCAGCATACAACTGTATATTGGGAAATATTCTTTGAGAATACAGTTTATTGGCTTGTTGTAACCCACTGTCGCTGGAGCAAGGGGAGTAGTGAAGAGAATAGCCGATACTTCGTCGAAATCTTAATTTTAAATGCATATTTTGTATATTAAACGTAGAGCACTATCGAAATAAGCATCAACCGAATATGTGTAGCATATAAATCATCAGCTGGCACATTTCAGCATTTGTTTTGAAAAGCGTCTGACCACTGCTTGAGAAGTTCCTATGATATAAACCTCAAGGAAGTTTAAAACAACTCCAGCGATTCTGAGAAGATTCCTATAGTTATAAATGCCTAGAACAAATATTTCAGGATTTCGTCATGAGGCTACATTGTTTAGAGAACCATTAGAGCAACTGGGAGTACTAGACAGCTTTTTCATCCTGGTTTGGGACTTTTCAACTGTGCGCACTCCCCTATTATGGTTCGAACCCAGGACCTTTTGGTTACAAGGCAAGCTTACAGACCATTAAGCCACTGGGACTCAATCTAATGGCCAGTGAATTCCAGCTTCTGCCAATTCACGACACAGCCCGACCACTGGCGATCATTTGCTCTCACAGTCGACCTGCTGTACCCTAATGGTCACGACTTCCTACTAGAACCCTAGGTTACCTACCTACCTGAATAGGGCCAGTCGCCAGTGAGCATCTCATCGAAATTCAAGTATTGATTTGTAATGGTTTGACTGATTGGTTACAGGATGTTATCATGAGCTGACATCAGTTAGAGAAGCATTGGAAAACATGAGAGTACTAGACAGCTATTTCATCCTAGTTATACTTATCTTTACCGTAACACCGGAAAAATTCTGAAAGTTCAGCTTACACAATTCCTTACGTGTGGGAATTTTTCCTCTTTAGAAGAGAACGCATGGAATGAAATATCCTTTTGATTAATTATAATATCTCATCCGTATGTGCCATCCGAAATTATTCAGTAACCTGTAAAATATCTGTAGGTTTTCTGAATGGAAAGTAAAATAATCCTATTAGTAAATCACTATCCACTCCACCAATAAAGATTGGCCATGACAAGACTCATATGTCCGTAAATTTTAGAATTTATGTTGTCGTATATGGATCATGTACCTGCTTATTGTGGCTATACAGAATTTATAGATGATTTGATGACTCGAGTTTATGAATTAAGCCAACTGATTTAATACGCTGATTATCTCCGCCCAAAATGGGACAAAGAAGCATTTGATGGCTTGATCATTTCGAAGCGGTTAGTCATCACTGTTTGTCAGTGTGTTAAACAACCAGTCTTGAAGGTATGACACATTCCCATCTTTTTGATGACTTCTATGTTTTTAGTCACGAGACATGGAAATGTTTCATACTTTGAAGAAACCGGAGTCCCCAATGACAGTAAAAGAGCTTAAATGTGTTCCCAATTCTCTTGTCAAACTTGATGGGCAAAGTCAAAAATTACCTTTCTTGAAGAGGGTATATAAATCACCAGTATTCAAGGTATTTCTGGAAAGTCGTTCGAAGAAGTCATCATCGAACTTCGAATCATAATGTTTTTAATCTAACTGACTATCTACAGTCAAGTATGCTTATGGTGCAACATAGTATCAATCGATGATCTGTGTCTTTGATGATTTAAATAATGAAGAACAAACAGAAATTGGGAATTATGTTTCCACTCTCACAGTAGGATGTGCACAACATTCTAAGTAGAAGCTCTCACGCTTCTTGAGACTAGTGGGATTCCAAGCTAAACTTCTACTGAATCTAGGAGAATTTGTATTCAATTTTTCAAGTGTGACACTAACGTCACACCAACTTCAGGCATTTTCACTTGGGCACCAAATTCTAATATCAGGCTCTCAAAGACTCTTATCTCCACATTGATGTCGAATTTGAGAGTCTAGTTAGCCAGACATGATATTTAGTTCCTACTTCTAATGAAGAACAACACTTCAAATCAAATGTACTTGACTGTTGACTGAAATTCAAATACTCAAAAGATAAGTATCACTAACTCCTAACCAGGAAATATATTGCAGAATTAAAACTATACTTCAGTGGTGTCTGCTGTGAGTATGTGTTTAATAGTTAATTAATTTTATGAAAAACAAGAGGATTTTCAGTTCGAAGTAATTTGGTGCATGGTGACTAGCAATGGAATCCAGGATGCGCCTTTCATCCTATTTGGGACTAATCAGCTGGATGTACCTGCTTTCCTCAGTGAGGTGACTCTCAGGACCTAAGGGGTCTAGTGGATAACGCTAAAAGGGGAATGCAGGTACATGCGGATGATGAGTCCCGAATAGGGCGAAATGCGCAACCTTGATTTCACTGTTAGTCACCGTCTACCATGAAACTTCAAGTTAATCCTTGGACATGGCTGAAACATTCTCACAAGGAGCCGACATGCCAACAGAGTCTGAACATTTTGATCCAATCAATCAACGAGAAGACTAAAACTTGATTAATCACTTCTCATTATAAAGATCCATTCAATGTAAAGTGCAAAGTAGGAGAAAATTGTTATAGTTGATATGTGAAATGAGTAACTTTCGTTAATAATTTATTGTCTTTATTTCGTATACAAATGATGGTAATGATAATAATAATAATAGTAATAGTATAAGGCGACAATTTGAAAAAAAACCAAATGGTAAAATGATTGCCAGGGGCAATTATTAACAAATCTCCACTTATTGAAAAAATATTCTGCCCAGAAGATACATATGGATATACTTATTTTGTAATAATAGATAACTACACCGGTAAGTAGATTTTACAACTTAATACTCAGTCACACACAACGCAGTTAGATTAAATCTCGGTGAACGTATTCTCTCAGATTGATTTATTGGGTCCGTAACTTTCTTATCCCTTTTTTCGGATTTTCAGTGATTTGGTCAGTTTAAATGACTAAATACATAATGTTATATACCAGTTATTGATTGATAGGTGTGGTTGTACACCGCTGATATCAACAAGCAGTTCATACTAGCCAGATCAAAGTGGTCTAAACACCGGATGACCGTTTCATTCATTTGAGATTAGGCTCATCAAAGGTTTACGTGGTTTGACTCAGCTCAGTGAGCCATATCAGTTGAATCCACCTGAATCTTGGGTAATTAATTAGGTGAATATATGATACGTTATGTGAAATTCTCAGTTAGCAGTTTACACAGTCAGAAGTGTTCAGATCACTTCGATCTGGCTGACAGTCACCACTAGTTTATGTGATTGGTATCCATATTAGTTTGTTTAGTAGATGTATCACACAGTGAAACAGTATTATTATTTACTGGATGACGTTTCGAACAAAATTTATTTTTCATAATCATATCAGTTGTAATCACATGACTTTGAAACTTGAGTTTTATAGTTTTCTTTGTTTCCTCCTATTTGTTGTAGGGGTAGCAGAATTTTCCAGATATCAATGACAGGTGATGAATCATTCCTATTACATGTATTTGCAGTTGATTCGATAAACAAAGCTTCTTTCCATTATGGGTAAACTTTGTTTTGATAAAGTCTCACAGTGTTATACAGTAATGTTTACTGATGACGTTTCGAGCACAATTTATTACTGCTCATAATCATATCGAGGTAATCACACGACTTCCTAACTTCATTTATATAGTTCCATTATTTTTCACTTGATTTGATTGGTAGTAGTATCTTCCATATTTCAGGTATGAGTGATGAATCATTCCTATTGCATGTGTTGAGTGTAGACTCGATGAACAAGGATTCAGTAATCAACCTCTCTCCATCTATCCAGATTACTTTTTAGAATTTTAACCCTCTCCCACCCTATTGTGTGGTTGTGTGTTAATGCATGCAGTGCAGTTGCTGAGCTTTTTTCTAAATTACTTATCTTTTCAAGGTCAACCATTCTTACCTTAGCTAAATTCTTATGTTCTGACAATCTGACTACTCCAGACCTACTAGTTTGACCTATGTAGTTGACCTAACTCACAGTGATTGCATGGTATTTTGTAAACTATATTATTTTATCTAATTGGGTCAACTGGGTCCTTTAACCTACAGAGCTTGTCCCTGAGTGAGTTTGTAGGTTTAAATGCCACCCTAATTCCTGCTTTATTTAGAATCCTACTCAGAACTATAAAACTCAAGTTTCAAAGTCGTGTGATTACAATTGATATGATTATGAAAAATAAATTTTGTTCGAAACGTCATCCAGTAAATAATAATACTGTTTCACTGTGTGATACATCTAATAAACAAACTAATATGGAATTACTTACTACCAAAGTGCCCAAGTTTTACACATTTATTAATATGATTGGTATACAGCTACTTATATCAATCAGTCAATAGTATACAGTATCGGGCATCTATTTTCGCTTTCTTCGCTACCATTTATGAGATCTGTATGATTTCCGTTTCTGGAGAGAACTGTCGTGAAATCTTACCACAAAGTATATAAATTGCTAATCACTAACTTCATTTCGAATAAAGATACTTTATGGCAGGGATGTTATTTCCAAAAGCTATCGAAGGAATTTCAGTTTGAAGAAGACAACAAAAATTCCGTTTGAAGATGAATATCATAGAATTTTTGGATGTGTACTTAGTGTTTGCTGATAACTTCCAAAAAAAAAAGAAATCTCATATCTCATCTCTTCAACAAAACTATTTCATAGTTTCCAACAGTATATTTATTATATTTTTAATCAGGCATCATCTGATAAAATCTGAGCACACTGTGAAATTATCTGTGTGCTAGCAGTTGATATGATTCTTTCGGTAAATATCCTGTCGGTATTGGAATGGAATAAAGATTACAGGTTATGTCAAGTGAGATTACACAGGGTGTTATTTTAAGTTTTCAGCTTTTGCGATGAATCATTTCACTGTTTAATGGTTAAAAGCACAAAACATTATCTAGTTGACAATATTATGTAGCTGTGTTTCTTTATATCAAATACATCTCTCTAGTATGGAGTTATAATTTAAATCTAATTAATCGTATATATGTATATACTACTGATTGGCGTAAGTAGTTTGAAACCAGTCGCATCAACGATGCTGATATATTTGGCTGGTGAGTGCCATTAAGCAGGAAACTCTGTTCCTCAACATACTTTTAGTTGACTCTTTTCAACCCTTAATATTAGATTATCATCTGATTACATTGCACTCCTTCTAAGTACACTTTTACCGGCACTCTTGAAGCCCTGTACTTACATCAGTTGACGTCAGGTGAAATATATATAGCAATGATTATTACTCATAGAACTAATGTTATCATGAACTGCATTGAAACATAGAGCAAGAAACTTTAACTCCACAGAAGGCTTTAAAGGGTGAATACATCTCAAATAAATAAGTAATTTTTCTATAGTTTGGTTTGTAAGGGTTAGTTTTGCTTTTACCAGCTGGTCATGGATTGATATCAGTTAGAGAGCCATTGAAAACCAGGGAGTACTGGATAGACCTCCATCCAGACGTCACGTGTGAGGATGGATGTCCCACCGATGACATTGGTTGGGGTCGCGCTAAATCATGAATCGGTAAAAGTTAGAATTCATGGGTTGGCCATTGAATCGGATAACAGTGGCTGAATGGTATACGAACTTGCCTTGTAACGGGAAGGTCCTTGGTTCGAACTCTGGCTGGTGGGTGCGTACTGCCGATGATTCCCAGAATAAGATGAAACAGCTGTTCAGTATTCCAATGGTTGTTTCCAATGGTTCTGTAACTGATATCAATCCGTGATCAACTCGTAAAAACAAAGCTAACCCTTACAAACCAAACTATAGAGAATGTTAGTATTTGTTCCGTCCTTTTTATTTCGCGTATAAACTGACTTAACCGTTTAGTCCACTTTACGATAATAGACAAAACACTTTCTAAGTTTTAGAAGAATATGTGTGTTTGTTTATCCATAGCTTCAGTTTAGCCTTTCTAATGTGTTTCGAAAGGTATGAGGTCTTGGTGAAATAAGGTTATCCTAATAAATGGCTTCTATAGTCCGCTGCATATATTTTATTCTTAACTACAACTGGATTCTTCTCATACTCCTGCTATGGTATCACTAATGTGGTTTATTTTGAATTGTTTTTGGCTGTGATATCTAGTAGTTCAATTTACAGTTCGATATTTTATAGAGTATACCCTCTCTTGACCCTGTCAACTCCGTCTACACAATTTTACAGTCTAAATCTTATTATCAAGTATTCGTCTTGTAGGAATTTTTTGTTTGATTGCATGGAGGATTTCATCATGAGCTGACATCAGTCAAAGAACCACTGGAAAACCTGGGAGTACTAGACAGCTGCTTCCTCCTAATCTGAAACTCTTCAGTGGTACACACCCACCACCACTGTTTGAAGCCAGGACCTTCTGGTTACAAGGCGAGCTCGTAGACCATTGAGCCACTGGGACCCGATCCAATGGCCAATCCATGAATTCTAACTTCTGCCAATTCACTACATAGCGCGACCACTTCGCAATGTCTTCTGTGATGAGTTACTGCCTCATCTTCAACCTACTATACCCTACTGGTCATGGCTTCCCACTAAAACTCCAGGTTAACTGCCGGAATAGGGCCAGTTGCTAGTGAGCATCAGATTATGAAATGAGCATCATGATGAAATTCTTCATGCAGTCAAACAAAATCCCTACAAAACCAATTCCTGAAAATTAATCTGTCCTGTACTCCCAGGTGGCTTTCTAGTGGTTCTCTAACTGATATCAATACGTGATCAACTCGTAAGAATAAGTAATTTCCAAAATATTTTTTAATAAAATAAGGGAAAGTTGGAAATAACTTACACTTATAATCTAGGATAGTGTTTTTTAATCCCAGAATGCTGTCATTTATTCAAGAAGAATAAGAGCACTGATTTCTCACAAAGATTTGCATAAAATGCAGTACATATATTTTAAATCTGTTACCTAATAAATCGAGTAAAATAAATTTTAATTCTCTCTCAAGACCTGCCAATTATTTCATCATCATCAACATCATCATCATCATCATCTTAGAGGGGCTTCAGAACCATATACACTGCCCTTTGTAACTAGTCAGACAATTAATGAAAATCATGGAATGCTAGACAACTGATTCTTCATAATAGTGTTGAACACCTCAGTAACCATAACAGATTTTCAAGAATTGGTTTTTGGGGGCATTTTCTTTGATTGGTTGGAGGATTTCAGCTCGCCTTGTAACCAGAAGGTCCTGGGTTTGAACTCCGGTGGATACGTACTGATGAAGAGTCGCAAACTAGGACGAAAAAGTTAGCTCTAAGGTTTTTCAATGGTTCTCTAACTGATGTCAGTTCATGATGAAATCCTTCAACCATAATAGATTTATTCAAAGAACACTACATTGACTGGTATGAAGATAAATGACCTGTCATAAGTAGGAAAGTGTGAACAACAGGATACTGATTCAGCTACTAAACGATAACTGTTTTGTCAGTCACCAGTGAAGATAAACTAAAATAAACACCGAATAACCTTCAGCAAATAATTCGAATGAAGAACTGAAAAAAAACCTTGAGTTTGATTGCATGGTAAACCTGGGAGTACTGGCCAGCTGTTTCGTCCTAGTTTGGGACTCTTCATCAGTACGCACCCACCACCACTGTTCGAACCCAGGACCTCCTGGTTACAAAGCGAACTCGTAGACCATTAAGCCACTGGAACCTGATCCAATGGCCAATCCATGAATTCTAACTTCTGCCAATTCACGACATAGCGTGACCGTTTCATAATGTCTTCTCGATGAGTTACTGCCTCATCTTCAACCTACTATACCCTACTGGTCATGGCTTCTCACTAGAACTCCAGGTTAACTGCCTGAATAGGGCCAGTCTCTAGTGAGCATCATCAATACTTGAAAACCTTGAGTTTGTTTATAAGTTGTATATTTACATGGTCAAACTGTTTAGTGGAACGATTATTAGTCACCCTAACAGATGATCCTAAAATCAACTCCTGACACTAAACTAATTATTTCCACTTAATCCTAACACTAAATTCAACTTTACACCTGACTCTTAACTCTAGTCTGACAGTTGAATTCAACTCTAGACGTTAAACGTAGATAAGTCAGATAGACAGAAAACTCTTGAAGCAAAACTTACTCTGTATTGCTCAAAATTATTTGGTAGCTATTTACTGTTTATCTTCATTGTTGACTGACAAAAAGGTTATCGTCTAAAAACTGAACCAGTATCCCATTGTTCACACCTTTCTACTTCTGATAGGTTCTACAAAAAAATAGCATTTTCCTAGAATTCTAGGCTGTCCTAACATCATGGATATTAGTAATCATCAGTTAGGTCAAACAGGTACTGCGTTTTATGTGTGTCTAGAACAAATGCAGCGTTATCTTTTATTTTGTACTGTTTGAAATCTATCAAAAATATTTGTAGTAGTACTAATAAGGAGCAAAGAAGTAAAAAAAAAAACAAATTCATTAGATTAATACGGATCTCTTATAATTTGTTTATCTGCCTGCAGAAATTTCCATGGTAACTTTGTATTCTGGCATTTTCAAACTAGAGGCTTTTTCAGAGAGAGAGAAACTAGTATAATAATAAAACTGGTGTTCTTATTTTTCCCTCAATTTTTTCAATATTTATATAAAAAGACATTATGTATATAATATTTTTAGTCAAATTATCGTGAATTTAAGATATATATATAGATTGAAATTTACCTGCACTCCAAAATATCCAAGGCATTAAATAAATATATACAAAATGCATAATGATTACGCGAGAATAGTAATATATATATATATATATATATATCCAGAATTCTTCTATATCTTTTAATCCACTGGGATTCTTTGTTTATTTATATGGCGAAAAAAAATGAAGAAGACTGTATACATGATAAATATTAGTCTTTTATATAAGTAGTATCGTAGTTGTAGTAGTAGTAGTATACACGTATGCAATCATTTTGAAAAAAAGTTGCTTGTTTAGCTTGCGATCCTTTTTTGTCTCCTATCAGTTTGTGTGTGTGTGTATGTATGTATGTATACAGTATGTGATACAATCCCTTTACCTCCAATTACTTAACTCATAACAATTCAACCAATCATAATCAAGACATCATTAGTTATCTTATATTTTTTGGAGTTATGATGGAAACTAATACAGACAGTGAAACTATAAGCATGCATATAAACATATATATGCAACAATTAGTTCCATTCTAAAGATTGAATGACTTTTCTGGGTAAAAAAGAAACTTAACATTTTGTTATTTTTGATATTGTTACCTCCTCTGTTGATCTGATGTGTTTATAATGGTAAAGCTTTGATTGCTCTTGTAGACAACACCTTCAGTGCTAACTTCAAAACTCAGTGACCCTTCGGATATTCATTACTAACTGATTTCATCTAGAGAATCATTGGAAATCTGCAAGCACTGAACATCTGTTTCTTCTTTGTTTCGGAATCTCTCAAGCATTATGTACACATAAGTCCACCAGGGATCAGACCCAACGACACTGACTGACTGTCACGCTATATATCGTAAATAGGCAAAAGTTTGAACTCCATTCCCATGGTTGAATATTTTAAGAACCTGATTTCTAGCCTGTAGGTCCTAGGTCAATTTCTTGGTGGAGTTGAGGATGCGTACTGCTGAAGAGTCCCAAACTTCGACAAAAACGTTGACCAGTGATTCTTAAAATCAAGTTGAAATGTGATCAACTTTGAAAGCAGTCAAGTCCGCGTAAATCAACATTTCACCTTTTGGAATTTTTTTTTATTAGTGAAATAGTAATATCTCCTAATGATCCTGATTATAGTTAGTTATCTGCAGAATTCTGAAAGCTCATTTGATTTTGAGGTTAGTGCTAAAGATTATGTCTACAAGGACAAAGAAAGTTTTGCAGGTAAACTGTTCAGCTTAGTGAGCATAACAATACTGAACTGCAGATCCTCTGAACTATTTCAGAACTTTATGCATTTGGTTGATAACTTAGGTCATTATGTATCTAAATGGATGTAGGAACTTGAAACATTCACATAGTGAAGATATTTTTCATCAATGGCTTGTCGACAACCAAAATTATTCAGATCACAATACGTAATCTGCTTGATACCATTAATGGTAATCAGAAAAGTAAGCATAAATGCATGAAACTATATACTACTAATTGACTAAGATGAGTAGTCGTACACCTCTCATCTCAACGGATAGTAGATTCGCTCGTTCTTGACCGGTATCCTATTTTGTGTGTGCGGTTTGAGTTAGCACAGAGAGCCGATTCAGTTGAAATCATCCGATTTCTGGCTATTTATTAGGACGAAATTGTACTACTGATTGAGATGAATGGTATATATTTGTTCATTTTAGTCAGTCAGTAGTGTACAGATTTTTCTGCAGAAGTGTAATATTCCCTCATAAATGGAATAGTAAAATATAGGAAAGTTCCCCTGATAAAAGTACCAGGTGATCAATAAGGAATGATTTGTGTACATGAATTTTTATTGCAGCTGATGATTAAAGTAACGAAAATTCTCAACTTCTTACCGTAATATTTTTTTTACTGAGATGCTTTAAGTGGTGAATCAGTAGCTTATCAATATTTTTACGAAGACAGCCCATTACTGCTCACTGTTGAAGAGTTCTGGACTGAGACGAAGCGGTTGTTTAGTACTCATTGGTTCTCTAACTGATATCAAACCATGGTGAAACTTAAAACCAATCAAGTCTCTGCAAACTAACACTTAAAAAACATTTCATTGAAAAAGTTAATTATTAGGAAGATGTACGTTTGTGATTGAGGAGTGTTATGTAATTCGGAATTTTTTGTTATCATTCAGAGGATAATTCCTTTGGTATAATATATTTTCGTACGTTGAAGCTTAAGCACTTGGGATTAATCAAGAGTGACTTTAATATAATACCTTATTTATATCAATCATCCACTTTGAAGTTTCTTAAGAATCATTTTTGCTCTCCAATCAAAGTCTCAGACATACTTCTAGCTTTCATTCAGATACAAAAGATTTTCGTTAATGTTCATTTTAGGCTGTTGAAGGGTAATATTCTAAAGATAAGTTTTTAAAACAGAGTAGATGTAGATTCATCGACAAAAATATGAAACCAATAATTCGAAGAAACGAAACTTTAATTTCGCCTGAAAAGAAACTCTACATGAACTTGAATTTCAAGGGAGATTTAGCAAACGATATTCTCAAGAGAAGGATCACATCATCTCTGAGAAGAACATTCTTTGCAGCAACGCTAAGAATAGTGTTCTTTAGTAGCCCATTGATCTCTAGAAGCTTCAAGGACAAGATCCCGCATTTGACCACTTCTATGTGCGTATATCAGTTCGCCTGCTGCTGTGGAGCCAGGTGCATTGGTCGTTCGACGCGCATCCTGTCCAAGATGCGCGAAAAAACTATCCAGCCAGCAGGGTTGCGAAAAAGCAATAGTGGTGCAATAAGGAGTGCGATAATTGAACACCCGATTAACATCGATCATTCCATTTCAACAAACGCCTCCTTCAAAGTAATCTACACAATCAAGAATAACCTATCAAAGGCAATACGGTTTCGTCTCCTCCGTATCGCTGAAGCTCTGGCCATTCACATAAAAACCGGATTTGTGTATACGAATGAAGATTACTCAACCACTTCTACTATCATGGTAACAATGTTTTGATTTGAGTTTTTTTATTTATTTTGATGACTTAATTTTGTTTCTTTGCCTGTTCTTTAATTGCTAATAATTCTTATATTCATTCAGAACTCTCACGTAATTTCCTATTATCTACTTTGTTTCTATGTACATCCTGAGTAAAACTCACTCATCAAACTATTCATATTATTATTACATAACTTCTTTTAACAACTGATTGTGACAACTCATCACCTTTGGTACTACCCTAATTTCATTAACACCTAATTTTCTTGACTTGTATTACCAATCTTCACCTGTTTAGTTAGAATAACCATAACCAATTGTTGTTTTTTTTTGACAAACTTAATGTACACATACATACAAAATAACATATATATTTGCGATTATACATCTAAGAAAAAGAGACTCTTCGCTGATCTACATGTTTTGTTTTCATTAGTGTCTGGATGGGATTATTCATGAATTTCAATTAAAAGTCAAGTGATTCCGGAGAAATTACGTAATACAGATAATATTAACTCGTACAGACTAGAGCAAAATTAAAATAAGTAACTTGGGCAATATTGTAACACAGAAGCCAGGATATGTTTTTCATAAATCAAACAGCTGTTTATGTATCTAGAGTTTGTATTAGTTAACCAATCACTGAGCGTGTGATTTAGGTTTACACAGACATTTGTAGGGGACTAATACTAGAGTTCACTAATATTACAAATATGAGAATGATAATCCAAGTCAATGGAATGTTAAATAACAATATATTACCAAAAATGCAGTGACGAGTTATATCAACAAAAAGGATTACTTGGATACAAAGTTTAAGTCCTCTGCTACAAATTATTTATATAATCCACGGGTTGCGTCTGCTGTAACTGCTGTGTTCCGGTTGTAGAAAAGTCTTCGGTTGAGAGTAGTAGACTCCTACAATAAATCCGAAGTATACAACACGGTGTGAGTTGAACAAGTAAGCAGAAATAACCAGAGAGAAGACGAAGTCATCAACAGTAAAGTGTATTTTCAACTGTACACGGAAGTTATATATATTTTAACAAGAAGCATTTTAAACAAAACTCATCTACAATATCCCTAATTTCTACAAATAATCAAAAAGTATACAATCACATTGTTACGTAACCACACATTAAGCATGGCCGAAAACGCATTCCGGAAACATGAACCTCGACAGACGTCATTCCAAATAGAGTAGAGACGTCAAACGATATCTGAAGAGTACTCAATCAGCTCCACATAAGAGTTTCCTTCAAAACATCAGACACACTACGAAACAACTTTGTCTATATAAGTGAACAAATCCCTAAAGATTCTCTACCTAATTGTGTCTATAAAATAAAATGCTTGTTTGGAATGTGATGCGATATACATTGGACAAACATCACCAGAAACAAATCAAAATCAGAAGAAATGAACACCATAGAGACGCCTCTATTTGACCACCGAGGAATCCAGTTGAACTAGAAAAGCTTAAAAAGTCATCGGCCATAGGTCACCTACACGCTGCGCCATAGAATCAGGCCACAAACTTGATTTTGACAATATTGAAATCATCAACCAGAAAAGTTTCAGAGATCACAAAGAACGTTTAATATCATCTCAAGCACTTCATAACAAGTGGAATCCAAATTGTCTGAATAGGAATGATGAACTAAAAGAGAATCTGATATGGTTCCTGATATATCTCCATATAATATGTGTGTTTGTGTGACAGTCTGATCTTCGTGACATGTATCCATATAATATGTGTGTTTGTTTGACAGTCTGTTATATTTTGCTATGTATACATGGATCGATATTCCATTATAATTAGCCAATCATGTTAAGACTGTCTATTGATTTGTTCATTTTGAATATTCGCTCACACACTTGTTCGGACATTCATATTTTGCTCTCACACACTTGTGTGACATTGTTTCTCCTTGTGTTTGGAAAATAGAAGTATCATCGCAAACCTAGTGGTCTTCTGATTTCCGTCTTTCTTGCGTCAGGACTATTAAATTCTCGACCAGTACATAACAATAATTTGGTGACGGGGAAAACTATGGATCCTTCTAAATTGGAATTACTATTTGAACGACAAATGAAATTAATGGAAATGTTCGTCAACCAACAGACTGGTCCAGCTTCACCTTCAAGCAATCTGAATCATACCATGCTACCATCTGTCGACGGCATTGTGAATAGTATTTCACAGTTCAATTATAATCCAGATGCTAATGTCACTTTTGACACATGGTATCAACGATATGAGGATTTATTCACAGTTGATCTCGCCTCACAAGACGATGCTTGGAAGGTGCGAGTGTTATTACGTAAATTGGGTCCCGCAGAATATGAGAGGTACTGCAACCTAATTTTACCCCAAAAACCACGTGACAAGTGTTTCGATGATACAATAAAGCTGCTGCGTGAACATTTTGGAGACCACTCCTCATTATTCAGCATACGTTATCGTTGCCTCAAGCTGACAATGAATGAAAATGATGATTTTCTTACTCACGTTGGCACAGTCAACCGAGAATGTGAGAGATTTCGACTCAGGTCCTTAACAGATGATCAATTCAAAGCCTTGATTCTCATATGCAGTCTTCAATCTCCTCGTTTCACAGATATCCGAACTCGACTGCTCAATCAGCTAGAACAAAATCCTAAGTTAACATTACATGACATAGCTGATGAATATCAACGGCTGATTAATTTGCAGAAAGACACACACCTGGTCGAATCAACACCTTCGAGAAGCTCTGATATTCATGCATTACGAAAGAGCAAAAATCTCTCATCATCCACTCCTGACCCACCTTCTTCTAATGTTCCGCGTAAATCTACACATACTCGTCCAACTTCTCAAAATACTGCAAAGAAGACCCCACCATCACCATGCTGGCATTGTGGCGCGTGGCACTTTGTAAAGTCTTGTCCATACAAAAATCATCGTTGCAGCAAGTGCAAAATCATCGGTCATAAAAATGGTTTTTGTCAGCCACGCAAACCAGATATCAAAATCCAGCGAAAGCTCGACAAACTGTTGGTCCTAAATCCCCAAAAAAGTCAATGAGTCTAGTCGCAACCTGTCAAGTCACAACACCAGGTATGCGGAAATATCTTGATCTTCAGATGAATGGTCATGATACACGTCTGCAGCTAGATACCGCCTCTGATATTACTGTTATATCAGAGAAACTTTGGAATAATATTGGCAGACCACCAATCGCAAATACTTCTCAGACTCTTGTCAGCGCCTGTGGTGGGCGGCTCAAACTAATTGGTGAACTCAAATGTTCTGTTTCCTTTCATAACACTAAATTCACAGGAATTTGTTACGTCACCAAGAGTGATTTAAATCTTTTGGGACTTGATTGGTTCGATCGTTTACATCTGGCTGATGTCCCACTTAGTTCTGTATGCAACGCAGTTAACAAGGATAAAAATTCAGCCAACTCCTTTTCTGATTTATGCAAACTATTTGCACCTGTTTTTCAACCCGGATTAGGTCACTGTACCTCGCTGCAAGCTACCTTTCGAGTATTACCAGACGCAAAACCGGTTTTTCGCCCAAAGAGGCCAGTCCCATATGCATCTGTACCAAAAGTTGACGAAGAATTGGAGAGACTGCAACAACAAGGCGTATTAACACCAGTCACGTACTCGGCATGGGCAGCACCCATCGTCGTTGTCAAGAAAGCGAATGGGTCCCTACGTATTTGTGCTGATTTCTCTACTGGGTTGAATGCTGCATTAGAACAGCACCACTATCCTTTACCTACACCGGATGATTTATTCACTGTTTTAAATGGTGGATCTTATTTTGCAAAACTGGATCTTGCTGACGCATATCTACAAGTTGAAGTAGCCCCAGAATGCCGAGAACTCCTTACCATTAATACACATCGCGGTTTGTTCCAATACAACAGATTACCTTTCGGAGTTAAAACTGCCCCAGCTATTTTCCAACAACTGATGGATACTATCTTGGCAGGTATTCCGGGTGTTGCCGTCTATCTTGATGACATCTTGGTGGTAGCGAATTCTATAAACGAACTTTACAGCAGGACAGAAGCTGTCTTGTCACGCATGCAGGACAACGGTCTACGACTACGCTCAGAGAAGTGTCAGTTCTCCTTGAGATCTGTCAAATACCTTGGATTTATATTTGATGCATCGGGTAGACGTCCAGATCCTGACAACATACGTGCTATAAAAGAGATGCCCGCACCTACTGACGTGCCTTCTTTACGCTCTTTCTTGGGATTAATTAGCTATTACTCGGCTTTTCTCCCTGCGCTGCATAATGTTCGACACCCTCTCAATCGACTACTCGAAAAGAATGCAACCTGGAAATGGTCCGAAGCTTGCAGATCAGCTTTTGAAAAGTTGAAGTCTATGTTAACTTCTGAATTGCTTCTGACACATTATAGTCCAACACTTCCAATTATAGTTGCAGCGGACGCTTCAGCAAGCGGAGTGGGAGCTGTCATTTTACATGTCTTCCCAGATGGTTCACAAAAAGCAATAATGCATGCATCTCGAACACTAACTGCGGCAGAAAAGAAATATGCACAAATTGAAAAAGAAGCCTTAGCTTTAGTTTTCGCCGTACGACGTTTCCATAAAATGATCTACGGCCGCCGATTTACCTTGCTGACAGATCATAAACCGTTACTTTCCATTTTCGGATCTAAATCAGGTATCCCTGTACATGCAGCTAACCGACTACAACGCTGGGCAATAATATTACTTGGATACGATTTCGATATTAAATACAACCGAACTAACGAATTTGGTCAAGCCGACGCTCTATCTCGGCTAATTAGCGACTATCCTGCATCAAGTGAAGATATGGTAATTGCATCGATCGCCACCAAAGACTATGCAGTTAACCTCATCGACAATGCTGTTCGATCTCTACCAGTAACGTTTGCAGAAATCCAGCGAACTACAAGCACCGATGCCACCTTACGACGTGCTACACAGTATGTATCCAGTAATTGGCCAAAGATTAAATATAGTGGAGACCTAAAACACCTGTTTGCCCGTCGTGATTCCTTATGTGTTGTAAAAGATTGCTTGATGTTTGGAGAACGCGTAGTGATACCTGAAGCATTACGAAATAAACTCCTGAAACAGTTTCACATGGGACATCCTGGTATTCAGCGGATGAAGAGTATTGCTCGCAGCTACGCATACTGGCCTAATATGGATAAGCATATTATCGACTTTGTTCAACGATGTTCAAAATGTCAACAATCAGCAAAGCTACCCCACCAGCTACCTCCCGTACCGTGGCCTCCAGCATCCCATCCTTGGTCCAGAATTCATATTGATTTTGCTGGCCCTACAAATGGTGCATATTATTTAGTGGTGGTAGACGCTTTTTCTAAGTGGCCAGAAGTTATACCAATGGTTTCGCCGACAACGTCCCAGACTCTCAAAGCTCTCACTGACATATTCTCCCATCATGGTCTCCCAGAAACCATAGTTACAGACAATGGTTCGCAGTTTACCTCTCATCAGTTTCAGCAGTTCTGTCGTCAAAATGCTATCGAGCATATGTTCACACCGCCGTATCATCCTCAGTCAAACGGCCAAGCGGAACGTTTTGTCGACACTTTGAAGAGAGCCTTACTCAAAGCAGAGGGAGAGGGGACACCATTTGAACTCATCCAAAAATTCTTGATGGTGTACCGTACAACGGCGAATGAGTCAACACAGAAAAAGAAATCGCCGGCAGAAATTCTTTACGGACGCAAACTTAGAACGATTCACAACTCAATGTTACCACCGACACCCAAACGTGCCGACGCATCATTTCGGAATGGAAAAAATTTGATGTTGGTGACCCTATCTATGTCCGCGACTATCGAGCAGGACATAAACCTTGGAATAAAGGTTCCATCGCAGCACGACGTGGTCGAGTTATGTACGACGTGAAAGTTGGTAATGATTTATGGACCCTACACTACAATCAGTTGCGTCCAAGAAACTCAAATATCCCTACCAGTACACAGTCATCCCTACCTCTGGATATTCTCTTGGATACTTTTAACTTACCTACGACTGACAAAACAGAAAAGCAAAAGTGCGTAGCCCAGACAACTCGAGACAAAGAAGAAGCCGCAAACTCAACAAGCAGACGAAGCAACAGACATCGGCAACAAACTGAACAGTTTCAGATAAACCCCAAGAAAGCACGCTATTAATCATCAATCTTCTCAGAAGAGGAGGTGACATATATCCACATAATATGTGTGTTTGTGTGACAGTCTGATCTTCGTGACATGTATCCATATAAGTGTTTATCCATATAATATTTGTGTTTGTGTGACAGTCTGATCTTCGTGACATGTATCCATATAATATGTGTGTTTGTTTGACAGTCTGTTATATTTTGCTATGTATACATGGATCGATATTCCATTATAATTAGCCAATCATGTTAAGACTGTCTATTGATTTGTTCATTTTGAATATTCGCTCACACACTTGTTCGGACATTCATATTTTGCTCTCACACTCTCGTGTGACATTGTTTCTCCTTGTGTTTGGAAAATAGAAGTATCATCGCAAACCTAGTGGTCTTCTGATTTCCGTCTTTCTTGCGTCAGGACTATTAAATTCTCGACCAGTACATAACAATAATTTGGTGACGGGGAAAACTATGGATCCTTCTAAATTGGAATTACTATTTGAACGACAAATGAAATTAATGGAAATGTTCGTCAACCAACAGACTGGTCCAGCTTCACCTTCAAGCAATCTGAATCATACCATGCTACCATCCGTCGACGGCATTGTGAATAGTATTTCACAGTTCAATTATAATCCAGATGCTAATGTCACTTTTGACACATGGTATCAACGATATGAGGATTTATTCACAGTTGATCTCGCCTCACAAGACGATGCTTGGAAGGTGCGAGTGTTATTACGTAAATTGGGTCCCGCAGAATATGAGAGGTACTGCAACCTAATTTTACCCCAAAAACCACGTGACAAGTGTTTCGATGATACAATAAAGCTGCTGTGTGAACATTTTGGAGACCACTCCTCATTATTCAGCATACGTTATCGTTGCCTCAAGCTGACAATGAATGAAAATGATGATTTTCTTACTCACGTTGGCACAGTCAACCGAGAATGTGAGAGATTTCGACTCAGGTCCTTAACAGATGATCAATTCAAAGCCTTGATTCTCATATGCAGTCTTCAATCTCCTCGTTTCACAGATATCCGAACTCGACTGCTCAATCAGCTAGAACAAAATCCTAAGTTAACATTACATGACATAGCTGATGAATATCAACGGCTGATTAATTTGCAGAAAGACACACACCTGGTCGAATCAACACCTTCGAGAAGCTCTGATATTCATGCATTACGAAAGAGCAAAAATCTCTCATCATCCACTCCTGACCCACCTTCTTCTAATGTTCCGCGTAAATCTACACATACTCGTCCAACTTCTCAAATTACTGCAAAGAAGACCCCACCATCACCATGCTGGCATTGTGGCGCGTGGCACTTTGTAAAGTCTTGTCCATACAAAAATCATCGTTGCAGCAAGTGCAAAATCATCGGTCATAAAAATGGATTTTGTCAGCCACGCAAACTCAGATATCAAAATACAGCGAAAGCTCGACAAACTGTTGGTCCTAAATCCCCAAAAAAGTCAATGAGTCTAGTCGCAACCTGTCAAGTCACAACACCAGGTATGCGGAAATATCTTGATCTTCAGATGAATGGTCATGATACACGTCTGCAGCTAGATACCGCCTCTGATATTACTGTTATATCAGAGAAACTTTGGAATAATATTGGCAGACCACCAATCGCAAATACTTCTCAGACTCTTGTCAGCGCCTGTGGTGGGCGGCTCAAACTAATTGGTGAACTCAAATGTTCTGTTTCATTTCATAACACTAAATTCAGAGGAATCTGCTACGTCACCAAGAGTGATTTAAATCTTTTGGGACTTGATTGGTTCGATCGTTTGCATCTGGCTGATGTCCCACTTAGTTCTGTATGCAACGCAGTTAACAAGGATAAAAATTCAGCCAACTCCTTTTCTGATTTATGCAAACTATTTGCACCTGTTTTTCAACCCGGATTAGGTCACTGTACCTCGCTGCAAGCTACCTTTCGAGTATTACCAGACGCAAAACCGGTTTTTCGCCCAAAGAGGCCAGTCCCATATGCATCTGTACCAAAAGTTGACGAAGAATTGGAGAGACTGCAACAACAAGGCGTATTAACACCAGTCACGTACTCGGCATGGGCAGCACCCATCGTCGTTGTCAAGAAAGCGAATGGGTCCCTACGTATTTGTGCTGATTTCTCTACTGGGTTGAATGCTGCATTAGAACAGCACCACTATCCTTTACCTACACCGGATGATTTATTCACTGTTTTAAATGGTGGATCTTATTTTGCAAAACTGGATCTTGCTGACGCATATCTACAAGTTGAAGTAGCCCCAGAATGCCGAGAACTCCTTACCATTAATACACATCGCGGTTTGTTCCAATACAACAGATTACCTTTCGGAGTTAAAACTGCCCCAGCTATTTTCCAACAACTGATGGATACTATCTTGGCAGGTATTCCGGGTGTTGCCGTCTATCTTGATGACATCTTGGTGGTAGCGAATTCTATAAACGAACTTTACAGCAGGACAGAAGCTGTCTTGTCACGCATGCAGGACAACGGTCTACGACTACGCTCAGAGAAGTGTCAGTTCTCCTTGAGATCTGTCAAATACCTTGGATTTATATTTGATGCATCGGGTAGACGTCCAGATCCTGACAACATACGTGCTATAAAAGAGATGCCCGCACCTACTGACGTGCCTTCTTTACGCTCTTTCTTGGGATTAATTAGCTATTACTCGGCTTTTCTCCCTGCGCTGCATAATGTTCGACACCCTCTCAATCGACTACTCGAAAAGAATGCAACCTGGAAATGGTCCGAAGCTTGCAGATCAGCTTTTGAAAAGTTGAAGTCTATGTTAACTTCTGAATTGCTTCTGACACATTATAGTCCAACACTTCCAATTATAGTTGCAGCGGACGCTTCAGCAAGCGGAGTGGGAGCTGTCATTTTACATGTCTTCCCAGATGGTTCACAAAAAGCAATAATGCATGCATCTCGAACACTAACTGCGGCAGAAAAGAAATATGCACAAATTGAAAAAGAAGCCTTAGCTTTAGTTTTCGCCGTACGACGTTTCCATAAAATGATCTACGGCCGCCGATTTACTTTGCTGACAGATCATAAACCGTTACTTTCCATTTTCGGATCTAAATCAGGTATCCCTGTACATGCAGCTAACCGACTACAACGCTGGGCAATAATATTACTTGGATACGATTTCGATATTAAATACAACCGAACTAACGAATTTGGTCAAGCCGACGCTCTATCTCGGCTAATTAGCGACTATCCTGCATCAAGTGAAGATATGGTAATTGCATCGATCGCCACCAAAGACTATGCAGTTAACCTCATCGACAATGCTGTTCGATCTCTACCAGTAACGTTTGCAGAAATCCAGCGAACTACAAGCACCGATGCCACCTTACGACGTGCTACACAGTATGTATCCAGTAATTGGCCAAAGATTAAATATAGTGGAGACCTAAAACACCTGTTTGCCCGTCGTGATTCCTTATGTGTTGTAAAAGATTGCTTGATGTTTGGAGAACGCGTAGTGATACCTGAAGCATTACGAAATAAACTCCTGAAACAGTTTCACATGGGACATCCTGGTATTCAGCGGATGAAGAGTATTGCTCGCAGCTACGCATACTGGCCTAATATGGATAAGCATATTATCGACTTTGTTCAACGATGTTCAAAATGTCAACAATCAGCAAAGCTACCCCACCAGCTACCTCCCGTACCGTGGCCTCCAGCATCCCATCCTTGGTCCAGAATTCATATTGATTTTGCTGGCCCTACAAATGGTGCATATTATTTAGTGGTGGTAGACGCTTTTTCTAAGTGGCCAGAAGTTATACCAATGGTTTCGCCGACAACGTCCCAGACTCTCAAAGCTCTCACTGACATATTCTCCCATCATGGTCTCCCAGAAACCATAGTTACAGACAATGGTTCGCAGTTTACCTCTCATCAGTTTCAGCAGTTCTGTCGTCAAAATGCTATCGAGCATATGTTCACACCGCCGTATCATCCTCAGTCAAACGGCCAAGCGGAACGTTTTGTCGACACTTTGAAGAGAGCCCTACTCAAAGCAGAGGGAGAGGGGACACCATTTGAACTCATCCAAAAATTCTTGATGGTGTACCGTACAACGGCGAATGAGTCAACAAAGAAAAAGAAATCGCCGGCATAAATTCTTTACGGACGCAAACTTAGAACGATTCACAACTCAATGTTACCACCGACACCCAAACGTGCCGACGCATCATTTCGGAATGGAAAAAATTTGATGTTGGTGACCCTATCTATGTCCGCGACTATCGAGCAGGACATAAACCTTGGAATAAAGGTTCCATCGCAGCACGACGTGGTCGAGTTATGTACGACGTGAAAGTTGGTAATGATTTATGGACCCTACACTACAATCAGTTGCGTCCAAGAAACTCAAATATCCCTACCAGTACACAGTCATCCCTACCTCTGGATATTCTCTTGGATACTTTTAACTTACCTACGACTGACAAAACAGAAAAGCAAAAGTGCGTAGCCCAGACAACTCGAGACAAAGAAGAAGCCGCAAACTCAACAAGAAAAAAAAAAAACAGACATCGGCAACAAACTGAACAGTTTCAGATAAACCCCAAGAAAGCACGCTATTAATCATCAATCTTCTCAGAAGAGGAGGTGACATATATCCACATAATATGTGTGTTTGTGTGACAGTCTGATCTTCGTGTATCCATATAATATTTGTGTTTGTGTGACAGTCTGATCTTCGTGACATGTATCCATATAATATGTGTGTTTGTTTGACAGTCTGTTATATTTTGCTATGTATACATGGATCGATATTCCATTATAATTAGCCAATCATGTTAAGACTGTCTATTGATTTGTTCATTTTGAATATTCGCTCACACACTTGTTCGGACATTCATATTTTGCTCTCACACTCTCGTGTGACATTGTTTCTCCTTGTGTTTGGAAAATAGAAGTATCATCGCAAACCTAGTGGTCTTCTGATTTCCGTCTTTCTTGCGTCAGGACTATTAAATTCTCGACCAGTACATAACAATAATTTGGTGACGGGGAAAACTATGGATCCTTCTAAATTGGAATTACTATTTGAACGACAAATGAAATTAATGGAAATGTTCGTCAACCAACAGACTGGTCCAGCTTCACCTTCAAGCAATCTGAATCATACCATGCTACCATCTGTCGACGGCATTGTGAATAGTATTTCACAGTTCAATTATAATCCAGATGCTAATGTCACTTTTGACACATGGTATCAACGATATGAGGATTTATTCACAGTTGATCTCGCCTCACAAGACGATGCTTGGAAGGTGCGAGTGTTATTACGTAAATTGGGTCCCGCAGAATATGAGAGGTACTGCAACCTAATTTTACCCCAAAAACCACGTGACAAGTGTTTCGATGATACAATAAAGCTGCTGCGTGAACATTTTGGAGACCACTCCTCATTATTCAGCATACGTTATCGTTGCCTCAAGCTGACAATGAATGAAAATGATGATTTTCTTACTCACGTTGGCACAGTCAACCGAGAATGTGAGAGATTTCGACTCAGGTCCTTAACAGATGATCAATTCAAAGCCTTGATTCTCATATGCAGTCTTCAATCTCCTCGTTTCACAGATATCCGAACTCGACTGCTCAATCAGCTAGAACAAAATCCTAAGTTAACATTACATGACATAGCTGATGAATATCAACGGCTGATTAATTTGCAGAAAGACACACACCTGGTCGAATCAACACCTTCGAGAAGCTCTGATATTCATGCATTACGAAAGAGCAAAAATCTCTCATCATCCACTCCTGACCCACCTTCTTCTAATGTTCCGCGGAAATCTACACATACTCGTCCAACTTCACAAAATACTGCAAAGAAGACCCCACCATCACCATGCTGGCATTGTGGCGCGTGGCACTTTGTAAAGTCTTGTCCATACAAAAATCATCGTTGCAGCAAGTGCAAAATCATCGGTCATAAAAATGGTTTTTGTCAGCCACGCAAACTCAGATATCAAAATCCAGCGAAAGCTCGACAAACTGTTGGTCCTAAATCCCCAAAAAAGTCATTGAGTCTAGTCGCAACCTGTCAAGTCACAACACCAGGTATGCGGAAATATCTTGATCTTCAGATGAATGGTCATGATACACGTCTGCAGCTAGATACCGCCTCTGATATTACTGTTATATCAGAGAAACTTTGGAATAATATTGGCAGACCACCAATCGCAAATACTTCTCAGACTGCTGTCAGCGCCTGTGGTGGGCGGCTCAAACTAATTGGTGAACTCGAATGTTCTGTTTCCTTTCATAACACTAAATTCACAGGAATTTGTTACGTCACCAAGAGTGATTTAAATCTTTTGGGACTTGATTGGTTCGATCGTTTACATCTGGCTGATGTCCCACTTAGTTCTGTATGCAACGCAGTTAACAAGGATAAAAATTCAGCCAACTCCTTTTCTGATTTATGCAAACTATTTGCACCTGTTTTTCAACCCGGATTAGGTCACTGTACCTCGCTGCAAGCTACCTTTCGAGTATTACCAGACGCAAAACCGGTTTTTCGCCCAAAGAGGCCAGTCCCATATGCATCTGTACCAAAAGTTGACGAAGAATTGGAGAGACTGCAACAACAAGGCGTATTAACACCAGTCACGTACTCGGCATGGGCAGCACCCATCGTCGTTGTCAAGAAAGCGAATGGGTCCCTACGTATTTGTGCTGATTTCTCTACTGGGTTGAATGCTGCATTAGAACAGCACCACTATCCTTTACCTACACCGGATGATTTATTCACTGTTTTAAATGGTGGATCTTATTTTGCAAAACTGGATCTTGCTGACGCATATCTACAAGTGAAGTAGCCCCAGAATGCCGAGAACTCCTTACCATTAATACACATCGCGGTTTGTTCCAATACAACAGATTACCTTTCGGAGTTAAAACTGCCCCAGCTATTTTCCAACAACTGATGGATACTATCTTGGCAGGTATTCCGGGTGTTGCCGTCTATCTTGATGATATCTTGGTGGTAGCGAATTCTATAAACGAACTTTACAGCAGGACAGAAGCTGTCTTGTCACGCATGCAGGACAACGGTCTACGACTACGCTCAGAGAAGTGTCAGTTCTCCTTGAGATCTGTCAAATACCTTGGATTTATATTTGATGCATCGGGTAGACGTCCAGATCCTGACAACATACGTGCTATAAAAGAGATGCCCGCACCTACTGACGTGCCTTCCTTACGCTCTTTCTTGGGATTAATTAGCTATTACTCGGCATTTCTCCCTGCGCTGCATAATGTTCGACACCCTCTCAATCGACTACTCGAAAAGAATGCAACCTGGAAATGGTCCGAAGCTTGCAGATCAGCTTTTGAAAAGTTGAAGTCTATGTTAACTTCTGAATTGCTTCTGACACATTATAGTCCAACACTTCCAATTATAGTTGCAGCGGACGCTTCAGCAAGCGGAGTGGGAGCTGTCATTTTACATGTCTTCCCAGATGGTTCACAAAAAGCAATAATGCATGCATCTCGAACACTAACTGCGGCAGAAAAGAAATATGCACAAATTGAAAAAGAAGCCTTAGCTTTAGTTTTCGCCGTACGACGTTTCCATAAAATGATCTACGGCCGCCGATTTACCTTGCTGACAGATCATAAACCGTTACTTTCCATTTTCGGATCTAAATCAGGTATCCCTGTACATGCAGCTAACCGACTACAACGCTGGGCAATAATATTACTTGGATACGATTTCGATATTAAATACAACCGAACTAACGAATTTGGTCAAGCCGACGCTCTATCTCGGCTAATTAGCGACTATCCTGCATCAAGTGAAGATATGGTAATTGCATCGATCGCCACCAAAGACTATGCAGTTAACCTCATCGACAATGCTGTTCGATCTCTACCAGTAACGTTTGCAGAAATCCAGCGAACTACAAGCACCGATGCCACCTTACGACGTGCTACACAGTATGTATCCAGTAATTGGCCAAAGATTAAATATAGTGGAGACCTAAAACACCTGTTTGCCCGTCGTGATTCCTTATGTGTTGTAAAAGATTGCTTGATGTTTGGAGAACGCGTAGTGATACCTGAAGCATTACGAAATAAACTCCTGAAACAGTTTCACATGGGACATCCTGGTATTCAGCGGATGAAGAGTATTGCTCGCAGCTACGCATACTGGCCTAATATGGATAAGCATATTATCGACTTTGTTCAACGATGTTCAAAATGTCAACAATCAGCAAAGCTACCCCACCAGCTACCTCCCGTACCGTGGCCTCCAGCATCCCATCCTTGGTCCAGAATTCATATTGATTTTGCTGGCCCTACAAATGGTGCATATTATTTAGTGGTGGTAGACGCTTTTTCTAAGTGGCCAGAAGTTATACCAATGGTTTCGCCGACAACGTCCCAGACTCTCAAAGCTCTCACTGACATATTCTCCCATCATGGTCTCCCAGAAACCATAGTTACAGACAATGGTTCGCAGTTTACCTCTCATCAGTTTCAGCAGTTCTGTCGTCAAAATGCTATCGAGCATATGTTCACACCGCCGTATCATCCTCAGTCAAACGGCCAAGCGGAACGTTTTGTCGACACTTTGAAGAGAGCCTTACTCAAAGCAGAGGGAGAGGGGACACCATTTGACATCATCCAAAAATTCTTGATGGTGTACCGTACAACGGCGAATGAGTCAACACAGAACAAGAAATCGCCGGCAGAAATTCTTTACGGACGCAAACTTAGAACGATTCACAACTCAATGTTACCACCGACACCCAAACGTGCCGACGCATCATTTCGGAATGAAAAAAATTTGATGTTGGTGACCCTATCTATGTCCGCGACTATCGAGCAGGACATAAACCTTGGAATAAAGGTTCCATCGCAGCACGACGTGGTCGAGTTATGTACGACGTGAAAGTTGGTAATGATTTATGGACCCGTCACTACAATCAGTTGCGTCCAAGAAACTCAAATATCCCTACCAGTACACAGTCATCCCTACCTCTGGATATTCTCTTGGATACTTTTAACTTACCTACGACTGACAAAACAGAAAAGCAAAAGTGCGCAGCCCAGACAACTCGAGACAAAGAAGAAGCCGCAAACTCAACAAGAAAAAAAAAAAACAGACATCGGCAACAAACTGAACGGTTTCAGATAAACCCCAAGAAAGCACGCTATTAATCGTCAATCTTCTCAGAAGGGGAGGTGACATATATCCATACAAAATTTGTGTTTGTGTGACAGTCTGATCTTCGTGACATGTATCCATATAATATGTGTGTTTGTTTGACAGTCTGTTATATTTTGCTATGTATACATGGATCGATATTCCATTATAATTAGCCAACCATGTTAAGACTGTCTATTGATTTGTTCATTTTGAATATTCGCTCACACACTTGTTCGGACATTCATATTTTGCTCTCACACTCTTGTGTGACATTGTTTCTCCTTGTGTTTGGAAAATAGAAGTATCATTGCAAACGGTGGCAGTAGTAACATCTACGCGTAGCGTCCCCATTTGGACGCCGTCGGCTTCTGCAACCGTCGCGGCGGCTAAATGGGTACTCTACGCGTAGATGTTACTACTGCCACCGTTACGGGAAGAAGGCCCACAAGTGCGGGCACAACCGTCAGCCGGACCGCAAAAGAAACGTTGACGTGGCATCACTGGAACAAGAGGAAGATCGGTTATCTAGACTTGTTATAAACGATGATAACTAGCTTGTAAGCCGGTTAATTGAAGTCTAGCTTGCTTTAAATAAACGTCTCTTACTCGCCAAAAAAATTATTCTTATGTACTGGTCGAGAACTTAATAGTCCTGACGCAAGAAAGACGGAAATCAGAAGACCACTAGGTTTGCGATGATACTTCTATTTTCCAAACACAAGGAGAAACAATAATGTCACACAAGAGTGTGAGAGCAAAATATGAATGTCCGAACAAGTGTGTGAGCGAATATTCAAAATGAACAAATCAATAGACAGTCTTAACATGATTGGCTAATTATAATGGAATATCGATCCATGTGTACATAGTAAAATATAACCGACTGCCAAACAAACACACATTTTACATGGATACATATCACCAAGATCAGACTGTCAAACAAACACACATTATATGGGTACATATCACAACTTGACAACGAAAAATGACCCCAGACTGACGAACGATGATCAAGTTAGTAAACTTTGTTTTGATATCATAACAGACGTAGTATTACCTTTGTTATTTGGTTTATTGATCTTCACTGTTATTTTGACTTTTAATAAGTCCTTTTAACTTGACCTAACTAGAGGTTCACCACTGTCGTTTTTATTTACATAGATCTGGTCGTAGGCATTTGTCTATATATTTAACATGTAAGTCTTTTCTTTTCATACTGTTACATCTTTACTTATTATGACAATAATCGTGACTTGACCTTCTTTCTACTTTATTTGAACTGTACTCAATCCTGTTTACTAGGTTAGATTGCGGTGGTGTGATACAGACACTGTGTGCCAAAGGAATATGATTGTCACATATTCCCACAGTCCAACACGGCATTAACTACAGAATACGATATAACTATTTGAACATTCTATTTGATGTTAACTACAGAATACATTTCCCACGGTTATATAGTGCATTAACAACAGAATACTATGTATATTTGAACATTGTGTTTCATGTTGTTTGATGTAATTCATTATAATAAAGGTTTCCTTGTATTTCCCAATGAATGAAAAACAAAACGATATTGTTGCTTTTAGTGACGTTTCGCTATTAAATGCTAATAGCTCTATCAAAGTATTATTAAACTGGAATTTACAAAATCCACTCAGCTTATATATAACAAAGAGTTAAGGGGTGAGAAAATAGTCTCAAGTTAGGTCAAGTTAAAAGGACTTATTGAAAGTCAAAATAACAGTGAAGATCAATAAACCAAATAACAAAGGTAATACTACGTCTGTTATGATATCAAAACAAAGTTTACTAACTTGATCATCGTTCGTCAGTCTGGGGTCATTTTTCGTTGTCAAGTTGTGATATGTACCCATATAATGTGTGTTTGTTTGACAGTCTGTTATATTTTACTATGTACACATGGATCGATGTTCCATTATAATTAGCCAATCATGTTAAGACTGTCTATTGATTTGTTCATTTTGAATATTCGCTCACACACTTGTTCGGACATTCATATTTTGCTCTCACACTCTTGTGTGACATTATTGTTTCTCCTTGTGTTTGGAAAATAGAAGTATCATCGCAAACCTAGTGGTCTTCTGATTTCCGTCTCTCTTGCGTCAGGACTATTAAGTTCTCGACCAGTACATAAGAATAATTTTTTTGGCGAGTAAGAGACGTTTATTTAAAGCAAGCTAGACTTCAATTAACCGGCTTACAAGCTAGTTATCATCGTTTATAACAAGTCTAGATAACCGATCTTCCTCTTGTTCCAGTGATGCCACGTCAACGTTTCTTTTGCGGTCCGGCTGACGGTTGTGCCCGCACTTGTGGGCCTTCTTCCCGTAACGGTGGCGGTAGTAACATCTACGCGTAGCGTCCCCATTTGGACGCCGTCGGCTTCTGCAACCGTCGCGGCGGCTAAATGGGTACTCTACGCGTAGATGTTACTACTGCCACCGTTACGGGAAGAAGGCCCACAAGTGCGGGCACAACCGTCAGCCGGAGCGCAAAAGAAACGTTGACATGGCATCACTGGAACAAGAGGAAGATCGGTTATCTAGACTTGTTATAAACGATGATAACTAGCTTGTAAGCCGGTTAATTGAAGTCTAGCTTGCTTTAAATAAACGTCTCTTACTCGCCAAAAAAAATTATTCTTATGTACTGGTCGAGAACTTAATAGTCCTGACGCAAGAGAGACGGAAATCAGAAGACCACTAGGTTTGCGATGATACTTCTATTTTCCAAACACAAGGAGAAACAATAATGTCACACAAGAGTGTGAGAGCAAAATATGAATGTCCGAACAAGTGTGTGAGCGAATATTCAAAATGAACAAATCAATAGACAGTCTTAACATGATTGGCTAATTATAATGGAATATCGATCCATGTGTACATAGTAAAATATAACCGACTGCCAAACAAACACACATTTTACATGGACATATCCCAGAACAGACTGTCAAACAAACACACATTATATGGGTACATATCACAACTTGACAACGAAAAATGACCCCAGACTGACGAACGATGATCAAGTTAGTAAACTTTGTTTTGATATCATAACAGACGTAGTATTACCTTTGTTATTTGGTTTATTGATCTTCACTGTTATTTTGACTTTCAATAAGTCCTTTTAACTTGACCTAACTTGAGACTATTTTCTCACCCCTTAACTCTTTGTTATATATAAGCTGAGTGGATTTTGTAAATTCCAGTTTAATAATACTTTGATAGAGCTATTAGCATTTAATAGCGAAACGTCACTAAAAGCAACAATATCGTTTTGTTTTTCATTCATTGGGAAATACAAGGAAACCTTTATTATAATGAATTACATCAAACAACATGAAACACAATGTTCAAATATACATAGTATTCTGTTGTTAATGCACTATATAACCGTGGGAAATGTATTCTGTAGTTAACATCAAATAGAATGTTCAAATAGTTATATCGTATTCTGTAGTTAATGCCGTGTTGGACTGTGGGAATATGTGACAATCATATTCCTTTGGCACACAGTGTCTGTATCACACCACCGCAATCTAACCTAGTAAACAGGATTGAGTACAGTTCAAATAAAGTAGAAAGAAGGTCAAGTCACGATTATTGTCATAATAAGTAAAGATGTAACAGTATGAAAAGAAAAGACTTACATGTTAAATATATAGACAAATGCCTACGACCAGATCTATGTAAATAAAAACGACAGTGGTGAACCTCTAGTTAGGTCAAGTTAAAAGGACTTATTAAAAGTCAAAATAACAGTGAAGATCAATAAACCAAATAACAAAGGTAATACTACGTCTGTTATGATATCAAAACAAAGTTTACTAACTTGATCATCGTTCGTCAGTCTGGGGTCATTTTTCGTTGTCAAGTTGTGATATGTACCCATATAATGTGTGTTTGTTTGACAGTCTGTTATATTTTACTATGTACACATGGATCGATATTCCATTATAATTAGCCAATCATGTTAAGACTGTCTATTGATTTGTTCATTTTGAATATTCGCTCACACACTTGTTCGGACATTCATATTTTGCTCTCACACTCTTGTGTGACATTATTGTTTCTCCTTGTGTTTGGAAAATAGAAGTATCATCGCAAACCTAGTGGTCTTCTGATTTCCGTCTCTCTTGCGTCAGGACTATTAAGTTCTCGACCAGTACATAAGAATAATTTTTTTGGCGAGTAAGAGACGTTTATTTAAAGCAAGCTAGACTTCAATTAACCGGCTTACAAGCTAGTTATCATCGTTTATAACAAGTCTAGATAACCGATCTTCCTCTTGTTCCAGTGATGCCACGTCAACGTTTCTTTTGCGGTCCGGCTGACGGTTGTGCCCGCACTTGTGGGCCTTCTTCCCGTAACGGTGGCAGTAGTAACATCTACGCGTAGCGTCCCCATTTGGACGCCGTCGGCTTCTGCAACCGTCGCGGCGGCTAAATGGGTACTCTACGCGTAGATGTTACTACTGCCACCGTTACGGGAAGAAGGCCCACAAGTGCGGGCACAACCGTCAGCCGGAGCGCAAAAGAAACGTTGACATGGCATCACTGGAACAAGAGGAAGATCGGTTATCTAGACTTGTTATAAACGATGATAACTAGCTTGTAAGCCGGTTAATTGAAGTCTAGCTTGCTTTAAATAAACGTCTCTTACTCGCCAAAAAAAATTATTCTTATGTACTGGTCGAGAACTTAATAGTCCTGACGCAAGAGAGACGGAAATCAGAAGACCACTAGGTTTGCGATGATACTTCTATTTTCCAAACACAAGGAGAAACAATAATGTCACACAAGAGTGTGAGAGCAAAATATGAATGTCCGAACAAGTGTGTGAGCGAATATTCAAAATGAACAAATCAATAGACAGTCTTAACATGATTGGCTAATTATAATGGAATATCGATCCATGTGTACATAGTAAAATATAACCGACTGCCAAACAAACACACATTATATGGGTACATATCACAACTTGACAACGAAAAATGACCCCAGACTGACGAACGATGATCAAGTTAGTAAACTTTGTTTTGATATCATAACAGACGTAGTATTACCTTTGTTATTTGGTTTATTGATCTTCACTGTTATTTTGACTTTCAATAAGTCCTTTTAACTTGACCTAACTTGAGACTATTTTCTCACCCCTTAACTCTTTGTTATATATAAGCTGAGTGGATTTTGTAAATTCCAGTTTAATAATACTTTGATAGAGCTATTAGCATTTAATAGCGAAACGTCACTAAAAGCAACAATATCGTTTTGTTTTTCATTCATTGGGAAATACAAGGAAACCTTTATTATAATGAATTACATCAAACAACATGAAACACAATGTTCAAATATACATAGTATTCTGTTGTTAATGCACTATATAACCGTGGGAAATGTATTCTGTAGTTAACATCAAATAGAATGTTCAAATAGTTATATCGTATTCTGTAGTTAATGCCGTGTTGGACTGTGGGAATATGTGACAATCATATTCCTTTGGCACACAGTGTCTGTATCACACCACCGCAATCTAACCTAGTAAACAGGATTGAGTACAGTTCAAATAAAGTAGAAAGAAGGTCAAGTCACGATTATTGTCATAATAAGTAAAGATGTAACAGTATGAAAAGAAAAGACTTACATGTTAAATATATAGACAAATGCCTACGACCAGATCTATGTAAATAAAAACGACAGTGGTGAACCTCTAGTTAGGTCAAGTTAAAAGGACTTATTAAAAGTCAAAATAACAGTGAAGATCAATAAACCAAATAACAAAGGTAATACTACGTCTGTTATGATATCAAAACAAAGTTTACTAACTTGATCATCGTTCGTCAGTCTGGGGTCATTTTTCGTTGTCAAGTTGTGATATGTACCCATATAATGTGTGTTTGTTTGACAGTCTGTTCTTGGTGATATGTATCCATGTAAAATGTGTGTTTGTTTGGCAGTCTGTTATATTTTACTATGTACACATGGATCGATATTCCATTATAATTAGCCAATCATGTTAAGACTGTCTATTGATTTGTTCATTTTGAATATTCGCTCACACACTTGTTCGGACATTCATATTTTGCTCTCACACTCTTGTGTGACATTATTGTTTCTCCTTGTGTTTGGAAAATAGAAGTATCATCGCAAACCTAGTGGTCTTCTGATTTCCGTCTCTCTTGCGTCAGGACTATTAAGTTCTCGACCAGTACATAAGAATAATTTTTTTGGCGAGTAAGAGACGTTTATTTAAAGCAAGCTAGACTTCAATTAACCGGCTTACAAGCTAGTTATCATCGTTTATAACAAGTCTAGATAACCGATCTTCCTCTTGTTCCAGTGATGCCACGTCAACGTTTCTTTTGCGGTCCGGCTGACGGTTGTGCCCGCACTTGTGGGCCTTCTTCCCGTAACGGTGGCAGTAGTAACATCTACGCGTAGCGTCCCCATTTGGACGCCGCGTCGGCTTCTGCAACCGGCGGCGGCTAAATGGGTACTCTACGCGTAGATGTTACTACTGCCACCGTTACGGGAAGAAGGCCCACAAGTGCGGGCACAACCGTCAGCCGGACCGCAAAAGAAACGTTGACATGGCATCACTGGAACAAGAGGAAGATCGGTTATCTAGACTTGTTATAAACGATGATAACTAGCTTGTAAGCCGGTTAATTGAAGTCTAGCTTGCTTTAAATAAACGTCTCTTACTCGCCAAAAAAAATTATTCTTATGTACTGGTCGAGAACTTAATAGTCCTGACGCAAGAGAGACGGAAATCAGAAGACCACTAGGTTTGCGATGATACTTCTATTTTCCAAACACAAGGAGAAACAATAATGTCACACAAGAGTGTGAGAGCAAAATATGAATGTCCGAACAAGTGTGTGAGCGAATATTCAAAATGAACAAATCAATAGACAGTCTTAACATGATTGGCTAATTATAATGGAATATCGATCCATGTGTACATAGTAAAATATAACCGACTGCCAAACAAACACACATTATATGGGTACATATCACAACTTGACAACGAAAAATGACCCCAGACTGACGAACGATGATCAAGTTAGTAAACTTTGTTTTGATATCATAACAGACGTAGTATTACCTTTGTTATTTGGTTTATTGATCTTCACTGTTATTTTGACTTTCAATAAGTCCTTTTAACTTGACCTAACTTGAGACTATTTTCTCACCCCTTAACTCTTTGTTATATATAAGCTGAGTGGATTTTGTAAATTCCAGTTTAATAATACTTTGATAGAGCTATTAGCATTTAATAGCGAAACGTCACTAAAAGCAACAATATCGTTTTGTTTTTCATTCATTGGGAAATACAAGGAAACCTTTATTATAATGAATTACATCAAACAACATGAAACACAATGTTCAAATATACATAGTATTCTGTTGTTAATGCACTATATAACCGTGGGAAATGTATTCTGTAGTTAACATCAAATAGAATGTTCAAATAGTTATATCGTATTCTGTAGTTAATGCCGTGTTGGACTGTGGGAATATGTGACAATCATATTCCTTTGGCACACAGTGTCTGTATCACACCACCGCAATCTAACCTAGTAAACAGGATTGAGTACAGTTCAAATAAAGTAGAAAGAAGGTCAAGTCACGATTATTGTCATAATAAGTAAAGATGTAACAGTATGAAAAGAAAAGACTTACATGTTAAATATGTAGACAAATGCCTACGACCAGATCTATGTAAATAAAAACGACAGTGGTGAACCTCTAGTTAGGTCAAGTTAAAAGGACTTATTAAAAGTCAAAATAACAGTGAAGATCAATAAACCAAATAACAAAGGTAATACTACGTCTGTTATGATATCAAAACAAAGTTTACTAACTTGATCATCGTTCGTCAGTCTGGGGTCATTTTTCGTTGTCAAGTTGTGATATGTACCCATATAATGTGTGTTTGTTTGACAGTCTGTTCTTGGTGATATGTATCCATGTAAAATGTGTGTTTGTTTGGCAGTCGGTTATATTTTACTATGTACACATGGATCGATATTCCATTATAATTAGCCAATCATGTTAAGACTGTCTATTGATTTGTTCATTTTGAATATTCGCTCACACACTTGTTCGGACATTCATATTTTGCTCTCACACTCTTGTGTGACATTATTGTTTCTCCTTGTGTTTGGAAAATAGAAGTATCATCGCAAACCTAGTGGTCTTCTGATTTCCGTCTCTCTTGCGTCAGGACTATTAAGTTCTCGACCAGTACATAAGAATAATTTTTTTGGCGAGTAAGAGACGTTTATTTAAAGCAAGCTAGACTTCAATTAACCGGCTTACAAGCTAGTTATCATCGTTTATAACAAGTCTAGATAACCGATCTTCCTCTTGTTCCAGTGATGCCACGTCAACGTTTCTTTTGCGGTCCGGCTGACGGTTGTGCCCGCACTTGTGGGCCTTCTTCCCGTAACGGTGGCAGTAGTAACATCTACGCGTAGAGTACCCATTTAGCCGCCGCGACGGTTGCAGAAGCCGACGGCGTCCAAATGGGGACGCTACGCGTAGATGTTACTACTGCCACCGTTACGGGAAGAAGGCCCACAAGTGCGGGCACAACCGTCAGCCGGACCGCAAAAGAAACGTTGACGTGGCATCACTGGAACAAGAGGAAGATCGGTTATCTAGACTTGTTATAAACGATGATAACTAGCTTGTAAGCCGGTTAATTGAAGTCTAGCTTGCTTTAAATAAACGTCTCTTACTCGCCAAAAAAAATTATTCTTATGTACTGGTCGAGAACTTAATAGTCCTGACGCAAGAGAGACGGAAATCAGAAGACCACTAGGTTTGCGATGATACTTCTATTTTCCAAACACAAGGAGAAACAATAATGTCACACAAGAGTGT
This sequence comes from Trichobilharzia regenti, assembly GCA_944472135.2. NCBI lineage: Eukaryota > Metazoa > Platyhelminthes > Trematoda > Strigeidida > Schistosomatidae > Trichobilharzia > Trichobilharzia regenti. The sequence continues at coordinate 157,721,041 of OX235262.1, forward strand.
GAGAGCAAAATATGAATGTCCGAACAAGTGTGTGAGCGAATATTCAAAATGAACAAATCAATAGACAGTCTTAACATGATTGGCTAATTATAATGGAATATCGATCCATGTGTACATAGTAAAATATAACCGACTGCCAAACAAACACACATTATATGGGTACATATCACAACTTGACAACGAAAAATGACCCCAGACTGACGAACGATGATCAAGTTAGTAAACTTTGTTTTGATATCATAACAGACGTAGTATTACCTTTGTTATTTGGTTTATTGATCTTCACTGTTATTTTGACTTTCAATAAGTCCTTTTAACTTGACCTAACTTGAGACTATTTTCTCACCCCTTAACTCTTTGTTATATATAAGCTGAGTGGATTTTGTAAATTCCAGTTTAATAATACTTTGATAGAGCTATTAGCATTTAATAGCGAAACGTCACTAAAAGCAACAATATCGTTTTGTTTTTCATTCATTGGGAAATACAAGGAAACCTTTATTATAATGAATTACATCAAACAACATGAAACACAATGTTCAAATATACATAGTATTCTGTTGTTAATGCACTATATAACCGTGGGAAATGTATTCTGTAGTTAACATCAAATAGAATGTTCAAATAGTTATATCGTATTCTGTAGTTAATGCCGTGTTGGACTGTGGGAATATGTGACAATCATATTCCTTTGGCACACAGTGTCTGTATCACACCACCGCAATCTAACCTAGTAAACAGGATTGAGTACAGTTCAAATAAAGTAGAAAGAAGGTCAAGTCACGATTATTGTCATAATAAGTAAAGATGTAACAGTATGAAAAGAAAAGACTTACATGTTAAATATGTAGACAAATGCCTACGACCAGATCTATGTAAATAAAAACGACAGTGGTGAACCTCTAGTTAGGTCAAGTTAAAAGGACTTATTAAAAGTCAAAATAACAGTGAAGATCAATAAACCAAATAACAAAGGTAATACTACGTCTGTTATGATATCAAAACAAAGTTTACTAACTTGATCATCGTTCGTCAGTCTGGGGTCATTTTTCGTTGTCAAGTTGTGATATGTACCCATATAATGTGTGTTTGTTTGACAGTCTGTTCTTGGTGATATGTATCCATGTAAAATGTGTGTTTGTTTGGCAGTCGGTTATATTTTACTATGTACACATGGATCGATATTCCATTATAATTAGCCAATCATGTTAAGACTGTCTATTGATTTGTTCATTTTGAATATTCGCTCACACACTTGTTCGGACATTCATATTTTGCTCTCACACTCTTGTGTGACATTATTGTTTCTCCTTGTGTTTGGAAAATAGAAGTATCATCGCAAACCTAGTGGTCTTCTGATTTCCGTCTCTCTTGCGTCAGGACTATTAAGTTCTCGACCAGTACATAAGAATAATTTTTTTGGCGAGTAAGAGACGTTTATTTAAAGCAAGCTAGACTTCAATTAACCGGCTTACAAGCTAGTTATCATCGTTTATAACAAGTCTAGATAACCGATCTTCCTCTTGTTCCAGTGATGCCACGTCAACGTTTCTTTTGCGGTCCGGCTGACGGTTGTGCCCGCACTTGTGGGCCTTCTTCCCGTAACGGTGGCAGTAGTAACATCTACGCGTAGAGTACCCATTTAGCCGCCGCGACGGTTGCAGAAGCCGACGGCGTCCAAATGGGGACGCTACGCGTAGATGTTACTACTGCCACCGTTACGGGAAGAAGGCCCACAAGTGCGGGCACAACCGTCAGCCGGACCGCAAAAGAAACGTTGACGTGGCATCACTGGAACAAGAGGAAGATCGGTTATCTAGACTTGTTATAAACGATGATAACTAGCTTGTAAGCCGGTTAATTGAAGTCTAGCTTGCTTTAAATAAACGTCTCTTACTCGCCAAAAAAAATTATTCTTATGTACTGGTCGAGAACTTAATAGTCCTGACGCAAGAGAGACGGAAATCAGAAGACCACTAGGTTTGCGATGATACTTCTATTTTCCAAACACAAGGAGAAACAATAATGTCACACAAGAGTGTGAGAGCAAAATATGAATGTCCGAACAAGTGTGTGAGCGAATATTCAAAATGAACAAATCAATAGACAGTCTTAACATGATTGGCTAATTATAATGGAATATCGATCCATGTGTACATAGTAAAATATAACCGACTGCCAAACAAACACACATTATATGGGTACATATCACAACTTGACAACGAAAAATGACCCCAGACTGACGAACGATGATCAAGTTAGTAAACTTTGTTTTGATATCATAACAGACGTAGTATTACCTTTGTTATTTGGTTTATTGATCTTCACTGTTATTTTGACTTTCAATAAGTCCTTTTAACTTGACCTAACTTGAGACTATTTTCTCACCCCTTAACTCTTTGTTATATATAAGCTGAGTGGATTTTGTAAATTCCAGTTTAATAATACTTTGATAGAGCTATTAGCATTTAATAGCGAAACGTCACTAAAAGCAACAATATCGTTTTGTTTTTCATTCATTGGGAAATACAAGGAAACCTTTATTATAATGAATTACATCAAACAACATGAAACACAATGTTCAAATATACATAGTATTCTGTTGTTAATGCACTATATAACCGTGGGAAATGTATTCTGTAGTTAACATCAAATAGAATGTTCAAATAGTTATATCGTATTCTGTAGTTAATGCCGTGTTGGACTGTGGGAATATGTGACAATCATATTCCTTTGGCACACAGTGTCTGTATCACACCACCGCAATCTAACCTAGTAAACAGGATTGAGTACAGTTCAAATAAAGTAGAAAGAAGGTCAAGTCACGATTATTGTCATAATAAGTAAAGATGTAACAGTATGAAAAGAAAAGACTTACATGTTAAATATATAGACAAATGCCTACGACCAGATCTATGTAAATAAAAACGACAGTGGTGAACCTCTAGTTAGGTCAAGTTAAAAGGACTTATTAAAAGTCAAAATAACAGTGAAGATCAATAAACCAAATAACAAAGGTAATACTACGTCTGTTATGATATCAAAACAAAGTTTACTAACTTGATCATCGTTCGTCAGTCTGGGGTCATTTTTCGTTGTCAAGTTGTGATATGTACCCATATAATGTGTGTTTGTTTGACAGTCTGTTCTTGATGATATGTATCCATGTAAAATGTGTGTTTGTTTGGCAGTCGGTTATATTTTACTATGTACACATGGATCGATATTCCATTATAATTAGCCAATCATGTTAAGACTGTCTATTGATTTGTTCATTTTGAATATTCGCTCACACACTTGTTCGGACATTCATATTTTGCTCTCACACTCTTGTGTGACATTATTGTTTCTCCTTGTGTTTGGAAAATAGAAGTATCATCGCAAACCTAGTGGTCTTCTGATTTCCGTCTCTCTTGCGTCAGGACTATTAAGTTCTCGACCAGTACATAAGAATAATTTTTTTGGCGAGTAAGAGACGTTTATTTAAAGCAAGCTAGACTTCAATTAACCGGCTTACAAGCTAGTTATCATCGTTTATAACAAGTCTAGATAACCGATCTTCCTCTTGTTCCAGTGATGCCACGTCAACGTTTCTTTTGCGGTCCGGCTGACGGTTGTGCCCGCACTTGTGGGCCTTCTTCCCGTAACGGTGGCAGTAGTAACATCTACGCGTAGAGTACCCATTTAGCCGCCGCGACGGTTGCAGAAGCCGACGGCGTCCAAATGGGGACGCTACGCGTAGATGTTACTACTGCCACCGTTACGGGAAGAAGGCCCACAAGTGCGGGCACAACCGTCAGCCGGACCGCAAAAGAAACGTTGACGTGGCATCACTGGAACAAGAGGAAGATCGGTTATCTAGACTTGTTATAAACGATGATAACTAGCTTGTAAGCCGGTTAATTGAAGTCTAGCTTGCTTTAAATAAACGTCTCTTACTCGCCAAAAAAATTATTCTTATGTACTGGTCGAGAACTTAATAGTCCTGACGCAAGAGAGACGGAAATCAGAAGACCACTAGGTTTGCGATGATACTTCTATTTTCCAAACACAAGGAGAAACAATAATGTCACACAAGAGTGTGAGAGCAAAATATGAATGTCCGAACAAGTGTGTGAGCGAATATTCAAAATGAACAAATCAATAGACAGTCTTAACATGATTGGCTAATTATAATGGAATATCGATCCATGTGTACATAGTAAAATATAACCGACTGCCAAACAAACACACATTTTACATGGATACATATCATCAAGAACAGACTGTCAAACAAACACACATTATATGGGTACATATCACAACTTGACAACGAAAAATGACCCCAGACTGACGAACGATGATCAAGTTAGTAAACTTTGTTTTGATATCATAACAGACGTAGTATTACCTTTGTTATTTGGTTTATTGATCTTCACTGTTATTTTGACTTTTAATAAGTCCTTTTAACTTGACCTAACTAGAGGTTCACCACTGTCGTTTTTATTTACATAGATCTGGTCGTAGGCATTTGTCTACATATTTAACATGTAAGTCTTTTCTTTTCATACTGTTACATCTTTACTTATTATGACAATAATCGTGACTTGACCTTCTTTCTACTTTATTTGAACTGTACTCAATCCTGTTTACTAGGTTAGATTGCGGTGGTGTGATACAGACACTGTGTGCCAAAGGAATATGATTGTCACATATTCCCACAGTCCAACACGGCATTAACTACAGAATACGATATAACTATTTGAACATTCTATTTGATGTTAACTACAGAATACATTTCCCACGGTTATATAGTGCATTAACAACAGAATACTATGTATATTTGAACATTGTGTTTCATGTTGTTTGATGTAATTCATTATAATAAAGGTTTCCTTGTATTTCCCAATGAATGAAAAACAAAACGATATTGTTGCTTTTAGTGACGTTTCGCTATTAAATGCTAATAGCTCTATCAAAGTATTATTAAACTGGAATTTACAAAATCCACTCAGCTTATATATAACAAAGAGTTAAGGGGTGAGAAAATAGTCTCAAGTTAGGTCAAGTTAAAAGGACTTATTGAAAGTCAAAATAACAGTGAAGATCAATAAACCAAATAACAAAGGTAATACTACGTCTGTTATGATATCAAAACAAAGTTTACTAACTTGATCATCGTTCGTCAGTCTGGGGTCATTTTTCGTTGTCAAGTTGTGATATGTACCCATATAATGTGTGTTTGTTTGGCAGTCGGTTATATTTTACTATGTACACATGGATCGATATTCCATTATAATTAGCCAATCATGTTAAGACTGTCTATTGATTTGTTCATTTTGAATATTCGCTCACACACTTGTTCGGACATTCATATTTTGCTCTCACACTCTTGTGTGACATTATTGTTTCTCCTTGTGTTTGGAAAATAGAAGTATCATCGCAAACCTAGTGGTCTTCTGATTTCCGTCTCTCTTGCGTCAGGACTATTAAGTTCTCGACCAGTACATAAGAATAATTTTTTTTGGCGAGTAAGAGACGTTTATTTAAAGCAAGCTAGACTTCAATTAACCGGCTTACAAGCTAGTTATCATCGTTTATAACAAGTCTAGATAACCGATCTTCCTCTTGTTCCAGTGATGCCACGTCAACGTTTCTTTTGCGGTCCGGCTGACGGTTGTGCCCGCACTTGTGGGCCTTCTTCCCGTAACGGTGGCAGTAGTAACATCTACGCGTAGCGTCCCCATTTGGACGCCGTCGGCTTCTGCAACCGTCGCGGCGGCTAAATGGGTACTCTACGCGTAGATGTTACTACTGCCACCGTTACGGGAAGAAGGCCCACAAGTGCGGGCACAACCGTCAGCCGGACCGCAAAAGAAACGTTGACGTGGCATCACTGGAACAAGAGGAAGATCGGTTATCTAGACTTGTTATAAACGATGATAACTAGCTTGTAAGCCGGTTAATTGAAGTCTAGCTTGCTTTAAATAAACGTCTCTTACTCGCCAAAAAAATTATTCTTATGTACTGGTCGAGAACTTAATAGTCCTGACGCAAGAGAGACGGAAATCAGAAGACCACTAGGTTTGCGATGATACTTCTATTTTCCAAACACAAGGAGAAACAATAATGTCACACAAGAGTGTGAGAGCAAAATATGAATGTCCGAACAAGTGTGTGAGCGAATATTCAAAATGAACAAATCAATAGACAGTCTTAACATGATTGGCTAATTATAATGGAATATCGATCCATGTGTACATAGTAAAATATAACCGACTGCCAAACAAACACACATTTTACATGGATACATATCACCAAGAACAGACTGTCAAACAAACACACATTATATGGGTACATATCACAACTTGACAACGAAAAATGACCCCAGACTGACGAACGATGATCAAGTTAGTAAACTTTGTTTTGATATCATAACAGACGTAGTATTACCTTTGTTATTTGGTTTATTGATCTTCACTGTTATTTTGACTTTTAATAAGTCCTTTTAACTTGACCTAACTAGAGGTTCACCACTGTCGTTTTTATTTACATAGATCTGGTCGTAGGCATTTGTCTACATATTTAACATGTAAGTCTTTTCTTTTCATACTGTTACATCTTTACTTATTATGACAATAATCGTGACTTGACCTTCTTTCTACTTTATTTGAACTGTACTCAATCCTGTTTACTAGGTTAGATTGCGGTGGTGTGATACAGACACTGTGTGCCAAAGGAATATGATTGTCACATATTCCCACAGTCCAACACGGCATTAACTACAGAATACGATATAACTATTTGAACATTCTATTTGATGTTAACTACAGAATACATTTCCCACGGTTATATAGTGCATTAACAACAGAATACTATGTATATTTGAACATTGTGTTTCATGTTGTTTGATGTAATTCATTATAATAAAGGTTTCCTTGTATTTCCCAATGAATGAAAAACAAAACGATATTGTTGCTTTTAGTGACGTTTCGCTATTAAATGCTAATAGCTCTATCAAAGTATTATTAAACTGGAATTTACAAAATCCACTCAGCTTATATATAACAAAGAGTTAAGGGGTGAGAAAATAGTCTCAAGTTAGGTCAAGTTAAAAGGACTTATTGAAAGTCAAAATAACAGTGAAGATCAATAAACCAAATAACAAAGGTAATACTACGTCTGTTATGATATCAAAACAAAGTTTACTAACTTGATCATCGTTCGTCAGTCTGGGGTCATTTTTCGTTGTCAAGTTGTGATATGTACCCATATAATGTGTGTTTGTTTGGCAGTCGGTTATATTTTACTATGTACACATGGATCGATATTCCATTATAATTAGCCAATCATGTTAAGACTGTCTATTGATTTGTTCATTTTGAATATTCGCTCACACACTTGTTCGGACATTCATATTTTGCTCTCACACTCTTGTGTGACATTATTGTTTCTCCTTGTGTTTGGAAAATAGAAGTATCATCGCAAACCTAGTGGTCTTCTGATTTCCGTCTCTCTTGCGTCAGGACTATTAAGTTCTCGACCAGTACATAAGAATAATTTTTTTTGGCGAGTAAGAGACGTTTATTTAAAGCAAGCTAGACTTCAATTAACCGGCTTACAAGCTAGTTATCATCGTTTATAACAAGTCTAGATAACCGATCTTCCTCTTGTTCCAGTGATGCCACGTCAACGTTTCTTTTGCGGTCCGGCTGACGGTTGTGCCCGCACTTGTGGGCCTTCTTCCCGTAACGGTGGCAGTAGTAACATCTACGCGTAGCGTCCCCATTTGGACGCCGTCGGCTTCTGCAACCGTCGCGGCGGCTAAATGGGTACTCTACGCGTAGATGTTACTACTGCCACCGTTACGGGAAGAAGGCCCACAAGTGCGGGCACAACCGTCAGCCGGACCGCAAAAGAAACGTTGACGTGGCATCACTGGAACAAGAGGAAGATCGGTTATCTAGACTTGTTATAAACGATGATAACTAGCTTGTAAGCCGGTTAATTGAAGTCTAGCTTGCTTTAAATAAACGTCTCTTACTCGCCAAAAAAAATTATTCTTATGTACTGGTCGAGAACTTAATAGTCCTGACGCAAGAGAGACGGAAATCAGAAGACCACTAGGTTTGCGATGATACTTCTATTTTCCAAACACAAGGAGAAACAATAATGTCACACAAGAGTGTGAGAGCAAAATATGAATGTCCGAACAAGTGTGTGAGCGAATATTCAAAATGAACAAATCAATAGACAGTCTTAACATGATTGGCTAATTATAATGGAATATCGATCCATGTGTACATAGTAAAATATAACCGACTGCCAAACAAACACACATTATATGGGTACATATCACAACTTGACAACGAAAAATGACCCCAGACTGACGAACGATGATCAAGTTAGTAAACTTTGTTTTGATATCATAACAGACGTAGTATTACCTTTGTTATTTGGTTTATTGATCTTCACTGTTATTTTGACTTTCAATAAGTCCTTTTAACTTGACCTAACTTGAGACTATTTTCTCACCCCTTAACTCTTTGTTATATATAAGCTGAGTGGATTTTGTAAATTCCAGTTTAATAATACTTTGATAGAGCTATTAGCATTTAATAGCGAAACGTCACTAAAAGCAACAATATCGTTTTGTTTTTCATTCATTGGGAAATACAAGGAAACCTTTATTATAATGAATTACATCAAACAACATGAAACACAATGTTCAAATATACATAGTATTCTGTTGTTAATGCACTATATAACCGTGGGAAATGTATTCTGTAGTTAACATCAAATAGAATGTTCAAATAGTTATATCGTATTCTGTAGTTAATGCCGTGTTGGACTGTGGGAATATGTGACAATCATATTCCTTTGGCACACAGTGTCTGTATCACACCACCGCAATCTAACCTAGTAAACAGGATTGAGTACAGTTCAAATAAAGTAGAAAGAAGGTCAAGTCACGATTATTGTCATAATAAGTAAAGATGTAACAGTATGAAAAGAAAAGACTTACATGTTAAATATATAGACAAATGCCTACGACCAGATCTATGTAAATAAAAACGACAGTGGTGAACCTCTAGTTAGGTCAAGTTAAAAGGACTTATTAAAAGTCAAAATAACAGTGAAGATCAATAAACCAAATAACAAAGGTAATACTACGTCTGTTATGATATCAAAACAAAGTTTACTAACTTGATCATCGTTCGTCAGTCTGGGGTCATTTTTCGTTGTCAAGTTGTGATATGTACCCATATAATGTGTGTTTGTTTGACAGTCTGTTCTTGATGATATGTATCCATGTAAAATGTGTGTTTGTTTGGCAGTCGGTTATATTTTACTATGTACACATGGATCGATATTCCATTATAATTAGCCAATCATGTTAAGACTGTCTATTGATTTGTTCATTTTGAATATTCGCTCACACACTTGTTCGGACATTCATATTTTGCTCTCACACTCTTGTGTGACATTATTGTTTCTCCTTGTGTTTGGAAAATAGAAGTATCATCGCAAACCTAGTGGTCTTCTGATTTCCGTCTCTCTTGCGTCAGGACTATTAAGTTCTCGACCAGTACATAAGAATAATTTTTTTGGCGAGTAAGAGACGTTTATTTAAAGCAAGCTAGACTTCAATTAACCGGCTTACAAGCTAGTTATCATCGTTTATAACAAGTCTAGATAACCGATCTTCCTCTTGTTCCAGTGATGCCACGTCAACGTTTCTTTTGCGGTCCGGCTGACGGTTGTGCCCGCACTTGTGGGCCTTCTTCCCGTAACGGTGGCAGTAGTAACATCTACGCGTAGCGTCCCCATTTGGACGCCGTCGGCTTCTGCAACCGTCGCGGCGGCTAAATGGGTACTCTACGCGTAGATGTTACTACTGCCACCGTTACGGGAAGAAGGCCCACAAGTGCGGGCACAACCGTCAGCCGGACCGCAAAAGAAACGTTGACGTGGCATCACTGGAACAAGAGGAAGATCGGTTATCTAGACTTGTTATAAACGATGATAACTAGCTTGTAAGCCGGTTAATTGAAGTCTAGCTTGCTTTAAATAAACGTCTCTTACTCGCCAAAAAAAATTATTCTTATGTACTGGTCGAGAACTTAATAGTCCTGACGCAAGAGAGACGGAAATCAGAAGACCACTAGGTTTGCGATGATACTTCTATTTTCCAAACACAAGGAGAAACAATAATGTCACACAAGAGTGTGAGAGCAAAATATGAATGTCCGAACAAGTGTGTGAGCGAATATTCAAAATGAACAAATCAATAGACAGTCTTAACATGATTGGCTAATTATAATGGAATATCGATCCATGTGTACATAGTAAAATATAACCGACTGCCAAACAACACCGACTGTCAAACAAACACACATTATATGGGTACATATCACAACTTGACAACGAAAAATGACCCCAGACTGACGAACGATGATCAAGTTAGTAAACTTTGTTTTGATATCATAACAGACGTAGTATTACCTTTGTTATTTGGTTTATTGATCTTCACTGTTATTTTGACTTTCAATAAGTCCTTTTAACTTGACCTAACTTGAGACTATTTTCTCACCCCTTAACTCTTTGTTATATATAAGCTGAGTGGATTTTGTAAATTCCAGTTTAATAATACTTTGATAGAGCTATTAGCATTTAATAGCGAAACGTCACTAAAAGCAACAATATCGTTTTGTTTTTCATTCATTGGGAAATACAAGGAAACCTTTATTATAATGAATTACATCAAACAACATGAAACACAATGTTCAAATATACATAGTATTCTGTTGTTAATGCACTATATAACCGTGGGAAATGTATTCTGTAGTTAACATCAAATAGAATGTTCAAATAGTTATATCGTATTCTGTAGTTAATGCCGTGTTGGACTGTGGGAATATGTGACAATCATATTCCTTTGGCACACAGTGTCTGTATCACACCACCGCAATCTAACCTAGTAAACAGGATTGAGTACAGTTCAAATAAAGTAGAAAGAAGGTCAAGTCACGATTATTGTCATAATAAGTAAAGATGTAACAGTATGAAAAGAAAAGACTTACATGTTAAATATATAGACAAATGCCTACGACCAGATCTATGTAAATAAAAACGACAGTGGTGAACCTCTAGTTAGGTCAAGTTAAAAGGACTTATTAAAAGTCAAAATAACAGTGAAGATCAATAAACCAAATAACAAAGGTAATACTACGTCTGTTATGATATCAAAACAAAGTTTACTAACTTGATCATCGTTCGTCAGTCTGGGGTCATTTTTCGTTGTCAAGTTGTGATATGTACCCATATAATGTGTGTTTGTTTGACAGTCTGTTCTTGATGATATGTATCCATGTAAAATGTGTGTTTGTTTGGCAGTCGGTTATATTTTACTATGTACACATGGATCGATATTCCATTATAATTAGCCAATCATGTTAAGACTGTCTATTGATTTGTTCATTTTGAATATTCGCTCACACACTTGTTCGGACATTCATATTTTGCTCTCACACTCTTGTGTGACATTATTGTTTCTCCTTGTGTTTGGAAAATAGAAGTATCATCGCAAACCTAGTGGTCTTCTGATTTCCGTCTCTCTTGCGTCAGGACTATTAAGTTCTCGACCAGTACATAAGAATAATTTTTTTGGCGAGTAAGAGACGTTTATTTAAAGCAAGCTAGACTTCAATTAACCGGCTTACAAGCTAGTTATCATCGTTTATAACAAGTCTAGATAACCGATCTTCCTCTTGTTCCAGTGATGCCACGTCAACGTTTCTTTTGCGGTCCGGCTGACGGTTGTGCCCGCACTTGTGGGCCTTCTTCCCGTAACGGTGGCAGTAGTAACATCTACGCGTAGCGTCCCCATTTGGACGCCGTCGGCTTCTGCAACCGTCGCGGCGGCTAAATGGGTACTCTACGCGTAGATGTTACTACTGCCACCGTTACGGGAAGAAGGCCCACAAGTGCGGGCACAACCGTCAGCCGGACCGCAAAAGAAACGTTGACGTGGCATCACTGGAACAAGAGGAAGATCGGTTATCTAGACTTGTTATAAACGATGATAACTAGCTTGTAAGCCGGTTAATTGAAGTCTAGCTTGCTTTAAATAAACGTCTCTTACTCGCCAAAAAAAATTATTCTTATGTACTGGTCGAGAACTTAATAGTCCTGACGCAAGAGAGACGGAAATCAGAAGACCACTAGGTTTGCGATGATACTTCTATTTTCCAAACACAAGGAGAAACAATAATGTCACACAAGAGTGTGAGAGCAAAATATGAATGTCCGAACAAGTGTGTGAGCGAATATTCAAAATGAACAAATCAATAGACAGTCTTAACATGATTGGCTAATTATAATGGAATATCGATCCATGTGTACATAGTAAAATATAACCGACTGCCAAACAACACACATTTAAAGACTGTCAAACAAACACACATTATATGGGTACATATCACAACTTGACAACGAAAAATGACCCCAGACTGACGAACGATGATCAAGTTAGTAAACTTTGTTTTGATATCATAACAGACGTAGTATTACCTTTGTTATTTGGTTTATTGATCTTCACTGTTATTTTGACTTTCAATAAGTCCTTTTAACTTGACCTAACTTGAGACTATTTTCTCACCCCTTAACTCTTTGTTATATATAAGCTGAGTGGATTTTGTAAATTCCAGTTTAATAATACTTTGATAGAGCTATTAGCATTTAATAGCGAAACGTCACTAAAAGCAACAATATCGTTTTGTTTTTCATTCATTGGGAAATACAAGGAAACCTTTATTATAATGAATTACATCAAACAACATGAAACACAATGTTCAAATATACATAGTATTCTGTTGTTAATGCACTATATAACCGTGGGAAATGTATTCTGTAGTTAACATCAAATAGAATGTTCAAATAGTTATATCGTATTCTGTAGTTAATGCCGTGTTGGACTGTGGGAATATGTGACAATCATATTCCTTTGGCACACAGTGTCTGTATCACACCACCGCAATCTAACCTAGTAAACAGGATTGAGTACAGTTCAAATAAAGTAGAAAGAAGGTCAAGTCACGATTATTGTCATAATAAGTAAAGATGTAACAGTATGAAAAGAAAAGACTTACATGTTAAATATATAGACAAATGCCTACGACCAGATCTATGTAAATAAAAACGACAGTGGTGAACCTCTAGTTAGGTCAAGTTAAAAGGACTTATTAAAAGTCAAAATAACAGTGAAGATCAATAAACCAAATAACAAAGGTAATACTACGTCTGTTATGATATCAAAACAAAGTTTACTAACTTGATCATCGTTCGTCAGTCTGGGGTCATTTTTCGTTGTCAAGTTGTGATATGTACCCATATAATGTGTGTTTGTTTGACAGTCTGTTCTTGATGATATGTATCCATGTAAAATGTGTGTTTGTTTGGCAGTCGGTTATATTTTACTATGTACACATGGATCGATATTCCATTATAATTAGCCAATCATGTTAAGACTGTCTATTGATTTGTTCATTTTGAATATTCGCTCACACACTTGTTCGGACATTCATATTTTGCTCTCACACTCTTGTGTGACATTATTGTTTCTCCTTGTGTTTGGAAAATAGAAGTATCATCGCAAACCTAGTGGTCTTCTGATTTCCGTCTCTCTTGCGTCAGGACTATTAAGTTCTCGACCAGTACATAAGAATAATTTTTTTGGCGAGTAAGAGACGTTTATTTAAAGCAAGCTAGACTTCAATTAACCGGCTTACAAGCTAGTTATCATCGTTTATAACAAGTCTAGATAACCGATCTTCCTCTTGTTCCAGTGATGCCACGTCAACGTTTCTTTTGCGGTCCGGCTGACGGTTGTGCCCGCACTTGTGGGCCTTCTTCCCGTAACGGTGGCAGTAGTAACATCTACGCGTAGAGTACCCATTTAGCCGCCGCGACGGTTGCAGAAGCCGACGGCGTCCAAATGGGGACGCTACGCGTAGATGTTACTACTGCCACCGTTACGGGAAGAAGGCCCACAAGTGCGGGCACAACCGTCAGCCGGACCGCAAAAGAAACGTTGACGTGGCATCACTGGAACAAGAGGAAGATCGGTTATCTAGACTTGTTATAAACGATGATAACTAGCTTGTAAGCCGGTTAATTGAAGTCTAGCTTGCTTTAAATAAACGTCTCTTACTCGCCAAAAAAAATTATTCTTATGTACTGGTCGAGAACTTAATAGTCCTGACGCAAGAAAGACGGAAATCAGAAGACCACTAGGTTTGCGATGATACTTCTATTTTCCAAACACAAGGAGAAACAATAATGTCACACAAGAGTGTGAGAGCAAAATATGAATGTCCGAACAAGTGTGTGAGCGAATATTCAAAATGAACAAATCAATAGACAGTCTTAACATGATTGGCTAATTATAATGGAATATCGATCCATGTGTACATAGTAAAATATAACCGACTGCCAAACAAACACACATTATATGGGTACATATCACAACTTGACAACGAAAAATGACCCCAGACTGACGAACGATGATCAAGTTAGTAAACTTTGTTTTGATATCATAACAGACGTAGTATTACCTTTGTTATTTGGTTTATTGATCTTCACTGTTATTTTGACTTTCAATAAGTCCTTTTAACTTGACCTAACTTGAGACTATTTTCTCACCCCTTAACTCTTTGTTATATATAAGCTGAGTGGATTTTGTAAATTCCAGTTTAATAATACTTTGATAGAGCTATTAGCATTTAATAGCGAAACGTCACTAAAAGCAACAATATCGTTTTGTTTTTCATTCATTGGGAAATACAAGGAAACCTTTATTATAATGAATTACATCAAACAACGTGAAACACAATGTTCAAATATACATAGTATTCTGTTGTTAAAGCACTATATAACCGTGGGAAATGTATTCTGTAGTTAACATCAAATAGAATGTTCAAATAGTTATATCGTATTCTGTAGTTAATGCCGTGTTGGACTGTGGGAATATGTGACAATCATATTCCTTTGGCACACAGTGTCTGTATCACACCACCGCAATCTAACCTAGTAAACAGGATTGAGTACAGTTCAAATAAAGTAGAAAGAAGGTCAAGTCACGATTATTGTCATAATAAGTAAAGATGTAACAGTATGAAAAGAAAAGACTTACATGTTAAATATATAGACAAATGCCTACGACCAGATCTATGTAAATAAAAAAGACAGTGGTGAACCTTGCACCTCGTTACTGGTGTAACTTACAAAAAACTCAAACATTTTTCATTACGTCATGTATTCCCCCATATCTCCTGTTCCGTTTAGAAAAGTTCACTATTTCATCTGAAATTCACTCAATCAGTAATGCTGCACACTTGTCATATAAGACATTCTCATCAAGTAAGATATATGAGTTGTTTTCTATAGTTTGGTTTGTAAGGGTTAGTTTTTTTTACGAGTTGATCACGGATTGATATCAGTTAGAGAAGCATTGAAAACCAGGGAGTACTGGACAGCTGCTGTTTCTTCCTAGTTTGGGAATCATTGGGAGGTTCGAACCCAGGACTTTCTGGTTACAAGGCAAACTCGTATACCATTCACCACTGGGACCCGATTCAATGGCCAGCCCATGAATTCTAACTTCCACCAATTCATAATTTAGCGCGACCCCAACCAATGTTGTCGGTGGAACATCCATTCTCACACGTGTGTTGAAGGATATTTGTTGATTCACTTAAATGTAAAAGTTATGTATGAACGAAAATTTGCAAACCATTTCATGGATTACAAGTGTGATAATTCAGTTTTTTATTCCTTCACGTTCCCAGTGGAACATGGCGATTCAAGCTAGAGGCTTGAAGTTTCTGTAGCAGTGGTGATTGTTTTTACAGGATGGGACTGTTAGCCAGCCTCATGCCCAACCTTTCCTCTTTACCAGTCTTACTACTGGCTTAGCGAGGTAAAGGAGTCCGTCAGCTGCGGATGGAATCCCGGACCACCTGCGTAGTCAGCAAGCTCTCTACCGCTGTGCCACCGACTCACACGATAATTCAGTTATTACATATGATTCATGATTGTTTTAAAGTAACAATTTTACAGATTTACAGTTCTTGTGATTGTAAAAGTGTGAGATAATGACTTCTTAAATGAAAAACCTGGTTATTAAAGATATGCTTCTAAGCTTGAATGATGATTCAAACCATCACAATGATTCATATTTATCTTAATTTTACTCATATTTTAAATCTTTTCTTAATTTGATTTCCGAATTTGTAGGAATTTAATTGATCTCAGAGTAGATTTTGGTGGGAAACGGACATAAGTCAGAGAATCACTGATAACCATGAAGTATTTAACGCACCTTTCTCTCAAGTTTTAGATTCCCCAGTTAGTTGTTCTCAATGATAACTCTAAAGAAGATTGAAAGCAGGACCACTACGTTAGCACTAAGTCAGATCACTGAAAGTCAACAGTCCATGAATTTTAACTTTTATCCTTTCGCTAGGTATCACACTAGACGCCCAACGATATCATTGAGTAACTATCTTTGCATCCTGCTTCATGATGTATGTATATAGGAGGCTGTTTCAAAATGTATCATGCACTACTAGCTGTTCAGTTCACAGGAAAGTAGTTCACTGTGATTTATCTGCCTTATAACTGTAGTGCACATTGCACCCTTGAACTTTTGTTTAAACTCACTCACCTAGTTTGATACACTTTTATCTTTTGAGTTGTGACTCTTCTGTACGTTCATTGGTTCGCTCTCTTGTTGTGCTCTCTTTCTGCACGCTCTCCGAGCCTACCTCCAGCAACCACTAAAGATAAGTTGTACGACTTCTTTATTTATTGAATTTCATATTTCGTTGAATAAAATATAATTCTCCCAGGCACTCTTGTCACATCAAGTCTTTTTACCGCGATACAGTTCGTCAGTATTTGCGCGTCGAGTAGTGTACTGCTAAGCTTAGCAGGTCGCAAAACGGTGAAGAAGTTTGTAAGGGTGTTTAGAGTATAGGTCCACTCTAAGCCGTAGTAGAACTCTTACAAATGATGAGCCCGTTTTCACCGTTTTCCGCCATAGTAGCTTAACGTGTTAATAATTCTTTTTACATACCATCTATTTTGTTAATTTTTTTTCTTTCACGCACGGTTATAAAGATTTGATTTGTTTTGTTTGTACTTATATTGGTTTTTATCACCTTGTTAATATTTTGTCTTGTGTGCAAGATGGCTGACAACGGTTCTGCGTCAGAGATGGCTATAACGCTGCAACTCCCCGCCTTCGTCCAGCTGCATGGTTCAATTGTATAGAGGCTCAGTTTGCCATTAGACACATACACTCACAAGAGACCAAAGTAAATCGCGTGATTGTGAGCCTACCTGAAAATGTCATAGACGAGGTGTCTGACGTTCTTGCAGATCCGTCTCCGGATCGGTACGAGCGGCTCAAACAGGCGTTAATTCAACGAGTCGCACTTACTGACCAACAGAAAGTGCAGGAACTTTTCAGTTAGGTGACCGCAAGCCCTCACAAATGTTGAGGCAGATGAAGCAGTTAGTGGCGGACTTCAAAATTGACGCGGTCTTTCTGAAACAGCTTTGGCTTCAAAGATTACCTCAGACAGTCCAGGGTACCATGGCACCGATCTACAAGTACCCCTTACAGGAGATAGCCGAGGCAGCTGATAGAGCGGTAGAGACCAGCTATCCTAATCCTAAAAGTGCACTCGCCCGTGCACCTTCGATGTTCAACAATCGGGAAACTAGCAGGCCAGCACGTACTGTCGACTAACGTCGCTGGCGAACCACTCTCATGTCGCCTCTTCTATGTTACCGACCTTAACACGGGGATACGCTTCCTAATTGATACCGGAGCGGAGGTCAGTGTAATCCCACCCACAGTAAAGGAGCGCAGGCGGCCAATGTCTCTTCAACTACGAGCCGCAAATGGTTCGCCAATTGCTACGTTCGCCAGGCGCTTTATAGACCTTAACATCGGTTTGCGTCGTTCATTTCGTTGGGTCTTCCTGGTGGCAGACGTTACCACAGGTATAATTGGCATGGATCTATTGCAGCACTACCAATTACTGGTAGATACAGGTAATCATAAGTTAAGAGATCCTGTCACAAACCTCTCCGTCAGCGGTATCGTCACACAAGGCCCAGCTCTCAGCCCAGTATACGCTACACCAACTTTAGCTGGACCATATTCTGATATACTTCAATCCTTTCCTGACTTGTTTAAACCTACCCGTTGTCTACCAAGCGTGACTTCTAATGTCACACATCATATTGTTACGACTGGTCCGCCAGTTTTCGCAAAGCCCCGACGGTTGTCTCCGGAAAAACTACAAGCCGTTAAGGCTGAGTTTGAACACATGTTAGAAATTGGAATCATCCGGCCTTCAAGCAGCCCGTGGTCGTCACCTCTGCACGTGGTACCCAAGAATAACGGGTTAGATTGGCGACCTTGTGGCGATTATCGCAGACTTAATGCGCAGACCGTGCCAGATCGTTACCCGGTACCCCACATACATGATCTCACATCTTCCCTCAATGGTGCAACGGTTTTCAGTAAACTTGATTTAACTAGAGCATATCATCAGATCCCAGTTCATCCTGAGGATATTCCTAAAACGGCAGTCATCACTCCTTTTGGTCTTTTCGAATTCCTCCGCATGCCGTTTGGTCTCCGCAACGCCGCACAAACATTCCAGCGTTTCATACATGATGTTTTGCGCGGATTAGATTGCGCGTATGCCTACCTGGACGATATTCTCGTGGCTAGCCCTGATGAAGCTACTCACCGTAGGCATTTGCAGATAGTTTTTGAGCGATTAGCAACACACGGTTTGACACTTAACATGTCAAAATGCCAGATTGGCGTACATTCGTTGAATTTTCTGGGACATGTCGTTAACGAACATGGCATTCGACCGTTACCTGAGAAGGTACTAGCCATACAAAACTTCCCAGAGCCTACGTCCATGAAATCTTTGCGCACATTCCTAGGCATGGTAAGTTATTACCGACGTTTCGTTCCTCAATGTGCACATATTTTACATGCACTCACAGACCTTCTGAAGGGTAAATGCAAAACCTTCAGCATGACACAACAGACTAGGGAAGCGTTCCAAAAAATTAAATCAGCGATTGCAGACGCAACCATGTTAGTTCACCTAGACACCCAACTTCCGCTTAGCATCTCGGTTGATGCATCTAACACAGCCATTGGAGCTGTACTACAACAACAAGCGCACAACTCATGGATACCGGTAGCCTTTTCTCTCGGAAGTTGTCGGCGACTGAAGCGAGGTATAGCACTTTTAGCAGAGAACTCCTCGCCATCTATGCCGCTATCAAGCATTTTCGCCATTTCGTCGAAGGTCGGAAATTCAGTATTTACCGACTACAAGCCATTAACGTATGCCTTACGCACCACTTCTGACAGGTATTCACCACGTGAATTACGCCACCTGGACTACATTTCACAGTTCACTTCCGATATCCAGCACGTTTCTGGAGCGGATAACGCGGTAGCAGACGCTTTGTCTCGCGTATGTGCCACGTCGGTACCACCAACCATCGATCTTCATAAAATGGCCGAACTCCAACTGAAGGATTTGAACTTAGAACACCTGTCAACTAAAACCTCACTGAAGATAGAACGCGTCCCCTTGCTAAACAGTGAAACAACTATACTTTGCGATATGTCAACGGGTACTCCTCGACCGATTGTTCCCACGTCTTTACGCCGCACCGTGTTTGAGTCCCTCCACAACCTCTCCCATCCTGGCATACGAGCAACGGACAAGTTGATATCAGCGAGATTTGCGTGGCCCGGTATGAACCGTGATGTGCGTCAATGGACACGTGCTTGTCTGCAATGCCAACGTGCTAAAGTCACCAAGCATAACATCACGCCGTTGGGGACGTTTGCGACCCCAGACGCTCGGTTCCATCATATACACCTGGATATAGTAGGGCCCCTGCCCCCGTCTAACGGCTGCTCGTATTTACTCACATGTGTGGATCGTTTCACACGTTGGCCGGAAGCCATTCCGATACAAGATGTAACGGCTCAAACCATCTGTCGTGCCTTCATGGAAGGCTGGGTTGCCCATTTTGGATGTCCCGCAACTGTCACTACCGACCGCGGACAACAATTCGAATCCACAAGCTTCAAAGAATTGTTAGAGATGCTGGGATGCAAACGCATTCGCACAACCGCGTATCATCCTGCGGCAAATGGGCTAGTAGAACGTTTCCACCGTCAACTGAAAGTCGCGTTGATGGCAGTAGACAACAGTAAGTGGACAGATTCGCTGCCACTGGTCCTGCTTAGCATCCGGGCTACGCTTAAAGGGGATCTGCAGTGCTCGCCAGCTGAATTGGTGTACGGTACCACCCTGCGTTTACCAGGCGAGCTAATCGCTCCTGAAGCTTTCGAGCCAAATTTCCCCGATACCACCTGTTACGCTCAGCAACTTAAAAGTTTTATGCAGCGAATCCGACCGGTTTCCACACGCACTCAGAACCGAAAGGTTCAGGTTGATCGGCGACTTGATGACTGTACGCACGTTTTCGTGCGTCACGACGCCATACGAAAGCCATTACAACCACCGTATGACGGGCCTTTTAAGGTCCTTAGTCGTAAAGATAAATTTTTCGTTATTGAGCGATGCGGCCGCCCAGACACTGTCAGCATAGACAGACTTAAAGCGGCATACACTGAAGAACCTTCACCCTCCCCATCGGCTCAATCAAATAGCCCCACTGAACCTAGTCCTTGTCCAGACTCAACTACCTCACCTCCAGTGGCGAATGATGATTCTCCTACCGTCACCAGTAAGACCCCTGTCACACGTGCTGGTCGACGTGTTCACTGGCCCAAGAGGTTCACAGAATTCTTTCACTGAACTAATCCATAGGTAATGCTACTAGTGGTTTTTTATACCTTGTCACAATTTTTTATTCAATTCTGCTATATTTACTCTATTTGGTCCCGCTTCTGGGAGTAGTCGTTTCTCCCCCACTAATCCTTTTAATCTTTTTCTCTCGTTACAGAGGATCAGCAGCAGTTTTTTACCCTAATTTTTCATCTATTTCATCTCAATCTACTCGCTAGACCAGTTGGCTTCTCATGTCATCTTGTAACCCATACCCATTGAGGAATTACGAACAGTATATTACTTTTCACTGCACAATTTCTTCAAAAAAATCACTAAAAATTTTTAGAAAAAAAGTAAAATAATAAAAAGAAAGTCTAAAAATGTTTTTAAAAAAGTAAAAAGAAACTTCCACTGTATAGTTAAATGGACCGATATACATATTTTTGCGCATAAATGCTTCACTTCTGTGATGTACATAGTAATCCGCTCAATTTATTTTCACAGGCTGTACTATATTCCTTCGGGTTTATGCCCTCCTGCAATTCATTTATTTTGTGAACTGTACTCGTAAACATTATGCATCATCTTAGTATGCACTTCGCAAAATGAACAAAACAATTTTTGTAATGGTAGCCACCCATAGCTGTTGGTTATGTACAAACTTCTCTGTAATTTTATAAATTCTCACAATGTAGAAATTTCCCTTGTTTTATCTCATTCTGACGTACTACTTCCAAGTTGCACCAGTTTTCCTCGCATTGATTTCGCACAAGCTTTTGTAGTACCTTTACGCCGATTTTGAAATCTTAACCTCTTCTCCCATTCTCTTCTGTTGTTTTTACCCTGCTCCTTATCATACGTTGGTATAATGATTGCCTTTAATATGACTGCTAGGTTCTGCTGAAGCGGAGGAAGGGAGAATTAGTCTAAAATGAAAATTAGACATAATGAGTCACCTTCTTGCTAAGACAGCCTCGGCGGCGGAGGTATGTCATCAGACCTCCACATAAGTAAGCTCGTAATAGTACGGAATTTAAAAAAATGAATCGATAAATATCAATCCAATAAAAAAATACTTAAAAAATTAATAAAAACATAAAAGATAAAAAAGAAAAAAATTAAAGATGAAAAAAACCCACACCAAACAGCAGAAGCTTACGACCACGCAAGGCACCAGCGTCATTTCTTCTTATATTCCGTCTTGCTTAACTAATCGTGTACATACCACTTCCAACTTACCTTAATTTTTTTCTTTTGCCTTCTTTCCTTTCGGAAAAATTACTTTTCTTTTACTATTCTTATCTTCAAACCTTCGCATTCCCTCATTGCTATTGTACCAAACCGTCCTACTTTTGTATATCGAAGCTTGCTGGTTTCCCACCAACCTTCTAGGAGGGGGGGGATAACCTGTAGTGCACATTGCACCCTTGAACTTTTGTTTAAACTCACTCACCTAGTTTGATACACTTTTATCTTTTGAGTTGTGACTCTTCTGTACGTTCATTGGTTCGCTCTCTTGTTGTGCTCTCTTTCTGCACACTCTCCGAGCCTACCTCCAGCAACCACTAAAGATAAGTTGTACGACTTCTTTATTTATTGAATTTCATATTTCGTTGAATAAAATATAATTCTCCCAGGTACTCTTGTCACATCAAGTCTTTTTACCGCGATACAGTTCGTCAGTATTTGCGCGTCGAGTAGTGTACTGCTAAGCTTAGCAGGTCGCAAAACGGTGAAGAAGTTTGTAAGGGTGTTTAGAGTATAGGTCCACCGATAACTACCGATAGCTACCGATAACACATGCTGAAAATTCCATACCTGTACCAAAAATACAGTGTGGAATCAAGCTGTCATCAAAAATTAAAATAAGGAGTTAATTTTTTCGATTAATATGATTTGATCGCCTGTCACTCCAAGGATATGGAACCCAATTTTATGAAAAGGATAACTGCAAAGTATAGATTTTCGGCGTGTATGTGTTTTTTCAGAGTCCAAATTCAGATTTTTCGTACAATACAAACACTTTAACTATGAAGTGGTAAGGTTATCTAGGAAACTCTGATTGAAGACTTCACAAACAGAGTAAAATGAAAGAGCTGCCAGAGTATTAAAATATTTTACCCTGAGGATTTTCAAGTAACTATAGTGACTCAAATCGGTGGGCATGTAAGAGTTCTACTACGGCTTAGAGTGGACCTATACTCTAAACACCCTTACAAACTTCTTCACCGTTTTGCGACCTGCTAAGCTTAGCAGTACACTACTCGACGCGCAAATACTGACGAACTGTATCGCGGTAAAAAGACTTGATGTGACAAGAGTACCTGGGAGAATTATATTTTATTCAACGAAATATGAAATTCAATAAATAAAGAAGTCGTACAACTTATCTTTAGTGGTTGCTGGAGGTAGGCTCGGAGAGTGTGCAGAAAGAGAGCACAACAAGAGAGCGAACCAATGAACGTACAGAAGAGTCACAACTCAAAAGATAAAAGTGTATCAAACTAGGTGAGTGAGTTTAAACAAAAGTTCAAGGGTGCAATGTGCACTACAGGTTATCCCCCCCTCCTAGAAGGTTGGTGGGAAACCAGCAAGCTTCGATATACAAAAGTAGGACGGTTTGGTACAATAGCAATGAGGGAATGCGAAGGTTTGAAGATAAGAATAGTAAAAGAAAAGTAATTTTTCCGAAAGGAAAGAAGGCAAAAGAAAAAAATTAAGGTAAGTTGGAAGTGGTATGTACACGATTAGTTAAGCAAGACGGAATATAAGAAGAAATGACGCTGGTGCCTTGCGTGGTCGTAAGCTTCTGCTGTTTGGTGTGGGTTTTTTTCATCTTTAATTTTTTTCTTTTTTATCTTTTATGTTTTTATTAATTTTTTAAGTATTTTTTTATTGGATTGATATTTATCGATTCATTTTTTTAAATTCCGTACTATTACGAGCTTACTTATGTGGAGGTCTGATGACATACCTCCGCCGCCGAGGCTGTCTTAGCAAGAAGGTGACTCATTATGTCTAATTTTCATTTTAGACTAATTCTCCCTTCCTCCGCTTCAGCAGAACCTAGCAGTCATATTAAAGGCAATCATTATACCAACGTATGATAAGGAGCAGGGTAAAAACAACAGAAGAGAATGGGAGAAGAGGTTAAGATTTCAAAATCGGCGTAAAGGTACTACAAAAGCTTGTGCGAAATCAATGCGAGGAAAACTGGTGCAACTTGGAAGTAGTACGTCAGAATGAGATAAAACAAGGGAAATTTCTACATTGTGAGAATTTATAAAATTACAGAGAAGTTTGTACATAACCAACAGCTATGGGTGGCTACCATTACAAAAATTGTTTTGTTCATTTTGCGAAGTGCATACTAAGATGATGCATAATGTTTACGAGTACAGTTCACAAAATAAATGAATTGCAGGAGGGCATAAACCCGAAGGAATATAGTACAGCCTGTGAAAATAAATTGAGCGGATTACTATGTACATCACAGAAGTGAAGCATTTATGCGCAAAAATATGTATATCGGTCCATTTAACTATACAGTGGAAGTTTCTTTTTACTTTTTTAAAAACATTTTTAGACTTTCTTTTTATTATTTTACTTTTTTTCTAAAAATTTTTAGTGATTTTTTTGAAGAAATTGTGCAGTGAAAAGTAATATACTGTTCGTAATTCCTCAATGGGTATGGGTTACAAGATGACATGAGAAGCCAACTGGTCTAGCGAGTAGATTGAGATGAAATAGATGAAAAATTAGGGTAAAAAACTGCTGCTGATCCTCTGTAACGAGAGAAAAAGATTAAAAGGATTAGTGGGGGAGGGAAACGACTACTCCCAGAAGCGGGACCAAATAGAGTAAATATAGCAGAATTGAATAAAAAATTGTGACAAGGTATAAAAAACCACTAGTAGCATTACCTATGGATTAGTTCAGTGAAAGAATTCTGTGAACCTCTTGGGCCAGTGAACACGTCGACCAGCACGTGTGACAGGGGTCTTACTGGTGACGGTAGGAGAATCATCATTCGCCACTGGAGGTGAGGTAGTTGAGTCTGGACAAGGACTAGGTTCAGTGGGGCTATTTGATTGAGCCGATGGGGAGGGTGAAGGTTCTTCAGTGTATGCCGCTTTAAGTCTGTCTATGCTGACAGTGTCTGGGCGGCCGCATCGCTCAATAACGAAAAATTTATCTTTACGACTAAGGACCTTAAAAGGCCCGTCATACGGTGGTTGTAATGGCTTTCGTATGGCGTCGTGACGCACGAAAACGTGCGTACAGTCATCAAGTCGCCGATCAACCTGAACCTTTCGGTTCTGAGTGCGTGTGGAAACCGGTCGGATTCGCTGCATAAAACTTTTAAGTTGCTGAGCGTAACAGGTGGTATCGGGGAAATTTGGCTCGAAAGCTTCAGGAGCGATTAGCTCGCCTGGTAAACGCAGGGTGGTACCGTACACCAATTCAGCTGGCGAGCACTGCAGATCCCCTTTAAGCGTAGCCCGGATGCTAAGCAGGACCAGTGGCAGCGAATCTGTCCACTTACTGTTGTCTACTGCCATCAACGCGACTTTCAGTTGACGGTGGAAACGTTCTACTAGCCCATTTGCCGCAGGATGATACGCGGTTGTGCGAATGCGTTTGCATCCCAGCATCTCTAACAATTCTTTGAAGCTTGTGGATTCGAATTGTTGTCCGCGGTCGGTAGTGACAGTTGCGGGACATCCAAAATGGGCAACCCAGCCTTCCATGAAGGCACGACAGATGGTTTGAGCCGTTACATCTTGTATCGGAATGGCTTCCGGCCAACGTGTGAAACGATCCACACATGTGAGTAAATACGAGCAGCCGTTAGACGGGGGCAGGGGCCCTACTATATCCAGGTGTATATGATGGAACCGAGCGTCTGGGGTCGCAAACGTCCCCAACGGCGTGATGTTATGCTTGGTGACTTTAGCACGTTGGCATTGCAGACAAGCACGTGTCCATTGACGCACATCACGGTTCATACCGGGCCACGCAAATCTCGCTGATATCAACTTGTCCGTTGCTCGTATGCCAGGATGGGAGAGGTTGTGGAGGGACTCAAACACGGTGCGGCGTAAAGACGTGGGAACAATCGGTCGAGGAGTACCCGTTGACATATCGCAAAGTATAGTTGTTTCACTGTTTAGCAAGGGGACGCGTTCTATCTTCAGTGAGGTTTTAGTTGACAGGTGTTCTAAGTTCAAATCCTTCAGTTGGAGTTCGGCCATTTTATGAAGATCGATGGTTGGTGGTACCGACGTGGCACATACGCGAGACAAAGCGTCTGCTACCGCGTTATCCGCTCCAGAAACGTGCTGGATATCGGAAGTGAACTGTGAAATGTAGTCCAGGTGGCGTAATTCACGTGGTGAATACCTGTCAGAAGTGGTGCGTAAGGCATACGTTAATGGCTTGTGGTCGGTAAATACTGAATTTCCGACCTTCGACGAAATGGCGAAAATGCTTGATAGCGGCATAGATGGCGAGGAGTTCTCTGCTAAAAGTGCTATACCTCGCTTCAGTCGCCGACAACTTCCGAGAGAAAAAGGCTACCGGTATCCATGAGTTGTGCGCTTGTTGTTGTAGTACAGCTCCAATGGCTGTGTTAGATGCATCAACCGAGATGCTAAGCGGAAGTTGGGTGTCTAGGTGAACTAACATGGTTGCGTCTGCAATCGCTGATTTAATTTTTTGGAACGCTTCCCTAGCCTCTTGTGTCATGCTGAAGGTTTTGCATTTACCCTTCAGAAGGTCTGTGAGTGCATGTAAAATATGTGCACATTGAGGAACGAAACGTCGGTAATAACTTACCATGCCTAGGAATGTGCGCAAAGATTTCATGGACGTAGGCTCTGGGAAGTTTTGTATGGCTAGTACCTTCTCAGGTAACGGTCGAATGCCATGTTCGTTAACGACATGTCCCAGAAAATTCAACGAATGTACGCCAATCTGGCATTTTGACATGTTAAGTGTCAAACCGTGTGTTGCTAATCGCTCAAAAACTATCTGCAAATGCCTACGGTGAGTAGCTTCATCAGGGCTAGCCACGAGAATATCGTCCAGGTAGGCATACGCGCAATCTAATCCGCGCAAAACATCATGTATGAAACGCTGGAATGTTTGTGCGGCGTTGCGGAGACCAAACGGCATGCGGAGGAATTCGAAAAGACCAAAAGGAGTGATGACTGCCGTTTTAGGAATATCCTCAGGATGAACTGGGATCTGATGATATGCTCTAGTTAAATCAAGTTTACTGAAAACCGTTGCACCATTGAGGGAAGATGTGAGATCATGTATGTGGGGTACCGGGTAACGATCTGGCACGGTCTGCGCATTAAGTCTGCGATAATCGCCACAAGGTCGCCAATCTAACCCGTTATTCTTGGGTACCACGTGCAGAGGTGACGACCACGGGCTGCTTGAAGGCCGGATGATTCCAATTTCTAACATGTGTTCAAACTCAGCCTTAACGGCTTGTAGTTTTTCCGGAGACAACCGTCGGGGCTTTGCGAAAACTGGCGGACCAGTCGTAACAATATGATGTGTGACATTAGAAGTCACGCTTGGTAGACAACGGGTAGGTTTAAACAAGTCAGGAAAGGATTGAAGTATATCAGAATATGGTCCAGCTAAAGTTGGTGTAGCGTATACTGGGCTGAGAGCTGGGCCTTGTGTGACGATACCGCTGACGGAGAGGTTTGTGACAGGATCTCTTAACTTATGATTACCTGTATCTACCAGTAATTGGTAGTGCTGCAATAGATCCATGCCAATTATACCTGTGGTAACGTCTGCCACCAGGAAGACCCAACGAAATGAACGACGCAAACCGATGTTAAGGTCTATAAAGCGCCTGCCGAACGTAGCAATTGGCGAACCATTTGCGGCTCGTAGTTGAAGAGACATTGGCCGCCTGCGCTCCTTTACTGTGGGTGGGATTACACTGACCTCCGCTCCGGTATCAATTAGGAAGCGTATCCCCGTGTTACGGTCGGTAACATAGAAGAGGCGACATGAGAGTGGTTCGCCAGCGACGTTAGTCGCCAGTACGTGCTGGCCTGCTAGTTTCCCGATTGTTGAACATCGAAGGTGCACGGGCGAGTGCACTTTTGGGCTTTTGCTCCGTAACGTCGATGATACCAGCACACTCCAGGCTGGTTACTTCGGGACTGTCGGCGCTTGCTGCTAGCACGTGACAAGGGTCTACTACTACGCGAACTCGAGCGACTGCGTGCACGACTCCTGGAGTTCATCTCCTGTCGTATACTACAGATCTCCTCGTATAGCTTGGCTATATGGGCCACCGCGTCAAAGCTTGATGACCCCCGTCAGAAGAATCTTTAGTCTGAGAGGGAGCAGCGGTTACTGTTGCGGAAATGCCAATTTTAGGATTGATGGCCTCTACCGCTCTATCAGCTGCCTCGGCTATCTCCTGTAAGGGGTACTTGTAGATCGGTGCCAAGATACCCTGGACTGTCTGAGGTAATCTTTGAAGCCAAAGCTGTTTCAGAAAGACCTCGTCAATTTTAAAGTCCGCCACTAACTGCTTCATCTGCCTCAACATTTGTGAGGGCTTGCGGTCACCTAACTGAAAAGTTCCTGCACTTTCTGTTGGTCAGTAAGTGCGACTCGTTGAATTAACGCCTGTTTGAGCCGCTCGTACCGATCCGGAGACGGATCTGCAAGAACGTCAGACACCTCGTCTATGACATTTTCAGGTAGGCTCACAATCACGCGGTTTACTTTGGTCTCTTGTGAGTGTATGTGTCTAATGGCAAACTGAGCCTCTATATGATTGAACCATGCAGCTGGACGAAGGCGGGGAGTTGCAGCGTTATAGCCATCTCTGACGCAGAACCGTTGTCAGCCATCTTGCACACAAGACAAAATATTAACAAGGTGATAAAAACCAATATAAGTACAAACAAAACAAATCAAATCTTTATAACCGTGCGTGAAAGAAAAAAAATTAACAAAATAGACGGTATGTAAAAAGAATTATTAACACGTTAAGCTACTATGGCGGAAAACGGTGAAAACGGGCTCACCACTTGTAAGAGTTCTACTACGGCTTAGAGTGGACCTATACTCTAAACACCCTTACAAACTTCTTCACCGTTTTGCGACCTGCTAAGCTTAGCAGTACACTACTCGACGCGCAAATACTGACGAACTGTATCGCGGTAAAAAGACTTGATGTGACAAGAGTACCTGGGAGAATTATATTTTATTCAACGAAATATGAAATTCAATAAATAAAGAAGTCGTACAACTTATCTTTAGTGGTTGCTGGAGGTAGGCTCGGAGAGTGTGCAGAAAGAGAGCACAACAAGAGAGCGAACCAATGAACGTACAGAAGAGTCACAACTCAAAAGATAAAAGTGTATCAAACTAGGTGAGTGAGTTTAAACAAAAGTTCAAGGGTACAATGTGCACTACAGTTATAAGGCAGATAAATCACAGTGAACTACTTTCCTGTGAACTGAACAGCTAGTAGTGCATCATACATTTTGAAACAGCCTCCTATATACATACATCATGAAGTAGGATGCAAAGATAGTTACTCAATGATATCGTTGGGCGTCTAGTGTGATACCTAGCGAAAGGATAAAAGTTAAAATTCATGGACTGTTGACTTTCAGTGATCTGACTTAGTGCTAACGTAGTGGTCCTGCTTTCAATCTTCTTTAGAGTTATCATTGAGAACAACTAACTGGGGAATCTAAAACTTGAGAGAAAGGTGCGTTAAATACTTCATGGTTATCAGTGATTCTCTGACTTATGTCCGTTTCCCACCAAAATCTACTCTGAGATCAATTAAATTCCTACAAATTCGGAAATCAAATTAAGAAAAGATTTAAAATATGAGTAAAATTAAGATAAATATGAATCATTGTGATGGCTTGAATCATCATTCAAGCTTAGAAGCATATCTTTAATAACCAGGTTTTTCATTTAAGAAGTCATTATCTCACACTTTTACAATCACAAGAACTGTAAATCTGTAAAATTGTTACTTTAAAACAATCATGAATCATATGTAATAACTGAATTATCGTGTGAGTCGGTGGCACAGCGGTAGAGAGCTTGCTGACTACGCAGGTGGTCCGGGATTCCATCCGCAGCTGACGGACTCCTTTACCTCGCTAAGCCAGTAGTAAGACTGGTAAAGAGGAAAGGTTGGGCATGAGGCTGGCTAACAGTCCCATCCTGTAAAAACAATCACCACTGCTACAGAAACTTCAAGCCTCTAGCTTGAATCGCCATGTTCCACTGGGAACGTGAAGGAATAAAAAACTGAATTATCACACTTGTAATCCATGAAATGGTTTGCAAATTTTCGTTCATACATAACTTTTACATTTAAGTGAATCAACAAATATCCTTCAACACACGTGTGAGAATGGATGTTCCACCGACAACATTGGTTGGGGTCGCGCTAAATTATGAATTGGTGGAAGTTAGAATTCATGGGCTGGCCATTGAATCGGGTCCCAGTGGTGAATGGTATACGAGTTTGCCTTGTAACCAGAAAGTCCTGGGTTCGAACCTCCCAATGATTCCCAAACTAGGAAGAAACAGCAGCTGTCCAGTACTCCCTGGTTTTCAATGCTTCTCTAACTGATATCAATCCGTGATCAACTCGTAAAAAGAACTAACCCTTACAAACCAAACTATAGAAAACAACTCATATATCTTACTTGATGAGAATGTCTTATATGACAAGTGTGCAGCATTACTGATTGAGTGAATTTCAGATGAAATAGTAAACTTTTCTAAACGGAACAGGAGATATGGG
Source organism: Trichobilharzia regenti (assembly GCA_944472135.2). Classification (NCBI taxonomy): domain Eukaryota; kingdom Metazoa; phylum Platyhelminthes; class Trematoda; order Strigeidida; family Schistosomatidae; genus Trichobilharzia; species Trichobilharzia regenti. Next base: position 157,751,761 of record OX235262.1, read on the forward strand.
GGAATACATGACGTAATGAAAAATGTTTGAGTTTTTTGTAAGTTACATCAGTAACGAGGTGCAAGGTTCACCACTGTCGTTTTTATTTACATAGATCTGGTCGTAGGCATTTGTCTATATATTTAACATGTAAGTCTTTTCTTTTCATACTGTTACATCTTTACTTATTGTGACAATAATCGTGACTTGACCTTCTTTCTACTTTATTTGAACTGTACTCAATCCTGTTTACTAGGTTAGATTGCGGTGGTGTGATACAGACACTGTGTGCCAAAGGAATATGATTGTCACATATTCCCACAGTCCAACACGGCATTAACTACAGAATACGATATAACTATTTGAACATTCTATTTGATGTTAACTACAGAATACATTTCCCACGGTTATGTAGTGCATTAAACAACAGAATACTCTTCATCGTAACTGGGACGTATTTTCAAGTCATGTCAGAGAAAGATAATCCGTTTAATGTGTTTTCATGCATTTTCTAACGAATATACGTCATTTTTCGTGCAAAAATTCCGCATGATTGACTGGCTGCAGGTCACTCGTGCGTTCGCATCCCTTGGGACGCTATTGTTGAACTTTGGCAGTCGTACAACTTATCTTTAGTGGTTGCTGGAGGTAGGCTCGGAGAGTGTGCAGAAAGAGAGCACAACAAGAGAGCGAACCAATGAACGTACAGAAGAGTCACAACTCAAAAGATAAAAGTGTATCAAACTAGGTGAGTGAGTTTAAACAAAAGTTCAAGGGTACAATGTGCACTACAGTTATAAGGCAGATAAATCACAGTGAACTACTTTCCTGTGAACTGAACAGCTAGTAGTGCATGATACATTTTGAAACAGCCTCCTATATACATACATCATGAAGTAGGATGCAAAGATAGTTACTCAATGATATCGTTGGGCGTCTAGTGTGATACCTAGCGAAAGGATAAAAGTTAAAATTCATGGACTGTTGACTTTCAGTGATCTGACTTAGTGCTAACGTAGTGGTCCTGCTTTCAATCTTCTTTAGAGTTATCATTGAGAACAACTAACTGGGGAATCTAAAACTTGAGAGAAAGGTGCGTTAAATACTTCATGGTTATCAGTGATTCTCTGACTTATGTCCGTTTCCCACCAAAATCTACTCTGAGATCAATTAAATTCCTACAAATTCGGAAATCAAATTAAGAAAAGATTTAAAATATGAGTAAAATTAAGATAAATATGAATCATTGTGATGGCTTGAATCATCATTCAAGCTTAGAAGCATATCTTTAATAACCAGGTTTTTCATTTAAGAAGTCATTATCTCACACTTTTACAATCACAAGAACTGTAAATCTGTAAAATTGTTACTTTAAAACAATCATGAATCATATGTAATAACTGAATTATCGTGTGAGTCGGTGGCACAGCGGTAGAGAGCTTGCTGACTACGCAGGTGGTCCGGGATTCCATCCGCAGCTGACGGACTCCTTTACCTCGCTAAGCCAGTAGTAAGACTGGTAAAGAGGAAAGGTTGGGCATGAGGCTGGCTAACAGTCCCATCCTGTAAAAACAATCACCACTGCTACAGAAACTTCAAGCCTCTAGCTTGAATCGCCATGTTCCACTGGGAACGTGAAGGAATAAAAAACTGAATTATCACACTTGTAATCCATGAAATGGTTTGCAAATTTTCGTTCATACATAACTTTTACATTTAAGTGAATCAACAAATATCCTTCAACACACGTGTGAGAATGGATGTTCCACCGACAACATTGGTTGGGGTCGCGCTAAATTATGAATTGGTGGAAGTTAGAATTCATGGGCTGGCCATTGAATCGGGTCCCAGTGGTGAATGGTATACGAGTTTGCCTTGTAACCAGAAAGTCCTGGGTTCGAACCTCCCAATGATTCCCAAACTAGGAAGAAACAGCAGCTGTCCAGTACTCCCTGGTTTTCAATGCTTCTCTAACTGATATCAATCCGTGATCAACTCGTAAAAAGAACTAACCCTTACAAACCAAACTATAGAAAACAACTCATATATCTTACTTGATGAGAATGTCTTATATGACAAGTGTGCAGCATTACTGATTGAGTGAATTTCAGATGAAATAGTAAACTTTTCTAAACGGAACAGGAGATATGGGGGAATACATGACGTAATGAAAAATGTTTGAGTTTTTTGTAAGTTACATCAGTAACGAGGTGCAAGGTTCACCACTGTCGTTTTTATTTACATAGATCTGGTCGTAGGCATTTGTCTATATATTTAACATGTAAGTCTTTTCTTTTCATACTGTTACATCTTTACTTATTGTGACAATAATCGTGACTTGACCTTCTTTCTACTTTATTTGAACTGTACTCAATCCTGTTTACTAGGTTAGATTGCGGTGGTGTGATACAGACACTGTGTGCCAAAGGAATATGATTGTCACATATTCCCACAGTCCAACACGGCATTAACTACAGAATACGATATAACTATTTGAACATTCTATTTGATGTTAACTACAGAATACATTTCCCACGGTTATGTAGTGCATTAAACAACAGAATACTCTTCATCGTAACTGGGACGTATTTTCAAGTCATGTCAGAGAAAGATAATCCGTTTAATGTGTTTTCATGCATTTTCTAACGAATATACGTCATTTTTCGTGCAAAAATTCCGCATGATTGACTGGCTGCAGGTCACTCGTGCGTTCGCATCCCTTGGGACGCTATTGTTGAACTTTGGCAGTCGTACAACTTATCTTTAGTGGTTGCTGGAGGTAGGCTCGGAGAGTGTGCAGAAAGAGAGCACAACAAGAGAGCGAACCAATGAACGTACAGAAGAGTCACAACTCAAAAGATAAAAGTGTATCAAACTAGGTGAGTGAGTTTAAACAAAAGTTCAAGGGTACAATGTGCACTACAGTTATAAGGCAGATAAATCACAGTGAACTACTTTCCTGTGAACTGAACAGCTAGTAGTGCATGATACATTTTGAAACAGCCTCCTATATACATACATCATGAAGTAGGATGCAAAGATAGTTACTCAATGATATCGTTGGGCGTCTAGTGTGATACCTAGCGAAAGGATAAAAGTTAAAATTCATGGACTGTTGACTTTCAGTGATCTGACTTAGTGCTAACGTAGTGGTCCTGCTTTCAATCTTCTTTAGAGTTATCATTGAGAACAACTAACTGGGGAATCTAAAACTTGAGAGAAAGGTGCGTTAAATACTTCATGGTTATCAGTGATTCTCTGACTTATGTCCGTTTCCCACCAAAATCTACTCTGAGATCAATTAAATTCCTACAAATTCGGAAATCAAATTAAGAAAAGATTTAAAATATGAGTAAAATTAAGATAAATATGAATCATTGTGATGGCTTGAATCATCATTCAAGCTTAGAAGCATATCTTTAATAACCAGGTTTTTCATTTAAGAAGTCATTATCTCACACTTTTACAATCACAAGAACTGTAAATCTGTAAAATTGTTACTTTAAAACAATCATGAATCATATGTAATAACTGAATTATCGTGTGAGTCGGTGGCACAGCGGTAGAGAGCTTGCTGACTACGCAGGTGGTCCGGGATTCCATCCGCAGCTGACGGACTCCTTTACCTCGCTAAGCCAGTAGTAAGACTGGTAAAGAGGAAAGGTTGGGCATGAGGCTGGCTAACAGTCCCATCCTGTAAAAACAATCACCACTGCTACAGAAACTTCAAGCCTCTAGCTTGAATCGCCATGTTCCACTGGGAACGTGAAGGAATAAAAAACTGAATTATCACACTTGTAATCCATGAAATGGTTTGCAAATTTTCGTTCATACATAACTTTTACATTTAAGTGAATCAACAAATATCCTTCAACACACGTGTGAGAATGGATGTTCCACCGACAACATTGGTTGGGGTCGCGCTAAATTATGAATTGGTGGAAGTTAGAATTCATGGGCTGGCCATTGAATCGGGTCCCAGTGGTGAATGGTATACGAGTTTGCCTTGTAACCAGAAAGTCCTGGGTTCGAACCTCCCAATGATTCCCAAACTAGGAAGAAACAGCAGCTGTCCAGTACTCCCTGGTTTTCAATGCTTCTCTAACTGATATCAATCCGTGATCAACTCGTAAAAAGAACTAACCCTTACAAACCAAACTATAGAAAACAACTCATATATCTTACTTGATGAGAATGTCTTATATGACAAGTGTGCAGCATTACTGATTGAGTGAATTTCAGATGAAATAGTAAACTTTTCTAAACGGAACAGGAGACATGGGGGAATACATGACGTAATGAAAAATGTTTGAGTTTTTTGTAAGTTACATCAGTAACGAGGTGCAAGGTTCACCACTGTCGTTTTTATTTACATAGATCTGGTCGTAGGCATTTGTCTATATATTTAACCTGTAAGTCTTTTCTTTTCATACTGTTACATCTTTACTTATTGTGACAATAATCGTGACTTGACCTTCTTTCTACTTTATTTGAACTGTACTCAATCCTGTTTACTAGGTTAGATTGCGGTGGTGTGATACAGACACTGTGTGCCAAAGGAATATGATTGTCACATATTCCCACAGTCCAACACGGCATTAACTACAGAATACGATATAACTATTTGAACATTCTATTTGATGTTAACTACAGAATACATTTCCCACGGTTATGTAGTGCATTAAACAACAGAATACTCTTCATCGTAACTGGGACGTATTTTCAAGTCATGTCAGAGAAAGATAATCCGTTTAATGTGTTTTCATGCATTTTCTAACGAATATACGTCATTTTTCGTGCAAAAATTCCGCATGATTGACTGGCTGCAGGTCACTCGTGCGTTCGCATCCCTTGGGACGCTATTGTTGAACTTTGGCAGTCGTACAACTTATCTTTAGTGGTTGCTGGAGGTAGGCTCGGAGAGTGTGCAGAAAGAGAGCACAACAAGAGAGCGAACCAATGAACGTACAGAAGAGTCACAACTCAAAAGATAAAAGTGTATCAAACTAGGTGAGTGAGTTTAAACAAAAGTTCAAGGGTACAATGTGCACTACAGTTATAAGGCAGATAAATCACAGTGAACTACTTTCCTGTGAACTGAACAGCTAGTAGTGCATGATACATTTTGAAACAGCCTCCTATATACATACATCATGAAGTAGGATGCAAAGATAGTTACTCAATGATATCGTTGGGCGTCTAGTGTGATACCTAGCGAAAGGATAAAAGTTAAAATTCATGGACTGTTGACTTTCAGTGATCTGACTTAGTGCTAACGTAGTGGTCCTGCTTTCAATCTTCTTTAGAGTTATCATTGAGAACAACTAACTGGGGAATCTAAAACTTGAGAGAAAGGTGCGTTAAATACTTCATGGTTATCAGTGATTCTCTGACTTATGTCCGTTTCCCACCAAAATCTACTCTGAGATCAATTAAATTCCTACAAATTCGGAAATCAAATTAAGAAAAGATTTAAAATATGAGTAAAATTAAGATAAATATGAATCATTGTGATGGCTTGAATCATCATTCAAGCTTAGAAGCATATCTTTAATAACCAGGTTTTTCATTTAAGAAGTCATTATCTCACACTTTTACAATCACAAGAACTGTAAATCTGTAAAATTGTTACTTTAAAACAATCATGAATCATATGTAATAACTGAATTATCGTGTGAGTCGGTGGCACAGCGGTAGAGAGCTTGCTGACTACGCAGGTGGTCCGGGATTCCATCCGCAGCTGACGGACTCCTTTACCTCGCTAAGCCAGTAGTAAGACTGGTAAAGAGGAAAGGTTGGGCATGAGGCTGGCTAACAGTCCCATCCTGTAAAAACAATCACCACTGCTACAGAAACTTCAAGCCTCTAGCTTGAATCGCCATGTTCCACTGGGAACGTGAAGGAATAAAAAACTGAATTATCACACTTGTAATCCATGAAATGGTTTGCAAATTTTCGTTCATACATAACTTTTACATTTAAGTGAATCAACAAATATCCTTCAACACACGTGTGAGAATGGATGTTCCACCGACAACATTGGTTGGGGTCGCGCTAAATTATGAATTGGTGGAAGTTAGAATTCATGGGCTGGCCATTGAATCGGGTCCCAGTGGTGAATGGTATACGAGTTTGCCTTGTAACCAGAAAGTCCTGGGTTCGAACCTCCCAATGATTCCCAAACTAGGAAGAAACAGCAGCTGTCCAGTACTCCCTGGTTTTCAATGCTTCTCTAACTGATATCAATCCGTGATCAACTCGTAAAAAGAACTAACCCTTACAAACCAAACTATAGAAAACAACTCATATATCTTACTTGATGAGAATGTCTTATATGACAAGTGTGCAGCATTACTGATTGAGTGAATTTCAGATGAAATAGTAAACTTTTCTAAACGGAACAGGAGATATGGGGGAATACATGACGTAATGAAAAATGTTTGAGTTTTTTGTAAGTTACATCAGTAACGAGGTGCAAGGTTCACCACTGTCGTTTTTATTTACATAGATCTGGTCGTAGGCATTTGTCTATATATTTAACATGTAAGTCTTTTCTTTTCATACTGTTACATCTTTACTTATTGTGACAATAATCGTGACTTGACCTTCTTTCTACTTTATTTGAACTGTACTCAATCCTGTTTACTAGGTTAGATTGCGGTGGTGTGATACAGACACTGTGTGCCAAAGGAATATGATTGTCACATATTCCCACAGTCCAACACGGCATTAACTACAGAATACGATATAACTATTTGAACATTCTATTTGATGTTAACTACAGAATACATTTCCCACGGTTATATAGTGCATTAAACAACAGAATACTCTTCATCGTAACTGGGACGTATTTTCAAGTCATGTCAGAGAAAGATAATCCGTTTAATGTGTTTTCATGCATTTTCTAACGAATATACGTCATTTTTCGTGCAAAAATTCCGCATGATTGACTGGCTGCAGGTCACTCGTGCGTTCGCATCCCTTGGGACGCTATTGTTGAACTTTGGCAGTCGTACAACTTATCTTTAGTGGTTGCTGGAGGTAGGCTCGGAGAGTGTGCAGAAAGAGAGCACAACAAGAGAGCGAACCAATGAACGTACAGAAGAGTCACAACTCAAAAGATAAAAGTGTATCAAACTAGGTGAGTGAGTTTAAACAAAAGTTCAAGGGTACAATGTGCACTACAGTTATAAGGCAGATAAATCACAGTGAACTACTTTCCTGTGAACTGAACAGCTAGTAGTGCATGATACATTTTGAAACAGCCTCCTATATACATACATCATGAAGTAGGATGCAAAGATAGTTACTCAATGATATCGTTGGGCGTCTAGTGTGATACCTAGCGAAAGGATAAAAGTTAAAATTCATGGACTGTTGACTTTCAGTGATCTGACTTAGTGCTAACGTAGTGGTCCTGCTTTCAATCTTCTTTAGAGTTATCATTGAGAACAACTAACTGGGGAATCTAAAACTTGAGAGAAAGGTGCGTTAAATACTTCATGGTTATCAGTGATTCTCTGACTTATGTCCGTTTCCCACCAAAATCTACTCTGAGATCAATTAAATTCCTACAAATTCGGAAATCAAATTAAGAAAAGATTTAAAATATGAGTAAAATTAAGATAAATATGAATCATTGTGATGGCTTGAATCATCATTCAAGCTTAGAAGCATATCTTTAATAACCAGGTTTTTCATTTAAGAAGTCATTATCTCACACTTTTACAATCACAAGAACTGTAAATCTGTAAAATTGTTACTTTAAAACAATCATGAATCATATGTAATAACTGAATTATCGTGTGAGTCGGTGGCACAGCGGTAGAGAGCTTGCTGACTACGCAGGTGGTCCGGGATTCCATCCGCAGCTGACGGACTCCTTTACCTCGCTAAGCCAGTAGTAAGACTGGTAAAGAGGAAAGGTTGGGCATGAGGCTGGCTAACAGTCCCATCCTGTAAAAACAATCACCACTGCTACAGAAACTTCAAGCCTCTAGCTTGAATCGCCATGTTCCACTGGGAACGTGAAGGAATAAAAAACTGAATTATCACACTTGTAATCCATGAAATGGTTTGCAAATTTTCGTTCATACATAACTTTTACATTTAAGTGAATCAACAAATATCCTTCAACACACGTGTGAGAATGGATGTTCCACCGACAACATTGGTTGGGGTCGCGCTAAATTATGAATTGGTGGAAGTTAGAATTCATGGGCTGGCCATTGAATCGGGTCCCAGTGGTGAATGGTATACGAGTTTGCCTTGTAACCAGAAAGTCCTGGGTTCGAACCTCCCAATGATTCCCAAACTAGGAAGAAACAGCAGCTGTCCAGTACTCCCTGGTTTTCAATGCTTCTCTAACTGATATCAATCCGTGATCAACTCGTAAAAAGAACTAACCCTTACAAACCAAACTATAGAAAACAACTCATATATCTTACTTGATGAGAATGTCTTATATGACAAGTGTGCAGCATTACTGATTGAGTGAATTTCAGATGAAATAGTAAACTTTTCTAAACGGAACAGGAGATATGGGGGAATACATGACGTAATGAAAAATGTTTGAGTTTTTTGTAAGTTACATCAGTAACGAGGTGCAAGGTTCACCACTGTCGTTTTTATTTACATAGATCTGGTCGTAGGCATTTGTCTATATATTTAACATGTAAGTCTTTTCTTTTCATACTGTTACATCTTTACTTATTGTGACAATAATCGTGACTTGACCTTCTTTCTACTTTATTTGAACTGTACTCAATCCTGTTTACTAGGTTAGATTGCGGTGGTGTGATACAGACACTGTGTGCCAAAGGAATATGATTGTCACATATTCCCACAGTCCAACACGGCATTAACTACAGAATACGATATAACTATTTGAACATTCTATTTGATGTTAACTACAGAATACATTTCCCACGGTTATGTAGTGCATTAAACAACAGAATACTCTTCATCGTAACTGGGACGTATTTTCAAGTCATGTCAGAGAAAGATAATCCGTTTAATGTGTTTTCATGCATTTTCTAACGAATATACGTCATTTTTCGTGCAAAAATTCCGCATGATTGACTGGCTGCAGGTCACTCGTGCGTTCGCATCCCTTGGGACGCTATTGTTGAACTTTGGCAGTCGTACAACTTATCTTTAGTGGTTGCTGGAGGTAGGCTCGGAGAGTGTGCAGAAAGAGAGCACAACAAGAGAGCGAACCAATGAACGTACAGAAGAGTCACAACTCAAAAGATAAAAGTGTATCAAACTAGGTGAGTGAGTTTAAACAAAAGTTCAAGGGTACAATGTGCACTACAGTTATAAGGCAGATAAATCACAGTGAACTACTTTCCTGTGAACTGAACAGCTAGTAGTGCATGATACATTTTGAAACAGCCTCCTATATACATACATCATGAAGTAGGATGCAAAGATAGTTACTCAATGATATCGTTGGGCGTCTAGTGTGATACCTAGCGAAAGGATAAAAGTTAAAATTCATGGACTGTTGACTTTCAGTGATCTGACTTAGTGCTAACGTAGTGGTCCTGCTTTCAATCTTCTTTAGAGTTATCATTGAGAACAACTAACTGGGGAATCTAAAACTTGAGAGAAAGGTGCGTTAAATACTTCATGGTTATCAGTGATTCTCTGACTTATGTCCGTTTCCCACCAAAATCTACTCTGAGATCAATTAAATTCCTACAAATTCGGAAATCAAATTAAGAAAAGATTTAAAATATGAGTAAAATTAAGATAAATATGAATCATTGTGATGGCTTGAATCATCATTCAAGCTTAGAAGCATATCTTTAATAACCAGGTTTTTCATTTAAGAAGTCATTATCTCACACTTTTACAATCACAAGAACTGTAAATCTGTAAAATTGTTACTTTAAAACAATCATGAATCATATGTAATAACTGAATTATCGTGTGAGTCGGTGGCACAGCGGTAGAGAGCTTGCTGACTACGCAGGTGGTCCGGGATTCCATCCGCAGCTGACGGACTCCTTTACCTCGCTAAGCCAGTAGTAAGACTGGTAAAGAGGAAAGGTTGGGCATGAGGCTGGCTAACAGTCCCATCCTGTAAAAACAATCACCACTGCTACAGAAACTTCAAGCCTCTAGCTTGAATCGCCATGTTCCACTGGGAACGTGAAGGAATAAAAAACTGAATTATCACACTTGTAATCCATGAAATGGTTTGCAAATTTTCGTTCATACATAACTTTTACATTTAAGTGAATCAACAAATATCCTTCAACACACGTGTGAGAATGGATGTTCCACCGACAACATTGGTTGGGGTCGCGCTAAATTATGAATTGGTGGAAGTTAGAATTCATGGGCTGGCCATTGAATCGGGTCCCAGTGGTGAATGGTATACGAGTTTGCCTTGTAACCAGAAAGTCCTGGGTTCGAACCTCCCAATGATTCCCAAACTAGGAAGAAACAGCAGCTGTCCAGTACTCCCTGGTTTTCAATGCTTCTCTAACTGATATCAATCCGTGATCAACTCGTAAAAAGAACTAACCCTTACAAACCAAACTATAGAAAACAACTCATATATCTTACTTGATGAGAATGTCTTATATGACAAGTGTGCAGCATTACTGATTGAGTGAATTTCAGATGAAATAGTAAACTTTTCTAAACGGAACAGGAGATATGGGGGAATACATGACGTAATGAAAAATGTTTGAGTTTTTTGTAAGTTACATCAGTAACGAGGTGCAAGGTTCACCACTGTCGTTTTTATTTACATAGATCTGGTCGTAGGCATTTGTCTATATATTTAACATGTAAGTCTTTTCTTTTCATACTGTTACATCTTTACTTATTGTGACAATAATCGTGACTTGACCTTCTTTCTACTTTATTTGAACTGTACTCAATCCTGTTTACTAGGTTAGATTGCGGTGGTGTGATACAGACACTGTGTGCCAAAGGAATATGATTGTCACATATTCCCACAGTCCAACACGGCATTAACTACAGAATACGATATAACTATTTGAACATTCTATTTGATGTTAACTACAGAATACATTTCCCACGGTTATGTAGTGCATTAAACAACAGAATACTCTTCATCGTAACTGGGACGTATTTTCAAGTCATGTCAGAGAAAGATAATCCGTTTAATGTGTTTTCATGCATTTTCTAACGAATATACGTCATTTTTCGTGCAAAAATTCCGCATGATTGACTGGCTGCAGGTCACTCGTGCGTTCGCATCCCTTGGGACGCTATTGTTGAACTTTGGCAGTCGTACAACTTATCTTTAGTGGTTGCTGGAGGTAGGCTCGGAGAGTGTGCAGAAAGAGAGCACAACAAGAGAGCGAACCAATGAACGTACAGAAGAGTCACAACTCAAAAGATAAAAGTGTATCAAACTAGGTGAGTGAGTTTAAACAAAAGTTCAAGGGTACAATGTGCACTACAGTTATAAGGCAGATAAATCACAGTGAACTACTTTCCTGTGAACTGAACAGCTAGCAGTGCATGATACATTTTGAAACAGCCTCCTATATACATACATCATGAAGTAGGATGCAAAGATAGTTACTCAATGATATCGTTGGGCGTCTAGTGTGATACCTAGCGAAAGGATAAAAGTTAAAATTCATGGACTGTTGACTTTCAGTGATCTGACTTAGTGCTAACGTAGTGGTCCTGCTTTCAATCTTCTTTAGAGTTATCATTGAGAACAACTAACTGGGGAATCTAAAACTTGAGAGAAAGGTGCGTTAAATACTTCATGGTTATCAGTGATTCTCTGACTTATGTCCGTTTCCCACCAAAATCTACTCTGAGATCAATTAAATTCCTACAAATTCGGAAATCAAATTAAGAAAAGATTTAAAATATGAGTAAAATTAAGATAAATATGAATCATTGTGATGGCTTGAATCATCATTCAAGCTTAGAAGCATATCTTTAATAACCAGGTTTTTCATTTAAGAAGTCATTATCTCACACTTTTACAATCACAAGAACTGTAAATCTGTAAAATTGTTACTTTAAAACAATCATGAATCATATGTAATAACTGAATTATCGTGTGAGTCGGTGGCACAGCGGTAGAGAGCTTGCTGACTACGCAGGTGGTCCGGGATTCCATCCGCAGCTGACGGACTCCTTTACCTCGCTAAGCCAGTAGTAAGACTGGTAAAGAGGAAAGGTTGGGCATGAGGCTGGCTAACAGTCCCATCCTGTAAAAACAATCACCACTGCTACAGAAACTTCAAGCCTCTAGCTTGAATCGCCATGTTCCACTGGGAACGTGAAGGAATAAAAAACTGAATTATCACACTTGTAATCCATGAAATGGTTTGCAAATTTTCGTTCATACATAACTTTTACATTTAAGTGAATCAACAAATATCCTTCAACACACGTGTGAGAATGGATGTTCCACCGACAACATTGGTTGGGGTCGCGCTAAATTATGAATTGGTGGAAGTTAGAATTCATGGGCTGGCCATTGAATCGGGTCCCAGTGGTGAATGGTATACGAGTTTGCCTTGTAACCAGAAAGTCCTGGGTTCGAACCTCCCAATGATTCCCAAACTAGGAAGAAACAGCAGCTGTCCAGTACTCCCTGGTTTTCAATGCTTCTCTAACTGATATCAATCCGTGATCAACTCGTAAAAAGAACTAACCCTTACAAACCAAACTATAGAAAACAACTCATATATCTTACTTGATGAGAATGTCTTATATGACAAGTGTGCAGCATTACTGATTGAGTGAATTTCAGATGAAATAGTAAACTTTTCTAAACGGAACAGGAGATATGGGGGAATACATGACGTAATGAAAAATGTTTGAGTTTTTTGTAAGTTACATCAGTAACGAGGTGCAAGGTTCACCACTGTCGTTTTTATTTACATAGATCTGGTCGTAGGCATTTGTCTATATATTTAACATGTAAGTCTTTTCTTTTCATACTGTTACATCTTTACTTATTGTGACAATAATCGTGACTTGACCTTCTTTCTACTTTATTTGAACTGTACTCAATCCTGTTTACTAGGTTAGATTGCGGTGGTGTGATACAGACACTGTGTGCCAAAGGAATATGATTGTCACATATTCCCACAGTCCAACACGGCATTAACTACAGAATACGATATAACTATTTGAACATTCTATTTGATGTTAACTACAGAATACATTTCCCACGGTTATATAGTGCATTAAACAACAGAATACTCTTCATCGTAACTGGGACGTATTTTCAAGTCATGTCAGAGAAAGATAATCCGTTTAATGTGTTTTCATGCATTTTCTAACGAATATACGTCATTTTTCGTGCAAAAATTCCGCATGATTGACTGGCTGCAGGTCACTCGTGCGTTCGCATCCCTTGGGACGCTATTGTTGAACTTTGGCAGTCGTACAACTTATCTTTAGTGGTTGCTGGAGGTAGGCTCGGAGAGTGTGCAGAAAGAGAGCACAACAAGAGAGCGAACCAATGAACGTACAGAAGAGTCACAACTCAAAAGATAAAAGTGTATCAAACTAGGTGAGTGAGTTTAAACAAAAGTTCAAGGGTACAATGTGCACTACAGTTATAAGGCAGATAAATCACAGTGAACTACTTTCCTGTGAACTGAACAGCTAGTAGTGCATGATACATTTTGAAACAGCCTCCTATATACATACATCATGAAGTAGGATGCAAAGATAGTTACTCAATGATATCGTTGGGCGTCTAGTGTGATACCTAGCGAAAGGATAAAAGTTAAAATTCATGGACTGTTGACTTTCAGTGATCTGACTTAGTGCTAACGTAGTGGTCCTGCTTTCAATCTTCTTTAGAGTTATCATTGAGAACAACTAACTGGGGAATCTAAAACTTGAGAGAAAGGTGCGTTAAATACTTCATGGTTATCAGTGATTCTCTGACTTATGTCCGTTTCCCACCAAAATCTACTCTGAGATCAATTAAATTCCTACAAATTCGGAAATCAAATTAAGAAAAGATTTAAAATATGAGTAAAATTAAGATAAATATGAATCATTGTGATGGCTTGAATCATCATTCAAGCTTAGAGGCATATCTTTAATAACCAGGTTTTTCATTTAAGAAGTCATTATCTCACACTTTTACAATCACAAGAACTGTAAATCTGTAAAATTGTTACTTTAAAACAATCATGAATCATATGTAATAACTGAATTATCGTGTGAGTCGGTGGCACAGCGGTAGAGAGCTTGCTGACTACGCAGGTGGTCCGGGATTCCATCCGCAGCTGACGGACTCCTTTACCTCGCTAAGCCAGTAGTAAGACTGGTAAAGAGGAAAGGTTGGGCATGAGGCTGGCTAACAGTCCCATCCTGTAAAAACAATCACCACTGCTACAGAAACTTCAAGCCTCTAGCTTGAATCGCCATGTTCCACTGGGAACGTGAAGGAATAAAAAACTGAATTATCACACTTGTAATCCATGAAATAGTTTGCAAATTTTCGTTCATACATAACTTTTACATTTAAGTGAATCAACAAATATCCTTCAACACACGTGTGAGAATGGATGTTCCACCGACAACATTGGTTGGGGTCGCGCTAAATTATGAATTGGTGGAAGTTAGAATTCATGGGCTGGCCATTGAATCGGGTCCCAGTGGTGAATGGTATACGAGTTTGCCTTGTAACCAGAAAGTCCTGGGTTCGAACCTCCCAATGATTCCCAAACTAGGAAGAAACAGCAGCTGTCCAGTACTCCCTGGTTTTCAATGCTTCTCTAACTGATATCAATCCGTGATCAACTCGTAAAAAGAACTAACCCTTACAAACCAAACTATAGAAAACAACTCATATATCTTACTTGATGAGAATGTCTTATATGACAAGTGTGCAGCATTACTGATTGAGTGAATTTCAGATGAAATAGTAAACTTTTCTAAACGGAACAGGAGATATGGGGGAATACATGACGTAATGAAAAATGTTTGAGTTTTTTGTAAGTTACATCAGTAACGAGGTGCAAGGTTCACCACTGTCTTTTTTATTTACATAGATCTGGTCGTAGGCATTTGTCTATATATTTAACATGCAAGTCTTTTCTTTTCATACTGTTACATCTTTACTTATTGTGACAATAATCGTGACTTGACCTTCTTTCTACTTTATTTGAACTCTACTTGTCAATCACGTCTCATAAACCGTTAATGCCCAGCTCTCGCTACGCTCGGGCCCACGCTGTTCTTAGAAGATTTCTCAGAAACGCTTAGTTATAACGGACGCAAAAACCAAAACACCGATCTGCCGCTTGAGATTTTTTTATTGTTACACCAACATATAAAAGGAATAAGCGAACTAAGCAACTAAGGTCTGAAAACTAATATTACAATAATAAATCATTGTTACTTCTGACGATATTTTACTCTTCTTTCTGAACAGCGACCGATGAGACGATGACTGTCGTATTGATGCCTCCGCGAAAATCGGGGAAGTTGATTTTGAGCAAACAACCAAGAATTGATCGTTCAATCTTCAACTCCATTGACACTCCCCGGCAAAAAAGGGATCCAACCCTTTTTTCCTTCACGATCAATGCACGTTGACTTGGATGCCATTGCGAGAACCTGGGTCACACGGACAGAGCTGAAATGGAAAACAAACAGAAAAGCCAACACACCACAAGCATACCCACAGCACAATCTCACACATCGCTGACGACCTGCGCCTCCAGACAGAGACCTCCTCTTGACATCTTGCAACACAATCGCCACTTGCTAGAATGACTCTTGCAGAATGCAAAGTGACCATAGCACCACCTCACGATACTCTACGCACATCCTCTTAATTACTCACTACCAATTACCACTGAAATCGCTTGTCACTCATTCTGCCTCAGTTCTAGTAGCGGTGACGCATGCGAGCCTCAGTCGTTTACACTCTTTCTCCCCGGCGTGTCGGACCGCAGCTAACAATTATCTCCGTGTGCATTTCATTCTCAGCAATAGCCTCCCCGGCGTATACGACCCATCTGCTGTCTTTAACATCAATCAATTCATTCACGGATGTAGAAGAGTGGACACAACTTCAAAAGTAATCACGACGAAAATTTTAACAAAATTATGCAATAACAACAAGACACGAAAACAACAAGTAAACACAATGAATCCAAAATACACCAATTGATATGACACACCACACGTATATACAAATAGTACAAATAACCTCGCCGATCATGTCTTGGTGGAATTCCTTTGAAGAATTGCAGGACTTACACCAGTACGCCTACAACCCTTCTCAGGTTGACGATTGTAAGTTGTGGAATGTCCAGACACAAACAAGATTAACCAACAATTACATCAATTGGAACTCACACAACTATTTAACACAAACATATGTACAATCAACACATCAAATGTTGTGGATTCTGACACGACAAACTACCCTTGAAGAACTGTAGGACTTACAGCAGTACGCCTACATTCCTTCTCAGGTTGATGATCCAAGTGGAAGTCGTCCGGACACAAACAGAATTACCAACAGCTAGATGACAGATGATATCAATTCAGTATATACAATATGAACATATGTACAAATCACACACCAAGCACATTGGACTGCTCATTGATGCGCTACCCTTTGAAGAATTGTAGGACTTACAGCAGTACGCCTACAACCCTTCTCAGGTTGACGCCCTAGGTTGGAAAATCGTCGCAGAGTTCATTTGCTAACTTCCTTCTATCAGCTATATCCTCAAATCTGAACGGCAACACGCCCATGTCATTGTATCGTAGAATATAGATGACCAACAAACACACGACATATCTCATCAACCAAGTATAGAAACAGAGTAATTTACACCAAAGATAATAACATTCAAATAGTAACTTGAAACTAGAAATGCCTTTATTCGTGCAAGTCAATTTAACAATAACTCTCTCCTTTACACTTGGCTTATCCACACTAAACTGACCATTGATATTCGTCCTTTCAAACGAACTGATACTACCATAGTCATTGCACAAGATACTTGAGTTGATGGGCATCTGTTTCATTGTGGATGAAAACACCAACGATGACTGAGTGACACAAGGTGATGAACTTAGTGGTGGATCAGAAGCTGTTCTTTTTCGGCTTTCAGATAGTTGTCCAACTGCAAGATTACCACCACTGCTGTCTTTCACTACTAGTTCGGGTTTAGCACTATCATCTGATGATAGGTGGGCTACACGCTGATCAATTACACTGACTGTCTCACAAGTATGCACACCTTCTGGAACTGCATCTGCGTTCAATTCTACTTCACGTTGTAGTTGTACAGAACCTTTATTTAACTTAGCAGTAGTAGGCATATCCCTCATCTCATCATGATCAACCAAAGACAAATCTGCACTATCATGATCATTATCAAAAATATTCAATTTACCGTCAAGTTCATCATTTTCAAACTCTTTAATAACAGAAGTAGACAATTTTGGTTCCTCCTCACAAATCCCTAAAGGTTTTATACCTTCACTCTGACTAGTAATACCTTGTAAACTTATGGAGTCAGAACTGCACTCTGAAGCAGTAACTCTATTCTGTGACACTCTATTCAACAATGGCTTACCAGTTGCAACTACAGACTTCTTGACCGCACAGTTATCGTCACACAATTCGGAGTCAGACCTGGAGTTTACATTTAGCTTATCACTGAACTTGCTCACTGGTTCACAGTTCACCTTTGTATGCACCTCTTGCAAACGAGTACAACACAACCGTGTTTGTCTTGCATCTTGCAACTTATCTGTTGAGGATGTACTACGAAACCTGTTACACTCACTAGATCTATATGCATTACTAGACATCATGGAGCCTTCTCGATATCCACCTCTCTGAGGCTTATTCGTCATCAATGAGTGCGTTTTACCCTCAGACTGCTCTATTCTATGGGTGAGATCTAACAGACTGGAAAACTTGCTCATAGATTGATTGACACTAGTATTTACCAGTTTCAGGATATCATCAAACTTTGGCTCGATACCCTCATCCTCCATACGGGAGCTCATCTTCACCCACTTCCTTTGCAGTCGAGTAGGTAGACGTCTTGCTATTACTTCTAGTATAAAACTCGAGTTGAGGTCACTCATTCGATTCATCGAAATCATTCCATTCTTGTAAATTAGCAAATTATCTAAAAACTCAGTGAGTGCCTGGGAGTCATCCTGTAATTGACCACCATTACCCTTAACAGCCTCGAATAATTTCCCTGCAATCATCGAAGGTCTTCCAAACCTTTGACGTAATATGCTCATAGCCTCATCGTAGCCCTCTTTTGGCTTCATAAACTTACAGCACTGTATAGCTCTTGCAGCATCTCCAGTGCAATATCTCATCAAATACATTAACTTCAATTCATCATTTAATAAAAAACTACTAAACATGATCTCAAACTCCTTTACAAATTGTAAATAATCAGTCGGGTTTCCATCAAAACACCGTGGTTCAAATTTAGGGAGTTTGATGTTCCTATTATCCCTGAACGGCGAAACAGTAACATCAACCATGTCATGCTTAACATCAGACACATCGTTACAAGTAACAGACAAGTCACCATGACTTACTTTCCTGTTTGCATCCAAGACACTCTGTCCCTTCTTTGACCCAGGCATTGTTGAACTTGACCCAATTCCAAAATCGTTCCAGATATTGCTTGTTCAAAGAGGACTTGACCGGCACCAGGAAAAATGAACGGCGACTATCCAAACTTTCACCAACTGTTTGAATCCGCCAGATCTGTTTCTATCGTCAGAAACTGTCAATCACGTCTCATAAACCGTTAATGCCCAGCTCTCGCTACGCTCGGGCCCACGCTGTTCTTAGAAGATTTCTCAGAAACGCTTAGTTATAACGGACGCAAAAACCAAAACACTGATCTGCCGCTTGAGATTTATTTTATTCTTACACCAACATATAAAAGGAATAAGCGAACTAAGCAACCAAGGTCTGAAAACTAATACTACAATAATAAATCATTGTTACTTCTGACGATATTTTACTCTTCCTTCTGAACAGCGACCGATGAGACGACGACTGTCGTATTGATACCTCCGCGAAAATCGGGGAAGTTGATTTTGAGCAAACAACCAAGAATTGATCGTTCAATCTTCAACCCCATTGACAGTACTAAATACTGTTTACTAGGTTAGATTGCGGTGGTGTGATACAGACACTGTGTGCCAAAGGAATATGATTGTCACATATTCCCACAGTCCAACACGGCATTAACTACAGAATACGATATAACTATTTGAACATTCTATTTGATGTTAACTACAGAATACATTTCCCACGGTTATGTAGTGCATTAAACAACAGAATACTCTTCATCGTAACTGGGACGTATTTTCAAGTCATGTCAGAGAAAGATAATCCGTTTAATGTGTTTTCATGCATTTTCTAACGAATATACGTCATTTTTCGTGCAAAAATTCCGCATGATTGACTGGCTGCAGGTCACTCGTGCGTTCGCATCCCTTGGGACGCTATTGTTGAACTTTGGCAGTCGTACAACTTATCTTTAGTGGTTGCTGGAGGTAGGCTCGGAGAGTGTGCAGAAAGAGAGCACAACAAGAGAGCGAACCAATGAACGTACAGAAGAGTCACAACTCAAAAGATAAAAGTGTATCAAACTAGGTGAGTGAGTTTAAACAAAAGTTCAAGGGTACAATGTGCACTACAGTTATAAGGCAGATAAATCACAGTGAACTACTTTCCTGTGAACTGAACAGCTAGCAGTGAATGATACATTTTGAAACAGCCTCCTATATACATACATCATGAAGTAGGATGCAAAGATAGTTACTCAATGATATCGTTGGGCGTCTAGTGTGATACCTAGCGAAAGGATAAAAGTTAAAATTCATGGACTGTTGACTTTCAGTGATCTGACTTAGTGCTAACGTAGTGGTCCTGCTTTCAATCTTCTTTAGAGTTATCATTGAGAACAACTAACTGGGGAATCTAAAACTTGAGAGAAAGGTGCGTTAAATACTTCATGGTTATCAGTGATTCTCTGACTTATGTCCGTTTCCCACCAAAATCTACTCTGAGATCAATTAAATTCCTACAAATTCGGAAATCAAATTAAGAAAAGATTTAAAATATGAGTAAAATTAAGATAAATATGAATCATTGTGATGGCTTGAATCATCATTCAAGCTTAGAAGCATATCTTTAATAACCAGGTTTTTCATTTAAGAAGTCATTATCTCACACTTTTACAATCACAAGAACTGTAAATCTGTAAAATTGTTACTTTAAAACAATCATGAATCATATGTAATAACTGAATTATCGTGTGAGTCGGTGGCACAGCGGTAGAGAGCTTGCTGACTACGCAGGTGGTCCGGGATTCCATCCGCAGCTGACGGACTCCTTTACCTCGCTAAGCCAGTAGTAAGACTGGTAAAGAGGAAAGGTTGGGCATGAGGCTGGCTAACAGTCCCATCCTGTAAAAACAATCACCACTGCTACAGAAACTTCAAGCCTCTAGCTTGAATCGCCATGTTCCACTGGGAACGTGAAGGAATAAAAAACTGAATTATCACACTTGTAATCCATGAAATGGTTTGCAAATTTTCGTTCATACATAACTTTTACATTTAAGTGAATCAACAAATATCCTTCAACACACGTGTGAGAATGGATGTTCCACCGACAACATTGGTTGGGGTCGCGCTAAATTATGAATTGGTGGAAGTTAGAATTCATGGGCTGGCCATTGAATCGGGTCCCAGTGGTGAATGGTATACGAGTTTGCCTTGTAACCAGAAAGTCCTGGGTTCGAACCTCCCAATGATTCCCAAACTAGGAAGAAACAGCAGCTGTCCAGTACTCCCTGGTTTTCAATGCTTCTCTAACTGATATCAATCCGTGATCAACTCGTAAAAAGAACTAACCCTTACAAACCAAACTATAGAAAACAACTCATATATCTTACTTGATGAGAATGTCTTATATGACAAGTGTGCAGCATTACTGATTGAGTGAATTTCAGATGAAATAGTAAACTTTTCTAAACGGAACAGGAGATATGGGGGAATACATGACGTAATGAAAAATGTTTGAGTTTTTTGTAAGTTACATCAGTAACGAGGTGCAAGGTTCACCACTGTCGTTTTTATTTACATAGATCTGGTCGTAGGCATTTGTCTATATATTTAACATGCAAGTCTTTTCTTTTCATACTGTTACATCTTTACTTATTGTGACAATAATCGTGACTTGACCTTCTTTCTACTTTATTTGAACTGTACTCAATCCTGTTTACTAGGTTAGATTGCGGTGGTGTGATACAGACACTGTGTGCCAAAGGAATATGATTGTCACATATTCCCACAGTCCAACACGGCATTAACTACAGAATACGATATAACTATTTGAACATTCTATTTGATGTTAACTACAGAATACATTTCCCACGGTTATGTAGTGCATTAAACAACAGAATACTCTTCATCGTAACTGGGACGTATTTTCAAGTCATGTCAGAGAAAGATAATCCGTTTAATGTGTTTTCATGCATTTTCTAACGAATATACGTCATTTTTCGTGCAAAAATTCCGCATGATTGACTGGCTGCAGGTCACTCGTGCGTTCGCATCCCTTGGGACGCTATTGTTGAACTTTGGCAGTCGTACAACTTATCTTTAGTGGTTGCTGGAGGTAGGCTCGGAGAGTGTGCAGAAAGAGAGCACAACAAGAGAGCGAACCAATGAACGTACAGAAGAGTCACAACTCAAAAGATAAAAGTGTATCAAACTAGGTGAGTGAGTTTAAACAAAAGTTCAAGGGTACAATGTGCACTACAGTTATAAGGCAGATAAATCACAGTGAACTACTTTCCTGTGAACTGAACAGCTAGCAGTGCATGATACATTTTGAAACAGCCTCCTATATACATACATCATGAAGTAGGATGCAAAGATAGTTACTCAATGATATCGTTGGGCGTCTAGTGTGATACCTAGCGAAAGGATAAAAGTTAAAATTCATGGACTGTTGACTTTCAGTGATCTGACTTAGTGCTAACGTAGTGGTCCTGCTTTCAATCTTCTTTAGAGTTATCATTGAGAACAACTAACTGGGGAATCTAAAACTTGAGAGAAAGGTGCGTTAAATACTTCATGGTTATCAGTGATTCTCTGACTTATGTCCGTTTCCCACCAAAATCTACTCTGAGATCAATTAAATTCCTACAAATTCGGAAATCAAATTAAGAAAAGATTTAAAATATGAGTAAAATTAAGATAAATATGAATCATTGTGATGGCTTGAATCATCATTCAAGCTTAGAAGCATATCTTTAATAACCAGGTTTTTCATTTAAGAAGTCATTATCTCACACTTTTACAATCACAAGAACTGTAAATCTGTAAAATTGTTACTTTAAAACAATCATGAATCATATGTAATAACTGAATTATCGTGTGAGTCGGTGGCACAGCGGTAGAGAGCTTGCTGACTACGCAGGTGGTCCGGGATTCCATCCGCAGCTGACGGACTCCTTTACCTCGCTAAGCCAGTAGTAAGACTGGTAAAGAGGAAAGGTTGGGCATGAGGCTGGCTAACAGTCCCATCCTGTAAAAACAATCACCACTGCTACAGAAACTTCAAGCCTCTAGCTTGAATCGCCATGTTCCACTGGGAACGTGAAGGAATAAAAAACTGAATTATCACACTTGTAATCCATGAAATGGTTTGCAAATTTTCGTTCATACATAACTTTTACATTTAAGTGAATCAACAAATATCCTTCAACACACGTGTGAGAATGGATGTTCCACCGACAACATTGGTTGGGGTCGCGCTAAATTATGAATTGGTGGAAGTTAGAATTCATGGGCTGGCCATTGAATCGGGTCCCAGTGGTGAATGGTATACGAGTTTGCCTTGTAACCAGAAAGTCCTGGGTTCGAACCTCCCAATGATTCCCAAACTAGGAAGAAACAGCAGCTGTCCAGTACTCCCTGGTTTTCAATGCTTCTCTAACTGATATCAATCCGTGATCAACTCGTAAAAAGAACTAACCCTTACAAACCAAACTATAGAAAACAACTCATATATCTTACTTGATGAGAATGTCTTATATGACAAGTGTGCAGCATTACTGATTGAGTGAATTTCAGATGAAATAGTAAACTTTTCTAAACGGAACAGGAGATATGGGGGAATACATGACGTAATGAAAAATGTTTGAGTTTTTTGTAAGTTACATCAGTAACGAGGTGCAAGGTTCACCACTGTCGTTTTTATTTACATAGATCTGGTCGTAGGCATTTGTCTATATATTTAACATGCAAGTCTTTTCTTTTCATACTGTTACATCTTTACTTATTGTGACAATAATCGTGACTTGACCTTCTTTCTACTTTATTTGAACTGTACTCAATCCTGTTTACTAGGTTAGATTGCGGTGGTGTGATACAGACACTGTGTGCCAAAGGAATATGATTGTCACATATTCCCACAGTCCAACACGGCATTAACTACAGAATACGATATAACTATTTGAACATTCTATTTGATGTTAACTACAGAATACATTTCCCACGGTTATATAGTGCATTAAACAACAGAATACTCTTCATCGTAACTGGGACGTATTTTCAAGTCATGTCAGAGAAAGATAATCCGTTTAATGTGTTTTCATGCATTTTCTAACGAATATACGTCATTTTTCGTGCAAAAATTCCGCATGATTGACTGGCTGCAGGTCACTCGTGCGTTCGCATCCCTTGGGACGCTATTGTTGAACTTTGGCAGTCGTACAACTTATCTTTAGTGGTTGCTGGAGGTAGGCTCGGAGAGTGTGCAGAAAGAGAGCACAACAAGAGAGCGAACCAATGAACGTACAGAAGAGTCACAACTCAAAAGATAAAAGTGTATCAAACTAGGTGAGTGAGTTTAAACAAAAGTTCAAGGGTACAATGTGCACTACAGTTATAAGGCAGATAAATCACAGTGAACTACTTTCCTGTGAACTGAACAGCTAGCAGTGCATGATACATTTTGAAACAGCCTCCTATATACATACATCATGAAGTAGGATGCAAAGATAGTTACTCAATGATATCGTTGGGCGTCTAGTGTGATACCTAGCGAAAGGATAAAAGTTAAAATTCATGGACTGTTGACTTTCAGTGATCTGACTTAGTGCTAACGTAGTGGTCCTGCTTTCAATCTTCTTTAAAGTTATCATTGAGAACAACTAACTGGGGAATCTAAAACTTGAGAGAAAGGTGCGTTAAATACTTCATGGTTATCAGTGATTCTCTGACTTATGTCCGTTTCCCACCAAAATCTACTCTGAGATCAATTAAATTCCTACAAATTCGGAAATCAAATTAAGAAAAGATTTAAAATATGAGTAAAATTAAGATAAATATGAATCATTGTGATGGCTTGAATCATCATTCAAGCTTAGAGGCATATCTTTAATAACCAGGTTTTTCATTTAAGAAGTCATTATCTCACACTTTTACAATCACAAGAACTGTAAATCTGTAAAATTGTTACTTTAAAACAATCATGAATCATATGTAATAACTGAATTATCGTGTGAGTCGGTGGCACAGCGGTAGAGAGCTTGCTGACTACGCAGGTGGTCCGGGATTCCATCCGCAGCTGACGGACTCCTTTACCTCGCTAAGCCAGTAGTAAGACTGGTAAAGAGGAAAGGTTGGGCATGAGGCTGGCTAACAGTCCCATCCTGTAAAAACAATCACCACTGCTACAGAAACTTCAAGCCTCTAGCTTGAATCGCCATGTTCCACTGGGAACGTGAAGGAATAAAAAACTGAATTATCACACTTGTAATCCATGAAATGGTTTGCAAATTTTCGTTCATACATAACTTTTACATTTAAGTGAATCAACAAATATCCTTCAACACACGTGTGAGAATGGATGTTCCACCGACAACATTGGTTGGGGTCGCGCTAAATTATGAATTGGTGGAAGTTAGAATTCATGGGCTGGCCATTGAATCGGGTCCCAGTGGTGAATGGTATACGAGTTTGCCTTGTAACCAGAAAGTCCTGGGTTCGAACCTCCCAATGATTCCCAAACTAGGAAGAAACAGCAGCTGTCCAGTACTCCCTGGTTTTCAATGCTTCTCTAACTGATATCAATCCGTGATCAACTCGTAAAAAGAACTAACCCTTACAAACCAAACTATAGAAAACAACTCATATATCTTACTTGATGAGAATGTCTTATATGACAAGTGTGCAGCATTACTGATTGAGTGAATTTCAGATGAAATAGTAAACTTTTCTAAACGGAACAGGAGATATGGGGGAATACATGACGTAATGAAAAATGTTTGAGTTTTTTGTAAGTTACATCAGTAACGAGGTGCAAGGTTCACCACTGTCATTTTTATTTACATAGATCTGGTCGTAGGCATTTGTCTATATATTTAACATGCAAGTCTTTTCTTTTCATACTGTTACATCTTTACTTATTGTGACAATAATCGTGACTTGACCTTCTTTCTACTTTATTTGAACTGTACTCAATCCTGTTTACTAGGTTAGATTGCGGTGGTGTGATACAGACACTGTGTGCCAAAGGAATATGATTGTCACATATTCCCACAGTCCAACACGGCATTAACTACAGAATACGATATAACTATTTGAACATTCTATTTGATGTTAACTACAGAATACATTTCCCACGGTTATATAGTGCATTAAACAACAGAATACTCTTCATCGTAACTGGGACGTATTTTCAAGTCATGTCAGAGAAAGATAATCCGTTTAATGTGTTTTCATGCATTTTCTAACGAATATACGTCATTTTTCGTGCAAAAATTCCGCATGATTGACTGGCTGCAGGTCACTCGTGCGTTCGCATCCCTTGGGACGCTATTGTTGAACTTTGGCAGTCGTACAACTTATCTTTAGTGGTTGCTGGAGGTAGGCTCGGAGAGTGTGCAGAAAGAGAGCACAACAAGAGAGCGAACCAATGAACGTACAGAAGAGTCACAACTCAAAAGATAAAAGTGTATCGAACTAGGTGAGTGAGTTTAAACAAAAGTTCAAGGGGAAAAGTGCTTTTCATGCACATCAAGTTCTACAAAGACACTTAAGCTTCGCAATCCATACAGAAGCGTTATCTCGATATCGATAGGACATGTTGTCAGACGTCAGCTTAACACTCATGATGAAATATGGACCTTATAATGATGCCTGCCTATGAATATAGATATGTTGGTCTTTAGTTTATGGTGATTATCAGTGGGACTAAGGATGCGCATTTTGACATATTTGGGACTCATTACATCGCGATTTTTTTCTTGTGGTATGTTGCATGGTAGCTGCCTGCTTCTGATGCGAGAGATATGGAGGCCCGCTGAAATAACTGAGCTACATAAATTTCCCACGCCTTAGAAATGCATCGTGTGAATTCCATTTCATATTGTTTAATTGCTCCCAATACTTTAACTTTTGCGATGGCTACAGCATCAATCTGTGGGATCGCAATAGCCTCGCACCATATGGTAAAATAGTCTAACATGACTAAAATATAGTTATTATTTCTGGAAGTTACTGGAAGAGGTCCAACCATGTTTATTTGTACTAAGTCATTCGGATGGCCAGTTATAATGGGTTCTAAGGGTGCCTTATTATATTTGTGCGGAGCCTTAATAGTTTGGCATACCTCGCAGAAGTCACAGAAATCTATGACGTCTTTCCTCTGGTGAGGCCACCAATAACGTCTTTTAGCCGCTTCAATCATTTTCCCTGAGCCCGCATGGCCTAACTGCTGGTGTAATAACAATAGTACTGTGGGTAGTGCCGACTATGGAGCCACAACGCGACGAGTATAATTTGGTCCACGCTGGTAGTAGAGGATGTTATCGACAATTTTCAGATTATCCCACAGAGACCATAAACACCGGGTTTCCCATCCAAGCTTACTTATTTCCTGGGTTGTCGGTCATTCGCCTCCATTTCGAACACGTTCATAAATCAAGGCCAATTCAGGGTCTGAAGACTGAATTTCGGGCCAACTATATGAAGTATGAGCCTCTAGTTGGAGCGACGGAACTTGTGCTTCGGTGCATGATGGGCAGTCACCGTGATACCTAAGAGGTTTTCTCGCCAGTGCATTTGCATTTTCATGATTCTTACCCGGCCTATGCATGCATTCGAAGTCATACTCTTGTAGGTGTTCTTGTCATCTAGAAATCTGACCCTCAGCTTCTTTGAAGTTATGTAGCCAACTAAGGGCTTTGTGATCAGTGCGTACAATGAAATGTCCACCGAGGAGATACGCCCTAAAGTGTTTAACAAAACTGACCAGTACCAGCATTTCTTTCCGCGTTGTGCAGTAATTCTTCTCACTCTTGTTGAGTGCTCGACTTGCATAGGCTATCACCTTTTCTACTCCATCTGTGTCTTTTTGTGACAAAACTGCCCCGATACCAGAGTCGCTAGCGTCTGTATCTAGAATGAATGGACATTAGGATACACTAGGATAGGGGGGCTACATAAACAGTTTTTAAGTCTTTCGAAGGCTGGTACTGTCCAACTGTAGTCTTTTTTTCTTAAAAATGTCGAATTAAGGAGCTGCAAAGAAAGAAAAGTTAAGTACGAAACGTCGATAATACGAGGCTAACCCTAAAAAAACTATGTAACTCAGGGGCTGAGTATGGGAGCGGCTAGTCTTTAACCTCCTGAACTTTTGCTGGATCACATTTAATGCCTTCGGCTGAAACAATGTGACCTAAGAAATACACTTCTTTCCTGAGAAATTGACATTTCGATGGGTTCAGTTTTAACCCTCAGTACCTTAACATCCTCAGTACTTGACGTGCATATAGGTATCGATGATTACACTGTACACCGTGCAAACAGAGATTGCAAGCGTGGTGGAGGATGTCTCATATATATACATAACTCATTTGTAGTCAGTAAAGTGGAAGATGAAACAATGAATAATGTACCTGACTCACTCTGGGTTGTCTTACATGGAGATAAGTACAAACTTCTCATAGGCTGTGTTTATCGAGCACCAAGCGCAACAAAAGAAACTGATGCGTTATTAGCTAAATCGTTTGCACATGCATCCTCGTTTAGTGCTAATTACAAAATAATTGCAGGGGACTTCAATCTTCCAGAAGTTAATTGGCTAACTAGTTCCGGCCCCCAACGCTTCGACGAATTACTTGCCACTATAGACTGTTATGGATGGCAACAACACGTCCAGACACCTACTCGTGGGGACAACATTTTGGACCTTGTTTTTTGTCATGACACAATCCCAGTATCCACTTATGTTGGTAATAGATTTTCCAGTAGTGACCATAGAATGGTACTCTGCTCTCTGCCTTTCTCACCACTAAATACAGGAAACAAACAAGACTCAGGAAGCACAATATGTCGTAGTTACAAATATACAGACTGGGGATTAGTCCAAGAACTTATTCGACTCTGTCAATGGGATGACTATTTTACCACTGACTCCCTGGAGGCCTTAGTAACCCTGTTTTACAGGAATGTTACCCTTTGTCTAGATACAGTTGCCCCAAATAAAATAGTGAAATTAAGTAGACACCGAACTGAATATATTCCAAGGGCACACCGTAATAAGTTAAGGAAACTGAAGAAACAGTACTATTCCACTAAGGACATATCACTATTGCTCTCAATCCACGAGTCTCTTGAATCTATCAAGCGCCTACGTTCTCAAAAGGACCTCGACGAAGAGTTAACGGCACTTGAAAGTACCTCCAAAGTTTATAACTTAACGGCACTTCTTAAAAAACGAATGCAGTCAGCGAGGGAAATCCCATACTTACTTCACGACAAAGTAATCTACAATGAACCTGCCACTATCTGTGAACTTTCAGTGATTGGTTTGCAAACTTTAGTTTAGAAACACATATGCCTGGTGAAACCGCTCCCCTTACTATCTCTTCCCTTGAAAGCATTGTGTTCACTAATCAACTAATAGTACAAGCAATTAAAAGCCTTAAACCTTCCACTAGTACGGGACCGGATGGCCTCGCTTCGATAATTTTCAAAAACAGTGGGTGTGATATACCCCTGTTACTTCTTAAATTCTTCTCAATATCTATGGACACTGGCACTTACCCTAGTGAGTGGAAAACTAGCTTCATAATTCCACATTACAAATCTGGTGATAGGGCAAACGTCCGCAATTACAGACCCATAAATATAACCCCAGTTATCTCACGAATCATGGAGAAAGTTGTAAAGGATCAATTGTCAGACTACCTAATTAGGGAGGATCTTGTTACAAGGTCTCAACACGGATTTCTCAAAAATAGATCCTGCGTTACTTGCCACTTCGACTTTTTCAACTGCATCACTAGTAATCGCGAAGCACGTAAGCTAGTCGTTGTTCTATACTTCGATATATCTAGGGCATTTGACATGGTATCTCACAGTATTCTCTTTGAGAAGCTGTACTCTTGTGGAATTCGCAACCCATTACTGAACTGGTTAAAATCATTTCTAAGCAACAGGGTACAAATAACCAAAGTTGGATCTGTATTGTCTCATCCTAGGCAGATCTCAAGTGGGGTCGTGCAAGGTAGTGTCCTAGGTCCACTTTTATTCACAGTTTACATTAACAGCATTTGCAAGTGCTTCACCTCAGGTAAACCATTCCTATATGCTGACGACCTCAAAGTCGTCTACTCCTGCTACACTCATGAATTAAGCGATATGGTAGATAAAATACATCTTGAACTAAGTAGCCTTGCAACGTGGTGTGCTGAATCCTGCCTAAATTTTAACATTGACAAATGCGGCTGGATTTGTATCGGCAACAGTAAGCTTGATCTAAACCTTGAAATAAATGGGCGAAAACTAGCTAAGCTCAATTCAGTCGTAGATCTCGGTATTAGATACTCTAGTAACCTAACGTTCGCTGAACAGACTGATTATGCCAGACGTAAAACGCGTAGGCTGATAGGATGCATAACACGCAATTTCTTTTGTTGTGAAACTAGGGTTTTATTATACAAAGTATGTGTCCGACCTATCTTAGAATACTGCCCGTTTATTCTTAGCGGACTAAGACAAAATGACAAGCTTAAATTAGAGGGAGTGCAACGGCAGTTTACCTCAAGAACTCTTGGTTTAGAAAGTAGTCTGGAATACCATGAGAGATGCGTAAGACTAAGATTAGAACCCCTCTGGAAAAGACGCCTTAAGCTAAACCTAATCTTTTACTATAAGCTAACTAATCTTCTCTTGCATTCCTCCGAGCCATTAACTAAACCTACCGCTGTCGTCAGTTACAATCTTAGAAATCATCACAACCTAGCTGCTATAGAGCACTGTCAGACTTACGTGCGGTACAACTTCTTCTTAAATAAGTTTTCAGTCATTTGGAATAGACTACCAGCTAATGTGCGCGATGCAAACACACTTCCAGTGTTCATCTCCTCAGTCACCAGACTGCTCAAAGATGACAATGCACTTATACGTCTAACTCTTACACCCTCTTTTTCACCCTACATAGATATTTTAAGTTGTTTAAACGTGTAGTTACAGCAAACTACAATTATAAATTTTAATATTATTGGAACTAGATGATTAACATTTCTACACAGGACAGTAATATTAGTTCACACATAATATAAAAGTTAGCATAACGGGACTAGTTAGTTTGTGTACCAAAATAACCACAGTTACTAAAGAGAATATATATGTGTATATTTATTAATCACTCCTTAAGGACTCCCGTTGCTTTCTTTTGCGTTGCTGTTGTTTGTCTTCTTTTTTCTCTCACCATTTCAGCTTCCATTTGACTTTTTGAATGAGAATGAATAATGTGGATATTTGACCATTTACAATGACAAATGATCTGCAAACATTATTGGTCCCGTATCTTTCAGTTGCCTGGTTAATAACGAATTAACTTTCTCCACGACGCAACCTGGATTACATTTGTGGAATATACTCTTATACCAATGGAAAAGTATCAATTTGTAATACAACTTCACGATTGTAGCTTATAACATAACTGATCGTATCTGTAAAAATAGCTTCCTTATTACCCAATTTGGATATAAATCAAATCAAAAATGAGATTCGGATTTGTACACACCCAGGTTATATTGAGGAATTACTTCAAGCTTTATTTTTTCCCAAGTATTTTTAATCCATCCAAAACTTACTTGGGTTTTTTTGTTAATGCGAAGACAACATTCCTATATTTCATGATGTGCTCCATTGAATGACTTGTTATATTGTGGAATAACTTCAAGCTTTATTTTTTCCCAAGTATTTTTAATCCATCCGAAACTTACTTGGGTTTTTTTGTTAATGCGAAGTCAATATTCCTATATTTCATGATGTGCTCCATTGAATGACTGGTTATCATATTGTTCCCACAGACCTAAAAAAATGGCATGCATTTTCATGTAAATTTATATGTTTATATGAGAATATACATTATTATAATTATTATTAAAACAAAAACGCCAGCAACCATGTAACTTAACCATAAACCGAATTTATGAAATTTAATTTATGCTTATCCATGCCTGTATATTTGGTGTGTCCTACACAAGTAGGAAAAAATGTGTACTTTATTAAAACATTATTATTAATTATGATTGCTAATCGTATATGTAATTTATCATATTGATGATGCCTGTAAACTGGCGTCTCTCATGTACAAAATGAGAATATACTATTATTATTATTATTATTATTATTATTAACCCAACGGTCTGCATCCGTTCTAATACTTCGGAAATATCACTTAAATGTTCGGTCATCGTTTTACTATGTATGATAACATCATCTAGATGTATCGCGGTACGTTCAACGTTTGCGTTACATTTTTACGTGATTCGTTACATAAAATTTATCTTGTTGTAGTACCTGCACAAGTACTATACCACCTCCGTACTTGTAACCACTAACTTCCATTTCTAATAGTTATGGTTAGTCAAAGTAAAAAGCAACAAACCCATTCCCCTGTAAAACTGGTGTCTAATTTAAAGTCCTTGATTGCTACATCAAGCAACACACCCCCTACAAACGGCTATAGTGAGTCACATAACTCACTTGTATGCCGTAAGCGTCGAGCTGTAACTGAGGATAAAACGGTACTGACAGCTAGTATTAGCACTACTCCTAAAAATTCAGTACCCTCTGCTCATACAGAACCCCTCCCTTCACCTCATGTGCTTGTCGAAAAACTCCAGCCATCAAGCTCTTTTTCAGTACTATCTTCAGAAATAGAACTTCTAAAGTTGTCTATAGGTGAACTTAAGGCTGAGTTAAGGCAAATAAAAGACAGTAAGTCAGTAAATACTGGAAACATCGAAACCGATACCGAGATATCCAAATTATCAGACCAGATCAGCGATATCAGATCGCAGGTCTGTGAATTGACACCTCTAACTATCCTCATGAAAGCTGTAAACCTTAACAAGCTTGACACAGAATCGGTAACTAAGGTAGATAACCTCATTAATTTTGTTACAACAGAAGTAACAAAACGACTCGACGCAAAACTGAGTGCTATTGTCTACAACGTTCCGGACAATGAGGCGCTGAAAAAGGTACAGCTCATCTTACTTAGTGAAGCGAAAATGCCTAACTCCAAGACTAATTGCTATAGGCTGAAGAAGAGTCAACATGAGAAGTGTTGTCCTATTCGTTTTCAGTTCGAAACACCGGCAGAGACCAGAAAATTCATTCACTCCCAACACACCCTATCGCAAGCCAGAAACTACAAACATATAAAGGTCGGGGTGGACAAAACAGTCATAGAAAGGCGCGCATACAATTATCTCACTAAGACTAATTGTGAAATAGGTAATAGGACATTGCAGCAAGCCATTATCCCCAACCCTGTGAAAGATACAGTAGACCCCACCGCATCACCCCTCTCAAAACACACAGAATTATCCCATCAGAGTGCAACACCAGCCGAAAGGCCACTAGATTGTAACCAAGTAACTAGTAAAACCATACCACCCATCACCGCAGAATCTAAAATGCCACTAAATAACCCCAGAAAAAAAGTCAAAACCCCCCGAAATTCCACTTTGTCCTCTCCTAGCCATAACTTCATTGCTAAAGGTAAGGAAAATATGCCCCTAAATCATACCAACAAAAACAGTGGCAGCTTAAATAAACCCACACTTCCCACGGTCAATAGTACTAGCACCCACAACGTGCTAAATCGCACCATGGCACACACTAATATCCAATGTCACAACAATGTCACCCTAAGTAGTATATATATATATATATTTCTTCCTGTTTATGCAGGAACATACCAATTGTACAGGCATGGATAAGTTATTATATAAATTACACAAAATTTAATGTATAATGAATTTACAGTTTGGTTGTTCTTTCTGACATTAGAGTCAGTAGGAACAGTCTGCTATAAAGTCTGTTTGTGTAGCACATAAAGAGATATAGAAATATTGTCTTCGCATTAACAAAAAACCCAGACATCAGATGAATGTAATACAGATATCTGGGAAAAATAAAGCTTGAAGTCAATTCTCTTATATAACTTTGTTGTGAACAGCACCCTTGGCTTAAAGATTATTGATGTATTATGTTGAGATCAGTGATATATTTATTCCATTTTTTCAGCACTCTTATCGTAGTTTCATAACAGGAAAGAAATTTGATCGTGGATACGAAAACTAAATAAGGTCATGTTGGGTTGTTTTACTGCATCAAATGGTGCCGAGGTCGATTCCAGAATCCTCCATTTGCTCCATTTGTGTCTGCATGGCGGACTGTATTCGTAAGTTGAGTAAAACGTTGAAAACTGTTTGAAAACCAGTTGCTTCTTCATTTCAGATCATGAATACTCATTTACAGCATGTTCGCCAGCGTCTTCAAATGGTAGAATTGGATCGTTCATGGAATTTGAGTGGTTATGAGATAGACGGTTTGGAATTAATCCTCATTTCAGTTTAGATGCAGGGTTGTTCGACCTCGACCAGAAGATGAATAGGAGCAGCAAAATACCAGAAAGAGAAAGTATGTGAACATGAAAAGAACATTAATACATGATTCATTTATAAATGTTTATCTTAATTATACTTAAGTAAACATTTTTCTATATTGTATCTGCGTTTTCACGTATTTATGCGAAGTCTTAGAGTTTATTTAATGTCATAATGTGTATTAATAGTCTGAGCGTTTTTATTGTTCTAATGACTGATGCGTTTTAGAAATAAGTAATGGGTTCTGGTAGGGATAGTCTTTAGAATAAAACAGTTTACATAGCAAGCGTTTGAAGGTTACAATGAGGGATAGGTCCTATTTCTAAGGGTAGACTAATCCTGTATGTTCCGTACTATGTCTTTATGCATCCATGCTGCTAGTTTATTTATAGTTTAAAGATTGCTAAGGGTGTTGAAGTGCGTCTTTTAGGTGCTGTAGTAGATTAGTGCTTGATTCGTTCTAGGAGTAAATAGTTTATTAATATAATCTGTAGAGTGCAACAGTCTGTATAGAGAGCGTTTGAAGCTTGTAACCGAAGAGCAAGTTCTGATATCTAGGGGTAGGCTATTCCATATTTTAGAATACATGACTGTGAAGAAGTTTTCACGGAGTGTTGACTTAAAAGAATGAGTTGTCACTGTGGAAGTTTGGTTACGCAGATCGTAAGAACCTTCCTGTGCGAATTGTATGTCCCTGTTACCTGAGAAAGATATTTTGTGAAGGACCTTAAAGAAGAATATTAGGTTTATAATAAGTCGCCTTGTCCAAAGTGGGTCGAGTTTTAGGATCATGCACCGTGAGATGTAGTCTTTCTTACAATCGTAGCCAAGCAGTTTTGAGGTAAAATATCGTTGGATACTTTCCATCCTTAGCTTGTCACGTGTGCGAGTGCTGCTTATAATAAATGGACAGTATTCTAGTAGTGGTCTGACACATGTTTTGTACAGAATTAGCTTGGCTTCATTGTCGTGAAAGTTCCTGAGTATGCATCCTAAGAGCATCCTCGATTTTCTAGTCTGTGATGCTACTTGCTCTGAGAATGTCAAGTCACTAGAGTACCTCAGGCCTAGGTCAACGACATTTCGGAGTCTTGTTAGGTTAGCAGATTGGAGCGTTAATTTCAGGTCGATTGAGGGTGCACCGAAGCAGATCCAGCCACATTTGTTCAGATTAAATTGGAGATTCCATAGGGACGACCAAGCAGCCATTTTATCTAATTCCTTCTGTACTACATTCTCGAAGTTCCCTAAGTCATCACGTTGGAATGTATAAGCTACTTTTAGGTCATCTGCAAAGATGAATGGTTTCCCGTGCGTGAAGCAAGCGCATATGTCATTGATGTATAGTGTAAATAGGAGGGGTCCAATGACACTACCTTGTACTACACCAGAAGTGATAGGGCTAGGTTTGGAGGTTGCAGACCCGAGTTTAACTATTTGGGACCTATTGTTAAGGAATGATTTAAGCCATCCTAATAATGGGTCACGTATTCCTAAGGAGTTCAGTTTATTTGTTAGCAGTAAATGGTCAACACGGTCAAATGCCTTAGAAATGTCAAAGTAGATGACAAGTACTAGTTGCCGTCTGTCACGACTGCTGGTTACAAAATTGAAGAAGTCTAGGTGACATGTTAAACATGATCTGGATTTCAGGAATCCATGTTGGTTCGGACTTATGATGTTGCAGCTAAGCATATGTTTGATTAGGTTATCTTTGACTAGTCTCTCCATGATTCTAGATGCTATAGGTGTGATATTGATTGGCCGGTAGTTACTGACTTCAGTTTTCGAGCCAGATTTGTGTTTAGGCATAATGAATGTAGTCTTCCATATGTCAGGGTAAGTTTGGGTTTCTAGGGACATTGTGAATATTTTAAGCAGCAGTAGAGGAATGTCAGGGCCACCATATTTATAGAAGTAAGATGATATACCGTCGGTACCGAAACCTTTTGAACTTTTGAGGGTTCTTATAGTTTGGTTAATGTCAGCGTAAGTGAATTGAACAGTGCTAATTTGGTTTGGTGTCAGTGGAGTTGGTGCCATTTTAGTAATAGGGTGTATATCGAGTAGCTGGACTGAGGGCTTAAGGTAGTTACCTGCAAACGTTTTGTTGAATAGTTCACATATGTCTGCAGAGTTAGTGCATAGCCTGCCTTTGTCTATGAGGAGAGGAATGCTGTGATTTTTGCGATTCATTCGCTTCCTTAAGATTTCTGTGAGTGCATACACTCTAGCAGGACTGGCTACTGCGATGCGTTCTTCCTTTCTCATACGGAAATCTTGAGCTTGTGTGATGGAGCTAAGGGTTTTAAGTATTAGACCTAGAGTGCCAAAGTCGTGGTGTTTGAAGTAACTTGTTGAGAGTTTCTTCAGTTTCTTACGATCCTTTGGTTTTATGAATGACTTTCTGTGTGGGGAAACCTTTAGTGTTTGGAGTGGAATGACAGCATCTAAGCATATGTTTGAGTTATGGTAGAAGATGGTTAGGGCTCTCGATAGGTCATCAGTAGTGAAGTATTCATCCCATTTGGAGGATCTTAGCATCGATTCAACTAAGGCCCAGTTTGCCTTACTATAGTTCCTATATATTACTTGTTGTGAAGTGGAGGTATGAGATGCATTGCTACTCAGCGGAATTGGCAGTGCACACATTACTGTTTTGTGGTCGCTCCCTGGGAACTCAGAACCTACTAGCGTTGAAAGGGGGCTTATATTGTGGCAGAAGATTAAGTCTAGTACGTTGTTACCTCTTGTGGGAGTAGTGACAGTTTGTTTCCAGCCAAGTATATCCAGTGTGTCTAAGAACTTATCAAATTTAGTTGGACCTGTGGGTATATCCCAGTTGATTTCAGGTAAGTTAAAGTCCCCACATAGGATCTTATGATCGTATTGTAAGTCGGTTAATTGCTCCAGAGTATTAATGAGTTGGGTCTCGTAGTTACTAAAGGTGCCAGGTGCTCTGTAGGAGCATCCAATTAGTGCTGTTACGTTATTTAAGTGTACATTAACCCATAGAGTCTCAGGCATGTTAAGTGTACTACTTTCTAGCTGTGATACAGTAAGTTCATTCAAGAAGTACATGAGACAACCCCCTCCCTTACCACCTTCCCTGTCACACCGAAAGTGTGTGTAGTTATCTAAGCTTATTTCATCATCCAGGATGTCCGAATGACACCAAGATTCAGTGATGACAATTACAGGGGGTTTGTATATTACTGTGAGTGCTCTGAGCATCGGCAATTTATTTAGAACAGATCTAGCATTTATGAGGATTACGTAAAGATGAGAGTTGAAGTAGCATTTGAAGTATTTAAGTTCGTTAGTCAGCCCCGAATATGGTTCAGCACCCAGTAGTTCTGCTGGACATGACGATCCTATGTTAAGAGGAGTTCCAGCATCATGCTCACCTATGTCTATCGAGTTGTTGTGTGCTGTTTTCGGTGGAGAATTAGGAGTTGGAGTACTGGATTTGCTATAGACTAAGGAACTTTTATTTTTAGTTAGGTTACAGAAGTGGGTAGGGTTCTTTATTTGGCCTATACTTGTGCAAGTGTCAAGTGTGTCCAATGGATACGGGTGCACTAGACCGTTCCTGTTTTCATGCAAGGAGGGAGCCAGCACTAGTGGTTTAGGAGTGTTAACATCCCTACCAGCTGTTTTTTCAACGCTGACAGGGACGCGGGGGATAAAAAATGATTGGATCCTTGTGATGACCATGGCTTATTATTCCACCTATTGTTTGATGCTAGTTGTGTCCTTGTGTGGGTTTCGTGTGTACTGCATTTTGGGTTAGTTCCCAGCAGACTTGTACCATATATCCGGTCGAAATTTGTTTGTGTGCCATACTCTGAAGACCCTGAGTTGTTGGTAGCCGAGTTCTGACTGTTACCACTTGTACTATTTAGGGTGACATCGTTGTGACATTGGATATTAGTGTGTGCCACGGTGCGATTTAGCACGTTGTGAGTGCTAATACTATTAACCGTGGGGAGTGTGGGCTTATTTAAGCTGCCACTGTTTTTGTTGGTATGATTTAGGGGCATATTTTCCTTATCTTTACCAATGGAATTATAGCTAGGAGAGGACAAAGTCGAGTTTCGGGGGTTTTTAACTTTTTTTCTGGGGTTATTTAGTGGCATTTTAGATTCTGCGGTGATGGGTGGTATGGTTTTATTATTTATTTGGTTACAGTCTAGTGGCCTTTCGGCTGGTGTTGCACTCTGATGGGACATTTCTGTGTGTTTTGAGAGGGGTGATGCGGTGGGGTCTACTGTATCTTTCACAGGGTTGGGGATAATGGCTTGCTGCAATGTCCTATTACCTATTTCACAATTAGTCTTAGTGAGATAGTTGTGTGCGCGCCTTTCTATAACTGTTTTGTCCACCCCGACCTTTATATGTTTGTAGTTTCTGGCTTGCGATAGGGTGTGTTGGGAGTGAATGAATTTTCTGGTCTCTGCCGGTGTTTCGAACTGAAATCGAATAGGACAACACTTTTCATGTTGACTCTTCTTCAGCCTGTAGCACTTAGTCTTGGAGTTAGGCATTTTCGCTTCACTAAGTAAGATGCGCTGTACCTTTTTTATTGCCTCATTGTCCGGAACGTTGTAGACAATAGCACTGAGTTTTGCGTCGAGTCGTTTTGTTACTTCTGTGGTAACAAAGTTAATGAGGTTATCTACCTTAGTTACCGATTCTGTGTCAAGCTTGTTAAGGTTTACCGTTTTCATGAGGATAGTTAGAGGTGTCAGTTCACAGACCTGCGATCTGATATCGCTGATCTGATCTGATAATTTGCATATCTCGGTATTGGTTTCGATGTTTCCAGCATTTACTGACTTGCTGTTTTTTATTTCCCTTAACTCAGCCTTAAGTTCTCCTATAGACAACTTTAGAAGTTCTATTTCTGAAGATAGTACTGAAAAAGAGCTTGATGGCTGGAGTTTCTCCATAAGCACATAAGGTGAAGGGAGGAGTTCTGTATGAGCAGAGGGTACCGAATTTTTAGGAGTAGTGCTAATACTGGCTGTCAGTACAGTTTTATTTTCAGTTTCAGCTCGACGCTTACGGCATACACGTGAGTTATGTGACTCACTATAGCCGTTTGTTGGGGGTGTGTTGCTTGATGTAGCAATCAAGGACGTTAAATTAGACACCAGTTTTACAGGGGATTGGGTTCGCTGCTTTTTACTTTGATTAACCATAACTATTAGAAATAAGAGTTAGTGGTTACAAGTATGGAAGTGGTATAGTACTTGTGTAAGTACTACAACAAGATAAATTTTATGTAACGAATCACGTAAAAATGTAACGCAAACGTTGAACGTACCGCGATACAGAGTACAAGTGGTAATAGTCAGAACTCGGCAATCAACAACTCAGGGTCTTCAGAGTATGGCACACAAACAAATTTTGACCGGATATATGGTACAAGTCTGCTGGGAACTAACCCAAAATGCAGTACACATGAAACCCATACAAGGACACAACTAGCATCAAACAATAGGTGGAATAATAAGCCATGGTCATCGAAAGGATCCAATCATTTTTTATCCCCCGCGTCCCTGTCAGCGTTGAAAAAACAGCTGGTAGGGATGTTAACACTCCTAAACCACTAGTGCTGGCTCCCTCCTTGCATGAAAACAGGAACGGTCTAGTGCACCCGTATCCATTGGACACACTTGACACTTGCACAAGTATAGGCCAAATAAAGAACCCTACCCACTTCTGTAACCTAACTAAAAATAAAAGTTCCTTAGTCTATAGCAAATCCAGTACTCCAACTCCTAATTCTTCACCGAAAACAGCACACACCAACTCGATAGACATAGGTGAGCATGATGCTGAAACTCCTCTTAACATAGGATCGTCATGTCCAGCAGAACTACTGGGTGCTGAACCATATTCGGGGCTGACTAACGAACTTAAATACTTCAAATGCTACTTCAACTCTCATCTTTACCTAATCCTCATAAATGCTAGATCTGTTCTAAATAAATTGCCGATGCTCAGAGCACTCACAGTAATATACAAACCCCCTGTAATTGTCATCACTGAATCTTGGTGTCATTCGAACATCCTGGATGATGAAATAAGCTTAGATAACTACACACACTTTCGGTGTGACAGGGAAGGTGGTAAGGGAGGGGGTTGTCTCATGTACTTTCTGAATGCACTTACTGTATCACAGCTAGAAAGTAGTACACTTAACATGCCTGAGACTCTATGGGTTAATGTACACTTAAATAACGTAACAGCATTAATTGGATGCACCTACAGAGCACCTGGCACCTTTAGTAATTACGAGACCCAACTTATTAATACTCTGGAGCAATTATCCGACTTACAATACGACCATAAGATCCTATGTGGGGACTTTAACTTACCTGAAATCAACTGGGATATACCCACAGGCCCAACTAAATTTGATAAGTTCTTAGGCACACTGGATATACTTGGCTGGAAACAAACTGTCACTACTCCCACAAGAGGTAACAACGTACTAGACTTAATCTTCTGCCACAATATAAGCCCCCTTTCAACGCTAGTAGGTTCTGAGTTTCCAGGGAGCGACCACAAAACAGTAATGTGTGCACTGCCACTTCCGCTGAGTAGCAATGCATCTCATACCTCCACTTCACAACAAGTAATATATAGGAACTATAGTAAGGCAAACTGGGCCTTGGTAGAATCAATGCTAAGATCCTCCGAATGGGATGAATACTTCACTACTGATGACCTATCGAGAGCCCTAACCATCTTCTACCATAACACTAACACATGCTTAGATGCTGTCATTCCACTCCAAACACTAAAGGTTTCCCCACACAGAAAATCATTCATAAAACCAAAGGATCGTACGAAACTGAAGAGACTCTCAACAAGTTACTTCAAACACCACGACTTTGGCACTCTAGGTCTAATACTTAACACCCTTAGCTCCATCTCACAAGCACGAGATTTCCGTATGAGAAAGGAAGAACGCATCGCAGTAGCCAGTTCTGCTAGAGTGTATGCACTCACAGAAATCTTAAGGAAGCGAGAGAATCGCAAAAATCACAGCATTTCTCTCCTCATAGACAAAGGCAGGCTATGCACTAACTCTGCAGACATATGTGAACTATTCAACAAAACGTTTGCAGGTAACTACCTTAAGCCCTCAGTCCAGCTACTCGATATACACCCTATTACTAAAATGGCAAAAAACCAACTCCACTCACACCAAACCAAATTAGCACTGTTCAATTCACTTACGCTGACATTAACCAAACTATAAGAACCCTCAAAAGTTCAAAAGGTTTCGGTACCGACGGTATATCATCTTACTTCTATAAATATGGTGGCCCTGACATTCCTCTACTGCTTCTTAAAATATTCACAATGTCCCTAGAAACTCAAACTTACCCTGACATATGGAAGACAACATTCATTATGCCTAAACACAAATCTGGCTCGAAAACTGAAGTCAGTAACTACCGGCCGATCAATATCACACCTATAGCATCTAGAATCATGGAGAGACTAGTCAAAGATAACCTAATCAAACATATGCTTAGCTGGAATATTATAAGTCCGAACCAACATGGATTCCTGAAATCCAGATCATGTTTAACGTGTCACCTAGACTTCTTCAATTTTGTAACCAGCAGTCGTGACAGACGGCAACTAGTACTTGTCATCTACTTTGACATTTCTAAGGCATTTGACCGTGTTGACCATTTACTGCTAACAAATAAGCTGAACTCCCTAGGAATACGTGACCCATTATTAGGATGGCTTAAATCATTCCTTAACAACAGGTCCCAAATAGTTAAACTCGGGTCTGCAACCTCCAAACCTAGCCCTATCACTTCTGGTGTAGTACAAGGTAGTGTCATTGGACCCCTACTATTTACACTATACATCAATGACATATGCGCTTGCTTCACGCACGGGAAACCATTCATCTTTGCAGATGACCTAAAAGTAGCTTATACATTCCAACGTGATGACTTAGGGAACTTCGAGAATGTAGTGCAGAAGGAATTAGATAAAATGACTGCTTGGTCGTCCCTATGGAATCTCCAATACAATCTGAACAAGTGTGGCTGGATCTGCTTCGGTTCACCCTCAATTGACCTCAAATTAACGCTTCAATCTGCTAACCTAACCAGACTCCGAAGTGTCGTTGACCTAGGCCTGAGGTACTCTAGTGACTTGACATTCTCTGAGCAAGTAGCATCACAGACTAGAAAATCGAGGATGCTCTTAGGATGCATACTCAGGAACTTTCACGACAATGAAGCCAAGCTAATTCTGTACAAAACATGTGTCAGACCACTACTAGAATACTGTCCATTTATTATAAGCAGCACTCGCACACGTGATAAGCTAAGGATGGAAAGTATCCAACGATATTTTACCTCAAAACTACTTGGCTATGATTGTAAGGAAGACTACATCTCACGGTGCATGATCCTAAAACTCGACCCACTTTGGACAAGGCGACTTATTATAAACCTAATATTCTTCTTTAAGGTCCTTCACAAAATATCATTCTCAGGTAACAGGGACATACAATTCGCACAGGAAGGTTCTTACGATCTGCGTAACCAAACTTCCACAGTGACAACTCATTCTTTTAAGTCAACACTCCGTGAAAACTTCTTCACAGTCATGTATTCTAAAATATGGAATAGCCTACCCCTAGATGTCAGAACTTGCTCTTCGGTTACAAGCTTCAAACGCTCTCTGTACAGACTGTTTCACTCTACTGATTATATTAATAAACTATTTACTCCTAAAACGAATCAACTACTAATCTACTACAGCACCTGAAAAACGCACTTCAACACCCTTAGCAATCTAAAAACTATAAATAAACTAGCAGCATGGATGCATAAAGACTAGTACGGAACATACAGGATTAGTTTACCCTTAGAAATAGGACGTGTCACTTTATTGTAACCTTCAAACGCTTGCTATATAAACTGTTTTATCCCAAAGACTATCCCTACCAGAACTCATTACTTACTTCTAAAACGCATCAGTCATTAGAACACTAAAACGCTCAGACTCATTAATACACATCATGACACTAAATAGACTCTAAGACTTCGCATATATTCGTGAAAAGACAACAAAAATACATATAACTTTTTACTAATGTACTGTACAATTAACAAACACTTATATATGCATTAATGTCCTTTTAATGTTTACATACTTTTCCTTTTTGGTACTGCCGATGCTCAGAGCACTCACAGTAATATACAAACCCCCTGTAATTGTCATCACTGAATCTTGGTGTCATTCGAACATCTGGATGAAGAAATAAGCTTAGATAACTACACACACTTTCGGTGTGACAGGGAAGGTGGTAAGGGAGGGGGTTGTCTCATGTACTTTCTGAATGCACTTACTGTATCACAGCTAGAAAGTAGTACACTTAACATGCCTGAGACTCTATGGGTTAATGTACACTAAATAACGTAACAGCATTAATTGGATGCACCTACAGAGCACCTGGCACCTTTAGTAATTACGAGACCCAACTTATTAATACTCTGGAGCAATTATCCGACTTACAATACGACCATAAGATCCTATGTGGGGACTTTAACTTACCTGAAATCAACTGGGATATACCCACAGGCCCAACTAAATTTGATAAGTTCTTAGGCACACTGGATATACTTGGCTGGAAACAAACTGTCACTACTCCCACAAGAGGTAATAACGTACTAGACTTAATCTTCTGCCACAATATAAGCCCCCTTTCAACGCTAGTAGGTTCTGAGTTTCCAGGGAGCGACCACAAAACAGTGTGTGCACTGCCACTTCCGCTGAGTAGCAATGCATCTCATACCTCCACTTCACAACAAGTAATATATAGGAACTATAGTAAGGCAAACTGGGCCTTGTAGAATCAATGCTAAGATCCTCCAATGGGATGAATACTTCACTACTGATGACCTATCGAGAGCCCTAACCATCTTCTACCATAACACTAACACATGCTTAGATGCTGTCATTCCACTCCAAACACTAAAGGTTTCCCCACACAGAAAGTCATTCATAAAACCAAAGGATCGTACGAAACTGAAGAGACTCTCAACAAGTTACTTCAAACACCACGACTTTGGCACTCTAGGTCTAATACTTAACACCCTTAGCTCCATCTCACAAGCTCGAGATTTCCGTATGAGAAAGGAAGAACGCATCGCAGTAGCCAGTCCTGCTAGAGTGTATGCACTCACAGAAATCTTAAGGAAGCGAATGAATCGCAAAAATCACA
The DNA here is from genome assembly GCA_944472135.2 of Trichobilharzia regenti. Classification (NCBI taxonomy): domain Eukaryota; kingdom Metazoa; phylum Platyhelminthes; class Trematoda; order Strigeidida; family Schistosomatidae; genus Trichobilharzia; species Trichobilharzia regenti. Next base: position 157,796,008 of record OX235262.1, read on the forward strand.
GCATTTCTCTCCTCATAGACAAAGGTAGGCTATGCACTAACTCTGCAGACATATGTGAACTATTCAACAAAACGTTTGCAGGTAACTACCTTAAGCCCTCAGTCCAGCTACTCGATATACACCCTATTACTAAAATGGCACAAACCAACTCCACTCACACCAAACCAAATTAGCACTGTTCAATTCACTTACGCTAATATTAACCAAACTATAAGAACCCTCAAAAGTTCAAAAGGTTTCGGTACCGACGGTATATCATCTTACTTCTATAAATATGGTGGCCCTGACATTCCTCTACTGCTTCTTAAAATATTCACAATGTCCCTAGAAACTCAAACTTACCCTGACATATGGAAGACAACATTCATTATGCCTAAACACAAATCTGGCTCGAAAACTGAAGTCAGTAACTACCGGCCGATCAATATCACACCTATAGCATCTAGAATCATGGAGAGACTAGTCAAAGATAACCTAATCAAACATATGCTTAGCTGCAATATTATAAGTCCGAACCAACATGGATTCCTGAAATCCAGATCATGTTTAACATGTCACCTAGACTTCTTCAATTTTGTAACCAGCAGTCGTGACAGACGGCAACTAGTACTTGTCATCTACTTTGACATTTCTAAGGCATTTGACCGTGTTGACCATTTACTGCTAACAAATAAGCTGAACTCCTTAGGAATACGTGACCCATTATTAGGATGGCTTAAATCATTCCTTAACAACAGGTCCCAAATAGTTAAACTCGGGTCTGCAACCTCCAAACCTAGCCCTATCACTTCTGGTGTAGTACAAGGTAGTGTCATTGGACCCCTACTATTTACACTATACATCAATGACATATGCGCTTGCTTCACGCACGGGAAACCATTCATCTTTGCAGATGACCTAAAAGTAGCTTATACATTCCAAAGTGATGACTTAGGGAACTTCGAGAATGTAGTGCAGAAGGAATTAGATAAAATGACTGCTTGGTCGTCCCTATGGAATCTCCAATTCAATCTGAACAAATGTGGCTGGATCTGCTTCGGTGCACCCTCAATTGACCTGAAATTAACGCTTCAATCTGCTAACCTAACCAGACTCCGAAGTGTCGTTGACCTAGGCCTGAGGTACTCTAGTGACTTGACATTCTCTGAGCAAGTAGCATCACAGACTAGAAAATCGAGGATGCTCTTAGGATGCATACTCAGGAACTTTCACGACAATGAAGCCAAGCTAATTCTGTACAAAACATGTGTCAGACCACTACTAGAATACTGTCCATTTATTATAAGCAGCACTCGCACACGTGATAAGCTAAGGATGGAAAGTATCCAACGATATTTTACCTCAAAACTACTTGGCTATGATTGTAAGAAAGACTACATCTCACGGTGCATGATCCTAAAACTTGACCCACTTTGGACAAGGCGACTTATTATAAACCTAATATTCTTCTTTAAGGTCCTTCACAAAATATCATTCTCAGGTAACAGGGACATACAATTCGCACAGGAAGGTTCTTACGATCTGCGTAACCAAACTTCCACAGTGACAACTCATTCTTTTAAGTCAACACTCCGTGAAAACTTCTTCACAGTCATGTATTCTAAAATATGGAATAGCCTACCCCTAGATGTCAGAACTTGCTCTTCGGTTACAAGCTTCAAACGCTCTCTGTACAGACTGTTTCACTCTACTGATTATATTAATAAACTATTTACTCCTAAAACGAATCAACTACTAATCTACTACAGCACCTAAAAACGCACTTCAACACCCTTAGCAATCTAAAAACTATAAATAAACTAGCAGCATGGATGCATAAAGACTAGTACGGAACATACAGGATTAGTTTACCCTTAGAAATAGGACGTGTCACTTTATTGTAACCTTCAAACGCTTGCTATATAAACTGTTTTATCCCAAAGACTATCCCTACCAGAACTCATTACTTACTTCTAAAACGCATCAGTCATTAGAACACTAAAACGCTCAGACTCATTAATACACATCATGACACTAAATAGACTCTAAGACTTCGCATATATTCGTGAAAAGACAACAAAAATAATATAACTTTTTACTAATGTACTGTACAATTAACAAACACTTATATATGCATTAATGTCCTTTTAATGTTCACATACTTTTCCTTTTTGGTACTCTGCTACTCCTATTCATCTTCTGGTCGAGGTCGAACAACCCTGCATCTAAACTGAAATGAGGATTAATTCCAAACCATCTATCTCATAACCACCCAAATTCCATGAACGATCCAATTCTACCATTTGAAGACGCTGGCGAACATGCTGTAAATGAGTATTCATGATCTGAAATGAAGAAGCAACTGGTTTTCAAACAGTTTTCAACATTTTTCTGAACTTACGAATGCAGTCCGCCATGCAGACACAAATGGAGCAAATGGAGAATTCTGGAATCGACCTCAGCACCATTTGATGCAGTAAAACAACTTCACATGACCTCATCTAGTTTTCGCATCCACGATCAAATTTCTTTCCTGTTATAAAACAAAGATAAGACTACTGAAAAAATGGAATAAATATATCACTGATCTCAACATAATACATCAATAAACTTTGAGCCGAGGGTGCTGTTCACAACAAAGTTATGTAAGAGAATTGACTTCAAGCTTTTTTTCCCAGATATCCGTATTACATTCATCTGATGTCTGGGTTTTTTTTAATGCGAAGACAATATTTCTATATCTCTTTATGTGCTAAACAAACAGACTATATAGCAGACTGTTCCGACTGACTCTCATGTCAGAACAACCAAACTGTAAATTCATCATACCTCAAATTATGTGTAATTTATATAATAACTTATCCATGCCTGTACAATTGGTATGTTCCTGCATAAACAGGAAAGAATATATTATTATTATTATTAATGAAATGTCCACCGAGGAGATACGCCCTAAAGTGTTTAACAAAACTGACCAGTACCAGCATTTCTTTCCGCGTTGTGCAGTAATTCTTCTCACTCTTGTTGAGTGCTCGACTTGCATAGGCTATCACCTTTTCTACTCCATCTGTGTCTTTTTGTGACAAAACTGCCCCGATACCAGAGTCGCTAGCGTCTGTATCTAGAATGAATGGACATTAGGATACACTAGGATAGGGGGGCTACATAAACAGTTTTTAAGTCTTTCGAAGGCTGGTACTGTCCAACTGTAGTCTTTTTTTCTTAAAAATGTCGAATTAAGGAGCTGCAAAGAAAGAAAAGTTAAGTACGAAACGTCGATAATACGAGGCTAACCCTAAAAAAACTATGTAACTCAGGGGCTGAGTATGGGAGCGGCTAGTCTTTAACCTCCTGAACTTTTGCTGGATCACATTTAATGCCTTCGGCTGAAACAATGTGACCTAAGAAATACACTTCTTTCCTGAGAAATTGACATTTCGATGGGTTCAGTTTTAACCCAACGGTCTGCATCCGTTCTAATACTTCGGAAATATCACTTAAATGTTCGGTCATCGTTTTACTATGTATGATAACATCATCTAGATATACCAAAAACTTACCTGGTATACAATCACTCAAGACCGTTTGCATGAGGCGTTGGAATGTTGCTAGGGCATTGACTATCCCAAACGGTATTGTTTCAAACTCATACAGGCCTGCTTGTACAATGAATGCTGTCTTTTGCCTGTCATCTGGGTGTACTACAACCTGCCGATATCCCGATGCCAAATTATTATGTACTCGTCGAGTAGTTAATAGTCCTGACGCGGAAAGAGGGAAATCAGAAGACCACCAGGTTTACGATGATACTTGTATTTTCCAGACAAGGAAAATAAATGTCACACAAGAGTGTGAGTGGAAGGGTACTTAAATGTGTGAACACAAGAATGCAGTACAAAGGTATATATGAAAATGGCTAATACACATGAACCGATAAATAGCCAGTCTTAACATGATTGGTTGTAATGTCATATGACAACAAGGTCACACACGTTTATTTAGTTAGTGGACAGACAAAAGCATATTGTCAGCTATAATGAAATATCGATCCATATACACAGCAAAATATAACAGACTGTCAAGAACAAACACACACATCATGTGAGTACATATCACAAATATCACCTCTAAGGCATCAAAAGTGTCGTCTATGCGTGGAAGGGGAAAGCAGTCTCGTCTAGTTGACAGGTTCAACTTACGGTAATCTACACATAACCGGAGTGTCCCATTGGATTTCTTAACTAAAACTACTCGGGAAGCCCATGGAGGTACGGATGGTTTGGTGACATTTTTCTCTAACAGTTCATCAACTAAGCTATTAAGCTCCTTCTGGTAATGTGCAGGTAGTCGGGGTGCCGGTTGTTCACAAGGTGGGGCGTTACCCGTTTCTATGTGATGTTGGGCCAGTTTTGTTTTTCCCGGGCTTTTTCCATCCCAGTCAAAACAGTCCTCATATTTGTCTAGCATCTTACTAAAGTCGGCTGCCGTTTCAGATGGTAGGGGTTCTATAGTCGTCAGCATTTGCTGTTTCTCAATCTTAGCATCTCCCTGCACGCCAAAAGTGCCGTGCTCTAGGTCGTTCCCTATAATAAATGGGATGGAACGGTACTTCACTATAAGAGTCCTCTGACTACAATCTGTTATTCCGGACAGCTTTTCCAGGAGGTCGCCTCTCAGGATTACCCGTCACTGCACCCGGATGGAGATGATGAAATCGTGTTGAAGTGGCAGTGTTCCCAATTTAAGCGGCAGCAGGCCTACTCCCTGGGTTCGCATGCAATCTCCATTCGGTGTCGTAAGACGTAACTTGTGAGTCCCTATTGATGGCTTAAACGTCTCTGGAACACATGAGGAATGCATGACAGAACAAGTTGCTCCAGAGTCAAATAACATAACACACTTTTTTCCACCTATACAACCTACAACTTTCGGGGAGGAGGTGACACCAATTAGGTTTACAGTAGGCACACAATTAATATCGACATGTGATTCACCTGCATTGTGATCACAACTCCTAGCAAGCTTACCAAACCGCCTGCAGTAGTAGCAATCGTCTCCTGAAGTGGATTGCGACTGTGGGTGTCCTTTCCACGGCGGTGTGGGATTTTGTGCATGTTTTGTTGTTCTGTTCTGATATCTTATTGCGTTTACTTGAGAGCATGTGATTTCTGGCTCTTCCAAGCTTTCCACTAGGCATGCCCTAGTTTCCGCTTCTGCCATGGATGCTGGAGTGTGCAAGTTGAAGTCCTTCCTGTAACAGACGTCGACACCCTGCAGGAGCTTGGAATATATAGCGTCTTCGACCTCTGGCCATGTCTTGTCCTGAAAAGCTTGACGCGCAATCTTGCGGAGACGTAAAGTGAACTGGTTGATGGATACACCTTTTCTCTGGTTGCACTCGGTGAATCTTTTCAGCGCTTCAATGGGAGGTACTGGTGGTACTATACATGCTGTTAGAGTACTCAAGAGGGTGGCCAGGGGCATATGCACATAATCCAAACCAGTTGTGTACATTTCCAAGGACCATCCAACAGAATCGACGACGAATGGATTCGGGTGAGGCACTGTCATCAGATCAATGTATCGGCGCACCTTGTTCGACCACAGCTCGGAATCATCACCAGCCTCCAGTTTATGCGGCTAGGGATGGACATAACGCGAAGCAGGCTGATTTGACTGAAAAGCTGGAGCCATAACTTCAGCTGATTGATCAACCTCGTTGGGTGCTGTCTGTTTGACAGCAGAAGTGTTCTTGGAAGCCTCATTGGGTCGAGAATTAGAAGAAGAATGTTTTTCGTTGGCAGGCTCGCCATTTATGTAATCCCACTCGCCAAGCAATGATCTGAAACAGAGAGCAAAGCGCACGTTAGCAGTGTGATCACACAAGTCCCGCGTCCTAGTAAGAACGAAGACTCAAGGTTAAGTATTATATTTACAACCAATCGCAATACAATTAGATAAGAGGAAAGGGGCACTCCTATTGGTCATCCATTGCCTCGTCTTGGGTAACCAATCCCTTCATACTTCATAGCCGGCCTGAAAGTAGACAAGCACGGTTTGAACATTAGAAAACCGCCGAGCCTACAATGCCTTACACATGATAGTGATATCTACGCAATGTGATGGATTAAACAGGAAAGTAGGTTCAAAATCTTAACGTATATTTTGAATTTACATGAAACCATGATGTAATGTGTAACCTACCGAGTTAAATGTTATTTTCCTAATTGGCTTAATGTTTGTTAGCATTAATATCACAATTTTGGCTTTCTTATACTAATCATAATCTGCTTTTATCTTGAAATACAAAACATTAGCGCTATAAGCACGGTGTCAGCCACGTCTCGTAAACCGTTAATGTCCAGCTCTTGCTACGCTCGGGCTCACGCTGTTCCTTGAATTTTTTCAGAAACGCTTAGTAATAACGGACGCAAAAACCAAAACACCGATTGGCCGCTCGAGAATTCTTTCTTGTAACACCAACATCTAAAAAATAATTTCACTAAGGTCTGTGAACAAATATTACAATAATAAATCACAAGATTACTTCTGACGGTTTTCTTCTGACTTCTTTCTGAACAGCGACCGACGAGACGATGACTGTCGTATTGATGCCTCCACGAAAATTGGGGAAGTTGGTTTTGAGCAAATAACCGTGAGTTGATCGTTCAATCTCCAACTGCATTGACACACGGTGTGTAGCACCATTGTGAACCTGTTTTCCAAGTGGTCTTTAATTTTGGGGAACATTTAAGTCTTTGATTAATCATTGCATGAAACACACATTTAAGCGTCCTGATACACAACCAATGCATCCATAAACAATATATAAGACAACTATTTTTGTATAAATTCACCAAACAGGAGCCCAATGAGCTCCGAAACCACGTCTACTGCATATGCCTGGATGAAACTGTGCAAATACCGGCAAGATAAAGCAGGCGACGCCACTTACATAAAGGGATATGCCGCATAGTCTTCCAGTTTTACCAAGCCTTTCCATGTTCATAGACTTTGGGATCCAGTGATACATCAGTCCAAATGATGACGTTGTTGCTCTAGGAGAAATGTTTGTTCCACTGATCTCAGACTCGTAAGATCGGTAATACAAACTAGTCTACAGCAACTGTCACAGGTACTTTAAGAGTGTGCTCTTCAATAAAAATTATTACCTTAACTGTCGAGCAACTTATAATATGACATGTTAAGCCTAGCCAGTAGCCTATTATCACTGTTTCGAAATACAGATAGACATGATGGGGTTCTGTTACCTTGTTTGATTTTGGATTTGATGTCTACTTGGTAATTTTCTCTTTAGCTGAATGGCCAGAGTCGTTGTCTCGCACACGTCGATACTAAAAAGTTTAAAGCCCTGGAGCCAGTGTAGACCAGTGCATATGATTTTCATAGTCTCCCAAGCAGTGCTCCCGCTTCTGATTCTTACAAATCCCTGAAATCATATCTCCATCATAACGTTTTACTTAGTGGTCTCATGATCTTGCAGCTGCGTGACAGTAATTCATCGGCACTGACAAACTTCTGTACTCACACCTTCAGCCTAATTCCCTGCCGTTACTATGGAGTTCCAAGTATGTTTGACCTTACTTGTTGATATGGAGGGATTTTTCCTGCCATTGTAAACTTGAATATTATGAGCCGTATGTTAGCCAATTACCATACTGGTGCCAACGGTGTGTATGATTCTACTTCCTTTGACTGTTATACACACAAACAAATGAAATAGTCGAAAATTGCTATCCATGACTAACACTACGAGTTATTCATGGTATTTCACTCGGGTCATCTAAATTTCAACTTTCCTAACATTGGGTTCCTAAGTGTGCAGCAGAATACAATCAGTGCAATCGTGAATGTGCCATTATATTTTTCACTGTGATTACATTTCGTGCAGCAAGTGTGCCTGGATCGCATTTTACATTCTACCCCAAATAATGAAACGGTCTTCGGCCAAACAGTCTATATCCGTTTTTGACAGTATTCCTATCAAGCTGACATCTATCGATATTGACAGTCTTCCAAATTTTATTAATAAAGTGATATACACTGCTAAAAATATCATCATCCCAAAATACTTCTTTAAGATGCCAAGGACATCCAAGAGGATGCATCTTGCGGCTAGATTTCAACCCCACTTCTCAAGTCCAATTCCGCGAAAATAGCACAGATGAGTTCGTTGACTATAGTGATGTTTTATTTTGGGGAGGGTAGAACATAGTTACACGGGCTGCACCTTGTCGCAAGACATTTAATTTGCTCAATCAAGCAAGCATTCAGAATTATTGATATAGGTGTAAAACTTGGGCACTGTGGTAGAGTACAACTCCATTATAGATAGTATTTTATTTTGATAAATCACACACCGTTATACAGTAATATTAACTAATGACGTTTCGAGCACAAATTATTGCTAATAGTCATATCAAGTCACTGGCTCCAGGGCTTTATACTGTTTAGCCCCGACGTGTACGAGACGATGACGCTGGCCGTTCAGCTAAAGAGAAAGTTACCAAGTTGACATACAATCCAAATTCAAACAAGGTAACAGAACCCCATCATTTTTATCGGTATTTCGAACAAATTATTGCTCATAATCATATCAAGTCACACAACCAAACGATGCAATGAAGCAGACAGAAGAAGCGTTGTTGTTGAATTGTGATCCTATAAAATTCATTAAGAATATCAAAAATTGTCAAAAGCAAAACAAAAATAATGATGAAATTAATTATGATAACATGAATAAGAAATAATATAAGGTATCTACTTTTATACCACATAAGGAGGGAACATCTGAGGTGCTACGTAGGATTCTCAATAAAGCAGGAATTATGGTGGCATTTAAGACTACAAACTTGCTCAGAGACAAGCTCTCTAGGTTAAAGGATCCTGTAGACCCAATCAAACAAAATAGTATAATTTACAAAGTACCTTGCAATGACTGTGAGTTGGGCCGACTACATAGGTCAAACTAGTAGATCAAGAGTAGTCAGATTATCAGAACATAAGGATTTAGCCGAGGCAAGAATGGTTGACCCCTAGAAGTTAAGCAATTTAGAAAAAAGCTCGGCAGTTTCACTACATGCATTAACACAAAACCATACAATAGGGTGGGAGAGGGTTAAGATTGTAAGAAGAAATTTATGTTGGTGGAGAGAGATATTGATTACTGAATCCTGCCTGGTTCGTCGAGTCTACACCCAATACATGCCACAGAAAGGACTAAGTGCAAATACCAGAAATATGGAAGATATTATTGTCACCAGTCGGTTAGATCAGAGGAGGATAATAAATAATCTTAAAATTCTATTTCAATTCTTGTAAATCATGACATTCCAATAAGTTATTTATTTTTGCTGAAAAACATATTTACCATCTGGTTGTACTTGATTGATAACACTAATATTATTTTTGAATGCACTTTATCTTATTTCACTCGCATGTCTGATCATATTTTATTCATGTATATAAATGAAGGAAGAAAGTCGTGTGTAGAGTGCCTTGATATGATTATTAGGAAATTGTGCTCGAAACGTCATCAGTTAATATTACTGTATAAGAATGTGTGGTTTATCGAAATAAGATGTTATCTATAATAGAGAAACATTGGGAATTTTCTGAAACTAATCATCTTTTGATATTTCAAGGTCATGGGCGTCTTCTGGATGAAATAACAAGCCTTATTTATCAGGGTACCAGCGTACCGTCCAGATGGAATTCCAGCATGGTTATATTAAAATATGTAGCCTGCAGCTGACCACCTTGAATTTATGTTGCAGCATTGCATGAACTTTGTAAAAGGAATGAAATCTGCACAGTCTTGCTTAATTTTGGCCTATGTTTTGTTGCACGCTCTAAAAGTCTATAGATTCACTTTAAGTCAGTTTATTCTGATCGAAGTTAGTTTACGTTTCAGTTTTGAGCCTATTCGATTACAGGAAGTTGTGTTCTTGTAACTTAATAGTTATATATGTCAATTACTGCGTACTCACTGGATTTTTATCTCTGATTTATAAAGGTCATATGTATAGTCATATTTGGATCTTTTTCCGCGATTCGCTCTGAAAACTATGCATATCAAAAGAAACCGCTGTGGAAGAGTTATGCGCCAGTTTCCAGCTGAAGAAGAAGTGCAGTGTAATGATTGCAAGAAATAGTTTCGTAGCATGTGCACAAACCTAACTCCTGTGGCATACAAGTGCTGTTGCAAACCTCTGGCAAACTGGCTGTGCAGTGACTGCTGTAGCACAACCAAGTTTCATACAGCGGAAGCCACTGCCACTCTCGCTGGGTCTCTAAAGCTTTTGGACTCCAAGGGTCCTCCACAGGAGAAGAGCGACTACTGACGAGGCACCGATGACGTGACTGACATCACTGGCAAAACAGGCCACGTTCCTGATGCGTTCCTGTCAGGAAGTGAGTGCCCTTCAGCCCAGAAGGGCACCCACCACATTCCAGGCGCCCATGCTCCCTTCACGATACCGTAAAAGCCATCAAGTGACTAATGGAAAAAGTGGCACGAAGAAGAGGCGTACCAGGGTTCGAATACCTCCTGCTCAAGCCTCCCAGAGACTTGTAGGTCAAAACTCGCCCACACTAGTGAATAGCAGGCAGATAAAATCGACTACGATTAGCCAGGACGACGCCGATGAATGGTGTAATGTGGTCTCTCTCTAAAAGTGAGATAAAGACAGTACGTTGGCCACACTGTCCACGAAGGACGAAAAGACATTTGCGCCACAGAGCATGAAAGCCACTGAAAGCAAACCTCATTTCTCGGGCAGGTCGCTCATCCTCCACAAAGTGGAAGAGTCGCCGACCTCCTATCACAAAGCCAGGTTCGAACATTATCTTAACTTGATCAACTCTTTTTAGATAAGCCACTGCCGGAATTAGTATCGGGCATAACCATGCACAGCTTTTACAGTATTGGCCAAAAGCTGGACTCTTCTGTAAATGGGCCTGTACGCCTACTCAAAGTCGTACTAAGCTCCAAAGAAGATAGGGATGCTATTCTAAGAAGTTCTCAAACTCTTAACGGATCAGGCATATACACCCATGCCGATTTATTCCTAGCGGACCGTGTCAAAAGACAGTCTGCGGCCCTATAATTAGGTGAACAACGCCGAAACGGCGAAAAGAACCTTAAGATTAAGGGCTTTCCAGTTGCCATAGTTCGATGTTTGATGATGCTGAAACCTCTGTGGGTAGGCAACGGAAGCACCAAACTGAATTGGCAGTTTGCCATACAAACGCCCACAGCCTGCTGAATAAACGGGTTGAGCTGATTGATATGATAGACTCCGAAAACTGCATGTAATCATCAACGCAGAGACATAGCCCATACCCGGTGTCACTGATAAAGAAGTTAACCTGCCAAAATTCGAAGTACATAGGGTGAACCGACTAAGTCACAAGGGAAGTGGCGTAATCATCTACTTCAAGATATGCCTAACCGTGCGTAGCATCGAAGCAGTTGCTCACGAAAGTGAATCGTGCGAACTTCTATCCTGCAGACTTAAATGCATAGGCCAAGATATTGACCTGATTGTTATACACCGCAATCCTGACTGCAGTGCAGACGACTTCCTAACAAAGTAGCTAGGCCCCTGGACATAGAAGTGTCGAAGTCTCGTAGTCGTCGACTTCAACGCCCCAACAGTTGACTGGACAAGCCTTAGAACATCACCTACAGACAACTCCTTTGATGATAAACTGTTAGAATCTAGCATTTTGCTACCCCTAGTCAAACATCAGTAAGCCCACGCACTATGACTCAGAGCATTCCTCCTCAACTCTAGACCTAGTGTTCTCTCATTGTGAGGATGTGGATCTCATACATCTTCCTCCTTTAGAAAGAAGTTATCACACTGTGATCACTTCCAAGTTCACAGCAGCACCCGGGGCCAAAACCCCAGCTCACCCGAACGTCTGGAAAGCTGGTATAAATGCGATCGTCTCAGCAGCCAACTCAGTGAACCAGTACATCAACCCAGAGTCCCAAGTAGAAGCGGCGCGGAACCAATTTAGACAAATTTATGCCCAATTAACTGAACCTTCCATCCCTTGGTCTGTCCCAAAGCGTCGGAAATACTGTCCCTCTTGGATAAACCGAGAGATTCATAAGTTACTCAGAAGCAAACACAAATGTTGGAACCTGTTTGTCACACTTGAGACTCATGAGACCAGCAAATTGTGCAACACTGCTAGGAACATAGCTACTGCAGAAATCCGACAATCAAGGATGGAGCTCGAAGCACATCTTGCTCAAAATGCAAAGGCACGACCTAAGAAAATTTCCTCGCACATGAACTTCAGGAATAAAACATCCAGTGGTGTCCCAAACCTGACTGTTGACAACGATGCAAACGAAGAAGATCAAGAAAAGCAGAAGCAATGGAAAACTACTTCTCCCAAATCCTTGCACTGGAGTCGTTACTTCCCGTAGGATCAGCTCTGGCTGCAACAGAGGAACACGGGATGGATTCCGTTGACGTCGACCAAGACATCATGCTCAAATGCCTAACGGAACTAAATGCAGGGAAATCAATGGGTCCTGATAATCTTCATCCAAAGCTTCTCAAGGAGCTATCAGCTGACAAGGCTGGCCGATTGACCCCGATCTTCAAGCTACCCCTCCTAAATGGAGCGTCAGCACGTGACTGCAAAGATGCCGTCGTAACACTCGTCCACAAAGGAGGATCAAGACAAAGCGCCTCAAATTACAGGGCAATTAGTCTTACGGGCACCTTGATCAAAACATTGGAAAGAATCATCGGGAAAAGTATCATCACATATCTGGAAAACAATAACTTTTTATCCAGAGCACAGCATGGTTTCTGACTGCAAGAGAAAGCTGGGTCAAACCAAGGGACAACAGAAGACCTATTGATGTCGTCTTCATAGACTTCAGCAAAGCCTTTGATAAAGTTCCTCACAAGAGACTACTCAAGAAGTTGGAAGATCTTGGAATCAAAGACAGATCGTGAAACTGGCTCAGAGAATTCCTTATAGATAGGAGGCGGAGGGTTACGATCAACCTGAAACTCTCCCCTTGGACAGCAATGCGTAGCGGAGTGCCACAAGGCACGGTACTTGGTCATGTCCAGTTTATTTTGTAAATCAATGAGTTGTCTCTGCTCAGCGACTCCCCTGTGGTCCTAAACGCAGATGACTTGAAAATTTAGAGAGAGCAACAGAGATACTTTCACGTTGCAAGAGGACCTCAACAAATTGCGAGAGTGGTCCATAGAATGGATGCTCCCGATCAATGTAGCAAAGTGTGCAACAATGCGAATTAGACTAGCAAGTATCAACCCCACGAACTAGGGGGAAAAAGACTTCCATCACTTCATAGTTAGCCACTATTTAAAAAATACAGCACACTGCACATAGTTTCAGACCCTTGTGAGCAATTCGCAGGGCCTTTACTAGAATCACCAGAGATATGTTCACCTCCTTATGTACGTCTCTGGTGAGGTCAAGACTGTATCCAGATGGCCAGTCCTTGTCTAAAAGTGGACTCATATATTCTAGAAAGGGCCCAATGAAAGGCAACACGTGTGATTTTTGGAATGACTAATGTATCATGCGAGGAAAGCCTAGACAGATTCTCTTCTCCCTTTCACACCGTAGGCAGACAGGAGATTATGTTATGAAACTACGATAAGACTGCTGAAAAATGGAATAAATATATCACTGATCTCAACATAATACATCAATAATCTTTAAGCCAACGGTGCTGTTCACAACAAAGTTATATAAGAGAATTGACTTCAAGCTTTGTTTTTCCCATATATCTGTATTACATTCATGTGATGTCTGGGTTTTTTGTTAATGCGAAGACAATATTTCTATATCTCTTTATGTGCTACACAAACAAACTTTATAGCAGACTGTTCCGACTGACCCTAATGTCAGAAAGAACAACCAAACTGTAAGTCCATTATACATCAAATTATGTGTAATTTATATAATAACTTATCCATGCCTGTACAATTGGTATGTTCCTGCATAAACAGGAAGGAATATATTATTATTATTAAAACAATATTTATGCATGCCTATACAATTGGTGTACCCTACATAGCTAGGGAAAAAAATGTACTTTATTATATTATCTTTACTAAATATGCTTATTAATATTATGTGTAAATTATCGAATTGATGATGCCTGTAAACTGGCGACCCTCATGTAAAAAATGAGAAAAATGAGGATAAATTTAATTATGTTTGAAATTTTAAATAATGACTACGACCTGGCCTATTCTATCTTTTCCTTCCATCCAGGTTGGAAAAACTTAGAGGATATAGCAGGATAGTCCGAAAGCCAAGAAAAAAAATCAAACTGCTGTTGAGTACTGGTCCTCACGCTGGATCATAAACTCTTTGAACCGACCTTCAGAAGAAGTGGTGTCTGCCACCTCAACTGATTCATTCAAGAAGGGTTCAGACAACCACAAAATTCGCTAAAAAAGGATTAACACAGGCTCAAAGCCTTCTATCCCCAGCCAATAAATCCAAATATTCTCGTATATTAACTATTCAATATCCAATAACGTTTTTACGATCTAGTATAAACCAATTTGATTTCTTTGTGCTCGCCTCTTCATTGTGAGTTATAGGTTCCTGATCTTCAGTAAACCTCTGCGTAGCTAGTCCCGCTACTCGACTGTCGTAGCTTTGGTTGACTCCAAAAGGAGTAGTGCTGGGATTAATTATATGTGGTATGTAGTATGAGGTGTGTTAAGACTGCTACTACTGTGAATGGAGTTGATCCTTTCACCAGCTAGACCTCCGGTATCGTCGTCAAAAGAAATTGAAGAATTATCTTTATCTTTTACCGATGGCATCATGCTGATGTTAAACGCATGAAATTACCTGGTTGTAAACACACAGAGCAGGATAACCTGGTTATGTGTTACGGCCAAATAATATTTATTCACCGTTTATTAAGAGAACTCTGAAATGATTGATAGTGTAGTTCCTCAACATATTTAAGATTTATGGTCATTACGTCTTGACAAGAAGAGATGACTAAGAAATCAGAAGGTCTATGCAAACTAGTCCAGAAGATATCGGACATTGGAACTATCTAATTTCAGACCCAAGGCCGTTCTATAGGTCGTAGCTCATTTAGAACGTTGTCTTTACCAGGCATATTTATTTTTGGAGTGTATATCACGTTTACACTCCAACAAACAAATACCCTAATTTTCCGTGAATCATTTTAGTTCACTTGTTAATTGTGCTTTGGTTGTGGAATTCTGGTGTAGGTTTTTCTACCATTTGACGAATCTCGGGGCTGCATATTAAGGTTTGTTCGTGATAGCTTTAACGAAAATTTGCCCTAACCTTCCAGTAATCAGAACTTTAAGTAAGATGCCTTTAGCCACCATCAGAAAACATCTGGCGCGAGGTAATCAGGTAAAGTTATTGGTCTATTACTAATTCGTTTTAACAGTTGTTGTCAGAAAAATTAGGAGGAGCAAAGGGTACAGACAAAGGAGCAGAATATAGACATCTTACGCAGGTTGGTCCACAGTCTTTTTTTACCACGCCATATAACATGTTGTTTAGACTGTCTCACAGATCTTTAAAATGGTATTAACCGTTATACTTGATGAAATAGAATTATTAACTACCCACTCACAAAATGCACAAGAGGAAAGTAGGTGAAACGTAGGGTAAATGGGCAGTCTCGATTATATGAAGCGTGAGAGAATTGTGTGTACAATGTAAAATTAAAGCTACACTTTCTTTTTATTTCCCCTCATTTCTCTCCACATTGTCACTCACTTTCTCTCTTTTCTCTACTTTCTGAAGAGTGTATCAGACATTTCTCCCTCGTTTACGAAAAGTTCTCCGACTAAGCATAATAAAATGCAAGACTATTGACGCGCATTTATCTGTGCATCTTTTAATAACATCGGTTTAGCTTCTTTCTGAATACAACAGGACCTGATAATATATTATATACGGGCCTACAACTCTAGACGTTTTCTTTATTTCTTTTGCTGTTTAGTCTGAATAACTTCACTAATTATATCTATCGTTTTTATTATTATTATCTTTTCTTTTGACGACGATACCGGAGGACTAGCTGGTGAAAGGATCAACTCCATTCACAGTAGTAGCAGTCTTAACACACCTCATACTACATACCACATATAATTAATCCCAGCACTACTCCTTTTGGAGTCAACCAAAGCTACGACAGTCGAGTAGCGGGACTAGCTACGCAGAGGTTTACTGAAGATCAGGAACCTATAACTCACAATGAAGAGGCGAGCACAAAGAAATCAAATTGGTTTATACTAGATCGTAAAAACGATATTGGACATAAGTTATGCCACCACATTGTCGTTCACTCATAATGTTATTTATAAGGGGAAGCTGTAGAGGAAAGAAGTGTGCAGCTTTTTATTTCGTTTTAAGAGAGTATTTCTGGGATTGATAATAAATGTCAAATTAGTTAGAAATGCACAGCATTATCATGCTGCTGGCATAAATGGTTCTACTTCTCTTAAGATTATTAATTTTTAGAGCCCTGTGAGTAGTTTCTGAATTTCGAGTTTATTTAATTGTAAACGGGGTGTAGTTCACAGAATTTAAGCCATATGAATACCTCTAAGTTTACAAACAATGAGGGGGAGGGTATTTCAGTACCATACAAATAGCGTTTTTGGTATTAACTGGGAAAATTAAAACAATTTGTTGGGCTTGTATAAGAAACCAGCAAATATTTTGAAGTTATGCGCAGTTGGGATTTTCGAGAAAAATGTCCTGACTACTTCGGAAATACTTCAGTTTTACACTTATTTTTTAATGTTCGGTTCGTAAGTTAGTGTTATTCAAAGTAGGTAGGAATTTAGCCGTTGCATTGTCTGAAGTCGTTTACAACGCTGTATAGGTGTTATGTATGGCATCGCATCATTTAAATTTTAAGCTCGGGATATTTAGGGGAAGTTTTATTACTTTAAAAAAGTTTAAAATGAGTCCTATGGTTTTTATTTGTCTGTGAATGCCTTGTTGAAGGTTAAACAAAACTGTTAGATGTATTGTTGTTTTTGTGTTTAGCAAAATACTCTGACTAACTGCTTCTTCTTCTCTTATCTCGTAACTAGCTTATTGATTCATATAAAGGGTATTTTGAGAGTGCTCAAAGACGGGTTGTTGATTGCTTAGAACCCAATCCAAATGCACGCAAACGAGCATGGGCTAGTTCGACTGTAAACAAAATTCAAGGATCTTCGGGTGGCGAATCGTATCCTCATGCAGAGAAGGCTCTGTCTGATTGTTTTTCGGAATACGGCAGACAGTTAGGTCCACAGCATAATTTCAGTAAGTTTTAATATTTGGGAAATAGCATTGATGTTAACTAAAATCTCACGTTATAATTAGTTTTTTTTCAAAAATGCTAGTGCTGATTGATCTGAAAACTGGTAGAAGAGGTGGGATTTGTTAGTATCTTTTCATATCTTCAATTTTTTTGGTTGTTGAATAGACAATTGGGAATATAGTTCTCCAAGTTTAGGTTTCCCTATATGGAGTGTTGCTAGTAAATAAGACATTAACGTTTCTGTGAGTTCTGTTTCATTTATTAGCCAAACGTCTAGTGATTCATTTCAAAGTAGTTCACCATTCTGTTAGACTTATCGGGCACAAGCATACTGTGCACCCTTGACTTTGATCTACCTGCTACTTAGAGTTCAGTTGCCTTCGTGTATGTCCTTACAACTATTGTTTTCGGCTCAGATTTTCATAGATCACCTGTGAAATGTTAGATTTACCACTAACCCTATAATTATCCTTAGTGAACATAATGACTAAAACGGCTTGTCCAGATTCTGCCAGTCGAGTTTTAGCATGGTAAATACCAGGCCAATGTAATCGGAAAATCAGTATGGGTGGTTTCTGGCTTCTTATGTTCGATGGTCTGTAACATTCCGTGCCACTGGTAATTATATGATCGTAGCTTGCTGACTTCAGTCGAAATCTCTACTGGTATAGTTAAACACTTGAAGTGTAATTGTAACAAGATCTTGTGTCATTTGTGTGATTTCTGAGTAATTTTCATACTAATTTATATAACCCTTTATTCACTTCTTGTATATGTTGTTCATCATACATAGCTTTCTTTCTGTAAAGTTGATGAAATCAAATATTTTAATTTAAACTAACATATTTCTTTGTATTAAAGTGGTATGGATTCTTGGTTGCCTGTTTTATTTGGAATTAGGCGAGTGAAACGCGTAGATTAAGTCACGTAGGAAGGTGTAGACTCCCTGGTTGAGGTCCTCGGGGCGGTAAAAACCAATGGTTGGAAACAATTGGTGATATGGCTCGAAATCGTCCTCAATGGCGCAGATGCATCCACTCCTTATGACGTATGATTTCCAATGAAACTGCATTGTTCTTCGTTACTTCTATTTCTTTGTCTCACACTTATGTTTACTGTCTCTATTATGCATTTTTTTTACTTCTGTTGTTTTGTGTGCTACATGGAGTGTGTCGGCTTGAACTGGTGCACATCGGTGCAAAGTTCTATGTAGAAAACAGACAAACAGACAGAAACACGTAGATTATGAAGAGCGATTGAAAAGCAAGCGAATAAAACATCCAGAAATTTGTTATTTGGTAGTCATATCCCTCGGTATTCATACGTTTTTATGTGTAGGTGTTAACTAATCTTCGATCAGTTAGAAACTTCTAGTAAAATCCCAGGTGTCGAACCCTACAAAAACAGCTTATATTAAGTCATTGAAGCTTATCGAAATAGCTACCTGACTTCTGATATGCTTGTTTAAAGTGTAAAACATTCTCTAACATCGATATTTAATGAATGATATTACTTTAAGTGGCTACTTGGTAGTTCAGCCTTCGTTTATAGATTTAAATCTCCTGAACTCTTCTCAGTTTGAAGGCATAGATGGATTCACTATATTTTATGCATAAATTACTGCTTGGTAAATATTTATTTCTATTTCTAACGGGTTGTATTCGGGATGTTTGGTGAGGTCGACTTTGAAGCGGCAAATCTCCCATATTAGTGTTTCTTTAAACCATCCCAATCTGTCTAGACAGCACCGTTGACTGTTTTGAGTGGTTATCTACTAACCATAATAACTGGTATTTTTAATGTATGTATGCGTTGAAGTTTCTGTAGCAATTTGGTTAAGTTTTTGGGGTGGAGTTGCTAGCACCACGCCCCAACCCTCCCTCTTTATCCGGGCTTGGGACCGGCTAAAAAACTAGCGAGCTAGTAGTCTAGGCGGGAACGAACAAAACAAGAACCAATCGTCGCCCAACAAATATGCAGGAGAAAGTGGAGATGGATTGGACTGGATGGATTGGAGATTGGATTGGATTGGATGGATTGGAGGAGGTCGCTGGGTGACATCGCGCGTCAGGCCATTGCTCGAATGGAACCCGAAAGGGAAGCGGCGAGTGGGACGTCAGTACAAGGGTGACATGGAAGAGATCGTGTGGAGAGTAGTTGAAACAGTATGGACTAACATGGATGCAGGTGAAAAGTACAGCAGAAGGAAGACAGAAGCAAGTGGAGGGAGACGTGCAGTTGAAGCCCTATGTTCCACTAGGAACCCAAGGGAACAATAATAATAACTGGTAGTATGCATTCACTTATATTGCTTTTGCATCCTATTACATGAAATGAGACATTTAAAAAAACATGACTTTTTGGATTCATTTAGAGTTTGATTTTCTTCTTCATCATTGCGTTTTTTTTGTTTGCATTCATATGCAATATGTCGTAATAAAGATTTTTTAATCGAATCATTATAGATTATGTTTCTGCTTATTTATTTATTTACTTATAAGGCCTTGCACTTCTTCGATGTGGAGAAGCATATAGTCGAATTGTGGAGTCGAAAGAACAATCGTTAGATGAAACAAAATCTGGTTACTTGAAACCGCTCTCAGAAACCTTGAATCAGGATATCAGAGAAATAACAGTAAGCTGAAATTATTATGTGATATACACAACTAACGTATAACTACTATCTGGCACATTGAAACTTTGTAAATTAATAGTATTGTTTACTTTCCGCATGTATGTATTGCCTCAGTTAGCTCTTTCTTTTTTTACCCTTGTAGTTCAAACGGTCTGTCTGTGTGTCTGTTTTCGACATAGAACTTTGCACCGATGTGCACCAGTTCAAGTCGACACACTCCATGTAACACACAAAACAACCGAAGAAAGTAGAAAAATGCATAATAGAGGCAGTAAACAGAGGAGTGAGACAAAGATATAGAAGTAAGGAAGAACAATATCGTTTCATTGGAAATTATAAGTCACAAGGAATGGATGCATCTGCGCCAGCCATTGAGAACGATGAATTTAAGCCATATCACCGATTGTCTCCAGCGATTAAGTCTTACCGCCCCGAGGACCTCAACCAAGAAGTCTACATCCTCTACGTGGCTGGCTTCAACTAACTGTTGTGGATTCCATTGACTGATGAAGCCATGTTTTTGTTTGACCTACGCCAGCTTTCTTCCAACCTGACCCTATGTCAGCTAACACTGCCCGTCGAGTAAGGCGATGACTAGGAGGATATGAGTAACACATGTCCCAACCATCTCAGTCGATGTAGCTTCACAGACTCGTCGACTGATTTCTTCTCTTTCCCTAGCAGTCGACCGACGCTTAACCTCAATATTACTCACCCTATTATACCATTTCACACACGAGATAGAACTCAGGCACCTATGCTCAAAGACAGCTAGCCAGCCTTTTCATGTCTTCCACTCTCAAAGGCCAGGTCTCACAGCCTTAAAGGAGGACAGACCGGACTGATGAGCAGTACACCCGCCCTTTGGTTGATAGCCGGATATCACGTCTACGCCAGAGACGGCGTAAACTGGCCAATGCGAAACGAGTCCCCTGTATCCGTGCTGAGATTTCGTCAGAGATCAACCCGTTGGCACTGGCTGATGGTACTTCCCAAATAAGTGAAGCGGTCAACGTTCTCTACCACTTCACTTCCTATTTTATTTCTAATCTAGGAGTCAGTGTAGTCCAGTGCTGTAACATCAAACGGTCACCTTTTGTTTGTAAATTAGGTCACCATAATTGGGAAAAAATTGTTTATTCAGTGCGCACTAAACAATCTGATTAGTTGGATTATTTTAACTTCTACTATTCATCCGTTTAAAATAATATCTGAATGCATTTATCAGATTGTATATGCCTTTGTGTATGCATAAACACGGATACGTAGGGCGGAGAAAGTTGAGATATATAGGCGGGAGTGGTGTAGCTTATACTAAACTGACTTAAAAGCAAAACTGAATTGTGAAGCCTTAAGTTGGGAAGAGTCTCTTCGCTGAATATTGTGTTCTTAATGTAACAGATAGCCATTTATTCATAAGTAAACTTAGAAAAGTTAGAGAAGTGTTAAAATGGATATTATGATGCGAAATTTTACTTTCAATTGCCATATTTTAAGTCCTTGTAAGGTTTTAATAAATGAACTGTTTTTTTCGTATAATCTATGATGATAGGCTTACTTAATTTCTTTGGTATAGCTTGAGGAAGAAGATTCGGGGGTGTGAGTCGATGAATTAGTGTTACTCATTACAGTGGTAGTATTGTCGTTATTATTGTTATTATTAATATTATTGTCATTATTATTAGAACAAACGTGGTACATTATGGGCACCAAGACATGCACCACACAAAATCCCATAGTTTGTGCGAGGCCTGCAGTACTGTCCAGACGTCCAGACCGTAGCTGGCCACTCGCGAGCCTTCGACTTAAAGTCTGATCTGCAAGGCATCGGAGCAGCGTCAGGAGCTACATCCTCATAGTTGCCAGTGACAAGAACAGGTCCAATGGATCCTTTCGGATTCTGTAGCCCTTATTCTCCATAGGTTTGGAATTAGGGTTTTCTATCTCCCCTAAGTAAACCATGATGTTCAGCAGTTTGGTTTTAAGTTCCAGAAGTTCGCATCCTCCCTTTCACTTTTATGAGGAACCCCCCCGACTGTGAGGTAGTGAACAGGGATTACATGGTAGAGGCTATGAGCGCCTGGCCAGATGAATGCGTTTCAAGAAGACTGACGTCTACCCACCCTCGATCATACCAGGTCGTTTAAAAGGGCTGGTGATAAGATACTACTTAAAAAGACGCTCATATGTCTAGCACAGGGAACATTGCTTGTGATCGGCATATATAGGATGTCACAAAGGCAGTACAGTGGTGGGTTTAAATAGTGAGTTTAACTATCCTCGTGGGGTTTGGATTCTTGACTAAACAGATAACCATACGGGTAAAGAGTCGAAGACAATACTGGTTGCTGTCGTAAAGGATAGAGGAGGTAGTGTAAAAGCGAAAAACACTTCAGATGATGTTTAAAAAACCAGGGAATTTCGATTTCGATTTTATTGTAATCAAAATGAGATGAAGTGTTAGGCTGATGTTATAATGTAATTTATAATGCACAGGAAGTTAGCGTGTTTCACAGTTACTCCATTGAACTTACACTGCTTTTTTCGAAGATTGTTTGCATTTTTTCAACCCTCTGTTATTATTATTGTTAAGTAAGAGAAATTGAAAGCACTTAGTATTTGTGTTGAAACAACTGCTTAGAATATAATTATCCGCAGACTAAACGCATTAGATATAAATATGTGAATTGGCTCCCCGATGGTGAATCTATCAATCAGATGTGAACACCAAACGGTGCTCGGGGAATCCAGAAAAGGGTGTATTGATCATATCTGCACCCTTTAGAACGCACTGGAACATACACATACTTTCTCAGCATCTAATACTTGCCATATTTCTTTACCTGAAGGCAGCATTTGACTCCGTTCTTTTGCATTCTGGATCACATCTAGTTCCACTTAACATGTGGAAGTGAGATATGTGATCTAACTTTTTATATAATTTCGACCAGGTAACTGGCAACTGTCTTTGAACATCAGTGTCTGTATTCTATTTCTAGTGTCAAATGGTATAATACGGTTTGAAACATTGAGGTTGGGCGTATAGTGTTAGACAAACAGGCGAAGTCAATCGATGGGATTGTAAAGCCAGAACACGTGTTATGCATACTGAGCCACTACCTTTCTTGTTGAGTAGTGTTAGCTAACATAGAATTAAATAAGGGAAAGAGTCAGGTGTGGCATCACGTTCCCGTTCACTATTTTTTTTCCTTCACGTTCCCCAGTGGAACATAGAGCTTCAAGCTAGCGGTTTGAAGTTTCTGTAACAGTGTTTATTTTTGCAGGATGGGGTTGCTAGCCTCATGTCCAACCTTTCCTCTTTACCAGCATTATTTCTGGCTTAGCGAGGTAAAGGAGTGTGTCGGTGGCCGGGGATCGAACCCCGGACCATGTGCATGGTCGGCGAGCGTCTTAACCGCTGTGCCCCGTTCACTATAGTTTCTTTGATTTTTTTTCCTGCCTACCTTTTTGTGTCATATGAAGTTATGACAACTTGAATTGCTGCAGTTTTGTGCAAAGCCCCCATATTGAAAACTCAGTTAGTCTTAATCAATTAGTTTTACGCATATTAGCTAAGGCTGTTTGACGAAAATAAAAACCCCGTATTCAGTGTGTATATCCTTCTTGTTGTGTATGTTCCCAAGTTCATTGAAATGTCTTATTGGTGTAGCATTGTGTTTTGCATTTTGGTATGTGTAGTGGTTACTTCTACACCAAAATTTGCTATGACTTAATTAGTTTAAAGCCTTCAGTACAACAACTCCAACGGGTTATGGATTCCCATTCTTATCCACATTTTCAACTTTTTCACTACATAAGGTTTTGTAAATTTACTAGTATACATTATAATTTATAAGTACAGATAAGAAAATATATTTCTTCTTTTCTAGTTGCTTCGAAAGAAAGCTGAAAGCAAACGGCTAACTTATGATCATAAGAAACATGTCTTGGAAAAAAGTGAGTTATATGTAGTAAATCATTTGCTTTTGTGAATGTCTCCTCTTTTTATTTTTAAAGCCATGGACTGCTTGTTCTTATTTAGTTGTGTCTCTCATTCCTTTTCGAATTTCATTTATCCTTCACGTATACCTTACGAGGGTCACTGTGTTAAGATTATTTCGAATAGTTTAATGAATAATCTCTATTATTTGTTTATTGAGTTCAGCATAACTATGTAGAAAAGATGGTATGTCGGTGCTTTAGTAATAAAAGGTTCACCTGCCATGTAAGTGGTTCGGGTCTAACTCCCGGCTGACGTGCTCTTAAAACTTGCTTACCTTGTAGTAAGCCAGGTAAAGAGGAAGGGTTGGCGGTGAGGCTAACAAATTCACTTTGTAAAAACAAAACTATTGTTACAAAACTTCAAACCTCCAGCTTGAATCCCTATGTTCCACGCGGAACACAAAGGGATAAAGAAAAAGCAACAACTGCAGAACAGATGGATTTATGTATACATTTCGAGATGTAAACAAACTTACGTCTTTTATGAATTGTATTAAAATGGAGAATTGACTACCATCGCGAATAGTAATACTTAGGAAGAAGCAAATAATATTTCATTATGATTTAATCATTTCTGAAAATGGTTAATTTTTTATCATTTAAATGATTGATATTTATTTTTCAAGTTTGACCACGGATTGATATCAGTTGGAGAACCATTGAAAACCACCACTGGAGTACTGGACATCTGTTTCGTCATAGTTCGAGACTCATCGGCAATACTCACTCACGGTGTTTCGAACCCAAGAGCTTCCGGTTACAAGGCAATCTCGTATACCATTCAGTCACTGGGACCCGATTTAATGGTCCATGACCTCTAACTTCTACCGATTTGTGATTTTAGCACAACCACTAGCCAATATCATCGGCGAGCATTTGTCTTCACTCCTGACTAACTGGTTTCAAAGTAGAACTTTGCACCGATATGCAGCAGTTCGAGACTCCACACTTCACTTAGCACACAAAGCAAGAGAAGAAAGTAAAATGAGGTTTTAAACGGGGATATAAGGCGAAAGAATAGTAATATGGAAGAACAATATAGTTTCGTTGGATATTATAATTCCTCACTTCCGACAGGATAGACCCTACTGAATGGTCTACGAGCTTGCCTTGTAGCCGGAAGGTCCTGGGTTCGAACCCCAGTGGGTGTGTGCTGTCGGTGAGTCTCAAACTAGGACGGAACAGATGTCCAGTACTCCAATAGTGGTTTTCGATGGTTCTCTAACTGGTATCAATCCATGATGAAACTTGAAAGACAAATCAACTTTTGAAAGATTAGTATTTAGTAATGACTTCATAATGGTGATAAAGTTATGAATTATTCTTGCCAATATTTCGATATTTATGTTTGGTAGTTATTTTGCTGTGATAATTGGGTGGCTGACCTCGCCTAGTTTACTAGTGAAAAACAACTATTTTGACAGAAGAGGCAGCAATGACATGACTTAATAAAGTGAACATAAAAGAGACAGAGGTGATTATTATTATTATTTCCTTTAATTCCTAGAGGAACATAGGACTTTGGCCGCGCGTCTCCATTGCGTTCGGTTTTCTGCCAACGTTTTCACCCCGCTCCAAGTCTGCCCACACGCTTTCATCTCCCCTTCACATGACCTCCTCCACATCACCCTTGGACGACCAACTCGCCACTTCCCATTCTGGTTTCACTCGAGCGATGGCCTGGTGTGTGATGTCACTCACTTGGTGGTTTTCTCAGAGCATGGCCAATCCACCTCCATTTCTTCCTGCAGATTTGTTGGACAGTTGGTTCCTGTTGGATTGGTTCGCTTCCAGAGATCCCTGTTGGTGATCTTTTCTGGCTGGCCATCTGATCTTGAGTATTCAGCGAAGACAGCTGTTGATGAAAGTCTGTAGTTTGTTTGAGGTGCTCTTTGTGACGCGCCAAGTCTCTGATCCGAATAGTAAGTAGTACTGACTTCATATTGGAGTTGAAAATCCGGATGTTATTTTTAATGCTGAGTGCTGTTGACCTCTACACAGACTTGAGAGTAATGAAAGCTTACCTTGCTCTCCCGATCCTCGCTTTGATATCCTCATCAGTTCCGTCCGTCTGTAGTTGAAACGGTGATTCGCAGGTAGGGAGATGTGTAAAGGAGATTGCTTCTTCCAGATTTCTCCCATTTATGCTGGTTGATTGTTATCTGTTGTTGTCGCTGCTGCTGCTTTTGGCCAGGAATCTTAATCACCTCCGTTTTCTCTGTTCACATGAAGGCCTCTCTTCTCTGGATGCTTCTTCTGACAACTTGTTGCTTTTCACTTGCATATCTTCCAGTTTGTGGGAAATTAGACATATATCATCGGCAAAGTCCAGGTTCTCGAACAATAAGGATTAGTTAATAACAACAGGAGGAATCTAAAGGAACTCCCCTCTTCCACTTATATAGGTGGTATCGTTTCTACTGCAGGTGGAGGCACAGCTGAGGCTATCAGGGCCAGGATCGGAGAAACAAATCATACCTTCATTACTGTGAAATCAGTTTGGAAATCTTCTGAACTCAGCATAAGGAACAAGATTGGGGTTTTTAACATTAATGTCAAATTCGTGCTTCCAGCGCGTTCATTGCTGAAAGCATATCCAACAGCCTACTGCTTACTTTTATCAATATCTGCCTTTCTTACATATTGAATACCACAACGATTTGTGTGTAGACCCAAGGGTGACATGGAGAAGATCGTGTGAGGAGGAAATTAAATCCTGTAGGGAATCATGCAGTCAGCTAAAAAAGAATGCAAGGAAAACAGTGAAATAGAGATGCTCTGTTGGGGCCTTATGTTCCAATCAAAACCAAAGGGAATAACAATAACAATAGTAATCAAAGAGTAGCGCCAAGATTGCTTCTATTCGGTTTAAAAGCAGTTTCACTTTCTTAGAAACGTCATACTTGTATGCAGAATACTTCAAGTTAAAAGCCTTTATCTCTGTCGAAATGGTTCACTTCATAATGCATCAAATGTGTGTATACTTGTCATTATTGCGCGTTTTTTTAAAATTGTTCTCTATAGGTTTCAATTTTATCTTGTTTTCTGATGAAGTAGTCATTTGTTTCTGATATTGTTTATTTTGTGTGACTGTCATCCTTTCTTGTAATTGTTAAGTTGATCAGCTTAGCTGTTCACCGTTCGTACACAGTTTATTTCTTAGATAGAAACCTACTTGGCTAAAATTTTTAATGCTAGACTAGGTATGTGACTGATTCGCTTTCAGCCACTGAGTTCCTGGTTTCGATCCTCGCCCGTGCCTACTGTAATCTAGACAACTAGATAGTATGTAGCATCAACCCCCTCATTTATTGAGTATGGTCTACAGCCTAGTTAATTGAGTTCTAAAACTAATAAAAGTCTACGAACTAGTTACTCTGAAGAGCGCATGGCACCTAATTCTATTATTTAATATATTAAGAACACGTGAATCAGCAAAGCTATGTGTTTTCGTAACTTCAAAGCTGTACAGTTATTTGAGCGATTTATATATGCAATGTAGATACTCCTACAGTTATGTTCAGATAATCATTTGTTTCTTGTAAGCACTAACTTCAAACAAAAGGAGAGACACTGTTTGACCTGGCGACCCCCATCATCAAACCAACGCTGGATACAAATGAACCACATAGCAATAAGCTATCGTTGGCGTAGGTCGGTAGGTGATTGTCGCTCCTTCTGGAACACGTGTTTAGATACCGATCACGCACTGGTCCGCGCTCGTGTGTGCCTATGACTAAACGGACGTAGGAAACAGCTGGCGGCAAATCCATCACGTCCCCAGCTCGATCAGGAAACTAAATCCCTATTTGAGGAAGAAATAGCTAAACACATATCTGAATTTGACAGCTGTGCTCACCCTGAAGAAGCCTGGAAGAATATTCAGTCTGCTATAGATACAGCTGTAAAAACTGTGAATAAGGCAAATCCAAAGGTGAGTAAAAACCATTGGATTTCGACTGCCTCATCCGAACTGATAGATGCTAGAAGACTTATTCCGGCGAGCTCCGAATTCAATGAGGAGCGAAAGCTGCACAAAAGGAAACTTACAAAAAGTCTCCACAGGGACCGTGAACAGTGGTGGGTGACAAAGGCGAAAGAGATGGAAAAAGCATCGGCGATAGACAACACTAGGCAACTCTTTAGACTCATCAGGGAAACGGGTGGGAGAAGGCAAATCACAAGTGAAACAATTTCGAAGAAAAATGGCACCATAATTAGCTCCCAGGATAGACGACTCGAACGCTGGAAAAAGCACTATAAGGTGCAGTTTAATTGGCCCACAGCCACGCTCAACCTTCCGAACATCCAACACCTCCCTGAATGGGATATAGACACTGGTCCTCCATCCCTGACAGAGGTTACTAAAGCTGTCTCCAATCTGAAACAAGACAAAGCAGCGGGACCTGATGGAATGACTCCAGTGGTGTTTAAGTACGGTGGAGACAGGTTACTGTCTGCATTAACTGAGGTTCTAGGCAGCGTCTGGGAATCAGAGGAAGTCCCATCGTGTTGGTGTAAGTCACTGATTATCCCCATATACAGAAATGGAGACAAGTCTTCCAGTGATAATCACAGAGGGATTAGCTTGACTAATATAGTATTTAAAGTCTTAGGCTCAATAATCATGCGTAGACTAAGTGGTGCTTGGGAGGCACAAACACGAGAGAGCCAGGCAGGCTTTAGACCAGGAAGAGGGTGTATTGACCATATCTTCACCCTTCGACAGATTCTAGAACATAGGAATTCCTACCAGCGTCCAACAGTCATTATATTTCTTGACCTAAAGGCGGAATTCGATTCTGTCGACCGAGAGGTTCTCTGGCGATGCTTGGCTGTGAAGGGAATTCCGAGAAAATACATTGCACTGATTAAGGGACTCTACTCGTACTCATACAGCCAGGTGAGGGCTTACGGCGAGTTGTCATCTGAACTGGTGAAGACTAGTGGTGTCCGTCAAGGATGCCCATTATCCCCATTTCTATTCCATTTCAGCATAGATGTACTAATGGAATTAACCCTAAGTGACTTCAGCGACTCAGGGATTGACTTGCTACCGTGGAATAATCTCGTTGACTTAGAATATGCAGATAATATAGTCCTTCTGAGTGAAGACGCTGACAAAATGCAGAGTTTTCTGAACACCTTGACCTGCAATCTACGAATGTTCGGCATGCGATTCGCTCCCGCCAAATGCAAGATGATGTTACAGGACTGGACTACACCGACTCCTAGATTAGAAATAGGAAGTGAAGTGGTACAGAACGTTGACCGCTTGACTTATTTGGGAAGTACCATCAGCCCCAACGGGCTGATCTCTGACGAAATCTCAGCACGAATACAGGGGGCTCGTTTCGCATTGGCCAGTTTACGCCGTCTCTGGCGTAGACGAGATATCCGACTATCGACCAAAGGGCGGGTGTACTGCTCATCAGTCCGCTCTGTCCTCCTTTAAGGCTGTGAGACCTGGCCTTTGAGAGTGGAAGACATGAAAAGGCTGGCTAGCTGTCTTTGAGCATAGGTGCCTGAGTTCTATCTCGTGTGTGAAATGGTATAATAGGGTGAGTAATATTGAGGTTAAGCGTCGGTCGAGTGCTAGGGAAAGAGAAGAAATCAGTCGACGAGTCTGTGAAGCTACATCGACTGAGATGGTTGGGACATGTGTTACTCATATCCTTCTAGTCATCGCCTTACTCGACGGGCAATGTTAGCTGACATAGGGTCAGGTTGGAAAAAAGCTGGCGTAGGTCAAACAAAAACATGGCTTCATCAGTCAATGGAATCCACAACAGTTAGTTGAAGCCAGCCACGTAGAGGATGTAGACTTCTTGGTTGAGGTCCTCGGGGCGGTAAGACTTAATCGCTGGAGACAATCGGTGATATGGCTTAAATTCATCGTTCTCAATGGCTGGCGCAAATGCATCCATTTTTTTTTTTTTTGGTTACAGCTTGACTCCACACCGTATTTTTGGTACAAGTGTGGAATTTTCAGCGTGGATATCGGTAGCCCAAAATTCGCAGGCCGACCATAGATATCAGGTGTGCGTCGGCGTGGGCTCGAACTCCGGACCATGTGCATGGTCGACGAGAGTCCTAACCACTGTGCCACCGACGCACATTCCTTGTGACTTATAATTTCCAACGAAACGATATTGTTATTAGTATTCCTTTTGTCTCATATCCCTGTTTACTGTCTCTATTATGCATTTCTTCTACTTTCTTCTTTTGCTTTGTTTGCTACAAGGAGGGAGTGTGGCGACTTGAACTGCTGCAAAGTTCTATGTCGAAAGCAGACAGACAGACAGACAATGTAGATTGCTCTTGTTCGTACTTTACATATGACTCTGAAAGAAGTCTCTGCTGATAATATGCTGCACGATTGAGCTGTTGACTGTTCTATCTTCTCCTTTTGACAACCATGATGGTAAGTGTTCATGGACACGTCTAGACAGTGTCTTGATGCTACGGCCTGTCTACTTATCTCTACATCTATACATTCACTGCACATTATCATTCCTTTGCTTCCTAAGCGGAACATAGGGCTTCAGGCTTGCGAAGTTTCAATAACGATGTGTTTTTTTAAAGGTCACTAACTTCACACAGCCTTCCTTATTTTCCAGGCTTCCTACCAGTTAGTAAGCTAGGGGGGGGAGGTGGGTTAGAAATGTGTCGTCCGGGAATCGAACCCTGGACGGCATGCTCGATAGCCAACATTCTACCATTAATTTGCTAGTGGAGATACCTTTTTAGACTTTTTTCCTTTTATTTACTCTGTATTATTTTATATTCTCTATTTATTCACTTGTTCAATTTTATTTTTCTTTACAATATACGCATGACTTTGAAATTACAGCCAACGCTCAACCGGATGATGCATTTGAAGAGGCTAAAGGTCAATTTGAAGAAGCCTTAACAATTAGTTCAAAAGCAATGTCAAATTTCTTGGATGGTGAAGTAATTATCTGTGTTATTTGTTTAAATTCATCTTCATATTATTCTTTATGCGTGTGTTGTTTTGCTGTGTATGAGCATTTGGCATGAGAAAGGTTTCACTCTGCGTGATGCATCATAAATGGGAATAATTAACTAGGCTGGTAGGAATTAATATATATGTGTAAAACTTGGGCACTGTGGTAATATGTACTTATTAATTATATCACTATTAGTACTATTTATACAAAAAGACGAAGACATCAGGAGGAGGGAATTGAAGGCATAAGTAGT
The DNA here is from genome assembly GCA_944472135.2 of Trichobilharzia regenti. Classification (NCBI taxonomy): domain Eukaryota; kingdom Metazoa; phylum Platyhelminthes; class Trematoda; order Strigeidida; family Schistosomatidae; genus Trichobilharzia; species Trichobilharzia regenti. The sequence goes on from OX235262.1 coordinate 157,827,207, forward strand.
GCTGCCATACAAAGAGGGGACCTCTGAAACCCTGTGTAATATTCTTAACAAGGCAGGAATAAAAGTGGCTTTCAAACTCACGTACTCACTTAGAAACAAATCATGTCGATTCAAGGATAACGGGGAACCTACTAACCAAAGTCATCTAGTTTTATCTAATACCTTGTAATGATTGTGAGGTCACCTCATTTACTTTTTGTTAGTGACCAGAAAGTTTAAAATCCCAATCAATAGAAAACGGTCAATACATATGTAAAGATGGTTGGTCACCAGGAGACGCAATTGTATCATCATTCATGGAGATTTTAAATCATTTGACTTTATGCTAAATACTGCACTGAAGATGTCGTCCAGAAAGACGACGAAAGCTCCGCAACTAAACTAACCAGCTCAGAGAACACTATTAATTGCAAAACTATTTAGCTTGTGTGAGAAGCCAAATCGTCAATTGACTTACTCATTGTGAGTGGATAGGAAAACTCAAGAGTGTTTTATTGTCATGCCTCTAGAACCATGAACCCATGTATACTACTGTTAAATAAACAGCATCGCAGCGACAGTTGTATAAGAGTGTTCCAGTTATCGAGCCTGTGTATATCCAGATGAATTAAACTACCTGACTAAATGTGTTTAAAATAACTGGAATCAATTGACTTAATTAAATCTATCCGTGGTTACGAAACTGGTCGTGTATGGTGTCTCACCATCTCTATAGTCTTGAACATGCTGAATGACTTTGAGCGGACGTCACATGTTTTTTGTGCCTATTGTATAGTCTCAAATGATTATTGGACCTACTGCTGTAAGCAAGAAAATACCGATAAGGCTCAAAGTCAAGGTTTATAAGGACAAAAGCATTGCAGGCACATCAATTTAGTATACCTTATCTTCAATGCCTTATTTATACATCATTTGCAAATTGGTCGATAGAATGTCACCACATTCAATAGCTTGTTTGATTCTGCACAGTGTTTGTGCCGTTTGTTGATTGCTTTTTTCTAGTGTCCAAAACATATTACTTTTCTGAATTCATTTACTGACATACTACTTAAATCTGATTATAAGTAGAATTCACCACACTACTAGTACTACCATTCATGATGTGATGCTAAAATATTCTCAGCATATATTGACTTCAACTGTAAAATAAAGGTGTTTTGCAGTTGAATGTCAAGATAAACAAAACGTGACAGACAATCATGAGAAGCTGAATTTTACTCACATGATTATGTGAAAAAAGTTTGGAATTATCTCTTTTTCCTCTTCCTAATGCTTATTCCTGTTTTCCTCTTTTTATCTCAAAATAAAACACTACCTAATTGTTGTCCACTTACTGCTTTTCTGCTTAATATTTAATTTAATTCTGTTTTAATTCTGTTATACCATCACATCAACATTAATCTATTCTCTTGGTTGTAAGTGGAACATACAGCTTCAGTTGAACATCTTCGTTTCATCGTTTTCTTTGCACTCTTTTCTCCTGGTTACAGGATTTCATCATAAGTTGACATTGGTTAAAGAACCATTGGAAAACCTGGGATTACTGGACAGCTGTTTCGTCCTAGTTTGGGACTCTTCATCAGTACGTACTTTTAGCTGACTACATGATTCCCTACAGGCTTTAATTTCCTCCTCACGTGATCTTCTTCTCTATGACACCCTTAAACCATCATACAAGTCGTCGTTTCCTATTCGGTTTCCATTCGAGGGTGCCTGATGTCGTTTAACGATCTCCTGATCTGAGTGTATGTTCAGTCCATCATCTCAATTTTTTTTTACATATTTGTTGGGCCTTAGGTTCTTAGTAGTTGATTCATTGTCAGAGTTCCTTGTTGGGGTTATCCTTTCTAGCCAATCATTTGATATTCAGTATGGAGCTAGTGAAGTCAGCTACTGATGAAAGTCTGTAGTAGGCTGTTGGAAATGCTTTTGGCGACACTTATGCCAAGTTTCCCCCTGAATTCACATAGACGCACTAATCTGACACTAAATACTGTTGAAGACCCGTAACTCTTTCCTTATAACTGTACGTATCAGATTTCCACACTGATAATAAGTTAAGACTATCTAATATAATTTCATGTATAACAGTGTATACAGAGAATCTAAATTGTTTTCAGTACTTAAACAGTCATCATTGACTTTAATTGAATTTGAGATTTTCCCGTCAATTGATTGAACCGAAGTGCTCGGTCCCAGGTTGACATGCCGGCTTCTTGTGCAGATGCTTCGACGATGTCTGGGCATTTAATTAGTATTTAATTGGTGGATGGTGACTAGCAGTGGAATCCAGGATGCACATTTCGTCCTATTTGGAACTCGTCAGCTAGATGTATCTATGATGATGTTCCCACCGAGGCTCGAACCCAGTGGCCATAGTTTCAAACGCCAAAGCGTTATTCACTAGACCACTTCGGCCACGAGAGCCAGCCACCTCTTGTGCAACGGGTTCGAGCTTCGGTGGGAACATCATCACTCACTGATAAATGCAGGTACATCCACTGGCTGACGAGTCCCAAATTGGAGGAAATGCGCGTTATCCTGGATTCCACTGCTAGTCACCATCCACCAATTAAGTCATCATCGACTATAACAATAATCGAAAAGGTTATACAACTAAACTAATCGATTTCATTTTCCAATGATCTCATCCTGTATTTATTATAAAGTGATTCAGGCCTATATATATACAAATGGATGTTACTTTAACCATTGTGTGATCATTTGATGACCATATGATTGAGTTGTTGTTGTTGTTGCAATTCTTTATTGGTGCCACATGACCAAATTCTTAGGTGTATGGCTAATTGATTGGTTTATGTATACATTGAAAACTATTTCATACCATATGACATAGCATAGCATCATAGAGTTTAGGTGAGCTTTAGATAGTTTTTATGAGTATTGTACGTAAGTTGATGTCCTTGTTTTTGTGGTCTAAGAGTTACAAAAATTGAGTAATCAGGTGAATATGTAATAAAGCAAGTAAGGTGTGGAGCGGTAATCACCTCTTTCTCTCTCTACTCTAAGATTGATACATAAAGTCGTATCCTCAACTGTATCTAACTCAAGTGAACCTGTTGGAGTTTACTCGGTTTAGAACTCTTCTATCCTTTGTTACAAGTAGAGGTGAGGTGTGAACTTTGTGCTTACCGCAATCATCCTAGTCATCTTATTCAGTGTAATTTTGCAAAGTAATCCAGTGATTTGATTTCTTAAGTACACTTGATGGTCCCGTAATAACTGCAATCTTTCATTGTTGGTTGGTTGTATAGTAAGAAGTAGTGTGCAATCTCATTGTACATTGAGATAATTTTATATTATTACTGCTGTAAAATGCAATCAGTCATTTGCGAAATTCGCGGTTCAAGGTGAAATTCCATCGGAGTTTTATTTTGAAATGCCAAGTCATCCATATCTTACAATTTTTGATCTGAGTGATACCGTAAATAGCATCAAAGAAACAATCTGGGTGTTCAGAACGGTACATGGTACTGACTGGTATGAATAGTTGATGACTACCACTGGCGTTAATCATTAATGCATGTCAGATAAGTCGAGATTATCGAAGCAGTAGACGGTCATTCCACTCATTTGAGATTCAGTTTACTGGTGGAGTAACTGAATTACCTCGGTTCAAAGGTCAATTTCATCCACATGTTCTAGAGAGATGTCAAGTGCTCTTCACTTTCCCATCAAGTCATTATATGGTGTTGGTTCTGGACTTTCCAGGTACTAGATTTATTTATTAAGAAAATAGGACAATACACATTTTTTTTTCATTTGAATCATACTGATGAAACCAAATGCCGTTAGGCAGTTATAAAAAACTCTTACTTAGGATCAAGTAACCTGAAAGTCGTGTGTTGGATCTCCGGTAGGGTTATGGGTGCATACTGCTGAAGGGTCTCAAGCTTGGGTGAAAAACCTGTCCAACACTCCTTGGTGGTTTTCAGTGGTGCTCTAAATGATGTTTATCTATAATCAAAACTTGAAATCGATCCATTTCCCATAAATTAACACTCTACTAAAGATAAAACTCATTTCATATAAATAATAAACTTGTTTGGTCTTTGATGAATAAACTATGCGTCTAAAAATTATTCAAACCGTGAAGAGTGGTGTAAATTAATTTCTATGAAACAGTATCAAGGAAAGAAACACAGGGAGGCATAACTTTCAGTAAATACCTGCATATTCGTGCATTTAATTTTGAGTCATATGTATTCTATGAAGGTTGTTTTATCTTAAATGTGGATAAGTGGAGAGAATTTCCTATCTGTGATCCATTCAATTAGTGAATACTGTTAAACTTCACAGAGGTTCAAGTTCGATCTGAATTAATTTTCAAGTATTGGTTTTGTAAGGAATCTTATTTGATTGGTTGGAGGATTTCATCATGAGTTAACATCACTGAGAGAACCACTGGAAAACCTGGGGGTACTGGACAACTGTTTCGTCAGCCTAGTTTAGGACTCTTCGTCGGAATGCACCCACCGGGGTTCGAATCCGAAATTTTCCACAAAACTAATACTTGAAAATTAATCTGATGCTCACTAGCTACTGGCCCTATTGAGGCAGTTAACCTGGGAAGTGAGTGGAAAGTCGTGATTAGTAGGGTGCAGCAGGTTGAAGGTGAGGCAGTAGCTCATCGAAGAAGACATTGCAAGATAGTCGCGCTTTGTCATGAATTGGCAGTAGTTAGGATTAATGGGTCGTTGGATCGGGTCTCAGTGTCTTAGTAGTCTACGAGCTCGCTAACCAGAAGGTCCTGGGTTCGAACCCTGGTGATGAGTGCATACTCCTGAAGAGTCCCAAACTGGGATGAAACAGCTGACTGTCAAGTACTCCCGGGTTTTCCAATGGTTCTGTCTCTGATGTTTGCTCATAAATAAATCCTCCAATGAATCTGAATTAGTTTGATTCATACTCAAGGAATAACGGCAAATTTAATTTAAAATTGAAATATGCAGTTCATTGTGATAGGAGTACACAATGTTTTAATTTTCGTGGAGTGGTGATGTGCTGAGTCACGCCAGATGTACTGCTGATGAGCTCGGTTCTAAACTAGAAGCACGGTTATCCGGTGTGTAGATCGCTTCAATAATCTGGCTAACAATCACTTCCACATGGAACTGGTTGAAATTTCACCTTGAACTATGTAAATTAGTTGTTACAATCGAAGCCAACTTTTTTCATCTGAGCGCAGGAAACTGATTTCTGCGTCCTACCTGTATAGCTAACAAAGCCTCCTTGAGACACACGCAGTCATGAAACGCTTCAAAGACAGTAAGAAGACAATTATTTTTCAATAATTCTGCAGTTCTGTTAAACAATAGTAAAATCAAAAACTCAGAATTACCTCAACAGTGCCTCTAGGCAGCTATACACCTGTACAAAACTAGTACTTAGAATCAGCTATAGTATTCCCAGCAAGGTGTGGGATCAAAATCTCTGTTTGCTGGAATCACACACTAATGCTTTCCACAGACGGTCCAAGATCGGAATGACCTTGATTCACTCAAACAAAATCACATCGTACAACGCATTATCAACAACATCACACAACCACAGAGAAAAGCGTTAAAATTAGAGATTAAACAGGGACAAAGACAATTAATAAGGATCAAATCAACGTGTAATATACAAATATCAGAATAATGATATGCAGTCCAGGAGTAAAATGAATAATACTTACAAAGTTAGTTGAACTACCCAAATATCCAGATCGTTTAGGAGGGGTTTTTCCAGACAGCTTTTCCGTTACACTGGAAATGGCGAATTAATTTTTAAATTTTGAATTTTAATACTAAATCATTTCTCTTACTCCGTTAGTTATTTCATACTTAATCCTACCTTGATTTATTTTATTTTGTGTGCCGTCTAACACGTATTTATCTTTTTCTTTTTGGCACATAAAATTTAAGGTCGAACAAATTGAAGCATTATCAAATTTCGTTTCTGCTCAGTTAAGCTTTTATCAAGATGCTGCACGGATATTATCTGATCTGCGTGGGGAATTGCAAATAAGGTTAGTTCACTTATGTGTAGTTCAGTAAAAAAAAAGAAAACGATATTCATCGCAATATTTCTATCCGACAATTATTGAATTATTTGTTTTCTTAGAAGTGTTTGTTAAGAAAGATGCATTGTACTCAATGGAATCTCGTAAAATGCTCGAGAAATTTTGAACTTACAGGTTCGATCACGGGTTGACATCATTGGAAACCAACTGGGAGTTCTGGATAGAGCTATCTCTTCCTAGTCTAGGACTCTTCAATGGTACGCACCCAGGACCTTCCGGTTGCCAGATGGGACCGGATACAGTAGCCTGTAAATTCCGACTTCTGCCAGTTCGTGGCATACATAGCGCAACCGCCAACCGGTGGCGTAGGCGAAGAACTGGTCTCTTGCCTGACTTAGCGGACCCCGTTAGTTACGATATCTCACTAGAATGGTTCTCTAACTGCTGATATCAACTCGTGATGAAACCTGCAGTCAATCAAATCCCTGCAAAAGCCTCCAAAGCCTCAGGATGGTCGGGGGTGGGTGTCTTGCGCTGCGGGTTGGCCACCCCTCCGCACACCTCTTGAAATGCTCCCATATGACCGTGCGTCTTACATAGCCTCTCCTGAGGAAGTCCTACTCACTGCCTTCACGTGGCGGAGGTGTTTCTCACTAAAGCGAGAGGGCAAAAGCGGATGCCCGGCGCTCTCCACCGGGTTGACTGTCCATTGGATGACAGTCTAGGGGAGATGGCTAAACCCTGATTCCAAACCTTCAACGACTGGCGTATGAAGCTCACCGGCAGACGTATGGACAAAGGGCTTGTTGGATGTCCTGGATGTCTGGCCCCATTCAAAAAGGCGTATGAACCGAACTCCGGTCACCGGCTGCCAATGGATAGTGGGCTCCCTACTCCACTCCTACTGCCTTGTAGGTCACACTTGGCTGTGTAAAGGCTAGAGCTGCACTCTCAAACAAAAGGCCGAGCGATGCTGGGGACATCACTCGTACCAAATTCCCAAGAAACTTCATGAAGCCGGCTCATCCTCCCGTAGGAGATAGCCGAAGTAAACTAAAAACTAACTAAAACTGCAAATCAATAGTTGGTAAAGATATTGAAGTAATGATAAGAAGAGACTGTGAAGAGTGACTGTTAGAAGGGGACATTTTGGGGAATTTTTGGGTGTCAATCGTGATTCCTTTTGAAACACCGTTTGAACTTAGTGAAGTCAGCTGTGATGATTTGTCATTTTAGCCTCTCCTTTCAGGTTGGTTTTTGCAGTCTGAGAGACTCATCAGTTTCTGTCGGTACTTTCACCCTATCAGTTAACGCGATTTCTTCTTCCAAACAAACTGTTTGATATTTTCTTTCATGATTGCTTTTCCTTATTTCTTTCGCTATATGCTTTGTCTTAATCATATTAAAAAAGCTCACTTTATAATTTGAGCACTAAAGTTGGTTGTGCCTGTTGTTACGTTTGGAATACTGTCTCTTTGACTCTTTGAGTTTCTTAATTCCCCATAGCTGTAACAGTAGTTTCTGTTGCCTTTTCTTCTAATTAATTCTTTTTCGTAGCGTCATTTAGTTTATTATTCGGATATGATAGAGAAGATTTGTAGTTCAGGTAGGTGGATTGTATTGGCGTAGAGTTGTCTTCTCTGAACTGGATGGTTCAGTTGCAAAACTTTCATTGTCCTCCTTCTGGACGAAATCTTCAGCTCACACTTCATTTTGAATTAGCATTAATACTAGTAATATATATTGAATAACAGGTGATTAAGGAAAGCCACACAAAGCTATGCAGACAGTAACTATCGGTCAGGTTAGTTATAATGCATTTGTATGCATAATCCACAGAAAACTACAAAAAAGTTAGTGATTTGCTAATAGGTTAGTTTTGTATGCCTTTCGCGGTGGTTGATTATATTGTTGGACCGAAAATACACGGTCCGGTATCTGTTGACATGTATCGGCTCCTAGTACAGAGGCTTCACTCATCAATGACTAGGAATGCAAATACATTCAGCTGACGAATTCGAGATAGGCTAAATTTGCAATTTTGAATTACACTGCTAGTCTCCAATAGGAGAAATAAAAATTAGCAATTTAGACTACTGTTTGAATAAGGCAAAAATAACAGTTTTTGTGCAGAATAAGGTGGTAGCGTTGTTTATTGCATTGGGTTTTCATCAACTGCTTTCAGCCTAAAGAAATTATTAAGTTTATGTATAGAACAATTTTAATATACACAGAATTTACACGTGATGTCAGTTGATAATAAACAATGCTCAGTAATTACGTTTATTCAGCTTAAACAAGAAGGTTCAAGTTTAAACAAAATAAAATGAAAGCTTCATGCATTTATTCTCCTTGATGAATTTGAATAAAGTAAAAACAACAGTGGTTTGTGCAAAAATAATATGGTATCATCACGTCACTTGACAGGTGCTCAGAAAGAAGCAGTTATTAGTCTTTCCTTGCCCATCCTGGTAACTGGATGTCTTTATTCTTTCTTTCGTTTGATTACGTAGTCTTTGGCCTTAACCTCACTCCCTTGACATAGTGTAATTCTGCCTGTCTCTTGTTTCTATGAGTTGAGTTGAACTCTCAGCACATTGTTACCCAATTTATTAATCACTCAGCATCTTACGCATCTCTCGTCTGTATTACGTAACTCCTTTACCATTATATATTTTTAGAATTTTTAATATATTTGTGTGTTGAAGTTTCTGTAGCAATTTGGTTAAGTTTTGGGGGTGGAGTTGCTAGCACCACGCCCCAACCCTCTCTCTTTATCTGGACTTGGGACCAGCTAGAAAAGTAGCGAGCTAGTAATCTAGGCGACACTCGCTGAGGAGGCCGCTGGGTGCCATCGTGCATCAGGCCCTTGAGTGGAACCCGAAAGGGAAGCGGTGAGTGGGACGTCAGTACAAGGGTGACATGGAAGAGATCGTGTGGAGAGTAGTTGAAACAGTATGGACTAACATGGATGCAGGTGAAAAGTACAGCAGAAGGAAGACAGAAGCAAGTGGAGGGAGACGTGCAGTTGAAGCCCTATGTTCCACTAGGAACCCAAAGGAACAATAATAATAATAATAATAACCATTATATGCATACATTTATTTTGTTTAAACTTGAACTGCCTGTGTAAAAACTGTATAAGTGCAGTTTTCTGAGCACTGTGTACTGATTGCAGAACTTCCTGTCACTACTGACATCATGTAAAATTTGCAAGCTGTAAGTGGCAGCTGATGAGAAGCTAACGAAATAAACAATGATGGTACCATATTATTCTGCACAAACCACACTGTTATTCTTGCTTTATTCAAAATGAAAGCTTCGATACAATGGCAAAAAACGTTGCTTAATAAAGACAAGAGGTGGATAAGATGATAGATAACTAGTAAGTTGAGTAATATTGTGATGAGTTCAACTCAATTCATAGCAACGAAAGACAAACAAAATTACATTATAGGGAAGGGGAAGAGGTCAATGTCAGAAATTTTGTAATCAAATAAAAGAGAGAGAGAGAGACAGTAAAGGCATTCAGTCACTAGGGTATGAAAAGATTGGTTACTGCTTGTTACCTATCAGATCGGATCTCAGGTGTTGTATGATGGCGATTGTTTTGGCAAATTTGAGGAGAATTGAGCAATTTTGTCTGCTGATGAAAGCTTTTGTTCCCTCGAGACTTACACCTTTTGGGACATGTTCAAAAGAATCCACTGGTGGGCAAAACTATATTCCTTTGGAAAGATCATAACAATAGCATGAAAAAGGTGTCAACGAACTAACAAAGCTCTTATATCCCTATGCAGAACTGACTGATACATATTTAGCAGGAGAAAAAGTCGTCCAATGGAAGTTAGCCTGATGGTGATGCTTATCGAGTTAGACTTCACTAGTGAATTTCAATAAAAACAAAGAGGTTCTTGTTGATTCTTACTGCTCCAATAGCATCATTTTACTCATTATTGTCAAACTGTACACAAGTATCACTCTGTACAATAATATAAACAACTACTTAGCAACACACACACACACAAAAATGCCCTGTTTTGTAATTATTCTTTGTTAATAGTATAAACATTATATATTATTTTTCGGGTTTAACCACGGATTGATATCGCTTAGAGAACCGTTGAAAATCACAAATTGGTAGAGGTTAGAATTTATGCACTGTCCATTGAATCAGGTCCCAGTGGCTTGCCTTGTAACTGGAAGGTCCTCGGTTCGAACCCCAATGGGTGCGTACTGCTGATGATTTCCAGGCTGGGATGAAACAGTTGTCCAATACTCTAGTAGCGGTTTTCAATGGTTCTCTAACTGATATCAATCAGTGGTCAAACTGGTCAAAACAAATCAACTCTTGAAAGTTACATATTATTGTTGTCTGTTTCTGTTCAAATGAATGAATTGTACTCAACTTTCATACTTTTGGATTTTTTTTAATCTTTTTTTATTGTTTTTATTATTTCTTAGATTATCTGATGCGTAAGTTAGTTTTTTTTGCTTTTGTCGTTTACATACATGTAGATTATTTAGAATGTTATATGATGAGAAGACTTAAGAGATCGGCAGTTATCATTGCTTTTCCTTGGAATGATATTTTTTGTCTGGCGGTATTGTGTTACAATTCCAATCAGTATAGCTAGAAGAAAATGAATCTAGAGGAGAGAAAAAAAAATAACGCAGAAATTACTCATTGTAAGAGATAAACGACTAAACTTTTTAGGTTACATGTTAGGATATACAGTAGAGTAGAGTAGAGTAGAGAATAAAGTGTGTTGTGTTTTCCTAATTCACAAGTAGTAAATAAATTATTTGAATGCATGTGTAATTAACTGCGGGAATCCTTCTCACTAAAGTAGTCTCTGCTCTGTTTAATGTTTATAACTGTGCTCAATGCCTGCCTCTACACCACTGCCACCACCACCACCACCACTGGCACCTAACCTTAATTAGTGAGAACTAACAAATTTAATTTTCTAGTAATCCTGTTTTCAGTTTTAACACAGGTCATTAACGTGGTCATTAACAGTGGTTTAATAGCGAGATCAGACTACCTGTGTATATATGAAGAGGGAAAAGTGCCTGTGTAGGTTTGTTCAGTGAGTCTTTTTCGGAAAACATATAAGTCCGTTTCGTCTGCCTTGTCTTCATCTTGAAAAAGTGATTGAATACTGTTCTACTTCATAGCGTGTTATGGTTATTATTATTCCCTTGGGTTCCGAGTGGAACATAGGGCTTCAACAACTTATCTCCACTTTCTTCAGTTTTCCGCCATCCTCTTCAGTTGAGTCCACAATTGACCACCTCTTCCTCTCTGACCCCAAACGATCTCCTCCATGTCATCCTCGCACAGACGACTTACTCGTCGTTCCCTTTTTGGATTCCACTCGAGCAATGACCCGCATTGCGAGTGATATCATTCGACGGTTTCGTCAATGTATGCCCGATCAGTTCATCTCCATTTTCTTTTACATATTTGTTGAGCGATCGGCTCTCGCTCGTTGGTTTGTTCTTAGCCAGAGTCTCTTGTTACTAATTCTTTCTGGCCAACCAGCCATTTGATCTTCAGTATGCAGACAGAGAAGGAGGCAGCTGTTGGTAAAAGTTCGAAGTGGCATGTTGGAAATCCTTTTCGTGACTGATACTCAGTGCAAGTCTCTGACTCATGTAGAAGGATCGACTTGACATTGGTGTTGAAAATGCGAATCTTGTTCCTTATGCTAAGTGAGTGCAGAAGATTTTCAAACTGGTTTCAGGTTGATGTAGGTGTATCTTGCCTTTCCGATTCTGACTGGCTGGCTTTAAAACGATGCTGGTTTCCTAGATAAGTGAAGCAGGCAACCTTTGTTAAATCTCTCCCGTTGACGGTGATTGGTGCTGGTTGTTGTTGCTGTTGGTTGGTTATCTTCATCACTTCCGTCTTCTCTATGTTCAGCTGAAGTATTGTCTTTGCTGCCGGCCTCTTCGGCCAATTTTCTGGTTTTCGTCTGCCTCTAAGTCTTCGAATTTTGTGTGACATTAAACATATATCATCTATGAAATCCAGATCTTCTAGAGCCCAGTGTATTTCTATCTCCTTTCTCCCTTTGCACAGTCTGACGCATAATCCAGTCAGTCCACCACAATTAAGAATATCATCGGTGATAATAGGCAGCCTCGTCCTGTATGCACTTCTGTATGTTTTTACTCGTAGTTGAATATTGTTTGATGAATAACAGTTTGCATGGGGAATTTCACCATGAGCTGATATCAGTTAGAGAACCACTGGAAAACCTGGGAGTACTGGAAGATGGGGCAGTAACTCATCGAAGAAGACATTGCGAAGTAGTCGCGCTATGTCGTGAATTGACAGAAGTTAGGATTCAAGAACCATTGGATCGGGTCCCAGTATCTTATTGGTCTACGAGGTCGCTAGCCTTGTAACCAGAAGGTCTTCGGTTCAAACCCTGGTGGGTGCGTACTGCTGAAGAGTTTCGAACTAGGCTGACGAAACAGCTGTCCAGTACTCCTTGCAGGTTTTCCAATGATTCTCTAACTGATGTCAGCTCATGGTGAAATCCCACATGCAATCAAACAAAATCCCTACAGAACCAATGCTTGAGAATAACAGTTTACCAGTTTTATAATTGTAGTGGTGACGAATGGAGTAACTCTATAGTGTTGATTGACTTTTTACTTTCTATAAATATCGCGATTACTCAAGTAGTTTTGTGTTAGTTTGCAATAACAAGAAATAAAAACGTTTTATTTCTTTCATCAGACAATATAAAATTTGCACATAGTTTTTCCACCCATCTGAATAATAATGATAATAATAGTAATAATGATAATGGAATGCATTTCGCTTCTCATATCATGTAGTATTTGCACATTTTATGTGAATTTGTATGTATGTGTGTATGTGTGTGTGTGTATTAACAAAGCAGACGATGAATGCAGTCGAAAAACTGTTTTTTTTGCTGTTGTTGTTGCTTAGTTTTATTCATTACATTGAGTGGTGAAATGAAAAAAATATTTGGCATGATGATACTCTGTGTGTGTGTGTGTGTAAATGAGCATGTTTGTGTGTTATAGTGTGTGTTTAGTTTCAACTCATTGACAGCAAATAACACCATAGGAATTGCATGTAATAGTGAATTGGTTTAACAGCTAAACTACCTCTTCGAAATCCAACAAAGGGTGGAGGATTCAGGGCATTATAGGGATTCTGGAATTTGACTAATTGTTGGAACAGTGTAAGGCTGTTTTTGATTGCACACTAGTCAGTAACTAGTGTAATGTGTCTAGTCCTATCTTTGGTGTAGAGTGAATTCTATCAGTCAAGCTTGACTGAGTGCAGCACTGCACTGGGTGACGCGGGTTCGAATCTCAGAAGGGATATGAGTTGTTCCTTGAAGGTTGCAGATACGCCTTGCTGACTGACTGATGAGTGCCAACTGGCACAAAATCTAGGTCGAGCAAGGCTTCCTGTGGCCGACTGCCTCCAACTATCTAATACCAACAGTGTAAGACTTTCTACAGACATCCATCCGTTTTTGCGATTTCACACTGAGAAAGCATTTAGAATAGATTAAAATAGCAATTTAAGACTTCTGAAATGGGATAACGGTGTGATGGGATGGTGAAGATGTTCAGAAGTTTTATGACAAAAAATATGGATACATTTGAACTATTATAAACTATTTTGAGTTATTTTCAAATGTTAATTTCATAAGGATCTGATTGGTTTCAAGTTTTGGTTAGGGATTGACATCAGTTCAAGGGCCCTTGAAAACCAGGGAAGAATATTGAATAGAGCGGGTTTTTTGGTCCCAGTTTTGGGCCCCTCAGTAGCAGTACAACTTCATGGTGACCTCAGTGCTAGGAAATGAACCCACGTCCTGTAGGTTACAAGGAGAGGGCTCGCTGGTCATTCAGCCACTGGCCCACGAATTCTAACTTCTGTCTATTATTGATTTTTACCATGAGTTATTTCAGTGATTATAAATTCTCTGTGCACTTTGATTGGATACCGGTAAATCATGTTATGCGTCTAGTCCTTTCTTTGGTGCAGACTGAATTCTATCAGTGAGGTTTGCAATATGGCCACCATTCTACGTAGCTTGCCATCGGGGTGCACATTGATTTGATGATATTAGGTGGTTGGAGGCTATCGGCAGGAAGCCTTCAACCTAGGTTTTGTGCTACTTCGCACTCATCAGCAAGGCTTATCTGCAATCTTGGAGGAACTCATGTCCCTTTTGAGATCCGAATCCGCGTCACTCAGTGCTGCAGTTAGAGACCCCAGCCTGGAAGTCTACACCTTCCAGGCTGGGGTCCTCGGGACGGTAAAAACAAATGGTTGAAAACAATCGGTGACATGGCTCAAAATCGTTCTCAGCGGCGCAGATGCATCCACTCCTTGTGACTTATGATTTCCAATGAAACTGTTTTGTTCTTCGTTATTACTCCTTCTTTGTCTCACATTTATGTTTACTGTCTCTATTATGCTTTTCTTGTATTTTCTTCTCTTGCTTTGTGTGCTACAAGGAGGGAGTGTGGCGACTTGAACTGCCTCACATTGGTGCAAAGTTCTATGTCGAAAACAGACAGACAGCAGTTAGAGACTTTACTACTGAGGTATTCGGGTTCGCGATTAACCTCCTGTAGGACTGTAGTGGATACTTTGCCGATTGCCTTCAACCATCTAACATCATCAAATTCTTTGTGTTTCAATGATTCCAGATAGTTTGTCTACACTGAATTCATTCGTCAACTGATACCGTGTTTTCGCCTTCTCACAATCGTTAACCCATTTTATGCATAATCTAATTCTAATTTAGCCTATCTACGGTATATAGTTACGATTGAATCCAGTTTTAATTTATGTTGCCATATTGTCTAACCTTATTTGTTTGGTGTCTGGCATTTCCTTTTAAACCGGCCCCTTTTGGGTTCTAGCATTCCACCATTGAAACCATCAATGCGCTTTGGATAATTAGTAGGAAAACTTAATGGGATGAATAAGGATTAACAGATTTCAGAGTTTTAAATATTCACAGTTCATTAATAAACAATAAGGAAGCGTTAGGGAACTCTTTAAGACAACAGTTATGCAGGAATGTTCGTAAGAAAGCATGTATGAAACCCAATATACAGTTGGATATAATAAATTCAAAAAAGTCAACTTGTGAAAGAGATTGGATATCAACTAAATTTAATCAATGATTGATCCTTTTATGTGGAGGATAGTGTTCAATAAGACAAATGAAATTGTTTGTTTAAGTCAACTTTGTTTTCTGTCATTGATTGATCTAAGTAGATCTAGTTATGTCATGGATAACACTGGTGTTTGAAACGATGGGTTGTAAGTTCGAGTCTCATTGGGAACACCACCAGTCACTGAAGATTGCAGGTACTGTCAGTTGCCGAAACCTATGTAGAATGAAATGCATATCCTGGTTACCATTGCTAGTCATCATTCATCAAATAGTGGACGAAGCGAAATCACCCTCCCCCATCTCATGTCATCTTAAGCTTCATTCACTGAATTCCCACACTGATAATTTATGCTTGTGATTAATACTCTGATTTTGAAGGCGTTTATCTCAATTTTATACATAATCCCTGTTAAATTCTGATTTTTTTCGTGTTCCAATATTACTGTTTGAATCTTCGTACTGCTTCGTCGGTTGAATCTGTTGCATACTTTTAATTCTGAAGTCTAATAATTAATCTTTTTTTCCACCCCATTAAATTTCTGTTAATACGATGCATTTCACAAAATCAGCTTTTATTTTTTGTGTGTTCATAATCGTATTTTTGTATATTTATATAGCTTACCAACTGATGTCAATCTTTAAGTATTGGTTTGTAGGGATTTGATTGGTTACAGGATTTCATCATGAGCTGACATTGGTTAGAGAACCATTGGAAAAGTTAGAATTCATGGACCATTGGATCGGTTCCCAGTGGCTTAATGGTATACGAGCTAGCTGGCCTTGTAACCAGGTCTTGGGTTCGAATCCCGGTGGGTGCGTACTGATGAAGAGTCCCAAACAAGGCTGACGAAACAGCTGTCCAGTACTCCTTGCAGGTTTTCCAATAGTTCTGTAACCAATGTCAGCTCGTGATGAAATCCTGATGCCAGTTTCTTGTGCCTGCGATTTCGTGATAAAGCTAAAAGACTCAGCAACTTAATGTTGTGTATGATTTGATGCTTCATAAGTGTAATTAACCGTTGGAAAGTTTTAAATGTAGGTTAAGTGTCCGTGTGTGTGTGTTTTGATAAACTAGCTGAAAGTTTTTATTGTATGTCTACTGATGGTATAGACAACAGTAACATTTCCGAAAATTGGTATGGGCTGACGACATGACCGGCACTAGAAATAACGCTGGGACTACGATTCGTTAAGGGTGACACAATAAGTGACTCATCCGAAGACCAAATGCCAAATACTAATTTTCTAACACTTCTGACCCCCAAAGCCCACGTAGATAAAGATAGGAGGTTACTCTAAACTGTACTGATCCAAGCGAACAATCGTCATAATGACCTTAGTCAGTCTTCATCAACCAGTCAGATAAGCTTATAGTGAAAGTACGTAATCTAAAAAATTTTAAAACAGAAATCTAGACTGGTGTTAAAAAAATAGTTACACAGGGTAACGTTCTCGGATGTGCTCCATGAATATCTCCCATTTCCTTATTTGAGTGTTCAACGATAGCCCAAACCAATATCTGTACATAAATTCTTCCAGAAAACTTTATATCATCTAGTTTCGTGACTGATTCACTGCTCTAATCTCGTTTTTCAATTGACTCCAGAAACTTTCGATAGAATTCGTGTGTGTCCCATCGAATCTGTGTGATTAACCGGTAAAGTTCATCATGACGATCTTTCGCGTGGGTGGCTATAGTTTAGAGTAACCGGGCTGCCCTGAGAACGGTCGATCTATCATTTCCAACCTTGGGAAGACAATCCAACCAATAATTAATTTGATTGGCTACATAAAGTCAAGCTTCTAGATTGTCCAATCAAATTATAATACAAATATTTGTTTTCTTAGCCTATTGGTTTAATTTGTCACTTCTGGCTTTTAAGCCAGTTTAACCTGCAAATTATAGTTATTTTAAGGATAAGTAAAATTAGGGAGTATTCAACAACCAGGCGCAAACTTAGTTACCTAAGGGGTAGCACATTAGATCTCTCACACTTATTGTTTAGATGACTACTGACAGGCATGACAAACCTAGAGGGCTATAAGAATAATATGTAGTGTGTATACTAACTAGGTAGTGTCTTTGTACTTTGTGAACAATTACAAATAAAGACAAATTCATGTTCCTCTTTGCATCCCAAATGGAGTATACAGCTTCAAGCTATTCACTTTGAACTGAACTGGTGTTGTTTTCACCTGGGTCGAGCTGTTAGCCTCACACTCAACCTGCCGTCTTTTTTGGACTTACTATCCTCTAGTAAAGTAGTAGTGATAACATAAATAAGAGAGAATATAAGTCATCTACTGTTTTAACATATAAGGAGAGAACATGTGATACCCTACGTAGGATTCTGAATAAAGCAGGAATTAGGGTGGCATTCAAACCTACAAACTCACTCAGAGACAAGCTCTGTGGACTAAAAGACTCGGTGGACCCAATTAAACAAAATAATATAATTTACAAAATACCCTGCAATGACTGTGAGTTAGGTCAACTACATAGGTCAAACTAGTAGGTCAGGGTAGTCAGATTGTCGGAACATAAGAATTTAGCTAAGGTAAGAATAGTTGACCCCGAGAAGATAAGTAATTTAGAAAAAAGCTCAGCAATTGCACTACATGCATTAACGTACAACCACACAATAGGGTGGGAGAGGGTTAAGATTCTAAAAAGTAATCTATGTAGGTGGAGAGAGAGATTGATTACTGAATCCTGCCTGGTTCGTCGAGTCTACACCCAACACATGCAACAGAAATGACTCAATGCAAATACTAGAGATATGGAAGATATTATTACCACCACTTAGTCAAATCAGAAGAGGATAATAAATAATCTTAAAATTCTATTTCAATTCAAACACATCACAACATTCAAACAAGTTACTTATTATGACTATAAAAAATAAAAACACTCGTCTTATTTCCCATCTGATTGTGATTGATCAATAACACTCATATTATTATTTCTGAATGTACATTATCTCATATTGAATTTTATTCCAATATCTAGTCAAATCCACACATGTATATAAATGAAGGAAATAATTTGTGTGAGTAACTTGATATGATTATGAGCAATAATAACTTGTGCTCGAAACGTGGTCATCAGTTAATATTACTGTGTAACACCGTGACTTATCAAAATAAAACCTTATCCATAATGGAGTTATACTCCACCACCTTGAATGCCCAAGTTTTATACTTATATCTAAAATAGGTGAGGTTTTCGAGTGACTCGAACCCGAACCTTCTGCGTGAAAATGTTGTCTTGACTAAATATACGCTCACACACACACATACACACCGTAAAAGTAATCTAATCAAGTTGTACAGAAAATTTACAATGTGAAAGCAAATTTCTAGCGGTAATCACTGACAGAGCTGAAACGCTATCTACTTTGATACTAGATTTGTTATAAGTTTTGTGTAAAACTTGACTGGATTGCTCTTGTGATATGTGTTGAATTATGTGAGCATTCCAATCCTACTATTTATCTACATGTATAATTGCTCATAATGTACAAACGCAGTACTTTACCTACCTCCGTCAACTTTTACGTCATTATATATATATATATATATATATATATATATATATATATATATATATATATATAACTATTTACGTTTCTGTTGTGTGTAAAGTATGTTAGTTAGCTTATGTATTTTTAATCCTTGTGCTGTTTCTCTATTGAATACTTTCTCTACGTTGAATTGATTTCTATATCTTTTATTAATTTATGATGACGTGAATAACAGTAAAAGTTAGAATATAATACTAATGATTTATTATTATTATAGTTTAGGTAGTATGTAATCTTCTCCAGAGGGAGGTTTAATTCTAAATTTAGCTTATTCGGAGGGGGGTGCTTTTTTTAGACAGTATAGTAGGTATATAGATAGCATCAATAGCATCAATTAAAGTTGTAGTACATTTAATTTTTTAGGATCTAAGGTACACTTGATTTTTCATAAGCACCGAGGAGTGTTTTGCTGTCAAAAGATTTTGAAGAGGCAGTTGTATTTCTGCAAAGACTAGTGCTTACAATGAAGTATCTTATATGATTAACATAAAGAGTGACAGAAATTGCTTCTTTTTCCCTTAAAAATGTTACATATAACTTTTATTTCTGATTGTGAAGAATATTTATGAGTTGACTTTAGAGAGGGACTCAGCTGGCAACTGCTTCTCCTCTCGGAACACTTGTGTACACTGCAATCAGGGATACTCACTGTCCTCAATAGTTGATTCATTTCATTATAGATGTACTACAAATGGGTGTAACCCTAATGGACTCTAATGACTCAGAGATTGAATTGCTACCAGGGTACACAATCCCGTCAGCTTGGAGTATATGGTAGTTGATATAGTCTCCTTTTAGGTTGAGCATGTTGATCACTTCACTTATTTAGAAGGCTGCATCATCCATAGAGGGCTGATTGCCGATGAAATTTCATCACTGGTACAAAAGGTTCGTGTGTTGTTATTCTCTAATTGACTTCATCTCTGGAGCAGACGTGTAATTCACCTATCAATTGATGGAGATGTTTTTACTGTGAATTAGATCGCTCTATCCTTCTTAATGGTTATGAGAGGTGGTCATTAAAAGTGGGAGATATGAAAGAGGCTAGTTGTCCTTAACCGTAGATAATTGCGTCTCCTCTTTCCTGTTCAACGATTTAACATAATGAGTAATATTGAGGTCAAGCATAGAGTGTTAGGCAAGGAGAAAAAGTCAACTGATGCATCGGTTGAGGAGGCTAGGACACATGTAATGCATCCCAAGCCACCATCTTCCTCATTAAGCAATGTTAGTTGACATAAGGTTGGGTTGGAAATAAGTTAAGGGTATTGAAACCAAAACATGGCAATAATTCAAGATGTCTTTGGTTGTTAGTTTGGGGGTGGGGTGGGGTGTAGACTGCGTGACTGGGTTTATTAAGAGGCTATGAACCAATGGCTTGAGAGCAATTGGTGATATGGCCCGAAATCCTTCCTATTGGCCCCAGATATATACACTGTTTATGAACCAAATCTATCAATTTCTCATTATACGCCATATACTTTTTCTTTCTGCCGCACATTTCCCGTTCACTATAGTCTCTATGATCTTTTTTTCTCTACCGTTGTATACTACATAGAATGCAGCAACTTTTGTCTGCACTTCTGTATAAACTTCTACTTTGAAACTTAGTCAATCAGTTGTCTTTATTTCTAGTTGTTATCAGTCCTCTGAATCAGCTAGCTAGCTAGCCAGACAGACAGAATTTGAGGGGGGGGGGGTTGAACTGAGTTGAGTTATCACATCAGCTGCACCGCCGATGAAGTCGGTTGCAAACTAACGAAACTGCCATACGGTGTTTAGACCATTTCGTTGTGGTTAGTGAGCTGATTTGAGTGGTATCCAACTACTCAGCTCATTGAAGCAATCATTAGTGTATAGTTTTATACATTGTTAATTGTAGTAGCATCATTTTAAAGAATACACATTATATTATGTACATCCAAACCAAGTTCACTTTTAACAGTTTGAAAAAATTTGTGTATTGGGTATATGATATTCATTATAATAAAGGTTTTTTGTATTTCCCAATGAATGAAAAGCAAAACTATATTGCTGCTGATAGCTTTATCAAAGTATTGTTAAACCAGAATTTACAAGATCTCAGCATATATATAACAATTTAATTATTGTTCCTCAGCATAGGGTCATTTTTGCGTTATCGAATTGGCCAATTGGTAAAGATAACAAAACCAGGTATCTATTGTTGGATTTGATATGTATGTAAAACTATAAAAGCAGAGTGTGTTTACTTAATGAAAACACTTATCACATTCGTGTTGATTTTGTCACTTTTGGGGGAGGGAAGTGTTGTAACCAGGTCAGATTCTGTTTTAGTCCATCATTCCTATTCAGGCAATTTGGATTCCATTTGATATGAAGTGTTCGGGATATTAGACGTTCTTTGTGATCTCTGAACTTTTTCTGGATGATTTCAATATTGTCAAAATCAATTTTGTGGCCTGATTCTACAGCGTGTAGACCACCTATGATTGATAACTTTTCAAGCTTTTCTAGTTCAACTGGATTTCTCGGTGGTCAAACAGAGAGGCGTCTCTACGGTGTTCATTTCTTCAGATTACCTTGATTTCTCACTGGTGATGTTTGTCCGATGTATATCGCATCGCATCCTAAGCAGGCATTTTATTTTATAGACACAATTAGATAGAGAATCTTCAGGGATTTGTTCTCTTATATGGACAAGGTTGTTTTGAAGAAAACTCCGATGTTGAGATTATTGAGTACTCTTCTGATATCGTCTGATGTCTCCGCTCTATATGGAATGACAACTGTTGGAGTCCATGTTTTCGGAATACGTTTTCGACCATACTTAATATCAGTGTTGATTTTGTTGATGAAGTTCGTTGCCTAGTTGTTTTGCTTGAGAGATATCAAACATTACTGTAACAATATCGGTGTGTTTTTCATTCATTGAGAAATACAAGAAAACCTTTATTATGATGAATACACATTATATTTGCAGTCGTTATGTATTCATAGTGCTAGTCATTGCTCAGTCATCTGCCTAATCGATTGGTGCCATGATGTATGTAGTTAGAATCGAATACTTACGTTTATGTGATAACTGACTGGCTTTGTTCTTCTAACATCTTATTTGACCATAAAATTTTATTTTGGTTCTTCAAGTTTCAGTTATTAGTGTCGTCAATCTTAGGTTTGCCTTACGGTCAGTTAATTCCCGTGTAAAGTGGCATAATAAGGTGAGCAATATTGAGGTTAGGCGTCGAGTGCTAGGTAAGGAGCGGAAATCAGTCGACGAAGTCGTGAAGTTACAAAGACTGAGATGGTTAGGACATGTGTTACGTATGCCTAGCCATCGCCTTCCTCGACGAGCAATGATAGCGGATATAGGGTCAGGCTGGAAAAAAGCTGGCGTAGGTCAAACCAAAACATGGCTTCACCAGTCAATGAAATCTACAACAGTTAGTCTAAGCCACGTAGGAAGTTGTAGACTCCCTGACTGGTTGGGGGTCCTCGCGACGGTAAAAATTAATGGTTGGAAACAGTTGGTGACATGGCTCAAAATCGTTCTCAGTGGCCAGCGCAGATGCATCCACTCCTTGTGACTTATGATTTCCAATGAAACTGTTTTGTTCTTCGTTATTACTCCTCCTTTGTCTCACACCTCTGCTTACTGTCTCTATTATGCTTTTCTTGTACTTTCTTCTCTTGCTTTGTGTGCTACAAGGAGGGAGTGTGGCGACTTGAACTGCCGCACATCGGTGCAAAGTTCTATGTCGAAAGGAGACAGACAGACAGACCTGAAGAGACACTTAATTATTCATTGGCCTGTATATATTGGGATGACTTGGGTATTCCATAAAATATTGCTATGTACACTACACTTAGACAATAATATTATCTTAGTTTGTAAGCGGAAGCTGCATCATTAATTGCTTAGGATATTCTTCACTCCTGGAATTATTTTCAATTGTTTTATCATGTCATACTTTGTGTTATAGACGTGCTCAACGAACTAAGACTCTTTTTGCTTGTAATTAATCACATTATTATAAATATTACTACCTTGGGATCCCAGTGAAACATGGGGCTCCATCAACACATTTCCATTTTATCCTTTTCTCTTCAGTCTTGCACATAAGTTTTCATTTCCTCCTTACTTGAATGATCTCCTCCATGTCAACTTCGTACCCACACACAATTGATATAAGAATAAAACTTGTGCACTGTGGTAGATTATAATTCCATTATGGGTAAATTTTTGTTTTGATAAAGTCTCACAGTGTTATACAGTAATGTTCACTGATGACGTTTCGAGCACAATTTATTACTGCTCATAATCATATCAAGGTATTTACACGACTTCCTAACATCATTTATATAGTTCTATTATTTTTCACTTGATTTGATTGGTAGTAGTAGTGTCCATATTTCGGGTATGAGTGATGAATCATTCCTATTGCCTGTGTTTGGTGTAGACTCGATGAACAAGTATTCAGTAATCAACCTCTCTCCATCTATCCAGATTACTTTTTAGAATTTTAACCCTCTCCCACCCTTTTGTGTGATTGTGTGTTAATGCATGCAGTGCAATTGCTGAGCTTTTTTCTAAATTACTTATCTTTTCAGGATCAACCATTCTTACCCTGATGAGCGATATCACTCAGTAGTTTTCTCAGTGTATGTCCCCGATCCATATCGATTTTCTTCTATTTGTTTGTTTAATGATTGGCTGTTGGTTGGTTAGTTCCGAGAGTTCCTTGTTGCTAATGCTTTCTGGCCATACGATCTTCAGTGTGCAGCGAAAGGCAACTGTCGATGAAAGTCTACAATAGGCTGTTTTTCGGAAATACTTTTTGTGACGTGTCCACCAAGTCTCTGAACTGCATGAAATCATTCATTGACTCTTGATATTGAAAATCCTAAGCTTGTTCTTTACGTTTGATTGTAGCAGATTTCCAGGAATTGATTCCAAAGTAATGACGATCTGTCTTCCCTTTGTGGTCTAATATAGTTAACATCCTTATCCGTTCCTCCTACTGTAGAACGGGTGCTGCCCAGATAATTGAAAAAAAATGACCTCCGTCAAATTTCTCCCGTTAATATTGAATTTCATGTGAATAGTTTTTCTAGCGTTTTAGTGTTCTATACTGATTTATCGATTAAATGTGTGCAGTACACTTTGTGTATCCATATTTTTTGTTGTTTTTTTAAACTTAATTGATAAACTTTAGCGTAATCTTGCATCAACTTTACATAGTTTCCTAATTAGGATCAACTTAATAAGATTTTTGAAATTCTCGCTTTATCTCTGTGTTTCGCGCTAATCAGTAATATTGCTATCTCTTTTTGATTATTTTTATGATCTTGGTCCTTATGTGTGTTTGTGTAGTAGTCATTCTTTAAATGTTATCATGTGAATTGAAAGTATGCATGCTTACTTTTTTTCTCGTTTACCTTTTCGTTATTGTTCTGGGTTTTTAAAACAAAATAGTATTTTAGTCTCTTGTTCTTTTCGTTTTAACATGCACCCTGTGTTGTGTGTATTAAATGATGTGTCACAATAGGTTTGATCACAATTTGTGTTTTAATGTACTACTTATTGTTTTAATTCAACTGTTCGTAAATTTTGAACTGGTGACAACGTAAAGAAATGACCTACCAAGTGACCTTGAACAACTAATCAGAATAGCCGCTTCATTACTATTATTATTATTATTATTATACCCTTTAATTCCTACAGGAACATAGGGCTTTAGCTGCGCGTCTCCATTGCCTTCGGTTTTCTGCCAACGTTTTCACTCCGCTCCAAGTCCGCCCACATGCTTTCATCTCCTCTTCACATGACCTCCTCCAAGTCACCCTCTCACTGACGACCAACTCGCCGCTTCCCTTTCGGGTTCCACTCGAGCGATGGCTTGTCTAGTGATGCCACTTGATGGTTTCTCTTCTCAGAGTGTGGCCAATCCATCTCCATTTCTTCCTGCATATTTGCTGAACAATCGGTTTCTGGTTGGTTCGCTCATTGCCAGAGATCCTTCACTATTGCTGATCTTTTCTGGACAGCCATCTGATCTTAAGTATTGAGCGAAGACAACAGTTAATGAAGGTCTGAAGTTTTTTTTGAGATGCTCTTTATGACGCACCAAGTCTCTGATCCGTATAGTAGCACTGACTGACTTCCCATAAGAGTTGAAAATCCGAATCTTACTTTTGATGCTGAGAGGTGACTGCCATTCCAAGCTTTGTTCAATGATGATCCGTAGAGTGGCGATTTGATCAATACATGACTTGTTTCTCCTGAATCCAGCTTGTTCCGGTCGAAGTTTTTCATCCAGGGCTTGTTTGATTCTCTCCAGGATGATGCGGCTTAGTATTTTGCTTGGGATGGGCAGGAGCATAATTCCGCGCCGCTTTATAATAATGTATTAATCGGGTTATGGGTTATTTGCAGGGATTTATACTAAATTCAATTTTGATTTCGTCATGAACAAACATTAATAAGAGATCAGGGTCTCTTCATCAGTGCTCACCCACCCACCCCCACCAGAGATGGAAACTAGTAGCTTCAAGTTACGAGACGAAGCTCGTTGACCATTCAGATACTTGATTCAGAATTCAACAACCCATAAATTCTGAATTTGTCAATTCGTGATGTGTAGCGCTATCTTCAGCCAATACGTTCAATGAGCATCTGCTTCGCCTTGACATGATAAACCCCAGAAGTTTGGATTCCTACTCAAATGGCTAAATAGTCAATGAATTTGGTCATGTAACCTGATTGTTTGCTCAGGACCATTTGGCGAGTCGTTTTTTTCACTGTATAGTCTCAGATCTCATCCACCATATCTTCAATAGCACCCGTACAACTACCTAGGTACCTAAACTTGTCGGCTGCTTCTAACGATTCATCTATAAGCGTGAGTGCAGTAACACTCTACCCCGTCATACATACCATATTTGCAGACACTAACCACCAATTGATTAAGTGTGGTTTGGGTAGCCTGTGTATTATCACATAGTGAAACGATCTCATCTGCATACTCCCGATGGAGAAGGATTCCTGTTATAAGCAGAGCTGCCTCTAGAATGTCATCGATGACAAAGTTAAAGAGAAATGTTTAGTAGCTTAAAAATCTCCATTGAGTCATATGAAAAAGAGAAGATGTTTAGCGAAGAGACTCTTCGACGGCGAATTCATTCACATAGCTGTACAATCACATTTATATAATATAATTATTTGTGTGTATGTGTACATGAAGTTTGTCAAGTTTAGAACGGGTAATTAATCAGGTAATACAAGAATGATCTAATATAGAAACAAGGTTAATTAGACAGCAACTAAAGTAAGACTGAATTAGTTAGTTAGTAAGTTAGATGACGTAATATAATTGACTAAAATGTTTCAACTGAGGTTAGGATAGCAACAGAAGTAATTACAGGTAGAGAGAGACTAAGTAGAAATGGGATAGAGAATAATGCCATTTAAATTAGAACTGAAATCGAACAGATAAGTTGGATGACTTAACATAAGTGACTAGAAATTGAGCGTTGGTCAAGTCAGTAACAGTGGTAGTGAGATGCAGGAATTAAATCGCATAGGGGTAGAGGACAAGAAGGTTGAAAATGTAAAATATTATAATTGAGAAGACAAAATAATAATAATAATAATAATACTGAAGAGACAGAAGAGAAAAGGATTAGGTAGAATTTACTTGTCGGGTAATAAGATAGATTACATCCATTGCAAATGTAGTGATTGAACGAACTTATTCTGTATGCAGAATTCAGGACTTAGCAAGTGAATCGCCATTGTTTCTGTAGTTTGAAGAAGTCTCATTCGCACATCTTTAGGAAGACTACTTCGTATTGTGTTGTAGACGACTTTGAGGTTGGGCAACCCTATCTCTAACTCCCCTGTTAGTTGAGTACACCAGTGATGATATCTTGTCGTACGCTCTACCATTCTACCTGGTGGTGTTTTGTGTATAAAGCTTTCAGCATGTCGCTATCAGTACTTCAGAACCTCACCTTCTTTGCCTGTAAACAACTGACATATGATTGCAGGAGTACTATTCACGTGTATTTTCTCATTACTATTGTACAACATTTATACGAAAAATATTGTATCAGTCTTGAAGCACATTCACATGCATATGCACACACTCACACACAACAGGCTTGTAGATAAAAGGAATTCTCTATTTTTCACTAACAGATACCTTTTATCCTCTGTTGTATATTCTATCTGAATTCTAGTTGTAGTAGTTGTTGTTTCTTTTTTCATGTTCTTCTTTTACTAGTGCATGTATCTTTTTATAGTAATTTGCACTAATTTCTGGATGATTTTTAACATTTATCGATTATATGGTTATTTGGGTGCTGGTGGTTGATAGCACATTTCCAATTCTATATATGTTTATTTTGTATAGGTAGGCTCGCTAGTTCATTTCTCTGATTTTCTCTCGGTACATCTGTTCTTTCTTTTGGCATTCATAATAGCGTAAAATATTTAAAGATATGTGAAATATATATACGCGCACATTTGCATACACACATACATACATCCATAACCAGTGAACTTGATGGCAATGTCGACTAACTGTGGCAGAGTTTCCTTTTGTTTTGTTTGTTTATTGTAATAATTTTTTCTTTCTTCTTCTTCTTCAGAATTCTAACTTGTTTTCCTTGCCTAACTAACTAGTAAATGTTTTATAATGCGTTGTGGGACTGCATCTTTGCAATCCCATATTAGACTTCTTTAGTGAACTTTAAGCTGTGCCTAGTGTTTGGAATTGAACGAGACTACAAATAGAAGAAATGTGGATGATATTAAATGTTTTTTTTCCTTCACGTTCCCCAGTGGAACATAGAGCTTCAAGCTAGCGGCTTGAAGTTTCTGTAACAGTGTTTATTTTTGCAGGATGGGGTTGCTAGCCTCATGCCCAACCTTTCCTCTTTACCAGCATTATTTCTGGCTTAGCGAGGTAAATGAGTGCGCTGTTGGCCGTGGATCGAACCCCTGACCAATGTGCATGGTCGGCGAGCGTCCTAACCGCTGTGCCACCGACGCACATGGTATTAAATGGTTGGAGGCAATCGCCAGGAAGCCTTGGACCTAGGTTTCGTGCTAGTTGGCACTCATCAGCAAGGCGTGTCTGCAACCTTGAAGAAACTCATGTTCCTTCTGAGATTCGAACTCGCTTCAATCAATGCTGCAGTCAGAGACGTTACCACTGAGCTATTCAATCTCGCGACTGACCACCTGTAGGACTGTAGTGGATATTTCGATTGGACACTAGTAACTAATGTGATGTGTCTAGTCCTTTCTTTGGTGCAGATGCCCTCAGTCATTAGTGTCGACAATCGTCGCCGAAATATAAGTAAATCAGATTGTCTTCTGGTGTGACTTGTGATAACTAACAATAAAGAACAGTTGGCTGCGGTCTTTTTTTCTCACTCATTCTAGAAGGCATTACTATGTCATATCATTCTAGATGTATTGTCCATTGTCGAATAGAACAGTGATAGAATACTCACAAGATGACGACACACAGGAGATGATAGACGTTCGACTCTCGGTTGATACACTCCTGAACTCTGCCTAATTGGTAGTAATCCTTGAAAATCAGGAAGGTTGTGAGTAGGAATAACAACAGCAAACCTTTAAAAAAGACACCTCTACTGAAAACTCTATACATTGAAGCTGTGTGTTCCATTCAGAAAGGTGATTTTTATAATGTTAAATATGAAAAATACATTATATCGATCGATTACTTTTTGGCGCTTTTATTCATGTTATTTTGTTTTTTATAATTCTGGTGATTTTCTGTAGACGTGATCAGGCAAGACGGCATACTCCATATCCAGTTGGTCCAAAAACAAGTTTTCCTGATCTCCCACCATTTGATCCAACTCCTTCACAAAACTTTTCAGTAAAACCAAAATTTGACAGTAAGTTTCTTTTTAAAAAAAAATAAATGACTGTAGTTTGTATTCGGTGTTGTGTCTTGTGCTGTACTTCCTGGGAATGCGATAGACATAATCTTTCAGCTAATGTGATATCCACTGCTCTCTTGCCTGGTATAAGTTATTGAAAGTAAATGACACTGGAGTGCTGAAAATCAAATGATGAAGTTTTCCCGGAAATGTAATGATGAGATCAAATAGGGAAATGCCAAAATGTTTCTATGTAACCTATTTTTTTTTTTACTATTAATCATTATTCAAAACTGCGTATGACCAGCCAGTGTCAGGTGATCTGGTTGTGAGAGGTGGTCAACTTACCGATGTAGATACAATTAGTATTGTTGATTCACCAAATGTTTTCCTTTTTTTATCCTCCTTTTTCTGACCTTTAGGTTGTTCTCTTTCTACTGAATCTCCTTTTTCTATGTACTATGACAGTGCTGTTCAGCAGCGTGTGTGTGCCATAGAGAGAGAGAGAGAGACGGAAATTTCAACTAGTCACTTGAAGTTCTTTATTGACATAATCTAAGAAGTTTAAGTGTTGGTTTGTAGGGACTTGGTGGATTGGTTACAGGATTTCATCATGAGCTGACATTGGTTAGAGAACCATTGGAAAACCTGGGAGTACTGGACAGCCAGCTGTTTCATCAGTTCAATTTGGGGCTCTTCATTAGTACGTACCCACCAGGCTTCGAACACAGGACCTTCTGGTTACAAGGCGAGCTCGTAGACCATTAAGCCACTGGGACCCCCGATTCAATGTCTAGTCCATGAATTCTAACTTCTGCCATTTCACGACACAGCGCGACCCCTAGTCAGTGTCTTCGGTAAGTATTTGTCCTCACACCCAACCTGCTGCACCCTACTGGTCACGACTTCTCACTAGAACCCCAGGTAACTACCTACCTGAATAGGGTAAGTCGCTAGTGAGCATCTCATTGATATTCAAAAGTATTGGTTTGTAGGGATTCGGTTCTTGCTAGATAAACCAGTCTGATATACGCACTTGAAGAATGAATAATTTGTGATGTTGGAGGCATGTACTAGCCTGATCTATTTTTAGTACTTTGAGCTCACATTTGTAGACGACAAGAATAGTTACACTGCCTGTTTTGATTTAAAGAGGACCGAAGGTCAAGACAGGCAAGGTATATATCGTGATGTAAATAAAGATAATACATGAATGCATCTGTGTTACTGTGATCGATTCTGAACACTTTCACACGGGCATTGCATACATCTACTCTGATTTTCTTCAAAAATTTTAATTAAGAAGCCTATGTCCCAGTACTGCTTAGGTTAAGTCAACAGTTACGGAGTTTATTTATGGGGTGCCCCATATTTTGATTTGGTTGCATTCTCTGAACTGAGAGTTGTGGTTTAATTGAGAGGCTTTCGTTGTCCTTCTAGACAGCATCTTCAGCGAAAGCTTTAATATGAAGTGAGCTTATTTGAATTTTCTATGAATATTGATATATATATATATTTTGTATCTCATGAAAACCTTTGTCGTAATTGATTGTTAATTTACACCTTTATTAATCGTTTTTATTGACTTGAAATTTGAACTTTTTTTATCATGTGACTTCTGTATTTCTATGATTAGTTAGTAAACTTGATCTGTAGTAATTTATCTGTTGGATCGTTGGTTCGTCTGAGTATCAGGGTTTTCCAAAATTCCCTGGTATTTTCGATGTTCTTCGTAATTTGAAATTTCTACATTGGTGATCATAATTGTGTATCCTACATAAAGTGATAATCAAAGAATACATATCGCATCATCTTTTGACGGCTAGTTTATGCTCTGAGTCGAAGGGGTTGTCCACTTTGACCAATGTGTAATATTTATCACAGTGCATGCAATTTATTTTGTATATGATGTGTTAATCTTGTTTTCTTTTGTTTGCTATCGGGTCTTTTGGTTTAAACAGCACTGAATGTAGTGATTATGTTAGTTTGTGTGCAGTATCTATTTCAAATGGGTTTAGTATTCTAGCTGTAATTTCAAAGATATTATATATATATATATATATAGTTGGTAAAGGGAATGTTTATTTGGAATTTGGTGTCTCCACATAGCGAAATTATTTACACCTTGTGTATGTCGAAACCAAGTTCATTTTTAACAGTTTGAAAAAATTTGGGCATTGGGTATATGATATTCATTATAAAAAAGGTTTTTTATGTATTTCCCAATGAATGAAAAACAAAACGATATTACAGCTTTTACTGACGTTTCTCTATTTAATGCTGCTAATAGCTTTATCAAAGTATTGTTAAACCAGAATTTAGTAAATCTCAGTTAATATATAACAATTTTTTTTTGATTTACAGCTTGATTCCACACTGTATTTTTGGTACAAGTATGGAATTTTCAGCATGGATATCGGTAGCCCAAATTTTGCAGGCCGACCATAGATATCAGGTGTGAGCCGGCGTGGGCTCGAAACCCGGACCATGTGCATGGTCGGCGAGAGTCCTAACCACTGTGCCACCGACGCACATTGTTCCTCAGCATAGGGTCATTTTTGCGTTATCGAATTGGCTAATTGGTAAAGATAACAAAACCAGGTGTAGAGATTGTTGGATTTGATATGTTGTGTGTAAAACTATTAAAACGGCGTGTGTTTACATAATGAAATTGTTTATCACATTCGTGTTTTTTTTCATTTTTGAGCATTTCCTGGATTATTTCAATATTGTGAAAATCAATTTTGTGACCTGATTCCGTAGTGTGTAGACCTATGGTTGGTGATTACAGAAATTACAGAGAACTTTTAATATCGCAAGCACTTCATATCAAATGGAATCCAAATTGTCTCAATAAGAATGATGGACTAAAACAGAACTTGAGCTGGTTACAACACACACACACCCTCCCCCACGAAATGACAAAGTCAACACGAATGTGATAAGCAATTTCGCTATATAAATACATGCTGTTTTGATAATTTTGCTTTATTTTTTTGTATTCCTTCACGTTCCCAGTGGAACATAGAGCTTCAAGTGTCTGTAGCAGTGTTTATTTTTACAAGATGGGGTTGCTAGCCTCTTGCACAACCTTTCCTCCTTACCAGCTTTATTATTGGCTTAGCGAGGTAAAGGAGTGCGTCGGTTGGGGATCGAACCCCGGACCATATGCATGATCCGCTATGCCACCGACACTGGGAGTGGTGGCGTACGCCTGTAATGTAGCTACTTGGAGGCCAGGGTGTGGAATTTCGCGGGACCCGGAGTTCTGGCATATGGCTGCTCATGTTGATCGGGCGTCCACGCTAAGCACGGCGCCGATATGGATGACCTATCGGAGGATGGGTTGTCCAGGTCGACTAAGGAGGGGCGCACTGATAATTTTATACGTTTATCAAATCCAACAATTTATACTTGGTTCTATTATCTTTACCAATTGGCCAACTTGACGACGTAAAAATACCCCATGCTGATGATGATGAACGATGATTAAGTTGCTGTGTATAAGCTGAGACTTTATAAATTCTGGTTTAATATAATCACTACTTTGATAAAGCTATTAGCAGCATTAAATAGAGAAACATCAGTAAATGCAGGTATATCGTTTTGTTTTTCATTCACGCATTGAGAAATACTAAAACTTTTATAAATTATGTACACCTTATCTTGTAATCATCATTTGCACAGATCTTTGTGTTTCTTTGTCCTCTTTTCTTGTCTCTTATGTGTTACTGCAACGCTGGTTCATTTCCTCTTTTTAACGTCAAATCTATCTCTCTGCTATTTGATATTTTTATGCTGATGAACGTCTATTTATATACTACTGATAAGACGTATCAGTAGTACTCGCCACAGATTGAATTTTCCCATTTTTTTGGACGATGGTTTCTTGTTGGTATTTTGATTTGAGTTTAAACTTTTTTGATGAAATTGTATAGGTTATTTACTCTTCTCGAAGACAGTTAGTAGATATTTATCTTCTATTCTCTTCAGCACTAAATTGCTACAGTGTTTGGACTCTTTTAAACAATGTGTGCACACAGTTTCTTCTGTGGGCTATGAGATTATTGCTGTCATAGTTGAGTGTTTGATCTGTCTGTGTGTGTGTTGATTTCCTGTTTTTGTTCTCTTGATTAGGACATCTAAAAAGGGATTCTTCTCATATGAATTTAATATTTTAATATTTCTCTATGTGAGTCGGTGGCACAGTGATTAGATTTTTTTTGATTTTTGATTTACAGCTTGATTCCACACTGTATTTTTGGTACAAGTATGGAATTTTCAGCATGGATATCGGTGGCCCAAATTTTGCAGGCCGACCATAGATATCAGGTGTGCGTCGGTGTGGGCTCGAACCCCGGACCATGTGCGTGGTCGGCGAGAGTCCTAACCACTGTGCCACCGACGCACAGGACTTTCGCCGACCATCCATATAGTCCGATGTTCGAGCCGACGCACACCTGATATCTATGGTCGGCCTGCGAAATTCGGGCTACCGATATCCACGCTGAAAATTCCATACTTGTACCAAAAATACAGTGTGGAATCAAGCTGTAATAAAAAATAATATGTACCATATGATTGATTGGATCGTCTTTCACCTTTTCATGACGGATCAGTCTTATTCAGCCATTATTTCACGATATGTGTTATGGATATCGATTGACAATAGCATAACAAGTTGACTGACCGATATTCAAGCCTCAATACTTCATGAATAATTTACACTTTCCTTAAGTGGACCATCGTATGGAAGTAAATATTTCGAGATGTTTCTTGTTCTAATATTAAATTGTGTTTTTTTCTATCCTATTTTTTAAAATATATATTAAAACTAACTGTTTTATTTTCTTCTTACTATTATTGTTATTTTCATCCACTTTTAGACCCACCACCAAAACAAACACCTGCATGTATTGCACTTTATGATTTTGATGCTGAAAGTCCTTTTGAATTATCATTTCGTGAAGGTGATATGCTCAAGTTAATTGAACAGGTAAGTGTCTTCATTTGATGGGAGGGGGGGGAGGGTTAGTCTCATTCTTGTTCACTATTTCTATTTCAGGCTTGTTTTTTGTTTGTTTTTTGAGCAGAAAAGGCTTTTCTACATTTCTTAACAAATGTGTTCATATGTAAAGGAGAAATATAAAATGGATTTGGAAACTGTGTTCCGCTTGTCAAGGTTTCGATAGCCAGATAAGCGTTACTAGCCTTCACAAATTATTTGGTGTGTCTCATCGCCAAATGCATAGAATTGGGACGGGTTGTTGAATAGTATTAATGTGCATTTTTCTGATTACTACTTGTTTATCTCTAAAGCACAACTATGCTAATACCTTAAAGCTGTTCGACTTCAATTCGCCTATTTTAATGAACAATATTCTCTCCAGTCAGACTGTGTACGAGGAGCGAGGAGACAGGAATCCTCTGGAACACCGATAAGAAGACAGTAGAAGATCTGGATTTCATAGATGATGTGTGTGTTTAATGTCACACAAACTCGAAGACTTAGAGGCAGGTGGAAACTAACAAACTGGCAGAAGAGGATGGATATCAGCGAAGAAAGGATTTTTGGTGAACATTGAGAAGACTAAAGTGATGAAGATAACCAACGAACATCAACACCACCAACAACAACCAGCACCAATCACCATCAACGGGAGAGATTTGACAGAAGTTACTTCCTTCGCTTATCTGGAAAGCCAGCATTGTTTCGACGACAGGGACACGGAATGATTGAAGATGCCAAAGTCAGACAGCCAGCCAGAATCGGAAAGGCAAGGTACACTTACATCAACATGAAACCAGTTTAAAAATCTTCTTTACCGCACTCAACCAGCCAGTATGAAAAACAAGATTCGGATTGTATTCATCACAAATGTGAAGTCAGTCAGTCAGTTCTTCTTTATGGGTCAGAAACTTGCAATGCGTGTAGCAATAGGATTTCCGACAGCCAGTTAGAGACTTTTGTCAATATCTGCCCGCTTTGCTGGTTCCATAATGAAGATCAAATGGCTAACTAGCCAGAAAGAATTAGTAAGATGAAAATCTGGTTGAGAACAAATCAACAGGCGAGAGCCGATTGCTCAAAAAATATGTGAGATAATATGGAGATGGATCGGGCATACGTTAAGGAGGTCGTCGAATGACATCACGAGCAATGCAGGCCATTGTTCGAGTGGAATCCGAATGGGAAGCGACGAGTGGGTCGTTTGTGTGAGGTTGACATGGAGGAGGTGGTGTGGCGAGAAGGAGGTGAAGATTATGGGCAATTGTGGACCCAGCTGAAGAGGAGAGCGGAGAAATGAAGAAAGTGGAAATGTGTTGTTGTTGAAGCCCTATGTTCCACTCATAACCCAAGGGAATAATAATAATATAATAATTCCCTCCGGTCACTGTTCGAGTGAGTGAATAACATATTTCTGTTATGAAAAGAGTGTATTCATCCTTGTAATATGCAAAGGGCCATGTCGTCAATTAGGTGGGTGGTTAAGTGTGTTGGAAACTGAATTATTTTAATCTTCGAGTCTGTTTGTTGATGAAATTGAATTACTGGGAAGTTTTCGTTTTTAAGATTTCTTCCTTGTTAGTCTAAAAACTGACGTTTTCAGTTAGTAGGACAGATGTCTGCATTGAGTTTCTTTCGCTGGGGTTTGATGCACAAAGTGATATTTATGTTAGCCCACATAAACTTCCTGGTACAGCTAAGGGTAGGTAGACTTCGGTGTTCCCCTTGAAATGTCCTAATACGTTTGTCGCCTGTGTGAGTTAAGTTCTGTTCATTGGCTTTATGGGGGTGGTTGTTCCTTGCAAAAGGGAAAGGGCGAATGCGAACATCTATCGCTTACAACCAGATTGGAGGACATGCAGGTTATGGAAGTTAGAAAACTCTCATTCCAAACACATGTACACGAGGGTGTACAAAATGTAACCCCTTGCATATATCGAGTGTTATTCATCACTAGGTATCTCAGATTCTGTAACCATCTTTTATTCATGAATTATCATGAAGACTTTTCTGGAATGGTAATTTCAGCGCCGAATCTGAATGAATTATTATAATAAGATTGTATAAAGTAATCCCAATTAGGTTAGAAAATATCAAACCAAGATTTTTTTGAATGTTTGTGTGTGTGTGTGCGCCCCAACACTTTGTTCTCCTTCACGCTGATATTATTATTATAGTTCAAACATTTTTCAACAAAGCCTTTTTTCGCAGGATTTTCGTCATGAGCTGACATTAGTTAGAGAACCATTGGAAAACCTACAGGGAGTACTGGACAGCTGTTTCGTCAGCCTAGTTTGAGACTTCATCAGTACGCACCCACCGGGATACGAACCCAGGACCTTCTGGTTACAAGGCCAGCGAGCTCGTATACCATTAAGCCACTGGGACCTCCGATTCAATGTCTAGTCCATGAATTCTAACTTCTGCCATTTCACGACATAGCGCGACCCCTAGTCAATGTCTTCAGCGAGTAACCAACACTTGGAAAGCCTTTTTTGTCTGTTATTTTGATGATAATAATAATATTTTGTATTTTTGCTGTTAAAATTAAACAGGTTGATGAAAATTGGTACCTAGGTGAATTGAATGGCCAAGAAGGTCATTTCCCAACGAATTATGTTCGTGTTCTACACCCATTGCCTTAATGTCGGTGACGATGTTGATGATGATGCTGCTGATGATGATGATGATGATGATGATGATGATATGGAGAGATTCATTTCAATTTTTTTGTTGTTGATTTTTATTCTTTCACAATATGCAATTTTATTTTTTTTCAATGCTTTTCTTTTGGTCAGTTTTTACAACTAACTATCTGTTTTTTCTCTCACCATTCTTATGCCTATCATCATTTTCACAGTATTATTTCTGTTGACTGACAGATTTGTGCCTTATTACACTATGTGTGACCAAATCGTTCATAACGTTTGATTTATTTTATGCATGGTACACAGACGCACTCACATACATACATACACACATGCATACATAGACAGACGCGCGCACAAACATCAACCAGGATTGATGTTAGACAGGCTGATGATGAGTAGTACTCAATCTTTTTGCCTTTTCTTTTAAAATTTAATTTGTCTTTCTTTACAACATGTTTGTGCCTAAATGATCATTTCTTTTGTTTTTTAACCAATGTTGAATCATTTTTTTGTTTTTTATGGGACTTTATTAATTATTATTATCTACGACAAGGCTTTTCTGCGTGTTGTTGTGGTCATCTTATCTACTTTTTACCCTTTGACCCTTCAAAAGAGGTAATTTATCGGTTCAGTTAACTGTAATCAGTACACCGTATTTCCCCTAACTCTATTTCATGTGTATCCAGGTTTGTGTGTGCGTGTATGCACGAGGCGACTACAGTATCACTTTTCAACCATCTCTATGTCAATTTGGTTAATTCATTTTATATAAAAGCCGCATAAAGAAAGAGAAGGTATGACATAATTGACATTTCAATGAAATAGCCTCAATATGTATTTATATGATATAATGTATTGCCTTTCAACTTTTTTAAAGAAATTATGTCATATAACTATTTTGTTTTGGAGACGATTGAGCGACCATTTTATTAGTTAGTGAAGCATACGCGTATATATATATATATGCATACTTTATTGATCTTGAGACTTTCAGATGTTTAAAAGAGATCGAGATATCTTCAGACGTATTTGTAGCATTCTGTCGGTGTTAAAGATGATCACACTGATAAGCTTTTGTCTATTTGTGATGGTAGGTAGGTAGGCAGGCAGGTAGGTAGTCCGGTACCTAGTGGTACTTGAATTCAAAGCGTATGCTTTTTGCTTCACCTACGACTTGCTACACCTCTCATTTAGATGTGGCTGATTGTTGAATCCTATTCCCTGATGATGATGATGATGCTTCCAACTAAACTTATCAGTCACATTATATTGTTGGTGCTGGCGCTGATGCTAAGCCATGCGCTGAAAGTGCCATCTATTTTTAATGTACAATTCGTATAATTTTGATATTTGTTTATTTTCGTGATTTGTTTTTGCTTTTATATTTTCCTGTATGGATTTTATTGGATCAATCAAATAATGAATTGATCTCTGTGGGCTCTTTTGAACGGAATAAATATGTGTGTGTGATTTTGTGTTTAGCAGAAGAGTTGTATTCACATTTTGTAAAATGGTTTCTCTTTGAGATTACTGTAATATGAATAAACACATATATCTATCTATCTATCTATCTCTATATATATGTTGGTACATATTCTTCATTTCTCCTAGACTACCACCGTTCAGTTCTTTAATATATATTTTTTTGAATGATCAAGAGAATCTGTTTTGTGGGTGTTAGTATCTGACGTAAATGAAGAAAAATTTTTTTTCGTTACAAACGCTTTTTTTGATTTTTGATTTCTTCTACATAAGAAGTGAACGGAAATTTACGGTTACTGTAAAGTTTGTTTGCGAGTCTAAGTCCCCTCGTTCTGACTATTACTCGATATTTTCGTGTTTTATCTTCCCCAATAATATATATATATATATATATATATATTCATTCACACGTAAGGCTGTTAAAATTCACATTATTTCTTTAGATTTCAAAATCTTTGGGCAGAAACAAAGTTTAACTAGTAAGTAGTAGTGTGGTGAGAGCAGGCTGCTAGCCAATTGGTAGACATTAATTTACGTCAATGTCTAGGTCACTAATATTGGGCGTGAGAAAATATGAACAAGGCTGATTCAACAACCAATCACAGCAGACTTAACGTGGGCAAATACGATTCGCAGATATATGGCTTAACTTTCCGAGAAACCAGTCACAAGCAGTACAGAATAACCTTGAGCAAGAAACAACCAATGAGAAGTCTATGTTTGTCTGCTTGAATAAGCTATAATAATGTAGATGAAACATATATAAATACGTGCTAATTTCCTTAATAAACGATCTGTTGCCTGGCCCTTGTCTTCTGTTGTTACAGTAATAGTAGGCTGCGTAACTGAACAAAATATATTTTTTCTAGGTTAGAATGAGTAACGTTCAGATGAAACAGTGAAAATTTGCAAAAAAGGAGAGAAGCTATGGGAGAATATATAAGATGTAATTATATAACTTTATTTTCCAAGTATAGTCATGATGGTTGTACAATGATTTAACCTTTGTCTCTTTCTGCTTATCTTTCGTGACGTCCAACTAACAAGACGAGAAGAGGATGGAATACTGAAAAGGTCTATCCACAGAAAGTCCACGTGGAACGGACAGCTTACCAACTTTCACAGTTGGGTACCCTTATACACTAATCGAAACCTGATCCGTTCACTCAGCTACACAGTTCGCAGAATTTGCAGCCCGGACACCATAGAAGATGAACTGGACAATCTCAAGAAAATGCTTGTCGAGAATTGTTATCCAGAACGATTTATTGCAAAATCTATGAATCCTAGACCACATAAGCCGCCCGTGTTTAGCGTCCCGAAAAAAATCTACTCTACGTGAACCTTCAATCCAGTGGAGATATATCTGCGGAAACACTAAAAAGTCGTCTGTCGTGCTCACTTAAGAAGACCTTGTTCGCAGCTGAACTACGACTAACCTTCTCCACAAAACCTATGACTCATGTGAACGTGAAGGATAAGCTACCACTGCTGGCCACCTCATCAGTGTGTATCTATCAGTTCACCTGGTCGTGTGGAGCCAGGTATGTCGGCCGTATCCGGCGTTCGCTTTCCAGACGTATCACCGAACACCTACCAACATGGTTTTACAAAAAAGAAAATCGGTGGCCCCACAGCTCCATCTTAGAACATCTGATAGAATCCGGACACCAAGCTACGCCGCAAACAAACTTCAAAGTTGTCTACAACACAATACGAAGTAGTCTTCCTAAAGATGTACGAATCAGACTTCTTCAAACGACAGAAACAATGGCGATTCACTTGCTGAGTCCTGAACTCTGCATACAGAAGAAGTTCGTTCAATCACTACATTTGCAATGGATGTAATCTATCTTATTACCCGACAAGTAAATTCTACCTAATCCTTTTCTCTTCTTTCTCTTCATGAGTATTATTTCGTCTTCTCAATTGTAATATTTTACATTTTCAACCTTCTTGTCCTCTACCCCCATGCGATTTAATTCCTGCATCTCACTACCACTGTTACTGTGACTTGATCAACACTCAATTTCTAGTCATTTATGTTACGTCATCCAACTTATTTGTTCAATTTCAGTTCCAATTTAAATGGCATTATTCTCTATCCCACTTCTACTTAGTCTCTCTCTACCTGTAATTACTTCTGTTGCTATCCTGACCTGAGTTGAAACATTTTAGTCAATTATATTACGTCATCTAACTTACTAACTAACTAACTAACTAACTCAGTCTTACTTTAGTTGCTGTCTAATTAACCTTGTTTCTATATTAGATCATTCTTGTATTACCTGATTAATTACCCGTTCTAAACTTGACAAACTTCATGTACACATACACACAAATAATTATATTATATAAATGTGATTGTACAGCTATGTGAATGAATTAGCCGTCGAAAAGAGTCTCTTCGCTAAACGTCTTCTCTTTTTCATATGACTCAATGAGGACTTTCAAGCTACTCTAACGTAGATTTGGTGATTGCTTCAACAAAATGTAGGAAGCTAGATTTCTTTTTATTTTACTGTTGATTATTTTCAACGCTTTCAGACTGCCTAAAATATGACTAGCGTCCATTAGTATTTGATCTGACTATCCTGTTTATAGTGTCAGTGGTTTCTAACAACTAACATTATTCCACACTTATGTTACTGATATATTTCGCATCGATTACTTCTTTTCAATGCGTAAATAGTATGTTCAATTCTTTATTGTGATGTAAATTGACAAACAGTGGCCTGCTTACCACTTGGGTTACCATTAAGAGTTTGAATAAGTCTCATAGTGTTATGCAGTAATATTCACTGATGACCATGTTTCGAGCACAATTTATTGCCGCTCATAATCATATCAAGTTACTCATACTTCCATTATTTTCCATCGCCTGATTTGACTGGCGATAGTATTTTCCATATCTCCGGTATGAGTGATGATGATGAGTCATTCCTATTGCACGTGTTGGGTGTAGGCTCGATGAACCAGGCAGGATTCAGTAATCATCCTCTCTTTCTACCTACTTATATTACTTCTTAGAATTTTAACCCTCTCCCACCCTATAGTATGGTTGTGTGTCAATGCGTGCTGTGGGATTACTGAGCTTTTTTTTCTAAATTACTTTCCCTAATGTGGAATTATACTCCTTAACGGGTGCACAAGTTCTATTCTTATATCAAAAATCTTCCATCACTATTTTGCATATAATTTATGTTTTCTTTGTTTTCATTGAGTAAAATATGACCTCTAATGGTATGGATTTACTCTCGTGAGTATTTTGAAGTATTTACAATCTGATGGCTCACCATTTTCTACTAAACTTAGGGTGGGGGAAAGGTATAATTCTGGGTGTCAGTATATCCTAATACGTGAGACAACTAACGGTCCCTAAGTAATATCATTGGGTGTCAAAATGTACACGTAAACTTTTTACAATTGGCTTTCAACCAAATGGAGTACATTACTTCAGTTGGTGATATGGCTTAAAATCGTTCTCAGTGGCGCAGATGCATCCACTCCTTGTGACTTAAAATACCCAGTGAAACTATATCGTTCTTCGTTATTACTATTCCTTTGTCTCACACCTCTGTTTGCTGTCTCTATTATGCCTTTCTTGTATTTTCTTCTCTTGCTTTGTGTGCTACAAGGAGGGAGTGTGGCGACTTGAACTTCCGCACATATGTGCAAAGTTCTATGTCGAAAACAGACAGACATTCGTCCAAGGAGACAAAGAAGAAAGACCATAATGGATTGATTTGCGCTTCACATCAGATAGGACTGTTTCGCAGGATCTACTATCTATGAAAATTTTTTCCGAAGAACCTGTATGAAGACAAAATATCATGCAATAAACTCCGCTAAAAATTATGTATATTGTGTAGTCACTGTGCAGGATAAAGCTATTATTATTGTTTAGGCGGTTGAGAAGAATCCTCGAAATAATAAAAGATGAGCTCGTGTTGTTCTGGTATGTTTATCGTTCCTGGTCTGTTGTTTACTAACGGGAAGAATCGTATGCAGTTAGAGAGAGAATTATTGTTATTGACAATAGTAAAGGTTTTGTTTTTAATGATATGGGATCATGATTCAGTGGATTGCAGTTCAAACATGTGCGTATATTCAACACTTAGTTTTGGGCATCAAATGAATTAGGAGAAAATAATACAAAATTTATGAACTTATACATCCCACAGCGGAGCAGGATAGTACTCAGAGTTCCAGAGTTGTTTTAAACGAAGTACAATGACTTCTGTCGTTTGGAGTATTTGATACCTAGGTAATTAATTTATTTAGCACTGGAATATATGAGAGAAAAAGTTTCTTCAGTATCACCTTTGTGTAACAGTAGAAGACAAGAGACTTGGTGTGAAATGTTTATTTGGAATTTGATATCTGCCTCTATACAAGGAAATTATATGTACACCTTATGTGGAAATCGTCGTTTGCAAAGATCTTCCGTATTGTGTTGCTATTGCCCTTCGTATTATGTTTATTCCATATTAGTTTGTTTATTAGATGTATCACAAAGTGAAACAGTATTATTTACTGGATGACGAGGTTTCGAACAAAATTTATTGTTCATAATCACCTCATCAATTATAATCACACGACTTTGGAACTTGAGTTTTATAGTCTTCTTTCTTCTCTCCTATTTGTCGTTGTTGGGGTATTAGAATTTTCCAGATGTCCAACTGGACAGATGTTGAATCATTCCTATTACGTGTATTTACAGTTGATTCAATAAACAAAGCTTTTGTTATCAATCTCCCCCTCCAACGTGCTGATACATTAGACTTTAAAATTATCGTCCTGTTCCATCCTATTGTATGGTTGTGTGTAATTGGATGTAGTGAGTGGTATAGCTGAACTATTCTCTAGATTTCTTATCTTATTTGGGTCAACCAATATAGATTTTGCTAGGTTTTTATGTTCGGCTAGTCTGAGTGCCTCTGTTCTACTAGTTTGACCTATGTATTTGACCTGAAAATGGTTGCAGGCAGGGTATAAGATAAACTAAATTGTTTTGTTTTAATGGCTCCATAGGATCCTTTAACCGAAAAAGCTTGTTTCTAATTGAGTTTGTGGGTTTGAATGCCAGCCACTTTTATTCCTGTCTTGTTAAGAATTCTGCCTAAGGTTTCCGAGGCTCCTTCCTTGTATTGAAATACTACTGATGATTTAGATTCCTCATTGTTTGTGTCGTCATTATTATTTGTCTTTTTTGTGTCTTCCATGTTTTGCCGCAACACTGGTTCATTTCCTGTCTTCTATATCGAATCTATCTCTCCACTGCCTGATATTTTCATGCCGATAGACGTCAGGTTATATACTACTAATAAATCTTGTCAGTGGCACAAGTCACATTTATAGCCTATTTGGCAGTATGAATACATGTCTACGTTTATTCTTCGTAGTGATTTAAAATGCAGCTGTCGAAATTTTCATTGACTAATCGACAGTCATTATGAACTAGAAATGTTCAACTGAAACGTCTTTCCTTCATGTGTTTCTCTTTTCAGTGAGAGTATCATTACAGTCTGTGTTCATTACATATGATCCCGTAATACTATGAAATTCACTAGGTAGGAATAATTTGAAGGAGAACAAATATTTAGGAAATAAGTATATGATTTTTCGACTAGTTTTTCACACGGAAGTTCATCTCTATCCCTCAAAATTGATATTTTCTTATTGATACCAACACAAATCGTCATTGGATTGGTATTAATTTTCATGCGCCGGAGGGTGGGAGACAAACGAGAGGAGTAAATGACTATTGAAGCTGTGATTACTTAAAAAAAACAACAACTAAAAGTGAAGTCGGTGACACAGTGGTTAGGATTCTTGTCGACCATGCACATGGTCTGTTGTTCGATCCCCTGCCAAGGTACACCTGGCATGAATTGTTGGCCTGCAAAATTTGGGCTACTGATATCACATGCTGAAAATTCTATACTTGTGCAAAAAATACTGTGTGGTTTGAATCTGTAATAAAAAAAGTAGTCGGAAGAGTGAAATAGTCGGAACAATAGTAACTTGTTAATGGATTAATGGGAGGATAAAATGGTCAGTTTTTTACATTGACGTTATTCAGGCCACAGTGAGGAAACGGGGTTATACGAATTTTCTCCTTAAGGTGGTTTCCTATGACATTAGCTGAATGTAGAAGACGAACTGGTAAAGCAAAATTAGGATTAAGTTGGAATACGTTACATAACTTTAAATGTTTTGTTAACGTCGGCGTTATGTACAGTAACTACAAGGTTTACCAAAACAGAGTTATGAATAGATGTTGTTTGTCTTTTGCTTAACTATGCTCGATGCTGATCGGTAACCTGACAATGAACGTGCCTAATTGTACTCGCAATGTAACTAGCTCCACTGGAGCAGTCATTCTAGTAGATATATATATATATATATATATGTGACGCAACATTAGGTAGTCCACACTTATTTTTCGTACGTAAAAGAAATCCCACTGTAACAAATTTTCACTGCAGACTTGGTAACCGTTTGGTGCACTCCTTTTTTTAGCGTTTGTGGTAATCTGCTTTAACAACTGTGTTAATGAGGAGCACATGATCATCAGAGGTAAGAATGGTTATCCAGGAAAGTTTTGCGATAAAAATAGGTATTTACCGCAATTTAGTAGTATGTCAACACCCTTTGTTCTTTGACCTGAAGTATCATGAGGATAACATTGCTGAAATAGTAGTACAATGATTAAAGAATGCAGTAAAAAGATCATTCAAAGCAGCAGAGGTACATCGTCTCTTTTCAACCACTTTAAGTGGACGATGATCTAGAAGGCATTGTGTGCTTGTGAAAGTGTGAGGGTGGTTGTATTTTCCCAGCTGCACACAATGTTGGAGTTGATTTCTTTTCGATATACCTGAAACGGCAAGTAAAATAATTTTATATGACCGCAGATTTCAGGTGATAATTGTTTGAAGCCGGTTATACACAGTCTGTGTCAAGTGCTTTTTGTAGCTGTGTCCGTATTAAAACTTTACCTTCGGCTACAGACCACTGGAGGATGAGTCAGGAGGTGCAATGTTTTGGGTCGATGTTTTCTTCTA
The DNA here is from genome assembly GCA_944472135.2 of Trichobilharzia regenti. Lineage (NCBI taxonomy): Eukaryota > Metazoa > Platyhelminthes > Trematoda > Strigeidida > Schistosomatidae > Trichobilharzia > Trichobilharzia regenti. Next base: position 157,872,121 of record OX235262.1, read on the forward strand.
AACCCTCTCTTCAGGGCGGAGAAGCAGCATGCTAATCGTATGAGGGAAACATCCAACAACCAATCAACCAAATCCCTACAAACCAATACTTGTATATTTTTATGCTTAAGATATATTGGCTGAATCTAAACTTTCTTAATGGTTAGATTTTACTAGGCAAAAATATCAATTGAAAGAAAGACAGCGTTATTTTACTGCTGCATTAGGTAAACACCAGAATGTTCTACTATGCCTAAGACCACCTAGATTTGGTAGACACCAATATAACCCTGCTGACTCACACTCACTTATTCTGCTGGCAATAACGATGACGTAATATCAGTAAATGCATGTCTGGAGGCTGCAGTTTACACTTGTAGTAATCAATTATGAGTGAACTATGAAAGTTAAACATTAATGATTTAAAAATACTTAAAGATAAGGACTAGATTGTTATTAGAAGCTCTATTTCAAACAGTTTGAATCTGAAAAGCACCTCTAACATACAATATCCACATCCTAAGCTACTTATATTCTTCATCATTTTTAAAAACGAGCAATGAGAAGCGGTAAATCAATAGCATAAGAAAAAATTTGAGACAAATTGGTGTTATTTTACAAGTAAATTGGTGGACAGTGACTAACAGTGGAATACAGGACAACGCGCATTTCGTCCTATTTGGGACTCGTCAACTGGATGTACGAAATGCGCATTCTGGATTCCACTGCTAGTCACCATCCACCAGTTAGCTTCTAATTACATGCCCAGAAGCATCTGCACAACAAGCCGACATGTCAACCTTGAGACTGAGTACTTCGGTTAAATCAATCGACTGGAAAATCTAAAATTTGTTGTGGATATCACAATCGAACTTGTCTAGGAAATAGTTAAAGAAAAAACCACTGATAACCATTGCTCAAGTGGGGGCTTAGTAGTCTAACCTTGGTGTTTGCAGCTATTGGAGATGAGCATCAATCCATGAAATCCTTGACAGTTAAACTGAGTCAGGTAGGGGGATGCAGACTTCCGGGTTGGGGCCCTCGGGACTCTAGGAATCAATGGCTGGAGACAATAGGTGACATGGCTCAAACTCATTGTTGTCAATGGCCAGCGCAGATGTATTCAGTCTCTGTAATCTTTCATATTCCTTTCTACTATTACCCATTCTGTTTCACTCTTATACTTGTCAAACTCTATTGATTCTTTTCACTGATTTTCTTGTCTACCTTTGTGTGCTATGTGGAACGTGGAAACTCGGACTGGTGCACTTCGGTGCCAAGTTCTATGTTGAATCCAGACAGACAGACAGGAGCTGGGTTTTAGTCTGAGACACGAATAAATCCACCTGATGAGTCTCAGGTAGGTCGAAATACGCATGGTAGATACTAACTACTATTAACCACCATCAGGCTAATCCCAAAGAATCATCCAAGTGCTCTTCCTTGGTGTAGTAGGTACACTACCAACGTAGACTAAGCATTTCTGTAATGTGATATTAAATTGAATGAAACGTTTCAGCAGTTAACATTTTAGAAAGATTTAAACATCACAAGATGTCTTACTAATTTGTTATTCTGTTATTGTAGTTAATTTTAAGCACAAAAAGACTTTATCTATCTATTTTGAGCATATATATGCACAATATTTTTCATCATACTGAAAAATAAATTTACAAGTTGTCATTTTGAGTCTCTTTTTTACTCATATCACCGACATTCCCAACCCCACCCGTTATTTCTTCTTACAAAGTAAGTGTATGCATAGATGCAAGAAATGTCATTACAGACCAAGACACATTCTGTGCTCCAACTCACGTATACACACAGACACTCATATTTCACACATAACACTTCAAGTTTATTGATCGATTCGCCTATCGGAGAAAGCCAAAAATTAAATTCCAGAATTTACTCCACCAAAAAAATACCTCGATCAGTGTGTTCATTGATGAAGATAGTGTGTATGCTATTGTCTTATTTAATGACTCAAAGACTGTGGCGATGATTATTTGATTGATGATCGCGTTCTGTTCTTTTTTTCACCGTTTGGCAGAGAGACGCTTCACCAAGTTAGATAGATAGGTGGATAGGTAGATGGATGGATGTGCAATCTAATAAATGTCTGTCTATATAGTCAGGGTGGTAAGTAAGCACATGCATAGATAAAAGTTTGAAAAAATGTCTTGTTTAAGTATTTGTATTTTATTATTACTATTTTTTCAAATAAAAATAATTGACATTTATGCTGAAATTTTACTATCCACCTGCACTACTCTATCTGTCCCTCTCTCTCTATCGCTCATACACTCACACACAATGAATGTGATGGATAGTTTATGCAACACATTAATCTGTAAGTGTATTAGATGCTAACATTAACGATAATAAATAGCGTGAGAAGGGGGTGTTGTGTGCATATGTGTGTGTGTGTGTGTGGAAAGTATTGATCACATGCACATTTTTGTGAATTCATCTTTTCAACGGCAAAAAATACACCAAGTATTAGGAATGTTTTTTTTGCACTAACTGCTTACAACCAACCACCTTCTAAAGGATTTTAATATCAGCTTTAATACATCAATATATGTGCATATTGCTTGATTGCTTATAAATCCTTGTTGAATTGAATAATTAGATTAATGTTGTGCAGAACAGTGGGTAACCATTTTATCCAAACTTGAAATAATATTTAAGTGATGACCTATAGACATTAATTAATTAATATCCAGAATTCACTAGAGTTGGTCATTTTTTTTGTTTCTGTAATTTGGAGAGTGTAGTATATTATTTATTATTATTATTTCCTTTAATTCTTAGAGGAACATAGGGCTTCAGCTGCGCGTCTCCATTGCCTTCGGTTTTCTGCCAAATTTTTCACTCCGCTCCAAGTCTGCCCACATGCTTTCATCTCCTCTTCACATGACCTCTTCCAAGTCATCCTTGCAATGACGACCAACTCACTGCTTCCCTTTCGGGTTCCACTCGAGTGATGGCTTGTCTAGTGATGTCACTTGACGGTTTCTGTTCTCAGAGTATGGCTAAGCCGATCCATCTCCATTTCTTCCTACCTATTTGTTTCACAATCGGTTCCTGCTGGGTTGGTTATCTCCCAGAGATCCCTGTTGCTGATCTTTTCTGGCCAGCCATCTGATGTTGAGTATTGAGCGAAGAGAGCTGTTGATGAAGGTCTGTAGTTTGTTTGATGTGCTCTTTATGACGCGAGTGGTAGTAGTGATCGATTTATGCTATTTTGAGGGAAAGTCAGTTTCATCAGTATTGATCAGTTAGTTATTATTATTCTCTTGAGTTTCAAGTGTAACATAAGGCTTCAGCCACACATCTGCATTTTCATCCTGGCCTCATGATTGTCCAAAAGTTCTCATCTTCTTTGCAGAAGATCTCCTCCATCTCATACTGTAAACCCACTTGCCATTTTCTCTTCAGGTCCCATTCATTCTCATTCAACAGTCTCCTTAAACGTGTGTCCGATCCACCTCCATTTCCTTCGGTATATATTTGTTGGATCATTGGTTGTTTGTTCCCAATGTCCGTTGTCAATTATCCGATCTTCAACTTGGAGCGAAGGCAGCTGTTGGTGAAAGTCTGCACTAGGTTGTTGGAAATGCTCCAAGTCTCTGAACACTAAATGTGACCTGACATTAGAGTTCAAAATCCGAATTTTGTCTACTAGTTGTATATTCCAGGAAATTTTAATTTTTGTAAATTAAGAACTTCTCTATGATGCATAAACCAAAATTGATATAAGGAGAACAGGAATCAGTATTTATCAAAACTTCTGCAGACAGTTTACTGAAGTTTTCATAGAGTCGACTGAGCTGAAGACATATTGGAGAAATGAAGTACACTTGGTTAAACAGATTACATTACAAGTAAGTGCAATTACTGAATAAGGCAACTCATCATTGAATTATTGATATTCCCAATTGTCGTAGACTGGGTTATGTGTCAGACTGTGGGGGACGAGGAGACAGGAATACATTGAACTGATAAGAAAGAAGACTGTAGAAGATATGGATTTCTCAAATGATTTATGTTTAATGTCACACCAGCTAGACGACTTACAGAAGAAAACTAACAAACCAGCGGAAGAGGCAGGCAGCGAAGACAGGACTTCAAGTGAACATAGAGAAGACGGAGGTGATGAAGGTAACCAATCGCCAGCACCAGTCACCATCAGCAGGAGAGATTTAACTGAGGTTACCTCCTTCACATATCTTGGAAGACAGCATCGTTTCAACTACAGGCTGGTGGAACGGATGAAGATTTCAAAGTCAGACAGCTAGCCAGAATCGGAAAGGCAGGATACGCCTTCATCAACCTGAAACTAATTTGCAAATCATCTACACTGCACTCATCCAACATGAAGAACAAGATTTACATTTTCAACAAAAATGTGAAGTCAGTCAGTCGGTTCTTCTATATGGGTCAGAAACTTGCAATGCGTTTCACGAAAAGGATTTCCAACACTCCACTTCAAAGTTTTATGATGAACAGTCGCCTTCGCTAGCTCCATACTGAAGATCGAAGGGCCTGCGGATCAGAAAGAATTAGCAACTAGAAACTCTGACTGGAAACAAACCAACAGGTGAGAGCCGATCGCTCAATAAATATGTGAGATAATATGGAGATGGATTAATAAGGCATACGTTAAGGAGGCCGTCGAATGACATCGAGCGTACTGCCAACGGTGGACGATGAGTTAGGTGTGATGGATCCTAGAATGACATGGAGGAGATCGTGTGACGAGGAGGAGATGAGGAATTATGGGCAATCGTGGACTCAGCTGAAGAGGGCGCCAGATAATAAATTGTAGATGTGTTGTTGAAGCCCTATGTTCCACTTGGAACCCAAAGGAAAAATAATAATAATCATTAAATTATTAATGACGAGTTCAGTCAATAAATTGTTTGTTCGGTAGTGACTCTCAGTGGAATCCAAACTGCTCATTTCAGTCCTATTTGAGATTCATCAGATGGATGTGTATATACATTCCCAGTGAATAAGAATGTTTTCGTTGAGATTTGAGCTTAGCACCCATCGTTTCAAACACCAAATGAATAACGCTTTGGTATAACTCCGGTATTACTGATATTATACAATATGTAAATTTTTAATAAGTCATTTATAACACGTACAATTACATATTAGATAAAATTTGGTCTTCGCCGTAAAATGAGACTGGTAATAACTTTTTTATGAGCCAAGATGTGCTTAGTTTCAGAACACCATTTAAGCAAGCAAATACGTATTTACGGGAAATTTTCATCCGGTTTTACAATCATATAATGAAATATCAGTCATAGACACTTGAAAAACAATGCAGATCATCAGAATCAAATATAATCGGAAAGAATTTAAGTAGAATAATAATAATAACCGGTATAACTATTCTAAGTCGGAGTTGAAGGCCATCGGAGGGAAAGGGACTGAGTAAACTTTTTCTGAACACAGAAATACGGCTGAAAATCTTGTAGGACAACTACTTCAGCTACGCATAGTAATTGAAGTCTTACAGACTTGGTGAATGGAGATGGCAGCTTGTGTAGAATTGTAAAGGAGGAATTTTTATCAATCTTATGATTCATATCCACAAGGTGCGCACCAATATGGAACTTCTGATTGACTTTACGCTTTCTTTACCTAACCATGTTGGACAACGCTCAAGAAGGCGACGATGGGCTGGCTGAGTCTTTCTACCTATGTAACTGTCTCAAGAACAGTTGAAAAGATTAACACACATTGAAATGGCTAGACTGGGATATTTTATCCTTCACCTGTATTGAGATTATACAACAAGTGGTGAATTTTAAATTTTTTACTTTACTTGACTGTTTTACTGTGTAGAATACATTTAACAATAAACATGTTATCCCTGACATATATCACAAAGTCATTAGAACTCAGGAATTGAAAATACTAAAATATTTACTTACTAGCACTTATTATTTGTGAATGATAGACCTTGAATCCTAAAGATACCGTTTTAATGACAGTATTATTCCATAGATTAAAGGAGTTTACTTAGTTTGTATTGATAAAAGCTCAAAGAATTATGGGAGAGATGGTTTTGAGGAAGAATACCACAGAGATAAAATAAATATTGATATTAATCATTGAGATTCAACTACAAGCGCCACATGGATGAGGATATCACAGGGCAGCCAGAATAGGATAGGTATTCATCACTGAAATTAGTGTAAACATCTACAACACTTAGCATGTGGAAGAAGATGCAAATTTTCAGCACTTATGTCAATGCAGAAGGAAATGGATGTGGTATGGACATACTCTAAGGAGACCACTGAATGAAATCACGCACCGGGCACAACGTTAAGTGGAACTCGGATAGAAAGTGATGAAATAGGCGTGGGTCAAAGAATGACATAGAGGAAATCATGTGAAGAGGAAATGTAAGCTCGTGGACAGTCTTGAAGCCAACTAGAGAACAGAGTAGTATGGAAGTGTGCTTTGTTCATCTTGTAGCCAAAGGAATGAATAGTCATAATAACAGGTGATCAATAGGAAGCACTGTAATCTTGAAGGCGGATCAGTGATTAACGTCTTCCAGTCACTCACACTTACTACAGAACTGTATGTATTCATGCATACTATTTACTGGATGATGTTTCGAATAAAATTTATTATTCATAATCATATCAGTTATGACCACACGACTTCGAAATCTGAGTTTTGTAGTTTTCTTTGTCTTCTATTTGTCGTCGTAGGGGTAGCAGAATTTTCCAGATATCTTGGTGGACATGTGTTGAATCATTCCTATTACACGTATTTGCAGTTGATTTGACAAACAAAGCTTCTGTCATCAATCTCTCTGTTTATCGAATCAACTGCAAATACGTGTAATAGGAATGATTCAACACCTGTCCCAGATATCTGGAAAATTCTCCTACCCCTATGACAAATAGGAGAGGACAAAGGAAACTATAAAACTCAGGTTTTGAAGTCGTGTGATTATAATTGATGAGGTGACTATGAACAATAAATTTTGTCCAAAACGTCATCAAGTAAATAATACTGTTTCTTCACTGTATGATATATCTAATAAACAAATTAATATGGAATTACTTACTGCCACAGTGCCCAAGTTTTACTCATATATTCATGCATAATTTGAAAATAGAAAGTAATTAACCTTATAGCTGCTCATAGCTGTGGAATCCAATAGATCATTAGGTCAAACCTTGTCAAATATTGCTTTTATCATTTTTAGGTGTTAAAAAAAGTATTTTCTGACTATTTAGGTAAATTAAATTTTGGTTATAAATATACCATTGCCTTGTTCCACTTTCTAAATAAACTACAAAACCGTTAACATGTGTTTCTAGGTCATCACATATGTAGGCCTTTAAAAATATCCATTGAGTTTTGTAAAAGAAAAGGTGTTCAGTGAAGAGTTACTCTTTCCAGCGATATCATTTTCAAGCTGTGTAAGTAGATTCTCTTGGAAACAAAAGGAGTGCTTCCAAATATGCGTCTTTAGAGTCGTAAATTTTAGGAAACAGTTAAGTATTATTGAAGGCGTTGGCAGGAAGAAAATGAAGCAGAACTCGAACAATAAAACTAGGAGATTTAATATAATTGACAACATTGAGTGAAGCTCAACTAAGATTGAACGGAAGTCAAGTTAAGAAGGGAGTAGGAATGTTATGAGGCGGAGAGACAGTGTCGAGACAGATCATGTCCATTGTAGGTCCAGTAACTAAACAAACTTGTGTATGCAGATGTCGAGATTTAACACATGGATTTCCATTGCTTCCGCGGTTTGAAGAAGTTCGATTCGTATTCCCACGTGTTCTATAGATGACTCTGAAGGTGGTTTGTTGGTGGGCTTTGTGTCCAAAGTTTGTTGGGTGCTCTAGAATATTGCTGTGGGGGAACTTTTTCCTCCTTTCTGAAACCATGAGGATAAGCGTTCTATGATATATATTTGGATAACAGGTGTTGAGTACAGCCTCCATAACTAGCCCCACAGAAGCAGGTGAACTGATAGATATACACTAATGAGGCATCCAGCAATGGTAGCTTATCCTCTACATTCATGCGAATCATTAGTTTTTCTAAATAAAGTGAGTCAAAGTTCAACCATGAAGAAGCTTTCCTCCAATGAACGATGCAGGCGACTTCTCAGTATTTCTGTCGATGAGTCTTCATTGAATTACAGATTCAGATGGAGAAGACTTCTAGGGAAAGAAACTGTGGGCGTCTTTGATGGTTTAGGCTTCAAGGATTTTATGATGAAGCGTTATGGGTAGGCATTTTCAATAAGAATCCTTTTTAGAGTGTTACGGATTCTGCAACCCAGTGAACGGATCAGCTTTCGTTTTGAATATTTAGGCGCTTAACAACCGACGTCCACGAGTTGTGCGTCAGCTTTCTGTGGTTGGATATTTTCGGCATTCCATCTTGTTCATGCCTTGTTAGTTTAATGTCCAGAAAAGATATTTTTGAATCAAACGCCTCTAATGTTAACTACATTTTTATATACTACCCTATATTCATTAATTTATAATCAATAAGAACAATAAATGAGATTGTAAAAGACTTGTAATTTATGCAATACGCCGTAGTTCCGTGTTCAAGTGATAAGTTGTCTAATTAGTAAGAAGTGAATTATTCACATAGTTAAAAGTACTGGTGACGTAACCAAGTTCACTATTCATTTTGTCGGATCACGTTAATTTTGAATATTATATATCTATCTAAATGTTGGTAAATTGTTTGGATTATATGAGATTACCTACACAGTTTTATCTGTCAGTAATCAACAAGGTCAAACACCACGAACTCGATTGATTTATTCACTAATTTTCTGTCTCAATTCGCTTTAATTATCAATTGAATATATGCAGCAATGATGAGTTTAATAAGTTATTTATTATCTCGCATAGATTCACTTGGCTGAGTCGAATAAATGAATAAAATTTAGACAAAATGGAGTCTCTGTCAAGATAGGTGCCAATCAAAGCTGTTCTAATTAAAATATTATCATATTATACAAATTAGTGAGTCATATGCAGATAAAATTTATTAGAGAAAGTAGAATTGAACAGAGGTAGAACAAATATTGGTGTTAAATAACACGGATCCATTTTATTTCACTGATTCCCATCAGCTGCATACAGACTATAATATTTGATGAAAACAGGTTATAATACTATTTTAACATACATTTTATTTATTATCATGAATCAGTTCACCAGTAAGGATTGTTGTAAGATGGCCATAGTGGAACAGAACATAAGGATAACAGGATTATGTCAAACTATTATTAGCATATATATGGTAACTGAGTAAAAAGGGGAGTAATCTCAGAAGCATCCTACAACCGTCTTAGACCTACTGGAAGTAATACTTTACGATTATACAGTCTGCCCAAAGTACATAAACCAGGACTTCCTTTTCGCCCAGTCCTAGACATGTCTAATTCCATCTACCATGGAATGGCAAAGTGGCTAGGGGAACTCCTCCAACCGTTACACAAGAAGGTGGTAAATCATAGTGTTAAAGACGTCTTTGAATTCATTTCTAACATACGTGGTATTAAATGTAGATGGGAAGCAAATGCTATCCTTAGATGTCGCATCACTGTTCGCCAATGTACCACTTATTATGACTGTGGAATTCATATGCCAACAGATACTAGAAAGGCAGTTCACATCGGAATCCTAGTTAGCGGTTTGAAAGAGTTGCTTTTGAGATGTACTATGAATGTACACTTCACAGTCAACAACCTTTATTAAAGACAAATCGACGGTATTGCCATGGGTTCTCTATTGGGTCCAATTTTGGCAGATTTCTTTCTTGCTAAGCTTGAAAATGGTCCATTGAAACAAGTAACAGATTCTTATTTTCGTCATGTTGATGATACGTCTATTATTCTTGATGAGGTAGCTAACAACAATGAAATGTTAATAAAATTTAATGATGAAAATCCATTGGTCATCTTCACTTGTGAAGAAGAACATTATGGTAGACTACACTTCCTTGATTTCCAGTTGAGCAGAAGACAAGATGGTTCACTCAAGAGAGATGTCTATAGAAAACCTACATCTGTAGGACAATGTACCCATTTCCTCGGATATAAAATCAATTTGGTCAAATGCCTCGCGAGTAGAGCAAGACGGATCTGTACAGATGAATACCTAGAAAGTGCTTTAGGATACATCCAAAATACTCTTGTTCTAATGGGTTATCCTAGTAGATTTGTAAGGAGACACATTAACACCAAGTATAATGAAGAGAAACTGATAAGAGTTAAAAAGAAACAATTGTTCCTGAAATTGCAATTTAATGGGGACGTGGCTAGTGAAGTCTTACATATAAGATTATCGGGAGTAATAGAACGGACTTATACTGCCTCTACCCTTTGTTCGTCATTTTTTCAGCCGACCAATTATGATTGCTCAAGCGAAAGACAGGTTAGCTAGCTGTGCCATTTCTATGCGTATCTACAAATTCAGTTGCTCCTGTGGAGAGAGCTATACAGGACGAACAACTAGACAGCTTAACAAACGTATTAATGGACATCTTCCTTCATGGCTGGGAAAAGACCTAATTTATTTAGTGAACTGTTTACATATACATATATTACTACCTTCGTTATTCTTATCGCCACATGCGTAAACCTTATTATCAATATTTTCTTAGCATTATGATCATCGTTATTAATGATGTTCAAAATATTTACCACGTTATTATTAGTATAATTATTATTTGATCCACAAAATCACCGTCATTGGTTACATTTTTATATGTAAATTAGAGTAAAGCCTGAAAGAAGATCTAATTGAAAACAACACTATTGTTCACTTATATGTCTTGTTCTAATCAGAGATAATGAAATAAAGTAATCAGAACTCATTGGATTGAGAAAGCAAAATTTGGTGTATACGAAGTCGAATGATGAAAAGACTATGATGACACAATTCAATGAGTAGAATTCAAGGGATCAAACATTATATCTAACATAAAATTCAGGTTTCAATCGATTTGTTGTGATGACTTCAGTAAACAGAAGAAAATATAAACAATAATAACATTAAAAACTCAGAATTACATCAGTAATGCCGTTACACAGCTATACAAAATGAGTACTTCGAATCAGGTAGAATATTCCCACCTAGGTGGGAATAAAACTGCGTCCATGGGAATCACGTACCAACAAGTCCCGGAGGCAGCCCAAGGTCATAATGACCTTTGTCCATTAAAAAATCACATCTCATGACACATTATCAATGTATCGCACAACCGCACAAAGAAGTCTTAGACTTGGATACTAAACAGTGACAAAGACAAATAATAAGGATCAAGTCAGCATACGATATACAAATGTTAGAACAGTGATATATAGTTTACGAGAAAACGTATTGGAATTACACAGTTTGTTGAAACCTCAAAATAAATGTTAATATGGTAATTAGATCTTTGAAGAAGGATTTTCCAAACAACTTTTCCGTCACGATCACTACTGGTTTACGTGAGTGATATCCACCTACTCATATCAAGTAATCAGTAGTGTATAGCATCCTGCATTGATGTATGCCCTCTTAACTTCGAAACATAGGGATTTACGAGGATTTTTCTTGTGCTCTTATTGTCACTATATTAAAATGACAGACCGAAAGGAGTAAAACGCGGAGAAATATGAAACCTGTTACTACTTGGCGATAAATTTCATCTAACTGTATGACGACAATCCTAAACCATCCGTTTGAAAGTAAAACCTATGATGTGTTACGTAATCAGCACTAGATATATACAACAAGATAACCAGAGGTGTATTGATTCGTAGGTCTAAACTTCAAGAAACCAATTACATCATCTGCCTGATTATAAGCTGATAATAATTTCAAATTTATGCAAAATTGATCAGTGTACACGTTTACCGAAGTATTTATTTGTCTAGCCAGTCAAGTTTAAGTGTTTTCACTTCAATTTATCGATCTAAATCAACTTTACTCTAGTTTGGTGAGAGAAGCATAAAAATTAAACATATTGAAAGGTGAGAAAAATAGGGTTTGATTTTAGAATTAATGTAGACATCAAGTATTTAAGTTTCAGTGTTTCTAAATTATTCTGTATGATTATTGTTACTGAGTGTTGTAATTATTATCATTATTATTACTGCTCCTTTGGGTTCCAAGTGGAACATAGGTCTTCAACAACAAATCTCCACTTTGTTCCATTTTCTGCTGGCTTCTTTATCTGGTTAGCCACACGATCGCCCATAATCTTTTCACCAAACAATCTACTTCATGTCACTCTCGCACAAACGGCCAACTCATCACTTCGCATTTGGATTCCATTCAAGCGATGGCCTGCACTGCGCGCGACGTCATTCAGTGACCTCCTCAACGTGTGCTCAATTCTTTTCCATTTTCTTCCGCATATTTGTTGGTTAATCGGCTCTTCGTTGGTTTGCTCCCAGCCAGAGTCGCTAATTCTTTCTGGCCAGCTGGCCGTTTAATCTTCAGTATAGAGCCAGTGAAGCGGGCAGATGTTGATACAATTCTGCAGGTGTCTGGTGGGAATCCTTTCCATGACACGCCGGCGCCAAAGTTTCTGACTCATATAGAAGAACTCACTGACTGACTGACTGACTTCACATTTGTGTTGAACAGAATCCGAATCTTTTGCTTCATGCTGGCTGAGTGTAGTGCAGAAGATTTCCAAAGTGGTTTCAGATTGATCAAAGCGTATCTTGCCTTTCCGATTCTGGCTGTCTGACTCTGATGCCTTCAATCGTTCTATCCGCCTACGTTTGAAACCGTGCTTCCTAGAAGGGTTGTTGTAATTGCTAAATGTTTATTTTATTCGACGGAAATTAATCGTCTCTATTAGCAATTTGGCATTTTATTAAGTGGTATCATTGATTTCCTCAATTTTTGACACTAATTGTTTTGTAGTGATAGTGAGTAGTGGAATTCACTATGTTGGTTTCAGCCTGTATATGACTTATTAGTTGGAGTTGCCAACGTGAACATCATTCAAAATAATAAGGTTTGAATCTTAGAGGAAAAATTACCTTCGTCAAGTTTAAGGATACACCTTGCTAATAATTACCAATAAAGAAGAAACACATAAAAGTGTCTTCATGTATATTTTCTCTGGAACTAGTTATCTATTTATGATTACCTACAATTTATTACTCATTTAGGTTCGTAGAAGAAAATAGGGCTTCAACAACACATCTGGATTTCACCTTGTCCTGCACAGTCCTCCTTTTCTATCTACACTGTTGGGCATCAGTTCTTACCTTCCCTTGACACGATTTTTTCCATGTCAGCCTAAGATGCCTAACTCACCGCTTACTATTCAGGTTTCAGTCGAGGGGGTATGGCGCACCATGTCACTCGGCAGTCTTCTCAGTGTGAATCCATTCCATCTCCATTTTCTTTTGCGTATTTGTTGGGTTATGGGTTCTTCTTTGGTTGCTAGAGTTCCTCGTTTCTAATTCATTCTGGCCGGCTATCTTATCTTGAGTATGAAGCGAAGGCGACTGTCGATAAAAGTCTGAAGCTTGTTAGAAAGGCTTTCGGTGACATGCATTATCTGTTTCCCTGACAGCATTAATACTTAAAATTGGACAATTTTGTCGTTTGAACATAAGAATGACAATCATTTGTGAGAAAAGATGGTCACGAACTTTTGAGGAACTCCTGATTCTGCAAGTTTTACTGTTGAAGTCACTAAGACTGCCTTCATCTTATTGTTCTCCTTCATCTGTACTTTTAAGTTGAATACTGTCGTCTTTCATTAGATGTGAATATTGTCGCTATTACTTTAAGAGTGTATACCTTGTTTCTGTGTAGTATTTATTTATTTTGATTATTGATTGATACCTTACCGTATTTTTGGTACAAGTCCAGCATGTGATATCAGTAGCCCAAATTTTGCAGGTGAGCGTCGTCCGAGGATCGAATCCCGGATCATGTGCATGGCTGGTGAGCATCCTAACACTGTGCCACCGACTCATCAATAGGGTTTCAAACTAAAGCTTTGAAGTTTCGGTAGTAGTGGCGTTTATCTTTACGGGATGGGGATGCTAGCCTCATGCCCTACCTTCCCGCTTCACCAGTCTTATTAATAGGTAGAGGGGTGCGTTGGCTGGGGATCGAACCCTGAACCACCCACGTGGTTGTTGAGCATCCTGACTCTGTGCCACGGTATTAATTGTATTAATTGGTCGTTTAGTGATTTCTGGTTTTTTAAAGGAAAAGGATAATAGGAAATTACATCAAGTTGGTTTGGAATACTTCCAGTTCACAATGATGAACATAACTTTATGAGTGCTAGATGACTTAATCCTGTGCTTTACATTGCTACTTTGAAGTTATTTCATGATAAACTTCAAACTAGAAGATGCGAGAAAATAAGTTGAACCTGGTCTTCAAAATAATGTGCAACAGTTACAGTATTACACTAGGAAGGCAGGCAGAAAAATGCATAGGCTTTAAACGAAAGGAACAAAAAATCATTTGAAGTTGGACCTCACACTAAAGCTTAATTACAAGACAAAGTGATAGAGACTTCATCCGCAACCAGTGCAACTGCAAAGTCAAATATCATGTTAGCAAACTCGTTTATAAAATATTTATCTAAATAGTGTCAAATGGTAGAGCAACCAGTTAGTCATTCCAGATTATTGGGATAGCCGATTAAGGTGCTTGGGAATACATTCTGATATCTCAAATCTTGGAAATCTTGGCCGTGAATTCGTTTAGAATAGTAATGAAGGTCACCCAATCGGACAAACAGGGGGCGGGGTGGGAAAGAGTGTTAAAAAGAAGGATAAAAGTGGTAGCTTCCATGGGGAGAAAAGGGGAAATAAATGGGAACTTGCATAGTATTTCTCGCTTTTCCCAGACTGCGCATAATGTCCCTTTTTATGTCACATATTTCCCCCCTAACTAGCCTGATTTTCCCCTTATTCACTTTACGTCAACCAACTAACAATCGTCTTTCTAATGAAATTAACCTTCAGACTGCTGCTTTCTAATATACTGCAGTATATTAAGCAGTTCAGTTCTCAGAATATCAAGTCAGCTAAAAGGCACATATATTTCACTTTTCAGGGAAATTTCTTGGAGAAATATATGTGTGTATACATTCTGAGAAGTAGCTTACTTCTTCCTAGTATTATTTCCACGAAGCCTTTATTCCCTTTTTCATGGATTCGATCCATGAAAACTGATAGGAGGTCGTCTTCGTCAAACCTAGAATCAATAGAATAGCTGAACGCATTTTACCGACTAGCAGTAGACGACTTCATTTTATATCTTGGTGCTAAGCCTAAGTTCAAAAAGCATATATTTTCTTGGTATTAGATGGTTTGAGGCAATCGATAGGAAGTCTTGAAACTAGGTTTCCTGCTAGTTGGCAATCATCAGCCAGCAAGGCGCATTTGCAACCTGGATTCGACTCATATCCTTTTTGAGATTCGAACCTGCATCACTCAGTGCTGCAGTCAGGGAAGTTACCCTTGAGCAATTCGGGCTCACGATTGACCTCCTGTAGGACCGTATTCAACAATACTTTTGATTGGGTACTAGTCAGTGACTAGTCGCTAATATTCATCTAAGCATGTATATTTCTGTTGGATGTAAAGAGCCATTTAACGACAGAAGCAGGTCTTGGAAGAAATGAGATCACTGTTAGTTGATAAACTTGTGAAACACAAGGACACCAACCGTCTACCTCATTAAATGATGATAACTATGAAATAAGATCATATTGCAGAAGTACTGAGGTTGAATAAACCAAATATCCAGAAATGTATCGGTGGCACAGTGGTTAGGACTTTCGCCTACCATGCACATGGTCCGAAGTTCGATTCCCTGCCGACGCACACCTGATATCTATGGTCGGCTTGCAAATTTAGGCTAGCGATATCACATGCTGAAAATTGCATACCTGTATTGAAAATAGGGAGTGGAATCAAGCTGTAATCAAAAAAAGAAACATTATTTTCTGTCTGTAGTGCTGTAAACCAAAAATGAGAATTCATTAACTTCCATTTGAAGTTTATCCGACTGTAGAAGGTACTCATTAGGGCATTAGAGAGAAAAGAAGAAAAAGAAGAAGGTCAGCAAACAGATATCTTCTCAGAGATTTCATCCTCAAAGTCATCTATACAGTCACGTTTATTTACATAAGGATAACATAGATACAATTATTATTTCATTCCGCATAATTAACGATGGAGGTTGAAGGTGATAATAATTTTCAGCTTGATATTAAGCTGTGAATATAGATTAGAAGGGGGCTTAGAAACAAAATTACATAGGATTGGAAAGTAGTTACGTAATATATGCAACATAGTTTTGAATGAAGACAGATATGAATGGGATGAGCATAGAAGTGAACTGAAAATGAAAAAAAAATAATTGAAGGGAGTGACAACAAAAAACGAAACCAAAGAAGTCACACTGAACTAGGCCTTTTTAACACCTTTCGATGAATATGGCGAGGGCTTCTGAAGTACAAAGAAGTTTGAAACACATGCACACACACACACACAATGACATGCCAAATGGTTAGGTTTTCCATATTTTTCACCGTTAACCCAACTAGCTCAGAGAACACAAATATATCAAAAGTCTGGTATATTTTTGTTTACTTTTTAAATGATTCTGGACTATGAGTCAGTTGAGATAGTGTAACAGGTGTTGACGTTGTAAATTATTAGGATACGGTTGGCCAGTGAAATGACGAAAGCTGTTTCTCAACTAACAGGTATTCTCATATACAACTTTTATCAGTTGGCCATTCCCTGACGGTTTTCTTTGGATAGAACTTTTCAGTGTCCCATCATCAGATTGTCTTAACTGGTCTGTAGATATGTCATGACATGGAATCTTTGGTGGCAAATACTATTTTTCTGAATTGTGCAACCTCCTATGTATTGTTATGGTTAAATGATTTTTCACTACTTTATCTTTCCTTCTATAAAGCCTCACCATCATACACTGTTACACTGTTAGTCTATGTTGGAAAAGTATCATACTTAATGCTAACACTTATCTATTTGATTGATTGGGGGATTTCATCATGAGCTGACATCACTTGAAGAACCTTTGGAAAACCTACAGGAAGTACTGGACAGCTGTTTCTTCCTAGTTTGGTGATGAAATCCCCAAACCAATCAAACAAAATCCCTACAAATACCAATGCTCGAAAAATTGATCTAATGCTCACTAGAGACTGGCCCTATTCAGGCAGTGACCTGGAGTTCAAGTAGAAAACCGGGACCAGTAGGATGCAGTGGGTTAAAGATGAGGCAGTAACTCATCGAAGAAGACATTGCAAAGTGGTCGCATTATGTCATGAATTGGCAGAAGTTAGAATTCATGGGCTGACCATTGTATCGGGTCCCAGTGGCTCCGTGGTCTACGAGATCACCTGGTAACCGGAAGGCCCTGGGTTCGAAGCCTGATGGCAGGTGCGTACTTCTGAAGAGTCTCAAAGTAGGCTGACAAAACAGCTGTCCGGTACTTCCAGGTGGTTTTCCAATGGTTCACTCACTAATGTCAGCTCATGATGAACTCCTCCAACCAATCAAATAAAATCCCTACGAAAAGGAATACTTATCTATTTCTTTTTTTTTCCTTCACGTTCTCAGTGGAACATAGGGCTTCAAGCTAGTGACTTGAAGTTTCTGTAGCAGTGTTTATTTTACATGATGGGGTTTCTAGCCTCATGCCTAACCTTTCCTCTCTATCAGCATTATTTCTGGCTTAGCGAGGTAAAGGAGTGTGTCGGTGGCCGGGGATCGAACCCCGGACGATGTGCATGGTCGCCGAGCGTCCTAACCGCTATACCACCGATCTTTACTCAGATCAATCTATAGAATATTAGGCCACGTCAGATATCTTTGTCACTGTTAAATACGCACTCTTGTATGCATGTATACATGATAATAAAGTCAATTTTAACTAGTCTAACTGATCAGCAAAAGACGACACGTTATCCCGATAAAAATCAGGCTTTACTTACCTTTATACTCTTAACGCATCATATGATCGTGTCAGTAATGCATATATTTTTTTAAAAATTATACTGTAATGTGTTTTACTGATGACATCACAACTGTCAGAAACTGAGCGTGCACCCAAAATCTGATGTTTTATGCTGATCCGAAACTTTATTTAACAAATATATAAATTTATATAAAACTAAATATATCCAGTATTTTATTGAACCAAGTGAATACATATAAAAGAGATGATCACTCGATTTTTCGGCATATTCAAATAAAACGTATATATTTGTTTTAATATTCAGAATAAAGCGCGAAACTCAATTCGATTGTTCATACTTTGTGTAAATGTCAGTCAAGCGGTTAACAATAGTAATAATAATAATAATAATAATAAATTAATCGCTGACATTTAGCATATTTTAGTTTTAATGCTCACGTAAAACGTAAAACAGTATATATTTTTTTGTTTGCCTAAGAGCAAGAATTTATTTCAGTTTGCCTTGTATAAGATTGCTTTGATGAAACTGTAAATTTTTTTCGAATTAAAATAGGGTGATAATGTGACAGCTTAGTTGATGTTTGAAAATACTCAACAGCAGATAGCGTCAAACATATCGATTTCTTCAGTTATCGAATCAGAAGTTGACGCTTTAGAATTTTAACTCAGCATCTGCTGTCTAAAAGTATCATCGAGAAATTACTGATTTGGTTTTGCAGAGGAGAAAAACGACCCCCCCTCTCTGTAGTTTTATTCTGGGCACGAAATGAACCAACCTCATAGTTATTTACACAATACTCAGAAATCTTGTCAAAGGTGTACGAATCAAACTTCCTCAAACCACACTAGTAATGACACGTTATATCTAACGAATTATGAGTATAGAAGTCGTGATTGGACACCAGGTAGTAACTAATTTTATGCATCTAGTCCCTGGTTTGGTATAGAGTGAATTCTATCAGTCAAGTTTACGATATCACCTTCATGTCAGATAGCCTGTTATCAGGGTGCACCATACATTATTGTTAGATGACTGGAGGCGGTCAGTAGGTAACCTTCGACCTACGTTTTGCACTTGTTGGCACTTATTAGCTAGGCTCATGTCCCTTATGAGACTTTACACTTGACTGATAGAATTTAGTCTGCGCCAGACCAAGGACTACCTAATATCCAATTAAAACATCCATTACAGTTCTAAAGGAGGTCAGTCGCATGCCGGAGTAGCTCATTGATAACGTTTATGACTACAGCACTGGGTGTCTGTCTCAAGCTCGGGTTTCAGCATGTTAATGAATTCCCTAAAGATTGCAGATAGGCCTTGCGGATTGTTGAGTGCTAATAACCATGAAATCTAGGTTCAAGGCTTTCTACCGACTGCTTACAGTCATCTGACAACAATAGAGAAGAAGTATGGCTTAGTCACTGAACTCACAATGAACCTAATTTTACCATACATTTAACTTGTATCTCCACCGCCTATAATAATGATTTTGACTGTCTTCCAAATTTGGTTGAGCTATACTCAATTCTATCAATTATGGTACATTACTCAATTCATTTACTTGGCTTTGCTTTAGTCTATACTTGACTAGTGGTTCTGTATTACGTAATTCTGTTTTCAAAACTTCTTGATTATTATCTAAAATTCAAAAAATAGTGATAACATTTCTTTGGAAACATTCCTCTTGTTGCTATAACAGTGTATTATGTATATGCCATTTTATAGCTTGGGAGTGATATTACTAGAAAGAGTAACTATTCGTTGAATGCGTCTTTTTTTGTAGCTTCTGACATAAATGAAATTCAGTGACTGCGACGATGCTTTGATAATGCTATCGAATCACCCTGATTAATTACTGTTTTTGAGATTGAACCATTTTTCAGTCGAATTCAGTGGTTATCAGGAAATTTGTTAGAGCTAGTTACTAACTTATTTCAATACTTTGATACATTCAATGGTTTATTAATTTGCTTTTTTCAATATTCTTTCCATTTATCAACTTTACTTCAACATTTAGAGGTGCGATATATTTCGACTCTTTGTAATCTCTTCAGTTATTACATTTGTGTTCTTTGGCAGTCAGCTTTATAGATGTATTGTTTAAATTTAACTCAGAGCTACTGAAAAGCGGTCAGTAGTATTTGTAAGCCTTATGATATTATTATCAAAGATAATAATCCAAATAAGTGGTACACTTTATCGTTTTCAGCCAGTATTCTGTGAGATTTACCTTACAATTAAAATGCATGAAAAATGAGTGTTCCTCATATAACACAGTGGTTTAAAAATCATCTAGTGACCGTAAATCCATGGTGTCTTCAAAAAGGGAACCTACAACCCACCTAATAAATCATAGATCAATTCATCATCAGGTTACATATTTGTAAGACAATAATAATTAAAGAATTATTATTAATAACAACATTAATTCTGTTTTAAACTACACTGGATCAATATTATTGACAAATTACATTTCAAAAGCATCACTGAGAGATAATATGTATTAATTAACTAAAGCTAAGTTGAATATCATATAACACAGAATTTATAAATTTGTAGGCTCGACAGCAGGCGAGAATAATAACTGCGTCTGGCCGGACCTACTTCTTTTACACATAGAGCTCCGGTTTGGAGCATTCGGTATCTAGAGGCTCTTGGCAGTTTTTTGGTATTCAGTGGATGATGGAAAAAGACTCTTTAATGCTGGCTAGCTTTTTATTCTGTTTGGATGAAGTGATCCAATATAGAACTCTTTCAGCCTTACACTTTCACCAGATAGAGGGATTAATAGCTAACAACATCAACATGATGCTTATAATTAAAAGCTGTAACTAAGCAGAATTTCATTAGACTAGCGGACAGTAAAATCTTATCATTCTTTCTAATGGATTCATGTACAAGCCAATTACTGGAAAGAATATGAGCAATGAAAAAAGCCTTTATATCCAAGGAGTGTTTTAAGTATTTCACCTCAAGATTTTCTACTCATGTTACAGCTGAAATATGAAAAATATTAATTTTACCACCAATTCACCTATGGTTTTATGGTTCTTTTCCTCAGTCTTCGTAAAGACTTCAAGAATTATGTGCAATGTACTGGAGATCATTCCCTTGAAAACAGACTTCAGAAAGTCTACATGTTAGTAACATACCGAATTGTGTATATTTGTTCAACAAAATGGTATAGCCAGCGTTAGAGTCATGTGATATATCGCAAGTTTGGCAGATTTTGGCAAAAATTGCGTCCTAATACTCGTTTAACTGGTTGATGGGGACTAGCACAGGAATCTAAGAGGCGTATTACGTCCTATTTGGGACTGGTCATTTGGATGTACCTGCATTCCTCAGTGGCTCTTGTGGCCAAATAGTCTAACAGATAACGTTTTGACGCTTGGGACTATGTACACTGAATGCGAGCCTCGGTGGGAACACCATCATTCACTAAGGAGTGTAGGCATATCCAGATGACAAGCCCTAAATATGACTCCACTGCGTCGGTGGCACAGTGGTTAGGACTCTCGCCGACCATGCACATGGTCCGGGGTTCGAGCCCACGCCGGCGCACACCTGATATCTATGGTCGGCCTGCAAAATTTGGGCTACCGATACCCATGCTGAAAATTCCATACTTGTACCAAAAATACAGTGTGGAACCAAGCTGTAAATCAAAAAGAAAGAAATGAGCATCCTGGATTCAACTGCTAGTCACCGTAAAACAAATGACTCCAAGTCACATGATCAGACGTCGTCGTAACATCTGCACAATGAGCTGACATGTCAACCTGAGAACGGGCATTTCAATTAAATCAGTAGACCGGAAAATCCAAATTGTTTTCAATAATGTATACACTACAGAAATTTGCTAGCTGTCTCGAAAGTAGTTTCTTCTGTGAATGGTTGATTGTGTTAAAAGTTATCAGAGTATTGACACTTGATTGCTGGTAGTAAGCAAGTAAGTCAGTATCACTTAATTAATCACTGAATTCTGTGGTGCAGGTGTGCAATATGAATACCAAGCTTAATGAACGATTGTCCCAATGTATCTCGATTGGTGATGCGTGGTTAGAATCAAGCATAAGAATGATATACTTCATCTGCTTATACTCGGAGTGTTTTAGATGCAATTTAACAAAGCTCCGATGCACTTGATTTCAGTCATTTAGCTGACAGGGAAAAATAGGTAGATGTTCACAAATGCCTGCTGTTATGGTTACTCTCAATGGTATGGTGAGTTTTAGATTAAAATATCAAACTCATTCAGTCACTTCGGCAGAATAACTTCCTATTGATACTGGCTGGCATTGAGGTTCTTAATTTACACGTATTTTTGAAATACAAAGTATACTACTTATACTGAAATAAGTAGCTAAATTATAGTATCAAAAATCGCGGATGGTAGAAGACGAAATGGGGGTTTAAAAAAAATCCTCCACTTGAAATGATTTACTTATTGTATCTTTAAAAGTATCTGTATGTACCACATTTATTCTATGCATAATAGAAGTGCATACTGCTTTTTTTCCCGAAAGAAGTTTGTTGACTGACAAGCAGTATATTTTAAATCTGATCATTGTAATTTATATTTTAAGTATGAAGAGTGTGCGGGATATGCTTAAAGAAACAGTTCAGGAGGATTTTTTTCCTATAACCAACCAGTCATGATAGCTTATAAGTCAGCTGTCTGTCTTTCGCAACTCAAATTTCGATCTCCTCATAAATGATTGATACAGATTCTCTTATAAGGAAGATTCCTTTTATTTAAGAGTGAATTTCGTATCATGGCGGCCTGCTTACATTACTAAGCTACCAAAACTTTCACATATCGGAATGTTTCTGCATTTCTTATTATTTTAATCTTGCCATTACTTTTACTGACTGCTACACTAACTTGCGCATTTTTAATTGGCTTTCAACAGAGTCCTATACAGTTCTTGAAGGAATTCAAGAGAAAGAAAATAACTCAAAGAATCGGAACCTTCTCCATATGATGCAACAACTTAACTTAACTTAACTTAACAATTTCGCTTTATTCCAGAAACAGTACTTGTGGTACAGTGTGGAATTTTCAGCACATATCTACAATATTGCATCTAATTTCATCGTACATTTAAAAGGAGTATTATAAAAAAAATAAAATATAAAAAAAAACCAAAAAAAGAAACAGAAATAACCAAAAAAATGCAAATAAAAATACTGAGTAAAAAAGAAGATCAACACAAATAATGAAAAAAATATTTCAGTATTAGTTAGTGGAAGCTACGATATGTGTATGCGTGGTGAACAGTAACAGCTATAATCATACGGGAAATTATGAGATGTTCTTAAAAAAATGTTTATAGCCAAGATGATCAGTTAATTTGATTGAACAACACTAAGCAATCATAAGATAAACATTTCAGGTTTTTTTTTTGTCAGTACTAATGCGGTTGTTTGTAGTGGCAGTGTGAGGAATCATGCATAATACAAAATTTTTAAGATGGTGATAGTGGCAATAACAAACAAGATTGTCAGTTAAATAGTGCCGAACAAAGAACAACCACAAAACTAATGTTACATGATGGTTAATGACGGGACAATTTTTAATAATCATAGTGATAATATAGTCGGACCCAGTAGATGTACAAAGAAGGAATAGAATAAAGAATAAAAATGTAAGCCAATGATAATAATTTTAAGCAGCTAAGTATGTTTAAGAAGGTTGTTCACTATAGAGTACAAATAAGAGAGTGTAAGGGGGAAATAACAAGGGCCAAAATTATGTTATTAACAACAAAGCAAGTCATAGGTTTCACGCCTAACATTGTCTCTGTCACTTAGAACACGGGCCAAATATGGTATCGTTGAGTTCCTATACTTGGTTGTGCGAGCATATATTATTTTATACTGATTTCTGGTTCTACCTGATGAGATGCAGGGAGAGAGTTGGGAATAGAGGGGGTGTTGGGGGTCAGAGAGTATGGTTTTAGACCATTTCTCACATGTATTCAGATGCTTATCCACTAATGTTGTGACGAGCTGACTGAGTTTTACACCGCTAGTCCTACTAACTACCTTCAACATCCTTCTCAGGATGGTATAATCCTTTTTCAGTAACCCAGGAAAGACTAACGGGGAACAGTAAAGTAGAATAGGTAGGATACGAGAGTTGACAAATTGTGTAAGCAGAGGTTGAGGGACTCCAGTTAGTCTGAGTTTCTTAATGTAGTAGGTTAGACGAAACACTTTCTTGGAAATCATTTGGATATGAGATGACCAAGTAAGGTCGGAAGATATAACTAATCCGAGGTATTTTGCATTAGACTTTGTTTCAATTATAGTCCCCTCGATTCTACAGACATCATGAGTGCTTACTAGTGTTTGTAGATCTCGTTTATGCCTAAAGGAGAAGTCGACAGTCTGGCATTTTGAGGGATTCAGCGTTAGGCCATTTATTTTAGACCACTGACTGATGTCCGACAGGAAGCTATTTAATTTGAAGCAGTCTGACTGAGACTTAACGGGAAGCGAAACAGTCAGGTCATCTGCATATTTGACGAAGTTGATTTCGTCTGAGAGAGGTAAGTCATGTAAGAAGAAGGAAAAGAGAAACGGCGAGAGAACAGCACCCTGAGGAACACCAGCTTCAGTAAGCAAAGGAGAGGAAGCTACACCATTATATACCGTGTACTGCATCCTATTGGAGAAGTAAGAGTGCAGCCAGTTGATAGCCCAGGACTCAGTTTGTGTAAGGCTAAGCTTGTTTAACAAAAGGCCTCTAGGTACAGAGTCAAAAGCAGATGTGTAATCAAGGAAAGTACAACGGACATACTTGGCCCCTTTGTCTAAGGAGGATACAATGTTGTGATGAAACACAGCAGCAGCATCCAAAGTACTTCTACCCTGTTTGTAAGCAAACTGCTTTGGATCATTTGAGAAGCTTAGGGAGGGAATGAGTTTTTGTAACAGTAATTTCTCCATCAGTTTCAAGAAAGGAGAGGTAATGGCAATTGGTCTAAACTTAACACTATCTCCAGAACCAGACTTGGGTACAGGGATGATTTTAATATCTTTCCACAGAGAAGGTACATTATTATTAGAAAAAGAAGTATTGAAAATGCTTGTAAGTGGGTTACTTAAAATATCAGCACATTTCTTTAAAACAATGGCAGGTATACCATCAGGGCCTAGACTCTGGGAAGGTTTAAGAGATTTCAAACATTTAAGAACATCAGAAGTATTGAAACGATGAAAGTCACTGGTCGTGTTATTAGTTAAATTGAAGGCAGAAAGGACATTTGGAGGGCGGATGAAAGATCTATTGAGAGTATTTACATCAATAGAAGAGGCAAAATTATTATGCTTACCACAACCAGTAATTTCTCTAAAAAGCTTCCATATGTTTTCTGAGGTTTTACAAGATAGTATTGTTTGATTATAAATGTTGTTTAGTCTCTTGATTTCAGATTTAATTTGGGTGTTTATCTTCTTAAGACCAGATTTATTCTTTGTCTTGTACAGCTTCTCTTTTTCTCTACGAAGTTTTTTGAGATGAGGGGAAGAAAAACGATCCATTCTTTTGAAAATTATCTGTTTTGGACAGCATATATCAAGACAGAATTTAAGATAGTCAGTCAAATTGGAAATAGTATCATCCAGTTTGTGTTCGTTGAAAAGTTCCCAGTTAGTGTCATTTAGCATACATCTTAGTTTGAGCATATTTTCTTGTGAGTAACACCTTTGCTGTGTTCTCTTGGACAGATTTGAGAAGATATTAAAGTGAGATCTGCTGTATATCTTAGGTAATATCCGAATAATACAATGATCTGAGTTCATGATAGGAGCACGTCGGCGTACTTCATATATTTCCTCATCATTAATGAACACCAGGTCAAGGGTTTTATCAAGTCGAGTAGGGAATTTAACAATATTGGCATGACCTAATGATACGAGGAAAGAACAATCACAGCAGTTAAAATCTCCTGTGACAACTGATAAAGAGTTTTCAAGATGTGTAACGGCAAATTCAGTGAATTCATCAGCAAAATCAGATAGATCAGATGCAGAACAGCCAGGAGTAACATAAATGTTAGAGATGAAGACGTATTTGAATTTGGATAAATGTTTCGGGCGGCATTTGACCGTTATACAATCAATAAAGTCATTAGAGTAAGAAAAACATACATTATTTGAAGTTGACCATTGAGAATGAATGAAAGTTGCAACACCTCCACCTCTTTTCTTTCTGGAGCATAGTCGATCTTGTCTAAACAATGTAAAACCATTTAGGGAAACCAGATTGTCATCATAGAGTTCATGGAGCCATGTTTCTTGTAATGCAACAATCGCCGTATTGTGATAAGTATCAGATGATAAGAGAGACTGGAGATGCATAATTTTGTTGGGAAGTGAACGGCAGTTTGAAGTGACAATAACAGGAATGGTTGTACGATATAAAGGTGTCTGTTTAAGTGCACGCTGCCAGCCAGCATGATGTTTTCTCTTAGATTTATTAGATGCATTATTAGTTGCATGAAAGTCATATGGTTTAAAACGTTTAATGAATGAATTACTGTATTTTATGCGATTTGTGATCATATTTTATTAAAATTAGGAATGAAAACATGACTTATTAGATGCAATATGTAGATGCACGAAAAAGGTAGCCCAGATGTCAAACAGGCCGCCGCTTCTAACTACCAACCTTGAACAATACATAACATGATAAACTGCAGATTATTTTTTGACTTGTAAATCTTTTATGGACACCAGTGACACAGTGGCAGAATGCTCGCTGATTACGCTTACAGTCCGGGGTTCGATTCCCGGCCAACGCACTCCTTTACCTTGCTAAGCTAGTAATGAAACTGGTAAAGAGGGGAGGTTACTCCTGAGGCTGGCAACCCCATCCCATAAAGATAAACACCACTACTACCGAGTCTCCAAATCTCTAGCTTGAAGCCCTATGCTCCACTGGGAACGTAAGGGATTGAAGTAAATAATAATAATAAGTAAAATAAAAAATCCTGTATGGAGGGGAAATATTAGCCAACAAATACACTGAGAATTTCTGTACTATACGTTAACATTATTATTGTTATTGTTTCACAGTGATAGTCTATGTGAGCGTCAATCATATTTCTTTGAGAGATGAGAAAATATCTATAGTGTGATTAAAAGAGGAGCAATGGTTTGTAAACCGTCTTAATACAAAAATATGCGAATTTCGAAGATAGATTTCCCGACGTATTTTCAAGACTTCAATCTTCCAGCTAAGTGTAGTTATTACATAGATTAGATAAACTTTTATAAATTAATCCTGTTTATATAATTGCACAAAAATTTAAATCACATTATGTTAGATGACATGCTTGGTAGATAAATTTTACCTTAGAATAAACTGAAGTGAAATTGTTCATGTTAACAAAACTAGTGATACTATAGGCCATTCGAAAGTAGATAGGTACCAGGATCATAAATCACCTCCAATTGTGTTTACAGACTCGCATGTACGGAATAGAGGATATATATATTTAAAGGAGAAAAATTTGATCATCCCCATATTTCTCCAGAAAAATTCTAAAATACCTGATACTTCTCTTTTCTTTCTTTCTACATGACTTACCATCTTCAAATGACATAAATTGTCATAAATATGCTGACGATCTGACTTTATCTTTACCCGCCTGTCAAATGTCAAAGTGACTGCTCCAAACTAAATGGCTTTTTATCAGAAATCAGTCAGTGGTCCAAGGAAAACGGTCTTACCTTGAATCCCCCTCCAAATGTCAAAAAGTCAGTTTCACCTTTAGGCATAAATCCGACCTAAACAAACTGGTTAGCAATCACGAGGTGTGCAACATAGATGGGACTGAAATAGAAACCAAGTCAGAAATTAAATATGTTGGCGTGATTCTATCTGCTGATCTTTCTCTGTCCTTCTCCTGATTTCTGAGAGAATATTCCGTCTTACCTTCTACATCAAGAAGTTAAGACATTCTGGAATAACCCAACCCTTACACTTACGATTCGTTAACTCTTGCATCCTGCATATTATTCTCTATTGTTACCCCTTAGTTTTTCCAGGGCTACTGAAGAGAGACTATATTTTATTACGCAGGATGTTAAAGGTTGTCAGCAGGGTAAGCAGTTTGCCACTTAACCAGCTTGTTAATATTCTGGTTGACAGGCACATGGACTCATGCGAAAAATGGGTGAAATACATTCTATCTAACTCACACCACCCTCTTCATTCACAACTGCCCCCTTGTATCTCATCAGGCAGTCAGATCAGAAGCCTATATAGGAAACTATATGCTCACACTAGTAAGTACAAAAACTCAACCATACCCTACTTGGCGATAAAGAAAGCATTAGGCGTGATCCCTATAACTTATTAAATAGTCAGTAGAACAACTGGATCTCGTTTTTCCAACTCATATCATTTATAGGTACGACGTTTTCTTTCTTTCTTTTCCTTTTCTCTATTTTTTTACTTAAAGCATTCTTCTTCACACTTTCACATTCTGTATATCTCGACCATTTTGCTATCGCTTACGCCAGTAAATATGCTAGTAGTATCTACTATTCTAACACCTTCAAACACTCTGTTCAATTTTGGCTTTGCTGCCGACATGACGATATGTTGTTGTCAAAATTAACTGAGATTACCCTTAATCTATGTAGAATTTTATCTATTGTTAATGTAGTGAAATGCTGAGAATTACATTCTGTATCACAAGTACTGTTTTGGAATAAAGTAAATTATTACTATTAAAAAAAGATCCTTAGTCTCTTATCAAAGCTACTGGGTTAACACCTAATCGAATAGGGTCACAAAGTGGATAGTCGAGCTGCATTTACAAACATCAGTAAACAAATAAACTTAGCTTCGATTCTCTTGGCTGTGTCTGTTACGCGGAATCAAATGAAGACCGACAGTTTATCCTCCATAAAAGAGGATAGTAACATAAGCGATGAAGTGTCATAACCAAAGTTGTCAATGCTGATCAATACAGAAGAGGGTTTCGATAGGGGTGTTACAGTTACGTAATGAGGCAAATAATTCAATGGAAGAGTTTTAATCGGAGGGCACATAGAAAGGAGGGAAAATATGACATCACATAGGACTTCGAGAGAAACAAAACATTTAGAAAGTCAAAAAACAAAATAATTCAAGTTGGTTGGAGACAACCGGATCATTAGTAGGATAGTAGAAGTAGCTGAATAATTTTCTTTTGTACGTAGAGCTCCGTTGTCTCGGTCTGAATGGCCAAAGCTTCAGCAGTACAAAGCAGAAGGAAGCGTACTGCGTGTTGTTCTTCATCTTATAGATAACTTTAAATCAGGAGTTTGTTGAGATTGAGTGACCAGTGTTGACAAGATGTTCAATTATGGCACCCCGCGTACAGCTGCTGCTACTTTTTACCAACCATGAGGGACAGTTTTCCTGAGACCTTATAGACATGAACAGATGAAATGATATATCCGCGTAGAAGTGGCCAGATGCAGAATCTTGTCTTTCAGAGTTCACAGATGAATAGAGGACACTACTCTTGGCGTTGCTGTGAGAGATGTTCTTCAAGAATATGTAGCAATTGGTAGGTCAATTATACCTTAAAATCTGTTCCCATATAGGCTTTCCTTTTTTCCACAAATGGTGTTTTATTTACAGTCGAAAGTTGAGTTTAATGGCCTATTTTCGAGGCCTGCTACAAAACAGTGTGCTAGCAATGAATATTCTGAGAGAAATCTTCATTCAGAACACATATCCACCGAAATTTATCGAAATTAACATCAAAATGAAAGTTCGGAGAAACAAAGCACCATCCCACATGGTCGCGAGAAGGTAGCTATCGCTCTGTATATACCAACTTTTTTCTTCTTGTTAGATGATTATGTATTCTGTTTATTTTGTGTTTTTACTATTCTCATTATTATTTCTCTTGCTATGTTTTTGTTCTGACCCACTAACCTTAACTCAATACACTGGTTTCAAATCACATCGAACCCCCCCTCTGTATACCATTACGTGGTCCTTCTTTTCCTGCATATTACTAGTCAGTTAGTAGTGTTATTTAGCCAACTACCGGCAGTTGCCGAATATTCTTTCAAACTTGTGATGAATAACCTATTTATTTTCGTGTTATTTTTGAATGTTTATGATACCACATTTCGCTCATCCACTGTTGTTTCCTCAAACTACAATCTTCAACCTAAACTTCTGCCAGTAGAATGAAAGTATGAATGTTCTTAACCTCGCCTAGATTACTAGCTTGATAGTCTTCCAGCCTGTCCCAAGCCCGGATAAAGAGGTGGGGGTGGCCACTGATGATAAGAGGGAAACAGGCAAAAGGGGCCTGAGGACATTATATCAGATAACCAAGTCTCTATCCAGGAAGAGATCAACACAAGTGAAGCCTATAACAGACAGCCAAGGGAACCCAATCACCAAGGAAGAAAAACAGATTAAACAATGGGCGGATCACTTCAAAGGACTCTTGAACCGACCATCACCTGCAACCCGTCCAGAAATACCAACAACAGCGCGCACACAACTGCAAGTTGACACCAATCCTCCAACGAGAGCTAAAGCCTGGAATGCAATCAAGCATCTGAAAGCTGGAAAAACAGCCGGACCAGATGGAATACCCTCTGAAGCACTGAAAGCAGACCCAGAGACGACAGCAGACATGCTGACTCCATTATTGCAAAAGGTCTGGAAGGAGGGAAAGGTGCCTACTGACTGGAGGAAAGGTTACCTCGTGAAACTACCAATAAAGGGAGAGTTGCGCCTCACTCTGCAAGAACTGGCGAGGAATCATGCTCTTATCGACGCCAAGTAAAATCCTGAGTCGCATCATCCTGCAGAGATTAAAGGACGCACTGGATGCAGAACTCCGACCAGAACAAGCTGGATTCAGGAAAGGCAAATCATGTACTGACCAAATTGCAACTCTACGCATCATCATCGAACAAAGCATGTAACGGTGATCAAACCTCTACCTCAACTTTATAGACTCTGAAAAGGCCTTCGACAGCGTTGATCGTGAAGTAATTTGGAAACTGCTCAAAAACTACGGCGTACCCCAAATATTCATCAAACTTATTCAACAGCTGTAAGACAACGGCACGTGTTAAGTGATCCACAACGGAAAACTCAGCGAGGCGTTTGGAGTAAACACAGGAGTCAGACAAGGGTGCTTATTATCACCCACGATCATATTCGTAATTGTGGTGGACTGGATTATGCGTCAGACATTGGGAAACGAGAAAACAGGGATATCCTGAAGCGACCAACGTGAAGAACCTAGAAGACCTGGATTTCGCGCGTTGATGATTTATGTTTGATGTCACACGCACAAAATCGAAGACTTACTAGCGAAAACCGACAAACTGGTCGAAGAAGCAGCCGACGAAGACAGGACTCCAAGTAAACATAGACAAGACGTAGGTTATGAAAATAACCAAACAACAACAGCAACAGCAGCAACATCTAGAGCAAATCATTATCGACGGGAGGGATTTGAAAGAGGTCACTTCATTCACTTGCTTATCTAGGGAGCATTTTCTCAACTACAGGCCAGAGGAACGAACGAGGCTGTCAAATCGAGCGAGAGTCGGGAGGGCGAGAAACACATTCATCAACCTGAAACCAATCTGGGAATCTTCGTCACTCAGCCAGCATCAACAACAAAATTCGGTCGGATTTTCAATACAAACGTCAAGTCAGTTAGTTCTTCTATACAGATCAGAAACTTGGAGGGCGGGTCACAAAGAATATTTTCAACAACCGGTTGCAGACGTTGTTTTCATCAACAGCTGTCTTCGCTGGCTCTATACTGAAGATCAGATGGCCGGGCCGGAAAGAATCACCAACAAGAAACTATGGGAACAAAGAAAACAAGAATCAATCACCAGCCGACAAATATGCGGGAGAAAATGGAGATGGATTGGACACTCACTCACTGAGGAAACCGCTGGGTGGCATTGCGCGCGCGTCAGACCATTGCTCGAGTTGAACCAGGCCGAAAGGGAAGCGGTGAGTGGGGCGTCAGTGCGAGGGTGACATGGAGGAGATCGTGTGAAGAATATTTGAAACAGCATGGACTGACATGGATGCAGGTGAAAAGTACAGCAGAAGACAGAAGCAAGCAGAGACGTGCAGTTGAAGCCCTATGTTCCACTAGGAACTCAAGTGAACAATAATAATAATATTAATAATAATAATAATAATGAATGTTCTTTTTTTCCTTATTACAATGCATATTTTTAACTGTAGGCATGAAATGTAGGCATTTCATGCTGCGAAGTTTTTTATTCTTGGTAAAACGATGGACTGTAGGAATATCAAGCAACTGTATGTATTCATCTATTACGCACTGAATGACAAAGTCACAAATTCGATTAAAAGCCACCTCAAATTTACGAGTGATTTATTAGCCAATTTTTAAGAAATATGCATTATGTTACTTATATTTTGTAAGTAGTTTGCAAGGATTCTTTCAAATATCTTGGCTGGTCCTGGTTTTTATAACTGAATTTCAACATTTACTATCACTGAGATATTACTTAGAAAGTCTATCTGAAGACAGCAATTTGAAGTAATCGTTTTTGTTTGGGTGGTTTGACTCATAACCACCGTGGATATCAATCGTATCAGTTTTTCTTTTTGTTTATTACTTTTCTAATTTTTTTTATTGTCCCCTTGAATTTCTAGTCCAATATACGGCTTCAACAGCATGTCTCCACTTTGTTCTATTTTCTGCTGTCCTCTTCGGCTGATCCCACGATTGCCCATAATCTCTCATCCCCTCCTCACATGGCCTCCTGCATGCATCATCGGACACACCTCTAACTCGCCGTTTTCTATTCGAGTCCCATTCGAGCAAGGGGCTGGTACACATTGTTCCTCGAGGGTCTCTTCAGCGTGTCCTCAAACCATCTTCATTTTCTCCTACATTTTTGTTGAACGGTAGGTTCATGTTTGATTTTTCCTTATATATTTTCTTGTTGAGGACTCTTTCTGATCATTTGATATACAGTATGGAGCGAAGGTAGCAGTTGACATATGTCCCCCCCCTAGCCAGTTGGAAATGCTTTACTTGACTCTGGCGCCACTTTTCTGACCCATAGAGAAGAGTCGACTGACTTAACATTTGTGTTGGGAATCCGAATTTTGTTGCTCATGCTTCTGAGTGCAGAAGATTTCCAAACTCATTTCAGAGTAATGAAGGCGTATCTTGCCTTTTCGATTCTGGCTTCGACATCTGCATCCGTTCCAAGTGTCTGTGGTTGAAACGATGCTTCCTAGATGAGTGAAGGAAGTAAGGATAATGGGTGGGCAGTCTTGTCTTACTCATGTAATCTCGCTTAGTTGACTAGCTCGTTACTTTTCTACCCAGTTCCAAGCCCGAGAAAACAGGAGTTTTTGAACGTGGGGCCAGCAACGTTACCCCGCAAAAACCAATCAAAATGCTACAGAAACTTTAACGCATAAGAAAAATACTAAAAATATAAAAACACACTTTTATTGGATAGGTGATATTTTTCCAGCATTCTTTCACTTGTTTTCACTACATTATGATTTGTTATCATTAAAACGCAATAGGGAAGTTTAGTTCTGTATTACACAACGACTGTTACATATGTTTTAATCAGAGACATAAATAATACTCTGAATACTCTGAACATGTGATCTGTTGAAATTAATTTTATTGTAGAATTTGGACAATGTGGTAGAACATAATTCCATGTTCGGTGAATTTATTTGATATAACACACTACTGGATCTGCGGATATACTAGGTAATATTTGGAAGCGTAGTTAAGACTTTCGTGATGATATGTTTGACACTAACAGCTAACTATTCTCCAAAGATCACAATGAGTCAAATTAACTCGTGTATGCTTTATTTTAACCATCTATTTTTACATTATTGAAGGGTAATCTGTACACATATGTATTGTTTAATGGATTTTAGCATACCTGTCGGTCTAATTGATGTTTAGATTTTCCCGTCGATTGATTGGACCGAAGTGCTCAGTCTTAGGTTGACATGTTGAAACTATAGGCACTGGGCTCGAGACTCGGTGGGAACATCATCACCCACTGAGAAATGCAGGTGCATCCACTGACTGACGAGTCCCAAATAGGACGAAATACGCGTTGTCCTGGATTCCACTGCTAGTCACCATCCACCAGTTAAATACCTCTCGGCCTGTTTTGAAGGAAGAAATGCATTGGAGGTTGGAGCCTGTTGCACATAGAATAAAATTCTATCGAATGAGATCCCCTTAGGTTACTGTTTTACTTGAAAATGCTGTATTGTTTATAAACGTGTTCTTCATTATTTATTCTCCCGCCTTCAGTCATTTTCCTACATATTATTATCAGCCTTAAAAACTATCTCATGTAGTCTCACTGGCAGTTGTATTTCTTATTGTAAAAGAATGCTTTTGTGTCTAATAAACAAACACGATTTGAGACCTATTCACGAGACAATAGATTGTGTAAAGAAATTTATTAGTCAGATTGTTCACTGGTAAATGGATTGGCAAATATAAAATGAGTTTAAAATACAGTCCTGTTCAAAAGATATAGTCACATAAAAACCGTTCAGCTGTCAGTTTGTTTTGAAAAAAAAATATAGGTCAACAGAATTGGCTAGTAAGTATAATTATGTTTATCCAAAAACTCAAATATTCCAGTAATTCGTTATTTTGTCTGGTATATTACTGTCACCTTAATATATGATTCATAGAAAATAAGGTAGTACCAATTAGTCGATTGATCATACACTCTATTTACTTTATCAATTAATAATTTGAGTTTCATTTCAAAACATGTTCTATTGTCAGTAGTTATAGGCCTCACAAAGCGCTTTAGGGATTCAGTAGTAGAATGCTTGCTAACCAAGCCTCTGATAGTCAGGGGTTCGATTCTCCACCGGTGGACATCATATAAATCCAAAGATAAGTTAGGACTTTAAAAGATTAAGGCTCTAATCAAATCTGAAATCAAAAATCTCAATGCTATGTATGACCATACACTTTTATCATGCAAATCTCCTATTAACATGTGGAAACCATTCAATGAAATTACTGACAATAGTAAGCGATGCAATATTTTTCCATCTTATGATGTGAACGCTCTTAATTTTATTTATTTTTATTTTATTTTTTTATTTTTTGATTACAGCTTGATTCCAAACTGTATTTTTGGAGCAAGTATGGAATTTTCAGCATGGATATCGGTAGCCCAGATTTTGCAGGCTGACCATAGATATCAGGTGTGAGTCGACAGGCAATCGAACCTCGGACCATGTGCATGGTCGGCGAGAGTCTTAACCACGCTCTCCTTCTACTTTAACTACTTCTAACGATACAAATCATGTAGCTGATAATTTTGATGACTTTAATACTCTCGATGTTCTAAAATGTCTTAAAACGCTTAAGCCCTCATGTAGCCTTGGCCCTGATGGTGTACTTGCATATGTTCTGAAACAATGTGCAGATGCTTTATGCTCTCCACTAACTAACATCTTAAATGCTTCTTTCTCCAAAACCACTGTACCTGTTGCATTGAAAGACACTAAATTGTCCCTGTCCCTAAACCTGGAAATAGCAAGAACGTAAAGTTCAGACCCATTACCATCACTTCCCCGTTTCTAAAGCTTATGGAAAAACTAGTACTTCTTAAACTTGAACCCTCCCTTAAAAGTTTCGAAGACCCCAAAAAATTTGCCTACAGACAGGGTAGGAGCACGTTAGACACTCCAGCCGTCTTACATAACAGTATCGTCTCATCATTAGATTATTGCGTCCGCTGCACGTTTCTAGACTTCACTTCTGCTTTCGACTCTGTACCTAGATGTCTCTTGCTAAATAAGCTCTCCATGACACAAACCGAATCCTGGGTCACTAACTGGTTGCATACCTACTTCTCAAACAGAATTCAGTACACTGTATACAAAGGTAAATCCTCCTCTACTGTGCTCACGGAAGCTGGTGTCCCCTAAGGTGCTGTACTCCCCCACTTCGCTTTTCTTTCTTTCTTTCTTTCTACATGACTTACCATCTTCAAATGACATAAATTGTCATAAATATGCTGACGATCTGACTGTATCTTTGCCCGCCTGTCAAATGTCAAGGTGACTGCTCCAAACTAAGTGGCTTTTTATCAGAAATCAGTCAGTGGTCCAAGGAAAACGGTCTTACCTTAAATCCCCCTCCAAATGTCAAAAAGTCAGTTTCACCTTTAGGCATAAATCCGACCTAAACAAACTGGTTAGCAATCACGAGGTGTGCAACATAGATGGGACTGAAATAGAAACCAAGTCAGAAATTAAATATGTTGGCGTGATTCTATCTGCTGATCTTTCTCTGTTCTTCTCCTGATTTCTGAGGAAATATTCCGTCTTACCTTCTACATCAAGACGTTAAGACATTCTGGAAAAACTCAACCCTTACACTTACGATTCGTTAACTCTTGCATCCTGCATATTATTCTCTATTGTTCCCCCTTAGATTTTCCAAGGCTACTGAAGAGGGACCATATCTCGTTACATAGGATGTTAGAAGGTGTTGGCAGGGTAAGCTACGTGCCACTTAACCAGCTTGTTAATATTCTGGTCGACAGGCACTTGGACTCATGTGAAAAATGGGCTAAATCCATTCTATCTATCTAACTCACACCACCCTCTTCACTCACAACTCTCCCCTTGTATTTCATCAGGCAGTCAGACCAGAAGCCTATAAAGGAAACGATATGCTCACACTAGGAAGTACGAAAACTCAACCATACCCTACTTGGCTCGTTCGTGTTCTGTGCGATAAAGAAAGCATCAGCGTGATCCCTATAACTTATTAACTAGTCAGTAGTAAAACTGGATCTCGTCTTTCCAACTCATATCATTTATAGGTACAACGTTTTCTTTCTTTCTTTTCCTTTCCTTTTTTTTTTTACTTAAAACATTCTTTTTCACACTTTCACATTCTGTATATCTCGACCATTTTGCTATCGCCTAACGCCAGTAAATATGCTAGTAGTATCTACTATTCTAACACCTTCAAACACTCTGTTCAATTTTGGCTTTGCTGCCGACATGACGATATGTTGTTGTCAAAATTAACTGATATTACCCTTAATCTATGTAGAATTTCATTTTTTGTTAATGTACTAACTGGATGCAATATGCTGTAGTAAAATGCTGAGAATTCCATTCTATGCCACAATTACTGTTTTGGAATAAAGCAAATTATTATTATTATCCTCAGTTAACCTGGAGTAAGATCGGTAGATAGGGAAGTTTAGGCATGAGGCTTGCCATCCCAAACCGTAAAGAGGAACAGCAGTACTACGGAAATTTTAAAGTTCAAACTTGAATCTCTTTTTTCCACTCAGAATACAAGGCAATAAAATAATAAAGTGATAAGCCTTATAACTGATATCTCAGTCTAACTGAGAATCATTCATATTACTGTAAACAATAACATGCTAAGCGCATAATATATGACCTCAGTGTACAAGTTTTCTTGTTTTTCAAAATCGATCAGTCTGAATATTTAAAATTCTATGGATTCTACATTTCTCATGGCGTCAATTGGAGCTGGGCCGCGATATCATCTGTAAGGGTTAAAACCACTCATAAATAAAATCTGTTGAACGGAAAATATTCCTCTCAATAGATTTTCTACAGGTTCTCACAGTCATAAAAGAAAGTAACATTACAATGATAACCAGTTATGCTATTGATACCTTTCTAAATAAAATAACGTTGATTATAGAGTGTTATCTAATTTATTTGTTTGTATTTGAACAAAGCAAGTACTACAGTTTTTGCAGAATAAAATGGTACCACCTTTTATTTCGTTGCCCTCTCGTCAGCTGCTTACAGGTCGAAGACATTATTAAATATATCTACAACAACAATTTTAACATACTTGCACAGAGTTCATTTTAAACAAAAATCAATCGATCAATATATGCATACAGTAATAATATATATATATATATATTATTAAACACTATTTCGAACAATAATAATCATACACAATGGAAACTTTCCAGCATTACACATTCAGATGAAAGTGAGATGAAAAATATCCAGCTACCAGGGCAAAGAAAGACTGATAACCGTTTCTTTCTGGACGCGTAAATCACGCTTCAGGCGCTTGATGGAAATGGCTTCAGCAAACTTGAGGAGAGTTGAGCTCTTTTGCCTACTGATAATTTTGAACGACTTTTCGACGTCCACCTGATGAACCGTGTCAAGAAGATGCCTGGCGATGGCACTGCTTAAAACATTTGTTCCCTTTAGACGTAATCTTTTTGGTTCATGTTCAGAAAATCGTAGATACGCCCTTCTTTCTGTCCTTCCAATGTAAATGCTTCCGCAGATACATGTAAATTTGTATATACAGTTGAAGTTAACATGAGAAGGATATCTATTGACTTTTGGTTGCATCAAAGAGCAAGTTGTTCGATACACGAGGACGAGCTTAGCTGCAGGATAGGCTATGGCTAGTAATGTATTCAGCCTTCTGTTGATCATTGCTGCAATCAAGCTGAATGTGGATTGGCTTCTTACCCACTGTGATTTGTTTTACATTTGTGACTTCAGATCTTCCATACTTGTTGATGAACCTTTGAGGGTACCTATTGCTCTTCAAAATTTCTTCAAGAAACTCAAATTCTTCCTCTAATTTTTCTATAGAGCATATTCTCTTCGCTCTATAGTACAGAGTCTTGACTAGTCCGCGTTTAAAGTTATTTGGACAAAAGCTATTAAAATGTAAGTATTGTCCTTTCCATGTAATAATAATAATAATTTTTCCTTCACGTTCCCAGTGGAACATAGGGCTCCAAGCTAGTGGCTTGAAGTTTCTGTAGCAGTGTTTAATTTTTATAGGATGGGGTTGCTAGCCTCATGCCCAACCTTTCCTCTTTACCAGCATTATTTCTGGC
Organism: Trichobilharzia regenti; assembly: GCA_944472135.2. NCBI lineage: Eukaryota > Metazoa > Platyhelminthes > Trematoda > Strigeidida > Schistosomatidae > Trichobilharzia > Trichobilharzia regenti. The sequence continues at coordinate 157,911,061 of OX235262.1, forward strand.
TTAGCGAGGTAAAGGAGTGTGTCGGTGGCCGGGGATCGAACCCCGGACGATGTGCATGGTCGGCGAGCGTCCTAACCGCTATACCACCTTTCCATGTAAGCTTTCGATAAATTATCTGTTTGAATTCATTTAAATTTTTGCTTACTTACTCCTTATTTTGCAGCAAGGAAACAAGCAGTCAATGTGTACCAAATTATGTTATTAATTTGACTTCTGTTGTTTTTCAAGTCTCGTATGGATACCTTCATTTTTATTTCATTGTAATTCCTTTACATTCTGAGTGAAACATAAGGCTTCAATCTTGAGTCATGGACTTTCAGTAGAGGTGATCTTGTCTTTCATACGGTGAGATTACTAGCTTCATTGGCCATTGGATAGGGTCCCATTGGCTTAATGGTCTACGACCTCGATGGCTTTGTAACCAGAAGGTCCTGGGTTCAAGGCTTGGTGGGTACGTACTGATGAAGAGTCCCAAACTGGGACAAAACAGTTATGCATTACTCCCAGTTGATTTTCCAATGGTTCTCAAATCCCTACAAAGCAAAATACCTGAATACCAATCTTCTGTCTTTATCGTGTTTACTTCTGATCAAACGGTGTTTAGGAGGGCGTTTGATGAGTATCCTAACATTCATGAACCCCTATTATCATCTCACTGCTCGATAAAACAGGTGAATATCTTCCACATGTTAACTGGGAAGTTCTAAATGGTGAAGTTATTTTGACAGTAGGCTGTGTTTTAATTTTCCCCTGAAGAACGCACATTTGCGAACTGATTTCTAAATTTTACGAAGCAACAGTAATGATACTCTCTTGTAATTCTTTAGCTTGTGTTATCTGTTTGCACCTGCAGTTTGTTTTCGATCAGTTTCAGATCTAATTCATCAATTACATCAACTGCTTGATGTAATCCGTTTAGGGGAGGTTAATTGTAAAATCTAGGTGGTGTATATCGCCCAGAAAATGGTTGTTTGAGAAATTAGGACAATGAAGAAACAACTGGCTGTTTTAGATGTAAACCTCGCCATGTATAACGTACCGTAAAGGGTTCCGATGAAATCAACGAACACAGGCATATGTCAGTAGGAATTTTGATTTTTAAAATTTTTGATTACAGCTTGATTCCACACCGAATTTTTGGCATAGGTATGGAATTTTCTGCATTTGATATCGGTAGCCCAAAATTTGCAGGCCGACCATTGATATCAGGTGTCCGTCGGCAGGAGGTCGAATCCTGGACCATTTGCATGATCGGCGAGCATTATAACCGCTGTACCACCGATCCTGTTAACGAGCAGTAAACAGCAATTTTAACACATTATTACTATTATCTTCAACTAAATAATTTAGGTTGAATAACACCTTTTAGATGAACAAATCTTATAATACAAATAGTGTACATGACTTCTAAACAAGATAATGCCTAAAGACTTTATAATGTGTATGTATGCCGGCAGATATTAGACTTATTTATGGTGCTTAAATCCATGAAAAACAAATTGATAACAGAGAAACTAAATGTACTCTGTACACGCACGCATATGCACCTGTATACATATTATTACATATATCTACATATCAATTCACATAAGGGCATTACCAATAAATAGGTTAACATGAGAAAATATGTTGAATAAGAAAAACTTCAAAATCCCTAGAATGATATTTTCATGTCTCGGTTTCGGGTATGTTAGATTGTAGAATATCGTCTAGTCCCCCCTTTTTAGATACTAATACGACACTCATAACTTCGATCGTATCCTTCAAAGATAACGGTTATGTGTTCGGTCAGCCATCCAAACTTATTCCACTTCACTTGTAATTCAGTTAATATTTCATACTTACATAAATAACAATCAAGTGTGTAATAAAGAATATTTTTTCCGATAAATTCATCATCAGCTTCTACATTTGTCTAACAGTAACAATTAAAGAGTGATTGTTATCAATTAACAATATTAATGCTACTTTAAATTACATTCCAACCATTCTATAGTGTCAACAGGTGATACATTTTCAAAGCATCAATAAAAGAGATAATAGGCTATATAACAGATAAATTAAGGGAAGTAATAGAGAATTTATAAATTTATAGGTTCAACAATTCATAGGTGATGATTTACTAAGTGAAATTATAACCAAGAAGTTCAGAGAATCAGTTCAAAGGACGTTTACTGTCGGCAAGTTGCAGATTATATTTTTCGCACATCCGGTTGTGATTACCCAACTCAAAGATGAAGTATCTAGGCTAGCCACCTCTCATTCTATCTATCTATCTATCTATCAATTCAACTGTTCCTGTGGAGTCAGTTAGATTGCCCATTGCTCTAGGAATCTTATTTTTCGTGATCCGGATGCTTCTTGAAAGGTCAATACTAGTCATTTAGTGTTATCTAGAATATTGATATGAATAACAATATTTTTCAAAATTGTTATGGTCACATAAATATAGAATTTTATGACGAATTTATCGAAAAGAATAGTTTTTGGCAATCAATCGAACCTTTAAATTTTCAATAGGCACTTTCAATGAATCATATAATACATAAATACTTCAGTTATCTTATATTACTAAGGTTTATAACCTAACCTATTCATATTCTTTTTTAACTTGTAACCCGGAATACCACAAACAATGACCTCAAAAACCAATACATTTTGTTTTTAAAGATAATAGTGAATAGACGCTTTCTGAACCTATAAAATAAAGCAAGTGTGTAGGACAGTTCAGTAGGTAGCCGATGTACTGAGTCATATAGGAAGTTACGGACAGCATGATTCAAGTCCTTAAGGTGCTAAGATTCAATGCCTTAAGACTGTTGGTGACATGCGCCTCAAGATCATTCTAAATGCCACAGACTCATTTTAATCTTTGTTATCTTTCAGTGGATTGGCCATACCCTGAGAAAACCATCAAGTGACATCACACGTCAAGCCGTCACTCGACTGGAACCTGAATGGGAAGCGGCAAGTTGGTCGTCAGAGCGAGGGTGACATAGAGTAGGTCATGTGAAGAGTAGATGAAAGTATGTGGGCAGACGCGAAGCCAGGTGAAAATGTCGGTGGAGAAGTGAACCTAACGGAGACGTGCAGCTGAGGCCCTATGTTCCTCTGGGAACTAAAGGAGACAATAATAATACATAATAATAATAAGAAACCCTCATTACTCTTCGTATTACTATACTTTCTGTTGCACATCTCTGTTTATTGTATTTCCACTGTATTTCTTCTCACTACCTTTGTGAGTACTTTTATGGAATTATGCTAACTTGAACTACTTACTATTCAACTTTTATGCAAAGTTGTACGTCGAAAATCTAACTGAGTACAGTTCAACAGATGTATTTATTGTTTATTTATTCATTAAAAAGAAAATTCCCTAATCACAGTATATTTAATTCAGGAAATAATCTATGGAATAGAAAGATTTTCCCTTCTCTTATGAAATTTTATGCTGCAGACCATGAGGAGTGAGAAGACTATCATACGTTAAGCGGCTCTTTTTGCCAGAAGATCTGCATCCCCCATATGATTTATGTCTCAAGTCACATAGACTCGAAGATAAAAGGCAAAAACTAGCAAATTTTCAGAAAAGTCTGTAAGGATAAGACTCGAAGTGAACACAGGGGAGATAGAAGAGTTGAAAATACGAATCACTACCAACATGAAAAATCCGAAGGGAGTTGTTTCTTTTATCTACCTGACCTAGGCAGGATCTTTTCAACTATATGCGGAACAGGTGCAGATTTCAAAGCCAGCCAAACAGTACCAGGAAAGCATGATACGCCTTCGTTGCTTCGAAACCAGAATAGGCATTGAAAGCACACAAAAGAGATCAAAATTGCCGAAATTAACGTCAGGTCAGTGTTTCTATGTGGTTAACAGACTTGGTGTACGCGTCACAAAAGCCTTTTCCAACAGCTTGCTGGAAGCTGTTATGCACATCTGGCTTCATGGGACACAGATGATGATATGATCAGCCAGAAAGGATAAGCAACGAGGAACTTTGAGAGGCAGCGAACTAGTCAAAACCCACAGCTGGCACAAACTATTATTATTCCCTTGGTTTCCGAGTGGCATGTGGTGCTTCAACAACATATCTACAATTTCTTCCATTTTCTGCTGGCCTCTCCAGCTAGTTAGCCATATGACTGCCCATAATCTCTTATTTCCTCCTCGCCACACCATCTCCTCCATATCACCCTCGCACCAACAGCCCACTCGTCGATTACCATTGAGATTCCACTCGAGTAATGGCCTACATTGCACGCGATGCCATTCGACAGCTTCCCTCAGTGTATGCCGGATCAATCCATCTCCACTTTTTCTTACATATATTGTTGAGCGGTCGGCCCTCGCCTGTTGGTTTGTTCTCAGCCAGCGTTTCTTGTTATTAATTCTTTCTGGCCATTTTCTCTTCAGTATGGAGGCATCGAAGGAGGCAGCTTTTGATAAAAGTCTTCAGGTGCTTGTTAGAAATCCTTTTCGTGATCCGTTGGCCAAGTTTCTGACGTGTATATAACAACTAACTGACTGACTTCACATTTGTGTTGAAAATCCGAATCGTGCTGTTTATGCTAACTGGCTGGATGTGTGCAGTGCAGAATATTTCTAAACTGGTTTCAGGTTTATGGAGGCGTTTATGGAGGCTTTTCCGATTCTGGCTGGCTGACTGACTGACTTTGACAACTTCATCCGTGCCGCTAGCCTGTGCTTGAGACAATGTTTACTGCCTAGATAAGTGAAGCAGGTAACCTCTGTTAAATCTCTCCCGTTGATGGTGATTGGTGTTGGTTGATACTGCTGTTGATAGTGATTGGTTGTCTTCATCACCTCCATCTTCTCTGTGTTCGCCTGCAGTCCTGTCTTCACTATCTGCCTCTTCTGCTAGTTTGTTGGTTTTCGCCTGTAAGTCTTCAGTTTTGTGTAACATTAGACATATATCATCTGAAAGATCCAGATCTTCTAGTGTCTTCTTATCGGTCAGTGCAGAGTATTCCTGTGTCCTCACTCCCAGACTCAGTCTGATATATATATATGTAATATGTAGATGGAAATGCAGATGAATTGAACACATACTGAGCAAACTTTCAACTGACATCAGATAACTGGCAGGCAAGGTTTCGAGATCAGTTCAAATGGAAAGCGGCAGGTTGGCTGTGAGCCGAAGTATCACAGGGAAGTGAAATATTGCAGGCAATTGTAGAGCCAGGAGAAAGAGATGACAAAGAAGCTTGTGGAATGGAAATGTGCTGCTGAAGGCTTATATTCCACTCAGAACTCAACGAATCATTAATAATAGTAAAAATGTGAATGAAATTCGATCATAAGATATCATAAGAAAAAGATCATCAGATATATACACAGAAAACAGACCTAAAGGTAGGTTTGTCTTAACTTCAAAAGCTTCTACCCTATAAGTTACAAAAAGGGATTAGTGAGAACATTATTTGATCGTGTAAGGAAACTAAAGTTCAAAAGAAAAGATTGGGGAAGAGCTATCCATTGTGGAGAAATGCCTACGCGACAACGGTTACCCACGAAAGTTCATCGACAAGTATGGGAGACGTCATGCTGAAAAAGTGAAAAGCGGCATAGTAGAAAAAAAGCATATCTTTCCGCAGCTTTCATTCAAAGGTGATGATACTGCTAGTAGAATAAGATGCAGACTGAACGCTGCCCTGAAAAAAACATATCCAGCCGCCAAGCTTGTATGTGTTTATCTAACTGTGTCCACCATATATATATATATATATATGGGGAGAGCACGGCCTGAGAAAAAATGAGCAAAGGTGATTTAAAAAACCAACACAGAAAAAATTAAGTGGGAAAAAATGATTTGCAGATAGAGAAATCTATTTTTCGAGGGAACCCCAAAAAAACCAAAAGAAACCCCTGTTTTTCTCCCCAAATTTTGAAAAAAAAACCAAAAGAGAACTCCGCGGGGCTCTTTTCAAAAAATATAAAAAAATATGTGAAAAATATATAAAAACGTGTTTTTTTTTATAAAAAAAAAATCTGTTTCCCGGCCCTTTTCTTTTGTTTTTTAATATATATATATATATATATATATATACGCAATTCTGTTTTTGTTTCCAAGCCTAATTGTCTAATTATTCTATAAATGCTCAGTGTTTGTAACTTGTAATCAGTTAAATCATTCCAGACTTTTGTCACTTTTACTTCCTACCAATTATTCCTCGTGATCGTAGAAAAGTATGTTCATATCTTTAATGTGATTCATGTTTTTTATCGTTCAGGCTGCAACAGTTGAGAAGAATCCTTGAAAGAATAAAAGATGAGCTCATATTATCCTGGTACAATTGTTGTTCTTGCTTTTGTTCAGATTTATTAATAGGAAGAATCGCATGACGTTTTTGAAATTCGATTGCTGTAAAATTAATGAGTGTGGTAAACAAAACACTTGGTGAATACAGCCATTTCACTCAGATCATCTGGGATAATCATATTTTTGCGTATTAACCATATACAGTACACTAGGTGACTTGAATCTTTAGTCTGTGAGAGTTTTCCTCAAATACTGCTTCACATCTACGATGTTTACCCTACTTACACAAATATTTGGTTTAATTAAAGATCTTAAAGTAAGAACAACAATAATAACCATATCAAATGTTGGTTTGCAAGGATTTGATTGGTTTACCGGATTTCATCATGAGCTGATATTGGTTAGAGAACCATTGGAAAACCACCTCGGAATACTGAACAGCTCTTTCGTCCTAGTTTAGGAATCTTCATCAGTACGCACCCACCACCAGGCTTCGAACCCAGGACCTTCTGGTTACAAGGCTAGCGAGCTCGTAGACCATTGAGCCACTGGGACCCCATCCAATGGCCAACGTATGAATTCTAGCTTCTGCCAGTTCACGACATAGCGCGACCCCTAGCCAATGTCTTCGGAAAGTATTTGTCCTCACACTCGACCTGCTGCACCCTACTGGTCACGACTTTTCACCAGAACCCCCAGGTAACTGCCTACCTAAATAAGGCAAGTCACTAGTGAGCATCTCATTGATATAACTATATCAAATAACTTGCTAAATTTGAAGTAATAAAAATGTATTCACCTTCTCTCTATCCAACCATTTTCTTCCTCAGGGAATTCCTAAATTAATGAATTAAAAAAAGGTTTATTCACTTTTATGTAAGTGATAAAATCATTTTCAGAGTGAATAAAAATTCCTATCACAGTTGTCTTTTATTGATTGATACAGACTTTTATACAAACTTCCAACCGAGTGTGTGCCTGCATGCGTGCGTGCGTACGTGCATCTCTTTATGTGCATATCTTTTAACAACTTATCCAAGTTCTAGCATCTCTATTTTTCTTATCACCCCATATATTCAAGATGTATGATAATTCAATACATGTATGTAAGAAAAATTAATGTGAAGCATATTCATCTGCGCATCTGTTCGTGTATAGTTTATCTTTATTCTTCCATTTGACTGGTGTACAATTAAATTAGATATGCTGAGTGAAGTAAGTTGGGAAATAGAGTTTCTGGTTATGATGAAGGGTGTTGAATGTCCAGGAGAAGAATAGCAGGGATTTATTCGCGCAAAGCAAAAGACCCTTCATATCATTTGTATACAACAGAAGTGTTTGGGGAGCGCGTAAACAGGCCATATGTTAGGCTGAAGAGAAGCCCCTAAAAGTATTGAATTTCGCGGACGATTTATGTTTAGTGTCAAAAAAACTCAGAGATCTCTAGGTGGAAATAGCAGGAAAGACAGCACTTCAAGTGAACATAAACAGAATAGGGGGTGAAGATGAAGATAGTAAGCCAGCCAGCCAGAAAAAAACAAGCACTAGATACCGTCAATGAGAGAAACTTGAAGGAAGCCACTCATTTCCCTGATCTAGGCACTACCGTTTCATCAACTACAGGCGGTAGAGATGAGGATGTTGAAACCGGGACTAGAAAGATGCTCACTGGCGACTTGCCCTATTCAGGTAGGTAGTTACCTGGGGTTCTGGTGAAAAGTCGTGACCAGTGGGGTGCAGCAGGTCGAGTGTGAGGACAAATACTTTCCGAAGATATTGGCTAGGGGTCGCACTATGTCATGAATTGGCAGAAGCTAGAATTCATACGTTGGCCATTGGATGGGGTCCCAGTGGCTCAATGGTCTACGAGCTCGCTTGCCTTGTAACCAGAAGGTCCTGGGTTCGAAGCCTGGTGGCGGGTGCGTACTGATGAAGATTCCTAAACTAGGACGAAAGAGCTGTTCAGTATTCCGAGGTGGTTTTCCAATGGTTCTCTAACCAATATCAGCTCATGATGAAATCCTGTAACCAAAACAGACCTTCTTTATTGCGATATGAGTTTTGAAATCCGCTTCACTCAGTAAGACGGAAAAGATTTGGAATGGTGGCGCAAATGTCAAATCATTGCTTCTAAATTATTCGGGGGATTTGGCGAGTCACCAGAACCATTTTCAACAAGCTCTAGACTTTTAGCAACACCCACCTTCTCTGGCGTCATGCTAAGGGTCAAATAGCCGGACAGAAAGGATTTGCAACAAGCTAATTTATCAACAAACCAACCAGCTATCTTTTACTCAATATATACGCCAAAGGAAATAGAGAGTGATTGAACACACGCTGAGGAAACTGTTGAGTGACATCGTGGACCAGGCCATCTCTCAAGTGGAGCCAAAATGGCAAACGGCGCGTTGTGCGTGGGTGGGACGGTAACGTGGGGGAGACCATAGGAGGAGGATATGAGACTTTAAAGACAATTGTGGGAACACCTATAGAGAACTGCAGAGAATAGGGTGGAATGGAGATATGATGTTGAAGTCCTATATTCCACTTGGAACCTAAGGGAATAATAATAATAATTATGAATTCATGGAAACTAATAACCTTGGCGGTTATTAAGCATGCCTGTTTGGTTTTACACTGAATAAAAATTGTTTTTAACTCTATTCATTATCCCTTTAAAGTACAGAAGTTCGTTTTAGTTGATATACACAAGCGATTCACCAAGATGATTGGCCCTCGAGTCGTGGGTATTCAGTGTGCGATTTCATTATCAATTAAGCATCATTATTCAGCTAGCACAGTACAAAACGTTTAGGTAAACGACACACAGTCAGACAACATACATATATCCTCTAAATAATAAGACCGTTAATTCAATAAAATGTTAAACCAATCTCACTTAACTCCATCAATTACTTAGGGGAGTTTGTTCATTCAGTTTGACAGTACTTTATGAAGAGATTTAAGGTCCGTATGTGAAATTTGGGAGTGATTTTAACGCCATATTTCTTGTATCCTTCTATTATTCTCTCTTTTAGCTGTCATCTCTGGTTACCACCCACTTAAGCATTTCTCATCTACTTTCAGTTATAAAAGTTAAACAACGACAATTTCATTTCACATTATATTTTACTTTATTCCTTTACGTTCCAGTGGAACATAGGACTTCAAGCTAGAGATTTGAAGTTTCGGTAGTAGTGAGGCTTATTTTTACGGCGTTGCTAGCCTCATGTCCAACCTTCCTTGTTTACGAGTCTTATTACTGGTTTAGTGAGGTAAAGGAGTGCGTTGACGGCCGGGGATTGAACCCTTCAACAACCTACATGGTTGGTGAGCATTCTACCGCTGTGCCACCGACGCTATATCACATTTTATATGACTAAATATTTTTCCCTCCTATTTGCAGTATTTAATGCATTTCTAGTTGAAAAGAATGAACAAAACTGTTTCCAACTCAGTAACAAATGTCATTTCACCAAATCCTACTGGATTCGTTATACGTCGAATAATTACGTAGTCATTTTTGTTGTTTAAATACAACATTTTTTATTCTCTTCTTGAACAATACGCTGATGACGTAATCAGTGTCTATGAATCGATAAAAACCTGTCATCTGTCTGCAATAAATATGAAAACCTTGGGGAATTTTAGTGGTCGGTGAATGTTTTCTATTTTCCTTTACTAAAATTTCCGACTTAATCTTTTCAATTTATAGCTTTGTCGAATTATATATTCAGTTAAATTCTCCTAGACAAATATACTACTGGTGAGGAAAATTAAGTAGGCGGAGTAGACCAACATAGATGGTGATTTGTAACTGTAATATCGCGGAGATTATTCTAATCAGAAATGTGTCGAAAAGGATTGACTATTCATGAATAACTTACATAAGTCAACTTTATGTCCCAAGTATTATTTGTATATATTTTAAAACTTATATTTGTAAATCAGTCACATATTGGATACAAATATGGCTGTCCAGCTGTTTATCTGATCCTACCGTTCACATATTCCTTGTAAACACTGACAGAAATGATGCTATACCGTTCGACCATATACATTGGCGTCACATGTTAAAAAAGATTCTTCATAAAGACAATAATGAGGTTCATACATTCGGTTCCCTTGATGAATTTTGATAAAGAAAGGAAGACGAAATTTGCAGTATAAAATGATGTCATCATTCTATTTCACAGGTTCTCATCAGCTGTGGACTTCCTGAAATTACATTGGTTACATAGATGATAGTAACGTACTTTAATGTTTAAGTGGTAGTAGCGAAGAAATAGTGTAAAAATGACGCATCTAGAATGTAAGCATTGCAATTTTTAGTATAAGTCTTCATCATAAATTTATACGCTTTCGAAGTAGAAAAGAGAGGAAGGGGTAAGACAGAAAACAAAAAAAATTAACAAACAGTGTCAGCTTGTAGGTTCTGTATGTTGTGTATGCATAAATCTGGTTTGAATCGTTTGACTGCGATCTCATTGGCAAATCGTAGTAAATTTGCTCTTCTTTGTCTACTTAATATTTTGAAGGACTTAGAAATCTCTACAAGATGTCCAGTATCAACAGTTTGTCTTGTAATTACACTATGAGTATATTTGCTTCCTTTAAGGCACATGTTTCTCGGAATATGTTGAGAAAACCGGATAGAAGCCCTTCTTTCTATCCTTCCAATGTACTTGCTCCTGAAAGTGTACGTGAATTCATAAACGCAATTAGAGGTGATATCAGTAGGGTATTTATCCAGTTTCGAGTGGCTTATAGAAGAAGTGGTGCTGTATAATGTTCAGTTTAGTTGCCAGGAAGCTTATTTTTATTGCACCTTTCAGTCTTTTGTCAATCTTTTGTGACACTGCATCTCGTTTGAATGGGAGACAAATAAACACTTTCTTCTTTTCTACAGTTGGATGCCGATCTTTCTTATCTTTTTTCTCTGCCATACTTTTGTATAAATCCCTTAGGTATTTCTTAACGAAACTTAACTCTTCTTCCACATTGTTCGGTGAGCATAGCTTCCTGGCTATGTCGCACAAAGTCCTCACTAATCCACGTTTATAGTTTATGAGACAAAAGCTGTTAATAGTGAAGATATCGCCCAGTCCAGGTTTCTTTTCTATAGATGGACTTTTCGATCGTACCTTCAGTTCTTCTTTCTACATTTAGATCCAAGAGATTGAACTCATTGTTATGTTCATATTCCATATTGAGTTTGATTTTTGGATGGATCTCATTTAGATGATCATATAGTGCCGATGCGTGATCCATGTCGTTACAAGCAAAAAATGGGAATTCCCTTCCAGGAATTAAACCTCTTCTAGACAATGCTGAAGGCAAAAACCTCCTCAGTAAAGAATGAAAGTACCTTTACTGCTTAGGCTAATTTAAAAGCATCACAAATCGCTTGATATATACTGTTGCCTTATAAGATTAGTTAGGAATGATCTATACGAATGAGTGATAATTTCCACCAAGATCAAATTGTTCTAAACTTCGGCTATGCGTTTTGATCATTTGACGTCAAGCTTATCACACGTACAACAAATGCATTCGATACATTCAGAGTGCTAAGCAATAAAAAAGTTGAAATTTACGGTCTGTGAATATTTCTTTTAAACGGAAGTCATCCGGGAATCTAACCACCAGCAAATCACTGGCCTGAACCCGAGTAATGCGACCCTAATTTGATAAATGGTTGAATCCTGGGAGTTTTAGACGGTTGAACCAGTGGAACTAAATCAATCGAATTGTTGATAACCTCCTTTTGAAATAAGCGAAACTATCTGAGTGTTAAGATTATCTCACCCTGGTCATAAGACGACTAACTTTCAGTTAGTTTATTAAGCCAATAGTGTCTATATATGATGCACTTTTTATGTTCATCTTAATTGATGCATTTTTTTCGACATTGCAGTGATCAAACTTCATGACCTGAAAATTTCACTTTTATAAAAAAAACACTTATCTTTAAAATGAAAGTTGTTCAGTCACTCACTTCCCTTATAATAATAATATCTGGATTTTTAAATAAGTTTCGTCGATTTACTGAAATTTGTTTTAACATGTTCACTGTTTTATAAGTTACTAAAGTGTTTTCATTAAAAGTACTTGTAATTTTTGCGTCGTTTATTATCCTTTCGCATCATTTTCAGTGAAAGATCAAAATTTAGAATTAAAAATTTAGAAAATTTAATTAATAGGTGTATGAATTATATCAAAAATATATATCTTCGGAAACGATATAAACCTACGTGTTTTGATCTGAATGCAGGAAACCTAGCTTTGCGTTCTGTTGAATAACTGACCAACACTTTCTTGAGTTAGCAAACAATTACAAAATGCCTTAATGACAACAAAAAGACAGTTACAGGATCTCATCACGAGCTGATATTGGTTAGAGAACCATTGGAAATCCACCTTGGAGCACTGGAAAGCTGTTTCGTCAGCCTAGTTTGTGACTCTTCATCGGCACGCACCCGCCACCAGGCTTCGAACCCAGGACCTTCTGGTTACAAGGCCAGCGACCTCGTAGACCATTAGGCCACTGAGACCTGATCCAACGGCCAGCCCATGAATTCTAGCTTCTGCCAGTTCACGACATAGCGCGACCCCTAGCCAATGTCTTCGGAAAGTATTTGTCCTCACACTCGACCTGCTGCACCCTACTGGTTACGACTTCTCACTAGAACCGCAGACAACTACCTACCTGAATACAGCAAGTCACTAATGAGGATCTCATTGATATTCGTGTGTTGGTTTGTAGGGATTTGATGGGTTACAGGAATTCATTATGAGTTTGTTTGATGGTATACGAGCTCGCCTCGTAACCAGAAGGTCTTAGGTTCGAATCCCGGTGGGTGCCTACTGATGAGGAGTCCCAAACTAGGACGAAACAGCTTTCCAGTGCTCCGACGTGGTTTTCCAATGGTTATCTGACTAATTTCAGCTCACCATGAAATCCTGTAACTAATCAAATTTCTACAAACAAACACTTGAATAAGACAGTTATTTGCAATAAAATAGACTGAGTTACCTCACAAATTGTGTTAGGCAGCTAGCTATACAGGTCAAATTAGTCCTTAGCTAGAAAAGAACTACAGCACCACAGAATTATTTAACCTAAGTCAACCGTGCGAAGTACCTTAAAATCAAGAGAGATATTCCCAATAAGATGGGATCAAAATCCTGTCAGTAAGAATCACACACCAACAATTCCCGCAGACGGTCCAGGGTTAGAATGATCTTGGCTCACTCAGACAAAATCGCAGTTGTAAAATAACACATTATCTATTTCACCACACAATCACATAGAGAAGTTGTAAAGTGAGTGATTAAACAGGGATAAAGATAAATAATAAGGATCAAGTCAAGTGGTGATATACAAATTTCAGAATAATGATATATAACCTGGAACAAAAGAGGAAAATAATCACAAAGTTATTTGAAGCTTCCAAATAAGTATCAGAATTGTAATTAGATCCTTCAGGAGAGATTTCCCAAACATTTATTCCGTTATGTATATATATATATATAATTGTTTCCTTTAGTTCCTAGAGGAACACAGGGCTTCAGCCGCACATCTCCATCGCCTTCGGTTCTCTGCCAGAGTTTTCACTTGGCTCCACTTCTGTCCACATACTTTCATCTCTTCTTCATACGACCTCCTCTATGTCATCCTCTCAATGATGACCAACTCGTCGCTTCACATTCGGGTTCCACTCGAGCAATGGCCTGGTGTGTGATGCCACTCATTTGATGGTTTTCTCAGATTATGACCAATCCATCTCCATTTCTTCCTGCATATTTGTTGGTTCCTGCTGGATTGGTTTCCCCTAGAGATCCCCGTTGCTGATCTTTTCTGGCCGGCCATCTGATCTTGAGTACTGAACGAAGACAACTGTTGATGAAGGTCTGTAGTTTGTTTGAGATGCTCTTTATGACGCTCAGTGAAAGTCTCTGATCTGTATAGTAGCAATTACTTCACATGGGAGTTGAAAATCTGGATCTTATTTTTCATTCTGAGTTCTGCTGATCTCCACATAGACTTGAGAGTAATGAAAGCTTGTCTTGCTTTTCGGATTCTTGCTTTGATCTCCTTGTCAGTCCCGCCTGTAATATATATATATATATATATATATATATATACGTGAGTGAATTTACTGTTATAGTAATTGAAACACACAGATTCAAAACACCATAACAACATGAATGGGAGAGGATAAAAGTAACCGCCAGGTGTTTTGACGCATACTAGAACAAACGCGAAAACAGATATTCCTTCCAAGTTAAAAAAAATTGTTGATAAAACAACTTCAAAACGGTCAGACGCTTCATTTAAAGACTTCCTCTAAGGATGTAGTGAAAAATCACATAAGACCAGCTACTTGAAGAGAATCAAACCATAACTGACCACCTCCTTTTGTCCCTATTCACCTATACTGAAACAAAAGCTAAGCAGTTTGTTTTGCTGTTTAGCTTATACACTCACTCATCCCGAGTCTCTTTAATCCTTAAAAGATACTTTTTTACACGGCTCTCAATAAGCAGGAAACCAAAGTATGTGTTCTGGGGTTCGATCTCCAGCCGACACACCTCCCATTAACCTCGGTCAACTGGTGGTGAAGATAGAATGTGAGGCTAGCAACCTCACCACTGCTACTGAAACTTCAGAAATCTGGCTTGAAGCCCTATATTCCACCCGGAACCAGAAGGAATAAAAAAGGTAAATAGACGAAGTGGTTTTTAAACATTTTGTAGATTTCGATTAGCACATTTTGGACTAGACAATTAATTATATTTGCCTGGAATCACAGAATCACTTCATGCCTACTTTTGATATCTTGTCGAAGTAAAACGGTAACTTTTTTTCACCTCCGTCCCGACAATTAGCTCAAAAACTATTAATTTTCTTTTGCCTAGCGATCTAATGAATGCACAATTGAGTTCATCGCCTAATTAGTTTATTCCTCATTGTTGTGATACTTATTCACAGAAAAGAAAGATAAAGTACAGTCGTTTTATTTTCTGTGAAGATATATTTAATGTCATCGTTATAGGAATAATGATAATAATAATAATAATAATAATAATAATAACTATGTACTTTTTCTATTCATCTGTGTTTTGCACATTCTAATTGGTGCAGTGAGATAAATGTGGTGTCATATTTTTTTCTTTTCACATGACTATGTAAGGCCATTTAACAGATAACAACGATTTAATGCACTTTATTAGTACAAATAGGATATCTATTGTGTATCTTATACATAACAAATTTCTGATTGAGATGAATTACCTTTTTTTGTGTTTATCCCTATTCACTACTTATTACTTTTTTATAAGTAGCTTGAATATAGCCACCCATACAAGAATTCCCCTTTTTATAAATTTGAACAGAGACAGGACTAACATTGGTATAGAATAACGTCGATTCATTTGATTCCATTGGTTCTTGTCGGATCAGTACAACAGGAGACAACTTACTGATGAAGAGTCCCAAACTAGGCTGACGAAACAGATGTACAGTACTCCCTGAAAGGTTTTCCAATGGTTCTCTAACTGATGTCAGCTCATGGTGAAATCTTCCAACCACTTGTGATACGATTTTAACTTACATTTTGATTATCATCACAGATCAGCTGGGAGAACTCAAAATAACTGACATACAAAACAGACCATGTCTTCTTTGGTTTACTGATACCATCGCAAAAAAACGACTGCAAACTGACCTATGTGTTCAAAAGGAACTTTAATTACCCGGGTAACTCTCTGTCTTCTTATTCCATCATATCACTCCTCCCTCTGTCCCGTTTTCAGCTCGACCTAATTTTTGATTCTGTAAATTCTTCTCACTGCATTATATCATTATCTTTTGATTGGACTTTGTACACAGAAAACTTGGGTTTTCCAAACCTATGAGTTCTAGTCACTAAAGTTTATGATCTCTGATTCAGTGATTATCGCTGACTTATCACAATCCTAACAGCAAAACTATTCCTTTTTGACGAGTTTGATGAGGGATTGACATCAGATAGAGAAGCACTGAAAACCAGCACAGGAGTACTGGACAGCTGTTTCATCCTAGTTTAGGAAGCATCATCAGTTACGCACCTACTGGGGTCTGAACTCAGGACATTCCGATTACAAGTCAAACTCGCATACCATTCAGCCACTGGGACCCGATCCGGCGGCCACCAAATGAATTCTAACTTTTACCAATTCCTAATATATAGCGTGACCACCAACCGATGTCATCGGTGGGAAATCCATCCTCACACTTGACTGGATGAACCTCGCTGGTCACAACTTCTCACTGGAAATCCAGGAAACTCCGTCCTAAAGCAAGTCACTAGCGAGCATCAGATAAATTTTCGAGTGGGCGCATACTGCCAATGATTCCGAAACTAGGGTGAAACAGCTGTCCAGTACTCTCTGGTTTTCAGTAGTTCTCTGTCTGATATCAATCCGAGGTTAGACTTGTAAAAAAAATCTAATACTTACAAACCAACTATTGAGTATATTCCTTTTTAATGAAAAGCGTGGGTCTTATAATATATGTATATATATGCTTATAATTTGAGATCGTCAAATCGAGAATCGGGAAGGCGAGAAACACATTCATCAACCTGAAAACAATGTGGAAATCTCCATCAGTCAGCATCAACAACAAAATTCGATCGGATTTTCAATACAAACGTCAAGTCAGTCAGTTCTTCTATGTGGATGAGAAACTTGGCGGGAGGGTTACAAAGAATATTTCTAACAGCCTGTTGCAGATGTTGCCTTGATCAACAACTGTCTTCGCTGGCTCTATACTGAAGATCAGATCAGATGGCCGGGACGGATCACAAGAATCACCAACAAGAAACTATGGCTGGGAACAAACAAACAAAACAAGAACCAATCGCCAACCAACAAATATGCAGGAGAAAGTGGAGATGCATTGGACACTCGCTCACTGAGGAGGCCGCTGGGTGACATCGCGCGCGCGTCAGGCCATTTCTCGAGTGGAACCCGAAAGGGAAGTGGCGGGTGGGACGTCAGTGCACTGGTGAAATGGGGAGATAGTGTGAAGAGGAGTTGAAAGAATATGGACTACCATGGATGCAGGTGAAAAGTATAGCATAAGGAAGACAGAAGCAAGTGGAGGGAGACGTGCAGTTGAAGCCCTATGTTCCACTAGGAACCCAAGGAAACAATAAATATAATAATTTGAGATAAACCTGTTGTCCTTATGTTATGTTTTAATAAGGCCTTCTTAAAACAATCCTTGTTGGAGGACTGATTCATGACGATGAACAAAATGTATGTTCAAATGGTATTACAACTAATATAGTATGAGTTGTACTCAACTGATGAGAACAGACGAACAAAGATGGATCCATATTATTCTGCACCAATGCCTGTTCTGTCTATGTTTAAATGAATATTATCCACTTGGGGGATACCTTGTTTAATGTGAGTGTAGACGAAGTTAGGAATGAAGTTAACGTTCATCCTGAACTCAAAAGTAGGATTAAGCTCACGGTTGATGAAATATTATTAGGTGTTCAGTGATGTTTAACCCCCACCGTATTCAAATTTCAAAATAGACTATTTAGATAAACGAATGGAGTGGCAATGGGATCACCAGTATTTTGATTACAGCTTGATACCACACCGTATTTTCGGTACAAGTATGGCATTTTGAGCATGTGATATCGGCAGCCCAAATTTTGCAGGCCCATCATAGGTATCGAGTGTGCGTCGGCAGGGGGTTGAACCTCGGACAATGGGCATGGTCGGCGAGAATCCTAGCCACTGTGCCACCGACGCACACTGTAGCACACACATTTATGGATAGCTGGGAATATAAGGCTCTTAGAACGTTTAAATCTTGCTCCTAGATTATGTTGAAGATATGTGGATGACGCATTCATTGTGTTGAAATCTGAACATATCCCTGAGTTTTTCACGCATATAAACCCAGTAGTAGACGGAATCGAATTCACTTCTGAGCTAGAAAACGAACAAAGTGAATTGGCAGTGTTAGACTGTAGAACAAAACGAAAACAAGATGGTGGATTAGATACTAGCATTTATAGGAAACTGATACACACTCTAATAAATACTTAGATTTCAATTCATCCCATCCAGAATCAGTGAAGTTAGGTTGAGTTAAATGTTTATTTAATCGCGCCAAGAGCCTAACCAGTAAGCCAAAAGATCTAAATAATGAAGTCAAACAAATTAAGGAAATATTACTAGTGAATTACCACTCACCAGAATATATTCAGAAATTATGAAAAATCATAGAAAAACTAAGATTAATAGTAAAAATGACGGAAATAATATTGAATTCAAGGCCTCTGTAGTACTATCGTATAAAGAAGGAACTTAAGAAGTCTTATGTAGGCTTCTCAATGAGGCTGAAATTAAGGTGGCATTTAAGCCAACCACCCAACTCTATCAGAGATAAACTTTGTTGGTTTAGCTACCCAATAAACCCAATTGAAAAAAAAGTGATTTAATTTACCAAATATCATGTAATGACTGTGAGGTCAATCAAATAGGTCAAACTAGTAGATCGGGGTCAACTAGATTATTGGAACATAAAAAATGTAGCTATACCTAGAATAGATTACCCTCGGATAAATCTCAGCCATTGCACTGTATTACATTCACTTGCATGTAATCACAAAATAGGGTGGTTGGGACAAAGTGAGAGTATTAAAAGGTAATTTAGTTAGGTGGAGATAGAGAGTGGTTATTCACTGAAGCTTTGTTTATCGATTCAACACCGCACAAATGATATTGGGAATGACGCAACGCCTATACCGGAGATATGGAAATTGGCAACAAACAACAAAGGAAAGCTGGAGAGACAGAAAGAGAGGGAATATATATAAGACAAATTGTGAAACCGTGTGACTGAATTGATAAGAGTGTGAGCAATAAATTGTGCTATAAACGTTATCCAGTTTTTATTACTGCATCACTGTGTGATATATAAAATAAACCTATGTAATATAGATATTTTTTTGACAAGACATACTTTGTCGTCATGCTCCAATTTAAAATGTTGAAAGAGAAATAATAATTTAGTCTGAATACCAAACTACTTCGCTACCACGGGTGCCGCCGACAGTCATACATCTCATCCAACAGTTGTACGACAATACTGCATGCCAAGTAATCCACAATGGGAAACTTATAGAATCCTTCAAAGTGAAAACGGGAGTAAGACAAGCTGGTTGACTGCCAACTATCTCCAATGATTTTCCTGATTGCGGTAGACTGGATAATGCAAAAGACAGTGGCTGAGCGACTAATAAACAGGCACAAAATGGACTCACACAAAAAACTTGGAGGATCTGTAGTTCGCCGATGATATATGTCTGTTTTCCCACAAACTGGAAGATATGCAAGTGAAAAGTAAAAAGTTGGCAGAACAAGCATCAAAGATAGGACTTCATGTGAACATAGAGGAAACAGAGGTGATGAAGATTCCTGGCCAATTCCAACAGCAACCACAACAACAGACAACAATCAGCCAGAATAAATGGGAGGAACCTGAAAGAAACAACCTCCTTTACCTACCTGGGAAGTATCGTTTCAACTACAGGCGGGCTGAACTGACGAGGAAATCAAAGCAAGAATCAGAAAAGCAAGTCAAGCTTTCATTACTCTTCTGTCTGTGTGTAGATCAACAGAGCTCAGAATGAACAATCAGATGTGGATTTTTAAATCCAACATGAAGTCAGTGCTACTTACTATTCGGTTCAGAGATTTGGCGCGTCATGTCAAACAAACTAAAAACCTTCATCAGCAGCTATCTTCGCTCAGTAATTCGCTCAAGATCGGATGGCCGGTCAGAAAAGATCAACAACAGGGTGGGATCTCCGGGAGACAACCAACCCAGAAGGAAACAATTGTGCAACAGATATGAAGGTAGGAATAAAGGTGGATTGGCCATACTCTGAGAAGAGAAACCACCAAGTGACATCACTAGACAAACCATTGCTCGAGTGGAACCCGAAAGGGAAGCGGCGAGTTGGTCGTCAGTACAATGGTGACTTGGAGGAGGTCATGTGAAGAGGGGATGAAAGCATGTAGCAGACTTGGAGCCAGGTGAAAACGGTAACAGAGAACCGAACGCAAAGGAGACGCGTGGCTGAAGCCTAATGTTCCTCTAGGAATTAAAGGAAATAATAGTATAATCAAACGAAATGGTCAAATGACAAAGTACAGAGTTTGTAATAAATGTGTTGTGTTTTTCCATCTTGACTTTCTTATACGGAGGCTCAGGCAATAATGGTTGTGCTTGTTTTCAACTATTCCCAGCAGTGGTGGTAATATAATACTTGCTTCAGAAGGCAATGCCGTTATTTAGGCTGGTAGAGTGATGAATTTTACAGTAGATAGACAAAACTGATGTAGATTCTTCAACGCAGATCAACATTCACAGTTGTATTGAACAGTATTTTCCTGAGGTTAAATTGTTTTGTGTTTAAGAGGCAGCTCCTGTTAGACAGGGCCAAGAAGTCAAAGGACGTATATTCAGGTTTTTCATTAGTTAACTGAGAAAAAAATGCAGCAGGTACTACTATTTATGTAAGAATGGGAGCTGCTGTGCGTTTTATTATTTATTCCTCTCAAACAGAATTCAGATGAACTAGAAAATCCTGAATGTGTGTACGTCGTTTCTGTAGTCATTCAATAGTAATTCTCTTATTAAGTGACTTAAAGAGAACTATCGATTGTATAGCATATGTCGGGGGTTTTGTTTATAAGGCAGTTGGTTTTAATCAAAATGATTTTTGGTTAAACACCATCTTCAATTTTAGTCATCATCGCTGAATACATAACAAGTTCCGTCTCAGAACAGAAGATGGCGTTTGGTAATTTCAACAAGTCTGATGACCAGGGATATGAAATCCTAGAGATCGTCAGTAGATTTCCGTATTTGCTCTAACCTATCTATCCAGACTATTTTATAAGTGTTATCTGTCCTGTTAATCAGCTTTTAAGAAGTGTCAGAAACGAATTCCGAGTGTGAATTATCCGCCAAGCTTAATTCTAAAGAATGACTATCATCTCTTGGTGACTTCTGTATGCTCCACTGTAACAAGTATATGTTAAAAGGAGAGATGTCACCTATTCGTTTAGTAATGGATGTACATCAATGAAGGGTTCCAAACTTGGATGAAACTGCTGGATAGTGCTCCCTAACTTTCGGTAGTAATCCGAGTTATTTTCGTGAGATCCATCTGTGACAAAATCTACACAGTGAACTAGTTGGCAGAAGCCGGAATCCATGGACCATTGAATCGAGTCCCAGTGGCTTAGTAGTCTACGAGTGAGCAATGTAACCAAAAGGTCCTCTGTTCAAACCTCAGTGTGTGCGTACCGCAGAAGAGTCCACATTAGGACGAAACAGCTGTCCAATACTCCCTGCAGGTTTTCCAATGGTTCTCTAACTGATTTCTGTTGATGAGGAAATCCTGTGAATTCTTTAGCCAATATATTTGTAAAATTCTTCGAAGTTTTCAACCAAAACATCTGGTAAAACTTGTTTTGTGAGAGATTGGAAGGCTTTACGCCATGATGATGGTCGACTAGTTTCTAAAGAAAATTTAAATCATATAAGACACGGTTTTTGAAAATTAATTTTGGCAAGAGTTTAGTTATGCCTGTATCTTGAAACAAAATGCCCAGTTACTCAGTAAATGGCTTTACTTTTTCGGTTTTTACGCGGTATAGGTATTTAAGAGTAGTTGTAAGCTATAACTTGAAGACCGTGATAAACTCAAGAGGTGGTGGCTATGCAGGATTTTAGAATATCATGGGCTCTTCATTTGTAATATTTGATAATATATATAGTATTTTTTTTATGTTCAACTTACATCGGACATCATTTGGAATGCAGAATCAAAGCAGTGATTTCATATTTCAAATACGAAGCAGACATATTAAAGGTTTCAAACAGTTGAAACCAAATTGATTAAGAAACTTTCGAACCTCTGACTTGACTTATTTTTAGTGTCATATCAGAGCTTGAGGGGAAATGCCACAATAACATTATGTGACCTACTTCCTGATGTTAATACTTACCTGTTGTGTTTATTTCTTCCTTCTAGAACCGACGACTTGCTAAAAATCAAGTACAATTTGAAATAAAGCGTAGTCAGATTGGATACATCCAGGAGTTCTTTCTAACACAGAATTGTCGGTCAGTATAATTCTCTACTAGATTACATCGTTTCGATATCTACCGATTCATTCAAAGCAAGATTGAACCTTTAATATATGTCGATTCTAAAAAGTTCACATAGGTCTAAAGCATATGGCCTTTTATAGTCTAAAGTCTGAAAAATCAAACGAGTGTATGTAACGCAGGACATGTAATTATTCTCCAATGTAATGAATAAGCAGCACTTTTCTTCATTGGTGTTCTTGTATGAGAACGAGTTTGTTTTAGTAAATTCTCTAGACAGTCAATTACAGCGTTCAAGAGAGCATAGTGAGTTCAGAAACAGAATTTACTATATTTGATTGGACACTAGTCATTGACCAGTGTAATGTATCCAGTCCTGTTTCTGGTGTGGACTGAATTCTTTCAGTCATGTTTGCAATGTGATCACCACGCTAGGTGAATCACCATTACGGTATACTGTGAATCTCTGGTATTAAATAGGACTAGACACATTACACTAGTTACTGACTAGTGTCCAGTCAAAAATATCCGATACAGTCCTACAGAGGGTGAATCGCGAGCCCCAATAGCTCAGTGGTAATGTCTATGACTGCTGCGCTGGGTGACGCGGGTTCGAATCTCGGAAGGGAATAAGAACACGAATTCTATTCATAGAAAACTTTTTCTATCTACTGATGAAAAAACTGGTGTTTACAGACATTACGAAGGATGCACAGTAGGAGAGGAATGATAAAATAAAATTTTATTTGCAGTTTTGGAGACTTATACGAAAATAACACGAAATGACTTCCAGTAAGCCGTTTGTACATAACTGAATCATTGGCTATTCGAGGTCTCAAAGCAGACCTCTGCATTCAAAAGCAAGCACTACATACATTCACTTGTCCTACCATAACCAGAGTAACATTCTCATCATAATTTAGCATCCTTTTCCTATTCACTATTATTATTCTCATTATCCTTATTTTATTATCAGTCTACCACTGTTTATTAAAAACATTGCGTTTCCAACACTTATTCTTCTTCTTGTCCACTCTAAACAATACTTCATGCCATTTTCCCATATATAGCCTTATCACGAGGCAGTATCATCGCTGATTGTTTGTCATCACATCCATTTTGGTGGAGTGCGCTGGTTACGACTTCTCACTAGAACTCCAGATGATTCCATCTACCTGAAGTCAGTTTGTGATGTAACGTGAAGTTATTCAAATACTTGAAGATGAACATTTACAAAACAATAATATTTTTGAATAAACTAATTTACTCTGTTAGGTTAGATTCAGCATCTTATTTTATCTGAAGGTGTTACTGACAATTGACAGAGGAGTATTTCAATATTTATCAGTGTATAATAATTTTACCTCAGAATATTATCATGAAATCTTTCCGAACAAACTTGATTTATTACCTTAGTAAAACATATCACTGAATATATGGCTGGTAGCCTTTTTGAAATATTCATCAAGACACATAATTTCCCTGATAATAAAATAAAGCGAGAAATTTCAAATTTCCCCTTGAACGAATAAATCGATTCACTTGTCACTTCATATACAACCAATTCTACAAGAATAGTCACATGTCATTTCACAAAAAGTATACATACTTACACAGGAGAATTTCCTTTCAGGTTGTGTTGCATTCATCATTTGCTGAAATGTTTTCATGTTTAAGGTGTGTGTGTGTGAGCGTGTATCAATATAGTTTTACAGCAAACAGTAAAGACACTTTTCTTAAAGATTTTATCTCTCAATCTATAGAATGTATTTTTCTTTGGCTTGTATATTATTAGATAGATTTTGAAGGCATAGAAGCATCATTGATACTGATAAATTTATTGTCAGTACAGTATGCTAACCTGAAAACAAGTCAATATATTAGAACAAAACTTTCATATATTACTGACACTTACGTGATGACTTTATGAAAGTAATTTCCTTGGCTTCGCTTCTGATAAAATCACGATTTTATGTGAATGTTAACTGGTACTCGAAGAGTGAATGTTTGGAAATTATAAGGTCAATATTCCGCATATTTTACCTACACTGCTAATCCTTATACTCTCCAAAATTCAAGAAATACCTAAAATGCTAAGCAGGAATATTAGATAAGTCTACTTGGGATGACACACAATGATAAAGAATTATTAACTGAATGACGTTTCTAGAATAATTTTCCTCTCATAATTATTTAAAACACATAGTCCCTTTTATAAATTTTGATAGCGTTATTAGAAGACGGAGACTATCTGAAAAATGTGATGTATTAGCGCTATACATTTCGAACAATCTGATCACACATTTACTTGTCAAGTCAATATATATAGAAAGGTTAAATTAAACAAAGTGGGAGAAAACGGAATTAAGAATAATTAACACAAACGTTTGGTAATCCAATCAAATAAGGATTACCAAGGTAGGTTAAGAGTAATGACGAACTGTTTTTGAATACACAAGGGGGGCTTAAGTCTATGAATAGCTATAGCCTCAGCGTATTTCAGTAAACGCCCTTGACCGTTTTTATAGATGACCTTAAAGGCTGAGTTAACATCAATCTTATGGTTCATCTCGATTAGATGTTTACCTATAGACGAATTTGGTAGTCTGCCACCTGAATCTATTAGCTTGTCACAATTCATCTGTTTTTCTAACCATTTTGGGATATGCTCTCCCACCCTCACGTGCAAAGCGCGATTACTCCTCCCTATGTATGTATGTCCACACACACACGAAAATTGGTAAATTGTATGGGATGTGATATAATCACTTGTGCACTTTTGGGGTTTACAGTGAAGCATATTTTTGGCTTTTTCCACAATTACAAGCTGGGCTGCATAGTAGGTTCTACGGATGATTGAATTCAACCTTTGTCTCACAATCCTACTGTTTATTTCCCCGTTATATGGTAATTTGATAAAAACCTTTTTCTTAGGGACGGTATGGATTGTAGGTTTAGAGGCTAGTTGACTTCTACACCTGTTTAAAAATTTCAAAGGATATCCGTTTTCAACAAGAGTATCCATTAATATTTCGTTTTCTCTGTCCATAACATCAGCCGTGCAAATACGCTGAATCCTCTTGAATAGACACTTCACCAAGCCCCTCTTATACTGTAATGGACAGAAGCTGTGAAAATTAAGGTATTGCCCTGTCCAAGTGGGCTTTCTGTAGATAGACCGTCTTATTGAGCCATCATCTCTTCGACTCAGAAGTATGTCTAAAAATGCTAGCTGGTTGCGACTTTCTTCCTCACATGTAAGACTAATATGATTTTGTACAGAGTTAAGTCTGTCTAATAGGCGACTCGCATCTTCATGATCGTCACATATCAAAATGATATCATCTACATATCTCCTATAAAAGGGCAATTTTGAAATTAAATCAAGGGATAAGTTTTCAACATAAGACATATACACGTCCGCTAACAAAGGTCCTAATGGACTCCCCATAGCAACGCCATCCACTTGTCGAAAATGTTCGCCTTCAAACGTGAAATGGACGTTGTCAGTACATAATAATAATAAATCTTTCAAATAAGTTAAAGGGAAAGGGAATGAAAAACAACTAGAAGAAATATAGTCACAAAGAATATCAACAGTCTTAATCAATGGTACATTAGTAAACAAAGAATTAACATCAAATGAATACATTTTCCTATCTTTTATGTTCATATCTACAAGACAGTCAACAAGTTCAAATGTATCTTTCAAAGTAAACTTACATAATTCAAGACAAATGTGAAGTCAGTCTGTCAGTTCTTCTATATGGTTTAGAAACTTGACCAGGGTGTCATGAAAAGGATTTCTAACAGCTTGTTGCACACTTTCATCACCAGCTGCCTTGACTGTCTCCATACTGAAGATCGAATGGCTAGAAAGAATAAGCAGCAACAACAACAAATCAACCAAGAGCTAATCGCTCAGTAAATATGTGGGAGAAAGTGTAGATGGACCGGCATACATTGAGGAGGCCGCCGAACGACTTCGTACGCCAGGCCATTGCTCGAGTGGAATCCAAATAGGAAGCGATGAGTGGGTCTTCAGTGCTAGGGTGACATGGAGGAGATCATGTTAGGAAGAGATGAGAGAGTTTGGTCGATCGTGGGCCAAGCTGAAGAGGACCGCAGAAAACAGAACAAAGTGGAGATGTGTTGTTGAAGCCCTATGTTCCACTCGGAACGCAAGGGAATAACAATAATAATAATAAAAGGCACTTTATCAAATCGTCTGCATAAACTGATTTGATCATAAGTAATATGTAGTGTTAGAAACGTCATCCAATTATTCATGCTATACCACCGTGCAATATCAAATTAATTCATGCACCAATATGGAATTATATTTCCCCACGGTGACCAAATTTGACTTCTACACCAGGAGTAAGTTTAATAAAACTCCAAATATAGGCACTTTGTAATGTGATCTGAGCATTCGCTTGCAAAAATATGCGGTACTGAGAAGACTGAGGAACAGTTGTCTTCATACAGCATTGAGTGTATTGATTTTATTTATCCTCATCACTAACAGATATTGATTTTATGACCAAAATCTTCCCACAGCTAAAAAAATCATTAAACGCAGTCTCATTTTTCCTATTTATAACTGTGATTTCCTGCTGTGATATGTTGAGAGCGTATTTCTTTGCATAAATTGTCTAAGAAACTATTGTACAAGACTTTTACTTTATTACGACCAATAGGCCCAAAATTATGGTCTATAATTTTATTTTCTGATTATATCTAACCGCCTAGAGTGTAGCAATTAACAGGAGATTGTTTCTTTTTTCGTTTTGAATGTTTGCAAAGAGGAGTGCAAAATTTAGCAAAAAGTGACTTATACGTACGTTTAGGTAGGTATAGGGTAGTTGGGATGAAAGCATAAAACTGTGTAACACAATTACACATAGAGAACATAAAAAGAACTCTAGTTAATTATTCATAATTTATGATTTTATCTAAGAATGAAGAATAGGTAAAAACAGTTTAGCAAAACGGTAGAAAAGGAATGATTTTATACAAATAATCCTTATCTACGGAAATTCAACAATGTTTAGAAAACCTTATATACATATTTAATTGTATACTGAAGTAAATTGTTCAACACATTTCGAGGAAAATGCCTTTGGGTAATAAAAATATGGGAACCAGGTAAGGAAACACAATGGCGTCCATATAAGCTTTGAAGTAAGCTGAATCATAGTTAGGCTGCATGCATAAAGTAGGAAGTTTACATAAAGTAAAGGTCAAGGTACTGTAACGGTATTAGACGAAACGCTTGATAAAGGAATGTGTATTAAGAAACTGGTATCTTTGTACAGCCAAATTGTGTACACCTTGTCGTCAACGCACCATTTTCACAAATCTTCGTGTCGTGCTACCTCTGGAATTCATATTGTGTTTCTTTGTGTTCCTTTCACATCTTCCATGTATCTCCATAACGCTGTATCATTTGCCTTCTCTGAAATGAGGTGTATCTTCCTGCTATTTGAAGTTCTTATGCCGATCAACGTCTCTTGATATACTCTCAATATACTACTGATAAATCTTATCAGTAGCACCCGCTACAATGTGAATACCATTCGTCAGAATGTGGAACTTTCAACAACAAGAAATTAGCAATCAAGATTGTGAACTTATTCACCTGCATTTTCAATAAAATATAAAATATCCCCTCATAAATATTAATAATTGGTTCTTGACGAAATCTAATAGTTGAATCTCATTCCAAACATATTCCATAATTTGAGTATCCATTTCCTGTCCACTGATGGCTGCTGGATGGATGTCTTGAAGCTGTATTACGAAGTCGTTACCAGCGAGGTCCACCATGTCAAGGTGAATTGGATACTCAACTAAGACGTCGGTGAGGTTAGTTATATTACGGATTGATCAATATAGAATTGTGCAGCTGTTTCGTCCTAGTTTGGGACTCTTCCGCTGTACCCATCCACTGAATTTCGTACCCAGGACCTTCCACTTAAAATGCAAGCTCTTGGACCATTCAGTTACTGAGATCTAACTCAATGGCTGGCCCAAAAACTCCAATTTTGACCAGTTCGTGATTTTGGAGTGAACACCAGCCAACAATGTCATCGGCGGTGAGTATTTTTCCACACTCCTAGCCTAGTGGACCATGCTGGTCACGAAGTTTTACCATAACTCCAGGTAACTCCTTTCTGATGCTTGTCACTAGTGACAGTCAGATTAATTTTCATGATTTGAGGTCCGTGATCGGACCTCTGCCAACAAACTCATTGGAAAGTTAGAATTTGCAAGATTCCATTCTAGCTGGCTGAATGGCCAACGAACCTGATTTCGTAAAATGAAGGTCCCAGGTTCGACCCCTCTGTGAGGTCGTGGGTACATACTCTTGAGAAGTACCTAACTAGAATGAAACAGCTGTCCAGTACTCCCTGGTTTTAAATGATCTCTCTCCAGATTATATTTGTTCTTGACGAAATCTGATGACTGAAGTCAAGTTAAAATAAAACATTGGACAAAACTATTTGAAGTATCTTCTTTAGGAGGCTTGAAGAACAAGAATAGCTTCAGTAGTAGTATAATGTTTTCAAGTCAAAGAATAAAACATGAAATTCTATAAGAGAATAATTTTATTTGACACAACGCACTACAATATATAGCATTATTTGATTATTAATGACGTTTCGCGTCCAGTTTACTTCTCATAATCGTACCAAAATATGATATGAAATAGCATTATAATATTATGGTAGCACATCGGTACAATCTTCGTCAACCATGCATGTGGTCCGGGGTTCAAGTCTAGGACGACGCTTCACTTTACCTCGCTAAGCCAGTAATAAGACTGGTAGAGAGGGAAGGTTGGGCATGAAGGCTGTTTGGTAACCCCATCCCGTAAAAATAAGCATCACTGCTACCGAAACTTCAAAGCCCAAGAAGCTTGAATTCCAATGTTCCACTGGGAACGTAAAGGGATAAAAAGAATGGCATTATACTCTACTAGTATGCCTCAATTTTATTCATATACATTAAAATGAAGAAATCCCATCAAAAGCGACTATAACTGTATTTATTCTTCATGTTTGCATTATGAGCGATGAGAGGAAGTAGTTGAATGGACAGTGATGACTAAAATGTCATTTAAAGCTCTACTACTAGTAACTTTGTATGATAGTACATCGTCATATGCAATCAAGATGCTAAAAGCCGAAAAACCAGCAAGACCAGATGGAATCCCAGCAGAAGCTTTGAAAATGGACCCAGAGACAACAGCGGACTTGATGACAACACTACTGGAGAAGGTGTGGAAAGAGGGTAAAGTACCCGAGGATTGGAAGAAAGGATACTTATTCAAACTACCAAAGAAATGGTACTTGAGTCAATGCAAAAACCGGCGCGGAATTATGCTCCTGTCCATTCCAAGCAAAATACTAAGCCGCATCATCCTGGAGAAAATCAAGCGAGCCAAGCTGGATGAAAAACTTCGACCGGAATAAGCTGGATTCAGGAGAAACAAGTTATGTATTGATCGAATCGCCACTCTACAAATCATCATTGAACAAAGTTTAGAATGGCAGTCACCTCTCTATCTCAACTTCATCAACTTTGAAAATGCCTTCGATATCGCAGCGTCAATCGAGAAGTCATTTGGCAACTACTTCGCTACTACGGGGTCCCATCGACAATTATACATCTCATCCAACAGTTATACGACAATGCTGCATGCCAAGTAATCCACAACGGGAAACTTACGGAATCCTTCGAAGTGAGGACGGGAGTAGGACAAGCTGGCTGTCTACTATCACCAATGATTTTCCTGATTGCAGTAGATTGGATAATGCGACAGACAGCTAGCCGGGCAATGAGGAAACGGGCATAAAATGGACCCTAACAAAAAACCTGGAGGATCTGGACTTCGCCAATGATATACGTCTGACTTCCCACAAACTGGAAGATATGCAAGTGAAAAGCAACAAGTTGGCGGCAGAAGAAGCATCCAGAGAAGATAGGACTTCCTGCAGGTGAACATAGAGAAAACAGAGGTGATGAAGATTCCTGGCCAACAGCAACAACAACAACAGACAACAATCAGCATAAATGGGAGGAACCTAAAAGAAACAACCTCCTTTACCTACCGACATGGAAAGCATCGTTTCAAATACAGGCTGACAGAACTGACGAGGATATCAAAGCCAAAATCGGAAAAGCAAGACAAGCTTTCATTACTGTTAAGTCTGTGTGGAAGTCAACATCACTCATCATCAAAAATAAGATCCGGATTTTCAACTCCAATGTGAAGTCAGTGCTACTCACTATACGGATGGATCAGAGACTTGGCGTGTCATAAAGAGCATCTCAAACAAACTACAGACCTTCATCAACAGTTGTCTTCGCTCAGTACTCAAGATTAGATGGCCGGCCAGAAAAGATCAGCAATAGTGAAGGATCTCTGGCAATGAGAGAACCAACCCAGCAGGAACCGATTGTGAAACAAATAGGTAGGAATAAATGGAGATGGATTGCCCATATTCTGAGGAAACAAATCATCAAGTGACATCACTAGACAAGCCATTGCTCGAGTGGAACCCGAAAGGGAGGTGGCGAGTTGATCGTCCAAGGGTGATTTGGAGGAGGTCATGTGAAGAGGAGATGAAAAAATGTGGGCAGACGTGGAGCGGAGTGAAAACGTTGGCAGAAAACCGAAGGCAATGGAGACGCGCAGCTGAAGCCCTATGTTCCTCTAGGAATTAAAGGATAAAATAATAATAATAATAATACATCGTCATATGAATACAAATCATCTTTTTACGTCGTTCTTGTCTTAAATGAATATGACTTTTCACGTACTAATTGTTATATGGAACATTAATATTGTTAATGTTGAGGCTGTTTGAGCCAGTTGTAGTTATACCGAATTACTTTTCATATCGCACAGTAATAATAACTTACATAAGTAGACTGATACATTTACCTATAGGTTTTAACTTTTTCGTATCTCTGACTTCAAAAAAATGAAGGGCTTTCACAAAAGTACATTAGGAGTAATAACTTTACTATAAAATGCTACATCAATATCTAGAAGAATTACTGTTGAAATGAGCCCACCAATTGAATTCGGCATAAATTATTCACAGGTTGAGAAACCATCATGACATCTAACTCATACGCACCACTGGCAAGGAATTTTATGTTTTAGAGGAAGCAACTTCTAAGTTTAGCATCCGAGGACTTTCTACAGCACAATGTGTGGGGAGGTATCATAGTTCAATTACTTGTGATAAGAGAGATAAAATTTGACTTATGCCCACCCAGTATTTAACAAGTGTGGTTCAGTGGCATAATGACCACCAAACACGCACGTGGTTCAGCTTCAACTTCCAGTCGACTACCTTTGAGAATTCACTCAACCTGTGGCTAGCCTACAAATGAGAGGCGGTTGCAACTGAAGTTGGCGACCCTACTATGTAAGGACGACATCAATGCTACTGAAAATTCAAAGCCTGTAGCCTTGAATTCCACTTGGAAAGCGAGGAGTGGAATATATTCTAATGGTAATATCAGCTCCTAAAGAAGAAGAGAAACAGTCTGAAATTTTCCTTCTTGAAGCGGGAGTGGAAAAGAAACTGGCTAGTAGTATTTTGAACGATTAATTTACACAGATTAAACATTATCTTAGTCAACTGTCATTTTTCTGAAAGTGCAAATCAATCGTCTCATGAGCTCCCTATGTAGAATGTTTTGAGCGCAATATCTCGTATACCTGAAGAGAGGTAGGAAGGGATTCACAAGCGACAAATAATAATCAAATACACTGCTAGGAGTAACTGCTTAATCTTGAAAAATAACTCCTTCTAAGCAACGTTTGAGTAGCTTGAAATTCCCCATCGAGTCATATGAAAAAGAAAAGACTTTCAGAGAAGAGACTCTTTTCGACGGCGAATTCATTCACATAACTGTACAATCGCATTTATATATAATTATTTGTGTGTGTACATGAGGTTTGTCAAGTTTAGATAATTGATCAGGTAATACAAGAATGATCTAATATAGAAAAAAGGTTAATTAGACAGCAACTAAAGTAAGATTGAGTTAGTAAATTAGGTGACGTAAAATAGTTGACTAAAATGTTTCAACTTAGTTCAGGATAGCAACAGAAGTAATTGCAGGTAGAGACTAAGTAGAAGTGGGGTAGAGAATAATGCCATTTAAATTAGAACTGAAATTGAACAAATAAGTTGGATGACGTAACATAAATGACTGGAAATTGAGCGTTGGTCAAGTTACAATAACAGTGGTAGTGTGAGGTGCAGAAATTAAATCGTGTGGGGTAGAGAACAAGAAAGTTAAAAATGTAAAATATTACAATTGAGAAGACAAAATAATACTAATGAAGAGACAGAAGAGAAAAGGATTAGGTAGAATTTACTTGTCAGGTAATAAGATAGATTACATCCATTGCAAATGTAGTGATTGAACGAACTTCTTCTGTATGCAGAGTTCAGGACTCAGCAAGTGAATCACCATTGCTTCTGTAGTTTGAAGAAGTCTGATTCGTACACCTTTAGGAAGACTACTTCTTACTCTGTAGACAACTTCGAAGTTTGTTTGCGGCGTAGCTTGGTGTCCGGATTCTATCAGATGTTCTAAGATGGAGCTGCGGGACCACCGATTTTCTCTTTTGTAAAACCATGTTGGTAGGTGTTCAGTGATACGTTTGGAAAGTGAACGCCGGATACGGCCGACATACCTGGCTCCACACGACCAGGTGAATTGATAAATACACATTGATGAGGTGGCCAGCAGTGGTAGCTTATCCTTCACGTTCACATGAATCATAGGTTTTGTGGAGAAGGTTAGTCGTAGTTCAGCTGCGAGGAAGGTCCTCTTGAGTGAGCGCGACAGTCGATTTTTTAGTGTTTCCACAGATATATCTCCATTGGATTGCAGGTTCTTGTAGAGTAGTATTTTCGGGACCCCTAAGCATGGGCGGCTATTGTGTCTACAAAATCGAAAAAGACAATTTTGAGGGTGGTACATTGCAGCCTTATCTTCGTATTGCCAAAGTCTCCATAAAGAATATAAAGTTTTGCATTAAAAATCAACTTTCTTTTTCTCTTTTTTTATTTGTCATGGCCATAGGTTACTCTTCTTTCATTTCGTTTAAATCTTTCGTAATTTTCAATTTTTGATTTGTTTTTTCAAACCTCTCTTTTATTCC
The DNA here is from genome assembly GCA_944472135.2 of Trichobilharzia regenti. Taxonomy (NCBI): domain Eukaryota; kingdom Metazoa; phylum Platyhelminthes; class Trematoda; order Strigeidida; family Schistosomatidae; genus Trichobilharzia; species Trichobilharzia regenti. The sequence goes on from OX235262.1 coordinate 157,944,748, forward strand.
TCAATGTTTAGACATCCACAATCTAAATTTAATTGCATCTTTTGAATTTGAAGCAATTTTCAGATAAAACTCAATAAACTCAGCTAAGAATGAATCATTTCGGTTATATTGTTCTGAAACTCTACATTTATATATATATATATATATATTAAATTTTCTTAGCGGCAAAAGGAATATTTCCAAAGATGTATCATCAGAATTGTGAATTCGGATAATAAATTACGTAACATATAGCGAAAATATTTATTCAGACGATTAGAAAAAACAAAAAAATTGAGTAAAGAATATCCTTTTCGATAATTTCCTCTTCTGGCTGTACAATTGTATATATGCTTATATACATAGAATATTCTAGAATAATTGAAACTTTGATGGCCAAGGTAAGGACAGTGTCAGAACCAGCTTATTTTGGATACATAAGTTAGGTTTCTTAATATGGATCCCAACGGCCTCAGCAATATTATGTGGTAGACGAACTCTTAAGGTGAGGCTAAGATTAATAATAATAATTTATATTTTCATATAAACATAAATTTACATGAAAATACATGAAAAATTAGTTGGCACATGGTAGATAACTTTGAAAGCTGCCTTGTTAACATAAGTCTTGTGTTCTGTGCCCACAAGATGAGATAGAATAGCTCAATGAATGGATTTTCTTTGTCCTTTACTTAACCACCTACACAGGATGATGTTCGGAAATCCAACGATAAACACGCCTAGTTGTATGGCCTATGTAACTGACTTCACAGGGGCAGTCAAACTGGTAGATACACATAGAAGAGGCGAAATTAGGCAGTTTATCTTTAACTCCCGAAAACAAAATAGGGGTGGTTTTCAAGACACAGCATAATTCAGCAGCAGGCGTTGTGTTATTCCCAAGGAACTGAAGTTCTTAGAATAAGTCTTTTTTGGAAATGTTGCTAATTTGGCCTGTCTTGATTTTTGATTCAAATTCTTGTCGATGAATTATTCTGGGTAACCGTCCTCATTCTACAACTGTTTAATAATATTAAGCTTTTAGACATTCATCAGAGCAAACTTCTGTTTCTCTGTGGACCAATCACTTTATTAGAAAAGAGGACGGTGCGATAAGAAGTGTATGCAGAAAGCCTACATCAAGTGGGTAACAAGCTTGTTCTCGTAACATGAAGGTCCCAGGTTTGATCCCTAGGGGGGGGGGGGGTAGTTGTAGGTGCTCACTTCTGAACAGTGCCAAAATAGAACGAAACAGCTTTCCACTTCTCTCTAGTTCTCAATGATCTCTCCAACTGACTGAGGTTTGTAACCGATTCCAACAACTGGTACTAAAGATATAATCATATAACATCATTTAGGTTGGATAAATACAAGATAACTATGCTTAGATAATTCTATCCAGTTTACGTGATGATATTGTTGAATTATGTCAGTTCATTAAATCGCTTATTTTCTCAATCCATGAAAGGTTAAAATAAGTTAACGTGGGCTTTATTTAATTCAACTTCAGGACTACAGTTTTGTAATATCAAAAAAATTATTTTATTATTTACTAATCGATTACGTCATCCACTTATTAACATTTTATAACTGTGAATTGTACAAGAGAAAACTTATTCAGTATGGAATTGCATTCGACCACAGAGACTAAATTCTATTCCTATGATTACTGTCTGACGATGAATCTGTTCAGCAAACTGCTGATGAGCCCCATCCCAAATAAGTGGAACAACTGTTCAGTGGTTAGTTCACTAGTGGTTGATGCGAGGGGTATCTAACTACTCAAATCAATCAGTTAGTAGTGTATATCGTCTTTCTATCTATATCTTTGTTTAAAGTTTGACCATAAATAGAGATGCGCAAAAAAAATCTTCAGTAGTTCATAAATTTGTGAGTGACGACACAGAATGCCTAATTTTTTATTTAACCCACTGGGAATATAAAATTTTATCGATAAACACTGTTGTAAATTTAGATATTCTTAATCTAAACTATTGCAACATTCAGTTATGTGATTTTTTAGGATTTTTCTTGATATGATAGCCTGTTCTATGACAGAATCATACTGAAAGAGGAGATAATGAAAACATAAAAGCACTGAAAAATCCTCTGTAAATATTTTTGTAGCACAGAGTTTTTACTGGCCTTTGAATTGATGTCATCTCTTTGTGGTCGCGCTGAAATAACAAATTGTTAGAAGTTGGAATTCATGGACTGTTTGATCAGGTCTCAGTAGCTGAATACTCTACGAGCTTGACTTGTAACCGGGAGATCCTTTGCTCGAGCCCTGGTAGGTGCGTACTGCCGATAATTCCCAAGTCAGGGTGAAACAGCTGTTCAGTACTCGCTGTTAGTTTTCATTGGTTCTCTAACTGATATCAATCGGCGATCAAACGTGAAACAAACCAAACCTCTGCGAACTCACTCTTGAAAAACAATGTAATGCTGAACAAACCTGTGAGATGTGTTTATGTGTAATATCATTTAGCTTAGCAGTCACATTACCAAAGTGGTAGACTATTTTCGACGGACGAACTTGAGACCAGACAGCTACTGCAGTTACCATACATTGATAGAACTGCAGTGTGTATTTTAAAGAGCTTTATGTTATATCATTTAACCATGATATAAAGAGTTAGGCTTATAAATGTTAATACTTGGTTAATGATAGATGTCAGGCCGTATCCCGACGGAATTTCATGAAGTCAATGGACAGGTTATTCTGATCGTTTACAAATGTCCCAATACCGAGACAGGCAAAATTAAGCTATTGCAGATATAAAGAACCTTCTGCATGACTCTGAGTTACTAAATCACATCATTAAACAAGAAATCTGTGCATGTGTTACGTTCACACATTACTCTTGACCTCCTTTTGTATATATTTTGTGTACATAACTGGAAAAATTTATTTCAATTCGCAAATAAGAACTGCTAGTTAGTGGTACAGCTGTAGAATGCTCGCCGACCACACAGGTGATCAAGGCTTTGATCCCGGCCAACTCACCCCTTCACCTTGCTAAGCTTGTAATAAGACTTGTAAAGAGGGAATGTTGGGGATGAGGCTAACAACCCTATCCCGTAAAAATAAACACCACTGCTACCGAATCTTCAAGCCTCTAGCATGGAGCCCTATGTTCCACTGGGAACTTAAAGGAATGAAAAAAATAAGGACTATATGGTGAACTGTAAACATTCTATACATCTTACAATAAAATTTATCCGTTTTAACTCTGTTTTACAGTGACGTTACATTTCAAGGTCAATTAGAAGTTTTTTGGTCGAAGAAGTTCCAGAGGCCAGCTGACTTAAGTTGAAAGATTGTTAACGATTGAAGTATATTAAACACACGTATAGTTCTAGTTTGGGATAGACATTTTACTCCTACATGCGCCAAGCTAAACGTTCTATTTCTAATCACGTTACCTTAGTATCTTGTTTGTATACAAAGAGAAGGCCGAATGTCTGCGGGCTGTTGTCATCTATAAATCGGTACATTTTGGTTTCCAATCATTTTTGGATTCATTCATTGTAAATAACCTACCGTTAACTGTGAACGCTAGTCATAACTAATATATGATTATTCTACTGTTGCAAGTGTAATGTCCTGAAACAAATTTCCTCCCTGAGACGTTTCTTTTTGTTATAATTTCTTTCCTCCTCTTTCTCTATTGATTTACTTACGGGCGTATCTTTCCATAACCATCAGGTTTTCAACTATTTTGTAGTCTTAAATAGTTTTATTCTGTTCCTAATGTTAAGTTTGTCAACTGCAGTTTTATTTTCCTATTGCAGAACAGCCTCCCCACCATTTATTTTTAACTCTTTTATGTATTTTCAAGATATCCACCCTTTCATGCAAAAATTAGTTAGGGTCGTCATGCGATAAACTGAATGAGGAAAAATTATATTGCCCTTGGCCTGCATAAATCACTGGGCTACCAGAATTTCTGCGCGTTAAAATGCCTAAAATCTTCTCCATTTCTCAGTATTTTATTCATGCGATTATATCAAACGATCACTTCATGAACTAAAGCACGTATTTAATCAATTTTCAACAAAAAACTTTACAATTCTGCAAGGAAATAAAGAAGTTATATGCAGAAATGGCTCTTTCTTCATACATAACAACACTGCGTCACATGGTATATTTCAGATTATTACGTTACATGTGAATCCTGTATGAGGAGGGAATATTTTGGAACTAAATATGCTGAAAATTTCTGTACTGTCTGTTCACATATTGCCTCAAATAAAGCGTGTTATTATTATTCCCCTAGTACCGGGGTCACTTACATACAAATTTAGCTGAGTCTAGAATGATTGATCCCGAGAGGTTACATAATGTGGAAAACAGGTCAGCTATTGCAATTCCCTCACTTCCATGTGATCATACAGTAGTGGGAGATAGGGTAAAAATATTAAAATGAAGTAATATAGTTGAGTGGTGGAAGAGTGAGAGAGAGAGAGAGGTTAATCACCGAATCTTTGTTCAATTAGACAACACCAAACATATATGATCCAAGTGGTGCAACACCTATTCCAGATAAATGGAGGATCTCATAAAAATCTGAAGGAAGTTAGGCTGCATGAGCTAAGTTATGAGGTCATATGAATAGATTGATATCATTATAAGGAATCTACAATGTGTTGGGAAAACCATCCACTTTTTAATACTCAAAGGAAAGATCACTATCACTTTCTGTTTGGATTGCAAGTATCCAAAGTGTTTATTTACTCTTTAATTGTCTCCATGCATTAAAGAAGATTATGAAGAGGGCTACGTCGGTGGCTTAGCGATAGAATGCTCGTCAACCACGCAGGTGTTTCGGAGTTCAATTCCCGGTCGAAGCAATCCTTTACCTCACTAAACCGGTAACAAGTCCTGTTAAAAAAGAAATTGTTGCGCATGAGGTTAACAGCTCCACCCAGTAAAAATGAACACCTCGGCTACCGAAGCTTTAAAGCCCAAGAAGTTTGGAGCCCTATGATCTACTGGGATCGTAAAGGAGTAAAATAAATAAAAATTTAAAATAAAATAATGGAGAAGACTAATAAAATAGTTACAAATGTAGATTTGAAAAGCAGTAGGTTGCCTAACTTTTGGACTCTCTGAAGAATAGAAAGGGGAACAAAACTGACTAATTTTTCCAGTAAGGATGAAAAGTTTTCACTAAGTTGTACAGGAATTAATTTCTTTCGTTCATATCGCACACTGAATAAATTTTCAGCTGACTACTAACTTTTAGACAAGGAAAGAAAAGCTTTTAGCTAAAATGCATTTTTCCCATTACATGATTTAATAATTGTAGTTTGCAATTTTCTGAAACAGCAGGGTATATTGTAAAAATGAAATGTGAATGTGTTTTCGCTTCTTTTATAAGTGGGAAGTTCACACAGATGAGTTAGTTAATTGTAGAATTAATTAAAATTCTAAAAGACAATTGTACACATGAATAAATCAACAAGTTGGTTACCCTACTTTAAGTTACGCATTACCATCAACGCTACAAGTGTTTGTTAGTATCGGGTTGTAAGCGGAGAACTTACGCACTGTGGTAGCATGTAATTCTATATTTATTTTTCTTTTGTTTCTTCAATATATCACATAATCAGACAGTATTATTAATTGAATGATATTTCGAACATAATTAATCAATAAAAATCATGTCATCACTTGTAAGGACACAATCGCAAAAGTCGATTTTTATTATTCTCATTTCTTTCTGTCTTTTGCTGTAAGACTTATAGAATTCAAGTGTTGGTTTGTAGGGATTTGATTGGTTTACAGGATTTCATCATGAGCTGACATTAGTTAAGAAACCATTGGAAAACCTGGGAGTACTGAACAGCTGTTTCGTCCTAGTTTGGGACTCTTCATCAGCACGCACCCACCAGGATTAGAGTACTCCCAGTACTTCCAGGTTTTCCAATGGTTCTCTAACTAATGTCAGCTCATGATGAAATCCTGTAAACCAATCAAATCCCTAAAACCCAACACTTGAGTATCAATGAGATGCTCACTAGTGACTTGCCCTATTCAGGTAGGTAGTTAATTGGGGTTCTAGTGAGAAGTCTTGACGAGTAGGGTGCAGCTGGTCGAGTGTGAGGGCGAATATTTTCCGAGGACATTGGCTATGGGTCGCGCTATGTCATGAATTGGCAGAAGTTAGAATTCATGGGCTGGCCGTTGGATCAGGTCTCAGTGGCTTAATGGTCTACGAGGTCGCTGGCCTTGTAACCAGAAGGTCCTGGGTTCGAAGCCTGGTGGAGGGTGAGTACTGCTGAAGAGTCCCAGACTAGGACGAAACAGCTGTCCAGTACTCCCTAGTTTTCCAATGGTTCTCTAACTAATGTCAGCTCATGTTAAAATCCTGTAAACTTATAGAATTTTTCAGATGTTTAGGAGAGGTTTTGAAACATTCCTGTTGTACGTATTTTCAATGGATTCTATTTACATTCTGAGTGATCAGGGTTGAATGTGTGTTCAGTTATAGCACTCCTTATTGATCCACCATTACCTTTTCGTAGCCAAGCAGCATTATGTCCTTCGACTCTTTTAGATAAAATACACATCGAACGACCTATATATCTCTCTCCGCATGAGCAAGTAAATTGGTTGATTGGCGGAACTCCTACAACCTATTAGAGAACAAATTTTAAAATACTGTTACCGAGACACGTTTGAATGCGTAGATTGTGTAAAAGATATAAAAGTGGGCGACAATCGCACGGTATTACTTAATGTCAAATCTCTTTTCACAAATGTCTCGATTACGGAGACGATTCGTTTCTTATGCAAGTACTTAGAAGACAATGACTTAAATATCGCAATGCCAATACCCAAGTTGAAAAAACTTCTACTTAGATGCACTGTGAACGTTAAATTGACAATCGATGTTAATATTCACAGAAAGCAAGATGGTGTGACTATTGGTTCACATTTAAGCTCGTTACTTGCGGATATTTTCACGGCCATTCTGGAAAATGTTCCATTGAAACCGAAAATTGGCAACTTCCTTTTGTACAAAAGGTAGGTTGATGATACTTTTATCATCTGTGATAATAAATGTGTTCTAGATAATGTCCTTCAGGTTTTAATAGGTGCCATCCAACTATCGAATTTCGAATTGAAGCAGAAAGTGGAGAGACAGTTTCATTTCTGGAAGCCTGACTGACAAAAAAGACTGGTGGGACTCTGATCAGATCAATATATGGAAAGCCTACGTGGAGCAGCCAGCTGACAAACTTTTACAGTTACATACCCACCAATCGCAAGCGGAACCCGATAATATCTGGTGCGAGTAGAATTCGTATAATCTGCAGTCCTGAATCAGTGGAAGATATCACTCTTTTGAGGAAGACACTACTTGAGAATGGCTATCCATCACTCTTAATAGACAAACCCATAAAGCCGAAGATCAACAAAAAACAACCGATTTCTGTGCCAAAGAAGATGCTATACATGAATCTGGCATTCAGAGTCGACCTTCTGGCCAACATCCCAGAGGGAAAGATATCTAACGCCCTGAAAAAACCCTCTGCCCCTACATTACTCCAAAGATGCACTATCGCATTTGACCACCTCTGTGTATATCTACTAATTTATCTGCTCATATGGAGTAAGATATATAGGCCATGTGATGCGTGTTTTACCTAACGGAATCACAGAACACTAACCCGCTTAGCTACGAAAAGGTAATATTGGATCAATAAGGAGTGCTATAACTGAACACGTATTTTCAGCCTATTCTCTGAATAAAACTATCATCAATGTCTCTCCTCAACCTGTGACATTACCTTCAAAACTGACATTTTATTTCATCTCATTCTATGCTTATATCTAAATATACACAGTCCTTTGGCTGAATACTTTCCCAGATCTTAAACAAATTTTATTTGAGAAAACTGGTATAGATTTCGCCAAGATTTTGGATCTGGATCTGGTCTACTAACATGACCTAAGTATTTGACTTGACAATCATTGTGTGGTATTGGATAAATGAAACTATTTTGGTGAATCGATGCTTCAGGTAACCCTTGACCGGCATAACTTCTTTATAAGTTTATCAGTAGGATGAATATCACTTTTATTGCTGCATTGTTAAAAGTCGTATGTTAGCAGGGATTTAAAGGTCCCGCCTCTGCATGATGGCACTACGTATATTGCAAAATGCTTATTCAAGATTTGCTGATTACTATCGGGTGGGATAAACCGAATATGTGGGTATCCTGTAAACAATAGCGTTTAGCCTCTCATCTTTTTTCTTTTTATGATGCGATTCAACACTGGGTTGAATCAAAACAGCAACATACACTAATTATATATATATATATATATATATATATATATATATATATATATATATATATATATATATATATATATATATATATATATAAGTAGATTGTATTAAGAGTATTCACCAAATGTAAAAGTCAGTGTGGTAACACTGTAGTCTTTGTATGTTGAAGACGTCTCACATTAAGAATAAAAATACTGGTTAAAATTGTATGTACAATCAATTGACGAGTCAAAATAACAAAAGCTCTTGTTCTTATGTGACATAAGTTGTTTTCAAATTATCCCTCACTGTTTAAAATATCTAAAATATAATACAGAATCTTGCTCATATTTGTAAGTTATTTATTTCATTCAAAACTTAGTTCAATTTAAATTGCAAATGCTGGTGATTTAGTATCGATCCTGTCTGAGTATTTACCATTCAGTACAAGACCTGAGTGAAACTCGACAATGTGTGAAATGGTTATTTTTGAAATTACAGCAGATTTTCATTGAAGGTAAACATTGTATGAAGAGGTATGAGGGATATTTTTAAGATATTGATTATATATTTCTTTTAAGTATGAAAAACTAATGGAGTACAACACACTAATAAACCCATAAGGGATAACATCCTGGCTTGAGATGCCTAGTGGAAAACGATGTTAACATCCACACACTGCGATAGATTTGAGTGATTTATATTTCACAGTTGTTGTAAAACAGGCATGTAATAAAACCGTTATTCAGTATTATCAATAAACGGCTCTTCTCATCTTTAAGTAGAACAGCTCTACAGAAAATAATATCTACTTAGGACCTTTCCTATTCCTCTTCGTTCCCAGTGGAACATAGAGCTTCAAGATAGAGGCTTGAAGCTTCGATAGCAGCGGTGTTTATTTTTACGGGATGAGGTTGCTAGCCTCATGCCCAACCTTTCTTCTTTACCAGTCTCATTCCTGGCTTATAGAGGTAAAGCAGTGCGTTGACGGCCGGGTATTGAACCACGAAATACCTTCGTGGTTGGCGAGCATTTTACTGCAATGTCACAGATAGTTAGGACTTGGGGAAGCCCACTGGATACCCAATAATTAGTTGATGGTGGAATATTATTCAATGAAGTAATATGTTGGGACCTAGTTAGATCTAAAATGTAGGTTTCGTGTGAATCCATGTCATATGACGACAACTATTTGGAAATTAATGAACATCTTACAAATCACTCAAAAGTACCTATACCTTCTCGAAAATATCTAACTACAGAGGAAGCATCAAGAAATCAAAGGCATATGTTGTTTGAAATAAATGGGAAAATTTGGTTCTAAAGATGAGGGAGGAAAGTGTTTGATGTTCTGCTTAAAACAGATAGTAGTACAGACATCACCAGGCTTGATGATAGACGTCCACGAACAAATACCTAAACTTAGAGAACATGAAAGCATTGCTATTTTACAGTTTGTCAGTCTATCAAAAGGCTGTCGAAAACTGGCTAGTAAAAATAATTTTGAAAGGAAAAAGGTGCCACACCAATTCTGCATCCTAAAGAAACATGATAATTGAAATTCCCCACCCACCTGCACTCTATTCATAAATTCTGTAGCACAAGATTTACCTCATTCTGTCGTCTTCTGACAGGCCGCTGCTGAACTGCGAAATTTTCCACTGCACTGACTAGTTTGTGACTTGAACAGTGTTAAGGTTTCCACTTCTCCACACTACCGCATCACTTCAGTAGTATTCCTAGAGGGCTGAACCTGGAAATTATATTCTGCACGAAATATATGCCTTAGTTGCATTTCGTATCAAAACGGGGTACCAGAGAAGGTTTCATCGCTAACTGATATCATTTAGAATACTATTGAAGACTACAGAGTACCAAACATGTGTTTCATCTTATTCGAATAATTCTAATAGTGTGCACCAACGTTTTCACTAGAGATCAGGCTCCAGGCTTTCAATCGATAAACTCGAACGCGATGATCCCTGGTTTCTGGCGCTAGTGCAATGCAATGTTTCCACACCTAATTAAGTGAATCCTGCTGGTCAAAAATTCTGGTTGTAACTTGAAGCTTAATAAATATAAGTAACATCCACTTCATAAAGTGATTGTACATAACTCTCCTTCAAACCCATATTTGCTCTATTTCATGAGACATTGTTTTGCTTAGGTATAAGAGAATCATCAGTACTTATTTTCCTGCTATACATCTGGAATAGCTATTTTTTCAGTAGAAGTGAGATTCGAATAAATTATCCAAGAAATGAAGTTATTCCATCCATTTATTGTGGGGTTTAGTCTGATTTTCTTTACAAAATAATCGAAGTCAAATTTAAGAATCTTCAATACTCTTAGAAATTTCAGTTTGCTTATCCAATTTGCTTAAGTGGATAAAGAAACGTATCAGTGCAATCAGTTGGTATCGATCAGGTAAATACTTACTTGTGGGGATTACCAGAATTAAGATGGAATTCTCAAGCGTGGATAACCAGCTTTTCTTTTACTTTAGAGCTATTCACTGAAGCAGTTATTAGGAATCATTCATGACTAATCCCCATTCAAACATTAATGAAAACAAGACACGTCTTTAGGCTAAGAGCCTCTTTTCGGTGGATTCATTCACTTAGTTATAAAATCACAAATATATTTAATAACTATTTTTGTATGTGCGTACATCAGGTCGTCAGATGAGAAAAAAGTTAGTTAGGGTTACTATTTACTTCATCAAAAGTAGTGAGATAATCGAACAGATTGTCAACACTGGTCATTCCATCTCAAGAAGCGGTCCCCTCAAAGTGATCTGCAAAGTGGAAGATAACCTAAAAAACCCAATATGCTTTTTTTCACCTTTACATTAGTGAGGCCTCAGCCATTCATTTGGAAAAACTAGATTATGCATACAAAAGAAAATCATCCAACCATTTCTACTATCATGGTAACAACCGTGTTGCTTTTTACTGTCTTGACGTTTGTGTACTTCCTTTTCTGGCTCCTTAGAACTCTTGTATTTCTGTAAGGCTCTTACATAATTCCATATTTTCCTTCATTTCTATGCGTACTGTGAACAGAAGTCAATCATTAAACTGTCTTGAAATCTTGAATACACTTATTGAACTTCTTCTATGCATTGACTAGGATTAACAACTATGTTATTTTGGCAACCCACTACCCTCTTACTAATCTTCACCACCCTAGTTACAGTTTGATTATTCCTCACATTTTTTGAAATATTCTGTTGGCGTAAACCATGATCCTAACTAGTATCTGCGAGAAGACAGAAAGGGGGCACTCTTATGATATTCTAAACATGTGCTGAAAAGTCTACGTCTCAAGAGAACAAATGCTTGTAATAGTGCCATTATCAGACATTCAACATCGTTTCAACTACAGGCGGAACTAACGAGGATATCAAAAAGCCAAAATCGGAAAAGCAAGACAAGCTTTCATTACTGTTAAGTCTGTGTGGAAGTCAACATCACTCATCATCAAAAATAAGATCCGGATTTTCAACTCCAATGTGAAGTCAGTGCTACTCACCATATGGATGAGAGACTTGGTGCGTCATAAAGACCACCTCGAACAAACTACAGACCTTCATCAACAGTTGTCTTCGCTCAGTACTCAAGATTAGATGGCCGGCCAGAAAAGATCAGCAATAGTGAAGGATCTCTGGCAATGAGAGAACCAACCCAGCAGGAACCGATTGTGAACCGATAGGCAGAAAGAAATGGAGATGGATTGGCTGGCCATACTCTGAGGAAACCATCAAGTGACATCACTAGACAAGCCATTGCTCGAGTGGAACCCGAAAGGGAGGTGGCGAGTTGATCGTCCAAGGGTGATTTGGAGGAGGTCATGTGAAGAGGAGATGAAAAAATGTGGGCAGACGTGGAGCGGAGTGAAAAAGTTGGCAGAAAACCGAAGGCAATGGAGGTGCGCAGATGAAGCCCTATGTTCCTCTAGGAATTAAAGGATATAATAATATATTAAATAGAACTCTTTGGATGCTCTACCGCAAAATTTTTACTCTTTGTAAAGAATTTTCAGGTAGGGTGATAATTAAGAGCGTTTCATTGGAGGCAGTAGTGTTGGGTCTAAAACGCTTTTCAATCCTCCATGGTGTTTTCCTCCAATTCCCTTCGTGAAATGCACAGCAGTAGGATAAAAATGATCTAAAAATGTACACTGCTACCGACTCCTATTTAAAGACATGATTGTATGATTAAAACGATACAAAATATGGTTTATGTTGGATGAGAATTTCTGTAGACGGATGGTTTAAGTAAACTGCAGTGAACACACTTGGCAACAACAACAACGACAACATAAAAAACCTACTATTTTCAGAGTAATCTGCAGATGGAGGACCTGAAGCTTATTCATTTCTACTCAGTCAACTGCTAGTAAACGGTGACAAATATAGGATTATCCTAATCACGAAAATTTTGATATATATCAATAATTCTTCCTCCTTCTGTAAAATTGCCTTATTTACATATTTTGTTTATTCACATGCTATGTGGAAATTTGTTGTTATTTTCTTCGGTTTTTCAATTTTATTTTGATCTTTTAACATCACATGGTAAGACAGCAAAATATTCCTTCAACCAGTTTGTAGATAAACAAAGTTCAGCGTCAAAACGACAACATTTATTCTTAAGATTTAGTTTGTAGAGATTTTTTCAAGTTTGAATACGGATTAATTTCACTTAGAAAATCATTGAATACCAGAGAGCAATGAACGCCTGTTTTGTCCTCGCTTGGGACTCTTCGTCAGTGTGAGACCAGGACCTTCAGAGTATGAGATGAAGTTCATTGATTATTCAGCCACTTGGTTCAGAATTCAATCATCTGTGAATTCTAACTTCTGTCAAGTAACGAATTCAGCTAGTTTTGGTTTATGTGATTTTGCTGGCTGTTACTTATCCCTCTACTACATGCAATTATTTCCTTAGAATATCGAAGTATGTGATTAGTTTTATCTTACATTAGCATTCCAGATTTTCTTTTGCCTTTTTACGAGGCTAAATAGAGGCAGAAAAATAAGAAAAGTGTGAATATTTAAATCTCTAGATTGTGTTCTCCCTTCTTTGAGCAAAAGCTTTTTCTAGTTTCTCAGTGAACGAAATATTCCCATATTAAGTTATAAGAAAAAGATGTAAGCAGCGAAGAAAGCTTTCTTCTCGACGATTCATTTCCATAAGATAATAAAAAAGAAGCAAAATTATAGTAAGAACGTTACTCTGGCCACGGTAGGGTGAGTGAATGTATGTGGTGCTTTTGAATGCAGAAGTCCGGTTTTAGATTGTGAATAGCTAATAATTCAGCTTTGTACAGGTGACATATTCGAGGTCCCTTTGTACGATATTGAGGGACCCTGTGTAGTTTTGTGAAGCATTCATTGAGGGGGGGGGGCTTCGATGCTTTCGATGTCACCTCTGAATTCCTGGTTTATGAAGAGCAACCGCCTTTCTAAATGTCTGAAGAAGACATTTCAAACAGCTACCTTACGTATCACATTCTCTAGAAGACAGTTAATCCAGTGGCACGTTAAGGATAAGATACCGCTTTTGACCACCTCACTGTGTATTTATCAGTTTACTTACTTGAGTGTAGCAAAGTATATTGACCGCACGCAACGTCAAGTCTACAAACGTATTCTGGAACATTGTCCCGCTTGGTTAACCAGAGAAGAAAAGGAGAATACTAGCAGCTCCATCCTCGAACACCTTGTCAACTCTGGACATCGAACACCCCTCTCCTGAATGAAAACTTCACAAAACTACACAGGGTCCCTCAATATCGTACAAAGGGACCTCGAATATGTCACCTGTACAAAGCTGAATTATTAGCTATTCACAATCTAAAACCGGACTTCTGCATTCAAAAGCACCACATACATTCACTCACCCTACCGTGGCCAGAGTAACGTTCTTACTATAATTTTGCTTCTTTTTTATTATCTTATGGAAATGAATCGTCGAGAAGAAAGCTTTCTTCACTGCTTACGTCTCTTCTAGTTTCTCCTATCAATCTTCTGCAATTACTTTTTGAATAGAACTGCACATCAAAAAAACAGATTCAACTAAACTATAGTAAAAAAAACAACCTGGTCTTTAGCACGTTAAATTCATTTTAATGTCTAATGAGATATTGAGTTGTGAATTTACTGATCAAGCTGACAAGTTCATATTTTTATAGATTTGTTTCTCAGTTGTCAACATTTCACATTTTGAAATCTATGAGTACTGTTTAGAAATGATAGTGGTAGTGAAGAAAAAGTTCACAACTTCAGTTAGTGGATGTTTTGAGCTTTCCCAATATTTGTTTCACCTAAAACAACAAATTAAAGTCGAAGGATTGAGTAGAGAAATATTTACTTTTCAATTAGATCCTCGTCTCAGCTCCACTCTGATATATATCCATAGCATTTCTATCACCAAATGCAGCAATTTACCAATCAAGTGACAATATGTTTGTTAACAATAATTAGTCAAAATCAAAATGTCAGGGAAGGGTTATAATTACCGAAGGAAATTAATACACACAATTAAAAGGTAGAAATGGTTGCAACACGTGTATTACGTGATGCACTTTTTTTCCTTCACGTTCCCAGTGGAACATAGGGCCTCAAGCTAGTGGCTTGAAGTTCCTGTAGCAGTGTTTATTTTACAGGATGGGGTTGCTATCCTCATACCCAACCTTTCCTCTTTACCGGCATAATTTCTGGCTTAGCAAGGTGAAGGAGTGCGTCGGCCAGGAATCAAACCCCGGACCGTGTCCATGATCGGCGAGCATCCTAACCACTGTACCACCGACGCACACCAACGCATAATGCATGATTTTAGAAAAATGAAGAGTAATTAAGGAATACGAGTGTGCACAGGTTGATTACGTAACAGAGTGTTAAAGAAATTGAAACTATTTGAACAATGATAGCTTGTAACTAAGGGTAAAGGGATTCCGAACGAAACGTTGGAATTACTCATTTCAATATCTCTGAGATTTTACAAATATAATGTTTTAAAAATTCTATATAGATTAAGGAAATCTCAGTTCATTATGACAACAACTTATTAGCGTGTCGGCAAAGCCAAAATTGAACAGTGTTTGAATAAAGGTTTTTGTATTTCCCAATGAATGAAAAACAGAATGATATTGTTTTTACTGACATTTCGCTATCTAATGCTAATAACTTTATCAAAGTATTATTAAACCTGAATTTACGGAATTTATGCTGAGATTTTTTAAATTCCAGTTTAATAATACTTTGATAAAGCTATCAGCATTAAACAGCGAAACGTCAGTAAAAACAATATCGTTTTGTTTTTCATTCATTGAGAAATACAAAAACCTTTATTATGATGAATATCATGTACCCGATGCTCAAATTTTTTTAAACCGTTAAAAGTGAACTTGGTTTGGACATATATAAAGTGTTTGAAGGTGTTAGAGAAGTAGATGCTAGCATATTTACTGGCATAAGCGGTAGCAAAACGGTCGAGATATACAGAGTGTGAAAGAACAGAGAAGAATGTTTTAAATAGAGTTTGTAAGGAAGAGAGAAACAAAGCAGCACATAACAACAACAAAAAAGAGAGAAGGAAAAGGAAAAGAAACAAAGAAAACGTTGTACCTATAAATGATATGAATTGAAAAGACGAGATCCAATTGTTCTACTGACTATTTAATAAGTTATAAGAATGAGCCTAATGCTTTCTTTATCGTACAGAACACGAGCTAAGCAGGGTATGGTTGAGCTTTTATACTTGCTAGTGCGAGCAAATGGTTTTCTACATAGGCTTCTAGTTCTTCCTGATGAGATACAAGGGGAGAATTGTGAATGAAGAGGGTGGTGTGAGTTATATAAATAGAATCGATTTAGCCCATTTTTTACATCAGTCCATATGCCTGTCGACCAGAACAAGCTGGTTAAGTGGCACGTTGCTTACCCTGCTGACAACCTTTAACATTCTGCGTAATAAGGTATAGTCTTTCTTCAGTAGCCCTGGAAAACTAAGAGGAAACAATAGAGAATTATAGGCAGGATGCAAGAGTTAACGAATCATAAGTGTAAGGGTTGGGTTATTCCGGAATATCTTAACATCTTGATGTAGAAGGTAAGACGGAATATTTTCTTAGAAATCATCAAGATATGAGACGACCAAGAAAGATCAGCAGATAGGATGACGCCAACATATTTAATTTCCGGCTTGGTTTCTATTTCACTGCCATCTATGTTGCACACCTCGTGATTGCTAATCAGTTTGTTTAGGTCAGATTTATGCCTAAAGGTGAAATTAACTGTTTGACATATGGAGAGATTTAAGGTTAGACCGTTTTCCTTGGACCATTGGCTGATTTCTGATAAAAAGCCATTTAATTTGGAGCAGTCACTTTGACATTTGACAGGCGGGCAAAGATACAGTCAGATCGTCAGCATATTTATGACAATTTATGTCATTTGAAGATGGTAAGTCATGTAGAAAGAAAGAAAGAAAAGCGAAGTGGGGGAGTACAGCACCTTGGGGGACACCAGCTTCCGTGAGCACAGTAGAGGAGGATTTACCTTTGTATACAGTGTACTGAATTCTGTTTGAGAAGTAGGTATGCAACCAGTTAGTGACCCAGGACTCGGTTTGTGTCATGGAGAGCTTATTTAGCAAGAGACATCTAGGTACAGAGTCGAAAGCAGAAGTGAAGTCGAGAAACGTGCAGCGGACGCATTTATCTAATGATGAGACGATACTGTTGTGCAAGACGGCTGCAGCGTCTAACGTGCTCCTAACCTGTCTATATGCAAATTTTTTGGGGTCTTCGAAACTTTTAAGGGAGGGTTCGAGTTTAAGAAGTACTAGTTTTTCCATAAGCTTTAGAAACGAGGAAGTAATGGCAGTGGGTCTGAACTTTACGTTCTTGCTATTTCCAGGTTTAGGGACAGGGACAATTTAGTGTTAAGATGTTAGTTAGTGGAGAACATAAAGCATCTGCACATTGTTTCAAAACATATGCAAGTACACCATCAGGGCCAAGGCTACATGAGGGCTTAAGCGTTTTAAGACATTTTAGAACATCGAGAGTATTAAAGTCATCAAAATTATCAGCTACATGATTTGTATCGTTAGAAGTAGTTATAGTAAGAGGAGAGTCTATAAAAGACTGATTAAGAGCGTTAACTTCATAAGAGGCAAAAACATTGCATCGCTTACTATTGCCAGTAATTTCATTGAAAAGTTTCCACATGTTGGTAGGAGATTTGTATGATAAAAGTGTATGATTATACATAGCATTGAGATTTTTGATTTCAGATTTGATTACAGCATTAATCTTTTTAATTCCTAACTTATCTTTGAGTTTAGATAATCTAATTCTTTTCCAACCCAATTCTGTATCCGTTTTCAATAGCCATGTCTCACAGATGTGAAGGAGGATGGGTTGAACTAGTGAGTAGCACACACGTCCTTTGGTCGAAAGCTGGATATCAAATCTACCGTAGAGATGATGTAGGTATACCTGCATCTTAAAATATGCTTATTAAACTAGATAGCATGATTTTGTGTCAAAGTCAATTACTTCTCAGTTCTAAACTTTGCGTTTATATTTTTTGACCTGTGCATCATTAATAGATATTTAATAGTCTTAGAAAACTAATGCAGAATTTTTATAATTGGATTTAAGCTACTAAATGGTGCGGTTGAAGATTCAGCCATAATGGATTGAATTTTTAATACACAATAAACAATAATAAATTGCAGTTTATTTGAAACGTGTAGTGTAAACGTGTGACACAGTTAAAAATGGTCTCATCACTCGTATATAGCAAACTATATGCTTACATGAATGATAACGAAACGTATCAGCATAATTTACTTGAATTAGGGGTTAAATAACTATGAGAATTTTTATTAGAAGAAGGTGAAGATAACAGTTATCGTCGTCATTAGATTAAAGGAGAAAACTTGACACTGTTTATTCTGGCATCTCTAAAAAAAGGCATACAGGACCTACACTTCACTCTGTATAAGTTTCATTCTAGTGATATCTGTGCACTGTGATATCAGGGTTTCTACTAAAGCGACGCCATGAAATGCGTCGTAGAATGCAACAAATTAACTGAAAATTCAGTTGTGATAGTTTTCAAAATTGAGGCTGGTATCATCACTCAGGTACTTTTCATTTTTACTGAATTACCTCTTTCTTCTAACTGACTGATTGGATAATTGAATGAGTTTCAGAGCAAAAGATTGCCCAGAAATGCAGCAATTCATGTTGTCACACTTCATGTAACACATGAAGGTAGTGAAAAATAAAACATTTAAAAGGAACCCTAACAATTTACGGAAGAAAGCATTAACAGACGAAAAAAAATATGTGAGCCTAATGGGTCTAGAAGATGGCAAAGAGTGGATGTATCTGCGACAGTGAGAACGGTTTTGAACGATATCTCCAATGATCTCTAACCGTTGGTTCTTTGAATCTCGGGGACTCCAGACTCCATATATAGCTGGGTCAAACCAACAATCATGAACTTCATGGGTTAATGTTAGGTTTTGGATTGACTACCCACAACTATTTTCCAACGAAATCCTACGCTGGCTAACACTGTTTTGTCAGGTTAGGCGGCGGTTATTCGTGCGTAACACGTATCCTAGCCATTCCAATCGATGTAACTTCACAATATCCCTGACTGACGTGGGCATTGAATAGCTAACTTATATATCACCATGTTTTAACTATTGACAAAGGAGAGAGAAGGTAAACGAGTGTGGTTCAAGACAGCTGGCCTCTTCACTTGTTCTACTTTCAACCACCGTTTCTCATAGCCATGCAGAATAAAGCAGCTAACTGCCACTCAGTATATGAACTGCTATTCTGTCATAAAACTATCTTTGTGAATTTGTCCCTATGTTTAATTAATTCTACCCTGTAGTTGGGACAGGACAATATTTTACATCGAATCGTTTAATTTATGAAGATGAAATTTATTTTCTAAACTTTTCAATTTCGAGACTGTTCTCTATTCAAGATTTAAATGAAAAATAAGGAAAATTTTGGAATCAGACTGTCACAATTATTTTACCTAGAAGAAGTATCACAAGTATTACTAATAGCATATATTGACTAAAATTGTAGAAGAAACTGGTTCTTGAGAAGCTATTGAATCAAAGATATCCGAGTAATCAGTTCATTTCTCTGTTGACTGAGCTAATCTCAACTCAGTGTACTAAAGATGTCATTATAATTTCATGGAAAACTTTTTATTTTATAGGAAAGTGGCTTAGCTTCTAAAAGTCAGGTCATTTTCTCACTTTTACGACCTCTTAATCAGAATATATATAAATTTTGTCTAAAAGAGAAGTTTTGATCTGTGGTTTATTTATAACCGAAGTCTATAACGTCGTAACATATATCACATACTTCAGTGGCATAGTTATATACAAGGTGCAACATAAATAGTTTATCAGTTTTTGATACAGTTATTAGTGTAATGACGGAGCTAGTTAGCTTAATTAACCAAAAATTTCCGTAAGGGAGCATTCTATCAAGTCACAGAGAGAGAGAGTGTGTGTGTGTGCAAAATTAACGTATTTTTAATACTTTTTAAAACAACCGTAAAATTCCCCACTATTCTAATCAAAAAATAAATGGCTTAAATATGACAGAAACATTGAAAAAACAAACATAGTTTGTTCATTCTGTCACGTTTAGACGCTGGTGTATAAATAGTTTTCAGCTTAGTTGACGTTCCATTTTTATTCACCATGGAGACAATCGATATTATGAAATATAACATTCTCATATGCCAACCCTTTTATATCTATGATTATCTGTCATTTATCAGTAATCTCCAATTATCTATAAGTGAGTTTTACTCTTTTCCCAAATCTTGTTTTGTTTTCCCATTTTGTTAGTTATCAGTTTTTGGCAATTACTATTTAAGGCTTCCTGCATTGCTTGTTTATTTATTTGTCTGTTCCCCTCAGAAAAAACATTTAATTCTGCGTTTCATAGCAAGAAAACTGATAAGTTACGGGGGGAGGGGGTGAGAATTGACTGAATGACGTAAATATGCGAGGATTTTAACGCCTTCTGTGAGTGAGAAATGAATGTCTGTGGAATATAGGAGTAAGATAAACACAATTTTGTAAAAATATTACTATTACCAGTCAGAAGGCGAATTTCCTGCCACTCACTCCGAGATTCCTTCGAATTTGTTAGTTCCGGTAAAAACGTCAATGTTTCCAATCAAACTATGCTCTCATTAGATGTGGCATCATTGTTTATATATCTTCCACCCACTGAAACGATATACTATATATTTGAAAATATTGACTCAAAGATGAACACTGGTATACCTACTAAATATTTGAAGGAACTCCTATTGAGATGTACCCTAAACGTCCAGTCCTCTTTCAGTTACGAAACAGACTGACAAGAAGATGGTATAGATTTGCGCTTACCACTTGATCTGTTGTTTGCAGATTTTTTCATGTCAAAGCTAGAAGGCACACATCTATAGAAAGTGATTGACAGCTTCGGGTTTTACAAGAGATACATGGACGACACTGTCATTATCTCCAACAACGAGGAGGATTTGGAGAACATCTTAAACTTCTTCAACAGCTGCCACCCAGAAATTCACTTCACATTAGATAGGGAATCTGGAACAAAAATATCCTTTCTAGATATTCAATTCAAAATGGAACACTAAAAAGATCCATCTATTAAAAATCTACATGGAATGGACAACTTACTCACTTTGACATTTGGGTGCCCCTATATACAAAACGAAACCTGATACGTTCATTGAGCCGCAGAATCCTCAGAATTTACAGTTCAGGTACTATAGAAGAGGAGCTAAACACTCTGAAAAGAATAATCCTCAAAAATGGCTACCCAGAAAGTTTCATCACAAAATCTATAAAACCTAAACCACTGAAATGGCCCACACTTTCAGCTTCCGGAAAACGTCTCTACCTGAATCTACAATTCATTGAATACTCATTGACAGAAATACTGAGAAACCGCCTGCCCCCCTCACTGAAGAAGACCTTCTTCGTAACTGAATTCCAACTAACCTTCTCTAGTAAACCAATGATTCTCAAGTACATAAATGATCACCTACCACTGTTGGTCTCATCAGTGTGCATGTACCAATTCGTCTGCTCGTGTGGAGCTAGGTATGTCGGCCTCACCCAGCTTTCGTTATCCAAACGTATCATCGAACACTTACCCTCACTGTCTCATAGGGAAGGATAAGGTCCCCTCGAAGCTGTGTTCTGGAACACCTGATCTAATCAGGACATCAAGCTAACCCACAAAGGAACTTCAGAGTTATCTGCAAAATTCGTGGGAATCTTGCCAAAAGAGTACGAATCAAACTTCTTCAAACCTCAGAAGCAATGGTAATTCACATATTAAAACCTAAATTCTGTATACAAAAGAAGTTTGTTCAATCATTAAATCTACAATGAATCTGACCAATCATCACACCGAATAAGTAATTTTTATTTCGTCTTTTTTTTATTTGTTTGTTTCATAATTGTATAATATTTTCTTCCCCAACCCCTTATTAAATCTCCACATTTTATCACCACTGTTGTTAAATTGACTTTTATTCAATTTTAGTTTTACCTGAGCTCTACTTAATCCAGTCAATTAGATCGCGTCGCCCAACTTGCATATTTAGTCTTATTTTAGTTTTTAACCCATTATCGCTCTCGATATTGCGTGATTTGTTATCTAAAATTTACAATTCTAATGACAAGTCTTTGGAAATATTCACTTTTTTTGGCTGAGAGAATTTACCATATATATGCGAATGTACAACTGGAGAACGATTTCGCTGAAAAGAATAATTCTTTGCTGAATGCCTTTTCTTTTATTTGACTCAATCGGAATTTTTAATTTACTGGTTTTTATTGCAATTACTGGCTAAGTTCTGACTTGATCATTATATGAAAACATAGCATCGTTTATTTCGAGAATTAGCGTAAGGTTTTAGACTAGAATCCTGTTTTACACACAAACGATAATCATGATGGACCTGAAATAGTAATATTCATTCCTGGTTCAAGTCCTTATTCTGTATACAGATACTGTTTTTTTTTTGTTTTTTTCCTTCACGTTCCCTAGTAAACATCAGGCTTGAAGCTAGTGGCTTGAAGTTTCTGTAGCAGTGTTTTGATTTTACAGGATGGGGTTGCTAGCCTCATGTCCAACCTTCCCTCTTTATCAGCATTATTTCTGGCTTAGAGAGGTAAAGGAGTACACTAGCCGGGAATCGAACCCAGGACCATGTGTATGGTCGGCGAGAGTCCTAACCGCTCTGCCACCGACGCATACACAGATACTATGCTTCACTGAAATAAAAATTTCAGAGATAAATCTTCTGCATGATTGTCAGCTGACTTTACCTACGATTATGACACAATTTAGGAGATATGAACACCCTGTATACCTAAAAGCTTATGAGTGAATTAATGTCATAGCTATTAATGCTTTTGATTTATACTGCACTAGCTTTCATTGATTGTTTTGATAGCAGAACCTGTGAAAGTCACAAAGATGAATGTCGATTTATTGAAAGCTTGCTAAAAATGTGACAAATAACTTCTGTTCTACACTATGAATGACAATCCGGTTTCTACCTTTCAGATAATCCATAGCTTGTTCTCAAATTAAAGCAAAATAATCTTCTAAGCCATAATGTCTTAATTTCCTGTTTTTAGCTATAACTTCTAAAGGATACCAGTAAAGTGTCAGACTTTTGGGTACCTAAGTTTTACCGCTACTCTAAATAGTTTGCTGCAGAGAATGAAATTTATTGACCATTTGAATTCATTGCATTGACTGAATTGTAATCTATTATGTAAGTGAAGCTACCGTGTAAAGCACGCCAATGTCTGTTAACTACCAAGTCCCAGAATAGACTGTAATAGTTAGTCAGATATTTCTTGTTTATGATTGCGGAGACCACTGTAGAATTATTCAAACTCAAGCTGATGATTTCCACAGTGTAGAATATATTAATTGGTCTTATTTTCCGGAGTCAGCAAAAATTAAATAAATGTCGTCCATACTCGTTGGTTGACAAGCAATAAACAGAAAGCCTTAGATCTAAGTTTTGTGCCTGCTGGTAATCGCCAGAAAGGCGTATCTGTAACTTGGCCCGCTTTTTTCCAGAGCTATCGCCTAATGACATTTAAATTACCATAGAGAAGTCTTTTAATGAAAAATTTTTCAGTATGTGTTCATCAATTATATCCTTTTAAAAGGTTTTTGTAGGCTCTTTAACTTGCGACCGATCTCCTAACTTATCTAACTGGGTAGATGTTATTCAAGTATTGTAGGATTATTATTATTATTACTGTATCCTTTAGTTCCTAGAGGAACATAGGGCTTCAGCTGCGCACCTCCATTGCCTTCGGTTTTCTGACAATTTTTCATCCTGCTCCAGGTATGTCCACATGCTTTCATCTCCTCCTCGCATGACCTCCTCCAAGTCACCCTTGCACTGACGACCAACTCGCCGCCTCCCTTTCGGGTTCCACTCGAGGGCTTGTCTAGTGATGTCACTTGATGGTTTCCTCAGCGTATGGCCAATCCATCTCCACTTCTTTCTGCCTATTTGTTTCACAATCGGCTCCTGATTGGTTCGCTCCCAAAGATCCCTGTTGCTGATCTTTTCTGGCCATCTGATCTTCAGTATTGAGCGGAGACAGCTGTTAATGAAGGTTTGAAGTTTGTTTGAGATGCTCTTTATGACTCGCCAAGTCTCTGATCCGTATAGTAGCACTGACTTCACATTGGAGTTGAAAATCCGGATCTTATTTTTGATGCTGAGTGCTGTTGACCTCCACACAGATTTGAGAGTAATGAAAGCTTGTCTTGCTTTTCCGATTCTGGCTTTGATATCCTCGTCAGTTCCGCCTGTAGTTGAGACGATGCTTCCCAGGTAGGTGAAGGAGGTTGTTTCTTTCAGGTTCTTCCTACTTATGCTAATTGGTATTTCCAATAATATCTAAGCTGCAAAGTGCAAGTTGTTGTATTCTTATATGTATGTATACCTGCATACATTTACAAACCTCTATTGAGAATTCAGACATCAAGTAGGAATTAAACACAGTGTTGAATTACTTGAATAAATGATCACTTTTGATTTACTAGTCAAGAGAACTAAGTCAACACTGATAGTAAACGAACATCAGAAATTACTATTGATTAAATTGAATTTACATAATTCCGACACACAAAAAAACTCATTGTTTTCCTTTTCGTGGTTGTAATACACACGTTAGTATAATAGTAATGTGTTCTGTAGCATAGAATCAATATGACCGCTTTATTGCCTTCTAGTCTATTGATCGTTGTCTCTTTCTTTCTCACTTTAGAAATTTCCTCATTCCTTAGTTCTTTGTGTCCTGTATAAGCCAAGCGATCAGTTACCTACAGCATTTCTGGGTAAATTAACATTCCATTCGTAATTAAAACATTTTTCCTATTACTGATACACCCTTATAAACGTTAGGTAAAGACATTGCTGCTGTGAAGAAACAAGTGTGTCGTTTACCAAATAGAAGGTTTTTTTTACTGTTAATCCATATTCTATTAAAGTGATAATGCAACACGAGTTACTACTACTTTCATTCGGGGAGGCAATGAAGTAGTTTATGATTACCAAAAAAAATATTTATGGCACAAGTAAAGAAAATGTATCGCTGAAAATTAGTTTCAACTTAGTTAAGAAATAAGGGACATACTCAGCATTAAGTCGAGAATCATGAAATCATGCATTAAGCACGTTCCGATCTAGTTAATTGATCAAAAGGGTCATGGATTCAAGTGAATCCTGCATGCGAATAATTAGTTCCCAGTAAAACTGAATCGCGCTCCTCCCAGCTACATCATGAGTTGATAGAATGTGGAATAGGCAGTTTATTTCGCTGAAATCTTTGAATATTTATATGTATAGCACTCTGATGAATTACTCAAAGTGTTCGCGTTTTAAATGACATTATTACTTTCACAATTAGAAATGGATGTGAAGTTTTCATCCAAGAGATTGCCTTCATGATTGATCTGTTACATTTCATGATTTATAGTGTCAGAAGAAATCACGAAGAATGCATTTACACTAAGAATCATACACACACACTTGTAATAAAAAGTAAGGATACGCACACTTCCTTTCATCTTTTGTCTTTCACTTCATTTTCTGAGTTCCACATGTAACATACGGCTTCAGACTTTCAATATTCATAATTGATGGTTCTGTTTTCACGGGATGGCATTGCCAGCTTCACTTCATCTTTGCCAGGCTTACTAAAGATTTCACAAGGTTTGAAGGTGCTTCCTCTGGAAATCAAACAAAGACCTCCCATAAGTCTGATGATTATTCTACTATCGAGCCACTAATGCATCACTTCTGCTCATACAAACACAAAACACAACCAGCTGTACGTAAAATAAGTAGATTTGTTGGAGGATTTCACCTTAAGCTGACATCAGTTAGAGAACCATTGGAAAACAAGCTGAGAGTACTGGACAGCTGTTTCGTCAGCCTAGTTTGGGACTCTTCGTCAGTACTCACCCACCGCTATGATTCGAACACAGGACCTTCTGGTTACAAAACCATTAAGCCACTGGTACCTGATCCGGCGGCCAACGCATGAATTCTAACTTCTGCTAATTCATGGCATAGGGCGATCACTTCGCAATGTCTCTAACTGATGTCAGCTCATGATGGAATCCTCCAAACAATCAAACAAAATCCCTACAAAACCAATAATGTTATTTGGTGGATGATGACTAGCATGGGAACCCAGGAAACCACCAAGTAACAGTAACGCAAAAACTGAGACGTCGTTAAAGCATCCATACTAGAAGACGACATGTCAACACAAGGTGAACGTTTCGGTTCCATCAGTCATCAGAAAAAGACAAAAAATTCATTTAAATAAAATAAGATTCAGCTATATTTTAATTAGGTACTATTGCATGGAAAATAGTCATCCCATTCTTCTTTACTGTAAAAACTTACCGCTGCTTAAAAGAGAAACTGTTCTATTCAGACTCATTCTATCTATTGGGCATTGTAGGAGCTTTATTTAAGTAGACTGTTCAGCTATTGGTAAGAGCAAACTAGTCGACAGTACTGGGAACAAGTTGTGCAGCACTTTACTTTGGTCTCATTCAATGTATAGTACACTTCAAGTGAACGTGGTGGACAATCTTAACTAAGAACAAGCACCAGTCACTATCAGCAGGAGAAATCCGATAATAGTCGCTTCTTTTACTTGTCTAGGTACCATCGCTTTCCCGACAGGTGATACAGATGATGTCAAGACCAACTAGGATAGGAAATGCTTAACAGGACATTAATCTGAAACCAGAGTGTAAATATTCTGTACTCAGTAGAAAGAACAAAATTCAGCTTTTCACCACTAATGTCAAGTCAGTCTGCGCTTCAGTATAGTTCATTGACTTGGCATATCACAAAAATTATTTCCAAAAACTTTATGCGAACTTTTATCCACAAATGCCATCACTGGATGCTCTGATGATTAGATGGTTAGTCAGAAAGGATAAGTAATAAGAAAGAAAAATGACAACGAACCAATTAAATACCTATCACCCAACAAATATTCAAAAGGAAATAGAGGTTGCGTTGGACACACAGTGGAGAGATACTTAAGTGATATGACACGCCAGCTGCTTCTATGTAATCCGAGTGGAAAGAGAAGAGTTGTAAGTGGATCCATGTATGATATCGTGTATGGAGGAGATGAGAACTTGTGGTCATCCGTGGAGCCAACTAAAAATGACTGCAGAAAAAAAGGGTGAAATTGAGATTTACTGCCAAAGCCATATGTTCCACTCAGAATCCAAGGGAATAATAATAAATTTGCATAATACACTGTTAAGAACACAATTTTCAGCGAAGAGACTCTTTTCAACGAATTTATTATCAAGCTGTACAATCGTATATATATGGTTTTATAAAGAAATTATATCCGGTGAGGGAATAAGGTCAAAGGTGTAAATACATGAAATAATAATAGTATGAAATAAATTTAAAATATTTGTGATTAGGTTCATAGTTTAAGTCAAGTGGAACAATAATTAATGTCATATATAAGATAATACATCAGGTGTATAGATTTTGGGGAGAGGCATATAATTGTAAGATTAATAGACGAATGTAAAATGTTACGTAATAACAAGACACATTTAATTGAAAATCAACTGACTGATGTCTTAAAGAATATGAGGAATAAGTCAGCAATATCGTCAGAAATATACGAACGCATCAGACCAGTAGGCTCCATTATACCACGTTTGTATGGACTACCTAAAATACATAAGACAGGATTACCCCTCCGTCCAATCCTCGATATGGCGGGCTCTCCTTATCACGGAATCGCCCAATGGCTAGCCGAAATATTGGAACCAGTCAGAAGGCAAGTATCTAAGTTTTCCATTGATGATACGTTTAAATTTATTGATAGTATTAAAGATTTTAATGTCTCAGAAAAAGTCCTGTTCTCATTAGATGTCACGTCGCTATTTACCAATGTTCCTCTCATGGAAACTGTTAGCTATTTATGTGAGTATATTGATACACATGGTTTGGAAATAGGTTTACCGACAATCCACCTCAAAGAACTTTTATTGAGATGCACGTTGAATGTTCAGTTCACCTTCAACAATGAGATCTATAGACAGAGAGATGGCATTGCCATGGGATCACCACTGGGTCCTTTGTTAGCTGATTGTTTTATGGCAAAGCTGGAAAATTCTCAACTTAGTCAAACCATCGGGCATTTTGACATTTATAAAAGATACGTAGACGACACTTTCGTCATCTGCGATAAGAACGTAGTTCTTGATGATGTCTTGTTCGCCTTCAACAACTGCCATCCTTCTTTACAATTCACCATAGAAAAGGAATCGGAACTAAGTATTCCGTTTCTTGATGTGTGCCTTAGCAGACGGAATGACGGATCTCTCAAGAGATCGATCCACCGGAAACGTACATGGAACGGACAACTAACTAATTTTTACAGTTGGGTGCCTATTTCCAGGAAAAGGAATTTAATCCATTCACTCTGCTTTAGGATAAGGAAAATTTGTAGTTCTGATTGCGTCGACTCAGAACTTGACTTCCTGAAAGCCACACTCGCAGAAAACGGTTACCCTAACCGATTTATTGACAGAAACATGAAAGAGAAGCAGTCTAAACTGGTCACTGACTCAGTTCCAAAGAAAACCCTATTCGTGAACTTGGAATTCAAAGGAGATCAAGCTTCTGATATGCTCAAAAATCGTCTTTCTAAATCAGTTAGTAAAACGTTCCCTGCAGCTAGATTACATATGACGTTCACGAGCCGCAAACTGTTCTCTACCTCTGTAAAAGATAAGCTCCCCCGTCTGACCGCCTCCATGTGCATCTACCAGTTCACCTGCTCTTGTGGAGCAAGGTACATTGGCCGTAGTCAGAGAATGCTCTCCACACGGATACGAGAACATATTCCAGCTTGGTTTTACAAGGGAGAAAGGAAATGTGTGCGAAGCTCTATCTTAGAACACCTCATCGACTCCTGTCACGCGGTCAACCCTGACCATGATTTCAAGGTCTTATATAGAATTCATGCCAACTTCCCGCGTTTTCTTCGTTACAGACTTCTAAAGACAGCTGAGGCCTTGGCAATTCATGACTTTAAGCCAGACCTTTGTGTACAAAAGAAGTATGTACAATCCCTACTGCTGCCTTGGCCGTAGAGGGATAGACATTTATTTATTTTATTATTTTATGTACTTTTCCCTTATTACTTCGATTATTATTATTATTATTATCATTATTATTACGACTCTCATTCTGAATCTTTTCCACTTGATCTACTTGACATTTTAAACCAAAAATTATTCATGTGTATACTTTTTATCTTTATTTTTACAATATTAAATTCTATGTTATCAAATTTCACACCATATTACGTAACATTTTACATTCGTCTATTAATCTTACAATTATATGCCTCTCCCCAAAATCTATACACCTGATGTATTATCTTATATATGACATTAATTATTGTTCCACTTGACTTAAACTATGAACCTAATCACAAATATTTTAAATTTATTTCATACTATTATTATTTCATGTATTTACACCTTTGACCTAATTCCCTCACCGGATATAATTTCTTTATAAAACCATATATATACGATTGTACAGCTTGATAATAAATTCGTTGAAAAGAGTCTCTTCGCTGAAAATTGTGTTCTTAATGCTACAATGGGAATTATTAAATTATTGAAATAGTACACTGTTCCCAATATGATAAAAATACCACTTTCATCCGGCAAAATAATCATCTTAGTACATCTCCAGATCATGAAATTAGTGTTGACTACAGTAATAATTTGGTGAAATTAGTTTTGTTTCTCCCAAGTTATATTTCAGGACACAAATGATATATTTTCGCTGGATAAGAGTAGTTTTACTGCTGAAATCACAACCAGTATGCACCTTTCAAATAAGGGTGATGAAAATAACCAACGAATAGCAGCAAAGACGGTAAGCGTCAGTCACCATCAACGACAGAAACCTGAAAGAGGTCACTTCCTTCACTTATCTAGGAAACACGGTTTCAACCACAAGCCGAACAGATGAAGATATCAAAGCAGGCTAGAATCGGAAAGGCAAGACACCCATCCATCGACCTGAAACCACTCTGGAAACCTTCTACACTGTATTCAGCATAAAGAACAAGATTCAGATTTTCAACACAAATATGAAGTCGGTCACTGCTTCTATACTATTCAGAATCTTAGCGTCGGCGTCGCAAAAAGGATTTCCAAAAGGCTACTGCAGAATTTCATCAACAGTCGCCTTCGCTGCGTCTATATTGAAGATTAAATGGCAGACCATTCAGAAAGAATTAACAACAAGTAACTCTGGCTGTGAACAAACCAACAAGCAACAGCCGATTGCTTGACAGATATGTAGGAGAAAATGCAAACGAATCAGGCATACGTTGAGGAGGCCATCGAATGACATCGCTTACAACGCACGCCATTGATCGAGTGAAATCTCAATGGGAAGCCACGAGTAGGTCGTCAGTGTGAGGGTTACATGGAGGAGATCGTGTGGGGAAGAGAAGTTGAGAGATTATGGGTAGTCGTGTGGCTAGCCCGCTGAAGATGACAGCAGATAGAGAATAGAAGGAGAAGGAGATGTGTTGCTGAAGCCCTATGTTCCACTAGGAATTTAAGGGGATCATAATATTTGATAGTGTGAAATATTTCCATATTATGAATAATAAATATGGGTAGATTTCCTACCCTTATTTTAAAAAAGGTTACTGATAACACATTTGTGTGCAAAGCATCTGTTTTTTGAATATTATTAATAATTATGAATAACAACCAAAAAAAGCTAATTATATGTTTCTTTTATTCCGTAACTTACAACGATATTTCTTCTTTTTCTTTCTCCTTTCTGTACACCTGTTCCCTGTGAAGTGTCGCGTGGATTTGTGTACTTTATTTTTTTTCTGTTTATCACACTTGTATTTTGAAGGTAACTAGAAGTACAAACGTACTAAACATTTTTGTTTTTATTGTTAATTAATGCCTCAACATCAGTTATAATGACATAACTTTCTAATTTATTATTTATTACATATTTAAAAATTGAAGGCAAGCACTTTTAGTGCATTTGATTTTTAGTCAAATAAAATGGTTTTAAGGTAAGGCGAAGGATGAGAAATTTAATCTCATTTACTGGATTTCTTCACGAACTAAAACCAGTTAGGGAGACCAGTGAAAACCAGGGAGCACTGGACAGCTATTTCCTCCCATTTTAGAACTCTTAATCAGTGCATATTTACGAATCCATTAAGGATCAACAGTGGGACTTTCAGGTTACGAGCCCATCATCGTTGATAACCACTCAGCCATTTGGTTCGGAATTAACTGACTCATGAATTCTGACTGAATTCTAACTGATGTCCACTCATGATATAACCTGTAATAATAATAATAATAACAGTTAATAAGTAAAACATATTACCATGGTAGATTCAGAGCGACCATCATTTCCATTTGTACACAGACACCTGATTTATAAACTCTAATTGCACAAGCCTCCACAAGTATGAGCACCTTCCTGTATCTTTGTCTGATGACTTGACGGTGTCAATATGGTCGTCAGTTTGAATCTACCATGGTAATACGTTTTGCTTATTATTACTATTATTAGCACTTTATTCTACTTCTTCTTATTATTTCTGATTCATTTAAAACTATCTTTTATCAGTAGCACTATCTTAACTCGTTTCAGCATTAATATTATAACTATTACAATTACTCAGTTCTCAATTATTGATATATCTAAGCTCTTCCTCTAATGACTAATTGTTTAAGTGATGTAATTGAAGCGTAATGCATTTTATCTTAATTTTAATCTCTCATACTCCCTTCCCCTTATCTATTTAAACATAATGTGAAAAGCATTTTAACGCATCGTTTTGCTTGATTAATTCAATGTAGTTTATATGCTTATCAATTTTATACCTCCCAGTGTATTTCCACTAGTATGTGTATCCCTCTATGTACAGTGCTCAGATGAAGAGTTCATTCATTAAGTCCTGCTTTATTAAACTTTGTTCCTTGTTTTGCAAAAGAAGCCATTGAATACTTACGCAGAAACTTCTCAGGAAAAGACTTCTAGATTCAGATTTCAGCATAGCAAGTAAAATCTTTCAGTAAAATTGATCAAACAGATATTCTGATTTATAAAGCAAATGATTTCAGTGCTGAAAAACGGAGGGAAAATGAAAAATTTCAAGAATCCCGGCATGTTTTGTCAATGAATGCTAGAAATCACAGACACTTGACTCAGAGATATGAAACTAATATGTTCAGAGGAAGGAATACCCACGAGCATTTTCATCTTATGTACATTACGAAACTATATATACTGATAACAATATTCGTCTATCACGGTGATATATGGGACATCGTTGGAGTTCGGAGAGTAAGTCTACGAAAAGCCTTAGCAATTGAGATGGAACAGAAAGAGTGAAGTTATTTAAGGGTGTAGCCTCTCTTACACATTCTACAATGAACGTCTTTCGCTTAAAGTTAACGCTATGCATTCCATTTGAATGCATGACTCATAAAATTTATAGGCTTCAAAGATATCTCTACTTCATCTGCAAGTTGAAAACTATCATTTAATATTGTTCTTTCTGGGAGAATAAATGTAGTATACAACTTATAAAACAAATCCTAGTATTGTTGCCGAATATTAATTGTATCATTCATTTATCTTTAGGCATTTGTTAAGTCAGTGGACGAAGAAATTCTAAACAGACATGTAAACACAAACTACCTTTCATGTTCGTCTTCAGAATACATAAGGGTATCATTTTAACATATTTCAAATGGTTCATACACTTTTGTTAACATGCTGAATTGAACCAGTGACGTAGTACACGCGTCAATCATCTGTTGTGTTTTAGTGAAAAGGTCCCTTTACTTCAAAATAAGGTTAAAAAACCAGATCGAATTTACATAATACATAAATTCAAGGTTCATGGTAAAAATAACGAAAAAGTTGAAGGTTATTGGTCTTTCTGTAACAAAGTCTGATAAGATATTTATTCCTCGTATCGAATTTTCAGGTAAATTTTTCATCGATCATATATCGTATGACGCAACGTGGTCCTGTGTGAAACAAGACTCAGTCCTATACGATATTTTTCACTCTTTTTCTTCTTGAAGTCCACAGCGGTAAGCTGGAAGTCGATTAAACATCAGCGTGAGCTGATGTTGTAATCCAAAGACTTATTGAATGAGTTGTGTTCTCTGAGCTGGTTTATTCAATTGCGAAGCTTTCATCATCCTTCAAGACAACATATTCTGCGCAGATCGTAGTACAAAATGGTCTTATTTGCATTCTCCATGAATGATGAAGTTGTACCTCCTACCAACCAGTGTCGTGAATGGTTGTTAATTTACGCATCTATTGATCATTTGTATTGACTTGAAATTCGAAGCTTCTTGTCATGCAATCTGCTTTTTTTGAGCTGGTAAATTTGGTCTACAATAGTGTGTTTGTTGATTGCTAATTCACGTAAGTACCAGGCTTCTAGGAAATCCCCTGACTGCATTTTTTGTGTTTCTCTATTTAAAATTTCCACATTATCCAAATCATATTGATGTCCATAATTATCTATATGTATTGATATGAAAGAATATATATCATGTCTTTTTATAGCTAATTTGTGTTCTTGGATTCGGATTTGAAGAGGACACCCACTTTGACCGATGTAATATCTGTTACACTTCATACAATTTATTCTGCAAAAAGTATAAATTTCATCCTCTTTTTCTATTGGATCCTTTAGTTTATACATCATTGAATGGAGTGATTATGTTGGCTGGGTTGTGTGCTATATCTATTTCAAACGGTCTTAATATTCCAGCTGCTATTTCAGGGATATTTTTTATATACAGTAGAATGAATTTTCTTATGGTCCTTGATGTTGGCTTGTTGTCGGTGTTCAAGCACACTGTAGCACTCCGGTGTTGAAGAGAATGGAGTAAAAATACCTACTAGCTAACTTCAAAAGAATGAATTCCCTCACAATCTCATCAACAAGTGCCTAAAATCGAGTCACAGCAACGATAATTTCATTTCACATCATACTTTATCTCATTCCTTTACGTTCCCAGTAAAACACAAGGCTTCAAGCCAGAGATTTGAAGTTTTGAGAGCAGTGATGTTTATTTTAACGGATGGGATTGCTAGCCCCATGCCTAATCTTCCCTCTTTACCAGTATTATTACTGACTCAGCTAGGTAAAGGAGTGCGTCGGGCGGGTATCGACCCCTGAACCACCTACTCTGTTAGGGAGCATTCTACCTCTGTGCCACCGACACACACCTGATGACATGCAAGGAGAAAATTATGCACAGAGAGGATTCTTAGGGTCCGACAAGATAATTTTTGCTGACTTCTTGCATGAGTCCATGCGTCTACCTACAAAACGTACTAATAAACTGATTTAGCGACACCGCACTCGCCTGACTGGCAGCTTTTAATGCCCTTCTCAGTGTGACAAAGTTTTTCTTGAGTAGCCTAGGAAAAAATAGGTGGAACAAAAATAAAGAAAATATAGGATACAAGAATTAAAAAACTGTAAAAATGGAGACTGAGTGATACACGACTGTCCTAAATTCCTTGTGTAGCATGTTAAATGAAATATTGTCGCCTTAGAAACTAACATTATGTGGGAAGACCATGAAAGATCAGAGGGAATACACAATCTACGGTATTTAACATTCGTCTTAGTTTCAACTTCAGTAATAATAATAATAATAGTAATAACAATTTCCTTTATTCCAAAACAATACTAATCATACAGTGTGGAATCTTCAGAATTTGCTACACTATTGGATGTAATTTTATTGAACAACATTAAAAACAATTTTAAGCATAATATTACAGGATTGTTTATGGCAGTTCTTATTTGGCATTTGTAGTGAGAGTGAAGTCATATTTGCATAAGAAAAATTGTAAGTAATAATAATAATAATGTTAGTAGCTACGATTGTCAGTTAATTAAGAATGGGTTACAAACAGGAGATAACAAAAGAGTCGATTATTTTGCTAACAACATAGTAATTCGTAATTTTCACGCTTAACATTGTCTCTATCGCTTAGAAAACATTGCGAAATATGGTATGGTTGAGTTCCTATACTTGGTAGTACGAAGATATCATTTTTTGTACTGACTTCTAGTTCTACTAGATGAGATACAAGGGGAAAGTTCAGAATAGAGAAGGTGTTGAGGGTTAGACAATATAGGTTCAGACAGTTTCTCGCATGAGTACCATCTATGATAGTAGGATCATGAGAACAAGCCGATTTATGCAAGTCGCTCTTGTGTTTTCTGAAAGTGTAGTTAACAACCTGATATTTTGATAGGATTTAGCTTAAAACCATTTGAAAAGGACCAGTGACTAATTTCTAATAAAAAGTTATTTATTTTAGAACAATCTGACTACGAAGTACCCGGTATGGGAAAGGTCAGATCGTAAGCACACTTAACAAACTTCGCTTCTTCAGAATGAGGCAGGTCATATAAGAATAAAGAAAACAGGAAAGGAGAAAGATGAGAACCTTGGCAACGCCGCCTAGAGTAAGTAAAGCTGTGGAAGACTTCCCATTATATACAGTGTGCTGCCTCTTATCTGGCTGTTAAATATTCATAAAAGAAGAGGCGTTCATCGATATCATTCTTTAGTTGCGTAATAATTGTACATATATATATATATATATCCATAGGAAGAAAAGGAATGTTTCCAGTGATGAGTCAGTAAGATCATATGTTTTAGAAAACAGCCAAGAGGTTCGAAATTACACACTGTAGAGAACGTTAATCAGGTAGAAACTAAAATAAAGCTTATTTTAACTTAACCGTCTTTCAACTTTATTTGAGCACTACTCATTTCTGTCAATTTTGCTGTCATTTAATCTACTTATTTTATGTCATAAAATGTGGGATTACAGCACTGGGAACAGAGTAAAAATAATGACATTAAAAACTGAATAAATTACGCTTCAAATATTTCTTTGGTCTTTTTATTCTTTTACGTTCCCAGTTGAACATAGGGCTTCAAGTACTTGGGCTATGAAGCTTCTGTAGCAGTGGTATTTATTTTTACAGGATTAGGTTGCAAGTCTCATGCCCAACCGCCTCCCTCTTTATCAGTCTTATTACTGGCTTAGCGAGGTAAAGCAGTTCCTTAGCCGGGGACCGAACCCCGAACCACCTGTGTGGTCAGCGAGCATTCTACTGCTGTGCCACCAAGGCTTCAAATACTCAGACGAATTAGGTCTATTGTAGGTCTAGTTAGTGAAAGAATTTCTATCCCATTTCATTCCATAAGGGAAAAACTATCAAATGCTTATCTTAGAGCTTCATCTTGGTCATTAGAATTACAAAAAATCCCCTTACCCTTCATGACATCCTGCTATTTCCGGTTAATCAATGCAATTCAGAAATGCCATATCAAAACGGGAAACCCTAAATGTTTATTTTATAATTTAAAGCAATTGATAAAATAAGAAAAGGGTCTGAATATATATATATATATATGCATATGTAATGAGCTAACTTTTTTCTACGTACTTGACTAACTTAACTGATGGTGGACAGACTACTAGTTTCATCTAATGCAGTCTGTCACTGGATGCGTTGATGATACTTTATCACCTGTTTAGGTGTGTACCATTTTATTATGCATAAAGTGCTGATTATCCACACCTAAAATTCCTTTTTATTAACTGGGTAAATCAGGAAATAGAAGCAAATATGGAAGTCAAAATGAATTTAGCGTACTTTATTTCTATGTAAAGATGTTGGGTATTTTACTGCATTTACTCATTCTCTGAAGTTGTTCTCTCCTCGCAGTATCATTTGGTGGATGGTGACTGACAGTGGGATCCAAGATGAGTATTTCTTCCTGTCTGGGACTTGTCAGCTGGGTGAGCTTGTAGTCCTTCTGTCAGTGAGTGGTGTTGTTCCCAGTAGGGTTCAAACCTAATACCCTTAGTTGCAAATGCCAAAGTGTTATCCACCAGACCATTTGGGCTATGAAAAATAGAACACACTGCCAACTCTGGATCCTAGTGATAGTTGCCACCTAGCAAATTACTTCATGTTAACCCTCAGATATCGTTGAAGCCTTCGTAATGGAAGCCTCACATTTCAGCGGAGGCTGAACACTCTGGTCCGATCAATCAACTGGAAATTCAGAGTTAACCTTAACAAGTAATATCTTATCCTTCTTTGTATAAGGGGGAGTTCTCGTTGTCTAAGTGGTCTAGTGATTAGCGCTTGGGCATTTGTAACTGTGGATATCGGGTTCGAATCTCAGTGGGAACAATATCAGTTTCTGGCAGCTAGATTGCAGGTACGTCCAGCCGATAGGTCTTATATTAGAGGAAATGTTCACCTTAGGTTTCACTGCCAGTTACCACTCACCAAATATTTTAATTAAACATTTGCTCAATATTTTAGCTGAACAAACTCTTATAAAAGAAATCCAAATTTATTGAAGTAAACATGCAACTATTTCATGAATTAAATTGCTAATTACATTTATAAAAATTTTCTTTAACTTTCTTCTGGAGAAAATATCCATTACTTCTACTAGTCATTTTACAATTAGTTTAAATTTTCTCATCCTGTCCTTTAACTGAACCATGTTCAATAAGTATTTGGAAGATAACAATGAACAATTGAAGAAATCTTCTTTACACAAAAGATTTACGTCGTTAGTGTATGCAATGATCCCTGGTGTTTATCGTTTTAAACGAATTTACGTGCAGCTTTTCACTTTACGTTGATTGATTACTGAGGAGAAACTAGTATCAACAGCTTACTGAATTCTATCAGTTAGGTTTGCAATGTGTTTTCCAAGCTAGATGACTCAACTTTTCGGTGAAGGCCAAACTAATTTTTAATGTTAGGAAGCAATCTGCAGGAAGCCTTGAACTTAGATTTCTTGATAGCTCACATTCGTCACAGCAAAGCAATTCTGTGGTCGAGAAGGAGCTGGTATGCCTTCTGTTTAGGCGGCTGCAGAACTCTGGAGATGCTCGTATTGGTCCCATAGGGTGATATTTCGATACAGATCTCTAAGATATGAAGTACTGCTGAGGTGAGGGAACTTATAGTGATTGCTAATGGTACATCAAACTTGCTAGTTAATACAACTTTTCCTTTATATAATGGCGGACCAGACACCTCAGTCTGTTAAAATGTCTAATGAATGGATATTTCTAGAGAGAATTTTGTTTATGCATGTAGATTTAAATAACTGAGGTATTGTCCAGAATCACTCTTGGCATTAACAGGGGAAATCTTATCATTTAGCTCAGCAAACAGTAATATATGTGTAAAACTTGGGCACTGTGGTAGTAAGTAATTCCATATTAGTTTGTTTACCATACAGTAAAACAGTACTATTTACTGGATGGCGAGGTTTCGAACACAATTTATTGTTCATAATCACATCAATTTCAATCACACGACTTCGAAACTTGAGTTTTATAGTTTTCTTTGTCTTCTCCTACTTGTCATCATAGGAGTAGTAGAATTTTCCAGATATCCAACTGAACAGGTGTTGAATCATTTCTATTACATGTATTTGCAGTTGATTCAATAAACAAAGCTTCTGTTACCAATCTCTCCCTCCAACCTGCTGATACATTAGACTTTAAAATTATCGTCCTGTCCCATCCTATGGTATGGTTGTGTGTAATTGCATATATTGAGTGCTATAGCTGAACTATTCTCCAGATTTCTTATCTTATTCACGTCAACTAATCTAGATTTTGCTAGGTTTTTATGTTTCGCTAGTCTGACTGCCCCTGTTCTACTAGTTTGACCTATGTATTTGACTTCACAATCATTGCAGGGTATTGCAGGCTCCACAGGATCCTTTAACCGACAAAGCTTGTTTCTAATTGTTTCTTATTTTGTTCGAAACGTCATCCAATAAATAAAACTGTTTCACTGTGTGATATATATTTAATAAACAAACTAATATGGAAGCAGCAAATAGTAACTTTGACCACTTTTCAACATGCACTATATTCACATCATTCCATTTAGTGTAGAAAATTTCGCTGATTATGCTTCCAATCTGGAAACCTTTGTACAAAAAGATAGCTAATAAAACCTCTTTCTCTAACATGACTGTTATTTAATTAATTAGCTAAAAATATATATGAAGATCGTAAAAACGAGTCACAGTTACGCTTTCAGTTTTGCTGGAATGATAACGTCTTATTTGTTACATATTATTGCTGATTAATTCTCAAGTCATCTACATGATTCCCATTGATTTCATATGAATTTAGGTTTAACCTCTTCTGTTGTTGAAGTGTTGTCAATTCCAGTTAACGGCTTTTAGTAAGTTGACAGAATACACTTTTCTATTCAACCTAATTTAGCAGTTTTACTTTGCTGTCAAAACCATATTTCGATTTTATGTAAACAACTTATTGAGATAATAATACTTTCTTAAAATGTATATACATATGGATATGGATTGTATGACGAAAAATTCAGTATTTATATACAATAGAACTATTGACAGACAGATCTCCCTAATCCAAGGTCTTCAAGTAAAACAGCAAACTACAGTGTATCATGGAATGAGATGCTGTTCAACCTAAAGCATAGACCAATCCTCTGTGATGTATTCCCCTAGTCTCTAACACATGTTGCCTGGTATTTTGAAAACCGACTATAAATATATATGTGAATAAAAACTTTGCGACTCCAGGAAAGAACTGATTATTAAAACAACGAGAACTGGAGAGAATATGATACATTGTGTTGGGTGGAAATTCATCCAGCTCTTGATGTGGCTGTGCTCTATGAGCCCTACTAGGTGACATCTTCGGCGCATACTTCAATTCGATAAAGTGAGGTTTTAGATTTCTCCACGAGTTTATTAGTCATCTCTCCTGGTGACCTTGGACGTGATTGGTTGTTTTTGTGTGTTTTCACATCTTCTAGGTTACTTGTACTGGAACTGATTGTTTCTTTGACTTGAACTTTCACACTTTGTGTGTGAGGTATCTTTCTTATCGGTTGATAAATTTTGTCTATATCGATGTGTCTATTGATTGATGATTCACTGAAAAAAATGCCAAGCTTCTAAAAATTCTCTAGCATTCTTGTTGTTTCCTTTGTCTAATATTTGAACGTTGTCCCAGTCGAATTGATGTCAGTGGTTGTCTGTATGTAGCGATATGAAGGAGTGGATATCATGTCTTTTGATGGCTAGCTTAAGTTCATGGATACGAAGACGAAGGGGACGTCCACTTTGGCCGATGTAGTGTTTTTCGCAGTTGTTACAATTTGTGTTGTAGATGATGTTGGTTTTATCTTCTTTCGCTGTTGAGTCTTTTGATTGACATGGAACTGAGTGAAGTGACTATGTTGGTTTGTGTACGATATCAACTCCTAAATGTTTGAAGAGTCTTGCAGTGATTTCTGAAATATCCTTTTCTTTATGGCAAGGCGATTTTCTTTGTGCTTTCCTTGGTGGCTTTTGCTTTGATAGGTTGGCTTGGGGTTATATGTCATTTGATGAAATTCCGTGGATATCCATTCTTTTGGAAGACGTCCATAAGATAATTTTCTTCAATTTTCCTTAAGGTGGGAGTGCTCACCCAGCTCAGTGGTTCAAACAGGCCGCTAATGATTGTTCAGTGATTAAATAAAAATATTTACTGCAATAGCCATTTCATTTTCCAATGTAGCTGTACAGTTGCATTTATGTACAATCGCCTTTTCATGAAAGGGAGTAGAAACAAAAGCAACGAGTTGTCAAAAAATAGAGTTTTCAATAATTAGTTTCTAGGGGTTCTATTTTTTGAGTTTAGACCACGGATTGATATCACTTAGAGAAGCATGCTCACCAGTAACTGGCTACAGGACGAAGTTGCATGGAATTCTAGTGGGAAGTTGTGACCAGTGGGATCTATCCAGACGGCGGAGATGATGGATTTCCTGCCTATGACATTGGTTGCTACCAGTTGCGTTAAAATCACGAATTGGTAGAATTTAGAATTCATGGGCTAGCCATTGGATGGGGTCCCAGTGGCTGAATGGTATACGAACTTGCCTTGTAACTGGAAGGTCTTGGGTTCGAAACCCAGTGCGTGAGTACTGAAGATGAGTCCCAAACTAGGACGAAACAGCTGTCCAGCACTTCCTGGTTTTCAGTGGTTCTCTAACCGATATCAATTCGCGGTCTAACCTGAAACAAACATAGTTGTTAATACCAGTGGGTAATGAAGAAAAAGGCTGAATAGGTGTAACTACAGTTACGTAATAAGGTGAATTAGAATTACAAAAGTTATGAGGTGTTACAGAAACAAAAGTACAAAAATCAGTTCAGTAGAAATCAACAAGTTTATTATCATGATGGTAGAAGTGGTTGAATAATTTTCTTTTGTGTGCAAAGCTCTGATTTCTCTAATTGAATAGCTTAAGCTTCATCAGTGTAAAGGTGACAAAAGTGTATTACCTTTAGCAGGTTACTGTTCCCTTTGTAGATTACTTTGAGATAGAATAATCAATATTGACGATGTGTACGATTTTCGTACTTTCTATAGGGTCACTACTATCTTTCTACAACCATGCGGGTTAGAAAATCCAGAGCTATGCACACAAAAGAAAATTATTCAACCATTTCTACCATCATGGTAATAAAACTAGTTGATTTCTATTAAATTTATTTTTGTTTGTTCATTTATTTTTCTAGCTCCTTATAACTCTTACATTTCTGTGGAACTCTTAAATGATTCAATATTTTTGTTCATTTCTATGTGTATCCTGATTACAGCTCATTTATTGGGTTTTCAATCTGAATGCGTAACTGTAATACACCTATTCAACTCCTTTTAAGCATTGACTAATATTAAAAACGGTGTTTTTGACAACTCATGACTTTTGTTACTAAACTTATTCAAGAAAAGGGGATTGTATATAAATGTGATTGTACAGCTACATTGGAAAATGATTTGCCCGAAAAGAGCCTCTTCTCTGAACTAAATGTTTTGTTTTGATTGATGTCTGGATGGGGATTAATCATCAAGGTATCTCAAAGAAACGAAAAATGCTTGTGTACAGTATGTACTGCTGATTAGCATGACTTACTATTAGTCATTCGTTCAAACACTAGTGTTTACTAACTGGGTTTTGATCCAAAAGCAAGACAGCTTTTTCTTTTATCAGTGGTATGCCTAGTTTTAAAGACCCTTCTGAAAAAAGAACTAGATTCAGGCCGTACAAATTCTCTTTAGCTATTTGAGTGAATCGTAGACACAAATAAGAAAACTCAGAGAATTCTCAAGAGAATTTTCCAATAGAATTTAAAAGTACTCAAATCACACTGTCTAATATGAACGAGAGCACCCACAGTACAAATTTTATAGGTGTGATAGTTGAACAATACAATACTTCGAAATTCGTTAATATATGGTCACATTTTAGGTAAATTGAGTATGCAAGATTTTCATGGTGAGTGGTTACTTTGTAAACTTCTATCATGCTTGTAAATCTTTCCATTAAAATGACTAAAGATGTTCACTACTGAGTCTATCCACAATGCTAACACGATATCTTTTGAGTTCAGGGGAGAACGAAGGTGTGTTTGGAAACATTTTTCTTCAATAGTCTGAGCGTCCTTACAAGCCTCAAACATCTTTTGGACATACTATGCCCGTATGCCTACTATTGCTATCAACGAAAAAGACACATTGGGCATCTAGCTTCTCAAAGGTGCTCACTAGCTGGTATCTTCCATCTTCGAATTGTCAAGTCTTCCCACTTCCACTGAAGAATAAGATTAGTTTTTCTGTTTTCTAAAATTTACATAGCTATGAGAATGTTTTTAAGAGGCTAGTGTTGTGATCTGCATGTCCAACATTCCTTCTTTTCTGACATAAATACCGGTAAGTAGACAGAGAGTTGGTCGTCCGAGGGTGACACGGAGGAGGTCATGTGAAGAGAAGATAAAAGCATGTGAACAGACGTGGAGCCAAGTGAAAACGTTGGTGCAGAACCGAAAGCAATGGAAACGGGCTGCTGAAGTCTTATGTTCCTCTAGGAACCAAAGGAAACGATAATAAATAATAAAACTGGGTGAGGTTGTGTTAGAAAACAGCAAATAACTATTGATTGAAGTCAACTTTAAACTTCCTGTTAACTTATGCCACTGAATCTGAATACTAGGCATCTAATGACATACTGTCACTTGGTGCCTATAGAATCCAGAAAGTGAGTTTTGACCTTACAAAGACTAGAATGCTGGGTGCACTTGTATCACAATATATTTCGATTTCCAGCGAGAATCGAACCCACTACCTGTAGCCTCAAACACCAATGTATTAAATACCGCTGGCCAAATTCATGCAGTGCGAAGAGAACTCGCACAATTTTCCGCCTTTCCAAGAATGTTAATATTACTATTAGTCATATTTCTTATTCGTTTCTTGAATATGAGTGAAACACAAGGTTTCAGCATCACATCTCCATTCCACTCGCTTTCCTGCAGCCCTTTCCATCTGATTCCACAACTGTCCAAAGCCCTTCCCACACGATCTCCTTCATGTCACTCTCAGAGAGCTAAACCTATCGTTTCCATTCAGGTTCCACTTGAGGGTCTGAGACATGATTTTGCTCAAAGGTCCCCTAAGTGTACGTTCAATCCATCTCCATTTCTTCCCGCTTATTTGTTGAATCAATCATGGGTTCTTGGTTGGTTGGCTGCCAGAGTTCCTTGTTGTTTATCCTTTCTGGTCAGTCACCTGAATTTCAGCATCAAGCAAAGGTAGCTGTTTATGAAGGTTTACTACAATTAAATGTTTCTGTTGCCATTAACTGGCAGAGTCTTTTAGGCACATAATCCGTGTATTAGTGCGTCGGTGGCACAGTGGTTAGGACTCTCGCCGATCATGCACATGGTCCGGGGTTCGAGCCCGCACCGACGCACACCTGATATCTATGGTCGGCCTGCAAAATTTGGGCTACCGATATCCATGCTGAAAATTCTATACTTGTACCAAAAATACAGTGTGGAATCAAGCTGTAAATAAAAAATTTAAAAAATTTATATTAGTATACATCGCTTTTACTGAAATCGTAAAGGTTACAGAATAAGTTAATAATATTCCATATCATCATTACAGACTACATATCGATGCTGTCATTACGAGACACATAATCTCCAATAGTAATAATGATTTTACTACGTATTATTCACGCTTATAATAAATCAGCCTGGTAACTCCCTCTTCGATCCTATAGATTACCACAAAAAGAGGAACAGAAGCATTTGGATTACATAACCATTCCACTTTTGGTCTATAAGTGTGAAGATTTCTAATGTGTTCGTGTGTGTTTTTCACCTTTTCTATTGTCTGAGTATAGGAAACAAGTAAATATTTGCCATACATTTTCTAGATTGTGATTATTGGACTGAGACCACAAAAACTGTTCTCCAGAATAAATACGATTAGCTTAAGTTTAAAAATTTTACATACTATCACTTAATTCTAAACGGTTATTCGAGCAAAGGTTGGCATAATCAATATAAGTAACACTGTAGATTCCACTGTCTGAGATTCATATTTTTGGAACCGCAACAGATTCATTGTCAGTCGCATATGAATCTGTTGGAAAACGAGTAGAAGTCTTGTTGTACATTGAATCTGATGATAAAAATTTGTCTATACTTTATTTTGGTTGGAGAATTTTATCATG
The DNA here is from genome assembly GCA_944472135.2 of Trichobilharzia regenti. Lineage (NCBI taxonomy): Eukaryota > Metazoa > Platyhelminthes > Trematoda > Strigeidida > Schistosomatidae > Trichobilharzia > Trichobilharzia regenti. The sequence goes on from OX235262.1 coordinate 157,989,380, forward strand.
AGGTGACATCAGTTAGAGAACCATTGGAAAACCCGCTCGGAGTACTGGACAGCCAACTTTTTCGTTCTAGCTTGCGACTCTTCATCAGTACGCACCCGCAAACAGGGTTTGAACCCAGGATCTTGTGGTTACAAGGTGAGCTTGTAGACCATTAAGCCACTAGGACCTAATCCAATGGCCAACCTAACACTTCAATTTCCTATTTCCGTACACTTTAGCCTCCTAAATGTTTGAGGCTTTAGATTTTCTGTAGTGTACAACAGCAGCTTCAGTGCCATCAAATAAAAAAATGTTCTGGGTTGACACTGCTCTTTTCTTATCAACGATATGATGAGTTGAAATGAGAAATGAAGAAATGTGTTTATGTGAATATACAACGACATGTCGTTATGTGGTTGAATTAATCTTCAGCCACCCGTTTCAACAACACAATAAGAAGACTTAATTTATCTGAAACGTGTAATGCGTTCATGCAGCATATTAAGGATATTCTGATCACACACGTACTTGTCATAAAGAGTTATACAGTAGACATCTTTGCATCATCTTCCTAGCCGTTATTTGTGACCCCGACCTCTACACAATCTGACCTCTATTGTAATAATTCATGATTTCTTGCCTTCTTTATAACTAAGCATGACAAGTACGTGTGTGATCAGAATATCCGAAATATGCTTCACGAATGCATTACACGTTTCAGATAAACTACGTCTTCTTATTGTGTTGTCAAAATTCATAGAGCTAACTAATTGCTTTAAACTAGCCGTTTATTTTAATTAGTAAGCAGTCATAATCGTAGTAAGCCTTCATATATAGTTTTTATTCCAAAAACCAAACTGAATACAAATGCAAAGGTATTGATTTGAAATTCCGCCAGTCTTAAACTTATTCTTCTAAGAATAGGAAATAGAAACTACACACTTTGTTTAAATGTGATTTCTTGGCATTTGTTGTCTAGGGAATACTATCTGTAACATAGAATTGACTTTTATAGTGACACAGAGAATAATGAATGTGATCCCAGAAAGTTTTTCTATTTTTACAGCCGACTTTATTATTTCGATTTCTCTGTATCGCTTAAAATCAAGGATGAAAGCCTTCTGTATCTTTCTTTTTCTCTATTGTCACTCTCCAATTACCTTTGTCTTTTCTAGTGTTATGTGGCTAGTTAGAAGTTCTTCAGCTTTCTTGGTGTATTTTTCTCTGTCCATGATTACTGTTGTTATTCCTTTGTCAGCTGGTAGAGTGACGATGTCCTTCCTATTTTTCAGCTTTTTGAGGGCCTTTAGTTCTTGAGAGTTGAGTTGTGTGTGTGTGTTGTTTTTTCTGTTTGACCATTGGTACAATTGTTTGGCGTATCCCTTCCTATGTTTCCTCGGTCAAGTTTGATGGTTTGAGTAAGGATTTAAGGGTAGAGAAGAAATCAGTTTTTGAAGCGTCTCCAATGTTGTAGTTTAATCCTTTTAGTAGTTGTTGTTGTTCTATTTTTCATAGTGGGTGTTTTGATAAGTTGACTACGCAGTCAATAGGTGCTTGGTTTTGAGAACTCTCCGTCTTTATTTTCTGTGTCTTCTACTTCACAATGTAATTACGGTGATCAGCGTTGACAGGTGTTCCTGGTCGAGGGTTTTCCCTAGTTTTTACTTTTCGACATCTATTATTTGTTGATATTTGTCATCAAATCCCACTGACTAGATAGAAATATGCATAGCTTACAAATTTAGATTCTGGGTTTTGTAGAGATATGAATCAATTTCACGCTGGATTTCGTCATGAACAAACATCAATTAGAGAGTCAGTCGAAAACTGGAGAGTACTGGACAGATGTTCCCTCCTAGTCCGGGACTCTTCATCAGTACACAGCGGGGATCAAACCCCAGACCTTCAGGCTATAAGTAAGCCCTTCCGGTCACTGGGATAAAATTCAATAACTCCTGTCATTTCTTGACATAGCAATACCTCCAACATGAAAATTGTGAGTTCAATCCATGATGGCGTAGTGGGTATAAACTGTTGAAGACCTGCAAACTAGGACGAAACAGCCGTCCTGCACTTCTCGGTTTTAGTAATCACTCTCCAAATGATGTTGATTCGATACGGAAGCTCAGCTATTTGTTTACGGTCGTTTTTCTGACTAAACTAAAATAAGGTATATAAACTGAAAATATTTTGTCTGTCTTCACAGATAACCACAGTTCTCCACATGTAGATCTTTTGGGCTTCTCTCAAGCAAAAGGGATTCAAAATCTATAAAGATTTACATATGGATGTGTTAGAGATTAGACTTCAGTGATATTATCAACTAGCTGATCTATTACTAAATTTATCTAATATTTTATTTTTCTAACTAGTTCCATTACTGAATGATGGAATTATAGTCTACCACAGTGCTCAAGTTTTATTCTTATATTTCTAACTAGTTATTTTGGATAGTGATTTTGGGATATATACAGTCCGTCATATGAAATATTAATGAGCAGGAGTAACACTGATTTTTCCAAGAAAATAATGCAGTAAAATACGTTTCAAGCATTGGTTAAAATGCATTCTCATACCTCATTTGTCAGTTTATGTTGAGTTTGTGACTTGAAGTCATTCGACGCTAAATCAGTAAAAATGGGATTGCAATGTCAAAGGGCAAGACACCGAAGCCAAGGTATATTCTTTCAAGTGACCAAACCGCTTTATATATATATATTGTGCGCCGGTGCCACAGCAGTAGAGTGGTCGCTGACCACAAATGTGGCCCGGGGTTCAATCCCCGGCCGACGCACTCCTTTACCTCTCTAAGCCAATAGTAAGGTTGATAATGGGGGAAGGTTTGGCATGAGGCTAGCAACCCCATCCTGTAAAAATAATCACCACCGCTACAGAAACTTCAAGCTTGTAGCTTGTAGCTCTATGTTCCACTGGGAACATGAAGGAATAAAAAAATAAATAGTTTTATATTCTCTAACTAATAACTGAGAGTGTAATTTTGGTTTACATTAAATGAAAACACCACACGTAGATCGGCTAAGAGTCTCTTTTCGGCGAATTCATTTTCCTAGCTGTACAATCGCAAATATACATATGTGTTATTTTGTATGTATGTATGTGTACATTAAGTTTGTCAAACAAAATTACAATTGGTTATGGTTATTTTAACTAAACAGGTGAAGATTGGTAATACAAGTCAAGACAGTTAAGTGTTAATGAAACTAGGGTAGTAACAAAGGTGATGAGTTGTCACAAACAGTTGTTAAAAGAAGTTATGTAATAATAATATGAATAGCTTCATGAGTGAGTTTTACTCAGGATGCACATAGAAACAAAGTAGATAATACGAAATTATGTAAGAGAATTAAATGAATACAAGAATTATAAGCAATTAAAGGACAGGATAAAAGAAATTAAGTCATCAAAATAAAAATAAAAAACTCAAATCAAATCAAAACATTGTTAACATGAGAGTAGAAGTGGTTGAGTAATCTTCTTTTTTATGCACAGCTGCGGTTTTTCTATGTGAATGGCTAGAGCTTGAGTGATACAAGGAAGACGAAACCATATTGCCCTTGATAGGTTATTAAATGACGTGATATAGAATGTTCAAATATACATATATATAGTATTCCGTTGCTGATGCAGTATTAAACTGTGGGAATATGTAAGAATAATATTCCGTTGGAGCACATTGTCTGTATCGCACCACTGCAGGATTAGTGAAATATTTAAGCGATAGTGTGAAAGGGATATACAGTTCAAAAGAAGATCTATAATAGGAAGCAAGACGATATTAGAGAAGTCGTGAAACTTAACAATTTTCATGATAAATTCATCCAGAAGTATATGGGAGATTATAAATTTGAAAGTATAATGACCAGTTAGGGTGACATAAATCTAAATACGTCCATAAAGTTGACAGCATCAAGCAGATTAAATTCGGAAAATCAATAATGCGGCTATGCACAAAAGGAATTACTGAAACTTTGTTCAAGATTAATATCGTGTGAGGAATAAGAGTGGTATTTAAACCGAGAGAAGTTACTTACAGAGGAATCATGCGGAATAAAGGATCTTTTAGAATCCATTATTATTATTGTTTCCTTTAGTTCCTAGAGGAACATAAGACTTCAGCCGTACTTTTCCATTGCCTTTGGTTCTCCACCAACGTTTTCATCTGGCTGCACGTCTGTCCACATGTTTTCATCTCCTCTTCACATGACCTCCTCCATGTCATCCTCTCTTTGAAGACTGACTCGCCGCTTAATATTCGGGTTCCACTCGAGCGATGGCTTGTCTAGTGATGTCACTCACTTGGTGGTTTACTCAGAGTGTGGCAATCCACCTCCGACTCTTCCTGCTTATTTCTTGCACAAGTGGTTCCTGCTGGGTTGGTAAGTTCCCAGAGATCTCTGTCGCTGGCCGACCATATGATCTTGAGTACTGAACGAAGACAACTGTTGATGATAGTCTGTAGTTTGTTTGAAGTGTTTTTCATAACGCTCCAAGTCTCTGATCCGAATGGTAAGTAGAACTGACTTCATATTGGAGTTGAAAATCTGGATCTTATTTTCATTTTCAAGCTGAGTGCTGCTGATCTCCACACAGACTTGAGAGAAGTGAAAGCTTACCTAACTTTCCCGATCCTCACTTTGATATATTCGTCAGTTTCATTCTCCTGTAGTTGAAACGATGCTTCCCAGTTAGGTAGGTGAAGGTGGTTGCTTCTTTCCCACTTATGTTGATTGTCGTCTGTTGTTGCTGTTGCTGTTGGCCAGGAATCTTCACCACCTCTGTTTTCTCTGTTTCACCTGAATTCCAATCTTTGATGCTTCTTCTACCAACTTGTTCATTTGCAATTAATTGATTCAGTACTATGCAGTAAATATGAGGTTGATTACATAATCAAAACCTGTGGGTCATAAAAAATCAGATTAACATGGAACAAAAGTGTAGAGAAATTTAGACTACACTACTTGCAGTCATACATCACACAGTAAGATGGGATGAAACTTATTTTCATTTCATGAGTTCCCAGTAAACTTACAACTTCAGGCTTTCAAGCCTTGCCTAGCTTTCTATCTTTTCCAGGCCTACATATATCAGAAGTATAAAATTGACTGTTGGCTACTGTCTAATGATTTGCTTTTTAAGAAACCTGACAAGACTTCAAGTATTTGCACTCCATTATTATTATTATTATTCCCTTAGGCTCCGAGTGGAACATTGGGCTTCAACGACATATCTCTTCTTTCTTCCATTTTCTTCTGTCCTCTTCAGCTGAGTCTACGATCACCTATTATCTCTCATCTTGTCCTCACACGATCTCCTGCATGTTGCGCTCGCATCAACGACACACTAGCCGCTTCCCATTGGGATGGTGGTGATGGCCTGAATTGCGTGCGATGTCATTTGACGGCCTAGTTCGCACTTCTAGTGCGTTTAAAACTCACACTGAAGTCATCTTCATAACGATCAACTCATTCTGTGACCAAATTATTACATTTTCCTTACGAAAAGTTATTAATCCTATCATTATTTGTGTTTATCTTCCTCTCTACTTGGTATTTTTATTTGCATTTTTTTCTTTTGTTTTTTTGTTATTTCTGTGTTTCTTTTTTTGGTTTTTTTGTTGTTTTTTTTATATATTTTATTTTTTTTGTAATACTCCGTTTAAATGTACGATGAAATTAGATGCAATATTGTAGATATGTGCTAAAAATTCCACACTGTACCACAAGTACTGTTTCTGGAATAAAGCGAAATTGTTATGTTATGTTATGTTAAAAAATAATCTCCAGCTTACTTTGAAGTTCAGTTTATATCTGGAAACTAAGACGAAAATAGGCCCTCCTAGTATAGATATTCTCAAGATGAAGGTGGATAAATCAAGTGTTTACGATTCATAATTCTAACATTCTCAAGTACCTATGACTATTGAAAACTTATAATTTAAATGTGAAAGGAAGTTTGCAGCAAATACATTCTTCAAAGGCCTTTAGTTTTGTTTTCCCGCCTAAGTTGGGCGCTTATCCTATTCACTCGTCATTCCGTCTTCAGAACAGGATTGTTAGTGTAGATGATAGGAAATAAAACAGAAAGATATTCATTAAAGTACAAAAACTGAACAAGGGATAAAAATAACTTTCACTATTGGCTAAAGTGGAAAAGTGGGTGTGATATATACGCATTTGCTTATTTTTTAGTTTTATTCTTATTAACTATGAAGTGGAGTAGATTTACACTGAAAATTTAAAAATGCCAAAATTTATACACGCAATTAGATTTTTACTGATTACCATTTAGTTGTCAAATTAAGTCTAAAATATAGTGACGCTTATTCAATACTACCAGATTTTTAAATGCTTTCATATAGATTTTTATTCATAATCAAAATATTTTGAAATCTGTTCATTGTATACTACTGTGGTTTGTACTATTGGCGACAGTTTATAAGTAGACGTCTTGCCTCTGTTGTACGAAATCAACTTCATCGAATATGTTAATAATCTAACTGTCTCGTCACCAGTTACTTTCCACAATGAATAGCTTTTTCATTGACATCAACAGGTAGTCTATGTTAAATGGTGTTATGCTAAATCTTTTCAAATGTCAGATGGCTAGCTTCCCCTTCAGGTATAAACGTTGTCTACACGAAGTGGTCCGCCCACATAATGCTTGTAGCACGAAACGCGCTAAAATAGATACTAAGTCAACCAGCATTCAATACCCTGAAATAGTTCTATCCTCTAACCTTTTTTTGTCATCCCATATCTTGTCAATTTCTAAGAAAATGTTCCTTCTAGCCTCCTGCATTAAGATTTTAGGACAATCAAGTCCAACTCAATCTCTACTTCTACAGGCTGTTAATTCTTGCATCTTACCTATTGCTCAATATTGCTCACCCTTAGTCCTTCCATGGTTACTCAAAAATGACTGTGTCACATTGTGGAGGGCATTAAATTTTGTCAGTAGGGTAAGTGGCGTAGCACTAAGTCAGCTCGTTACCACTGTAGTTGACAGATATCTGAACTCATGCGGGAATTGAGGGAAATACAAATTATCTGAATCTCAGTGCCCTCTCTACGACTAGCTCCTTGTATCTCATCACGTAGGACTAGAAGTCATTATAAAAGAATATATGCTAAGAAAACCAAGTACAAACCTCAATGATATCCTATTTGACCTGCGTTCCATATGAAAGAGAAAGTGTTATGTATGAAACTTATAACTTACTATGGGGTTAGCATAAAAAAGATCTCTTAACGTCTATTTGCAATTTCAAGGTGACACTTTTTGTGACACTTTTTATCCATGGGTGTATCGTCATTATTTATGAATGCACCACTTGTTGGAATGGCAGATTTCATATGCCAATAAATTACTGAAAGAGGAATTGGCAAATGGTAATTCCCCTGTTTAACCTCAATGAAGTACTCCTTAAATGTGTAATGAATATACATTTTGCCTTCAGTAATTTGCATTACCGACAATTAGATGGAATCGATATGGGTTCAACATTGAGTTCGATTTTATCTTACTTCTTACTTGTAGAACTTGAAAATAGAACATTTAAAGATGTCATAAATCAGTTGGATAGGTATTACCCTTAGGCTGTTGAAATATATTTGCTAGTTAATGAGAATTTAAAAATAAATCGATTGTTGATGAAATTTAATAACATCCACCCTTCACTTGTGAAGAGGAGTAGGATAATACACTGCATTTTCTGCATATCTTGCCAAGTAGGCGAAAAAATGGGTCACCTGAAGGTAGGGTCCATAGGAAGAGCATATTCACAGAGCAGTACACACACTTCCTTACCTATATGCCAGTTATATATAACTAAGATATTGTTGAGTGTCTTACGGGCAGGGCAACGAAAGTGTTTACTAACAGCCGCTTACCAAGGTAATTTGAATATGTTCATGAACGTTTGACGGAGGTAGGGTATTCCAATAGTTTCCTAAAGAAACATTCAAAAACATTTGATGGAAAACATGGGACGATGACAGCATGGAATAAACCATTATTTATTAAGCTACAGTTTTATGGTGAATTGTGAAGGGAAATTTTTTCAAAGAGTATTTAGAAGTATACGGAGAGCATTTTATTCAGCAAATCCATGTTAATCATTTTCTGTTTGATTAATGATTGTGAATAAAACGAAGGATAAAATAGGTAGTTTTGCCACAACAATGTCCATTTATAAGTTTAGCTATTTCTGTGGAGACATTTATATTGAGTGTACTGCTAGACACATTAACTAACTTATTACTGAGAGTCTCCCACTGTGATTTGGTAAAGGACAGGCGAAACCACACAAAGCTCCGTTTAGTCGCATTTAACTGATAGTGCTAATTTAGTTGACAGAATAAAAGTATTTAGGGTGACTCATCTCATCTCATCGAATCTTACCAATGTACTTCGTATTCGCCCACTACATACAGTTGAGGAGATAGGCATTAAGTCTGAACTATGCATTCAAAAGGAGTTCATACAGCTAATATCCCTCCCTTGGCCAATTTGGACCTAACCACGTGATGATATAAGCGTCAACCTTTATTTGTAAATTCCAATTCCTTTCTTGTCATCCCTTAGTCTTTTCACATCTTCATGATATCATAGTTTACGTAACATTACTTAATCAGACCCTGTGTGTTTTCTCAGACTTTATTGATTACCTCTCTCTGAAAATCTATCGAATTAAGCTGCTTTCCATTATCCTTTTTATCACAGATCACTCCACTTATTCTATCTATGTCTATTTATTAGCCACATATCTCCCATATATTTCATCTCGTGTGTATAACACAGTGTATTCAACCAAACTGTTCTACCGAAATCTGATATTATCTATTATGCCTGGCTTTATTAACGTTTTGTAATTTGTTTACAATGTTTACATGATTTAATTATCAACTAATTATCGTAGGCAGAAAGCAATTTATACTGAAAGTGAACAATTATATATATATATATATATATATATATATATTTGATTGACTAGTGAACTAATGATTAGCGGAAGTTTAAGAATTTTGTTTTAATCAATTTTAAAGTAATTATCACTTCTCAGTCACTTGTTTTTTTCCAGGCAATACAGTGATAAAACTAGACTGCTAGTTTATGTGCCAGTCATATGCACATCATTAACATCAGGTTACATGGGATTACTGTCTTTCCAGGTGATAGTTGGCACCTACCACATCCATTCCACCTGCTCACGCAGATTCCCAACACTTCCATTCCATATCTTCTCATTTCTGCGGCTACCTGGGCAGCCTTTCCAGCTTCGTACATTGTACGAACATTCCAAGTCACCATCCTTATTTTTGCTTTCATTCACTTATCTAGGGAGCATTGTCTCAACTACAGGCAGTCAGGACGGACGAGGATGTCAAATCGAGTGAGAATCGGGAAGGCAGGAGAGAAACACATTCATTAACCTGAAACCAATCTAGAAATCTTCGTCACTCAGCCAGAATCAACAACAAAATTCGCTCGGATTTTCAATACAAACGTCAAGTCAGTCAGTTCTTCTATACGGATCAGAAACTTGACGGGTGGGTCACAATTAATATTTCCAACAGCCTGTTGCAGACCTTTATCAACAACAACTGTCTTCGCTCTATACTGAAGATCAGATTGCCGAGCCGAAAAGAATCACCGACAAGAAACTATGGGAAGGAATAAATAAAACAAGAACCAATCGCCCAACAAATATGCTGGAGAAAGTAGAGATGGATTGGACACTCGCTCGCTGAGGAGGCCGCTAGGTGACATCGCGCTCGCGTCAGGCCATTGCTCGAGTGGAACCAGGCCGGAAGGGAAGAGGCGAGTGGGACGTCCAAGGGTGATATGGAGATCGTGTGAAGAGGACTGAAAAAGAATGGGCTAACATGGATGGAGGTGAAAAGTACAGCAGAAGACAGAAGTGGCAAGTGGAGACCTGCAGTTGAAGCCCTATGTTCCACTAGGAACCCAAGAGAACAATAATAATAATACATTGGATAGTTTTTAAGTATCAAGTAACAGATACATTCTATCGAACGTTATTGACATTTAATGATCCAAAAATGTTTTTATTTTGATTGAGACAGACACTAATTGCCCATTTATTTGTGTAATCATTACAATTCTTCTTTCCCAATTATCTGTTAATAATAATAAAACTTAATTTCAGTTCAAATGTGAACACACTGTACAGAAATTTTCAGTTTATTTAGTTTCAAAATATTTCATCTTCGTATAGGATCTATGTGTAATCTGCAATAATCTGAAATTAATCACTTAACGTAATGTTGCTACATATGAAGAGTACCAATTCTGTTGACTTTTTCCTCATTTCCTTCAGGAACTAATTGTTCAGCGCTTTGTTCAAAGCTTAGTAAATATGTGCGCAAGTTCATGTGGTGATCATCTGATACATTCGCATGATTAAGACAATTGTGCGTCGGTGGTACAGTGGTTAGGACTCTCGCCAACCGTGCGCATGGTTGGGGGGTTCAATCCCCTGCTGACGCACACCTGATATCAATGGTCGGCCTGCAAAATTTGGACTACCGATATCACATTCTGAAAATTCCATACTTGTGCCAAATAATACTGTGTGGAATCCAACTGTAATAAAAATAAAGATAAAAAAGAACTGGAGAGGAGTTTAGGCAATTTTGATGCATGAAATTTCTGGTAGCTTAGTGATTTAAACAAGTATGACATGTGGAGAGTGTTTGTATCCAACTTCACAGAAGGCATTTATACCAGTCCACTCACTTACACTTGATATCTTTTAAGCGTAAAAGTAACATTTTCACTACCGGATAATGAACATTTTAGGAGGCAAAAATCATTTTATTAATACCTAGTATTGTTTAACCCCAGAGCAGTGCTATCTTTGACATTGAGTAGTCACTTAAAAGTAAGGAGTGTCCTGTTTCTAGTTCTTAGTGTCAGTGCTCAGTAAAATTCTATTAATAAAGTTTACATTGTGTTTAGAAAGTTGATGACTCGTCATCTTGAATTAACGTTAGGCAGTTGAAGGTAGTCCACGCGAATCCCTGAAATCTAGGTTTTGCGCTTGGTGGCCAAAGAAACTGAGTGGGAAAATCAATTCTGTCAAGGTTGTAGATAGGCCTTGCTGACAAGTACCAGCAAGTACGATACCTACGTCCAAGGCATCTTATCGATTAGTGCCAACGACTTAACATCAGTTAGAAGTGCTCATTAATAAATATATTGGTACTGTGAATATTTTGTTGAACTAAAAGAGTCAGTCTTAAAGCGACATCACTGTTGTTGTTAGGCAATACTTTTGGATTATTTAAAAAAAATTTTATTCCTTTTCGTTCCAAGTAGAACATAGGACTTTAAGTTTGAGTTCTGAATTTTAAGTAGCAGTGGTCTACTTCTTACGGGATGTGGTTGCCAGCCACATGCCTAACCTTCCAGCTTTGTTGGTGTTACAGCCGACTATGGGAGGTAAAGGTGTACACCAGCCTGGAATCGAACCTTGCATCACGTGCATAGTTGGCGAGCAATTCGCCACTGTACCACCATCGCAAATTTTCGGATTATAGATTTCATTATTTGTATTTATAGTACTCCAATTCAACTGATTACAGTTATAAGTTCAAATGATTTAGTATGCATAAATATTTAAAATAAATAAATATAAACTTGGATGATCTGAACTTCACCGATGATGTATGTCTGATTTCCCACAAACTGGAAGATATGCAAGTGAAAAACAAGAAGCTGGCAGAAGAAGCAACCAGAGAAGATAGGACTTCATGTGAACATAGATAAAACAGAGGTGATGAAGATTCCTGGCTAACAGCAACAACAACAACAACAGACAAAAATCAGCATAAATGGGGAGAGCCTGAAAGAAAAAACCTCCTTCACCTACCGACATGGGAAGCATCGTTTCAACTACAGGCCAATGGAACTGACGAGGATATCAAAGCCAGAATCGGAAAAGCAAGACAAGCTTTCATTTCTCTCAAGTTTGTGTAGAGGTCAACAGCACTCATCATCAAAAATAAGATCCGGATTTTCAACTTCAATGTAAAGTCAGTCAGTGTTACTTTCTATACGGATCAGAGACCTGGCGTGTCATAAAGAGCATCTCAAACAAACTACAGACCTTCATCAACCCAACAGGAACTGATTGTACAACAAATAGGCAGGAATAAATGGAGATGGATTGGCTGGCCATACTCTGAGGAAACCATCAAGTGATATCACTAGACAAACCATTGCTCGAGTGGAACCCGAAAGGGAAGCGGCAAGTTGGTCGTCAGCTCAAGGGTGACTTGGAGGAGGTCATGTGAAGAGGAAATGAAGGCATGTGGGCAGACTTAGAGCGTGGTGAAAAGTTGGCAGAAAACCGAAGGCAATGGAGACGCGCAGCTGAAACCTTATGTTCCTCTAAGAATTAAAGGATATAATAATAATAAAATAATTTGAGTAAGAAATGGACTGAAAATACAAATTGAACAAGGAAATACAATAGAAGAGAACTGCTGCGCTTAAATCACTTTAAATTAAAGTGGATAAAATTCTCTGTAAAATACAATACCGTTTTGTTTTGAGGGGAACAAATTTCAGTCTGTCATATTTTTACTTCAGTATGACCTTGTTGTTATGGCAATTACACTTGAGATGAAGTCTATTCGTTTAGTTGCCTTCACCATTCTGTCTGATTGTTTATACTCTGACCTACCCATATGATTGAATCTACAACTTTTTAAAGTTAACAAAGGCACTTGAACACTATATTATTTTTGCTGGGATGCATTTACTTACACTGAAATTCTAGACACTAGGAAAACTGAATTATGTTTCTTATTCACCAGTCATTTCTAAATGTTTACTGGAATATACTAAACTGTCAGACAGAAATTACATTTTATGTTCTTATATTTATAAGAATATATTTAAAGAAACTTACAATATATATTCTGTGCCTAGTAAGGCTTGAAAGAAAGTTTCTTGTTATCCCTACAGGAAAGTTTTATCAGTTGCCTAATAATATTAATGCTAAAATCTCTTGCTTTTCTCATCCTTCATGTGTTATAGATTTAAAATAACCGTATGATGATAATGCATTTCACTTTTTGGCACACCGTAAAATACCAGATTAATTATTGCTAAGTATGCTGACGCCTAGAGTGTTATGACTACTAACACTGCAAGTGAATTTTTACTATTCCCTTTGATTCTGAGTGGATCATAGGGCTTCAACAACACATCTCCACTTTATTTTATTCTTTTTCTGCTGCCCGCTTCACTTAGGCCCATCATTACCCACAAGCTCTCATCTTCCCTTCACCATACCATCTCCTCTATGTCAATCTTGGAAACATGCCTAACCATACTGTGTCAGCTAAAAGCAGACACTACCTAGTCGCTATTGGCAATATATAAATACGAAATACTTCATGTCTTATTTTGATGTGGTCGTCTTCTCTGAGCTGGATAGTTAATTTGCGAGGCTTTCATTGCCCCCTACTAGGCGACATCTTCGGGGTATACTTCATTTTGTTGAAGTGAGCTTTCAGATTTCTCCAAAAGTGTATTAGTCATCTCTCCTGTTGACCCTGAACGTGATTGGCTACTTGTATTGGAATTGATTGTTTTCTTGACTTGAACTTTGACCCTTTGTGTGCATGAGATTTGTTTCTTATCGGTTGGTAAATTTTGTCTATCTCGATGTGTCTATTGATTGACGATTGATGTCCGAGGTTATCTGTATGTGGTGATATGAGGGAGTCTCGTATGTCTTATTTACAATATGTATGATTTAATTTATACCTTAATCAACTTCAAAGAAATCTATATTACTTCCTGATTTACTAATAATAAAAATTAGTCTAACTGATGTCAGCTCATGATTAAATCCTCCATGCAATCAAACAAAATCCCTACAAAAACCAATACTTGAAAATTCATCTGATGCTCACTAGTGACTGGCCCTATTCAGGCAGTTAACCTGGGGTTCTAGTGGGAAGCCGTGACCAGTAGGGTACAGCAGGTCGAAGATGAGGCAGTAACTCATCGAAGAAGACATTGCGAAGTGGTCGCGCTATGTCGTGAACTGGCAGAAGTTAGAATTCAAGGACCATTGGATCGGGTCCCAGTGGCTCAATGGTCTACGAGCTCGCCTTGTAACCAGAAGGTCCTGGGTTCGAATCCCGGTGGGTGCGTACTGCTGAGGAGTCCCAAACTAGGACGAAACGGCTGTCCAGTACTCCCAGGTTTTCCAGTGGTTCTCTAACTGATGTCAGCTCATGATTAAATCCTCCATGCAATCAAATATTAGTCACTTAAACGTAATTATCAGATTTCTTAGATAAAATCTGTCAATTTTAGTAAAATTATGAGCGTTTCGAAGTTATATATATTAAGCTTACAGTCACTGGAGTTTTTGTTGAGAGGCAGGCGCACATATGTAGTGAAAGACAGACAGGTATGTAGACGAACACACATAGGCGATGCGAAGTAGAACTGCACAAAAGTCGAAAGATATTTAGGCAAATATAAAACATATGAGTGGAAAGAGAGAGAGAGGTAACCGATAGAGTAAAGGGGATGAATAAAACAAAAGAAAAAAAACTAACAATAAGCAAATATTGACTACATTGTAGCGATTGACTTTGATTCATATCAATGATAGTCGAATGTTATTTATTCGAATTGGATAATAAGTCATGATAAATGACTTTCCTTCCCTTACTCTAATGTAATTCATGCTTTCCAGATGGCCAGTTACTTCATAATAAGATTACTTAAACAATCATGAATTATCCGAGGGAAGTAGTAGAGAGAAAATCGAAAGTTTTTCTGACATATTTCATGCATAATTTCGAATTTAACACATTTCTTTGAAAAACTTATATGATTCGATACAGAAATAAAAGACCAGACTTACAGTATAAAAGGATATTATTTCTTTTCACAAGTTCTCATCAGCTGCGAACTGTTTGAAGTTACAGTGGTTATAAAAAGAATAAAAATAGTATTACTATCTTTTTTATTCCCCTGTGTTCCAAGTGGAATATAGGACTTTAAAAGCCCATCTCCATTTCGTCCTTTTTTTCTGCAGTTGTCTCTAGCTAGCTGTACGATCGCGCATAGGCTATCATCTCTTTCTCATACGATGTCCTGCATGTCACCCTTCGACTCACATCTGACACATTGTTTCCCATTCTGGCTACACTGGAGGGCCTAATTATAGGGCGGTGTTTTCAGCGGTCTCCTTAGCATGTGTCCAGTCCGTCTACATTCTCTTCGGCATATTTGTTTGGCGAATGTGATGATAAAAGAATGAAAATAACATCAGTGTTGGAATGACGGCAAAAAAATGTTATACCTTGATACAGTGAAAATATAAGCATAACAATTTGTAGTTCAGGTCAACATCCCTTTCTGTACATTACAAAGTAGAGAGAGAGATGGCAGTGAGGAGAAGGTAGAAGACAGAAAAGTAATAAACTCTGGTACAGTTCATAAAAGTAAAGTCATTAAGGTAATATCGCTAATATTGATGATTAAGCAACTAACGTAATCAAATACAAGTCGCACTTACTAAGGCCAGAAAGAATTAGTAAAAAGAAACTCTGGCAACAAAAAACCAACCAAGACCCTATTGCTCAGCCTGTATATAGGGGAAAATGGAGATAGATTGGCCATAAGTTTAGAAGACCGTTGGATGAAATCACACGCCAGGCCACCGCTCGAGTAGGAACCAAATGGGAAACGACGGGTTAGGTGTGTCTTCAAGGGTGACATGGAGGGGGTCGTGTGAGGAGGAGATGAGGGGTTATGGGCAATCGTTGGCTTGGCTGAAGACGATAGCGGAAAATAGAAGAAAGTGGATATGTGTTGTTGAAGCCCTATGTTCCACTTGGAACCCAAACGAATAATAGTAATAAGAGAGTGAGAGACTAATTACACTCTTTTTTGTATGCATAAGTTTGATTGAAAATGTTTGACTTGAATCATTTCAGTAAATTATGGTAAATTCTGATATCTTCTGAACACTTAAGATTTTGAAGGATTCGGAGATTTCTACGAAATGCCTCATATCCATGAAGTATCTGATAATTGCTTCTCTGTAGGTATTAATAATAAACTCTATAAGTAATATACTTTGAAAACTGGACAGAAGCTACCTCAAGTACATGTAAATCTATAAACACAGTTGGAGATGGCATCAGCAGAGTATTTATCCAATTCAGATTGACTTATCAGGCATGTAGTGGTGTATAACTTTACAAAATTAGCTGCAAGGAAATATCTTTTTATCACACCTTTTATTCTATTGATGGTCCCTTGGACAGAAAGCTTTCTTCGTCTCAACGGTTGAGTATTACCTTTCTTGACTTTCAGTTTACCATACTTGAGGATAAATTTCTTAGGATACCTATCCTTCCATAGTCAGTTTTTAACAAAGCCTGGTCCTTCTCCCTTCTCTGTCATAGAGTGTCCTTACTAATCCACGTGTATAGCTGAGAGGACAGGAGTCATCACAGTGAAAATACTACCTGAGTAGGTTCAACATTGAAGTTTAGTATTTGAATTCATATATAACGACTGTAATTTCAGGTAATCTGCGGCTGATGAGAAACTCTGAAACAAAATGATAAAATGTTATACTACAAACTTGGTCCTTCTTGGTTTATCCATAGATCTGTCACACATTCAGAATGTTACGGGTCGAATAAATTGGTGAAAATTAAAGTTTATTAGTGTAAGGCAGCTAAAAAAGATAACAAGTCAGGTCAGAAATCTCTCAGGTTTACATAATCATTATTTTTATTCCTTTACGTTCCCAGTGAAACATAGGGTTTCAAGCTACAGGCTTGAAGTTTCCGTAGCAGTGGTGTTTATTTTCACCCGATAGGGTTGCTAGCTTCATGTCCAACCTTCTCTCTTTACCAGTGTTATTATTGGCTTACAGAGGTAAAGGAGTGCGTCGGCCGGGGATAGAACTTCGGAGCACCTAAGTGGTTGGCGATCATTCTACTGCTGTGCCACCGGTGCTCATTGATATTCATCCAATCTGATCAGTCCAGTTTATGTTAGGCCAGATCACTGGACAGGCTGAAATGTAAGACATTTTGGTATCTAATTCACTACAGAACTCTGTGAATATAACTAAGAATCTTTGTCTTGCTTATCATCATAGTGAGTAGTCATCATGTTAACCAGAATGAAGCTTTAACATATTTATGTATCGTGATGGAATCCGAGCCTAAATGATTCATTCAAAAGCACTTTGGTGTGTTTCAGCACCTATACTTTTCCTTCTTAAGGGACTCCTGTTATGTCACTACCGGTCACTTAGTAATAAGATATGATAGTCATATAAACTGAGATGGCTGTGGATACCTAAAGAAGATTCATATCCCAATGTCAAATCCCTTAATCCAAATATATTGAATAGTTACCATTAAATTCCAATTCAATAAAGTTTTTTCTTATAATTTGGTAACAATAATTTTGCGAAATATACCCACTAATTCATAAGGGAAGACACAGTTTTTTTTGTTCAGAGAAGAAATATCTCTTTTCAACGGCTTCATTTTCAAACTAACTCTACAGTCGTATTTATATTACGGAAAAAGGAGGCATTAAGTGGCACTATAAATCGCTCAGTCAATGTTGCACATATGATAAGAATAAAGATAATTACAATGATGTACTAAGGTGGTAGAGTTGAAGTGGATGAATTACAAAACTCTTAAACATTACTAAATAAGTGAATTGTTGTTAAGATTTTAAAACAGTTGGTCAAGTAGAGTCTAAAAAATTAATAGTACAACGATGATAACAATAAAGACGGCGAAGGTGAAGTGAAGTGGAATGGAATTCAAGTGGTAAAATAAAAAGAAAAGAAAAGAACATTACTATGACCAAGGTAAAGAAAGGGTTTGACAAAACGTTTTTGAATATATAATTTAGATTTTTGTCCATGTATAGCTACAGTTTCGGCTATGCATAAGTGGAGAAAACATAAGCTTTTGAAGTGATTGGATTTCGTCCTGTACATAACTTTAAATGATAAATCACGTGGGGCTGGATGACCTGCCTATAGAAGGTGTTCACCAATTAAGGACTTTGTCACCCTTTGCTCACCTTTCATCAACCAAACCGCGTAGTGTTCAGCTACGCTTTTACGGCGATTACTTTTCAAGTAATGGTTTTGTAGAGATTTCGTTTGATTGCATGTAGGATTTCATCATGAGATGACATATGATTTTATGCTCACTAGTGACTGGCCCTATTCAGGAAGTTAACCTGGGGGTTCTAGTGGGAAGCCGTGACCAGTAGGGTGCAGCAGGTTGAATATGAGGCAGTAAATCATCGTAGAAGACATTGCGAAATGGTCGCGCTATGTCGTGAATTGGTAGAAGTTAGAATTCATGGGCTAGCGGTCATCGAATCGGGTTCCAGTGGCTGAATGGTACGCGTAAAAGGAAATTTCGTCGATCCTATTACAGAGTAATTTTTAATTAAGAAATAAATCTCCAAGAGTAGATCGATTTAATTGTGTGGTTTTTCACTGCTTATGTTCCGAGAAGAACATAATAATTCAAGCATTGAGTTTTGAAGTTTCAGTAGGGATGGTATTACTTTCAATGAATGGGTTTACTTCTCTGAGCCTAAAACCTTCTGATCGTGGCTTAGGAATGCATTAGCCAGCAATCATCCCCTAAACTCACCCATAGCTGGAGAGTACTTTACTACTGAACCGCTGGTACACTGTGTTACAATGCATTCTTAGGAAAACTGTGGTAAAGAGAATGGAATTACTAGGAGTTTGTGAAGATAAACAATCTTCGAACTGCCATTCTCATTCTGTATGTAATTATAAGCTTGCAAGCTTAATCGTGTTCTAATAAAGCAGTCTGGGAATACAGAATGTGAGGGCTGGAAAACATCTGTCTAATGAAAAGGAGCCCCATTCTGATAGTTACTTGAAGGGGAACATTACCAATATGTAGTTTTCTTGAATATAAAATGTCGTATGTACCTTTAAAATTGGTTATTCGCAAGTTAATCGTTTGCGTTTATCACAAACGGTATGGCTTCGTAGAAACGACCCATGATATCAACTGATTACAAAGAAATCAAGAATGATTTCATGACTACTATCAACCTCTGGCTGTTACCAAATTGGATTAATTATGGATAGCTCAATGAATGTGTCGTCTGGCAGTATTGGTAGGCGATATGCTTTTCATCATCAACATAACATGTCATACCATTTCCCCGGTATCACGTCTTTCAACATAAACTGGATTTGCAGTGTATTCGTTGTACTCTTCATAACAGACACTGAACAGATTTATCATACTGCATTGTAATAAAACGATAATATAGCCTATCAACCAAATACTAATGAATGTGGAAATCTTCCGCACTCAGCATAAAGAGCAAGATTCGCATTTTCAACACTAATGTGAAGTTTGTCTTTCTATACAGGTCATAAACTTGGCGTGCGACGAAAAGGATTTTCAACAGGTTGGAGATTTTCATCAACATCTGCCTTCGCTCCATAGTGAAGATTAAATGGCCAGAAAGAATTAGAAACAAGAAACTCTGAGAACAAACCAACAGTCAAGAGCTGACCTCTCAAAAATGCGTAGGAGAAAATGGAGATGGATTGGGCATACGTTGAGGAGGCTGTTGAATTATATCACATGCCAGTCTATCGTTCGAATGGAACCTCAATGGGAACCGACAGGTGGGTCGTCTGTACGAGGTTGACATGTAGGAGATCGTGTGGCGAGGAGGAGATATGAGATTATGGGCAATCATGGACCCAGCTGAAGAGGACGGCGGAAAATAGAGAAAATATGGAGCTATATTGCTAAAGCCATATGTCCCACTCGGAGCCCAAGGGAATAATAATAAATAATAATCAACCAAATGCATGTTTATTTTCTTCAAACCTAATTTTATTCAGAACTTTCAATGGGACAAGTAGTTTGACTGAATATTTCAATGCAAATTTAGTAAGTCAATTAAAATTCTAGACGCTTGAATTAGTTTTACTCTTCATAGTGTTATAGGTGATGAGTCATCAAAGAAATAGAATTCCCCAGCTGTCACTCTGTGACCTTTGTGACCTTAAGTCTGAGTAATACTAGACAACAACAACAACAACAAAAATCGAACTAGTTTAGAGAGAAAAAAGCGTATTCTCTGTTGTTGACACAATACCTAGACATTTATAAAGTTATATTTGTAAAATCTCAGCGAAATTGAAATGATTAATTCCAACGTTTCGTTCGGCAATCTGGTCCGAACTTCTTCATTGATTAGACATTGATTAGAATACTCGTTTTTCTAGTTAGCAAAGTGTGACTACCCGTTTAGGCAAATATTTACGCAAATTCTGTCTAGATTACACTGGATAGTCAGTTTCTGTGGTGTCCTCTGAATTAGAATATTTCATTTTAGATTATTTTGAAATCTTCATACAATCTTAATGTGTTAAGTTCTTAATTGCACCGTGATGCCGAGACAACTAGAATGGTGGCCACATTGCAAACTCGACTGATAGAATTCAGTCTGCAGCAAATAAAGGACTAGACACATCACACTAGTTACTAGTGTCCAATCAAAGTATAGAATACAGTCCTATAGGAAGGAGGTCAATCGCGAGCCCGAATAGCTCAGTGGTAACGTCTCTGATTGCAGCATTAGACTAGGTGACGCGGATTCGAATCTCAGAAAGTACATGAGTTTCTTCTCGGTTGCAGATACGCCATGCTGATGAGTGCTAATTAGCACGAAACCTAGTTACAAGGCTTCCTGTCGATTGCCTCTAGTCATCTAATATCATCAAATGTTTTAAGTTTTTCTTTAAAAATTATGAAAAATACCCATCTGGACACTAGAGAGAAGACAAGTAGCTCAGCAAATGTAACTTTTCGATGATTTCATTCTCAGTAGCTGTATAATTCAAGTATGTCCAAATATAATACTGTAACAGAGGAACACAGTAGTATTTACTGGCAGAATTGTTTATGGAAAAATGATGTACACTGATGGCAAAATAAACAGAAATCTCCATCTGCTGATATTTTTCTTATTACGTTTATTTTTTCTTCCTTTCACACTTTGTCTATTGTTTCATAAGGGTCTTTCGCGTCGGTGACGCAGCGATAAGACGCTCGCTGACGCCGCATGTGGTCCACGGATCGGTTCCCAGCCGATGCACTCCTACATCGCTAAGCCAGTAATAAGACTGATAAAGAGGGAAGGTTGGGTATGAGGCTAGCAACTCCATTCCCTAAAAGTAAACACCACTGCTACCGAAACTTCAAGCCTCTAGCTTGAAGCTATATGTTTCACTAGAAACGTAAAATAATAAAACAGGGTCTTTCACTATCATGTTTTTAAATTTTACAAATTATAACCTATTCAAACTTTGTACATGAGTTGGTCTCAAGTTGATCCGAAGTGTTTTAGCATGCTTTTGATAAAAAGCAATCGCGGAGTTTGTAGGAAAGCATATATTCCAGTTACAACGTTGTATCAAGACATGCTGACATAGAGGTTTGAAGCTATATCATAAAAAAGTTTGGTGACAAGATCTAGATAATACTGAGCCTAAAATGTCTGTCTCCTCAGCTGCATCGAGCTATTCGTAGTTGAACAAAGAACTGTAGTGACTTTTAGATATCAGTTATTCATACATACTAAGTTCTGCTTTACACGAGTTATTATATTATATTATTATTATCATGTGCGACTGACATAGCCATTCTACGAATCATCATTGAACAAAGCATAGAAAGGCATTCAAAACTCTGAATCAACTCCATTGGTTATGAAAAGAATTTCCACAGCGTTGAATACGAAGTAATTTGTGAATGACTTCAACAATACAGAGTGCAGCGCCCTAAAACTTTATTGACCTCATTCAACAGTTATATGACAACGCCATGTGTTAGGTGATTCAAAGTGGAAAACTCAGAGAAGCCTTCGAAGTGCATACAGGAGTAGGACAAGGCTGCCTATTATCACCGACGTTATTCTTAATTGTGGTGGACTAGATTATTCGTCAGAGTGTGCACAGAGAGCGAGGAGACAGGAATGCACTGACCGATAAGAAGACTCTAGAATATCTCGTTTTCACGTGTGGATGATGTATGTCTGATGTCATACAAAGTCAAATACTTGCAGATGAGAACCAACAAACTGGCTGAAGAGGGTGATGGCGAAGATAGGACTGCAGGTGAACATAGAGAAGACGGAGGTGATAAAGATAGCCAACCACCACCACCACCACCAGCAACAACAACCTGTACCAATCATCATCATCATCAGTGGGAGAGACTTGACAGAAGTTACTTCCTTTAATTATCTAGGAAGTATTGTTTCATTTACAGGCAGTCGCGACGGATGAAGATAACAAAACCACAATGGGAAAGACAAGGTAGACTTTCAGCACTCTAAAATCCGTCTAGAAATATTTTTAAATTACCATAGAGAACAGATTCGGATTTTCAACACAAAAGTTAACTGAGTTCTTCTGTATGGGTCAGAAACCTGGTACGTCACGAAAAGCATATCCAACAGGCTACTGAGGCCTTTTATCAACATCTGCCTTTCTTCGCTCCATATTGAAGATCAAATGACTGAAAAGAAATAGCAACAAAAAACTATGGGAACAAACTAGTGAAGAACCTATTGTTCAACAAATATGTAGAGATGGATCGGAGAAACACTGAGGAGGCCATCAGATGACATTGCATAATAGGATGTCGCTCGAGTGGGTTGGGTACCAGTCTGAAGGTAACATACCGGAGGTCATGAGAGAAGTTAAGAGACTATGAGCAATTGTGGGGGCAGCTTAAGATGCCTACAGAGAATTGGACAATGTGGGGATGTGCTTTTGAAGCCCTGTGTTCCACTTTGAATCCAAGGGAATTATAATAATATCTGATTGGGTAAGACAGCAAATCATTTACGCCACTTTTCGGAGTATGTTAGCACACTTCTGTCACTATTCATGTTTGTCGCTTTTATAAAATAAGAGTATACTTCCTTGAGCTTATAGACATTTAATTGTCGAATTCTCTGCTCTGCGAACTTTCGTACCTGTTATTAGTTGTAACTTTTTTTGGGGGGATCGAAGCTATTGTCTTCACAAACACTTTTCTAATATGATTAAAATATACCTATATCACTTTATTCTAGTTTCTGCCGTAAACTTCAGATGAGTTTGTGCATTAAAGCAAAGGTGAGTTCTTCGTCATTTATAAAGTTTCATGAGAGTTTTCGCTACTTCAGGACTTAACCAGTAAGTGAAATTTCTCGCCTGACTGACATTCACATGTTCAAACCACTGTGCTTCTCTATTCTTCAAATATAAAACCAAAAACAAGATTGAAATATGGAAAATAAACTGTAGTATTAATTTGAGTAGATGACAGCAAGACAAAAGACAGTTTTAAGAGTTTGTCTTCTGTTCACTAATACTATTACTAACCTTATATCTCTGTTCACTGCTGATTCGCTCAGACTGATGTCTTTTTTGTCGTGCTGAATTTTATCACCCAGCACAGATTTTTATCCTTAAATTTAATGTGAACGAATTATTTTACATGAAGAGTTTCCAAGAAGACATCATGGATAAAGACAGCGACCCACCTATATACATACAGCAATAAAACTCTTAAAATAACATAAATTTTGATTGTATTTCACTACTCTGAAGTGGATTCTTCACCGTTGGTACTAAGATCTTAAACCAGCAAATCAGCACTAAAAAAAATGTTCACTGATATAAAAATAGAGTTTGGTCACTAAGGTAGAGTTTAATTTTATTTATTTCATTTTTTTTATTTTTGATTACAGCTTGATTCCACACTGTATTTTTGGTACAAGTATGGAATTTTCAGCATGGATATCGGTAGCCCAAATTTTGCAGGACGACCATAGATATCAGGTGTGCGTCGGCGTGTGCTCGAACCTCGGATCATGTGCATGGTCAGCGAGAGTCCTAACCACTGTGCCACCGACGCACACAGTGATATAGTATTATTTACTGATGACGTTTCGAGCACAATTTATTGCTCATAATCATATCAAAGTATTCACATAGCTTTCTAACTTTTTTTAAAGATAATTCCTTGCCCTGGTAACTAGGTGTTTTGATCCTCTCTTTCATCTGATTAAGTAACCCCGTGAGTTTCTATTGTGTATGATTATTATTCGAGATAAATTGTTTATTACTATTAGCATTATATGTATATATTGACTGAATAATTTTTCTTTTAAAAATGAACTTTGTGCAAGTATGTTAAAATTATACTTAATAATGTCTTTGGACTGTAAGCAGATGATGAGAACCCGACGAAATACATAATGGTACCATATTATTCTTCAAAAACTGTTGTTCTTGCTTTATTCAAATTCCGTTATTTCTTATCCATCGATTGTATTGGCAATGATACTTTGCATATTTTGGTACTGGCGTCATTTCCAGTCCCCATGTTAAGTGTAGACTCGATGAACAGTGATTTGACGATCAATATCCCCTACCACGAAGTAATACAAGTAGATGAAAGGGAATGCTGACAACTGAATCTTTGTTCATCGAGTCTACACTTAACGTGTATACCAGGAAGAATGCAACTCCAATATCAGAGATAAGGAATCATTAAAAAGTGTTCCAAAAACTACAACATTGATAACATAATTAAAATGGTGTTCTTAACGTGACATCTTTTCACAGTCGGATTATTGATAATCGATTCGTCTTTCTTTTTTTTGTCAATAAGTGGGTTAGCTGGAGCTCCATATGTTCAGTTGGATCTTTTAGGATCGTCTGTTTTTGACATTTGTTGTTATCAGATAGAATTAACGAGAGTTTCTTCACATACTCTGAATTGTTGAACAGAACAATTCAAGAACCTTTGTCTGGTCGAGTTTTTATCAGTTTTCATTTAATTTCAACTCTTTGAGTTGCTTTCGATGTTCTTTTGATATCATATTATGAATTCTGGGTTTTTGTTGTTGATGTAGTCGAGGCAGCAATTCAAAACAGTTGATTTGAAATGTTCCGCACTGTCATATGAGATTGGGACCAGGTCATTCGTCTGACTGATCAAATTCTCGATTTGTACTTAGGTGTTCGATTCGTTTACTTTCGATGATGCATCACAAAATTTTTTGTTCGTGCGACAAGAGTTGCACTTGAATCGGTGAAAGTGAGACATCAAAAAAATTGAATACACATTTCTTAGGACAAGATGGAAAAGCTGTTTCCTTGGTGACGGATTTTGGGTTTTGGTTAAGTTTCATGATGACATTTTCCTTTCTCTTCTTTGTAACTGTATCGGCGTAGTATTCGAATGACGCACGTTCATAAACAGTCAAATCTAAAGAACGTGGGAACTCACTGAGACGTTTTGTTCCAGTTCAGCTAATCTAGATCGGACGGCATAAATGTGATTCTGTGTGTCTTCTGAGAGCGCGTGAATTTTAAGATATATGGTTTTGTCTCTCTTTAATTCTATCTGATGACAATAAATTTAAAAAATAGACGATCCAAAATGATCCAACCGAACAGATGCAGTTCCAGCTAACCAACTTATTGGAAAAAAATGAAAGGTGAATCGATTATTGATACAGAACTATATGAACAACTTCGCCCATCTGGTTCTACATCACCACGAATGTACGGACTACCCAAAGTGCACAAAAAAGACGTCCCACTCCGCCCAATGTTAAATATAATTAATCGGATTATTGCCTAATTTTGCCCATTACTTCAAGTTTGATCACGAAGTGTGGTCACCTAGAGAACCATTGAACCTTATTGTCTTTCTACTAGTTCTTGTCCACTCTATACAATTATAGTGATTAGTTATCTTCTGACATATCACGTATTTCCAAATTCCTCTCCTTTTTCTAATTTCCAATTAGCCACCCCACCTAGACTACAACTTATATTACGTAAAACGTTTTCGAGGACAAATTTTATCACTATCTGATTGATCTTATGAATTCCTTGTTAACTGTAATTCTGACTGTACAGCTTATGAAAATGAATTGTCGGAAACAAAACTTCTTTCGCAGTTTACTTCCTTATCTTATTTGACAGTTATTTTGTCATTGATTGGGACTCTTCAGCAGTGGATAGTACTCCCTGATCCGCCACGGTTTTTTAACAGAAGTTAGTTTGTGGTGAAATATGAAGTCAATCAAATCCTTGATAATCAGCATTTTGAATTTTGTCAGTGGAGTTTCACATTTTTTTCAAACAACCTTATTTTCATTATCCTCTAAGCTAGGTAAAGCCTGAGTAAACAAACATTTGTATGTGTTATATGGTAATTTTTTAAAAAATGTATTGAATTCCCTTCATACAAAGAGTTTTGCAAAATTATGAACAGAAGCAAAGTGTTTCACTGGCTGTGAAAAACATTGTCTGGCTTATCAGTGGAATTCATTTGGGCTGAACTTTAAAAACAATATGCTGGTGACTAGGTCAAATTCGTTTGTCTACAGGTCTCTCTTATCGATTTAATTGTCTGCCCTATTTAAGCATTGACAATTAAATCTAACTATATTAATCAGCTTGATTGTTAAAATACTTCATAGTAAATCATCAAGCACGAAAGATGTAACTTTAGGAAAGTGTATGAATATATATGAATAGTTCGAATCGACTCTCTTATTTCTTTAATAACTGATTTGCTTAACTTTTAGTACATAGGACGCCCTTGCTTTTCTTTATTATTCTTATTGTTTGAACTACTCATTCCTTATGTTGATAGAAAACCTTGCTGTTAATTATTATCTGACCGATGATCAATATAACTAACCATTGATAAATCCAGTTGAATTAGAAAATCTTGAAAAATCATCAACCATAGCTCGTTCACACGCTACTCTGTAGAATCATTGCACAAAATTGATTTTGACAATATCGAAATCATCATCTAGAAAAGCATTTCAGAAATCACAAAGAATGTCTAATATCATCAGAAGCACTTCATATCAAGTGGAATCCAAATTGTAGGAATAGGAATGATGGACTAAAACAGAATTTAACCTGGTTACAACATCCCCCTTCCCTCCCCCATGAAATGACAATATCAACACGAATGTGATAAGCAATTTCATTATGTAAACACACGCTGTTTTTTATAATTTTACACACTTATCAAATCCAACAGTAATCTACACCTGATTTTGTTATCTTTACTAAGGCTCTTTTGTACCGATCAGGGCAGAAACTGTGGCAGTTAAGATACCGTCCTGTCCAGGTAGGTTTTCTATAAATAGATATTTTTATTGACCCATCAAGCCGTCGACTAAGCAATATGTCTAGGAAAGATAAACAATTATCTTCCTCTTCTACAGATGTAAGTGATATGCTATTCTGAACTTCATTCATTCGATTTAGAATTGTGGTTGCAGAACAAGACTTATCACTTAAGATAACAATGTCATCTACATACCTTCTATAAAGTGTCACACTTCCGATTAAATTCTCCGATAAATTCTCAAAGTGCGGCATATATATATATATATATATATATATATATATCTGCTAAATGTGGCTCTAACGGACTTTCCATAGGAACACCATCAACTTGGAGGAAAAAATCGCCTTCAAATGTAAACCTAACACCAGCGGTAGCTGGTGCACTCCTACAAGCAGCCTTGGTGGCCAGCTGCTTTCTTGGGGCCTTTCCTCCAGTTGATTTGCTAGCAGTCTGCTTTGTACGAGCCATAGTGAAACACCTAGAGACATTCTTAGTACATAGAAGTAATAAATCCCTTAAATAAGATATAGGGAAGTGTAATCACACAAAATGTCAAGTGTTTTGGGCAAAAGCACCTTAGTGAATAACGAGTTTATACCAAAAGAGTATATATTCTTATTCATAATATTAATATCGTCAAGAAAATTAATCAATTCAAATGTATCTTTTAACACATACTTACTGAATTGTGCTTTGACTAGATGCACTAATTCTACTAACCATTTATTTTTTATTTTTTTTTTTGTTTTTTGATTTACAGCTTGATTCCACACTGTATTTTCGGTACAAGTGTGGAATTTTCAGCATGGATATCGGTAGCCCAAATTTTGCAGGCCGACCATAGATATCAGATGTGCGTCGGTGCGGGCTCGAACCCCAGACCATGTGCATGGTCGGCGAGAGTCCTAACCACTGTGCCACCGACGCAAGTTTATGCGTTGGGGATATGCACAATGACAATATAGGACGTAGAGAATTATTGGTTTTATGTATTGTACTCATCAGTGATAAGTCTTGTTCTGCAACCACAATTCTAAATCGAATGAATGAAGTTCAGAATAGCATATCACTTACATCTGTAGAAGAGGAAGATAATTGTTTATCTTTCCTAGACATATTGCTTAGTCGACGGCTTGATGGGTCAATAAAAATATCTATTTATAGAAAACCTACCTGGACAGGACGGTATCTTAACTGCCACAGTTTCTGCCCTGATCGGTACAAAAGAGCCTTAGTAAAGATAACAAAATCAGGTGTAGATTACTGTTGGATTTGATAAGTGTGTAAAATTATAAAAAACAGCGTGTGTTTACATAATGAAATTGCTTATCACATTCGTGTTGATATTGTCATTTCATGGGGGAGGGAAGGGGGATGTTGTAACCAGGTTAAATTCTGTTTTAGTCCATCATTCCTATTCCTACAATTTGGATTCCACTTGATATGAAGTGCTTCTGATGATATTAGACGTTCCTTGTTATCTTTACCAATTGGTCAGTCTGACAACGAAAAATTCCCCCATTGCTGAGGAACGATAATTAAGTTGTTATATATAATCTGAGATTTTGTGAATTCTGGTTCAGTAATACTATGGTAAAGCTATTTACAATAAATCGCGAAATTTCGATAAAATCACCAATACCGTTTTGTTTTTCATTCATTGGAAAATACAAGGAAACCTTTATTATGAATAATATCACTAAGGCTTTTAGGAAAGAAGAGTAGCTGTGAAATTCTTTAATATGAGAAATGCGAAAATACCTAAGTCTTTTTGATGTGTTTTTGTTCTCTGAGCTGGATGGTTAGTTTGTGAAGA
This sequence comes from Trichobilharzia regenti, assembly GCA_944472135.2. Taxonomy (NCBI): domain Eukaryota; kingdom Metazoa; phylum Platyhelminthes; class Trematoda; order Strigeidida; family Schistosomatidae; genus Trichobilharzia; species Trichobilharzia regenti. Next base: position 158,018,483 of record OX235262.1, read on the forward strand.
TTTCATCACCTTACTGGGTGACATCTTCAAATTGAAGTATGCGCTGAAGATGTCACACAGTAAGGTGATGAAAGCTTCGCAAACTAACCATCCAGCTCAGAGAAGAAAACCACATCAAAATCATCCACCTGAGCTACAAATCTTCTCTATCATATCTAAATCTTACGAGCCGGATACGCTTCTCTCTGTTCGAAAGTGGGAAGACTTCGCTAAAAGGCAAGGATCCACCAGAGAACAGTTATTCTTTCTCCATGAGTGCCTTCGTCATTCAATCCTGCCAAACAGTGTAAGATACAAACCACCACTCAACTGCCCAATGGGATGGAAATTGGCCGAACAATGTGGAAGACGAATGGTCAAATTAATGATTACAGACGCACATTATCGGATCAACAAATACCTAAGTCTATTTCATTCAGTTCATAGATGCAGTGAACAATCACATTGTAATTAACACTTTTTGAGATCTCTCAACCGTATCTTATTTAGTTAATGTCTAATGAATGTCAGGATCAGAGAGGCAAGACAGATCTCCATTAATCTAAAATCAGAGTGGAAATCCCTTGCATTCAGCCTAACGAACATGATTCGGATTATCAACACTAATGTAAACTAGTCAGTGATTTAATATGGTTCAGAGACAGCATTTCCAACAGCCTGTTGCAAACTTCCATCCATAGCTATCTTTACTCCTTACAGAAGATCATACGGCTAACCGGAAAAACCAAGCAAGAAGGTACTCTGGTAACGAATCAATAAAGAATCTATTTCCCAAGCAATATGCGGAAAGAAACGCCATGAAAAATTCCTATGTCATGTTATAAAGATCATATGAGTCAGAAAGAAAGGTATACCTCGGATTTTCTGAACATGTACCAAAAAGCTTATGTCTCAAGGGAAAGAATGCTTTAAACAGAGCCATCGCCAGGCATCTCCTTGACACAGGTCTTGAGGTAGACGTCGTAAGATCGTCCAAAATTATTAGTAGGCAAAAGAATTCAATTCTCTTTAAGTTTGCCAAAGAAATCTCCATCAAGCACCTGAAACCCAATTTATGTGTTCAGAAAGAAGTGGTTATCAGTCTTTCCTTGCTCTGGTAAATGGATATTTTCACCCCCTTTTTCATCTAATTACGTAATGCCGAAAGTTTGTATTGTTGAGGATAAAGTGTTTAATATTATTAGCATTGTATGCATATAATAACTGATTGATTTTTGTTTAAAAACGAACTCTGTGCAAGTATGTTCAGGTGGCGTTGGTGGCACAGTGGTTAGGACTCTCGCCGACCATGCACATGGTCTGGGGTTCGAGGCCACGCTGACGCACACCTGATATCTATGGTCGGCCTGAAAAATTTGGGCTACCGATATCCACGCTGAAAATTCCACACTTGTACCAAAAATACAGTGTGGAATCAATCTGTAATCAAAAAAAAATGTTAAAGTCGTCTCTGTAGACATACTTAACAATATCTTTGGGTTACAAGCAGCTGATGAGAAGCCAACGAAATACATGTAGTGACATTTTATTTTGAAAAACCTGTTGTTCTTGCATTATTCAAATTTAAGGGGAATACATGAATGAAATAGATCTATTTTTTAACTTCAATTCAAAGCCGTACAGTTATTTAGGGAGTGGACCTCTGTTATTAGTTAACGTTGTATATAACTCAAATGGATATTTGCTTACTTTTGAGCACATTTTAATGACATTGCCTTTTTCTCTGATAAAAGCAAGTGAATGACGGTCTATTGGTTTTGTTTCGAATAACAAAGGCAATAAGGCTTAACCAATTTAGCCATAAAAGTTAAGGCGTGTACATGCTTATTTGCTTAGCATTATACATATATATATATATATATATATATATATATATATATATATATATATATGTATCAAGGCTGCTTGAATTATCTTTTCCCTTTATTTGACTAGAATGCTTTTAATTTTCCCTCCACGCAAATTCTAAATGAAGCTATAAAAGGAATAAATTCAACAAAGATGCTAAAAAGTCAAAGGTATAAGCAAGTTAAGTTTGAAAGATGCCAACGGAAATGCCAAGCTTGTCTGCAGCATTTATTCTAAATGTTATGACTTTGCTTTTTAAAAATTAATTTCTAAATTATAATTAATCATTATTGCTTTGTTCAATACTCTCAGTTAAGATAGCTTATTCATTCTTGCCTGAAATCTCAGAGTAAAAGTTGTTTGTTCAGCATAAAATGGGGAAGCTAGACAAATTATAATCAATCTGTGAACTATTGAATTCTGTCATACAACCCAAAAAAATGAAAATATGTCTGGATTAGTCAAGTTCTTTGAATTATATTAAAAGAATAAACTTGACAGACACATAGAATTAGTCTTATTCGCTGACTGCATACATGATATCACCTGAAAAATTCTGAAAGAACTGGAAGTGTATACATTTCGCCTAGTTTGTTAAGTAGGCATAAGATCTGAAAACAGAGAAGGTCGGGCGTGGCGTTAGTCATTCTACCCCATACAAAAACACCCCTACCTAATCTTTACGAAAAATCCAGAATAGGAAAAAATAAAGTTGTTCTTTGTTGGAATTGCGAGGGCTTCTGTGTTTAAAAGCTGATGTTGTCAGTCAACGGAAATCTTTGGGAAGCTAGTCGGTCAATACGCCTTCTTTCAATGAAATCAAAAGTAAGCTTACGGGCTACGAATGTTCACATCGTGTTTTAGGCAGCGTTGCTCACATTGATGAAGAATTGAGGAGGTATGATACTGGAGTATTAACTAGAGAGTCACTTATCTAATCTGATCACCAAGATGACAACCACGAACACATAGATGGTGTGGCCATTATGACGTCATCAATAAAATCGAAGGTTTTAATCCTGTGGGAGTCAGTCGTTCCCTGAGTCATGACATTAAGATTTAACTCCAAAGGAGGGAAAACTGAAATTATATAATGCTACAAAGAATGCAGACCTCGTGGAGAAGAAGGAGGATTGATGCAGACAACTGCAGTAATTAGTATTGGAGACCAGAACTAAGTGGCAACACCAAAATTCTAGTGGGTCATATGAATGGCAGTTAAACTGGGAGCAGATAGTACAGGAAGGGAGTTTATCATGGTTCTGGGGGCTTTCATTGAAATAAATGAAAACTGAGGACTATTTACAGAATTCTTAGCATAACATGATTTATTGAGCGAAAGTAGTGTGAATAAATACAAGCATATCCACAAGGCGACTTGGGTTTAATTAGACAGTTACACCGAAAATCTGACAGAATTCATTTGAATCTCACGAAGAGGAGACGCATCCTTATGGACGAAAAAACAAGAAGAGGTGAAGATCTATGTTTCGATCTCTAATTTTTGCATGGGGCCTTCAAAATCAAGTAGAAAGTCTTCAAAGAAGCTGGAGATAAACTACAAAGCTAGTTTAACACTGAGAAATGGAAGGATGAAACTACATCGGTCACCAACATAGCAGACACCATGAAAAAAGTGGAGACACTAAGCAGTATCAATGACGGAACTTGCGTGAAAGAACAATAGAACTATCTGAAAGACACATGAAAATAAACCTGCACAGACATCTTAGGCAGGATAAGGAGGTAAGACAAGGAATGCTTAACTGCAGACACCAGAAAGCTGATGAAAAGGATCAAGATGATGACAGGGATAATAGGCCAGCGATGGGATAAACGATAAAAACAGACGCTGAATATAATGTATAGTGCAATAAAAGGAGGATGGAAGAACAGTGCTAGGAAAGATAAAAGACGGTAGAGAAATAATGACCAGATTTTCAATATAAAATGATATCATTCTATTTCACAGGTTCTCATCAGCTGTAAACTACCTGAGATCACAATGGTTATAAATAATAACATTTCATACTTCAATGTTTGAAAGGTGATAAAGGAAACATTATAAGATGAAGACATCCGGAATATAAGTAGTACAATTATTTTTAGTTTAAGTTACCAGCAATTTACACGCTATCAAACTATCAAAAAGTGGAGGGGGGAGAGATGACACTGACAACTGAATCAGAGTAACAGATACAATTCTAAAAGCATATACATCACTGTATGGAGAGTACTAAGCCAAATTTTATGAATCAGAACAGGCTACAGGTGTGAAAGACGTTAAATAACCAGGTCACTATCCGTGAAGAGCTCAGCTCAGGTGACGTCAGTGAGAGATAGTGTAACCCCACTAGTAAATTGGCGGAGTAGAAGGAAACGCTGGGCTGATCACACCAAAGGACTCTTGAATCGATGACCACCTACAACTTGTCCAGAAATACGACTAGCAGATAAATAACCACTGATGAATATCTACCCTTTGATAAAGGCATAAGTTTGCAAGGTCATAAAGTTACCAAAAACCACGCATGAAACAGAAAGACTAGGTAGAATGCCCCCAGTATCACTGTGGACTGACCCAAAGACTCAAGTAGATATGCTCTTACCATTACTGCAAAATAAGTGAGGGGGAAGGTTGGCATCTGCCGGTTGAAATAAAGGCTGTCATCTCACATTGCCGAGGATGGCAACTCAACTTAAGCATAGAATGCAGCTGGATCATGCTCCAGTATACTCTGTGCAAAATGTTAAGTCGTATGATTCTGGAATGGCTGAAAGAGTAGCAGTGTGGGGGGAGGGAATTGGCCTGGAATAGGTTGGGTTTAGAAGGGACAAGTCATTCAAGAGCCGAATTCCGACACGGCACACCATGGTCATCATCACCATCTAAAGGAAGTTGTCTCTTATACCCAAATGACTTGGGTAGCATTGCTTAAATCACAGACAACATTCATCAGGATGACAAAGGCAACCAAGGTCGGATCGGAAAAATGAGCTAACAGTTTGTCACGCTGAAGTCAGTTTGAATATCTACAACACTTAGCACATGAATCAACATTCAAGCTTTTAAAACTAATATCAGGTTAGTCAGTGCTTCTATACGGTTCAGATACTTAGTGTGTGCGTCACCAAAATCATTTCCAACAACCTGCTTCAGATTTTTATCAACAGATGCATCTCCTTGACGGTGAAGATTAGATAGTCGGCCGGAAAGGATAAGCAAGGAGGGACTCTGACAGCAAACTAACCAATCAACCTTTTATCTAACAAATATGCAGAAGAAGGTGGAGATGAAATTGATATACGCTGTGGACAGATAGAAGTGACATCCCAAGCCAGACAGGCTCTCCAGTGCAACCCAAATGGGAAACACTGGATTAATCTGAAGGTAATACAGAGGAAGTCATGTGAAGAGGAGAAAAAAGCTTTTGGGCACTCACAGAGTCCGTAGAAAGTGACTGCAGTGAAAATGAATCATTAGGAGAATGTGATTGTGACTTTTGTTGGTACTGTGATTGAAGTTGGAGGGGCAATATTTATAATATTTTCTTCAGATTATTATCATTACTATGGATCACCGATTTTTTTTATTCCTTCACGTTCTCCAAGCTACAGGCTTGAAGTTTCTGTAGCAGTGGTGATTATTTTTACGGGATGGGGTTGCTAGCCTCATTCCCAACCTTTCCTCTTTACCAGGATTATTTCTGGCTTAGAGAGGTGAAGGAGTGCGTCGGCCGATGATCGAACCCCGAACCTTGTGCATGGTTGGCAGGCGTCCTAACCGCTGTGCCACCGATGCGCCCGGATTACCCATTGACTGGTTATATTGGGTCGAAATGCTCACTCTCTGATAAAATGTTAACTCCTACTACCCACACTTCAATAATAAATTGAAATTAACATGGTGTTATCCAGTTGATAGCAGTGGAATGCAATACGTATATTTCATCAGCCGCATACACCTGCCTCCCAGGGTGGTGGTATTCCAGGTAGGACTCGAACCCAGCCTATCTGTCAATCAGCGGTAAATCCAAAATAATTTCAGCAAATAACAACTGGTACTGGTTGCACAAAAGGTGGTTGTTGTGGCTACATGGGCCTAGAGGATAACGCTTTAGACTTTGAAACGATGTGTGCTACACTCGGGTCTTGGTAGGAACACCGTCACCCAATGGGATAAAGCTAAATGCATCTGAAGAGCCGCCTGTAACCACTATCAACTAAATAACAGGAATTTATAACATTTGTTTATATTATAATATTTTGTCAACTTATCCTCTAGTTGAAGTACTTTTACTTACATCTAAGAGGTTATATTCTTAACTAGTAAATGCTTCTGGAATTTGTTTTGCACGCTGGTGATTAGTTCATTGAATTAATTAGTTTGAAGGTTGAAACTTAAAAATTTTCACTTATTTAAATGACTAAAAGTCTATCTGCCCATTGAACTGATATTGATATATTCATCGAATTGCCACCTTAACCTGGAACACTTTAGTTTTATGCGTGACCTCGATGCAAATTATTACAACTTTTAAAGTCTTTGAATTATTGTATACTGTCTTTATTCGTGTTCTTACATGTATGCATAAACGGTCACGGTGTCAGTAAACTTGGGTAAACGAGAAATGAGTGTTAATGCGAACAGAATGAAATATTCTACTGATAATTGGTGGATGGTTACTAGCAGTGGAATCCAGGACAACGCGCATTTCGTCCTATTTGGGACTCGTGATCTGGAGGTACCTGCATTCCACAGTGAGTGATGGTGTTCCCACCAAGGTTCGAACCCAGTACCCATAATTTCAAACGCCATTGCACAAGACGTGGCTCTCTTGGCCCAAGTTTTCTAGGAGATAAAACTTTGTCGTTTGAAATTATGGGCGATGGGTTCCAGCCTCGGTTGGAACATCATCACTCAGTGGTGAATGTAGGTGCCTCCAGATGACGAGTCCCAAACTAGAGTGAAACAGCTGTGCAGTATTCTTTGGTTTTACAATGGCTCTGTAACTGATGTCAATTCGCGGTTAATCCTGTAACTGATGAAATCCCTGCAAAATAACACTTGACAACCACTGATTTCTGACCATGTCAAACCAACGGAAAGAAACGCTTCTATCAAATTTTGGATAAATTGCCCATAGTTAAGTCGACATTTATTTAACGTCTTCAGACGCATACTGGATATCAACTTGCCAATGAAGAGTAAACAGTTTCTGATAGTATAACTTAAACTCACATAATGGTTAGGATTATTTTATTTTTTTCAGATGGGACATCCAGCTCAAATAACAAGATGAGAAGTACTTTATGCGATTTATATTGCTTAATATATGTCATGAAAATATCGGATTTGTGCGTTGCAGTGTATTCTTTCTTTACTATATTCACTTTTTAACATTCTCTTTGACTAAAATTTCCAGAATTTCACTAATTTTCAATAGTAGGCGGATTTTATGTATAGTTTCTGTGGAGTTTCCTTTATTTAGTTTAGCAGGAACAGTTCGCCTTTCCTTCTCCAGGCTCCAAAATTCTCATTATTCGGTGGACAACAGGTTTAAAACCAAAATCCCGTCAGTTATTGTACATGAGAAGGTGAATCTGTAGCATTTTGCTGAAGTTGCAGATATTAGATTATTAAAACAGGACTTACATATGTGCACATTTTCTTATCATAACAATGATTGTATATTTCAGTTACTATCAGTCTTAAAATATCATTTGTTTTAATGCTTCATATTACCTATATTGGGATTCATACCATGGACTCGCCTGGCTTTTTTTTAATGAATCCTTAAACTCTGTTGATTTTTGTATAGCACACATTTGTTTTGTTGTCTTTTACGAGCAATTTGTTTTCTTAATAGCAAAATATTCTTGTAATCTGACTAGCTATCCATATAGTTATATTCATTCAGCCTTTTTTTAATTTCAGCTAAATAACACTGATATCCATTTGACGTCACCTTGATCGCTTGATTTATGCGTTCATTTTGTGTAAATTTTGACATTTAAGGTGTTATTTTGGTTGTAAGCTAACAAAAACAACTAACAGTATCCAGAGGTCTGGATATAATATCAGTAGTAATCTATTCATTTGAAAGTTATGCTAGTTAGACAACAGTGAACGTAATCATAAAAAGAGTGGGATTCGGATTTTCAATACTAATGTCAAGTCAGTCAGTGCTTTTATGTGGTTCAGAGACTTTGTACGCCACCCAAAATCATTTCAAACAGGCCACTGTAAACCTTTATCAAGAGCCACCTTCGCTCCAAAATGAAGGTCAGATAGTCAGAAGAGATTAATATCGAGGAATTATGGGAATGAACCAGCCAAGTACCTGTTACCCAACAGACATGCGGAAGGAAATGTATAGAAATTGAACAGACACTGAGGAGACTGTCGAGTAACACTGCTTGGCAACCCCTCGAGTGGGGCCCGGATAGAAAATGATGAGTGATGTGGAGGAGATGGTATGAGGAAGAGGTGAGAGCTTATGGTCAATCGTTGGGCCAGATATAAAAGGTTGCACAGAACAGGATGAAATGAAGACATGCTGTCGAGGCCCTATGTCCCACTCGGAAATTAAGGAAATAATAATAATGATAAACATCATGTCAAGCGAGCTGAACATTTCGGGAAAGAAACAATAAACCTATGAATTATAGATTACTGAAGTGTAAGACAGCCTCAGCTTTATTCTTTCTAACAGTACCATTCGAATAATAAGCAACTTAGCTGTATGAGAATAAGGCAGTAAAAATTTAGAGTTAGAAGGAGCTAAGCATATATCATACTCCTTCCTACTCGTCATTTTGGCTGAAGTAGATCAATAAATTTATTACAATTCATCATAAAACCTCAATTTCATTCAGTCTGGGTATATTATTTATGAACAATGCTACTCTAATCCATTGTCAAACATATGGAACCAGTTTGTTTAATCAGTATTCTTCCAAATCGAATCTTAGTGACAGACACATATTTTATAGAGCGACGGCAGCTAAGTGTCGTCTTGTAGAAATTAAAATCTACGGACACATAGCTGACTACAACTAAAACACAGATGATAGACGCTTTAAAATTTTATGGATATACATATATATATATATATATATATATATATATATATATATATGTATATGTAGACAGAGAGAGAGAGAGAGAGCATAGCTATCTTGGTGTTTATTGTAGCCAGTACTCATAAATCATTAACTGAGGAGACACACAATAAATTGACTGTTATTTCCTGTATTGATACAACTACCAGTAATAACGACCTAAATTAACCAGCATTGGGAAATGTATGTTGTGCAGTGCGGAAAAATACCAAATGTACTTTGGACATTATGTGTATAGTTTTAGTAAAGACTTGAAATGGTCAGAACGCTCAGTATGTATACTGATACATTACTCAATATGGAATATAATGCAAAGATGCATAGGAAGGAAATATTTCCTTCCGAAGTTTGTTTTTGGTAGCTAGACAGGCGAATTTAGATTTCCAGGAAATTTAAGACATGACAACATAAATGTAAGCGGGATGATACAACTGAAACACTATGTGTATCTCACTATCATAAAAGTGTGCCTAAGATACTCTTCCCGCTGATCATGTATGAACAGTCGTCTGTCTTTGTGTTGCATGGAGGTGAGAGTTTCAAGCTTTTGCATAGATTAAGCTCAGCCGACTTTAATACAATCAGCCTTAAAGGTCTCTTACAGAGTCATAGTTTACATCTATCCAAAAATAATCATTGAAGAAGAAATACGTGTGACTATGACTTCCCATATTTCTACTCAAACAATAGTTACAGAAGCTGAGCTCTTTATTCTCCAGTTATTTTTTGTATTCGATGTTTAACTATTGTTATTATTATTATTATTTGAAATATGTACATGCACTAGGATACTATACCAAATACATCGCGTCATCCTGTATAAGTGGAAAATTATATTAAAAACTGAACGAATTAAATGTACAAAAAGCAAATTAGCAGGCAATTCCATATTAGTTTGTTTATTAGATTTATCACACAGTAAAACAGTATTATTTACTGGATGGCGAGGTTTCGAACACAATTTATTGTTCATAATCACATCAATTTTAATCACACGACTTCGAAACTTGAGTTTTATAGTTTTCTTTGTCTTCTCCTATTTGTCATCATAAGAGTAGTAGAATTTTCCAGATATCCAACTGGATAAGTGTTGAATCATTCCTATTACACATATTTGCAGCTGATTCAATAAACAAAGCTTGCGTTATCAATCTCTCCTTCCACCCAGCTGTTACATTAGATTTTAAAACTGTCATCTTATCCCATACAGCCTATTGTATGGTTGTGTGTAATTGCATGTAGTGAGTGGTATAGCTGAACTATTCTTTAGATTTCTTATCTTATTTGAGTCAACTAATCTAGATTTTGCTACGTTTTTATGTTCGGCTAGTCTGACTGCCCTTGTTCTACTAGTTTGACCTATGTATTTGACCTGACAATCACTTTAGCAGAGCATTAGATAAACTAAATTGTTTTGTTTAGGTGGCTGTTTCACAGGATCCTTCAACCGACAAAGCTTGTTTCTAAATGAGTTTGTGGATTTGAATGCCAGCCACTTTTATTCCTGCCTTGTTAAGAATTCAACGTAAGGTTTCCGAGGTGCCTTCCTCGTATGGAATTACTACTAATGATTTAGATTCCTTATTATTGGTGTTTTCGTAGGACATTTTAACAACTTCTTTTTCTTAACTAACCTTCCATTTATTGTTTTTATCTCCTACATAATTTATTTTGGATATTAGCCTCCATACTCTTTCATCAACATCTTATTTTCTGGGCGTTTTTCATATTAAGTAATCCTACTTTCCACTCGCTAATCTTCACATACACACACGCCCTAATTACAGTCTGATTGTTCATCGCATACCATATTCTGAAATAGACCTAACTGATTTTTATTTGTTAATTGATGGATGGTGACCAGCAGTGGAATCCAGGACAATGCGCATTTTGTCCTATCTGAGACTCGTCATCTAGATGTACCTACATTCCTCAGTGAGTAATGATGCTCCCACAGAGGCTCGAACCCACTACCCATAGTTTCAAACGCCAAAGCGTTATCCACTAGACCACGACAACCCCCTCTTGTACAACGGGTCATATTAAATCATTGAATTGTTTTCTCTCATATTAAATTTATTCATCGAACTTGGAATTCAATTGTCCCGCAGTGCCCAAATCCAATTCTTAGGTAATTTGAAAAACAAATTCGAAATCCATTGTTTTATTGAATTTATTTTTATTTATTTTTTCATTTAAAATAAACTACACTGGAAAATGATTTTTTTTAACATCTAAATGAAAAAAAATAGACAAGGGGTTTAGACGAAAAAGAATAGGAGAAGAAGAAGGTACTTGGTGAATTGTTTTTTTTGTTTATCTAACAGAAGCGTTTATTTGAATTACACTAATGTTGTTATTGGTTGTTGTTTTTTTGTTATTACAATCCTTTTTCAATTTCAATCATTTTAGCCACACCTTCAGCCATTTCTTGAGCAGCTTGTAATTCAGTCAAGCCAAGACGACGTTTATTACTGATATCATATGTTCCATCTGGTGATTCTGTATGTTCCCCGTATAAACCTTTTTTTAAGAGAAAAGAAACATAGGAATTAGTTATACAAAATTTGTAGTAACGCTTCATTTTATAGATATTTTAAGTGTGTAATAAAATAAGTGACAGAGGAAAAGAAGACACTTTAAAATTCCAAAATGTAACACTTCAGCGGAATACTTTGGTGATCTGTTCGAGAATTTTATATATGAACATTAGAAATTAGGAGATTAAATTGTGATGGTCACTAATAGGTGTACGTCGGTGGCACAGCGGTTAGGACGCTCGCCTAACATGCACATGTTTTGGGGTTCGATCCCTGGGCGACGCACACCCGATATCAGTGGTCGGCCTGCTGATATAATATGCTGAAAATTCCACAGTTGTACCAAATATACCGTGTGGTATCAAGCTATAATAATAGACCAACAAAACTCTGCAACAGGGACTGATAGATAACAAAAGGTCGATTGTTTGTAGACTGAATATCTGCTCAAAAGACCGAGTAAAACCTCCAAAGATTGAGAGTTTTCTTTGCGTCTCGAGTGAAACGTGTGGCCTCAAGCCTTAGGCTTTCAAGTTTAAATACAGCATGTGTGGCTGTTATGCGGTGCTACTATTACCCTCACACTCAACCTTTTTCTCCTTTCTGTGCCTACTATAAGCTAGGTGAGGTTTAGTAGTACGTTGGCCGGGGATTGAATGCAGACCTCTTGCATTGTACCCTTGAACTGCTGTAATGTCTTTTAGAATTTCTACGCAAACGTATTTCGGACTATTTGTTGTTCTCTAGTGTAGGCCTATTAGCCAATTCGACTACTATGAGTTAACGAATTTGATCAAAAAAGACCGAAATAACTTTCAAATAAGCATTTCCAACTACTATATGTAATCATTTTTTTAAAAATCCTTCGATTGGAAATCTGAACTCTGAGAATTTTTGTTTACCATTAAGTGATCGTATTCAGTTTCTTAATTTCAGTAAACTTTTCTGAATAATAAGAGACAATAATTTATCCAAATGTATCTTTCTAGTAAGAACAATGTAACTGACTGCACAAAACAAACATTAATAATAATACGTAGAATAAACCTACCTCTAGCTTGTAGCATATATTGTGCACAGACTTCATCTAACTTTTTCTGTTGAGCACTAAGTTTTGGTATCTTCAACAATACACTGGCACGCATAGATGTACCCAGGTTGGATGGACAACAAGTGATGTAACCATATTTATCACTGTGTGCAAATTTCATACTCTTTCCGATGGCGTTAATTCCCTGTTTTAAAAGAAATACAAGAATATGAAACAGTATAGTATAGTATAGTATAGTATAGTAATTTAGACAACTTAACTGGTAATAAATCCATCTAACTTAATAACACTTCCAGCAAGGTTGATATATTTCTAGTTGTAACCTTTACAGACTTGAGACTCTGACTGACTACATTAATAGCACTTTATGTTCTTTAGATTATAGATAGTCTGCTATGTAAGTACTTTTAAGGATATGTGGAGAAACCGTGAATCATAGGAAATGTAATAGTCGTAGATTTAACTGAGTTAACAGATCACTAAGCAAATTTTGGATTGTTTTCCTTCACGTTCCCAGTGGAACATAGGGCCTCAAGCTAGTGGCTTGAAGTTTCTGTAGCAGTGTTTATTTTACAGGATGGGGTTGCTAGCCTCATGCCCAACCTTTCCTCTTTATCATCATCACTTCTGGCTTAGCGATCATGATGAATTTCATAAATTTCATCATCCACCAATTAAATACTCTAGGTGAGTGCCTACATATATATATATATATATTCAAATCAGATTACGACTCTAATTTCCAAAATTGTCAGAATTTGGTTTGGTCAAAACAGATCAACTGGTCAATAGTCACTTTCCCCTTAAAGTCTTATTGAACAAAATTCCACGGATATAAAAACACATTGACTGACTGTTAGCTTCAAACTGTGTTTCACTTCACTCATTTCTGGAGGGAATTTAAATTACGTCAATATCACTGAAGTCAGACTGTGTTGAAAAAAAAGGTATATTTGTAAAGATTTTATCTAACTAACTTTCCATCTTCACTCCAACTGTAGTTCTATAAATATCTCCACTGAATGGTCAGATAATTCTAACATGTACTAACTGTAAAAAGCAAGCTGGATGAAACAGATTTTAAAACAAACGATAATTAAATACCGAATAATTTTATGATGGCTAAGAGAATTAGGGAGGCACTCAGCCGAGTAGAACTTTTTATGATCATTGACTAACATCTTGAAACTATTTTTTTAAATTGAGTTTCGACTCACTTCAATCAGGCGTTTGTAGACGCTAGCTAAATCTCCGCCTTTTTGCATTGAAATAATTCTCATGTGATCTTCTTCACAAACCCAAACAAGGAAAGTTTTTGCATTGTTGTGGAAAATTCCGCGTCCAGTAGGCCAGTCACGATAACCACCAGCATCGCGTAAAACACTGAAAATAAAAAATAACAAAAATAATGTATAACCCTTCCTCCCCCAGTCTAAAATCCTATGAAACTAAAATAATATGCTTAAAACAGATGTAGAAAGTTAAATACACTCCTAAGAATTCCTAAAGTCACACACCTTACTTCTCTTAATTCACGACAAACAAATGGCCATTCAGTCATTATTATAATATTATTATTGTATCCTTTAATTCCTGGACGAAGATAGGGCTTCAGCCGCGCGTCTCCATTGCGTTCGGTTTCCTGCCAACTTTTTCACCCCGCTCCAAGTCTGCCCACGTGCTGTCACTTCTTCTTCACATGACCTCCTCCAAGTCACTTTTGCACTGACGACCAACTCGCTGCTTCCCTTTCGCGTTCCACCCGAGCGATGGCATGTCTAGTGATGTCATTTGATGGTTTCCTCAGAGTATGGCCAATCCATCTCTATTTCTTCCTGCCTATTTGTTTCACAATCGGTTCCTGCTGGGTTGGTTCGCTCCCAGAGATCCAGTCATTAGAATATTTAACTCTGATTAGTAAGGACTGCTTGTTAACGTGGGTTGTATTATACTACTGAAATCAATCAATAGTATACATTCGGTTATAACTGGTACTTAAGTAATCCCAGCGACGGAGGGCAACTGTGTCACAAGACACAGTCATTATATCATCATATCAAATGTGATACAATTATGAGTGATAAACTGTATTTCATTATTTGTTAGAACTAATAGATGTACTTAAATATTGTATTCATTGGTTTTTAAGTACGCAAAGAGAATAAATCTATAAAAGTACAATTCTACTTACGGATCATCATTTTTAAACAAGAAATGATCTTCAACTAATTGTTTTCTATCCTGTTCTTTCATGTTAGTTAATGGGTAATATGTTCCAGCATGTTCACCGGTCAATCCTTTCAATGCACCAGAGATAACCTGTTCCAGCTTTATACGTTCTTCTTTACTCATAATAGTTGGGAATAAAAAGCCTTCAACACTACGGCCAACACGAACACGTGTTGACACAATATATTTACCTATAAAAAAAGTAATGAAAATAAATATGATCGGGAATACTACACATACACATTGGATGAGTTAATGTTTATGAAAATCATTCTTCATTCAAATGACAGCCAGTATCTTGAAAGCATCCACTTGATTACACAATCAGCTATCTGACAGTAATATAACTACATGTAGAGATGTCGCTGGCTACTTTGGTGTTGTGCAGGTTAATTATTGCCTACTCTTAAACATACTTGCAACCTTTGGTAACAATGGAAAGAGGCACAATTCTGTCAACTCCTGTACATTTCTTCCTGTGTAAGATTTGTCTTTTAACATGCAAACAGAGAGATTTTTTAAATATATATACTTATAAATATATCTACTTCATTCATTATTTCAGACAAAAACCATATTTTCATGTCCAACGTATTATAAACAGTCGGATTGTTAAAATGTCGTCTCTCATATTTCTAAAATAGCCTGAGCTCATACTTCATGAAATAAACAGGTCATATGCCAAGTTGAAATTTCCATTTTAATTTATGCGACAAAATGAACACTATGTAACTTTAGCGTCCTGATTGTCTGTATGACTTCAAAACGAACTTCTGTGAGACAGAGAAAGTTTTAGTACATAGTAATGACATTGGATGAAAGAAAACTTCCCCAACAACAAAGAAACAAAATCAGAAATCCTGCCTACCAGACGGATCAAGATCACCGAATGGAAGTTTTGACAAATCACCAAATGTTGGTGCAGGATGTTTAAATGCAGGATCTTTGACATTATGATATGCACAAATCAATGGATCCAAGTAATCAACAAATGTTGAATAGCACTCGGCTTCACCAGTTCTTGGGCATATAGAACGATGGTTGTATGCACCTTAAAATAAAATAAAATAAAAAGGTTGTGATAGTCCAAAGGAAATTAAATAGTCATACTATGAATATAGAAAAGAATATGTATTTACCGAACTTATGATCTGTCACAAAGTTTTTCTAGAGAGATGATTCCCTGTAGTTATTATGGTTTGTTTTAAAATTAGCCCAATCATGTAGATAGTTTACTCTATTTTCGACCATAATACATAGTTCTACTTGCGTATTATACGTCAGATTTCTCTTGTCATATGAGAATCCTGTCTAATGCCATACAGTATAAAAAGTGACTGTAATTGACGATGAAGAAACAAGCCATTATAAAACTGCCTTTACAAAAATAAATTTCACCTCCACCAAAGATAAACCGCTTGTAACTTTTCATACTGACTATCACTCATTCTTCTCTCACATGAGTCATGCCAAAAAGACACAATAAAACATATATCTTTAAGAAAAAACACTAAGACCAAAGTGGAATGAATAACCTGACACATAAAACTAGATATGAGACAAGGGTCAAACTGATAAGAGGTCAAACAATGACACACGTTTTCTTAGGGGTCAAATGACAAAGAAAATCAATATATCCATGACCTTTCAAATTAGATTGTAATTAACTATGTTGGTGAAAACTAAAAATGGGTAATGTGGCAGTCCACTAGCTGAAAATTACTTTGCATTAAATATGCCTATTTACTATACACCTTGAGTAGGATTAAGTTGAAAGGAAGCAAAAGGATGGTCAGACTAGATATACAATAAAAACTGTTATTATGAACCACATAATCAAGTGGTGACTCCCTGTATGAACTCCATTTGGTCATCAGAATCTATCAGAAAACTCCAGTTGATATGGCTTAGAATCAATTACAGTGACAAAGATGCATTTTAAATCTAATACGTCGTGTAAGAATAGAACTCAGGCATCATAATAGTCTATCTTTCCTTTTTTTGTTGCAATTTGTGACTTTTGTTTTTGACACTAAGTTCTGCACTGATAACGTCTGTCTGTCTGTCTTAAAACTAGATCCATGTAAAGGAATATTCACGTAGTTAATGCGGCACTAAGTGAGTAACTTTACGGAGACAGATACTGGACTAAAGATGTAAATACTGTACTCGAAACATGCAATAAATGAAATTGTCGTTTTTCCTAGATTTGCTAAACTAATGATGTCATCTTAAACAGTTTTAGAAAGTAAATAAAATTCAAAAGTTATTACTAACAAAAGAACGAAAAAAACAACTTACAGTTACGTATCATATGTGCTAGAGTAGCACCATGAGTAGTTCGTTTTCCATCGTATTTCTTAATGATTTCAGGAGTTAAACATTTTCGAGTGTAACACTTCTCAATTGGAGCACCTTCCAAAAGTTTTGCCAGATAAGTTAAAGGTTCAACTGGCATAACTCCAGCTGTAAAATAATACAGGAAAGGGGTAAAACAAAGAAAAGGAAATCGTTTACCATGGTAATCATATCCGCTCATTATCAGTCATATCAGACAAAAATAAGCACTAATATGTACACGATGTAATTATCGTATCCAATTCAGTTGAATAGTTTGTATGCTACTTATTGACGTTAGCAGTCTGTATTACTGTCAACTACATTAATTTCAGAAGTCTTACTAGCATACTGCTATAACACTTATCAAGTCGTTTGATTTCAGTCGAGTCAATCATGGATAGTGAGATAACATCCATAAATCACACTTCATCACTTATTTCCTTAGATTTCAGTGTTGTAACACAGATTAGCAATACATTTAGACTGTGACCCGATATTTCTAGGCATATCCTGTTATATATTCACACCACAGATAGAAAACCAGTATAAACTACCTGGTGCGCCTTTGTTGTATTCTTGCAGCATAATTTCAAGTTCAAGGAGAGCACGAACACCAGTGTGCATTTCAGTTACAGCTTCAAGTTCAGTAAGACCAAGACGACGTTTATTGCTCAAGTCGTAGATACCACCGACTGATTCTGTATGTTCACCATGAGTACCACGAGCTTGAATACCATGCTTCTCACATATTTCCTGTGAATATCAATTTAAAAAAAACGAAACAGACACTTGAAGAAGTAATCTAGAGGTTACTAGTGACTCACTACAAGACAGAGTTGCTTGAATTTTTAGTGAGAAGTAATGGCCAGCGATGTTCACAAAGTAGGATGTGAGGATAGATACACGTTCAACATATTGCACAACATATTGCCTATAATATCTTGTCGCCTTCTCCCCACACAGTCTCCTCCATGTCACTACCGTACTGACATCGCACTCGTCGCTTTCCCACTCGAGCAATGGCTTGAATTGCGCGTGATGTCATTCAACGGCCTCCTCAACGTATTTCAATCCATCTCTATTTTCTCCTACATATTTTTTGAGCAGTCGGCTTTAAGTTGGTTTGTTCACAGACAGAGCTCGTAGCTTATTTTTTTCTGGCCTACAATTTGATCTTCAGTATGGAGTGAAGGGGGCAGCTATCGATAAAAGTCTGAAGCTTGTTGGGAATCATTTTCGTGAAACGCCGGGTATCTGACCCATATAATAGGACCTACTTCACATTTGTGAGGCATTGGATATTGAAATAAAAGAAAAAAGGACAAGAAACCAGTAGGAAGGAGCATGAAACAGAAGTGGCCTGCTTTATGTATATAAAGCTTATTAACAGAAGTATGAGTTTTTGAAACTACTTGTATACTTCTGTTAACACCGCATAGTTATGTTGTGTCAACCGCTCCAATGTCTAATCTTATACTTTTATTTTCATTGAAGGATTTAAAAGTGTAGGCAAGATGAAGGGAGTAATGACGATAAATACTTCCATTTAAGATAGCATTGATAATGCCAACAGAAAAGCTTATACTATGAAGCTAACGAAGATGGAAGATGTCAGCTATTGAATGTTAACCTTTGTTTAGTTACACGTTAAAATGTTGATAATCACCACCCATGGAGTCATCTTACATTCAGCTGAAGCCATTCACACAAAAATCTGATGTCTGAATCCTATTTTACTACAAGCGATTATAGTCTTTATAATCCGATAGAAAAAAATTCAAACACACATTTAAGTTTTCACCCCACAAAATGTTTTTATATACAAACACCAATACCGAAAATTTAACTTACCTTGAAATTAGGCAATGAAGCAAGCATTGGCACTTTTGCATGGACGCTAGCTCTTAATGTAGTACCTAAGTTCGATGGGCAGAATGTGATGAAACCAAAACGATCACTAAAGGCGAATTTCAGTGATTTCGACAATTCTTGTATTGCCTTGAATAATTAAACAAAAGATGGAACATAGTAAAAATTTTTAGTAGTTTCTATTTGGGAGTAAAAAATAACAAATGATAACTATGGATGTATGAATCTCCCACTTAATATTGATTAAGTGACATTTTCATTTCACTAAATTCTTTAAATCTTTTGTGATCTTACACAATCCCTGATATAAAGTTAGTCTAAATACATTTTCCATCGTTTTTGTTGATTAGTTCATATATGATGACAATTCCTTTTTCCAGGCGTTTATGGTTCATTACGCTTTCCATCATACCCTAAAACAGCTTCAGATAGAAACACTCCTCATTTATCTCACTAAGTCAGTAGTAAGACTGGTAAAGAGGGAAGGCTGGGTATGAGGCTAGCAACCCCTTTCGGTGAAAATAAATACCACTGCTCTATGTTCCACTGAGAACGTGAAGGAAAAAAAGAACCCAAAACTACAACAGTGTATGATAAACACAACAAGACACTGACTATGTGAGTACTAAGAGGCCTTTCGTCATAAATGATCTCACGAAAATATTTAGTTTACAGTAGTAAGTATTAGAAAATTTATAATTATCTGTGATCCAAACTATGGCCTTCTTGACTACGACGAAAATGGAGGCCTAATCATTACATCTTCACCATATTAATTTTACGAATGTTTGAAATATCTCAATTTATATTTTTATGCAGCAATTCTAAAACGAATACTGTCAAAGTACTATTGTACGAATAAGAAGTTCATGTTAAAGGGATAAATATTATTCAGCAATTAAGATGACTGATAGAAACCTCTACTTCCGAAATCTTTATTTAAAATCTACTGTTCATCTAGTTGGTAGGATTACAAAGTTATCGAGAGCAACAACCAGTTTTAATATTAAGCGAGTAAAGTTTTAGTCATTCCCTGGTTTCGTTTTATTTATATGACAGCAGTTAGAATCCAAAGGGAACATTTTTAAAGGACTGAGCTTTTCTATAATAGCACAAGGCGAAGGCCTAACTTGCCTGAATACTTCTTTCCCTAAAGTTACACGCCGTTGACGTTCAAACTCACTAATTCCTCATGTATATAGTTACACGCTAAGGCTTAAAAAACTTCAACTGGCGGATAGGATAATAAAAGCTGTAAAACTTACTCCAGCTAAACGCTTGTAAACTTCAATTAGATCACCACCTTTTTGCATTGAGATAACGCGAATGTGATCTTCTTCATTGATCCATACCAAAAAGTTCCTTTGTTTATTGATAAATATACCACGACCATTAGGCCAGTCGATGTATCCACCAGCGTCTCTTAGCACACTACAAATTTAACAGTTTACAATTAAAAGACATATGTAGGATACTGAATAAAAATTGAGATAATTTTAAATTATACTTTTGATGCAAAATAATGTCGTATCAAAAGTAACTGATTAAACATAGGTCATGACTGAATATATTCCTAGTATGTTAAGGGAAAGAACTGTGTAGGTGAATCAAACTAATTTGCAACGTGAGTTCAAGATTGTTCTTAAAACCGAAAACTCATGGATGCTAACACTCTGCTCCCTTGCAGTTATATTTGAGTTTAGATTACATTTCATCTACAATCATCATGATAACAAGATAGCGTGAAGTTTTACCATAAAGCGTTTGATATAGGGGATCTACGTTCAAAAGTGCTAACAAATTCAAGTCTCATCAAAGAACCAATATGTTTTTACTTGTTATTTGAGTCTAATTGTTCGTTGAGGGAATTGTGCTGCCATTTGAGCAAAGCAATGAAGAGAGTAACATGAAACATGTTCAAAAAACAGTATACACCAAGAATTAAATTTCTTTTGAAGTGCAACTTAAGTTTGTTATGCCTCCCGAACGACTTTATCAAACTTTAAAGGAATAAATGTGCACTTTTTTCTTTTTATAAAATCTTCCCAGTTATTAATACTATACAGCTGTGTGCTTTATCGGATAAATTCCTCTGATATGGATTTGTCATTTCCTCTCCAAATCTGAGAATTTTCAGTTTAAAATCTATGAGGATACCTTTCGACATGTTTAGAAACAAACCCATTCTAATAATTTCTCTTTAGAGGGTTTATACGTAGGTAGATGAGACATTAAATGATTCTCCTGATTTTTTCCGTTAGATATGTAAGTAAGCCATCCCATCAAATATCACCATAAAGTATTTTTAGACTATCCTAAACTTACCTGTCATCATTTCTGAAGAGGAAATGATCGTTCACTAGTTGGACTCTATCCTCTTCTTTCATATTGGTCAAGGGGTAATAAGTGCCTTCATATTCTCCAGTTAAACCCTTTAGGGCAGTAGAAATCTGCAACAGAGATAAAATTAGAGAAATGTGAGTAATCTATACCACAAATATAGCTTTATAGTAAAATTAAGGTCCAAAATTCAAATTACCTTTTTCTCTAACTCAATTCGAGTTTCCTTAGTAAGAGTAGGTCCAAAGCCGAATCCTTCAACTGTCCTGCCAAGGCGTACTCTGGTGGATACAACCAAATTTCCATAGGTGCTCAAATCAGAAAATGATAGGCTTTTGATATCACCAAAGTTTGACTTCGGATGATGAATTTTACCATCTGGAACCTAAAAATAAATATGAATGTTATTTATTACGGTTAACAAGGTACGTGAAAACAAGTAATCAGCAAAATTTGTCAAAAACTGAGCACGAACCTTGTGGTAGTCAGCAATTACAGCATCAAAGAAATCCTTGAACGTCTCGTATGCATTTAGGTCGCATGCTCGTGGTAACAGGGCTCCAGGATTATGCGCATCTGTAATGACAGAAAACTCAAATCTGTGAGGTATAATCATTCAGACTGCAATTATGTTAAGAAAACTTTTGAAATTTTTAAAAATTTACATGGGAGAATGGGAACCAAGTATTGCCAAAAGGTATAATTCCTCAACAGAACACACAGTGACACAGTATTATCGGCTGGTAAAATTTCGAATGTAATTTATAGCTGCTCATCGTAATCAGTTTGTGTAATAAATTGTGCTAAAAAAGTCAATCAGTGATGTAGTTTCACCCTCTGCTTTATTAAATTATATTGCATATAATGAGATTTGCAAGTCAACTATGAAAATAAAATATCAAAAGCTTACTGATATAAATCAATCAATATGATTAATTATCATTGCCTTAAGAACACTGTTTTTCATCTTCCATCACAACACAGTGAGCAAAATATGGTTGAATGCAGAAGTTGAAAGAAACAGGAGGAAGTATAGCTTAATTTGATTAATTAGTAGTAAGTACTAATTGTTACTTATAGTGATCAAGCAATATTTAATTTCTAATATATTTGTTGTCGGCGAAAATGAAGATAAACCAACCCAACATCAAACAGGCAACAAAATAACTATATTGACATCATACTCTGGTGATCGGGTAGTCAATAATAGTATGCAAAAACTTCAAAGTTCTGTTTTAAAAATTAATAAAAGCACTAATCCATGATGAAAAGACATCAGCAGCTTTAAGCAAACCTACTTGTATTTACGCATTGAGCTAGTGTACCACCCAAACTTGTTTTCGTTGCTTGATACTTGTTGACAATATCATCAGTTAAATACTTTTTTGTCAACGAGTGGTTTCTTTCATCATTCCTCATTTTAGTTTGAAGATTTTTGAGGCTGTCGACCTGCATGGTGAATGTTAGCAATGAAGGATTGTGAAGACAGAGAGATGAAAACTGGGAAAGTGATACAACTTTTATAAGCGTATCCACAAATGTCATGTGTTTCAAACAAGTTTGAAACATTGAAACAAAAATACCAGTGAAATGATATTTAACGTTAAATTAGTGTATTTGCTTTGAAATTGATATTTTTGCTCACGAATTGTTAATTATTTGCGTTTGCGTTCGGAAAATTCCTTTTAATTATATGTTTAACTGAAACTACTTTAGTGTTCTGCCTCTGGTTCGAATTCCAGTGCTAAACAACTGAATTTTTATGGCTGATATCATTTCCTGTTCAGATGAATAAGCTGACAAAATAGGAGGTTTCTGTTTTCAGTTTTCTGTAGAACTTTTTATGATACATCATTTGCATCGTTTACTTATTCCGAAGGAAATCGAGATGAACCCTACGTAAAATAACTTACAAGAATCTCACAGCTGTTATCTGGCTCTGGCTAGATGAAAATATGATCAGTGACAGGATTTCAGAACCTCAACTAGCTTGTTATAAAATAGGGTTATTTTATGGTGAATGAAGTCTTGGTACCCTCTGTACACGCTATGACAATTTAACGTAGTATTTCAGAAATGATTTCAGTTTACATACGTTTCTGTGCCTCGGATTAGACCTTCCGTAGTCCTGCAAAGTATCTTGTCCATTGTCTGGGGCATCATAATACCTCAAAATTTAGTCAAATATATAGGTACATTCTCTTACAATCAGAAAAAGTAGAAGTGTCCCTGCAGTTAAGGGTGCCAGTAAGTGACGGCAAATATCTGAGGCCTTCACGGCTGGATAGCTGCTAGTGGATCAGAGGTTCCGAATATGAAATGACAGTTAGTTCATTTAGCTCCACTTCTTCAATATGTTGCGCTAGTTTTTCCTCAGGCAAGAATGTACAGCATTCGGTTGTGCTTATTTGAAGAGCGAGATGTACTTCCCTACTGTGATGAAACTGTCTGGAATATTATATAAAACACATATTATATTTGAAGACTTTCATTTCCAAAATTAGGACTCAGTGCTGCCCCGCTGGCCGACAAGATATTTGCAAGGATGCCGAAGAAATCACACTACCATTCATGCCATGTAACCACTGAGACCGATGCTGTGACGCCGATATATTATTTGAGTATTTGGTTGACATCATATGCATACTTTGTAGAGGTAGTTGGTTCAAAGGTCCAGAATACCTGATGCGGGTAGGAGAAGATGATAGGAGTGTTTGTAAAGGCATCCTGGAATTAAAAGAAAACTGGTTTACACGAGTAAAAGACATTCAGGTTTGCACTTTCTATTGGAGTATGACGCTTCTTCTTGCACCATCCTCAGTGCTGTCACATAGTTTGCAGTATATGTTATTTGTCTGATTTCCCTAGTGTGCTTGCAGGGCTGTTCTTAACACCCGTTCAGCTAGCGAAAGGAGAACACAACGTTCTCGGTTACTGGAAGACGTATTAACTGACGACGGTTTGGAGAGAGTACTCAAGCGGCCAATCACACCGCAACTAAGCTGCTGAACTCCTGTCCCTTGAAAATTATCCTGACCTCCGT
The DNA here is from genome assembly GCA_944472135.2 of Trichobilharzia regenti. Lineage (NCBI taxonomy): Eukaryota > Metazoa > Platyhelminthes > Trematoda > Strigeidida > Schistosomatidae > Trichobilharzia > Trichobilharzia regenti. Next base: position 158,042,868 of record OX235262.1, read on the forward strand.
GTTTCACTCTGCACGGATAACAAAAGTGATCATTATCGGTTAAACCGCCGAGGTTCAAGTCAGCTGATATGCTACATCATCCTTCATATCACTGTTAATTGGACGGAGTGCTACAATCACCAAAACCTGAACATTACAGGTATTCATGATATTTACAGCTCGTCCAATGAAGATCAGAACAACCTCCGTCACGATATCTCTTAACAGTTCCCAAGCTGACTGCATATGACTGCAAACGTCACAAAGATCTTACCACAGCTTGCAGAATTTTATGAACTTCCAAATATTTCATAGGCAAGAGTAATCAATAGACACTAAATTCAAATGATCCTGAACCGAGCAGTTAGATCGCTTGGCATCGCAAATGGATGCCACACATAATCTACTTTACAAGCTTCACACATATCTAGCTTACCTCTCCTATTCGGAAAACAGGTTGATAGGAAGGACTAAAACGTAGGTAATAATAATATATATTCCTGTCTATGTGGGGGATAATGATACTGAGAAAATACTGTCAGACTACTGATGGTTATACCTTACTGCGTGAGGGATGCGCAAAGATAGATCGCCATGAAGGCCATGCTTGCTACAGCCAGATGCGTTGCCGTAGGTAATATTAGTATCAAAGGATATTGTGAAGAATTCAAAGTTGTTGAATTGATCTAGTGACCTGCAAAAGCCCCAATCCAAGCTCTAGTTCATGTTGCCACTGTCGAATTGTGAGAATATGCGACAGTGTGATGGGTGTGCGGATGAGATACGTACTCTCTTTTCCATTTCAGATTTGCTGATGGTTCCACCGGTCCACTGGACAATAACGTATATGGGTCAAATTTGAGAGAAAATATGGGCTTCTTTTTGTCGATGTGAATTTCTGAAAGCTCCATAATTAAACATGAGTTCAGTTCCTTAACATAAGGGAACAGTAATGATCGTTTATATCTAAATAAAGCCTGCTTCAGCCCCTAACAACTCCAAGTCTACTCAGCTTCTTGTCAAGGTGCGATTACAGATCCATAAAACATCTCACGGATCAGCATCCAATACATTTTCTAATTTTTCACACCTTGACGTCATTTCGGACTGAACAATCGCTAAAATTATTTGCACCAATTTATTATTTAAGAACCGTTAATCTGTGATATATCTTAACAGTCTGAAGCTTCAGTGAAACAAAGTCTTATTCTTTTAACTCAAATTTTTCGCTTCCTTGAAGTCTGACTGTGCTCATGAAAAAACACCATGACAACAAATCTGTTTAACACAAGCAATATGTCAATGTCCAGGTCAAACTACACTGGAATTCACATTGTCATTGCAAGAATTTCGAGAACTATGCGTAATAACCAAAGCAAAAAACCACAAATTGGTGACTCAAGAACCGTTTTTACTTGCATCAATCCAGAGCCAATCATCAGGTTATCGCACAAAAAGTCTAAGAATAAATATCATAACAATAAATCACAATAATACTTCTGATAGTTTTCTCTCTTCCAACGAACAGCGAACGATGAGAGGATGGCTGCCGCATTGATGACTCCCGCCAAAAATAGAGTTCGGCTTGAGCAAACAACCACGAATTGATCGTTCAATCTTCAACTACAGTGACACTCCTCGGTAAAAAAGGGATCCATACACTTTTCCCATCACGACCAATACACTTTGACTTGGAGGCCAGAGCGATAAGTTGGGTCACACACAGAAGGCTGAAATGGAAAACAAACAGCCAACCCAACACACCACAGGCATACCCACAGCACAATCTCACTCATCGAAGACGATCTACGCCTTCCAGTGAAAGACATCCTCTTGACATCTTGCAACAAAATCACCACTCGCTAGAATGACTATTGCGGAAAGCAACATGATCATAACAGCACCTCATGATGCTCTTCGCACATCCCCTTATCTATTCACTATCAATTACCATTGCGATCGCTTGTCACTCATTCCGCCTCAGTTCTAGTAACGGTGACGTATGCAAGCCTCAGTCGTCTACATTCTTGCTCCCCGGCGTGTGGGACCACGGCCTAAATAGAAACAGTCACTCTCAACCATTGATTCCACAGATAATCCTTATCTCCATGTGCACGTCATTCTCACCACTAACCTCCCAGGCGTATACGACCGATCTGCTGTCTTTAACACCGATCAATTCATTCACGGATGTAGAAGACTCGAAGCAACTTCAGAAGTAAGCACGACGAAAATTTTAACAAAATTATGCAAAATAACAAGGTACGAAAACAACAAGTGAACACAGTGAATCCGAAAACATCAACTAATATGACACACCACACATATATACAAACAGTACACACAAAATCGCAGTTCATGTCTTGATGGAATGCCTTTGAAGAATCGCAGGGCTAACACCAGTACGCCTACAAAACTTCACAGGTTGACCATTGTAAGTTGTGGAATGTCCGGACACAAAGAAGATTATTCAACAATTACAATAATTGGAACTCACACAACTATTTAACACAAACATATGTACAATCACCACATAAATGTTGTGGATTCTGACACGAAAAACTACCCTTGAAGAACTGTAGGACTTACAGCAGTACGCCTACATTCCTTCTCAGGTTGATGATACAAGTGAAAGACGTCCAGACACAAACAAAATTATCAACAGACAGATGAAAGATGATGCCAATTCAGTATATACAACATGAACTTATGTACAAAATCACACACCAAGCACATTGTACTGCTCATCGATGCGCTACCCTTTGAAGAATTGTAGGACTTACAGCAGTACGCCTACAACCCTTCTCAGGTTGACGCCCTAGGTTGGAAAATCGTTGCAGAGTTCATTTGCTGATTTCCTTCTATCAACTATATCCTCAAATCTGAACGGTAACACGCTCATGTCATTGTATCGTTGAACATAGATGACGAACAAACACACGAAGTATCTGGTCAACCAAGCGTAGAAACAGAGTAATTTACACCAAAGATAATAGCATTCAAATAGTAACTTGAAACTAGAAATGCCTTTATTCGTGCAAGTCAATTTAACAATTACTCTCTCGTTCACACTTGGCTTATCCTCACTAAACTGAGCAATATCTTTCGTCTTTTCAAATGCACCAATACTATCAAAGTCATTGCACAAGATACTTGAGTTGATGGGCGTCTGTTTCATTGTGGATGACAACACCAACGACGACTGATTGATACCAGTTGATGAACTTAGCGGTGGATCAGAAGCTGTTGTTGCTCGGCTTTGAGAAATTTGTCCACCTGCAAGACCACCACCATTGCTGTCTTTTACTATCAGCTCAGGTTTAGCACTAAAATCTGATGATAGGTGGGCTACATGCTGATCAATCACACTGACGGTCTCACAAGAGTGTATGCCTTCTGCAACTGCATCTTCATTTATTTCTACTTCACCTTTGAGCTGTACGGAACCCTTATTTAACTTAGCAGTAGTAGGCACTACCCTCATTTCATCATGATCAACCAAAGAAAAATCTGCACTATCATGATCATCATCACAAATATTCAATTTACCGTAAAGTTCATCATTTTCAAACTCTTTAATAACAGCAGTAGATGATTTGGGTTCTTCCTCACAAATCCCTAAAGATTTCATACCTTCACTCTGACTAGTAATACTTTGTAAACTTGTGGAGTCAGAACTGCACTCTGAAGCAGCAACTCTATTCTGTGACACTCTATTCAACAATGGCTTACCAGCTGCAACTACAGACTTCTTCACAACACCGTTATCGTCACACAATTTGGAGTCAGGCCTGGAGTTTACATTTAGCTTATCACTGAACTTGCTCACTGGTTCACAGTTCACCTCTGTATGCACCTCTTGCAAACGTGTAAAACACAACCGTGTTTGTCTTGCATCTTGTAACTTATCTGTTGAGGATGTACTACGAAACCTGTTACACTCACTAGGCCTATATGCATTACTAGACATCATGGAGCCTTCTCGGTATCCACCTCTCTGAGGCCTATTCGTCATCAATGATTGCGTTTTACCCTCAGACTGCTCTATTCTAGGGGTGAGATTCAATATACTGGCAAACTTGCTCATAGATAGATTGACGCTATCTTTTACCAGTTTCAGGATATCATCAAACTTTGGCTCGATACCCTCATCCTCCATACGGGAGCTTATCCTCACCCACTTCCTTTGCAGTCGGGTAGGTAGGCGTCTTGCTATTACTTTTAGGATAAAACTCGAGTTGAGGTCACTCATGCAATTCATCGAAACCAATGCATTCTTGTAAATCAGCAAATTATCCAAAAACTCAGTGAGTGCCTGGGAGTCATCCTGTAATTGACCACCATTACCCTTAATAGCCTCGAATAATTTCCCTACAATCATCGAAGGTCTTCCAAACCTTTGACGTAGTATGCTCATAGCCTTGTAGTATCCCTCTTTCGGCTTCATAAACTTACAGCACTGTATAGCTCTTGCAGCATCTCCAATGCAATATCTCATCAAATACAATAACTTCAATTCATCACTTAATAGAAAACTACTCAGCATGATCTCAAACTCCTTTACAAATTGTAAATAATCAGCCAGGTTTCCATCGAAACACCGTGGTTCAAATTTAGGGAGTTTGATGTTCCTATTATCCCTGAACGGCGAAACAGTAACATCAACCATGTCATATTTAACATCAGATACATCGTTACAATTAACAGACAAGTCACAATGACTTACTTTCCTGTTTTCATCCCAGACGCTCTGTCCCTTCTTTGACCCAGGCATTGTTGAACTTGACCCAATTCCAAAAACGTTCCAGATATTGCTTGTTCAAAGAGGACTTGACCGGCACCAGCAAAGATGAATGGTGAATATCCAAACTGTCACCATCTATCTGAATCCGTCAGAAAGTGTTTCCGCCGTCAGTAACTGACTTCAGTGTCAGAAACTGCCAGCCACGTCTCGTAAACCGTCAATGCCAAGCTCTTGCTGCACTCGGGCTCACGCTGTCCCTTGAAGTTTCTCAGAAACGCTTAGTAATAACGGACGCAAAACCAAAACACCGATTTGCTACTCGAGAACTCTTTATTGTAACACCAACATATAGGCAACTTTGAATTAAGTTTTAACTAAGGTCTATGAACAAATATTACAATAATAAATCACAATATTACTTCTGACAGTTTTGGCCTGACTTCTTTCTGAACAGCGACCGATGAGACGATGACTGGTGTATCGATGTCTCCGCGAAAATATAGGGAATTTGGATTTGAGCAAACAACCATGAATTGATCGTTCAATCTTCAACTACATTGACAGTAACTGTAGTGAGGTATTGACGATTTGACATTTATAAGAAGCTGTTCTGATTGCTTGTACTATGATCCAACAATTTAAGCGTTTAAAAAGTGCTAATCTATGGTAAATCACGATCTAACTGATAATATAACTGATCATGCCTGCAAAATTGCATGCATTCCTTGAAACGTTACCCGTTTGTACGAAATATATATTGTTATTATTATATACAATAGATGTACATTAACATTCCGGAGACTCTACCGCTATTTTTACATACCTTGCAACTGACTTATCATCCACCTCTGAACACTTAAGTTACGCATTACACAACATCTTGCAACCTGTTTATTAAACCGTCTACGCCTGTGAGATCTGCCGGATATATCTTGTCCGAAATGACATCCTGTTGGTTGCAAGCTAACTTCGTGTTCAGATATTATATTCATAGATGTGAAGACAAATGCTTTCGCTACTTGTTTTCGTGTATAGTATGGGTGTCAATGCAGTTGAAGATTGAACGATCAATTCATGGTTGTTTGCTCAAAACCAACTTCCCCAATTTTCGCGGGGGCATCAATACACCAGTCATCGTCTCATCGGTCGCTGTTCAGAAAGAAGTCAGGCCAAACTGTCAGAAGTAATATTGTGATTTATTATTGTAATATTTGTTCACAGACTTTAGTTGTTATAGTGTTTATATGTTGGTGTTACAATAAAGAGTTCTCGAGTAGCAAATCGGTGTTTTGGTTTTGCGTCCGTTATTACTAAGCGTTTCTGAGAAACTTCAAGGGACAGCGTGAGCCCGAGTGCAGCAAGAGCTTGGCATTGACGGTTTACGAGACGTGGCTGGCAGTTTCTGACACTGAAGTCAGTTACTGACGGCGGAAACATTTTCTGACGGATTCAGATAGATGGTGAAAGTTTGGATATTCACCATTCATCTTTGCTGGTGCCGGTCAAGTCCTCTTTGAACAAGCAATATCTGGAACGTTTTTGGAATTGGGTCAAGTTCAACAATGCCTGGGTCAAAGAAGGGACAGAGCGTCTGGGATGAAAACAGGAAAGTAAGTCATTGTGACTTGTCTGTTAATTGTAACGATGTATCTGATGTTAAATATGACATGGTTGATGTTACTGTTTCGCCGTTCAGGGATAATAGGAACATCAAACTCCCTAAATTTGAACCACGGTGTTTCGATGGAAACCTGGCTGATTATTTACAATTTGTAAAGGAGTTTGAGATCATGCTGAGTAGTTTTCTATTAAGTGATGAATTGAAGTTATTGTATTTGATGAGATATTGCATTGGAGATGCTGCAAGAGCTATACAGTGCTGTAAGTTTATGAAGCCGAAAGAGGGATACTACAAGGCTATGAGCATACTACGTCAAAGGTTTGGAAGACCTTCGATGATTGTAGGGAAATTATTCGAGGCTATTAAGGGTAATGGTGGTCAATTACAGGATGACTCCCAGGCACTCACTGAGTTTTTGGATAATTTGCTGATTTACAAGAATGCATTGGTTTCGATGAATTGCATGAGTGACCTCAACTCGAGTTTTATCCTAAAAGTAATAGCAAGACGCCTACCTACCCGACTGCAAAGGAAGTGGGTGAGGATAAGCTCCCGTATGGAGGATGAGGGTATCGAGCCAAAGTTTGATGATATCCTGAAACTGGTAAAAGATAGCGTCAATCTATCTATGAGCAAGTTTGCCAGTATATTGAATCTCACCCCTAGAATAGAGCAGTCTGAGGGTAAAACGCAATCATTGATGACGAATAGGCCTCAGAGAGGTGGATACCGAGAAGGCTCCATGATGTCTAGTAATGCATATAGGCCTAGTGAGTGTAACAGGTTTCGTAGTACATCCTCAACAGATAAGTTACAAGATGCAAGACAAACACGGTTGTGTTTTACACGTTTGCAAGAGGTGCATACAGAGGTGAACTGTGAACCAGTGAGCAAGTTCAGTGATAAGCTAAATGTAAACTCCAGGCCTGACTCCAAATTGTGTGACGATAACGGTGTTGTGAAGAAGTCTGTAGTTGCAGCTGGTAAGCCATTGTTGAATAGAGTGTCACAGAATAGAGTTGCTGCTTCAGAGTGCAGTTCTGACTCCACAAGTTTACAAAGTATTACTAGTCAGAGTGAAGGTATGAAATCTTTAGGGATTTGTGAGGAAGAACCCAAATCATCTACTGCTGTTATTAAAGAGTTTGAAAATGATGAACTTTACGGTAAATTGAATATTTGTGATGATGATCATGATAGTGCAGATTTTTCTTTGGTTGATCATGATGAAATGAGGGTAGTGCCTACTACTGCTAAGTTAAATAAGGGTTCCGTACAGCTCAAAGGTGAAGTAGAAATAAATGAAGATGCAGTTGCAGAAGGCATACACTCTTGTGAGACCGTCAGTGTGATTGATCAGCATGTAGCCCACCTATCATCAGATTTTAGTGCTAAACCTGAGCTGATAGTAAAAGACAGCAATGGTGGTGGTCTTGCAGGTGGACAAATTTCTCAAAGCCGAGCAACAACAGCTTCTGATCCACCGCTAAGTTCATCAACTGGTATCAATCAGTCGTCGTTGGTGTTGTCATCCACAATGAAACAGACGCCCATCAACTCAAGTATCTTGTGCAATGACTTTGATAGTATTGGTGCATTTGAAAAGACGAAAGATATTGCTCAGTTTAGTGAGGATAAGCCAAGTGTGAACGAGAGAGTAATTGTTAAATTGACTTGCACGAATAAAGGCATTTCTAGTTTCAAGTTACTATTTGAATGCTATTATCTTTGGTGTAAATTACTCTGTTTCTACGCTTGGTTGACCAGATACTTCGTGTGTTTGTTCGTCATCTATGTTCAACGATACAATGACATGAGCGTGTTACCGTTCAGATTTGAGGATATAGTTGATAGAAGGAAATCAGCAAATGAACTCTGCAACGATTTTCCAACCTAGGGCGTCAACCTGAGAAGGGTTGTAGGCGTACTGCTGTAAGTCCTACAATTCTTCAAAGGGTAGCGCATCGATGAGCAGTACAATGTGCTTGGTGTGTGATTTTGTACATAAGTTCATGTTGTATATACTGAATTGGCATCATCTTTCATCTGTCTGTTGATAATTTTGTTTGTGTCTGGACGTCTTTCACTTGTATCATCAACCTGAGAAGGAATGTAGGCGTACTGCTGTAAGTCCTACAGTTCTTCAAGGGTAGTTTTTCGTGTCAGAATCCACAACATTTATGTGGTGATTGTACATATGTTTGTGTTAAATAGTTGTGTGAGTTCCAATTATTGTAATTGTTGAATAATCTTCTTTGTGTCCGGACATTCCACAACTTACAATGGTCAACCTGTGAAGTTTTGTAGGCGTACTGGTGTTAGCCCTGCGATTCTTCAAAGGCATTCCATCAAGACATGAACTGCGATTTTGTGTGTACTGTTTGTATATATGTGTGGTGTGTCATATTAGTTGATGTTTTCGGATTCACTGTGTTCACTTGTTGTTTTCGTACCTTGTTATTTTGCATAATTTTGTTAAAATTTTCGTCGTGCTTACTTCTGAAGTTGCTTCGAGTCTTCTACATCCGTGAATGAATTGATCGGTGTTAAAGACAGCAGATCGGTCGTATACGCCTGGGAGGTTAGTGGTGAGAATGACGTGCACATGGAGATAAGGATTATCTGTGGAATCAATGGTTGAGAGTGACTGTTTCTATTTAGGCCGTGGTCCCACACGCCGGGGAGCAAGAATGTAGACGACTGAGGCTTGCATACGTCACCGTTACTAGAACTGAGGCGGAATGAGTGACAAGCGATCGCAATGGTAATTGATAGTGAATAGATAAGGGGATGTGCGAAGAGCATCATGAGGTGCTGTTATGATCATGTTGCTTTCCGCAATAGTCATTCTAGCGAGTGGTGATTTTGTTGCAAGATGTCAAGAGGATGTCTTTCACTGGAAGGCGTAGATCGTCTTCGATGAGTGAGATTGTGCTGTGGGTATGCCTGTGGTGTGTTGGGTTGGCTGTTTGTTTTCCATTTCAGCCTTCTGCGTGTGACCCAACTTCTCGCACTGTGTGTACTGTTTCTATATACGTGTTGTATGTCATATCAATTGGTGTTTTTGGATTGATTGTGTTTACTCGTTGTTTATCTTACCTTGTTGTTATTGCGTAATTTTGTTAAAATTTTCACCGTGATTACTTCTGAAGTTGTTTCGAGTCTTCTACATCCGTGAGTGAATTGATTGATGTTAGAGACCGCAGATGGCTCGTATACTCTGGGGAAGCTATTGCTGGAAATGAAATGCACACGGGGATAATTGAACTGTATGATGACAACCTTATCTCACTAAAGGACTTTATTTTATTTCGTCAAGACCGTCAATGTTGTAATAAGAAAAATGGTGGTGGCGTTGCAACTTTTATTCACTCCAAATGGTCTGTCTCAAATAACGTCTGCTTCACCTTCTCAAATGACTTCATTGACTGTATTACTGTCAAATGTCGCCCCAAAATATCCCCAAATATAAACAATTCTATATTACAAACATGTACATTTCTCCTAGTTGCTCTCCATCTGATCTATCTAATTTTGCTGATGAATTCACCATGTTTGCTGCTGCCAACTTCGACAACTCTCTATCCGTTATTACTGGAGACTTCAACACATCGGATTGCTCCTTTCTTGAAGCTCTTGGTCACACAAACATAGTCAAATTTCCCACTCGACTTGACAAAACACTCGACCTCGTTTTTACTAATGACGAAGGAGTATATGAAACACGTAGACGTTCACCGATACATAACTCCGATCACTGCATTGTCCGCGTTTTGCCAAAAATATACAGCAAAACACATATTAAAATCTTCTCACACCTGTCTACGAGAGCACAAGAAAGATGCTACACATCTGACAACTTACTCAATCTAAGATGCATGTTAAAAGATACCAACTGGGATCTATTCTATGAAAGTACATTAGATGACTCAATCACCAATATAATGGATTATCTTAAGTTCTGCCTCGACATATGCTGTCCCAAACAAACACTGTTCAAACGCCTCGACCGCTTCTCGTCTCCCCGTCTCAAACAACTTCGCAGGCAAAAAGAAATGTTATATAAATGCAAAGACAAGTTAGGACTTAAAAAGATTAATGCTCAAATCAAATCTGAAATCAAAAATCTTAATGCTATCTATAACCAAACACTTTTATCATGCAAATCTCCTAACAGCATGTGGAAACTTTTCAATGAAATTACTGGCAAAAGTAAGCGATGTAATGTTTTTCCCTCTTGTGATGTTAATGCTCTTAATCTGTCTTTTTTACGCTCTCCTTCTACTATAACCACTTCTAACGTTACTAATCTTGTAGCTGATAACTTCCAGGACTTCAATACTCTCGATGTTTTGAAATGTCTTAAAACTCTTAAGCCCTCACATAGTCTTGGCCCTGATGGCATACCTGCATATGTTCTAAAACAATGTGCAGATGCTTTATGTTTTCCTCTAACTAATATCCTAAATGCTTCTTTCTCCGAAAACGTTGTACCTGTTCCATGGAAAGACATTAAAATAGTCCCTGTCCCTAAACCTGGAAATAGCAAGAACGTAAAGTTCAGACCCATCGCCATCACTTCCCCGTTTCTAAAGCTCATGGAAAAACTAGTACTTCTTAAACTCGAACCCTCCCTTAAAAGCTTCGAAGACCCCAAACAATTTGCCTACAGACAGGGTAGGAGTACTTTAGACGCTGCAGCCGTCTTACACAACAGTATTGTCTCATCATTAGACAAAGGTGCCAAATATGTCCGCTGCACGTTTCTTGACTTTACTTCTGCTTTCGACTCTGTACCTAGAAGTCTCTTGCTAAATAAGCTCTCCATGACACAAACCGAGTCCTGGGTCACTAACTGGTTGCATTCCTACTTTTCAAACAGAATGCAGTACACCGTATACAAAGGCCAATCCTCCTCTGCTGTGCTCACAGAAGCTGGTGTCCCCCAAGGTGCTGTACTCTCCCCACTTCTCTTTTCTTTCTTCCTACATGACCTACCGTCTTCAAATGACATTAACTTTGTCAAATATGCTGATGACCTAACTGTATCTTTACCTGTCAAATGTCAAAGTGACTGCTCTAAACTAAATGGCTTCTTATCGGAAATTAGCCAATGGTCCAAGGAAAACGGTCTAACCTTAAACCCCTCCAAATGCCAAACAGTTAATTTCACCCTTAGGCATAAATCTGACCTAAACAAACTGGTTAGCACTCACGAGGTGTGCAACATAGATGGCAGTGAAATAGAAACCAAGTCGGAAATTAAATACCTAGGCGTCACTCTATCTTCTGATCTTTCCTGGTCGTCTCATATCTTGACGATTTCCAAGAAAATATACCGTCTTACCTTCTACATCAAGAAGTTAAGACATTCTGGTGTAACCCAACCCTTACTCTTACAATTTGTTAACTCCCGTATTCTGCCTATTATTCTCTATTGCTCCCCCTTAGTCTTTCCTGGGCTATTGAAGAAAGACTATACCTTATTACGTAGGATGTTAAAGGTTGTCAGCAGGGTAAGCAGTTTGCCACTTAGCCAGCTTGTTAATATTCTGGTGGACAGGCATATGGACTCATGTGAAAAATGGGCGAAATCCATTTTATCTGACTCACAACACCCTCTACATTCACAACTCTCCCCATGTATCTCTTCAGGGAAAACAAGAAGCCTATATAGGAAACTATATGCCCGCACTAGTAAGTACAAAAACTCATCCATACCCTACCTAGCCCGTGTTCTGTGCGATAAAGAATGCATCAGGCATGAAACCTTTAACTTATTAAATAGTCAGTAGAACCAATGGATCTCGTCTTTCCAACTCACATCATTTATAGGTACAACGTTTTCTCGCTCTTCATTCTGTATTTATTTTTGTTATGTGCTGTTTTGTTTCTCTCTTCCTTGCAAACTCTACTTAAAACATTCTTGTTCGTTCTTTCACACTCTGTATATCTCGACCATTTTGCTATCGCTTACGCCAGTAAATATGCTAGTAGTATCTACTTTTCTAACACCTTCAAACACTTTAATTTTGGCTTTGCTACCGACATACTAATATGTTGTTGAGATAACTTTAATCTATGTAGAACTTTATTTATTGTTAATGTAAAAAACTGGATGCAATATTGTAGTAAAATGCTGAGAATTCCATTCTGTATCACAAGTACTGATTTGGAATAAAGCTTATGTTATGTCATGTTATGTTAGCTGCGGTCCCACACGCCGGGGAGCGGGAGTGTAGACAACTGAGGCTTGCATACGTCACCGTTACTAGAATTGAGGCAGAATGAGTGACAAGCGGTTGCAGTGATAATTGGTTGTGAGTAGATAAGAGGATGTGCGTAGAGTATCATGGGTTGGTGCTATGGTCACTTTGCATTCTGCAAGAGTCATTCTAGCAAGTGGCGATTGTGTTGCAAGATGTCAAGAGGAGGTCTCTGTCTGGAGGCGCAGGTCGTCATCGATGTGTGAGATTGTGCTGTGGGTATGCTTGTGGTGTGTTGGCTTTTCTGTTTGTTTTCTATTTCAGCTCTGTCCGTGTGACCCAGGTTCTCGCAATGGCATCCAAGTCAACGTGTATTGGTCGTGAAGGAAAAAAGGGTTGGATCCGTTGTTTGCCGAGGAGTGTCAATGTAGTTGAAGATTGAACGATCAATTCATGGTTGTTTGCTCAAAACCAACTTCCCCAATTTTCGCGGAGGCATCAATACGACAGTCATCGTCTCATCGGTCGCTGTTCAGAAAGAAGTCATCAGAAAACCGTCAGAAGTAATATTGTGATTTATTATTGTAATATTTGTTCACAGACCTTAGTTGTTATAGTGTTTATATGTTGGTGTTACAATAAAGAATCCTCAAGGCGCCAATTGGTGTTTTGGTTTTTTCGTCCGTTATTACTAAGCGTTTCTGAGAAACTTCAAGGGACAGCGTGAGCCCGAGTGCAGCAAGAGCTGAGGATTGACGGTTTAAGAGACGTGGCTGACAATGGGTTATCATGTTCATGCTTGTGAAGGCGCCATAAGCGTCTGATTTCGTGAGAATTGGGAGTGTTTAACAGTGTTACGCTTCTAATAATAATAATAATAATAATATATATTCTCATTTTTTACATGAGGGACGCCAGTTTACAGGCATCATCAATTCGATAATTTACACGTAATATTAATAAGCATATTTAGTAAAGATAATATAATAAAGTACATTTTTTCCCTAGCTATGTAGGGTACACCAATTGTATAGGCATGCATAAATATTGTTTTAATAATAATAATATATTCCTTCCTGTTTATGCAGGAACATACCTATTGTACAGGCATGGATAAGTTATTATATAAATTACACATAATTTGATGTATAATGGACTTACAGTTTGGTTGTTCTTTCTGACATTAGGGTCAGTCGGAACAGTCTGCTATAAAGTCTGTTTGTGTAGCACATAAAGAGATATAGAAATATTGTCTTCGCATTAACAAAAAACCCAGACATCAGATGAATGTAATACAGATATATGGGAAAAATAAAGCTTGAAGTCAATTCTCCTACATAACTTTGTTGTGAACAGCACCCTTGGCTTAAAGATTATTGATGTATTATATTGAGATCAGTGATATATTTATTCCATTTTTCAGCAGTCTTATCGCAGTTTCATAACAGGAAAGAAATTTGATCGTGGAGGCTAAAATTAGATAAAGTCATGCTAAGTTGTTTTACTGCATCAAATGGTCCCGACGTCGATTCTAGAATTCTCCATTTGCTCCATTTGTGTCTGCATGGCGGACTGTACTCGTAAGTTGAGTAAAATGTTGAAAACCAGTTGCTTCTTTATTTCAGATCATGAATACTCATTTACATCGTGTCCGCCAGCTTCTTTAAATGGTAGAATTGGATCGTTCCTGGAATTTGAGTGATTATAGGATAAATGGTTTGGAATTAATCATAGCAGTTAGAATACAGTTAAACATGCAGAGAAGTACTTTTGATTCAGCAACCGGTGAATTTTTTATTCTTTTCGATCTAGTACCAGAATAACTGCGAACCATTCCATTCAATATGTCGAATAAGGCACGCAGGAGGAGATCATTACCATGGAATGAGTCAACTTGATCTGAGATGCAGCTTTCAGCATGTTTTCGTTATATCATAGATATCCAGGTTTATTGGCGCTGTAGAGGCAGTGATTTGGATTATAACGTAATCTACAAAGTCTCCGTGTCCATTTGAAGTATACATATGCTTTGAAAGGATTACTTTGTTGGCTCCTACCCCCACTGAGTGTTAACAACAGCTGCTGTGGGTTTATGTATTTCCTCGCCTTTTTGGATAAAACATCGCCGCATTCTTTTTGGGTAGGAGACCAGTTGGTGGATTATAAATGATATCCAAGTAACTTTTATCTTTTCATGTGGTGTTGCGGTAAGTTTCTACCTTGTTTTCTCATATTTCATTCGTATGTTGATTATGGTTCGCCCTTTGTATCAGGCAGACATAGTTTGATCGACTCTTGGTTGAATGGGTGTTATTGTCATGACTGCTGCTTTTTTGTCTGGAATTATAAATAGAGACAAAACAAACAACAGGTGTAGTCTCTGAGTTCATACATTAAATGGGCCTATGATTTCTGAAACTCTCTGCAGTCGTAAAAAGGAATATTTTCGTGTATTATTTCCATATATGTTAGTTTAAGTGTCTTGACATTTCACATGAATTATTACGAAGGGAGGCCTGCTATAAGAGAAATTATGCATAGAAATGACTTTGATTTTTGTTCCAGAGGGCCCATTATTTGTGAGGGTTTTTGGTTTTCAGGTTTAAAATTGACTTCAGTCAACGGTTAATGCTACGTCAGTTGTTCTGTGGGATTCAGGCTTTTGACGGAGAATAAACCCACAGTCGTTAGTTAGGTACATGTTCTGAGGAGCTTAGGATTTTTATTTTCATCCATGGTTGATGAAATCTTTCACGACACACCGAAGAAATCACATGACGAATGAGACAAGAAGCTGAATTTTGTGGTGATTATGTCCATTTTGGCAAAGTATGTAGTTGAAATTATCCAGCCAAAGATGTGATCCTAGTGAAATTTACATGGTTAAATGGAATTTGAGAAGGCCGTAACTTCCTACTTCATCAAAATGGCATTAGCTTATCTTGATATCAATGTGCATTGGGACAAAAAGTACACTGTGGATGGTCCTTCTGAAATGTGACAATGCTTATAGTTAGTATCACCCTTCTGTCGGAAAGTAGCTTGTAGCTGCACTCCACCAGTAGTACACCTGGTACGTAAGTTATATCAGTCCTAATAATCATTCATTTTCAGATCAACCCGATATTCTTAGCCCCTTCAGAAATTATCTGTGGCTGTGATGGACATGGAAGTTGCACTCATCACTCATATTTTTTAAACATTTATTAAGGAGGCAGTGAGTACACCTCCCAAAACGACATAACCAATTTATTTGCTTAATCCTCTGTCACGGAATAGAGCCGATCTTGGCAGATGTGGGGGATAACTCCAATTACAATGGTCACAGCATACTGTACTGCATTCTACCTCTTCAACCAAAAACTGAACAAACATGCGAAAATTTCCAAGTTTACTATCAATATAGGAACTATAGAAATGTGACTGGGAATTCCTGCTAGTGCTCCCGAAGGGGTCCTGACTGGGATGAATGCTTTAACAACCATATCTCATGCATGACAACCGGTTCAGTGAGAGACACTATTGCACCCCTCAAATTCACCCTAAAGACACCAACTCCATTTACTGACCGCAAAACGCGGTTAAAACTAGGGAAACTGAAGCTGAAATTTTATGTATTTAAAGAATGTAAGGTATTGCACCAGATGCGTGCAAATTTTTCAAACCTTGAGGAACAGCATGGAATGAAGACACAGCTCCAAGAAAATAAAGCCCTAGGGGCACCTCCAGAACTCAGGAACTCTACAAGATCTTTCGAAAATCCCAAAAAAAATGTAAAGACAACAATGTTAGCCGCTCTGAACATGTGGATGTAATTTATAATTGTCCTCAGATTATCAGTGAACTCCTCAGCCAGTGGTTCTCCAGTAACATCAAAGCACATCCGTCCCCGATTCTCGACATAGCCCGTAAATTAACTTCAAGTAAGGTGGCATCAAATTCAGTATGCAATATATAGCCTCAGTGGTAAAAACATCAAAGGCTAATGACATTTGTGGGATAGACGATATACCGCTTATCACATGCAAAAACGGCACCACGGGTATAATAGTCTTATTACTTAGAATATTTACCCTCTCACTAGTGACTAAGATCTATCTTAAAATCTGGAGAACATTTATATTGCCTAAGCATAAAGCTGGAGACAAAACTAGTGCATGCAATTGTAGATCCGTCAATATAACACCTGTCGTATCAAGGGTCATGGGGAAAGCATTCGAAGTTATCAGACTAATTTCTGAAACGTAAACTCATCAACCAGCTGCAACACGAATTCCGCAAGAAATATCGTGATCCACTTGCCATATAGACTTTTTCAGAGAAGTCACATATAAAAGAGATGGGAGAGACTAGTAATTACCCTATTTCGATATAAGGAAAGCCTTCGACAGAGCTCCACACAGTCTGCTAGACAGTAGGTTAAGCTCACTAAGGACTTGCAGCCGCCTCCAGAAACGGATAAAATAATTTCCCTGTGATAGAAATCAATAAACAAAAATTAGCTCATTTAACTCCAGGCCTGAACAAATTGGCAGTGGTGTCGTCCAGGATAGTGTGCTGGGTCGTCTGCTTTTCACAGAATATATGAACAATATATGTGAATTAGGCGTAGGTGAACCAGTGATACATGTGGATGACTAAAAAGTGACCCATACGTGCACAAACACAGATCTCGGTACAACTATGAACTCTATACAAGAAATGATAAAAGTGGACAGATGATGTGACACCTAGAAATTCGAAAATGTTAATGAAAAGTGTGGTTGCATCTGCGTAGACTGTTCCGACCTAGAACTTGACCTAGTAATTCAAGGTCACAAAATCTGTACTAGGCCCAGGGCTGGAATATTCACTTAACCTATCATTTTCAGAGTATATCTCA
Source organism: Trichobilharzia regenti (assembly GCA_944472135.2). Taxonomy (NCBI): domain Eukaryota; kingdom Metazoa; phylum Platyhelminthes; class Trematoda; order Strigeidida; family Schistosomatidae; genus Trichobilharzia; species Trichobilharzia regenti. The sequence continues at coordinate 158,060,300 of OX235262.1, forward strand.
AAACAAGTGTCAAAATCACGTATTGGCTTCATACTCAGGAACTTTACATAAATGAATGCAGAATACTTCTGCAAAAGGTTTGTATTCTCCTACTCTTAGATTACTGCTCACTCATACTTAATAATAGACGCACAGAAGTCAAACTAAAAGTAGAAGAGGGTACTTCACGCTAAAAGTATTCGAAACCGAAAATGGCACAAACTACTCGACCAGAAGTGAAATCCCATAACTGGAAGCACATTGGCCAAGACGACTGCGACTAAACTTGGTACTTTTTGTAGGCTTCTGAACCGCATGGTGCATACCTTTACTAATGCTGCTCGATTTTCAGACGACACTGAATGTAACCTTAAACACACTGAAGGTGCGCTGGATATAGAGCATTGTAAGACAGCCACCATGCAGAAGTTTGCCTGACTAGATATGCTTAGATACGGAACAAACTACCAACGGAAATGCATCTGGCACGCACACTAACCTCCTTTGAAAAGGTACTTAGTGACACGTTAAAAGAACTTGCAAGCAAACTAGTGCCAATTGACATTTAAGAGCTTCAGGAATCACAGGTCCACTGAATGCATAAGCTTAGAGGCTGTACCTATAATTTGTTTAGTCTCTATTTATAATTTCAGAAAACAAAGCAGCAGTCAAAACAACCGCCCTCAAACAAATAAGAGTCGTTCGTATGGCATGACTAGTGAAGCAAAACGTATATACAAATGAAATATAGGAATACAATGGCAAAACTTATCACAATATCACATGGAAAGATATGAGTTTTTTGGACAATATTTACACTCCCCCAAATGGTCTACTCTTTGATAAGAACACGGTGAAATTTTGTCCATGGTGAGGAGGAGTTATGTAAATCCGAAATTTTCATTGATACATCTCGAATTCTTTAACCTTCCTAATACTGAGTATAGACTCACTGGCCGTAGAAGTTCATAAAATTATGAATTTAAAGCGTACGTACACTTTCCATGATCACAGTGGTACTTTGTGGAACATCCCAAAATTTTAAAATAATCAAACCCCACACGAAATGGAGTTAACTAAATCCGCGACGCGAGCAAGCCATAGTACACATCTGGTAATTCACGTATATGTTGATCATGCTGACAAACCAAAATCACTAACAATATAGAGCCAGTAGATAAAGACGTCGAAGGAATAATGAAAGTATGCCGACAACTGCGCCTCGAAATTCACTGAGTCATTCGATGGTAGTATTCTGCTCCCTGATGCTTCATTCATCACTTCATGTGGGTTAGTTCGCATTCACTCTGATTCCTGATCGTAAAGAATTAAAAAAGTCACTCGTTGCTGAATATGAGGATTCTTTAATGTTTCTTTACGTGTCTAACTGGATACTAACTGCTGTAGTGACCCTTTTGCATATAATATTGCTGAGAACATTATTGTCAGTAAACTAACTAGCGTTTTGGAGGCAATTTTATGAATAGCCCACCGAACTGACTATATATAGCGCAACCTTCAGCTGTTACGCGTGTTCTCGACAAATTCAAACAGTGGTGGTGCTTAGAATTACATCATGTAAATTGTTGTTACCTGTGTAAAGTGTGCTACTGACATCATTCCATTACCTTTCCATGTATGTATATCCTGTGTAAGTTAAAAATTGAAAAAATTTGCTTACTCCCTCTATATATATTATTTATCCGATATGTAGTCACATGATGTCTAGCTTGTTTTGACAGTATGTTATATTTTGCTATGTGCATATTGATCGATATTTGTAGGGGACTAATACTAGAGTTCACTAATATCACAAATATTAGAATAATAATCCAAGTCAATGGAGTGTTAACCAACAATATATTACCAAAAATGCAGTGACGAGTTATATCAACACAAAGGATTACTTGGATATAAAGTTTAAGTCCTCTGCTACAAATTATTTATGTAATCCACGGGTACGTGAATTGTTTGGGTTGCGTCTGCTGTAGCTGCTGTTGTAGAAAAGTCTTCGGTTGAGAGTAGTAGACTCCTACAATAAATCCGAAGTATACAACACGATGTGAGTTGAGCAAGTAAGCAGAAATAACCAGGGAGAAGGCGAAGTCTCCAACAGCAAAGTGTATTTTCAATTGTACACGGAAGTTATATATTTCAACAAGAAGCGTTTTAAACAAAAATCATGTACAATATCTCTAATTTCTACAAATAAGCAAAAAATGTACAACCACATTGTTACGTACTCCACATATTCCCTTATAACTCACAATATGCTTTTTCTGTCCATTAACTAAATAAAAAATGTATGGCCTTTTGCCACATGATATTACAACCAATCAGAATCCGATGATGGTAAGAAAAAACTACTGTCTGTCTTATGGGTTCATGTATATTAGTCATTCTCATATATTCTCTTGCATCTTACACTTATACTCACTTGTTCACACCCTTTCTAACACCACGTACCCTTTCACCCACACACTTGTGTGACAGTCAAATTTCCTTTGTTGGAAAATATGCATATCATCTTCAACGTGGTGGCCTTCTGATTTCCACCTCTTCGCTTCAGGACAACTAACTACTCGACGAGTACATAACATTATCATATTGATGATGCCTGTAAACTGGCATCCCTTACGTACATAAAATGAGAATATATCATTATTATCATTGGACTCCTAATCTAGAAAGACTTTGTGGTGTTTGGATTAAAATTTCTAAGTATATTTATTTAATGAAAATGAACACGACCACAAGCTTCCTGTCTGATCAGTGGGAATACCGCTAATAGTTAATGAGAAACTTCACCTAGGGAAATACTTTGAACACATAATAATAATAATGTGTATTCTCATATAAACATATAAATTTACATGAAAATGCATGCCATTTTTACAGGCACGATCAAGTATGATATAATATCAAATCGTAGATTGTCTACAAGTTAATAATGTTTCAACAGTTAAATATTTGATATATATATAAATACACATTGTCTGAACTAGGCTGTATAGTTATTGAATTGTACAATTGTCCTCCAGGTTGAGCGGGAAAATCGACTTCGTTTCGTTTTCATCCCGTGGTTGTCGGCATACGATAACCAACCAATATTGAGGTAAGTACAACGTTTACAAGGGATTGAAAGCTGTTTTAGAAAAGTAAAAGTGCTGAGGTGAATCATTAAATTGTAATGAAATAGGTAAGTGCAAGTATCATTAATAAATGCATTAATAAAGAAAACTCCCTAGGCTGACAACGTTCATTTGCAATGTATAATGCTACACGTATATCTCGTACTATCATGATGTCCACTTTTGGTTTTAATACATTTATCCTCAGTTGTGCCAGTTGTTTTTGTTTTATACCTTTTTGTGCATTTAGTGCACAACCGTACCCTTCAGAGAGTAGGAATATAATAAGTCATAAAGAGCTGTAAAATGTTAGGTTTAATGGGATATAATGAGGATCAAGTAAAGACGTTATTGGAAAATGAATGAGATAAGACATTGTGAAGTGGTATTTAAAGATCAGACAATGGACAGCAAGTTAGTTTATAAGATGCCCCATAAATCTGTGCAGATCCCACATGGTCGCATCTCAACAATAGGCTGAGCGAATGGTATATATTTAAAGGTAGAAGCATGATCTGTCAAGGCGTTCATTATTATCTTTTTCAAGATAAAGATCTAAGCCCTCATAAAAATCAGAAATATCTCGAGCCTTTAATTTGTATATTGCTGTTCCTGCAGAATGGGGCGATTCACCTTAGTGACCCCCACCATATCTACTGATCAGCTAACGCCACCCTCCCTCCTTTTTTGATGTTAAGCTCTGAGACTATGATTATTATGGCTACCGCAAATATATTGCTTGGTACCAGACATGTTCGTACCTCATATTCCATCTCCCTAGCTTTCTTAATGAGTGCTTCCAATAGGTCTCCGCGTACATCTTTATGAACATTATATATGTATGCATGCGTCCTAATGAACAGATTACTTTACAAGAAGTTAGAACCTTAAAGAATAAAAAGAATAGGTTTTGTGAATAGTGAAGCAAGATTCAGCAGAACAATATAGTTAGGGATCAATGTAGGTAGTATGAACTGAAGGTAAGGTCGGTTGGCAGGACTTAGTGTACTAAATTATCATGACAGTCTTATATATAGTCAACATTTGACATTGCAAAGTAACGTGTCTAGATATATTATAAAAAGATATTAACAGAACCAACAAAATTTCAGCATTTGGTTAACAATACTACAGAAGGGTAGTTAGTACTACAGGTAGTCGTAAAGTAAATCAATCTATGTATAATAAGAGCATAGTCAGTGTCATAATTCGTATTATCAAAGAATACATTAGGCTCAATAACTGAGTGTTATAAGGGAAACAAGCATGGTAAAGCAAGAGAACATTTGCCGCGTAAATATTTTAATCATTTTAAGTATTTTAATGACAATCGAATTTCAAGTATTGAACCTACATAATTACTAAGTATTATTATGTTAGTATGGGGACTAGTGTACTTTCCGTAGTTAAATATTGAAAAGCCATTGTCTCTCCACTCTACCAGCAGTTGAGATCTTTGAGGCGGGCTAGGGTGGACATGTTTATATGTTTTTCTAGGCTCCTTTTGAAACTGTCAGGCCTTTCACAGGATCTTATCTCAGAGGGTAGTTGGTTCCAAAGTTTGCAATATTTAATGGTGAAGAAGTTAGCTCTAGTGGTGAGTTTATGGGTGTTAACCTTGAGAAGGTAGTTGTGGTTGCGTAGTCCATACGATTTAGGATTAGCCCAGGTTATGGACGAGTTACTGTTACAGTGCTTTCTTATAACTTTGAATAAGAGAAATAAATTGCACTTCACTCTCCTTAACCATAAGGGCTCTAAGTCCAGTCGAATACATCTGTCAAGGTATTCTATTTGCTGACCATAGCCTAATATGCGTTTCGTAAGGAATCTTTGGACACTTTCAACTTTTTTTCTGTCTGCTGATTTAAAGCTACTGTATAAGTGGGCACAGTATTCAAGTTTGGGGCGAATGCATATCTTATATATGGCTAATCTGGCTTCTGGAGTGTAAAAGTTGCGTAGCACAAAGCCGGTTAGACGTTTACAATCAGATACCACCTTATTTGCATGTTCAGTAAAGGTAAGATCTGAGTATGTTATCCCGAGATCTGTGACTGTGTTTGTGTTTGAGACAAGGTCACCGTACATGTATAGACACATGCTAGGTTTCCAACGTCCGAAGTATGTTATCCCAGATTTAGCTGGATTGAACGTTAACTGCCACTTTTCACTCCAATTACATAGACTATTTAGGTCTTCTTGGATTTTACTAACAATATTCATATCATTATAGTCAAAATCATAGACAACTTTGAGGTCATCTGCAAAGAGGTATGGCTTGCCATACTTGATCATAGAGACAATATCATTTATGAATACAATGAATAGGGTAGGGCCAAGAACACTACCTTGTATCACGCCGCTGGTTATCGGTTTGGATGTTGATAAGTGATGGTTGACTTTAACTAACTGTTCTCTTCCTGTAAGAAAGGAAGTTATCCACTCAAGAAGCCTTCCACTTATTCCATAAGATAGGAGTTTCAGTATGAGTCTTTTATGTGGGACTTTATCAAAAGCTTTCCTAACATCTAGAAATAATGTTGCTGCCGAACGACCTTTGTCTACACATTCAGTAATGTGGTCGAAATAATCTAACTGGCACGTAATGCACGATCTTCTATTTAGGAAACCGTATTGGAAAGGGGATATTAAGTCATTCGAGAGCAAATACTGAACAATTTGCTTCTTTACAATCTTTTCCATCACACGTGAAACTACGGAAGTAATGTTGATGGGGCGGTAATTATCTATGTCCGCTGTAGGTCCGGTTTTGTGAATGGGTACAACGTAGGATTTCTTCCAGCTATTTGGATATGTTCCACTCCTTATCGAAGTTGAAAATATCTTGAGAAGAAGTAGATTCATGTCATTTCCACCATTTTTTAAGAGGACGGAAGACATTCCATCTGGGCCGGGAGTATTAGTAAGCTTAAGAGTTGTGATAGCTTTATCGATTTCTTGGGCGTTTAAGACTACATCGCTTAGACACTTTTCTGTTTTACGAGGGAAATCTATATCCTGGTCATTTTCTAGAGTGTACAGTTTGGCAAAGTGCGTGCTAAACACCTCACATATATCCTCAGCACTTTCGTGAGTAATGCCACCTAGGTGTATTATTTTTGGATATGTTGATTTGGAGTTAGTTAACCTACTTTTGAAGAGTTTGGCTATTTCTCCAGTGTTATGTGGCGACTGAATTGCCCGCGTTTCTTTATTCCTAAGACTTAGATTTTTTAACTCATGGATTCTAATGAGGATTGTTTTGATAGCGATTAACGACGATAAGTCGTCATGTCTATAGTAACTTAATGAATGCTTCCGCAAACTTCTTCTTAATGATATTGGAATAAAATCACCTTGAGGGATTTTGAATTTAATCAGTTTCACAGGCGCTATGACATCATTAACCGACTGTATATTGTCATAGAAGTTTTTAAGGACTTCCTCTAAGGAGTCATTGGTAAAGTAGGAATCCCAATTAGAGTATCTAATCAAGTCCTGATACAAGTCCCAATCAACCCGCGTGTATGGTCTTATAGGTGTCCGACTAACTTCGTTTCTGTGTATAGTTTCTGGGGAAATGTTAAACGAACATGCAACTATTTTATGATCGCTACCTGGGAATTCATGTCCCACATGAATTGTAGATGGTGCTACGTTGATCGTGAATATAAGATCAAGAATGTTATTGGACCTAGTGGGTACATTTATGTGTTGCGTCCATCCTCCAGTAATGATGGAATTAAGAAGATTATCATACCTCGAGGGTCCACGAAGTGTACGCCATGATATATCAGGCAAATTGAAGTCACCTCCAATTATATTATAACTGAAGGGGAGATTGGATGCAACACTAAATATGTTGCTGAGTACGTTATCGTATTCGCGGTTGGATGATGGCGGTCGGTATACGCACCCTATAAGGATAGGTTTACTTCTGAGAACTTTTATTTCGACCCACACCGAATCATTAAGTTGTGACAGAATAGGGTGACTAAAATGCGTTGCACAAATGGGTTGTTTAACGTATATGAGTGTTCCACCCCCACGACCTGTTTCCCTATCCCCTCGAAAAAGATTGTACTTATCAATTGATAAGCTACCATCCACAATGTCACTTGAGCACCAGGCTTCAGTGATCATGATCAGCGACGGATTGCATATAGAGGCTAACGTACATAATGCTAAATGTTTGTTAAGAACTGATCTAGCATTTATGAGGATGACGGATAGACTTTGACGAAGTGGTTTTAGTGTATGGGCAATATCATAATAAAATACTCTATGGTTATCAACTGAATATGTGCAGTCGTTATTGGATTCATTAATTACAACATTTTGATCACTAGAGACGGTTTCTTTAATTTGATAGTTAGGGATGGGTTGTGAAATGTCACTCGTGAGTAGTTGGTCGTTTAGATATTGCGTGCTATGGGAGATACTAGTATGATAATCTATGGTATTACTATTGGTATTAGGTGTGTATAAGATGTTTGCTATCTTTCGGGGAAGAAGCAGTTTCCCTGTTGTAAGGTGTTCGCTATACCAGCAAGGAATTGGTCTGATATCATGCGTGCTATGTGCATGATCCCAGGCGTTTCTGCCAGTTGTCGCTGGAGAAAATTTTGGTCATATGGATTGGCTAGTGTCGTGTAATCTGCATAGTTATAACCGAAATGTGTGATCGGCGTGTTGTTGTGTGCATATGACTTAGATCCCTGTGTCTGATTAGAGTACTTCCTAGGCCATGATGAGCATTGTGCTGAAATTGGCATGTGACCCCTACTGAATGCATGAGAATTATGACAGGGCACTATACGCGTTTTTGGACTAACGTCTGTATTCTCAAACTGATGTTTCCTGTACATCATGGTTGAGGGTGCATTCGTGAGGGGTTGAGCAACTTCGTGTTTTCGAAGTGTTTGGTGAGATATGTGACGATTGTTTTTTCTTATCATAGGACTGGTAGTGGAAGTCGGAAATGATTCAGCTCCTACGGTATGTGAATTACGTCTAACTTCAGGAACATGACTAAGTTTAGATGATTGTCTATCAGTAGAATGAGCCAGTGACCCATTTGAAACTTTCCTACTTATGGGCTTTAGTGTTCCGGGTCTAACGTTTGGTTTAGCTTTATCCGTATTAGTCGGCCTGTATAATTTGGGCTGCTGGTGATTAGTAGGATTTCCTAATAAACTGGATTTCTGATGAATAGTCTCAACAGTTTTTTTGGTGTTCCTAACGGAAATAGGACGTTTATCATAACGCCTTGTATTTACACCTACCTGGGTGGCCACATGTGATTGCTGCTTCACAGTAGCCGGGCTAAGAGGTTGTGAGGTATATGACTTCCCGAGAGATTCAAAGTGTACTACTGAATTCAGCTTAGACTTTTTCGAGGGTTTGGCATTAGTGCCAGTGTGCAAGGGATGCACGTCAATACTGTGATCTGTTGACATTTCTATGTCTGAAATTTCAGTATTTCGAGCTAAGTCTTCAACAGTTGCTTGACTACTGTTAGTTTGTGTATGCGATATTATCTGGTGCTCTTGGTCATCAGGCAATACAACGAGGGAAGTATTAACATCGGTTGTCTTATTGGGGTTGTCTTCCCTCAGTTTACCTGCGCGGCAACGTCTTTGGCAAGAAGTTAAATCAGGTACAATCCTGATATTGGTGTAGGGTGTTGAGGAGCCAAGAGTTTTGCCAGACTCCAAAAATTTCTTAGCTAGGTCAATAGACTTAAATTTGAAGAGTACAGGACATGGGTGGTTTGCGGATTTCTTACGAAGACGCAGAACCTGGCAGTCAGATACTGAAATGTTGCATGCCTGTAGACAGATTGCTTTAAGTTTGATAATAGGTACATTGTCTGGTATATTATATCCTAAAACATTGTATGAGGACATGACCCTCTTTACAGCCTCTGCAGTCAAAAAGTCTAGCAGGCGCTCAGATTTGAGGAGTGAATCTAAGCAAATTTCTTGTGATGGATCACAAAGTTGGAGGAAAGGAGTGATACTTTCGAACTTATCCTGCAGGTCTGTTATGGATTTCTGAAGGATCTTTAGATCACTAGTGTTACGGGCTACGTTATCGATTAGTTCTTCCATTAAGTTTGGTACTATAACTCTCGGTGTATCAATTGATCTTAGTACAAATTCATCGTCAGGACTAATGTTTCTAGTGACCTGCTGACTATTTGATGCTAGTCTCTTAACAGTACTAACTCGTTTAATAACTTTGACCATTATGGAGGTAAAGATTATAAAAATTTCTCAAAAATTGACAAAAGTGTGTGAAATACTGTTATATTATCTAAGTAGATAAAAACAACAATAAACAGGTATGAATGTATGAAGTACGAACTAAAAATAGACCACTATCAAACGAGTTAACTCTGACAGTTATAAACAACAAAACTAAGGACTTCTCTATAGTTCTTTTGTGATAGATTGCTCTTTATTAACACGAATCTGACTGGATCCAAACAGTATTCTGGAGGTGATAAATTTGGATATTTAGCTACCGGAGGTGCAACCAATATCAGCTATAATTATATAGTAGTCAAATATAGACCACGATATTCCAGAATTCGAAAAGATATTTCCACGTTATATGGAGAGATTGTAACGTCCTACACGAAGCGCGCGGGTTACTCCAGTAACTATAATAGCTGCCTTTTAGATGCGCGAACCGTCTTTCAGAATTCAGAATGACACCAAAACATGAATTTATTGTTTGCTTAATGCTATACTAGACAAAAGGTACAATGTATGTGATGGTGAAAACCAATGGAGAATACTCTGTTGATCAAGGAAAAAGAAGGAAGAATGAAAATTTGGGCAAACACAAATTGTCTAACTTTTATATTGCTCTCTAACTCTAACGGATTCAACAAAACACTTCATTCATTTGTGTGCGGAAGTCCAGTAACATCAGTCCAGCTGGTCACGGCTGTCCAATGCCACCAAAATAATAACAAAAAACGATTCTGTACAGACATTTACTTGTTTTTTTCACTGAATACACCTTACATCCTGCTTGCCACACTTTTCTTACTCTCTCAGAGTGAAAATAAACTCGTCATCACAACAAAATGGGGGCCTAACTTGTCAATGAGACCTGAGAAAGTAATTGGTGGCATAAGTCATTATAAGTGAAATAGTGTTGCGATTGCTACAGCTCCATCCACCGAATTATTTGACCCATGTAAATATCATCTTAAATTATAAGTTGAGATGACTTGTATCTTGTGGACTGACATCATACTTCAACTGGAATGATGGTGTCTTACTTCTGTCGAATACACCTAATCTATAACAAAAGCATACTCCTCTACAGCTCCTAGGTTGTATTCTTATATTTTGAATGCAAGTTGGGTTTTCCATCATTAACCCCAACGGATTCACCCATGACTAGGAGACGTAATCGCGTAACTTTAGGTCGATATTCGGCCTTGACTAAAGTCCTTAGAAGTTATGAATAATATTATTCAGTGGCGTTCGTGCGGAACTACACTTACTTATAGTCACAAGTCCATATCCTAGGGAACACCGGTTTAGCATACCGTACTGCCATTACAAGCACATACGATAGAACACAAAAATATTGAAAAATATTTATTTAATTGCAAAGCAAATAAGTTTATTTGCATATATGGACTGAGCACAGTCTAAAATGAAAGTCTTTGTTTGAGAAGTGTCTCGAGTTATTCCACGGAAACTGTTCTTTATCCGAACTGCGTTGCATTCAAATTCCTTTATCAATCGATGCAGATAGAACTGGATTCCCACGACCCAAGTTATCCGGTACCACAAACTGGACCAAAGAATACATGCATGGTTATCAGTGAATGACTGAACTTAATTTCCCGTGTTTTCGTCGCGTTCAGAATTAATTCATACAACTGTTTATACAACTTTATTTGGTGATAAGTCACGGAATGCTCGTAAAAGAATTTAGGATGTCTTTGTCCGAGTGGAATTCCATCAGCTTCCAGTCGATTTTAGGTAGGTGAGAGATTCCATTACGACTCGACATTCTAAGGAGTAATACAGATCGAAATCACAGTACACTATTTCAAGAGACGCCACCAAGTGTTATGATAATTTGTTCATACAATCTAAGCATTCCCATGATTAAAAGGTATGCGATTTTGATCTGTATTACTTCTTAAAATTTCGAGTCGTAATAGAATCTCTCACTCACCTATATTCGACTGGACGCTGACGGGATTCCATTCAGACAAAGACATCCTAAATTTGCTCACGAGTGTTTCGTGACTTCTTACCAACTTCGCCTAGTTAACTGGCTTGCTAGTTTTCTATCCGGTCCCAAGGCCGGGTGAAGAAGGAGGGTAAGGCATAGAACAAGCGACCCCATACCACAAAACCAATCAAACTGCTAGACAAAATTCAAAGGACAAAAATGCATTAAAAATAAAAAGTATTCAAATAACTAGAATCTTATTCTTTCCTGGAACCGGAGGGATGAGATGGCACCGCAGGCTGGTGAAAAGCGGCTTCTGGGAAACCAGCCAGCCAATGTATTTTCTCTCGATGAAAGCAAGAGTAAGAATAAGGACGTGGAATGTCCGTACGATGTAAGAGACTGGGAGGGCTGTCCAGGTGGCTGACGAAATGCGAAGATATGGCATACGAGTGCCGAGCATCTACGAAAGCAGATGGAACGGTTGCGGGTTATCCAAATTGTCAACTGGAGAGTCGGTAATCTACTCCGGTCTGGTCACATAGATGATAACCGCAAACACACTGAGGCAATGATTGGCTATCATGATATCACCAGTGGCAGCCAAAGCCCTAATGCGGTGATAACCAAATTCACTCAGGATCATGATGGCAAGATTCAACTCAAAAGGAAGGAAGGTTACAGTTATCGTGCAATGCTACGCCCAGTGCTAGAAACAACGCGGAACAAGAGGAGAAGGAGGAATTTTACAGACAACTACAAACAGCAATGGACAACATTCCGAATGGTGACATCGAAATCCTTATGCGCGATATGAATGCCGAACTGGGGGCAGATAATAAAAAAGATAACTCATCATGGGTAAAGAAGTACACGAAGAAATGAATTGAAACGAGTAATTATTCGGAGACTTTTGCACTTTCAGTGATTTGGTGATCGGAGGGAGCGTGCACAGGCACAAACATATACATAAAGCGAATTGGGTTTCACTTAATGGACACACCACAAACCAGGTATATTTCATCTCAATCTCAAAGAAGTGGAGACGCAGCCTGCTGTACACAAAGTCTGGAAGGCGAGGAGATGTAGGCAAAGATGATCATCTAGTACTAGGAACCTTCAAGATGAAGCTGATATCCCTGAAAACAAATGAAGACAGACCACTGTAGCTCAAGTTCAACATTCAGAAACTGAAGGACAAAACTGCAAGGAATTCCTTCGCTACACACCAAATTGGAGCAGTCTTAGACACTGCATCGTATCACCGAGGGAAACTGTGGAGGATCATTTGAAGTCTCTGAAGTCAGTGTTCAAGGAGACGTGCAGATCTTTTCTAGAAAGATGGACCAGGCACGATATGGAATAGCTCTGAGCAGATACTGTGGGGCTAGCAGACGGCAGGAGCATGGCAAAAAGGAACATGTCCCAATGCGAAGGTGGACAACAGAAAGAGAAGCCAAGGTCAGTGTAAACTGCATTGAATAAAGGAGTGAATAAAAATGCCGAGAACGACTAAAACACGATTCCACAACGAACTGTCTGAAGAAGAATACGCCGAAGGTAAAAGGGAGCTCAGGACATTATGACTGGTGATGAAGTCTCTTTCCGGGAAGAGATCAACCCAGATGATGAGACCAATATAAGATGTCTAAGGGAACCTGGTTACTAAGGAGGAGGGACGAATAAAACAATGTGCTGATAACTTCGAAGGATTCTTGAACCAAATATAACCTGCGACTTGCTCAGAAACACCGCCGGCAACAACATGCACATGGCTGCCTGCCAGTTGACCCAAATCCACCAACAAAGGCAGAAATCTTGAATGAGATCAAGCTACTGAAGTCCGACTGAGAAATTATGAGCATCAGACGGAATAGCCCCCAAAGCACTGAAAACGGAGCCAGGGAATGTGGCTGATGTTCTCACGCCATTATTGCAAGAGGTTTGGAAAGAAGGAAGGGTACCTGCCGATTGAAATAAAAGCCGTCTCGCCAAACTGCGAAAGAAGGAGCCATTAGGCCTCTGGAGTGCAGAACTCCGTCCGGAACAAGCCGGATTCAGGAAAACCAAGTCAAATTGCAACTCTGGACATCGTCATCGAACAAGGCATAGGATGGCAGCCAAACCTCTACCTCAACTCCATCGGCTTCGAAAAGACCTTCGACAGGCAGTGCTGACCGAGAAGTAATTTGGTAACTAATTCGACACTAAGGCGTGCAGCGTCCAAGTCTTAATCAACCTCGCTCAACAGCTGGCGATCTACAATGAAATCTCAGTGAAGCATTCAAAACGTATGCAACAGTATGATAGGACTGTTTGTTATCATCGACGACATTGCTTACTGTAATGAACTGGATTGAGCGTTGGACTGTGTGTGAGAAGACGGGAATACGCCGGACCGACAAGAAAACTCTACAAGGTCTGGATTTCGCAGATGACTTATGGTTAATGTCAAACAAACTGGAAGACTTTCAGGTGGGAGCCAACAAACTGGCAGAATAGGCTGGTTATCAGCAAAGACAGGAGTGCGGGCGAACAGGGAAGATGGGGTTCACGAAAATAACCGACCACCACCAACAGCAACCATCACCAATCACCATCAACGGGAGAGATTTAACTGAGGTTACCTCCTTCATGTATCTAGGAAGCATCGTTTCAGCAACAGGTGGAAGGGATGAAAATGTCATTGCAGGCTTGAACTGGAAAGGCAATATACGCCTTCATCAACCCGAAACAAGTTCGAAAATCTCCAACGCTCAGTCTGCATAAGGAACATCCAGACTTCCAACACAGATGTGAAGTCAATCAGCCCTTCAGTCCGTGTCAGAACATTGAAGTGTTTCAAGGAAAGGATTTCGAACAAGTCATAGACTATTATCGACGACTACCTTTACTGGCTCCATACTGAAGATCAGATGGCCGACTGGTCAGAAAGAATTAGTCACAAGGAACTCTGGGTAGGAACAGATGAACCAAGAACCGATCACCCAAACATTATGTAGGAGAAAATTCAGATGGATCGGCTATATATTGAGGAAACCATCGAATGACATCTCACGCAATGCAGGCCACCACCCGAGTGGAATCCCAACAGGAAGCGTTAAGTGGGCCGTGGGTTCGAGAGTGGAGATCGTTTAGTGAGGAGGAGATGAGGGATTATGGGCAAGCGTGCATGCAGCCGAAGGGGAAAATAGAAAAATACACAAAGTGTAGACGTGCTGTTGAAGCCCTATGTTCCACACGGAATCCAAGGGAATAATAATAAATAATATAATATCTGATCTAGTTAGGCAATATTTTACACTTGCTTTGAGATTCAAAACATGTTACTTGTACAAAAAATACCATGAAATTTACGCTTATATAATACAATCCGCTGTTAGTAATAGTGACATCGAAACATACTACAGGAACACATCAATACTTTATCAGAGGTCTTAGGAGCGAAAATCTTAGAAACATAGGCTGCCAATGTCCACGCCTAACCACACTGGATGTAACACTGTCCTTAGAGGACTTTCAGTAACTGTGACCAATAGCCAAAGCGAAAAACCAGAACACAGATTGGTGACTCAAGAATAATTTATTCTTGCACTAATATGGAAGCAAACATAAGGTTATTATACAAAAAGTCTGAGAACAAATGTTGTCAACGTAGTTGAACGATCAATTCGTGGTTGTTTGCTCAAACCCAACTCTATATTTTGGCGGGAGTCATCAATACGGCAGTCATCCGCTCATCGTTCGCTGTTCGTCGGAAGAGAGAAAACTATCGGAGGTATTATCGTGATATATTGTTACAACATTTATTCTTGGACCTTGTGTATAATAACCTTATTGTTGGTAACATATTGGCGTAAGAATAAAGGATTCTTGAGTCACCAATCTCTGTTTGGGTTTTTCACGTTGGTTATTACACATTATTTCTGAAAGTCTTCCAAAGACAGCGTGAGGTCTAGGTAGTAAGACCTGGACATTGACACCGACAGTAAGCCAAAACTCCAACTTGTTTCCAGCGTTCTGGCCATAAAATACCAGCAAAATCAAGAGTGGTAAACTCAAGACTTTGAACCGTTTTACCTCACCCTGTTCTTGGTGTTGGGAAGCCGGATAACCTCATGTCTCAAGGCCTGTATCATATTTATCTTCAACGTAATTCTATTTGATTCCGTTTGATTTTGTTTTGGATTTGGTCGAAGACGTCAGTTAGCCATCCTCAAATATCATTGCGCAGCGCCTGTAATAAACGACAGTTTTGTTTGTTCCATTATGAAGTTCATCAAGACGGTCTTCTCCCTCAGAAAAAGCTTCCAATCATATGTGAACATAACATTTATCCAAATATAGGCTGTCCATCAGATGGATATAACTACCAGCATGAAACGGAAAAAAGTTTCGATTCCCACTAAACCTTATTAATGACCTCATTGAGGGATTTACAGTTTAGCTTTCATACGGACCTGTTCTGATTGACAGCACTGTAATTCACCTATTTAAACTGTTAAAAAGTGCTAATTTGTTGAGATTTCACTATCGCCATTTATACAATGTTTGATCGTGTTTGTAGAAATGGTACGCATTTCATGTAACATAAATTATTATTATTAAACGTTTATCTGATTAATAACTCTTGCTTTAACATTTCGATGATTGAGAACAACAGCAGTTTTTGTAGGAAGGGGGTATGTGGGCTCTTGGCAAAATTGATGGGAACAGAGAACTCCTCAGTGACTTCAGTGATTTCGGATGGTGGAAAACACCCACATGGTCATTAGAAAGAAGTAATAATGAAGTTAGAGAACGAAGTAATATGGAAACTACTTCAACACTATGGAGTGCAGTGCCTCAAATCGATGTTAGCATTATTCTGCAGCTATATGACAGAATCACAAGCCAGGTGATCCACAGTGGGAAACTAATCAAAGTGAATGCAAGAATAATACAAGTTAGCCCATTGTCACTGATAATAATCCTGACTGTAGCAGAGCGAATCGTGTAGCAGGGAGTAAGTAGTGAGAAGACGAAAGTACAATAGGACGACCGGAAAGCCTTAGAATATCTGGACTTTACATATGGTTTAAAAAAATATAAACTTGATGATCTGCAGGCAGAAACCGAAAGTTGGCAGTAGAAACAGTACAGAAATAACTTCAACTTACCTAGAAAAAGCTAAGGTATTGAAGATACCTAACCAACAACAAGCAGCAATCACTATCGACAGGGAAAACTGAAGGTCACTTCATTCACTTACCCATGAAACATCGTTACAACTATGGGTGGCAAGGATGAAGATGTCGAAGCCAGTATCTAAAAGGCAACACTAACCTTTATTGATGTGAAATTAGTTCGGAAGTCTCCTGTACTGAACTCAGCAGAAATAACGAAATTCGGTTTTTCCATATTTCTCAAAGACTTTACGTGTCACGAAAATCACATCAGGTACGCTGCAGACATTGACAAGTAGCCTAAATGGCTGGCTATGTACTAAGATCGGATGGCCAGAGAAAACTCTTTATAACCACACCTGGTGACGAAATAACCAAGGATCTATCACCCGAAAAATATGCCAAAAGAGATGGAGATCGATAGTACACGCGCTGAGGCTAAAGCTGAGTGGCATCGCGAGCTATGTCCCTGGGTTAAATCTAGATGTGAAACGATGAGTCTGTCGTGGGATCAGGGTGACAGGGAGATATTTGTGTGAGGAGGAGATAAGAGATCCTGGGTAATAGTGAAGACAGTTGGGAATGACTGTATAGAGAAAGTTGAAATGGAGATGTAATATAAGACCACATTTTCCAATCGGAATGATGGTGTAATATTATTGATTCTGTAACTCACTGGAGGCTAATATGCAGCCTATATTCAGCAGCATTTGTATTACAGCTTGCTTCACGCGATTGGTTTCTTGTGCTTTTGTATTCTTTTGTTGATTATGGTATCTCTTTCATGCTAACGTCCCTTACTGGCGTATTAAATTCTATGAATGAGGTCGCAGTAATCCAAACAGCCGAAATGTTCGATAAATAAAACTCCTAAAACTCTAGCTTAATTGACATGAGTGGTGTTGGACGTTCGACATTTTTTGCATCTAATTCAGTGAACTTTCGCAGCGGGAGATATAAAGCTTTTCTGAGCGGGAGGTCGAATTGGTAACTATTCTGAATATAATATCATATATCTGTCCGGTCACTATTACTGATGCTTAAAGCTTGAATTCACCGTCGTTATTATTTATTTGTCAATATTTTCCTTTTAAACTGTATGTTGTTTTATTTCAGATTTGAATACCGGCTGGGTTATTTTTGGTTGCAGCAAATTTAGTTTCGCCCCTCCCTCTGTATTTGTATTCAGTGAAAGTTTAAGCAACCAAAATATTTCATCTAACTCACTTGTATTTGCTTCACTGGCGTATATGCGCGTTAGTCTGCTAATTACTCCCTTAAAGTAGGTATTTAAATGCTTAGTTTTACTATCAAAAACTTTGGGGTTTTAAAATTTTGAATTGATAAACTTCGTAAAAGTTTCTGAAGCCTAGATTGTGTGATTTGCTTCTTGATTGAAACTAGTTTCTAATTACTGAATAGCACGCATTGAGTTTTAAAACTACAAATTTGTAGAGTGGAAAGACTTGCTTGTAGAAATCAGAATCAACATAAAGTGTATGTGTTTGAAATAGTTTAATATCTTGTTTGTTGTTAAAGCCGCTCGCAATCGGATGAATTTAGACATTTGAAACCGAAGTGCTTAAGTAAAAAATTTAAGTGTATTTCTTTTTACTTCTTTTCTCATACACCGCACGAAGTAAAGTCATCTAAATCTGTACTTAAAATCGGTCAAATTCACATGGCATTTGGCTGAAATTAATTGTCTTAACACCATTGGGACTTTATTTTGTCCTGTATTGTGCATTTGAAACGCATGGTTGTATACAACAAACGTTTTTTCATTTCAAAAGCTGAACTATGTACTGAAAACCTATTCCTTGCATTGGGTACCTCTTGTGAGTATTTTGCAGGCCTGTAAGGTATTGAGTTAATTGCAACCGGTAGTAATGTATGCAGGAATTTTCAACCCTTTTTAAACTTCTCAAAAGGAATCGTAGACCGTACCATAGACAAAAAGATGTTTGAGTTGTTGGGGGTGTATCTGACCGGCAGTTACTTATCTAAACTTCAAGGAGATGTGTTCCTGTGAACCAAATAAATTTTTTTGTATATTGCATATATATAAATGATGAATACTTTTAGTATATTTTTATCCATAGTTTTTCTTATTCACTTTGTGTTTATATGACCTTTTAGTTTGGTTTTTGAAGTTTTGTAATGGTATCTACGTACAAAGTTCTGATCCTATTGTTTTATCTTCCTGTTAAGAAATCAAAAGGAATGACTTACACCTATAGTACTATTTAATCAGTGTGACAATTACTCAGTGATTCTTGTTTATTGTATTAAACGTAAGAAAATATAGAAGTCTACCTAACGTTGTTTTGCGCATCAGCAAATTCAAGCTTAAATTGTTTAGAACTTTGCAGCGAATTATTAGTATGAAGCAATACTCGATGGAGAGTCGCTGTAGTATTCAGCAATCATTTTGCTAATAATAGCATGTTATTTCCCTTTAGTGACTTAATCTGAATAAGTATTTATTGTTTTAATTAATTTTCGCTCGGCACGTTTCCTGAACGAAGGTAGCAAAATTAAACGTTAGTTAATACGCACAAAAGTGATATTTCCAAAATATCTCACAACTCTACTGGAGTGTTGAAAGGAGGTGCAATAAGATATTTAGAGTTACCTATACATAGAGTAGTGAATTTACCTGTACAACCCATTCGTAACATTTTAGATATCCTAATGACGTATCTCGTAATCCCTCATACGCCTAGGCAGTAAGACATGTAGTCTACATATATTCTAGTACTACCGTATAGTAATCCAGGTTAACACATTGCATAACAAATGGGTAACAAGATATGAAGAGAAGTAGCCGATTAAAGAAGTTGTAGATAGGTTTTATGATAATTACTCTTGTTAATTCAATCTAAATCTGACCAGTCATGAGTAGTTAGTGCCATGTGAGTCTCCATCAAGAATTTTGTATTTAATATTTCAATTTACGATTCTTAAAAATGCATGAAAAACTTGGGACGTCTGTTATCTGTTCTAAATAAAGAATCGAGTCATAACTTGTAAAGTACACTGTTTCTTTAGTAGACACTAATTTAACTCATTTCTGTTGCTGACTAAGTCAGATATCAAATGTGAGAGTACTATCACTAAGCTATATTTTAGCGGCAAAATTAAGGTTGGTATTGTAAGTCTAGAAAGCCTATCACTATGAATGTTTTGAAGTCAAGTGGATCTTTATGTGGTGCTGACCATTCGTCTCGTTTTTTTATGCTACATTGTCTCGTATGAAACTTCATTACACATGATTTTCTTTATTATTTTCTTTGTAGCTTTAATTGACTTTTTCCTTTAAAATGTCCACTTTTCGAAGAATTGGTAAAAGGCTTGTTATGATTGGTGCACTATCTGGTGTTAGTGCCGCCTTCCTTCTTGAAGCTATTCCAAAAATTAATGAGGCCAGAAGAATGAAGGTATGATGTGTGTAACGTTTTCTTGATAAGTTGAATTAATATTTGTGTGTGTGTGTATACAAGTGAGTTATTATTTTCTGAGGATTGTATTTGATACTTGCTAACACTAGCACTTAGTGTTAATTGAAGTACCTATGTTGGATATTTTATTTTATTTATTTTTTTGATTACAGCTTGATTCCACACTGTATTTTTGGTACAAGTATGGAATTTTCAGCGAGGATATCGGTAGCCCAAATTTTGCAGGCCGACCATAGATATCAGGTGTGCGTCGGCAGGGAGTCGAACCTCGGACCATGTGCATGGTCGGCGAGAGTCCTAACCACTGTGCCACCGACGCACACCTGATATCTATGGTCGGCCTGCAAAATTTGGGCTACCGATATCCATGCTGAAAATTCTATACTTGTACCAAAAATACAATGTGGAATCAAGATGTAATCAAAAATAAATAAATAAGTTTAGACGTTCAAATGTGGAGGTTTGCAAAGAGCAAACTGTTTTATGCCATTTTAAATCTCCAAAGATTGATTTACAGCATCTGAGAGCCCCAACTATGCAACAGACGACCGAGAATACCCTTCAAAATTTCCCAACTTGGTGTAATATTTCCCTGCCTTTTCCTAGTTCAGCCAATATTATTGTTGTTTAGGAAAGTCACTGAATAGGTTTATTTAGCACGTGTTAACCACCTAATTAACTGACTTTTATCCTTTACTTAATATTCTGCCTATCTTGAAATTATTGTCTTTATGATTCTAACTATGACTTGAGTAGTACAACTTGTGAATTGTTCTGTTGAAGGTGAAAATTCATCACGATATCCTTCAGAATGTGGGCACTGTCGTGCGGAAATTTGTAGTCAACAGTTGCAAGACTACAGTCTAATTTATTTTGACTTTTGCTGACTATTACAGCACCATTTAAAGTGTCATATTACATAAATCAGTAGCCGTAATTAACACTTTCAACCCTAGTATTAAATTTGGCAAAACAGATGTCAGTAATTGTTTGGTAAATTCAGTTGTTGGTTTGTAGGGACTTGATTGGTTACAGGATTTCATCATGAGCTGACATCAGTTAGAGAACCACTGGAATACCTGGGAGTACTGGACAGCAGTTTCCTCCGTCCTAGTTTGAGACTCCTTATCAGTACGCACCCACCGGGGTTCGAACCCAGGATCTTCTGGCTAAAAAGCGAGCTTATAGACCATTGAGCCACTGGGATCCGACCTAATGGTCCTTGAATTCTAACTTCTTTTGTAAGTGCGAACGCGTTTTTACCACCACTTCTAACTAGAGAACCATTGGAAAACCAGGGAGTTGCTGGTTATCTAACCGATATCAGCTTGTGTTAAAACATGCAACCAGTCAGCGGTCCCTGCAAGCGAACACTCCTGCTTTTTATTTTCGTTAGTTGATTTTTACAGACAGTTTGTTAACAGAGCTGGTGTTATACACCTAACCTTTTAAAATAAATCTACGATTCAGAAAGTGTTTTAACGCCTTTCAAGTTAATCAGATCTTATTAAAGTGAAGATCATGTAATCAAAAAAAAAAAACAAATCATTACATCGCATGTATTTATACTACCAGGATGAAAAGGCAGTATGAACTAGGATAGCATAAATACCAGTTGGGTAATATCTGACTAACAAGTGCTGTATTAAATTATCATAGAGTGAAAATTGAAGCAGACTGAATAACGCTTACTACTTGTGTACTTTGTTGATGTAGTATGAAAGCTCGAGTAGAAATTATGTAAAAAACACCGTAGGACTTCCAAAAACAATGTGCATTACTAAATTACGATCAGCAACGATAAAGAAGTTGGAGATAATTTTCAAGTATTGGTTTTTTGTAGGAATTTTGTTTGATTGATTGGAGGATTTCATCATGGGCTAAAATCAGTTAAAGAACCATTGGAAAACCACCTGGGAGTACTGGACAGCCTAGTTTGGGACTCTTCAGCAGTACGCACCCACCGGGGAGATATTTGATAACAACAATAGCCTAAAGAAAATAATTCAAAATGAGAGTTAAAGGTCATATTACAAGGATGTAGGCACATAAGGTATCTTCTGTGTTTCTTATTCTAAGATCAGATAGGTTGTGTCTCCCTGACCACTAACGCGGCACCATTTGTTCTGTACTATCTCTAGTTCAGCTGTCGCATTTCTATAATATAGACGCTAAGCAGTGTTTAAAAACGAATTCAATTATGTGCATAGGCTTACCAGTCTATCGATCAAATTCACATGAAAGGACTTTTTCCGTATTGTTTAAATCGCTTTATGTTACTTACTCTGTAATGTTTTGCTCAAACTTAAATACTTCACTAAATGTAGTGTCTTTTACTTTCTAGGCTTCATTTCGTTTCTATGGCATAGTTTTTTAATTGTGTTTGTTACCATTAGTAACTGTTTTGATAATATATCTCACTTTTTTAGCCTTGTTAAACAACTGTAATACAGATGACTTTATAAATTCTTATCATTATCATTTCCGACTAATTTAGGCCTTACAATCAAAACCTAAGCCTTCAAAAGAAGAAATAGAACGCTTTGAAAAACCTTTACCAACTCGTGATGAACAATTGAAACGTATGGCATCAGGTGAAACCTTTGACGTTTTGATAATTGGTGGTGGAGCCACAGGTGCCGGTATCGCAGTTGACGCCGCATCTAGAGGTGAGTGTGAAGTTTGTCTAGTGTTTGTGCGGTGATAAAACGAAGTAAAAAAACACCGCCCACAGAACGTTGTTTGGGCAATTCGTAAATAAATAAACAAATTATCTGTCTAAATGTTTGAGAAGAAGACAAGTAAGACTTGATCAAAACTATTACATTTCTGAGAACAAAAAAAAAGAATTCTTCAAGGCGTTGTCAAACAGACTTTCTCCTCAGTTCTTGTTGTGGTGTGTATACTCAGTTATAGGACGAGTCCACCAGCAATTAGTCTTCAGCCAAGGTCTTATGCTTGTTTGTATTCATTAATAGATCGTTTCTATAAGCTTAAAAAAATTCAGTTCTTCCATATGGTTCAGATACCAAGAACCCAACGAATTTGCCGAAGAAAATAAACATGGATGAGACACATACTGAGGAGACCGTCAAGTAACATCACGCACCTGGTCATCCCTTGGTTGGAATCCGGAAACGGCGCCCTGGGTGTCCGAGAGTGACGTGGAGAAGATCGTGTGAGGAAGATATGAAAGTTCATGAGGAGTTGTGCAGCCAGCTGAGAAGGACCGGGAGACGGTATGAAATAGAGATGCGCTGTTGTAGCCCTATGTTCCATTCGGAACCTAAAGGAATAATAATAATGATAATATTAGGATAATATACTAATATTCTCTTGGTACGGAAGTAGAGCCCTGTACTCTGGGGGATTAGTGGGATATACCAAGTGTTTAGTGTCTTATTCATGTACCATAGTGATTGTTTTTTCAATTTTAGAAAAGTAAATTTTAAATCCACCTTTAAGCTTTTCATGATTGAGTTAATAGCTTCCAGTAATTGAGCATAGTTGAAGCAGTTGCCACCAGTTGCGTCTAAAATATTGACTGCTGTCTTTCTTCGCAGGCTGTGCAAAATACGTGAGGGATTGATTCGCGAAGAGTAGGCTGGGTCTCGTTCAGATCGTGGACGTATTGATCATGTGTTCACCCTCCATCAGTTGTTGGAACACCGCCACACGTATTGCAGGCAAACGATCCTTGTGTTTCTTGATAGTAGGGCTGCCTTTGATTCGTTAGACAGAACTTTGCTCTGGAACTGTCTGTTAGAGAGGGGCATACCTGAGAAGTTTGTTGACATCTTGAAAGCCCTATACAGAAATACCTCAGGTAGAGTGAGGGCATACAACCAACCGTCACCACTGTTCCCAACAAACTGTGGGGTTAGACAGGGTTCCTCAGTCTCTCCATTTCTCCTTAACTTTGCCGTCGATAACATTCTGGAGTCAGCTCTGAAGGATGTGTGTGAATGTGGTGTAGATCTGCTCCCTGGAGATAAACTTTTTGACGTCGAGTATGCAGATGATATCGTCTTACTGTGCGATAGCATGCAGGCTGCCAAAATCGCACTAAATCAGTTGACTATCAGCGTCTGTAAGTACGGTATGTGTTTTGCGCAGTCTAAGTGCGGAGTACTCTTACAAGATTGGCAGGAGCCTGTACCTGCACTCGCTTTTGCGGGTGAACCGCTTGAAGTTGTTGATAAGTTTGTGTATCTGGGTAGTTGTGTGGATGCTGGCGGAGGGGTGACGAATGACATTTCCAACGGTATAATAAAGGCTAGGGTGGGGTACATCTTTGCCGCCGTCGCGATGTTAGCCTCGCTGTCAGAGGTTGGGTATAGAATGCTTCGGTTCGGGCTGTCTTGCTCTACGCCTGTGAAACCTGGCCTCTCCGAGCTGAGGATGTGCGGCTACTCTGCGCGTTCGATCATCGCTGTCTCCGCAGGATTGCTTGGGTTTGATGGCATCATCGCGTGAGTAAATCTGAGGTTCAGTGGCGTGTGTTTGAACACAGTGGAGATCACCATTCATTGAGTGTCGTCATCCGGAAACGGCGGCTCCGGTAGTTTGGACATGTGCTGAGAATGTCATCCCAGAGGCTTCCGTACAGGTCTCTGTTTGCTAACCAGCCCTGGGACGGAATGGAAAAGGCGGAGGGGTGGTCAGTCAGTGACGTGGCGTCGTGGGATGAAGGATGTTTGTGCTAGATTTGCATCGGTTGGTGTGTCACGACTCCCTAGTTGGGGTCCGAGAGACAGCTCGAATCAATGGCTTGAAACGTTATCGGATATGGCCAAAAATCGTAATCAATGGTGAACGTGTTGCAATTTACTTCTTTCTTTCCTTCCCGATGATAGTTGACGAATACTGTTTGAACTTGTTAATTATGTCTGTTTTCCTTCCAAATGAAGTTCTTTATCCGTTTTTTACTTATATTTTTACTTTTAATCTATGTTGTTTCCTTATTATTGTGTGGCGCATCTTCTTGGTGCCATATTGTACCAAGTTTTTTTGCGGTTAAATAAATAAATAATAGTCACCATCGAAAATTTTAAACATATTCTAGGTGTTTGGAAGAATTTTGTGTGCTGTTTTTTCCCTCTGTGATCTGGAAAAATTTCTGTCCTTGTGATACCAGGTAACTGCTATCTTTTGATATAGTTGTGTTCTCTGAGCTGGTTAACTTAATTGTGGAGCTTTCATTGTCCACCATCTAGACAACATCTCCAGCGCAGGTTTTGTGGTATGAAATGAGCTTATTTGAATTCTCCATGAGTGATATAATTGTATATCCTGACAACCAATCACGATAGTGGTTTGTCAGAAGGATAACGAAAACTCCGCGATTAAATCGATCAGCTCAGAGAACACAATCGAATAAAAATTATCCACCTGGGCTACAATTCCTCACTAACTGTTATCTATATTATTATTATACATAGTTGTGATAAGAAATGTTGGTTTTTATTTCATCATATATTGTAGAACCAAACACTTTACTATCAAATTGTTGTGGCACAATAATTATTTTTCATTTCTATCCCTTAACAATATAATGACTAACCACAGAGATTGTGCAAGTGCCATTGGTGGTTCAGTGGTAAAATGAATACTTGCCAACCACTCCCACGTTATCCGGGGTTCGATCCTCAGCCGATGCACTCCTAAACACTTCGTTTAGCTGGTAATAAACCGAATAAAAGCGGAAACCTTGGGCGTAAGGCTAACAATCCTACCCTGTAAAAAGAACAACACTAGCACTACTGAAACTTGTACACTGAAGTTTGAAGCTCCGTACAAATGTGCAAAAGCATAAAACAACCCCGAGATAATAATAATCACTTGCATGACCTTGATTTGTGTCCAATTATTCATTTATATGAAATGCAATTCTGTCAGACATTGTAGATGTGAAACGTGTGTACTGCATAATGTTAATATGTAATTGTGAAACCTGATGACAGACTGCTGAAAACACCTGTTTCCGTAGAATCATTAATAGTTTCAATCTGAAGTACGTCAATATCATATTTATCTAATGTGATTTCCAAATACTTGGAAAAATATAGCTCTGTTTAGAACTAAGTCTCTAAGTATCAGACTATCGCTCGAAATGAATACTGAAGGTACGAGTGGCTGTGAGACCTGGCCATTGAGAGTGGAAGACATGAAAAGCCTGGCTGGCTAAGTGTCTTTGATCTTAGGCGTCTGCGCCCTACTTCTCGTGTTACGTGGTATAATAAGGTGAGCAATATTAAGGCTATGCATAGGTCGAGTTCTAGGTAAGGAGGGGAAATCAATCGACGAGGCTGTGGAACTACATTGACTGAGATGGTTAGGACATGTGTTACGCATGGATGTCTAGCCATCGCCTTCCTCGACCGACGGACAGTGTTAGCTGACATAAAATCAGGTTGGAAAAGAACCAGTGGTGATCGAACCACAACATGGCTTCATCAGTCAATGAAATCCACAACAGTTAGTTTAAGCCAGGTAGGAAGGTGTAGACTTCGTGTTTGACTGGAGATAACTGGTGACATGGCTCAAAATTGTCATTGCCAACGGCGCAGATGCATCCACTCCTTGTGGCTTATAATATCCAATAAAGCTATATTGTTCTTCCATATTGCTATTCATTTTGCCTCTTATCCCTGTTTTGCATTTCTTTCTACTTTCTTCTCTTGCTTTATTTGCTCCATGGAGTGTGGCGACTTGAACTGCTGCACATCGGTGCAAAGTTCTGTGTTGAAATCAGTCAGTCACTTGACTAAAACTATTTTCAATTTAAGGAATAACATTCTGGTATTATTTGTTATTAACTATTATTATCTGGTTCAAACTGCACGTAGTATCCTTTATCAAAAGATTTTATCCCTATATTATTTTTACTTCATTTCGCCTAATTAATTAAAATGTTCTGCATCACACTGAACTAATCACGTATATGACGTCTTCAGGAGAATCAAGTTGGCTTAGAAATGTCAGTCAATTATCAATTAACGATGTTGTTGTTTTTTATTCCTTTACGTTCCCAGTGGAACACAAGGCTTCAAGCTAGAGGCTTGAAGTTTCGGTAGCAGTAGTGTTTATTTTTAGGGGATGGGGTTGCTAGCCAGTCTCATGCCCAACCTTCCCTCCTTACCCAGCCTCATTACTGCCTCAGCGACGTAAGGGAGTGCGTCGACCGGGGTTCGAGCCCTGGACTACATGCGTGGTCGGAGACCGTTCTACCG
This sequence comes from Trichobilharzia regenti, assembly GCA_944472135.2. NCBI lineage: Eukaryota > Metazoa > Platyhelminthes > Trematoda > Strigeidida > Schistosomatidae > Trichobilharzia > Trichobilharzia regenti. The sequence goes on from OX235262.1 coordinate 158,087,482, forward strand.
CTGTGCCACCGACGCACAATTAACGATGTAATCATGGGAAAAAGAGGTTAATTGACCGATATATGTTTGTTTTCTATCTTTGACAGTGATAGTACCTTTTCAAGTCACTTTTTTAGGACACATGGTAAATCATTATCGGCTGTTACTTCTTGACCAATCAAATGTTTGTTTTTTAAAGTACATGAATAATGTAGAGGTGTATCGCAAGTGTTTTGAAATAATCCAAATAGAAATATATATACAAATCAATTTAGTTAAAGAGAAGTAATATCGCTTTTTGAATATAAGTTTCAATTTTCTGTCACAATTGAAAGTGAATGCTTTGTACTTTTGGGAATTTCACACATTGTTTACAATAGGTGTGACACTATTTAATGTGAAGTGTTTACATATATACATAAGTATATTGTTACAAAGTTCACGGTCTGTTTATTTCACAATAAAACTATCTGAGGTAGCTTTAGGTTGAAAGAATGTTATATATTATCATCATGGTATAGAATAGATAAGTTTTTACTGTGACTGCTCGTTATGAATAGTATTCATGTTTGATGAAGGATTGATATCAGCTAGATGACCAATTAAAACCAGAGAGTATTGGACAGGAGTTTCATCCAACCCTGGGATTCTTCAGCAGTACGCAGCAAAGAGCCTGTCGGGGGTCGAACCTAAAACTTTAAACAAAATAAATAATAAATAAGAGCTTTATTCTGAACATAATGTTTACACAGTATACAGAATTCTCAGCGTAATTAATTGCATAATATTTTCTCCTTATCAAGGAATAGCAGTCTATAGTATATCACGTGACGCCGTGCTGTTAGACATGAAGCACGGACTAATCCCTTTTGATATTTTTCCTTTGTCTTCAGGAAATACCCATCGGTAGTTTGAAAGCCAATTGAAAAATATGCGTGAGTACAAGTTACAAGGTCTATTAGCTCACCATTCAGTTAAAACAAAAGAATCCAGTGGCCTATGAATTCTGACTTCTGTCAATTCACGATATACAGACCGCCCGTCACCACCAAAGTCATCGCCTGGAATTAACCGAATTTAGAATTCATGAACTATTCGGTTCCCTCCTCTTAGTTAAATAGTCAGTGAACCTGCCTTGTAATCCCTGAGTTCCTGAGTTAGTAGACTGGCAATGGCCTCATGGGTGTATCCTGATGAAGAGTTCCAAACCAGGACAAAATAACCGTTCAGTAGTGGTTCTCCTGACTGATATCAGTCAGTCTGTCTGTCGTCAACAAACTTAACAAATTTACAGTATTAATCACACTTCGAGTAGAATCATTCAAGATGATTAAATATGTTAGGCAGTTAAAATAATAAAAAAAATTGATATACACAAAAATGGCTAACACTTGAGATCATAGGTACATATCAATATTAAACTGTACTTTATTCGCCTATAAGTTAATTATAAAAAAGTATAATTAGTCCAAAAATAAGTGTTTGTTCTCCAATAATAAAATCAATTATGTCATGTGATGTGTGGGGCTTTTTTTCTCATTCTTAAAGCCTATCAAAATGAATATTCAATTTCATTTAGAAAATTCTTATTATGTGTGAACTGTTGTATGCATGTAGACTTAACTATATATATAATAATCTTTCCTTTCTGATCATCAAGTTTTAATTGATGTCTCTAACTACACTACACTACACACACTTGTCAATTACAGCAAAAACATTTTCTACGCATGTGTGTGTTTGTGCATTTTACTTTTGTGTGTGATGCGTAAGTGCGTTCGTCTGCAACTGATAGTCCCGTTTCTTAACAGATTGCAACAACTGAATTGAAACATTTAGTCACCGGTTTAGTGTAATTTTAAATAAGGGAGGACTCATCGATCTCTGCCAGTAAGGGCTTCAGAGCATATTCCTAAATGGCTCCAGAAACAAATGGAATCTTCAGAACCCATAAACGGCGAGAACAGGAGACAAAAAAAAACTATTGAGAAACATATTATAGAGACAGGACGTAAAATTAATGTTAACAGGTCTTTTAAACCTATCTATAAAACGTGTTTGGGGCGTATCTTAAAGTTTGTGGAAGCCCTAGCTGGCAATTAAGAAGTTTAAACCACCTTTGTGCGTTCAAAAACAATTCGTCATCACATTAAACGTTCCTTGGTAAATTTAGTTTTGATACCATAGCAGATGTACTATTACCTCTGTTATTTGGTTTAGTGGTCTTCATAGTTATTTTGACCCTGAATATGTCCTTTAAGCTTGACCTAAACAGTCTATTTTCTCACCTCTTACCTCTTTATTAATTTCATATATATACATTGTTATAACAAGTCCGTGTGTGATCAGATTGTTGGAAATGTGTAGCGCAAATACATTACACGATTCAGACAAGTTACGTGTTCTTATTGCTTTACTTAAGAAAGAAATCAAGCACGTCGGTCCAATCAATCGACGGGAAAATCAGAAATTCAATGAAATAATTAATATGACCTGTTGCACAAGAGGTGGGCCAAATGGTCTAGTGGATAACGATTTGGCGTTTGAAATTATGGGCACTGGGTTCGAGCCTCGGTAGGAACATCATCACTCACTGAGAAATACAGGTACATCCAGATGACGAGTCCCGAATAGGACGAAATGCGCATCTTGGTGGATTCCACTGCTAGTCACCATCCACCAATTGTATCCTAACTATAAATGCCCAGACATCGTCGAAGCATCTGCACAAGAAGCCGACATGTCAACCTGAGACCGATTACTTCGGTCCAATCAGTCGACGGAAAAATCAAAAATTCAATGAAAAATATCATGAGTTGAGATCATATCGTAGTTTCTCTAGAATCGCTTTACCAAACAACATAGTTCACAGTAATAAAATAAGACGCATGACAATCACTCCTTTATGCAAAACAAAAGTACATACTAATAAACAATCATATCTGAATAGGTCAAGTAGTCAGTCCATGGTGGGCGAAGGTTGAAGTGTCTATTGTGTTTTACGTACACATAGTTTAGGATGTATGCGATTGATTAACCTTCCAAAGTGTTTCCATCATCACCTTGGGTAACCTTGAATTAGAGTTATGTGATGAAATAATTGTGAAACAGTCGTTGATATTGATTTTGTGACCAGACATTAATAAGTGCTTTGCAATAGACAATGATAATGATGCTGGATTTCTATTCAGATTCTAATAACTCTATCAAAATTTATAAAAAGGGACTAACTGTTTTAAATTCAGATTAATTGCATTTTGGTTTTTTGTGTGTCATAATAACCATTTAGGAAGATGTTTTTTCCAACGTCACTGGAACATTCTATTGGTTGTAATTGTGTCAGTGTCACTGGAACTGCAGGTGAACTTGTATATGCAGTGTGGACTAGAAACCACAGAATTTCGTCGTTTAATCGTAGGTCGATATATGAGGAAAAGGGATGGGGTGTAGGATATACCTTTGTAAGTTGACCGGATCCTTTGATCAGTCAACCGCATGACTCGATCACCCTTGAACGGTAGTTGAATAAAGATAACTTTGTCCGGTACGAAAGATGTCTTTTTGAAGTGGCAGTCTCTCTTTACTGTGACATGCGATAAGGCTTCCTTGATATCCATTAGCCAATGAAACTGAATGTATGCTTCGTAGCTCATCCATTATTGTGTCTTTCATGCAAATTGTACTTGCATTTCACTGGCGAACGTTTATACTGAATAGGAACAAAACTGAAGGAAAGATGTTGTCCAGTCTATGTCTGTTTGAGAAATATAGGTCGTTTAGTTGTTCCGGCCTTCTGCCTAGTCACCGAAATATCCAAGAAACCCAATTTGTTATGCAATTTGTATTCTGAGGTCACTAGAATATTTAGATGAATGGCAGTAAATAGAGTAAATGAAGTTGTCAATCGACTCATCATTGTTACCAATAACAAGAATATCATCCACATAACGTGCGTGGGTGGCACAGTGGTTAGGACTCTCGCCGACCGCGCATATGGTACGGGGTTCGATCCCCTGCCGACGCACACCTGATATCTATGGTCGGCCTGCAAAATTTGGGCTACCGATATCACATGCTGAAAATTCCATACATGTACCGAAAATACAGTGTGGAATCAAGCTGTAATCAAAAAACGAAAAAAAACTATTCAGGACACTTTCAAATCTCTTCTACTCACTGGAAACATCTGTTGATTGGGGAAAGAACTTGAAAATGTCAGAAATTGCAAAATGAACAATATTCATAATAATAATAGTGAAAGGAATTAAGAAAATAGTATTGAGAGACTTATTATTTTATTCTACTTCCTTCGCGTTCCCGGTGGAACATAAGGCTTCCAGCTCCAAAGTTTCTCTAGCGGTGGTGTTATCTTTTATAGGATGATGTTGCTAGACTCCTGTCCCACCTTCCTTTCCCTATCCGCTAAACGAAGCTTAGTAATGCGAAGACCAGGAATCGAACCTTGGACCACGTGGTTATTTGTAGAGTATTCTACCAAACAACCCCTTCCATCTTATCTATCTGTACTTGACCTGTAGAACATTTTAACCCCTGTTGTTTAATGTGGTCGACTATTTATCAGTCACATATCTTCCCTTATACTTCTCATTAGTAGATATAACACTAGCTGTTGCCTATTCAGCTGAAGAGTTCTACCGAAATTCGATAAATTCATTTAGTCCCGCCTCTATAAACATGTGTTGTTCATAGTATTTATCTCCTTACACTATCTACCCCAACACCGAAATGCATTTCTCAACATCTTACATATTAATTTAATTGGTGGAAGTTCACTAGCAGTGGAATCTAGGATGCACATTTGGTTCTATTTGGGACTCGTCAGCTGGATATACCTGCATTTCTCAGTGAGACCGAGCACTTCGGTCCAATCAATCGACGGGAAAATCTCAAATTCATATAAATCTTACATTATTAACTTTAAGCCTCTGAAATGAAACTTTCTTTCTTCTACTGATATTTGATAGTTTTTAGTTCTCGAGAACCATTACTCACCTCAGCGTTGTGAGAGTACACTAACTACTATCAAATCTTGGTTATCGCCATTCATATGATACAGTCATTCAATGCAGACTATCTATTCTTAAGAAGTGAATAGTTTCTGTTGTTTTATTCATGTTTTTTTGTGTTTATCAGTGTTCATTGTTCCGTAGACAAACAAACAAAGAGACATTATTTAACACTCTCCGAAAGTTATCATATTTCACATTGAATAGCTACTGAAGTTGAATACAACAAAACTGAAAGTTAGCATCAAATACGACGCATGTTTTTTTTCTCTTCAGCATTTTCTCTTAGGCTGATTATGAAATAATTTTCAGACTTGGCCAATAATTATGTAATCAGTAAATAGGGGGGGGGTGATTTTTGAAGTTCTACGGGTCAGAATATTGAGTATTGCATATATTTTGTAATTATTGTTTAAATATGATAAATCTTCAGTTGTCTACACACCAACAGATACTACTATCTGCCGACTTATTTAATCAACCGTATAACTGTGTTTACCATTTATTTTTTTCTTGTCTTGTTGTTAAATAGGCTTGTCAACTTGTCTCATCGAAAGATTGGATTTCGCTTCGGGTACATCTTCTCGATCAACTAAACTCATTCATGGTGGTGTTCGATATCTACAAAAGGCTATATTTAACTTTGATATAGAACAATTTCGTATGGTCAATGAAGCGCTTAATGAACGATCAAATCTAATTGATATAGCTCCACACTTAGCTTATCCATTACCAATTATGTTGCCAATATACAAGTATGTTTTTCACATTTGTGCGTTTCTTATTGCTTATGAAGTTTTTATTTATTCGTTTACGTTCCCAGTGGAACATAGAGCTTTAAGCTAGAGGCTTGAAGTTTCGGTAGCAGTGATGTTTATTTTCACGGGATGGGGGTTGCTAGCCTCATGCCCAACCTTCCCTCTTTACCAGTCTTATTACTGGCTTAGTGAGGTAAAGGAGTGCGTCAGCCGGGGCTCGAACCCCGGACCACATGCGTGGTTGGCGAGCATTCTGCCCCTGATGAAGCTAATGCAGATTAAAAACACTGCTACATATATCTCTTTTGAATGACTTCTTTAATGATTATTTTTGATCTGTTATTTTGGTTGACGATGACTACTAGTGGGATCCAGGATACGAATTTCATCCTATTTGGGATTCCTCAAATGGGTTGATGGTATTACCACTAAGGTTCCTATCCAAAACCCGTCGATTCATACGCTAGAGTACTATGTACTTCCTTTGTTATTATTACTTGTGTGAATGATTCTGGTCGAGTTTCTGTGATCATACTCCTTGACTGGTACTTCCTTTATTTTTTCTTTCTCATTAGAGAATCATGAAGTTAGGTATAAGCAAACTGTCAGAATCATCCTGTGTTTGTTTATCATACTGAAATAGCATGTAACTGTTTATAAAACACTGATTCATTGCAAGTGGAAGACTTAGGATTCTAGAGAATAATAATAATAGTTTGGTTTATTCCAAAAACAGTACTTATAGTACAGAATGGCATTCTCAGTATTTGTCACAATATTGCATCTAATTTACTTAAAATATAAATATAATTAAAGATTAAAACAAAATTAACCAGAGGAATTTGTCCACGTTCACGATATAAATTCAAAAATATTCGAAACACGAAGTGAGATTATTAAATATGAGAATAATGATAATAACAGTGAGTTTGTTTCAAACAGTATTGTCGTTTCGATTAGGAAATTTTTGCATGTTAGAGATTATTGGATCTAATGTTCTGTTGATATAGTATAATGAGGGTAAATACAAAATTAGCAGTTATTCACACAGCTTAAATGATGTTCACACACATGAATAAAAAACAATTGAGGGAATTATGAATATAAGGGGAACAATAACAATAATGTTTGATGTTGTAAGGGTGGAGAAAATGGTTTATTTAGTAGTGCAAAGAAGGCTAGTTAGTTCATGCCTAACACCATTTTCATCACATAAAGTACGTACCAAGTACGGTATAGTGGAATTTTTATACTTAGACGTCCGTCCGTAAATTCTTCTAAAAAGACTTCATGTTTTACCTGAGTAGGAGACACAAGGTTGGAGCTGCGAGTAGAGTGGGTGCTCAGAGTCTGACAAAACTCCTCTAGCAAATTTGTTGCATGACATCAAGTGCCTGTCAGTGACAATGTCAACGATATGGCCCAATGGGATACCACTCTTCCTACTGACAATCTTCAGAGTCCTGTGAAGCATGACATAGTCTTTTTAGGCAATCCAGGAAAGAATAAGGGTGAACAGTAAAGAAGAATAGGTAAACTACACGAGTTGATAAACTGTTAGAGGAGTGGTTGGGTAATGCCTGAGTGCCTCAACTTCTTAATGTTGTCCTCAAATGCTATATAACATGAAAACGCTCAATTTTATTCACTAACTCCCAGTTAGCTGTCATTCAAGCATACATAGAAGCTGCACCGAAGTTGATAAACTGATTGCTCAGGAAATCCCAAAAGGTTCGTGTGAAATTCGCCAAATTGTGTCATTTTTGGCGTAGACAAAATATCCGGCTGTTGTTCGAAGAATGTGTGTGTACTGACTGGCAGTTCCACTCTGTCCTTCTTTATGTCTCTGATGCGTGACTGCTTAAAGTGGGAGACTTGAAGAGGCTAACTATCTTTGACCGTATATGTTTTCCGTGTTAAGTAGTATAATATGGTTAGTAATATTGCAGTCAGGCATATAGTGCTGGGTAAGGAGAGAATACCAATCGATGAGGTTATGAAGCTGCATAGATTGATATGACTAGGTCGTGTGTTACACATGCCAATCCATTGCTATCCTCGACGAACAATGTCAACTGACGTAGAATTAAATTGGAAGAGAGTTAGGGGTGGTCAAATCAAAATTTGAAATCATTTCATGAAGCCTTTGACTGCTGGTTAGAGTCAGGTAGGGAGCTGTGTAGACTGGGATCCTAAAAACGCTAAGGATCCGTGACAGGAGACTGTTGGTGGCATGACTCAAAATCTTACTCGATGGCGCAGATGCATTCACTCTTTGTAATCTCCGAGATCCATGAAACCCTCATGTTTTCCTATGCAACTATTCCTTCTCCAACACATTGTCACTCATTAAAGTCCCTTTGATTTTTAATCACAGAGGAATTAGCTTGACTAATATGGTATCTCAATAATAATGCATAGACTAAGTGGTGCTCGGGAGACACAAACACGAGAAAACCAGGCAGGCTTTAGACTAGGAAGAGGGTGTATTGATCATATCTTCACCCTTCGACAGATTCTGGAAAATAGGCATACTTACCGGCGTGCACTAATCGTTATATTCCTTGGACTTAAGGTGGCATTCGATTCTGTCGACTGAAAGGTACTCTTGCGATGTTTGGTTGTGAAAGGAATGCCAAAAAATATGTTGCACTTATCAAGGCACTCTACTCGAACTCATGCAACCAGGAGAGGTCTTACGGCGAGATGTCATCTGAAGTGGTGACAACTGTTGGTGTCCGACAGGGATGTCCACTGTTCTCATAAATTCTCTTTAGTTTCATCGTAGATGTACTGATGGAATTTACCCTAACTCACTTCTGAGACTTAGGGATTGACTTGTTACTAGGGAATAATCTCGTTGACTTAGAATATGCAGATGATATAGTCCTCCCACCTGAGTGAAGACGCTGACAAAATGCAGAGTCTTCGGAACGATTTGAGCTGCAATCTTCGAATGTTTGACATGCGATTCGCTCCCGCCAAATGTAAGATGATGCTACAGGGCTGCATTAAAACGACTAGTGGTAGATCACGTTGACCTCTTCACTCACTTGGGGAGTTGCATCAGCCAGCGCCAACAGGTAGATCACTGACGAAATCTCTGCACAGATACAGAAGGCTCGGTCTGCACATATCAGTTTACTCTATCTCTGGTATAGACGTGATATCCCGCTGGCTATCGACCAGAGAGCGTGTGTAGTCCTTCCCGTCCTCATTTATAACTGGCCGTGAGACATGGCCATTGAGAGTGGAAGACGTGAAAAGCCTGGCTGGCTAACTGTCTTTGAGCATAGGTGCCTGCATTCTATCTGTCGTGTGAAGTGGTATAATAGGGTGAGCCATATTGAGGTTAGGCGTCAAGTGCTAGGTAAGGAGGGGAAATCAATCGACGAGACTGTGAGGCTACATCGACCGAGATGGTTAGGACATGTGTTACGCATGCATGTCTAGCCATCACCTTCCTCGACCGACGGACAGTGTTAGCTGAAATAGAATCAGGTTGAAAAAAGAGCCAGTCGTGGTCAAACTAAAACATGGCTTCATCAGTCTATGAAACCCACAACTGTCTGTCTGTCTGTTTTCGACATAGAACTTTGCACAAATGTGCAGAAGTTCAAGTCGCCACATTCCGTGTAGCACGCGAAGCAAGAGAAGAAAGTACAAGAAAAGCATAATAGAAACAGTGAGCAGAGGTGTGAGACAAAGGAGTAATAAAGAAATACAAAACAGTTTCATTGGAAATCATAAGTCACAGGGAGTGGATGCATCTGCGCCACTGAGAACGGTTTTGAGCCATGTCACCAATTGTTTCCAACCATAGATTTTTACCGTCCCGAGGACCCCAGCCTGGAAGTCTACACCTTTCTACGTGGCTTAGACCAACTGTTGTGGATTTCATTGACTGATGCCAAGTTTTTGTTTGACCGCCGCTAGCTTTTTTCCAGCCTGACCCTATATCCGCTAACATAGCTCGTCGAGGGAGGCGATGGCTTGGCATACGTAACACATGTCCTAACCATCTCAGTCTTTGTAGCTTCACGACTTCGTCGATTGATTTCCCCTGTTTACCTAGAACTCTACGCCTAACCTCCATGTTGCTCACCTTATTATGCCACTTTACACGGGAAATAGAACGCAGGCACCTATGATCAAAGACAGCTAGTCTTTTCATGTCTTCCACTCTCAGTGGCCAGGTCTCACAACCATAAAGGAGGACGGAGCGGACTGATGAGCAGTACACCCGCCCTTTGGTCGATAGTCGAACATCTCGTCTACGCCAGAGTCGGCGTAAACTGGCAAATGCGAAACGAGCCCCCTGTATTCGTGCTGAGATTTCGTCAGAGATCAACCCGTTGGCACTGGCTGATGGTACTTCCCAAATAAGTGAAGCGGTCAACGTGCTCTACCACTTCACTTCCTATTTTTAAACTAGGCGTCGATGTAGTCCAGTCCTGTAACATCATCTTGCATTTGGCGGGAGCGAATCGCATGCCAAACATTCGTAGATTGCGGCTCAAGGTGTTTAGAAGACTCTGCATTTCGTCAGCGTCTTCGCCTAGAAGGACTATATCGTCTGCATATTCCAAGTCAACGAGATTATTCCCCGGTAGCAAGTCAATCCCTGAGTCGCTGAAGTCACCTAGGGTTAAGTCCATTAACACATCTATGATGAAGTTGAATAGAAAAGGAGATAATGGGCATCCTTGACGGACACCACTGGTCGTCATCAGTTCAGATGACAGCTCGCCGTAAGCCCTCACCTGGCTGTATGAGTACGAGTAGAGTGCCTTAATCAGTGCAATATATTTTCTCGGAATTCCCTTTACAGCCAAGCATCTCCAGAGAACTTCCCGATCGACAGAGTCGAATGCTGCCTTTAGGTCAAGAAATATAATGACTGTTGGACGCCGGTAGGAATGCCTATGTTCTAGAATCTGTCGGAGGGTGAAGATATGATCAATACACCCTCTTCCTGGTCTAAAGCCTGCCTGGCTCTCTCGTGTTTGTGCTTCCCGAGCACCACTCAGTCTACGCATGATTATTGAGCCTAAGACTTTAGATACTATATTAGTCAAGCTAATCCCTCTGTGATTATCACAGGAAGACTTGTCTCCCTTCTTGTATATGGGGATAATCAGTGACTTACACCAACCCGATGGGACTTCTTCTGATTCCCAGACGCTGCCTAGTACCTCAGTTAATCCGGACAGTAAGCTGTCTCCACCGTACTTAAATACCCAAAATAGTTGGTTTAAGTCATGTAGGAAGGTGTAGACTTCGTATTTCGGGTCCTCGGGACGATAAACACCAATGACTGAAGACAAGTGGTGACATGGCTGAAAATTGTCATTACCAATGGTGCATATACATCCACTCCTTGTGACTTATAATATCCAATAAAACTATATTGTTCTTCCATATTAATATTCTTTTTGCCTCATATTTCTGTTTATTATCTCTGTTTTGAGTCCCTCTTTATTCTTTTCTGTTGATTTGTGTGCTACATGGGGTGTGGTGACTCGAACTGCTGGACATGTGTGCAAAGTTCTACTTTGAAACCAGTCTGTCACATATTTAATGGAAACTTCATTGGAGTTACGAAGTGTAATTTACTATCATTTTCTAGCTTTTATCACCTTCATTCTCTAATTTTAGTCATCACTTTGGCTTTCCTTTCTTATCTGACCTTTCTTTCTTTATAGAAATTTATCAAGGGAACCTAATGTATGAAATTTTTGAAATGACCTTTATTCTTTTTTTTCCATCCCTTATCTATGACGTATATATAGCAAATGATTTTGAATGTCTCGTTCAAATGTTATATTACGCAGTTTCTACAGATTGTGTTTCTTGTAATCTCTTACCAAAAGAACTAATGGTATTGAAGGTGAAAAATAACTGTCTGGATCAAAACAATAAGAAGACTCAGTGTGTTTGAATCGTGAAATGTATTTAAGCAACACATTTGAAACAATCTTTTCATACAAGGACTTGCCATAGGAATTTCTACGCAAGTCAATAAGGTGATCATGAGTGTGAGAATGAATATAGGTCAAAATGAAGGTCAAAATAACAATTGGAGATCAATAAAGCAGATAAGCAAGTATAACAGTGCATTGGTTTTGGTCTCTATACCAAAATCTACTAATTAGAAGGCTTGATATGATGACGAACAGGTTTGTCAACAAATAAAGATGACTTGACTTGGACATCTACAAACTTTAGGATACGACCCTAACAGATTCTATAAATTAGTTGAAAAGATTTATAAATATCTATTTTATACCCTGTATCAATGATGTGATTTGAAGTTGAGGAGCCTAGTCATCTGTTTTCATAATTAATAGGTTTTACGAACTTAGTCTGCTTTGTAGCTCGACTAGTGCTTTCTATGCATGTATAACCATTATTATTATTATTGTTCCCTTGGGTTCCTAGTGGAACATAGGGCTTCAACTGCACGTCTCCACTTGCTTCTGTCTTCTGCTGCTGTACTTTTCACTTGCATCCATGGTAGTCCATACTGTTTCAACTCCTCTTCACACGGTCTCCTCCATGCCACCCTTGGACTGACGTCCCACTCGCCGCTTGCTTCCCTTTCGGCCTGTTTCCACTCGAGCAATGGCCTGACGCGTGCGCGATGTCCCCCAGCGGCCTCCTCAGTGAGCGAGTGTCCAGTCCATCTCCACTTCCTCCTGCATATTTGTTGGTTGGTGATTGGTTCTTGTTTTGTTTGTTCCTATAGTTTTTTTGTTGATGATTCTTTCCAGCCATCTGATCTTCGGTATAGAGCGAAGGCGGTTGTTGTTGAAGGTCTGCAACAGACTGTTGGTGCAAATATTCCTTGTGACCCACCCGCCAAGTTTCTGATCCGTATATAAGAACTAACTGACTTGACGTTTGTATTGAAAATCCGACTGGATTTTGTTGTTGATACTGGCTGAGTGACGAAGATTTCCAGATTGGTTTCAGGTTGATGAGTGTGTATAACCATATGTGCATTTAAATTAATGAATAGTGGGATGTGACATCATTCTCCACTTGTTCTAACAGTTTTAGAAGGATGTATGAATTGTATATTCTAAACCATTCCAGTGTATTTACTTTTCAGATATATGAGAGCACCCCCTCATTTAGTGGTACAGTTCTGTTGACTTTGATAACAACAGTATCAGAATATCATTATTGTGAAGTTTAAGCAAGTATTTGAATGTAGTACTGATAATTACTGTTATTATAGATTTACTCTTACATCAGTACTCCACCTATTGCTGTCAGTATAATCTTATTTGTTCGGTTGTGATTCCCAGTGTATTACAGGATTAAGATTTCATCTTGTTCAAGACTTCTCAGGTAGGCATACTCCCACTTTAGTGTGATACTATTTCCTTTGGAATCGAACCTAACACTATTCAATGCATGTGATCACAAAATGTCGTAGTATTCCCTTTGTGACTGTTGGTCTTTAAGTGTTAGTTTGTAAGGATATGATTTGTTTCAGGTAAGATCACGAACTGACACTGGAAACCAGGGAGTACTGGGAAGCTATTTCGTCCTAGTTCGGAATTTTTTGGCGGGGTTTGAATGAACCCAGAACCTTCCGGTTACAAGACGAGCTCGTATAATATTCAGCCACTGAAACGCGATACAACAGCCAATGAATTCCAACTTCCAGTCTGTTTTTTTTACCATATTTCCACTCTTCAACTGTTTTTAATTTCATATCAGTAGATTATTGTACCCATTTTTATACGTTTTGAAATTTCCTATTATATATAATCATTACTTTCATGTTTAATAGTAGTATTTTTGAATGCATTTTTCTTCATTTTCTAGATGGTGGCAACTTCCCTATTACTGGGCTGGTATTAAAATGTATGATTTAATATCTGGTTCTCAAATTCTGAAAGCTAGTTATTACTTGAGTAAATCACAAGCATTAGAACGTTTCCCTTTATTGAAACGTGATAAATTGGTTGGGGGATTAGTATATTATGATGGTAAGGTGTTTCTCTGCTTTTCTGTTATTGATTGTGTAGTATTTTACTGATATCATATTCACTAATGTCATTTGTCTACTTTGAGCAGACTTTTTCCTTTTCATCACTCGGCCTGAAGTATAATTCGTCAGTTTAATTTGTTATTATGTTATATTATTCCTCAGGAATGTTTGTCTAAACAGTCAGTAGATTAAATTGTAGAAGGCAGCAACATAATAATGGGAAAGTGGTTTAGAAATCTACTTACCCAGAGAAAAATGTGTGATAAAAAGTATTGATAACTAGTGTGATATTCCCGTTGACTGCCGTCGCGTGCCAGTTCGTAGAGTGAAACCTGAGTGGGAAATGGTGAGTTGGGCGTCCGAGGGTAACATGGAGGAAGTCGTGTGAAGAGGACCAGTTAGAGAAGACTGCAGAGAACAGGATGAAATAGAGATGTGCTGTTGAAGCTCTGTGTCCTATTCAGAAGGTAATGGAATAATAGTAGTGTGATATTAATTTATATAAATGGAGCTGTATGTAATGCTGAAGAATCCCAGATTGAAACGAAACAGTCATCCAGTACTCCCTAACTTTCGATGCTTTCTTTAACTGATGCTAGTCCTTGATCTAGTTTCAAATCAATCACACCCCTACGAAGCAACATTTTAAAATTATACAAATAACTAAAGGGAAAATAAGTTAAGAGACTATCATTCTGAAGTGAATTGAGTGTTAGTGAAAAAAGCATCCACTTGTCTATGGTGAATCGGTTGCAATGAAAATCTCAAATTCAAGTAATATGACCTGTTGCACAAGAGGTGGCTCTCGTGGCCCAAATGGTCTAGTGGATAACGCTTTGGCGTTTGAAACTATGGACACTGGGTTCGAGCCTCGGTGGGAACATCATCACTCATTGAGAAATGCAGGTACATTGGGCTGATGGGTCCCAAGTAGGACGAAATGCGCATCTTGGTGGATTCCACTGCTAATCACCATCCACCAATTGTATCCTAACTATAAATGCCCAGACATCGTCGAAGCATCTGCACAAGAGGCCGACATGTCAACCTGAGACCGATTACTTCGGTCCAATCAGTCGACGGGAAAATCTCAAATTCAATTAAATGCAGTTAAAACTGTTGAAAATTAAGCACTCCTGACCAACAGTCACTATTCTAAACGTGATACTCAAAACTACTTGTATGCTAACCTTGATGCCTGTGGATATACGGTGACTCATATCCTTCATCCTTCAGTAATTATTGCATGTTAGTGGTTTTCACTTCCTACAGAATAGCTAGTCTTTTCTGATTGGGTATATGTTTTATTATATATGCCGTGACACTTAACACAACGAGTTCAAGGTAATTCATATTTTCTTTGTCATGCACACGAAAGCGTAACTTGTACTTTTAAAATTTTGTTGTTTACACACCTCAGATGTATGTATTTATTCTTTGTATGAAAGGAAAACTCCTACAAGTAATTCACTTAATGAAGCAGTCGTTAAGACTACACTTCTGTTCATTACTAACATAATAGCCAAGAGTGAAAAACCAAAAAAAAAATAAATAAAACAAGTGGATTTTTTGTTTCAGTCATTCTTTAATAAGAAAAGTTAATTAACTAAAATAATTTTGAATGAATGATTTACAGGAGTTTGTGGTCGATTTGAAGGTAGAATCACTGGATATGTAGTTTTCCCATCCTAGTTTGGGACTCTTCAGCAGTATCACCCACCAGGGGTAGTAAGCAAAACCATCAAATTATACGAGCGAGAATATCATTCGTGCATTATCGATAATTATCTGTTCTGACATCAGATTTGATGCATCCTGATAGTTGTGACTTCTTATTAGAATCCACGGAAGTTCATCTCATAATCACTAGTTATTTTATTTTTTCCTTCACGTTCCACAGTGGAACATATAGCTTCAAGCTAGTGGCTTGAAGTTTCTGTAGTAGTGTTTATTTTACAGGATGAGGTTGCTAGCCTCATGCCCGACCTTGCCTCTTTACCAGCATTAGTTCTGGCTTAGCGAGGTAAAGGAGTGTGTCGGTGGCCGGGGATCGAACCCTGGACCGTGTGCATGGTCGGCGAGCGTCCTAACCGCTATGCCACCGACGCAACATAGTCACTAGTTATCGGTGGATTAATTTCCAACTGTTTTTTTTGCGTATTAATTTTGGCTACAGGTTTTAGAATTCTTGTATCACTGAATTTCGACCCATTACCTGAAGAGTAACATGGTCTATCGTAAACTGAGGGTCCTGTATTCGATCCCTAGTAGAGTCATCGGTGTGCACTACTGAAGGTCCCAAAGTTAGAGTGAAATAACTGTTCATTTTTCAATGATTCTTTAATTATCTACTTACCGATGACACTTTAGAAGTACTTCAGTGGAAAAGCGAATAAGTAAACTAAAGAGCGAATATTTATTTTTATGTTTATTCACATTTCCGGTTGATTGAATATTCTGAGTTGTAATGCAGTGCGAAATAATAGTAATAATAATAACTGATACCTGTTGCACTAGAGATGTCTCTTATAGTTTTGTGGACTAAGCGCTTTGGCATTTGAATGAACAGAAGTGTAGTCTTAACGACTGCTTCATTAAGTGAATTACTTGTAGGCGTTTTCCTTTCATACATATAATAAATACATACATCTGAGGTGTGCAAACAACAAAATTTTAAAAGTACAAGTTACGCTTTCGTGTGCATGACAAAGAAAATATTAATTATCTTGAACTCGTTGTGTTAAGTGTCACGGCATATATAATAAAACATATACCCAATCAGAAAAGACTAGCTATTCTGTAGAAAGTGAAAAACCACTAACATGCCATTAGAAAATAGGGTAGTTTTATGATTGACTTGAAAAATGTTTTAAGGACTATACTTATATATATATATATATATATATATATATATATATATATATATATGGGGAGTACTGGATAGCTGTTCTGTCTTAGTCTGGAACTTGTTGACAGGTCGCATCCACCGGGATCGTTCACATTGGCTGGTGGTCATACTGAAGTCACAAACTGGTAAGAGTTACAACTAGTGGGCCGTCGAGTCGGGTTCCAATAGGTGAATGTTCTACGAGCTTGCCTTGTACTCGGAAGGTCCTGGGATCGAACCCCAGTGGGTGCGCACTGGCGAAGAATCTCAAACTAAGAGTCAATGGCTGCTCGATAATTCTTATGTTTGCGTGGTTCTCTAACGGAACACACTGTGCCAAAAGAATTTTATTGCATAACTATTTGGTTGTCTCATTGTCCGATTAACCTATCATTATTGTATTCTGTGTTTGTTCTGTATAGAAAATTACAGACAATATATATATTTTTTTCTCTTATATTTTCACGTCCAACTAATACAGAATATAATACTGAATGCAATGTATATAACTTTTGGCACAGAATGAATATGTCGCATTCCATTATTAAGCAACTGACTTTTTGCTATAATGCATTCCATTTATATCTAAAATGATGTGACTTAACCTTGTACACCTTCTCTTACGTTTACTATGTTTTCCTTTACCATCATGATCTACGTGTCGGCGCTTCTTGAAGGCATCTAAGTCAGTAAACACTAGATTATGAGATAAATTGACCTACATAAACATTAGTGCTAATTTAACCATGGAAAAATAAGATCTCTTGGTTGATTCACAACAGTAATCAATTCTTATTTAGATAATACGTTTTTTTCGTAGGAATTTGGCTCAATTTCAATGTAGATGTCGTCACAAACCAACATCAGTTAGAGATTAATAGGACCTAACGACCCAAGGACAACTGTTTTGTCCTAGTTTGAGACTCTTCAGCATTGCACAGCCGCGAACCTACTAGGAATAAAACGTGACATGAATTCATTGAATTCCAAGCCAAGTGGCCGAATGGTCCACGAGCATGATTCCGTAACCTGGAGGCTCTTTGTCTGGTTGCTGGTAGGCATGTACTGCCAAAGAGTCCCGAACTGGGGCGCAACAGCTATTCAGTGTTCTCACACTAATGTTGATTCGTGACGAAATCTTTACCGAAATTAATTTAAAGTCTTACAAAATCCATAATCTAATTCTCCATCTTCAGCTTATTGTCGGCTACTGAATGGATGACCTAAAGTTGTAAATCGAAGTCGTGACCAGTTGGTTCCACTATGTCAAAGTGAATTTGACGCTCATCGATGGCATCGGTTGGTGGTACTGCTAAATCACGAATCGGTAGAAGTTAGATTTCACGGGTCATTGCGTTCCAGTCAATGTTAGCCTCGTATCGTGGAGGTGCGGGTGACGGTCGGCGTGGTGGGTGCGCGCTGTTGAAGTGTACAAACAACGATGTAACACCCTTCCAGTACTTCATGATTTTTTTGATAATTTGCAACTGGCACTGGTTTGTTACGGAATCTGCTCTGAAAGTAATCAGTTGTGTTCAGAAATGTTTAGATAACCGTTAAATAAGTATTCTCGCTCGTGTTCCCTGTCAGTGTCATGGTCAAAGTTATAGTTCAGTATTGTGATCCGCTACTGTGCCTTCTAGGTTAAAAGTGACGATTTTGGATCGTAGATGTAATTTAGTCATCGAGTAGATGATCAGGTGTGCTTCTAGAATTGAGTAAGCCTTCATATATTTAAGTGAATTTTAGATTTTCCCGTCGATTGATTGGACCGAAATGGGTCTAGTGGATAACGCTTTGGCGTTTGAAACTATGTGCACTGGGTTCCAGCCTTAGTGGGAACATCATCACTCACTGAGAAATGCAGGTACATCCAGTGAGGAGTCCAAAATAGGGCGAAATGCGCGTTGTCGTGGATCCCACTGTTAGTCATCATCCACCAATTAAAGCTTTCATATAGTTATATCTTTAAAATATTTGAATAGTAAGTTGAAGTTAGTTAGCAATCTTAACGTTCATTGTTGAAACTGGTAGGAGCTGTTGAACGTCTCAAAATTCATTCCTGCATAAGCTTACCGAAGTTGTCAGTATTGTCATATTTTATACCTGCTCACTACTCTTCTTTGCATACAGTATTCCAGTTTATTGCTGTACTATTATCAGTATTCTAATTTTCTTTGTATTTCTATTGATAGAAAATTGACTGTTTGTTTTTTTAAAATTGTTTTACAGGTCAACAAGAAGATGCTCGTATGTGTTTGAGTATAGCTTTGACAGCAGCTCGTTACAATGCTGCAATTGCTAATTATGTTGAAGCTGTTGAACTCATTAAAAAATCGTCTCAAACAAAATCAATTTCTTTGAAATCAACACTAGAGAATACTCCTGAATCAACACCTATTGTATCAGGTGCACGTGTTAGAGATCGTTTAACTGGTAAAGAGTTTACAATTAATGCTCGTTGTGTTATTAATGCTACTGGACCATTCACGGATAGTATACGTCAAATGGATGATAAAAAATTGCCAGCTATCTGTCAACCAAGTTCAGGAGTTCATATTATTCTTCCTGGTTATTATAGGTAATACTATTTATTCTTTTATAAATATTTTTTGTGTAATATTAATTGACTTTTAATTGGTGGATGGTGACTAGCGATGGAATGCAGGATGCGCATTTCGTCCTATTTGGAACTCATCCCTGGATGTATCTGTATTCCGCGGTGAGTGATGATGTTCCCACCGAGGCTCGAACTCAGCGCCTATAGCTTCAAACGGCAAAGTGTTATCTCCTAGAACACTCAGGCCAGCGGAACCACGTCTTGTTCAGTGGCGTTTGAGAACATCATTCACTGTGGAACGTAGTACATCAAGTTGAAGAGTTCCGAATAGGACGATATGCGCATCATAGATTCCAAAGCTAGTCACCGTCCACCAATTAACTTCTGACATCGTCATAGCATCTGCACAAGAAACCGACATGTCAACCTGAGACCGAGCACTTTGGTCCAAACAATCGACGGGAAAATCTAAAATTGAATTCAATTAATTTTCCTTTAAATAAGGCGTCTAGGAGACAAACTTCACGAGATAATGATAACATTTCGTAGTTTCTCTACAATCGATTTACCAAACAACATGGTTCACAATAATAAAATAAAGTAAAATGCATGAGAATTACTCACTTATGCAAAACAAAAGTACATACAAATAAACAATTATATTTAAATAGGTCAAGTAGTCAGTCCATGGTGGGCGAAGGTTGAAGTGTTTATTGTTTTTTTCGTACACATAGTTTAGGATGTATGTGATTGATTAATCCTCCAAAGTGCTTCCATCATCACTTTGAATAACCTTGAATTAGAGTTATGTGATGAAATAATTGTGAAACAGTCGTTGATATTGATTTCGTGACCAGACATTAATAAGTGCTTTGCAATGGATGATGTTGATGACGGATTTCTATTCAGACTAATTGCATTTGGGTTTTTAGTGTGTCTTAATAACTGTTTAAAAAGATGTTGTTTCCGACGTCACTGGAATATTGTATTGGTTCTGATTATGTAAGTGTCACTGGGATTGTAGGTGAACTTGTAGATACAGTGTGGAGTGGAGTCAACAGAATTTCGTCGTTTAATCTTAGGTGCAGGCGTCGAAATCCTTCGAAATGTGATGGAAAGAGATGCAGCGTTGAATGTGCACCCCATGGCTGACAGAAGTCTTTGAGTTGCCGACTGCATAATTTGATCTCTCTAGAATGGTAGGTCAATGAAGATAGTTTTCTTCTGTACATAAGCTCAACTATCAATGTGTTTGTCCTGCATATTTTGCGAGTCCTTGAAAACAAACACTTCATAAAAGAACGTTTATACTGGATAGGAAAAACTGGTGAAATGAAGATATTATCCACTCCATGTCTGATTACGAAATATAGTCTCTCCTAGTCATTAAAATATACAAGAAATCGAATCTGTTATTCGATTCGAATTCGGAAGTCACTCGGAGGTGTACAGTAAAGAATAGACTTCAACCTTCGCCCACCATGGACTGACTACTTGACCTATTTAAATGTGATTGGTCGTTAGAATGTACTTTTGTTTAGCATAATTGGGTGATTGTCATGCGTCTTATTTTATTACTGTGAACTATGTTGTTTGGTAAAGCGATTGTAGAGAAACTATGAAATAATTTTTTTAAATAATAATGATTTACTTTATTCCAAAAACAGGACTTGTGATACAGAATGGAATTTTCAGCATTCATCACAATATTGCATCTAATTTCCTCAAATTATAAATAAAATTAATCACACAGAAAATTTTCCACATTTACAATAGAGGTAATGTCAGAAACATGCAGCATATAAAATGGAAATAATAATGATAACAGCTAAGGTAATAATAATAACACAAATGAAAATTGCCGTGGGCTTGTTTCACACAGTATTGTCAATGTGGTATAGAAATCCTGGCATGTTTAAAAATATTGCATATAATGTTCTCTTTAAATGATATGGTGAGGGGAGTACGAAGATTACAGTAGTCATAGAGATAAGTTGTTGTTTGCAATTATGAGAGTAAAACAAAGAAGTAACAGGACCATAAATATAACAGAAATAATAAAAGTAAATATTGTCATCGTCTCGTGAAGTTTGTCTTATAGACGCCCTATTCAAATGTATCATAGGGACTAATTGTTTTAATTCTCCTTTGTTCAGTGTTGTATATAATTAAACTAGTTGTATATTTTAATGTGTAATCATCACTTTGCGTTTTTGTATTTAGCATTTGTCACTCTAATATACCACTGAGCTCAATAATTTGAAAATAGGTATATAAATTCATATTGCTGTTTCCAGTCTGGGTTTAGAGTCTGAGATTTTGAGTGCCTAGTCAACAATTACACCAAAACTGAGAGACAGACTTACAGGTTATGACCCCAAATTGATCATACTAGAGTAAATATTTCCTCTCTTTCCTACGAATGAAATTTGATCTTATCGTCGGGTTTTACTAATATTTTCCTTTTTAGTCATGTTTTTTCTGGCGTAAATCTTCCCCCACCTTTTTTCATCAGTGGTACGAGTGGATAAGGAAATTATCTTTTTTTTTTGAATGAGGACTTAATTTTACCTCCTGCAATCATCGTATGGTTAATAAATCTGTTTTAAAACTGAACGGAATGTTTACCCATAGCACAGATTGCCTTTACCATTATTTGCTTATTAGTGTTTACCTGTTGACATCTGAGCAAAAGAATATAAACATACGCAGTTGATTAAGTTAAACATGATTTATGTTTTGGCGACAACAATTCAACTCAGTATTTGTTATGATTAAATTAGAGAAGATTTTTATGCTGCTGGATAATCTGCCTGATGTATATGCTATTGAAATTTCAACCCTTATCTGAATAATAAGTTGTTTTGACTTAATTGGAGTGCTACTAATTTCCCCATTGGGTCCCAGGGAGAACATTACATCTCCGTTTCTGACTGATTGAATAGTTTCAACATAGAACTTTGCACCGATGTGCAGCAGTTCAAGTCGCCACACTTCACTCAGTACACAAAACCAGAGAGGAAAGTAAAAAGAAACGCAAAATAGAGACAGTAAAGAGAGATATGAGGCAAAATGAATAGTAATATCGAAGAACAATATAGTTTTATTGGATATTATAAGTCAAAGAAGTGGATGCATCTGCGCTATACAGAATGATTTTGAGCCATAACACCAATTTTCATTGGTGTTTACTGGCCTGAGGACCCCTAACCAGGAAGTCTGCATCTTCCTACATGACTTAAACTAACTGTTGTGGATTTCATTGACTAATGAAGCCATGTTTTGGTTTGACCACCACTGGCTCTTTTCCAACCTGACCATATGTCAGCTAACATTGTCCATCGGGAAAGGCGATGGCTAGGCTAGGCATGCGTAACACATGTCCCAACCATCTCAGTCGATGTAGCTTCACAGCCTCGTCTGTTGATTTCCCCTCCTTACTTAGCACTCGATGCCTAACCTCAATATTGCTCACTTTGTTCTTTACAGTCCTTTTTAGCCGGCTTCACAATTATCCAAGGGTCCTCATTTCTCCTCCTTACATGTTCTCCTCTATGTCCCCCTCAGGGGCCAAATTCATCGTTTTCCATTAGGGTTCCACTGTAGGGCATGCTGTGTGATTGGTACCTCTTGTTGTTGTTGTTCGTTAGGTATCTTAATCACCTCTGTATTCTCTATGTTCATTTGAAGTCTTGTCTTTTTCTCTGCCTTGTTTGCTAAGTTGTTAGTTTTCGTCTGTAGTTGCTCGAGTTTGTATGATATTACACATAAATAGTCAGCGAAGTCCAAATCTTCTAGAGTCTACTTTCCGGTGTATTTCTGTCTCCCCGCTCTCGACGGTCAACCGCGTGATCCAGTTCAACACAATGAGGAACAATAGGTAGCCTAGTCTTACTCATGTATTCACTTTAAAGGCTTCACTGAGTTTTCCGTTGTGGACCACCTGACATGTGCGATTGTCATATAGAGCTGTTAAATGAGGTTGGTAAAGATTTGGAGCACTGAACTCCCGAGTGTTGAATTAGTTTCCTAAATTTCTTCACGGTCAACACTGTGAGAGGCCTCTTCAAAGTCGGTGAGATTGAGATAGAGTTTTGAATGATATTCTATTCTAATTTTGATGATGATGATGATGATGTGTAGACTTGCATTTCGATCCGAACGTGATTTTCTATACGTGAATCCAGTTTGTTCTAGGCAGACTTCTACATTCAGTACATAATGATTTAGTCATTCCAGTATAATACGACTAATATTTTGTTTGGAGTGAATAGAAAACCTGATTGCAGTGTGGCATTAGAACAACTGTTTGGCAAATCTACTTATTTTTTGTAATTTGGTTTGTAAGGGTTAGTTTTGTTTTTACGAGTTGATCACGGATTGATATCAGCTAGAGAACTATTGAAAACTAGATGGGAGTAGTGGACAGCTGTTTCATCCTAGTTTGGAAATCATCGGCAGTACGCACCCATTGGGATTCGACACCAGGACTTTCCGGTTAGAATTCATGAGCCATGGAGTTGGGTCCCTGTGGCTGAATGTTATACGAGTTTGCCTTGTAACCGGAAGGTCCTGAGTTCAAACCCGGGTGGTGGGTGCGTACTGCCGATGCTTCCCAAACTAGGATGAAACAGCTGTCCACTACTCTCAGCTGGTTTTTAATGGTTCTCTAGCTGATATCGATCCGTGATCAACTCGTAGAAATCTACTTGTGACTAATGTAAAATGGAATTCTGGTAATAATCAGGATATCATAATTCAACTGGTAAAGAGCTGAGTCAATGACTTCAAGACCACTTCTCCATATCCTTTCATACTTTCCTTTCCCTAATATATAGTCCTCACTTTTCTTTATTATAGTATCTAAAATTAACTTAACCAGTCTTAAGATACATGGTTATAATGACTACAAAAAATAAGCAGTTTGGTTTGATTTTCTCCTCGACGATCATCGTTAATCATAATCTATTTGTATACAATTGGTGGCTGGTGGCTAGCAGTGGAATGCAGGACAACGCGCATTTCGTCCTATTTGGGACTCGTCAGCTGGATGTACCTGCATTTCTCAGTGAGTGATGATGTTCCCACCGAGGCTCGAACCCAGTACCCATAGTTTCAAACGCCAAAGCATTATTCACTAGACCACTTGGGCCACGAGAGTCACCTCTTGTGCAACGGGTCACATTAATTATTGAATTGAATTTTTGATTTTCCCGTCGATTGATTGGACCGAAGTGCTCGGTCTCAGGTTGACATGTCGGCTTCTTGTGCAGATGCTTTGACGATGTCTGGGTATTTAATTAGTATCTGCACAAGAAGCCGACATGTCAACCTGAGACCGAGCACTTCGGTTCAATCAATCGACGGGAAAATCAAAAATTCAATTCAATAATAATCTATTTGTGTTTCAACTTTCAATTAATCTGTATCGTTTATGCATCTATTTATATATACTATTTGGTACTAAATTGCCTATACTCGTTTCTGGTCATATCACCTTCACACACACACACACACACAGGGTTGATCAATAGCTTATGTGAAAGATAGGTAGGCAAATAGGTTGTTTTTACCAAACCCTTTTATATATCTCTATGCATGTATGTATGTATATATTTTATATATATAGAATGAAGTGTGTTGTATCTGAAATTCAGTTAACATAAATGTCACGTGGACTAAGAAATACGACAGTAGTAGAATGTGTAAGTAAGGTCATTCATTCATTATTTGGATTAAAATCAATTCATCAATGTACACAGAATGTTATGTTATGCCTTAGTTCTTCCTGTTTGAAGTACTTTTAGTAGTAGTAGTAGTGTCATTTATCCACTTAAGCAGCCTACAGTCGAATGATCAAAGGCATCATATGCATTTGTACTGATACACTACAAAATCATCTGTGTGTGTGTGTGTGTGTGTGTGCCTTATTAGTTCATCATATTTATGTCTAGTGATATTTATTTAAAATTAGGTACTTTTTAATTATTTGTCTAAGGTGTTTTGATAGTTAGAGTTTTTCAATATCATCTCATATTCACCTGCTTCATTGTACTTTTGTTATTGTTGTTGTTGTTGTGACTTGTCTTGTCACTTTTCGTCGTTGTTTGCCTAACATTTATAAAAGAATTTAGATAGCGTTGATAGAGGATAAGGCAGCCTATTATCACTGATGATATTCTTAATTGTGGTCAAGTGACTGGATTATACGTCAGACTGTGCTTGAGAGCGAGGAGTCAGGAATAAGCTTGACTACCGATAAGAAGACTCTAGAAGATCTGGATTTCGCAGATGATATAATTTCTAATGTCACACAAACTCAAAGACTCACAGGCGAAAAGCAATAAACTGGCTGAAGAAGCTGGCAGTGAAGACGGGACTACAGGTGGACATGGAGAAGACGGCGGTGATGAAGATAACTAACCAAAAAGCTGCAACACCAACCAACACCAATCACCACCAGCGACAGAGATTTAACAGAGGTTACTTCCTTCACTTGTCTAGGAAGCATCATATCAACCACAGGCAGAACGAATGAAGATGTCAAAGCAAGTCGGAATCGGAAAGTCAAGATACGCCTTCATCAACCTGAAACCACTTTGGAAATCTTCTGCACTCAGCACAAGGAGCAAGATTCAGATTTTCAACACCAATGTCAAGTTAGTTCTTCTATACGGGTCAGAAACTTGCACTGTGTATAACAAAAAGGATTTCCAACAGATTGCAGACTTTCACTAACAACTGCTGCCTTCGCTGGCTCTACACTGAAGATCAAATGGCTGGCTGGCTGGCCAGAAATAACTAGTAACCAGAAACTCTGGCTGTGAACAAACCAACCAAGAGCCAATCGTTCAACAAATATGTAGGAGAAAATAGAGATGGATTGGGCATAACGTTGAGGAGATCGTTGAATCACATCTCGCGCAAAGCAGGCCAATACTCAAGTGGAATCCTAATGGGAAGCGACGGGTGGGTGGTTGGTGCGACGGTAACATGGAGAAGATCATGTGGCTAGGAAGAGATGAGAGATTATGGTCAACCTTGGATCCAGCTGAAGAGGACGGCAGAAAATAAAACATAGTGAAGGTGTGTTGTTGAAGTCCTATGTTTCATTTGGAACCCAAGGGAACAATTATAATAATATTAAAAGATAGGAGGTGTTTTCACATTTTTTCAAATAAACTCCATCTTCTAACAACGCTATCCAAATTTATTAGAGGGATTAATTGTTTTAAATATAAGAGAATCAATCGATTGCGGCTGAGATGATAAGTAATTGTAGGAAGTAATTCGTTCAGGAAGTGGACTTCACTGTTAGATAGTTGGAGGTAATCGATAGGAAGCTTTTAACCTATATTTCTTGCTTGTTGGCATTTGTCAACGAGGCGTACATATAACCTTGAAATTTGAACCATGGTTACACAGTGCTGCAATTAAGGGACGTTATCAGTAAGTTATTTGGACTCGCGAATGAACTCCTGTAGGACTCTAATGTGTACTTTGATTGGACATCACATTATTGATATTTATTGATTTACACTTTCTTCTGTACAAGATTAATAAGGAAGCAAAATCAATGGATCGGTCGACACTCACTATTGAATGTAGTGCAATGTTGTATTATTACTATAATTCCCTCAGGTTCTGTGAGTAAAATATAGGGCTCCTGCAGCACATCTCCATTTCATTCAGTTTTATACAGTCATCTTTAGCTGGTTCAACGATTGACCATAGCATGCCATTTACTCCTCACACGATGTCCTCCACGTCACTCTTGGACACACGCACAACTCGATATTTCCCATTAGAGTTCCACTCGAGTGGTGGTCTAGAGCGCTATGTTACTCCTCAGTGTGAATCCGATCCATTTCCATTTTCTTCAGCACACTTGCTCGGCAATGCGTTCTTGGTTGGTTCGTTGGTAGAGTTCCTTGTTACTTATACTTTTTAGTGTACTGGAGTACCTATCCTAAAAATAATATATGCATGATTTGTTATGGGTAAGCTTTGAAAGTGTAATCTCTAGTCGTACTATGTGATCGAATGACGTGTGTAAGGTAGATAAGATTCATTGCATACTTTGTGTTCATGGTTCAAATATTCATATTTCAAAAGTTCCACTAATAGGACTTCACTCAGTATGAGAAATTATAAAAAACCTCTTCAACTCCATCCCAAAGCATCAGCTGCGTTAGACAAACTGCTCTATTTATTGATTTCCCGTCACGTGAGGTTTCACTTAAGCTATTGTGCAGCAGTAAGTCATTATTGTTATAGAGATTTATGAACAGTAGTTCTGAAGAGGCCATCATCTTTTGCCAGTAATTTATATTTAATCGGCTTCTGGCCAAGTTAAACTTTAGGCACCACTAACTACAATGGAGTGCGCTGCACCATTGACGTTGAATGGTCCAATGAGTTTCATCCACGTGAGTTGAAGCTTATATTCCACTTGATTCAAGTGAAATGCCTGTTCTAATGCATTTGCGCTTGCGATTTGGTGAGGATAAGGCTTTCCAATATTGCTTGGATGTGTGGTTGCTTAGGATTTGTTCATGCGGAGGTGTCATGAGTATTAAAAGCTTCAGCAGGTCGATTTGTGGACACGTCTATCGTTGTGCAATTTGTTTGAGACGAGTTAGTGCCAGGGAAGGTAAGCTGATGATTCTAATATTTCGTAGAAACAGTTTTTGCCAGGTGCCAGGTCCCGGGTTTTTTATATTTGTAATTAGTTGGTTTTAAAACAGCCCGTGAGAGGTGCAGCTGCTGAAACTGAAAATAGTCTTGTATCAACAGTTTTTTGGTGTCAGCACTGCAGCGATATCGCGTCATTTATAGCTATTCTGATGAATATATGTTTAGGATCTGGTGTCACTTTTCCATTGATACTCC
Source organism: Trichobilharzia regenti (assembly GCA_944472135.2). Lineage (NCBI taxonomy): Eukaryota > Metazoa > Platyhelminthes > Trematoda > Strigeidida > Schistosomatidae > Trichobilharzia > Trichobilharzia regenti. Next base: position 158,115,590 of record OX235262.1, read on the forward strand.
TATGCTAAACTGAAAGATGTTTTTATCACATATGAGAGACAGATTTTGTGCTTTTTTCATGAATGTACGTATTCCATACCCAAAAATGCCTCCTTATTGTGATTGGTGCGTTCAAGGTCATTCCCCAATTAGTAGCTAGAGAGGCTTAAAGTTCAACTTTGCTCAGCTTTTATATTTTCAAAACCACATCAATGCATTTTGTTGTTTCTTTCGTATACGATATTATGGTGGTGTCTATGGTTTTAGAAAAAAAAATGTTGTTTGTATGTTTTCCCCTCTTCTCCCCTAGTTTTTTATGATAAATATATGACACTTCTTATAGAAATGGAATAGGGCTGTCGATATCAATACTTTCACGCCTAGTGTTTTTTCTCAACTAATTTTTCTTCTTCACTCTGATTTGCATTACTGTTGATCGACTATGGTATGCCAAAATGATCCGTCTCTGTTGGTATGTCAGCTCTTAAAATGGATGCTTCAACGATGTCTGAAAATTGACATGATGTTATTTTCAGGATTTTATCATGAGCTGACATTAGTTAGAGAACCATTGGTGGTGACTAGTTGTGGAATCCGAGGTGAACATTTCATCAATCGAGCCAGGTTAGCCACCATTTGTGCAACGAGTATCAATTCAAGATAATCAATCAACCGGAAATGCACATCAGTTTAAACAACAACATTAATAGCTAATACCCATTGCACAATATATGACTGTCGTGGCCCAGTGACTTAAAAGATAACGCTTTGGCGTTTAAAACGATGGATGCAGTGTTCAGATCTCAGTAGGGACACCATTATTTACTGGGGATGCAGATGTGTACATTCAGATGACGAGTCCCACTGTACACCTCGAATTCTGCTGGCAATCACCATCAACCAAAATAAGACAGTAGTTATTTTTATCAGTCAGTTCACTTGGTTAGTTAGGAAACCAGTTACCTGGAACAAATTTCTCATGTACAAGGTTATCAGTCTTATACATCCTATAAGGGCTGATAATGCTACTCACTTGCCCAGTATGAATTAGACAAAGAGGGATTCGAATTGGAGACTCGCAGGCTGGAAGTTGACTACTTTATTCGCTTATATTGTCTGTACTTAAATGAGTTGTACATGTTTGAGATATGTGAGTTAATAATATCCACATTTTAGGATTAATACAAGTGGATCTTAAATATGTATTATGTTTAATTACTGTTATGTAACTAATTGGTATCTTTGTTCGACCGCCTTCTTTGACGACCAATGTCAGTTGACGCAGGATCAAGTTGATAAAGAGTTTAGGGTGGTCAAATCGAAATTTGACATCTGCCCATGACGTCTCTGACTTTTAGTTTTAGCTATGTAGAGAAGTGACGATTGGTGATATGGTTCAAAACTGTTGTCAGTGGTATAGATGCACTCCCACATTCACCTGATATCTTCTGTTGTTGTTCTTTCTCCTGCATATTTCTGTTCGTTATAGTTCTTTTGAAACTCTTTTACTTGATGAAACAAAAAGAAGACGAAATTTGCAGCTAAAAATGACATCATTCTATTCCACAGGTTCTCATCAGCTGCAGACTACCCCTGAAATTACAATGGTTATGAAAGATAACAGTAATATACTTCAATGTTTGAATGTTAACAGAGTAAAAATGTTATAAAAATTAACATATCCGAAATGTAAGCGCTACAACTTTTAGTCTAAATTACCATCAATTTATATGCTTTTCGAGGCAGAATACAGAAAAATTTAATAAACAGTGTTAGCTTATAAGTCCACTTAGCAACTCAGGAAGGTTGTAGTTTATATGATTGTAAATTTGCTCAGTGAGCTGAAGTCACTAATACAAATGATTAATCGATGTTATCAAATTGCAGTTACCGAGGTAGTGAGACACTGATAACATTCTCTTTCTGTATGTATAAGTTTGGTTTGAGATGTTTGATTACAACTGCTTCAATAAGTCTCAGTAAATTTGTTGTTCTTTTTATATCTAATATTTTGAAGTATTCGGAAATCTTAACGAAATGACTGTAGCCACAAGGTGTCTGACATTTACACTTTGAGAATATCTGCTTCCTTTTAGGCATAAGTTTCTTGGGATATGCTCTGAAACGTAGATATCAGCCCTTCTTTCTCTCCTTCCAATGTACTTGCTATCAAGGAAGTGTACGTGAACTTATAAATACAGTTACAGGTTATATCAGAAGGGTGTTTTATCCAGCCTAGATTGGTATATTCGGCATATATAGTGTTACAAGCTTAGATATAGGAAAACATCTCTTTACTGCTTCCTTTATTCTTTTCTCACTTCTTCGTGATACTCCTCCTTTAAATAAAAAATAAATCAAGACTTTCTTGTTTTCCACTCTTCAGTGTTTCATTTCCTCGTCTTGTTTTTTTGCTATACTCTAGAATAAACTCCCTTGGATACCCATTCTCCATTGTACATTTCTCAACAAAGTTTAGTATTTCTTCCAACATGTTGAGTGAAGATAGGTTCCTTCCTGGCTCTGTTGTATAGTATTGTCACTAATTCAAACCTACAGCTTATAAGAGAGAAGCTGTTGTAGTGAAGATATTGTCTGGTTCAAGTTTCTTTTCTATAAATGGACTTTTCAATTATACTATTACAACAGAAGACAAGGGCCAGGAAACAGATCGTTTATTAAGGAAATCAACACATATTTATAGATTTTCGTGTACATATTATAGATTATTGTTGGCAGAAAAACACAGTCTTCTGATTGGTTGTCTCTCACTGAAAGTTAACCTTGCATCTCTTTGTGGCTGTTTCTTGAATATCAGACCATGTATATGTTAACTTTATCCGCCTACGCAAAGCCTTTGTTCTTATTTTTTTTCACGACCAGTATTGGGGACATAAACATTGGCGTAGATTACTGTTCAGCAATTTCGGCTAACCGCCAGCTCTCACCACAATACCATCTCTGACATTAAGGTGCAGGAAATTGAACTCATCATTATGTTCATATTCTATGGTGAATCCAATGCTAAGGTGGATCTCACTGAGATGGTCAAATAATACAGATGCCTGATTCATATCGTCAAAACACAACAAACGTATGACTGACATATCAAGGGAACCCGTATGTATGAGATCCCTTTATTTCTTTTCTGTACCTTTGTTTACTGTATGGAGTGTGGAACTTGACCTCCTACCTTTTTGTACAAAGTATTTGTCAACCGTCCAGATCTCAGAAATCCCAAACCTATCTCTAATTTCAGAAGACTATGCTTAATAGACAGAATACTAGACATGGTAACTGACGCGGAACAGAAGAAAATGGTAGGGTAATACACTTGTGTATTCCTCCACTGATAACGGAACAGAATTCCAATTTACTACGTGGAAAGTTCGTAAATAAACGATAATATAATATACGATAATACTTCTGATCGTATTTCTCCAGTCCTCTACCAACCTGTATACAATTAAGCAACAATAGTCTTCTTATCTCCCGCCAAATGGAGACTAATTCGCATAAACAAACGATTCAATGTTCACCAATATTGTGACAGTATCTTTGAAGGATTCATTAATTCAAAAGTATTTGTGAAATGAAAATAAGGATAAAATACAAAACGTGCATAGTTCAAATGTTAACTGAAGGTTTATCAGAGAGAGAGAGAGAGAGCGACAGATGTTCACCTTTTATTAGTTATTTATAAATTACCATGAAAATTATATTCATCACGCTTCTAACTGATCAATAGAAAGTGTACATCTGGTGTTTACCTACTTATTAAATTTTATCAATGTGATTTACACGAGTTTGTTTTTCTGTCTTTTTTTTGAGTTTATCTTGAATCTTTTAGTTTTTATAAATACCTAAATGCTTTAATAGTCTTTCTTTGTGTGTGTGTGTGTGTATGTGTGTATCTGCTTTGTTGGTTGATGTGATTGGACTTTAAGTCTTATGATGACTGAATCATGCATAAAGAGAGTGTTAGTGAGTTTTAGTTTTTGGCTGTTGTTTTGCTTTAAAGGATTTTCTTATACAAATAGTAATTAAGGGATTGAATTTTTCTATCACATAATATAATGAGTTATTTTTGTTATCAATGTTAATTGATGCATTGTGAAACATTCATATTCCTCTAGTTATGAGACATTTTTGGCGGGTGTTGTTTTTTCTTTTCAGATTTGTTCTGTATTATTGTTAGAATTAATCGCAACATTTCAAGGAGAGCATAACGCCATTATGGATAAAATTTTTATTTTAATAAAATCTCACAGTCTTATACAGTAATATTTACTGATGACCACTTTCCGAGCACAATTTATTGCTCATAATCATATCAAGGTACTCACTTAACTGTATGCTTCTTTTATATACATGAGTAAAAATTGATTAGACATTTGAATAAAATCAATATAGGATAATGTACATTCAGAAATAATAATATAAGTGTTATTAATAAAATACAATCAGATGGGAAATAAGATGTTTTTATAGTAGAAATAATTAACTTGTTAGAATGTTATAATGTGAATTGAATACATTTTAACATTATTTATTAACCTCTGTAATTGACTGATGGTAATAATATCTCCCATATCTCTGGTATTCATATTGAGTTATTCCTGTTGCATGTGTTGTGTTGCGTGTAGACTCGATGAAACAGAGAGGATTCAGGAATCAATCACTCTCTCCCCACCTACCTATATAACTTTTTAGAATTTCGACTCTGTCCCACCCAACCTATTATGTGGTTGTGTGTAGTGCATGCAGTTCGATTGCTGACTTTTTTTTCTAAATTATTTATCTTCGTGGGATCAATCAAATTTTATATTGATTTTTATTCAAATGTCTAATCAGTGTTTACTCAAGCCATTGATAGCGTCGATCGAGAGGTCATTTGGCAACTACTTCGCTACTACGAGGTGCTATCGACAATTATACATCTCATCTAACAGCTATACGACAATGCTGCATGTCAAGTAATCCACAACGGAAAACTTACGGAATCTCTCGAAGCGAGGGCGGGAGTGAGGCAAGGTTGTCTACTATCGCCAATGATTTTCCTGATTGCAGTAGATTGGATAATGCGACAGACAACGGGCAATGAGGTAACAGGCGTAAGCTGGACTCACACAAAAAAATTGGAGGATCTGGATTTCGCCGATGATATATGTCTGATTTTCCGAAAACTGGAAGATATGCAAGTGAAAAGCAATAAGTTGGCGGCAGAAGAAGCATCCAGAGAAGATAAATCTTCAAGTGAACATAGATAAAACAGAGGTGATGAAGATTCCTGGCCGACAGCAACAACAACAACAATCAGCCAACATAAATGGGAGGAACCTGAAAGAAGCAATCTCCTCTACCTACCCACCTGGGAAGCATCCTTCCAACTACATGAGGAACTGACGAGGAAATCAAAGCAAGAATAGGAAAAGCAAGACAAGCTTTCATTACTCTCAAGTCTGTGTGGAGGTCAGCTGCACTCAGAATCAAAAATAAGATCCGGATTTTCAATTCCAATGTGAAGTCAGTCAGTGCTACTCTCTATAAGGATCAGAAACTTAGCGCGTCATAAAGAGCATCACAAACAAACTTCAGACCTTCATTAACAGTTGTCTTCGCTCAATACTCAAGATCAGATGACCGGCCAGGAAAGATCAGCAACAGGGACATCTGGGAGCGAACCAACGCAGCAGGAACCGATTGCGAAACAAATAGGCAGGAAGAAATGGAGATGAATTGGCCATACTCTGAGGAAACAAACTATCAAGTGACATCACTAGACAAGCCATTGCTCTAGTGGAACCCGAAAGGGAAGCGGCGAGTTGGTCGTCCAGGGGTGGGGTGACTTTGAGGAGGTCATGTGAAGAGGAGATGAAAGCATGTTGGTAGACATGGAGCAGGATGAAAAAGTTGGCAGAAAACCGAAGGCAATGGAGACGCGCGACTGAAGCCCTATGTTTCTCTAGGAATTAAAGTATATAATAATAATAAATAATAATAAATGAAGCAAGAAAGTTGTGTGAGTGCATCCTGATATGATTATGAGCAGCGATAAATTGTGCTGGAAATGTCATCAGTAAATATTACTGTACAGCACTGTGTGATTTTATCAAAATAAAATTTTATCCATAATGGAGTTATACTCTACCACAGTGCCCAAGTTTTATCCTTATTTTACGGAACTTGTTATAGGCGTTGTTCAAATTCATTTTAGTTAGGTTTGTAGAACTTACTTGATGAAAAAATGTGATTCCCCGAAAGGTTATACCAAAAGATGGAAGTGAAACCCGAAACATTTGGGAAAGAAACCAGTTTTATATCCTGTCTAGCGTACAAATAAGGAGAAGTATTCACAAAAACCGAAAAAAAGAATTAAGGTTGCATTGAAGAGAACATCTCCCGCGGCTGGTTTTATTCCACTTTACAACACAATATGCTTATTAGTACAGTCAAAAGTAGATAAGTTTGCCGCTTCTGTCAACAGCATTTAACAGTTCACCTGTGGCAGTAAGTACATAAGAAAGACTGAGACGAGAGTGTCTGCTAGATTAGATTTCTTGAACATATCCCTAAAAGTTTCCGTATGAAAGGTAGCAAAATGTTCCTCAGTGCAAATGCCAGACACCTAATTGTCACGGGACATAAAGTAGAAATTAGTTAGTCTTTTAAAATAATCCACACACAGAGAAAACCACGGTTACTTCAGTTGTTGCGATCAAGAGATCTTGACCCAACCTCTGTATACAGAAAGACTGTATGACTAATATCCTACAACCTTGGTAACTGTACTTGTTTTGTTCGTGTGCTTTTGTGTTTTGTTCTGTTGCATAACATTCCACCTTACCTTGATTTTGACTTTTACTTATTGAGTTGAACTCAATTTTGGGTTTCCAAATTTACTTAATTGTTTGTCTATGTCATAATTTTACTTTACTATTAACTCCCACCCTCTCAAACTCTCCACCATAATATGTATAAATCCACCTTATTGTTCTGTTTTGTATTCTGCCTCTAGTTAATCCTTATTTGCGGGCGAAATCTGAACTCTACCTCCTGTTGTCTAATTATATTATGTTTTTACGAGTTGATCACAGATTGATATCAGCTAGAGAACCATGGAAAAACAGGGTGTACTGGACACCTGCTGTTTCATCCTGATTTGGGAATCATCGGCAGTACGCACCCACTGGGATTCGAACCCAGGACCTTCCGGTTACAAGGCCAGTGAGCTCGAATACCATTCAGCCACTGGGATCCAATTCAATGGCTCATGAATTCTATTTTTTACCAATTCGTGATTTAGCGTGACCCCAACCATTGTCGTTGGTGGGACATCCATCCACACACGAGACATCTAATTGAACCTCGCTGGTCACGACTTCTCAATAGAACTCCAGGAAGCTCCATCCTTTAGCAAGTCACTAGCGAGCATCAGATTAATTTTCTATAGTTTGGTTTGTGATCAATTGTGATCAGCTCGTAAAAACATAACTGACCCTTACAAACCAGACTATAGATAATTATATTATAAATAGTTGACCTTTTAGCAAAATAATTTTCCTACTTACATCACCCTTTGGAATTATTTTGGGCAAAGTTAAACTTTCGACACCACTAGCAACCACTCAGCAAACGACCTTGAACGGACCAATCACATTGGATAGGCATATATGATGAATGGAAACGCATATTTATAGAAAAAAGCATAAAGAAGGATAAAACGGTTACAAGGAGTATCTTTCTCGAATATGTGGGAGAAACATCCCCCAGTTTAGCATGTGGCTCTCAATGGCGAAGTCACAGCACATCCTGTACATATATTCATCTGAATGACTGTAAATGAGATCCTTTTCAGATCCATTTATAGCCCTTATCTTGTTTTTCAAGCGGCCCCGAAAACCTTCAGTAGAATTCGTATGAGTCCTCGTAACGGGATCCACACAGCAAACAAGTGATTGTCTCTATTTTACACGAAGCAATATCTCTGCAATGCTGGTACCACTAAACTGTTGAGACAAGACTATTCTCAGTCTCGGCAGCTGCTGCTCTCACCGGCTGTTTCAACACCCAGTAATTGCAGATATACAAAATCTGGGTTAGGGAGAGATGTGACCTAGCGGAAAAATTTCCTACGAAATATTAAAATTATCAGCTCACCCTCTCTATTATTAGCATGCTTCAAACATATAGCACAACGATGAACAAACCCACCAGTTGATCTGCTATAGCTTTTTAAAGTCATGATACCAACACAAGAACAAGTTCGCTCTTTCCGGAGCAATTTAAATCCAGGCAATGCTGGAAAACACTAACCTCCTCAAATTGCAGCCGTAACCTTGTAAAGTCACGCATTAGAAATGAATCAAGCGCTCTACAACATTGAACTACGTTCGTGAATCTCATTGGATAATTCGCTGATTGGTAGTTAGTGGTGTCGAAAGTTTAACTTCGCCTTATTTTGCTAATACTTTCCATGTATAACTCGGAGTCACTGTGAAAAAGTATGTCCGACGAAGTTAACGAACTAAAGTAGCCAGCCCGGTAGATCACCTTTGAGAACCAACTAGAATTACCGGTGGTATGACCAAATCAAATTATACCTCCTAGATTTCATGGAAGGTTGAGTGTTTGACAACTGTGTGAATAATGGATTAATTGGAGTTATTAAGACCATGTATATGTAAGGCGGGGTGGGAACTTGATAGGATAACTCGTGCTTTACGAAGATTGGGATTTCTCGAGAGATGAAAGAGCAGAATCGGAAATATAATCCAAATATCAGAACACCCAGTTCTATACTCTTTTTATTTTTCTGTGTGATTTTATTTCACGTTTATTCCTGAAGTCAGGGGTTAGGTCAATCGAAAAAGCTACTATAATTAAAGTTTGTCGTATGTTTGAACACTTTTTAACTCTTAATTTGATTTTGTTTAGGATCTAGGCAGTTGAAGAGAATCCACGAAATAAGACGAGCTCGTACTGTAACAACAGAAGACAAGGGCCAGGCAACAGATCGTTTATTACGAAAATCAACACGTATTTATATATATTTCACATACATTATTATAGCTTATCCAAGTAGACAAGCACAGTCTTCTGATTGGTTGTTTATCAGAAGTTAAGCAGACAAACGCAGGCTTCTGATATAAGAATAAAACTTGTGCACTGTGGTAGAGTGTAATTCCATTATGGGTAAATTTTGTTTTGATAAAGTCTCACAGTGTTATACAGTAATGTTTACTGATGACGTTTCGAGCACAATTTATTGCTCATAATCATATCAAGGTAATCAGATGACTTCCTAAATTCATTTATATAGTTCCATTGTTTTTCTCTTGATTTTCACTTGATTTGATTGGTAATAGTATTTTCCATATTTCAGGTATGAGTGACGAGTCATTCCTATTGCATGTGTTGGGTGTAGACTCGATGAACAAGGATTCAGTAATCAACCTCTCTCTCCACCTACCTAGATTACTTTTTAGAATTTTAACCCTCTCCCACCCTATTGTGTGGTTGTGTGTTAGCGCATGCATTGCAATTGCTGAGCTTTTTTCTAAATTACTTATCTTCTCGGGTCAACCATTCATCCACAGTTATACCATATAAAGAGGGGACATCTGAGACTACGTAGGATTCTGAATAAAATAGGAATTAGGGTGGCATTTAAACCTACAAACTCACTCAGGGGCAAGCTCTGTAGGTTAAAGGACCCAGTTGACCCAATTAGTCAAAATAATATTATTTACAAAATACCATGCAATGACTGGGAGGTCAACTACATAGGTCAAACTAGTAGGTCAGGGGTAGTCAGATTGTCAGAGCATAAGAATTTAGCTAAAGTAAGAATGGTTGACCCCGAGAAGATAAGTAATTTAGAAAAAAGCTCAGCAATTGCAATGCATGCGCTAACACACAACCACACACTAGGGTGGGAGAGGGTTAAAATTCTAAAAAGTAATCTAGGTAGGTGGAGAGAGAGGTTGATTACTGAATCCTTGTTCATCGAGTCTACACCCAACACATGCAATAGGAATGACTCGTCACTCATACCTGAAATATGGAAAATACTATTACCAATCAAATCAAGTGAAAATCAAGAGAAAAACAATGGAACTATATAAATGAATTTAGGAAGTCATCTGATTACCTTGATATGATTATGAGCAATAAATTGTGCTCGAAACGTCATCAGTAAACATTACTGTATAACACTGTGAGACTTTATCAAAACAAAATTTACCCATACTGGAAACGCAGGCTTCTGATTAGTTGTTTCGGGATTCCTCGAAAAATAAAGTTCTCTATTTGCGAATCATGTTTTGCCACGTTAAGTCTGCTGTGATTGGTTGCTGAATCAGCCTTGCTCATATTTTCTCACGGCCACCTCTTACCACAGTACTACTCTACGGATATGTTTCTTCTTAATTTGTTTAAACTAATAAAGGGAACCGGTTGAATGAAATGAAGACTGAGTTTCACTCAGTCAGGTGTGACTGGATTTTGAACATGCATCTGTGATGCATTTTGTGTGCGTCACTGGCTTGATGGTAGAATGCTTGCTAACCACGCGGGAGGTCTGGGTTTGACTCTAGGCTGACGCACTCACAAACCTTGTTTAAGGGTTAGTAAACCCGAAAAAATAGAGAAGGTTGAGGGGGCTAGACAGTATTGCAGCTACTGAAACTTCAAAGCTTAAAACTTGAAGCGCTATGTTCAACGCGGAACGCTTGAGAAAGGAAAACAATTCTTGATACGATAGGGCAAAAAGGCAAAGCCTTTCATCGACATCATTTACGGTTAACCATAGGTTTTCTTCCTAATTCGAAGACCAAGTAAAATAGTGCATGAATACAATGGTTCCTACAAATCATAATAAGAGCGATTTATATTGTTCATTTTAGTGAAGTTGTATTCTTTGATCTGAATGGTTTATTTGTCAAGCTTTCATTGTCGTTTTAGACAATAAACTATCCAGCTTAGTGAACGCGACTACACCCGTATCATCTCTCTGAACTCATGGATCTTCATTATTTCTAAATGTGTTATTGACTTATTTTTGGTGAATTTACTATCACCGATAACTCGAAAATGACGTGAAATTAGGCTTTTCATGTCAAATAGTCCTCGAAAGCAAAAATCTTTCCAAACATGTTTAATAAAAGTTATGGAAGTCTGTCATTTTGTCCTTCCAATGTTTAAGCATTTGCATCGAGACAAATTGATGACTGCAGTTGAAGAAAGCATTTGACAATTATTTAATTCCGTTTATTTGTACAACTGAAAAGATACAACAAAAAACTTACTACTGATTGCACTCTCTGACGGTTAATTAACTCAATTCACAGTTTGATCATAACTGAACACCAACTTGATGTAAATAGTTTGCTTCTCAGACCTATTTTTTCTGGGCTGTAGAATGTAGTTCACTCAACATACTTTTTAGACATGTCTAAGGATTAACATTTCTCGAAAACACTTTGTGATTGGTTGTCTGCTCTTATTCCAGTATGTTAGTTAAGCCAAATCTTAAAATGACAAAGTGATTCTAACAGATATCTTTATGTGTAACCTATCAAAAGCTGTAGAAAGCTTTGATATTATTCATTCCAGGTTTATTTTTATATTTTATAGAATAATGTGTAGAAGAATTTAGTAATGATGATGATGATATGATTCTTGTGATTTTCTTCAACCCTAGATATTTCTCTTCTTCACCACTTTTAATTAGCTAAATTAGCAACTGTTCCTTAACACTTCAGCGCTAGACAGTCATTCTAATTGTGTTATTTTTTTTTAGATATTCAAGTATTGATTAATAGGGATTTTGTTTGATTGCATGGAGGGTTTCATGATGAGCTGACATCTGTTAGAGAACCATTGGAAAACCACCTGGGAGTACTGGACAGCTGTTTCCTCCTAGTTTGGGACTCTTCATTGGTGCGCACCCATCTGGGTTAGAACCCAGGACCTTTTGGTTACAAGGCGATTTCATAGACCGTTGAGCTACTGGGACCCAATCCAATGGCCAGTCCATTAATTCTAACTTCTGCCAAATGGTGAAATTGTCTGCAAACAAGGTGGTATTGTTTCACCTACATCATGGTTACTAATTTCCTAATCCATTCATTAATAAACGTGTTGATTTTATAGTGACTGACTTTTTTAAACTTTACTTTTAAATACAAGGAAATAATTGTACCATTGAACACTCTCCATGCTTGTATACATGTTGTAACTTTTGGGTTTTATTCATCTTGTTTCATTTTCTTATATATGTAGTCCTACAAAAATGGGCTTACTCGATCCAGCTACACGTGATGGTCGTGTCATTTTCTTTTTACCATGGATGAATTTTGCCCTGGCTGGTACAACTGATTCTGAATGCGCTGTTACTGATCAACCCTCACCATCTGAAGCTGAAGTGAATTTCATTCTTGAAGAAATTAGCAGTTATCTTTCACCAGAAATACAAGGTAGGTTGCTTTTTATCTTTTTTGTTGACCTTTTTTTTGAATCGATCTCTTTAAAGTCTAATATACCAATCTATTGAAATTGTATACTGTGACTACTCCTCGTCTCAAAGACCTCATTTCTCGAAGTCATCCGTATCCACATCTATTTGCATATACATATCCCTATCATTAATGATTTCATATTTTTTTTTACTGATAGTTCGTCGTGGCGATGTACTTTCAGCCTGGGCAGGTATTCGACCACTTGTTCGTGATCCTAATTCTTCTGATACTCAATCGATTGCACGTAATCATATTATTAATGTTTCACCGTCAAAACTGATAACAATTGCTGGAGGAAAATGGACAACTTATAGAAATATGGCAGAAGAGACTGTAGATAAGGCTATTGAGGTAATACATCCTTATTTTCTGATATATATATATATATATATATATATATGTAATGTTACTTTACATTTATAGACTTTGAGAAGGCCTTCGACAGCGTTGATCGTGAAGTAATTTGGAAATTACTCGAGTACTATGGCGTACCCCAAATATTCATCAACCTATTCAACAGCTGTACGACAACGGCACCTGCCAAGTGATCCACAACGGAAGACTCAGCGAGGCGTTTGAAGTAAACACAGGTGTCAGACAAGGGTGCTTACTATCACCAATGATATTCCTAATTGTGATGGACTGGGTTATGCGTCAGACTATGGGAAACGAGAAGACAGGAATATCCTGGACCGACGTGAAGAATCTATAAGACCTGGATTTCGCGCGTGGATGATTTATGTTTGATGTCACACACAATCGAAGACTTACAAGGGAAAACCGACAAACTGGTCGAAGAAGCAGCAAAGACAGGACTCCAGGTAAACATAGACAAGACGGAGGTTATGAAAATAACCAACCAACAACAGCAACAACATCCAACGTCAATCACCATCAACGCGAGGAATTTGAAAGAGGTCACTTCATTCACTTATCTAGGGAGCATTGTCTCAACTACAGGAGGAGCGGACGAGGATGTCAAATCGAGCGAGAATCGGGAAGGCAGGCGAGAAACACATTCATCAGCCTGAAATCAATCTGGAAATCTTCGTCACTCAGCATCACCAACAAAATCCGCTCGGATTTTCAATACAAACGTCAAGTCAGTCAGTTCTTCTACACGGATCAGAAACTTGGCGGGTCACAAAATATATTTCCAAAAGGCTGCAGACCTTTATACACAACTGTCTTCGCTCAATACTGAAGATAAGATGGCCGGAAAGAATCACCAACAAGGAATTATGGGAACAAACAAAGCAAGAACCAATCGTCCAACAAATATGCAGGAGAAAGTGGAGATGGATCGGACACTCGCTGAGGAGACCGCTGGGTAACATCGCGCGCCAAGCCCTCGAGTGGAACCCGAAAGGGAAGCGGCGTGTGGGACGTCCAAGGGTGACATGGAGGAGATCGTGTGAAGAGGAGTTGAAAGAATATGGATTAACATGGATGCAGGCGAAAAGTATAGCAGAAGACAGAAGAAAATGGAGACGTGCAGTTGAAGCCCTATGTTCCACTAGGAACCCAAGGGAGCAATAATAATAAATGTTACTTTACAAGACAAGTAATAATTCCACTTTTCTGAACAATGATACAAAATACGATTATCTTGTAAAAGATACTTTTAATCCTCTTGTTATTATATCTACCTGATGTGAATTGATCTCCTTTCTAGAATTTTTTCAATTCATATAGCGGAAATGATGCAGTAGTATTATTGTCCGACTGATTGATGTGTGCTAAGTTAAAAATGAATTGATTGATTTCACCTCACTCTGATTGACTGTCTACTAGAATGTCGATTCACTGAATACAATGAGACCAAGTCTACAATTCGCAGTGGTACATATCAGCTAATGAGTTATGGGAAGATTAAATCCAGAATAAAAGTCAAATGTTACCGAACAGACAGTTATTTCTAACCTATGAATGGAATTCGCCGCTGAGCCACTGGTGAAACGTTAGCTAGCTATTCTGAAGTTCCGAACTCGACTCCCGTCTGAAGAATTTTTGAGCCTGGCCTTTTCGGTAGTATTCCCTATTTGTGTCCTGTGTTTTAAGTACGGTGAATTTATAATCCACATACCTTCAACACTTTTTTTTGAAGGGTGGGGTTGGACGTTTCAATGGCTGTTTTCCCACCTATTCATGAATGTATTTACCACCATTGGGAGGGGGGATACTGGTGACGCATTAGCAACTCCCTCAGTTTGTTTGTTTATTTTCCCTTGGAACTTAGATATTGTAGAAATGAGGCATAGCTATACTGTTAGCATTATGACTTGTAGTGGCTTTTTTGTTCTAAGTTCAAGTTCTCCCATAGTCACACACTCATCCCACCCTTTGGAAGTATGAAAGGGATTGGTGAAATGTTTAAGTAATAGAGCATAAAAACTAAGTAGTATCATGGAAAATCTAAGACAGGAATTGAGGCACATAAGAGATGCTTTAAAATTAAGTAATTAGCCTGATAAATGAATCAGGAAGTATGTAGGAAAGTGTAAAAATAAAATTAACAATAATAATAACAATAATGACAGGAATACTGATAGTAATAATAATAGTAACAATGACGACGTGCATGTTGAACATGCAGAGAATAATGACAGCATCAACAATAAGGAATTTAAATCACCATACAAGGAAGGAACCTCGGAGACCTTACGTAGAATTTTTGACAATACAAGCAGAAATAAAATTGGCATTCAAACCCACAAATTCACCTGGAGACAAACTTTATCTGTTAGAGGGTCCCGTGCAACCCACTAAACAGAACGATTTGGTTTATCCAATACCCTGCATTGATTTTCAGGAGAAATACATAGGTCAAAGTAGTGTATTAGGGCCAGTCAGACTGGCGAAGCATAACAATGCAGCAAAATCTTTTCGAATCGCTTTCAATTTTTTTCTCATATGATTTTGATTTGTCCTGAAAATGTCATTCACATATAAAAACTGTCTTATATCAAATAAACAATTCTACTTATGGCCGTATTCACCCTTAAATTTAAGAATATTCCACCGCTTGCAATTTAACAATATCTCTACTCTTTAATCATACTTTTATTTAATCATTACAACTTCCTGTGCAGTGTAGACATCGTGTTCGTTTTTAATGCTTTATTCTACTCTTTTATTGAATTTGAGATTTTCCCGTCGATTGATTGGACCGAAGTGCTCGGTCTCAGGTTGACATGTCGGCTTCTTGTGCAGATGCTTCGACGATGTCTGGGCATTTAGTTGGTATTTAATTGGTGGATGGTGACTAGCAGTGGAATCCACCAAGATGCGCATTTCGTCCTATTTGGGACTCGTCATCTGGATGTACCTGCATTTCTCAGTGATTGGTGATGTTCTCACCGAGGCTCGAACCCAGTGTCCATAGTTTCAGACGCTAAAGCGTTATCCACTAGATCACTTGGACAATGAGAGAGCCACCTCTTGTGCAACGGGTCATATTAGTTTTATTGAATTTGGTGGCTCTCGTGGCCCAAGTGGTCTAGTAGATAACGCTTTAGCGTTTGAAACTATGGGCATTGGGTTCGAGCCTCGGTGGGAACATCATCACTCACTGAGAAATGCAGGTACATCCAGCTGACGAGTCCCAAATAGGACGAAATGTACGTTATCCTGGATTCCACTGCTAGCCACCATCCACCAATTAAATACTTTATTCAACTCGTTTAAAAACGAACTAGTTATTCATCTAAAGAATATGAAGCATTATGTCACAGTGATTACTTATGCACTTTACTATTCAGATTGGGTTGTAAGCTGGAGGCATAAACACTTTGAAGATGCTGTTTTCCTTGCATCGATGCTCCAGTGATAGAATACTGGCTAACCACACATCTTTTTCGGATTTAATTCACGACATACTTACTTCTAAACCTCACTTAACAGGTTGTAGTAAATCCAGCATAGAGGAAAGGTCGAGCGTGAGGCTACAAGCTCCACTCCGTGAAAAGAACCCCACCAAAGTCTAAGGGCCTTCGTTCCACTCGGAATGCAAAAGAATCGGAGTGAACAAAAATATTCCTGTTTTCAAATTTTTAATAAGTCTTCATTTTAATTCAAAATAAAAAACATTATAACTTTAACCATCACAGATTATATGTTTTCTTTTTTCTTTTGTCATTATTTAAAAACAGGTGTGTGGTCTTAAACCAAAAAGTCCATGTCGTACTAAAGGTCTACTCCTAGAAGGTGCTCATAATTGGTCACCGAATTTATTTATACAAATTGTTCAAGAATATGGTATGGATGTTGATGTAGCCCGTCATTTAACTGGTATCTATGGTGATAAAGCCATTACTATTGCAAATATGTCAAAATTAACTGGTTTTAGATGGCCAATATTGGGTAAAAAATTACATCCTGAATTCCCTTTCATTGAAGCAGAAGTAAGTTGATGGTTGTTGATGATTTTTTCTTCCTATAAATTTGTTTTTATAAAAATAAATTACCCATTATGTTATTATTCACTAACATCCATTTCTTATTTCAACATTCAATTTTTTAATGATGTTTCGAACATGTTAAGGTAACAATTCGGAGGAATGTACATACGTACATTTTCATAAATTGAATATTTGCTAGCTGCTTAACGACTTTCTCCCACGAACTATCGTAGATAGCTTCCTCTCGACCTGTCAGTGGCGGTCCCAGCACAGTTGTCATAGGCGTCGAATCATGAACACTCACCAACTCATTAACAGCTTCGAAACGACACAGGAAGCTCCGGATGTCCTCTCATTTCGAAAGCTGAAGGCCATGGAATCTTTATTTGGTTGAAGGCAGAGACAGCAAATGCAGAGGCAGAATACATTAGTATTTGATAGCAGAATTGTTTGTTTGGCAGAAATGGTGTGCAGCTATGGCAAAATTCAGAAACCTAACATTGAAATCTTTATTTGCATATGTTCACCGCACTGTACTTCTTTTGTCTTCTTTTAAAGCTTTCTATAATGTTTCACTAGGATCCATCATTTCTTGTAGAAGACATCGCACAATAAACTACTTACAGAATTTTATCAGTAGCTTAATGTGGTCCATCAATAAGTACTAGTTATAAAGCATGACGCAGTACTCCAGTATATACAACAATATTTCCTGTTGTTGTCTTTAAACTTAATGAATTAACTGTTCAAATAGGTCTGTTAAAAATACATCTTAGCTGAAAAGACATTTAAAAGTTTCTTAATCGCCACTGATGGAAATTATCCTAGTTGTTATTTGTTTGTAAGGATTTGACTGATTGGTTACAGGATTTCATTATGAGCTGACATCAGTTAGGGAAACATTGGAAAGCCTGCAGGTAGTACTGGACGGCTGTTTCGTCCCATTTTGGGACTCTTCACAGTAAGCACGCGCCCCGTTGGTGTTCGAACCCAGGACCTTCTAGTTACAAGGCGAGATCATAGACCATATAGCCACTGGGACCCGATCCGACGGCCTATGAATTCTAACTTTTGCCAATTCATGACACAGCGCGACCTCTACTAGTTGTACCTTCCACTTTGTACAAGCAAATAGTTTTCTCGTCGGTGAATTTGTTTCTGTAGAATAAATTGATCCATTTTTAACGGAAATCATCACAATTTCGTTTTGCCGTTTATGATTATTATTTTTTCTAGGTTGAATATGCTTGCCGAGAATATGCTTGTCATGCAGTAGACTTTCTTGCTCGTCGTACTCGTTTAGCCTTCTTAAATGTTCAAGCAGCTCAAGAGGCTTTACCAAGAATTGTTGATTTAATGGGTCAGCATTTAAAGTGGAGTAATGAAAGAAAAAAACAAGAAATGAAAGAAGCAGAAGTAAGTTTCTATTTCGTTTTCTTTGTTTTATTAAACTGAGTAAGTTGGAAGCTTTGGTTAGTCATTGAGCTTCATGTCAACAATATAAATCCCTAAGGGATTTTCAGTCAGTGTGTTTACACAAGTATGTCAGATGTTCCCTTCCCATCCTTCTTTCAATATATGAGGAGATTAATTTGGAAATGGAAAGTGTTCAGTTTAATACTTTTTTTCTTGAGGAAATAGTTCCTGTACCTTTTTTAGGAATCTTCTCCGTTCCCATATTAAATGACTTATCTGTCAGTCACAATTTTTCCATTCTTTTGAAAAATAGGGTTTTAAGCTTTAAACTTGAGAGCTTGAGTAGGTGTGGTGTCGTTCTTACAGGGTGGGGGGTTGGTTGCTAGCCCCACGACCAACCTGCCTCCTTTTCCTTGCTTACTGCTGGTTGGGGCAGAAATCGAACCCGAATCAGGTGCGTGGTTGGCGAGCATTTTACCACTGAATCACTGACATACATCGACTACTTCGGTGAATTATATTGTGGGCTATGAATCTAGCATTTCTTATAGTCACCTATACCTTTGGTTAGTGTGATTTATCTTCCGTCTTACATTGGTGATTAATAAATGAATTTCAACGTGTACGACTTAATTTAAAACGAGCAGCAAATGTGAAAAAGGCAGTATATAATGAATTCATAAATTTCGGTAGGACTCATCAGCTGAACACTCTACAAACAATGTTATTTATACAGTTTTTTCTAGGTTAACTACATACAAACACATGAACATTATGTGAGACAACAAATAAGTATCAACTTGAGCAAATACACAATCTATAAATAGTGAGAGATAATCTGTTAACGTCATCATTCAGTGAATGCTATTCATTAAAGCCTATATTAACAAATAAAGTAGAGTTATTATAGTATAATTAATTCAGTTATAAGCTAAAACAATTCGTCCCTTTGATAAATTTAAATAAGGCGTCTAGGAGACAAACTTCACGAGATGATGACAACGTTTCGTAGTTTCTCTACAATCGCTTTACCAAACAACATGGTTCACAATAATAAAAATAAAACAAAATGAATGACAATCACTCACTTATGCATAAAAAAAGTACATTCTAATGACCAATCATATTTAAATAGGTCAAGTAGTCAGTTCATGGTAGGCGAAGGTTGAAGTGTTTATTGTTTTTTTCGTACACATAGTTTAGGATGTATGTGATTGACTAAACCTCCAAAGTGCTTCCATCATCACTTTGAATAACCTTGAATTAGAGTTATGTGATGAAATAATTGTGAAACAGTCGTTGATATTGATTTTGTGACCAGACATTAATAAGTGCTTTGCAATAAATCATGATGTTGATGATGTTTCTTAATAGCCATTTAGGAAGATGTTGTTTCCGATGACACTGGAACATTGTATAGGTTCTAATTACGTAAGTGTCACTGAAACTGCAAGTGAACTTGTAGATACAGTTTGAAGTACAGTTGACGGAATTTCGTCTTTTAATGGTAGGTATAGAAATTGAAAATATTCGGTATATAAGGAAAATGGACAGGGTGTATAATGTGAGCTTGGTAGCTGACTGAATACTTTGATCTGTCAAATGAATAATTTGGTCACCCTTGAATCCAGATTTGATAATACTGAAATACAAGCAAACTTCGTAGAAAGCACAAATAAATAAATTTTAACATATGGAAACCAAATTAAGATTGGGCAACAAGATTTCAACATATCTGATCTAAACTCATATTGTAACAACAGAAAACAAGGGCCAGGAAACAGATCGTTTATTAAGGAAATCAACACATATTTATAGATTTCTCATGTACATATTATAGATTATTGTTAGCAGAAAAACAAAGTCTCCTGATTGGTTGTTTCTCACAGAAAGTTGACCATGCATCTCTTTGTCACTGTTTCTTGAATGTCAGATCATCTATATGTTAACTGTATCCTCCTACGCAAAGTCGTTGTTCTTATTTTTCTCACGACCAGTATTGGGGACATAAAGATTGACGTAAATTACTGTCTACCAATTTTGATTAACCGTCAGCTCTCACCACAATATGACAGTTTGAACACTGCTTACCAAGATTAATACTGACTCGTGATTTTTCGATTTGCACATATACTAAGTATGTCGGATATAATAATGATGATAATAATAATAATAGTTGAAAAACACTCTAAAGCGAAGAGTGAAGGGAAGGAATATTGTAAAGGTAAAATAAAAATATACTACCATGGTAGATTTAAGCTATCTGCCGTCTCCTTTATGTTCACCTAGATCTGGCTTCTTTAATTTGATTTCACAGGCTTCGGCAAAATCAAAAGTTTTTTACATTACTTTGCTTTCTACTTAACATCACCCCGTATGACCACAGTCCAATAAATGCCGTGTGAGATGATTGAACTCCTTGGCATGCTATCATGAGTACTTCATAGCCATTTGGTGGGTGGTGTTCGGATTTTTTCTTAAGCTCATAAACTTTTTTGTGTGAATTTTAGTCATAAATCTTGATGTAAAGAATATAATTCATCAGTGCAACAAATATATAGGTCCAAACCAAGTTCACTTTTAACAGTTTGAAAAAATTTGGGCATTGGGTATATGATATTCATTATAATAAAGTTTTTTGTATTTCCCAATGAGTGAAAAACAAAACGATATTGTTGTTTTTGCTGTTTCGCTATTTAATGCTACTGCTAATAGCTTTATCAAATTATTATCAAACCAGAATTTACAAAATCTCAGAATATATATAACAAAGAGTGAAGGGGTGAGAAAATAGACAAGTTAGGTCAAGTTAAAAGGACATACTGAAAGTCAAAATAACAATGAAGATCACTAAACCAAATAACATAGGCATTAGTACATCTGTTACGATATCAAAACAGAGTTTTACTAACTTGATCATCGTTCGTCAATATGCGGTCATTTTTCGTTGTCAAGTTGGTCAATTGGTAGAGATAACAAAACCAAGTGTAGATTGTTGAATTTGATCAGTGTGTAAAATTATTAAAACAGCGTGTGTTTACAAAGTGAAATTGCTTATCACATTCGTATTTTGTCACACTTCATGAGGAGGGAGGTGTTGTAACCAGGTCAAATTCCGTTTAAGTCCATCATTTCTATTCAGACAATTCGCATTCCACTTGATATGAAGAGTTTCTGATATCACATGTTCTTTGTGATCTCTGAAATTTTTCTGGATGATGATTTCAATATTGTCAAAATCAATTTTTGTGAACTGATTCTATAGCGTAGCGTGTAGACGACCTATGGCTGATGATTTTTCAGGTTTTTCTAGCTCAACTGAATTTCTCTTTGGTCGGATACTGATACCCTATGGTGTTCATTTCTTCTGATTATGACTTCTCTCTGGTGAGTTTTGTCCGACGTATATCGCATCGCATTCCAAGCATTTCATTTTATAGACACAATTAGATAGATAATCTTTAGGGATTTGGTCTTTTACACGGACAAAGTTGTTTCGTAGTATCTAATGTTTTGAAGAAAACTCTAATGTCGAGCTGATTGAGTACTCTTCTGATATCATCTGACGTCTCTGTTCTATATGGAATGACGACTGTTGAGGTCCATGTTTTCGGAATGCGTTTTCAACCATACTTGATATCAGTGTTGATTTTGTTGATGAAGTTCCTTGGGCAGTTGTTTTGCTTGAGAGTTTCAGTAATGTTTGATATTTCGGCTTCTTTTTCTTGCTCATCCGTTATCAGGGAGTGTGCTCGTCTAAGAAGACTTGAAACAACTGAAATCTTTGCGCTGATTGGGTGTGATGATTTGAAGTCTAAATATTTATTGGAGTGGGTTTTCTTCCTGAATATGGATGTACTAAAATGTCTGTTTTCCCTCCTCTTAAGTAGGTAGTCTAGAAATGGTATTTCACCGACGTCTAATTCTGCTTCCGAAGTAAACTGGATTGTGGTACACAGTTTATTTTCTCCAGGAATGAACTGTGTAGATCTCTTTCTAGTACTACAAAAGTATCATCTACATATCTTAAACATATTTTAGAAGTGAGTATGCTTGACTTCCTATACGTCCCTTTAACTTGACCTAAGCCTATTTTCTGCTATGGTATCAAAACTAAATTTACCAAGGAGCGTTTAATGTGATGACAAATTCTTTTTGAACGCATAAAGGTGGCTTGAACTTTCTAATTGCTAGGGCTTCCACAAACTTTAGGATACGCCCATACACGTTATTTGGTTTAGTGGTCTTCATTGTTATTTTTACCTTGAATATATATATATATATATATATATGATAGAGAAGATTTGTAGCTCAGGTGGATGATTTTGATGTGGTTTTGTTCTCTGAGCTGGATGGTTAGCTTGCGAAGCTTTCATCACCTTACTGGGTGACATCTTCAGCGCATACTTCAATTTGAAGTCAAATTGAAGTATGCGCTGAAGATGTCACCCAGTAAGGTGATGAAAGCTTCGCAAGCTAACCATCCAGCTCAGAGAACAAAACCACATCAAAATATATATATATATATATATATATGTTGTTGTAAATTCCGGTTTAATAATACTTTGATAAAGCTATTAGCAGCAGCATTAAATAGCGAAACATCAGTAAAAGTAGCAATATCGTTTTGTTTTTCATTCATTGGGAAATACAAAAACCTTTATTATACTAAAACAAATAGTTTAAATAAAACTGCCTATTTGTAAATAGTGTTAACACATGGATGGTTATGTGATGAGGAATTAATTCTTAAACATTTAGGTCAGTTCTAAAATAAAATGTCACTTA
Organism: Trichobilharzia regenti; assembly: GCA_944472135.2. Lineage (NCBI taxonomy): Eukaryota > Metazoa > Platyhelminthes > Trematoda > Strigeidida > Schistosomatidae > Trichobilharzia > Trichobilharzia regenti. The sequence continues at coordinate 158,138,694 of OX235262.1, forward strand.
TTCAATAAGTATTTTGTAGTCATTGTTAACTCTACGCAAATTTATTCAGTTCATTAAGAAGTGAATCAATTCACTTTATTAAAATAATACGGTGTGTTTTTTTATAGGAAAAATATGACCGTGCATGTGTGTTTGCACTTTGTACTAATCAGTACCCCTTCTTTCTAATTCATATACAATGCCTTATGGAACAACCAGTCTAGCTTATATTATTTCATTTATATATTTAGGGGCAATGGTATGGAACCTATAAGCGTCGGTAGCACAGTGGTAGAATGCACCCCAGTCATACAGGTTTTCCGGAGTTCGATCCCCGGCCGATGTATTGCTTCACCCCTTGCTATGCAAGTAATAGGACTATCAATGAGGGAAGGTTGGGCATGAGGATAGCAACCTAATCCCGTAAAAATAAACGCCACTGCTACCGAAACTTCGAACCTCTAGCTTGAAGCCCTTTGTTCCACTGGGAACATATATGAGTAAAAAAATGGGATCTATACTACTCATATGTACCCAATTCATTTACACTCATAAATAGTGGGTGTCGTCAACATCTATCTCTTTCAAGATAGTCCATTCGTTATTATTTACATTATTTTTTTTCTTTTCTTTCTTCACGCTCCCAGTGGAATATAGGGCTTCAAGCTGAAGGCTTGAAGTTTCTCTAGCAGTGTTTAATCTTTACAGGATGGGGTTGCTAGCCAGTCTCATGCCCAACCTTTCCTCTTTATAAGCATTATTTCTGGTTTAGCGAGGTGAAGGAGTGCGTCTGTGGCCGGGGATTGAACCCCGGACCATGTGCATGGTCAGCAAGCGTTCTAACTGCTATGCCACTGACGCTATGATGCCATACTGTCTAACTTAAAATTACAAACTAATCTCTTATGAGGGCATATCTTGCTTGTCTCCTTCGAAAATAAAAATTGACGAGATTTGATTAAAAACCAATTCAGAAAAGTGCAAGAGTACATTCTGAAATTCAAGGGCATAAGTGAATAATTAAAGACTACAAGTCTGTCTGTCTGTCTGGATTCAACATAGAACTTGGCACCGAAGTGCACCAGTTCGAGTTTCCACGTTCCAAATAGCACACAAAGGTAGACAAGAAGATGAGTGAAGAGAATCAATAGAGTTTGACAAGTAAGTATAAGAGTGAAACAGAATGGGTAATGGTAGAAAGGAATATGAAAGATTACAGAGACTGAATACATCTGCGCTGGTCACTGACAACGATTTTGAGCCATCTCACCTATTGTCTCCAGCCATTGTTTCCTAGAGTCCCGAGGTCCCCAACCCGGAAGTCTGCATTTCCCTACCTGACTCAGTTTAACTGTCAAGGATTTCATGGATTGATGCCATGTTTTTGTTTGGCCACCACTTACTCTTTTCCAACCTGCACCTATATCAGCTAGTAATCGCCTCCCGTCGGGGAGGCGATGGTTGTGCATGCGCAGCACGTGACCGACCTAGCCATCTAAATTTATGTAACTTTATAGCCTCGTCGATTGATTTTCCCTCTTTGCCCAACACTCTGAGACTACAAGTAGGTAGTTGTGATTTCTTAGGCAGTAGCAATTTGTACTAAAAATCTCAGGAACAGTTATCTGATGTGCTGAAATACTCTGCCACTCACTACTATTATGCTTTTATTCAAGTTGTAGACATTTTAAATCTCCTCGAGAGTAGACAATACCACTAGAGATTATATTTTAATAGATTAAAACAAACTGTGAACATGAGAAATTATATGCAACATAATGACGAAGGGTTTTAGTAGCCTTAGTTTTAAGCAGCAGGCCACCATATTAGAATTGGCTGCAAGGACCCCCCTCTCCACTTAATTTCAGCTTAGCCAACTCAATAGTATCACCGGTATTGTTTCTAGCTTGGTACATCAAAAATCTATTCTAGGGAACTGAGTTCTTAGTGTACTTATCTAGTAGCCATGTTTGTTTTTGTATTTGTTTCTTTTTGTACCTGATTTTCTCATATTACACTTTTTCAGGAATTTTTACAAACTGAAGTTACACCACGTTGTATGGTACCTTTTAACCTAGCCGGTAGTAATTATTGTTATTTTTTGTGTTTCATGCGTTTGTTCTGTTGTAATCGTTGTTGTTGTTTTTGTTGTTAGTTGTACTGGATATGTTAAGTTTTTGAAAATGTTCAAAGATGACTTGTCTTATTGTCTTTATTCTTCCCTAATGTTGTACTCTTTATGTGTAGACTGAACCGTTCATCAGATATCGGTCTTGTGGTTAATTAGATTTAATGTAACCTGGCCATTTTTTCCTTCACGTTCCCGAGTGGAACATAGGGCTTCAAGCTAGTGGCTTGAAGTTTCTGTAGCAATGTTTATTTTACAGGATGGGGTTGCTAGCCAGTCTCATGCCCAACCTTTTCTCTTTACCAGCATTATTTCTGGCCCAGCGAGGTAAAGGAGTGAGTCGGCTGGGGATCGAACCCCGGACCATGTGCATGGTCGGCAAATATATTTAACCCTTTTGAATATTTTCATGTGTTGGTTTGCAGGGATTTGATTGGTTTCAGGATTTTATCATGAGCTGACATCGGTTAGAGAATCATTGGAAAGCCCAAAGGTAGTACTGAGCAGCTGTTTCATCCTAGTGCTTCGAACTCTTCAGTAATACACACCCACTGAGGTTCAAACCAAGAACCTTCTTATTACAAGGTGAGCTCGTAATCCAGAAGTTAGAATTCATAGACCATTGGATCGGGTCCCAGTGGCTTGATAGTCTATGAGCTCTCCTCGTAAGGAGAAGTTCCTGGGTTCGAACCCTAGTTGGTCCCTGCTGATGAAGAGTCTCAAACCAAGATGAAACAGCCGTCCAGTGCTCCGTTTGGGCTTTCCAATGATTCTCTGACCGATGTCAGTTCATAATGAAATCCTGAAACTTTGAATATTTGGTGATGTAGTTGTGTCCTCTTAGCTGCATGGTTTAACTGAGAAGGCTTCATTGCCTTTCTAGACAACATATTTAGCACTAAGCTTTTAGAATTTTCCATGAGTTGAATAGCTGTCTCCCTTGATGACTTTGAAGATGTTAGTGATTGTTTACCAGAAATTTTAAAAAATAGTCATTATCGTTTTTGGTTGTAAAATATTTTTGTTCTTAAATTAGATCTTATAACCCTTTACACACTAAGTCATCAAATCATTGTAATTTATTCAGTCCACATGGTAGTGTATTTAAAGTTTTTCTTTCATTATTAGCAAATCAAACCAAATATGTATTATTATTGTTCCCTTGGGTTCCTAGTGGAACATACGGCTTCAGCTACACGTCTCCACTTGTTTATGCCGTACTTTTCATCTGCATCCATGTTAGTCCATACTGTTTCAACTCCTCTTCACACGGTCTCTTCCATGTCACCCTTGCACTGACGTCCCACTCGCCGCTTGCTTCCCTTTCGGCCTGGTTCCACTCGAGCAATGGCCTAACGCGCGCGCGATGTCACCCAGCGGCCTCCTCAGTGGGCGAATGTCCGATCCATCTCCATTTCCTCCCGCATATTTGTTGGTTGATGATTGGTTCTTGTTTTGTTTGTTCCCATAGTTTCTTGTTGGTGATTCTTTCCGGCCCGGCCATGTGATCTTAACCAAATGTGTATGTCAATGAATATTCATAAGTTCTGAGCAAATTTCTTGTGTATGTACTTGAGGTCAGTCTTTCATGAGTCTTCTTCTGTCACTGATTGATAGTGGAATACAGGCATTATCAACTAGTTGATTATCACAGGTAATAGTGTAACATCAAAAGCCAAGAGTCAGGCAGCAGATCGTTTTTTTAAGGAAATCAGCACGTACTTATACATATTTCATGTACATTATTATAGCTTATTCAAGCAGACAAACACAGTCTTTTGATTGGTTGTTTCTTGCTCAAGGTTATTCTGTGCTGCTTGTGACTGGTTTCTCAGAAAGTTAAGCGATATATCTGCGAATCGTATTTGCTCACGTTAAGTCTGCTGTGATTGGTTGTTGAATCAGTCTTGTTCATATTTTCTCACGGTCAATATTAGCGACATAGAAATTGACGTAAATTAATGTCAATCAATTGGCTAGCAGCCTGCTCTCACCACAATAGGACCTATCATTATTATAATATTGGTCAAAGATACTACATGTCATATCTGAACATCAAGTGGATAAGCTAAAAAGGAAGACAAAATAACAAAAGTTGTATAAATAATCTTGGGTGGAATCGCTTGATGTAGAACGAATAAAGAAATATGATGTTATGATTAAGTTTTGGACACTATGGATATGTGTTAGTACCAGTGTAATTGACTTTGAGTAAAGTATTTAACCGTAGAACTCCATCCAGCCAGTTTTCATTCTACAATACAGCTTACATCAATAGTCGGTGACTGTACAGATAAGTAGAGAACTTTTGTCCGAACTAGTTTTACTTTTGCTAACATATTACTTCAAAACGGGCTGTGGATAGTAGATATATGCTTGACAAATGACCAAGTGAGTTACTTATCTTACTCATGACTCTACTTCTAACTATCTTTTATATTGACCACGGGCAATGCGTTTCACTTCGAGTTGATATAATCAAGACCATTACTGGGAAAGAAATTTTTAAAAACACTTTAACAGTAAATCAACAGCTAGAGAGAGCATGATGGTTTTTACATTTTAATCTTTTAGTTTTGTATGTAATTAGGATTTCATGTTTAGGTACTTTGGGGAGCATAATACGCAACTCACCCTCGATACCCTGGTTTTGGAATAGTTAGAGTCAGTGAGTATAACTTACCTTCCTTCAACTGGTAAACCAATGGTTTGAGACACAGTCACTTAATAAAACCGGTGATATATAATTCATCTAAGCAATGAACAACAAGTTCATCCGGTTGTCTGATACACTAATCATTTCACAGTTGCGATATGTATTCTTCATAGTTGTTGTGTTGCGATAATCTAGCATTCTTTCATTAAACAGTCTTAGTATTACCCATTAAAAGGTTTCCTCATCTGTTAGATGCATTTCACTAAACTCTACATCATAAAGTACATCTGTATTTGTCCACCTACGCATTGTTTTAGCTCATGATTATAAAGTGGACTTTATGTTATTTTATAATGACAACGATGATGGTGAGGTCAAGGTTGAAACTGTTTAATTTAAATATCAAATTTTTTTCTGCTTTAAAATATCGTGTAGTTTGAAAACAAATGTTTTCCAATGTAAACTAATTATTTGATGTTTATCTCAGGTCTTTCATATCAATATATAACTTGTAGATGATGGCCTTTGTTAGTAGTAGTGGTACAGTGCTATACAAACCATTTATTTCTGTGTAAAATGTTTGTTTCAAGATTTCATTATGAATTGATGTCGGTTAAAGGACCATTGAAAAAAAAAACTTGAGAGTACCGGATAGGAAGTTGGAATTCATAGACCATTGGATCGGATCCCAGCGGCTTAACGGTCAACGAACTCTTCTTGTAATCAGAAGGTCCTGGATTCCAACCCCTGTGGTGGGTGCGTATTGCTGAAGAGTCAGAAGCACTAAGATGACCTTCTTTACCAAGATTACAGCCGGCTAAGCCAGGCTTAGGAGTGTGTCAGCCGTGTATCGAACCCTGGGCCACGGGGTTGGTTAGCGAGTATTCTACTGCTGCACCGCCGATGCCTTCCTGATAAACTTTAGCAAAATGTGTATTACACAACATACGAGAGTAAATTTTGGAAGATTGGAATAGCTAGTTCTAGTGGATACTCACAGAAATCTAAACCTATGACAGAGTCGTCCCACATTTTGTAATGAATGCTAATACTAAATCTTAGTCTTTCAAAATAGAACACAGAAAACAGTCGGTAGAATCGTATATATGATTGAGTTAGACGGAGGCTAAGGGAATACAGCATTTGTTATCGTGTAGCCGAGGAAATGCCACGCAGATTAATTTTAGTTTACTTGAGTTTACATGGCTGACATTTCAAGTTGTTAAGTCTACATGTATTTTATTGTTTTTGGGTCAGAATTAATTCACTTTGTCGAATACGTTTCATATAGAGTAACGTGTAGGTAGGTAGCTTACGGAAATTGACCATACCGTCTTGTTGACAGTAACATGAACACCGTCAACTTTCTAACTTTGTAAACAAATTAATAGTAGGCTTCAAAGTGTAAAGTAGTAAATATACGTATAATATTTACTATGTATTCATATCTTCTAAACGGGTAACTAACTGTATCGCCTTTTTTATGAAATAACATCATGAATATAAGAGTATTATTGACGGTATAAATCATAAAAATTGTTTTTATTATCACGAAGTTATTAATACTTATATATGTCCAAACCAAGTTCACTTTTAACGGTTTGAAAAAATTTGGGCATTGGGTATATGATATTCATTATAATACAGGTTTTTGTATTTCCCAATGAATGAAAAACAAAACGAGATTGTTTTTACTGACGTTTCGCTATTTAATGCTAATAGTTTTCTCAAAGTATTATTAAACCGGAATTTACAAAATCTCAGCATATATATAACAAAGAGTTAGGGGGTGAGAAAAATATAGACTTAGTTCAACTTAAAAGGACATATTGAAAGTCAAAATAACAATGAAGATCGTTCAAATCAAATATCAAAGGTAATAGTATATCTGTTATTATATCAAAATAAAGTTTACTAACTTGATCATCGTTCGTTAGTCTAGGATCATTTTAGGTTGTCAAGTTGGAGAATAGGTAAAGGTAACCAAACTAAGTGTAGGTTGTGAAATACTTGATCATCGTTCGTCAGTCTGGGTCGTTTTTTTGTTGTCAAGTTGGCGAGTGGGTAAAGATAACAAAATCAAGTGTAGATTGTTGGATTTTATCAGTGTGTAGAATTATGAAAGTAGTGTGTTTTTACATAGTGAATTTGCTCATCACATTTGCGTTGATTTTGCTACTTCATGGGGGAGGGTGTTGTAGCCAGGTCAGATTCTGTTTCAGTTCATCATTCCTATTCAGGCAATTTGGATTCCACTTGATATGAAGTGCTTCTGATATTAGACGTTCTTTGTGGTTTCTGAAGTTTTTCTGGATTATTTCGATATTGTCAAAATCAATTTTGTGGCATGATTCTATAGCATGTAGACCTATGGCTGATGATTTCTGAAGTTTTTCTAGTTCAATTGGATTTCTTGGTGGTCGAATAGATGCTCTACGGTGTTCATTTATTCTGATTTTGATTTCTCGAGATGTTTTTCCAATATAGATCGCATCCCATTCCGAGCATTTTATTTTATAGACACAATTAGATAGAGAATCTCTAGGGATTTGGTCTTTTATATGGACAAGGTTGTTTTGAAGTGTGTCCGATGTTTTGAAGAAAACTCTAATGTCGAGCTGATTGAGTACTCTTCTGATATCGTATGACCGAAAATGCATTCCGAAAACATGGACTTCAACAGTCGTCATTCCATATAGAGCAGAGACGTCAATTCTCTATCTAATTGTGTCTATAAAATAAAATGCTCGGAATGGGATGCGATCTATATTGGAAAAACATCTCGAGAAATCAAAATCAGAAGAAATGAACACCGTAGAGCATCTCTTCGACCACCAAGAAATCCAATTGAACTAGAAAAACTTCAAAAATCATCAGCCATAGGTCTACATGCTATAGAATCATGCCACAAAATTGATTTTGACAATATCGAAATAATCCAGAAAAACTTCAGAAACCACAAAGAACGTCTAATATCAGAAGCACTTCATATCAAGTGGAATCCAAATTGCCTGAATAGGAATGATGAACTAAAACAGAATCTGACCTGGCTACAACACCCTCCCCCATGAAGTAGCAAAACGCAAATGTGATGAGCAAATTCACTATGTAAAACACACTACTTTCATAATTCTACACACTGATAAAATCCAACAATCTACACTTGATTTTGTTATCTTTACCTATTCTCCAACTTGACAACCTAAATGATCCTAGACTGACGAACGATGATCAAGTTAGTAAACTTTATTTTGATATAATAACAGATATACTATTACCTTTGATATTTGGTTTGAACGATCTTCATTGTTATTTTGACTTTCAATATGTCCTTTTAAGTTGAACTAAGTCTATATTTTCTCACCCCCTAATTCTTTGTTATATATATGCTGAGATTTTGTAAATTCCGGTTTAATAATACTTTGAGAAAGCTACTAGCATTAAATAGCGAAACGTCAGTAAAAAGAATCTCGTTTTGTTTTTCATTGATTGGGAAATACAAAAACATCGGTTTGAGGATCGTTAGATCAGATCCCAGTAGTGGCTTTAATCGTCTACGAGCTCTCTGGCCTTGTAACTAGAAAGCCCTGAGTTCGAACCTCAGTGGGTGCGTATTGTTGAAAAGTCCCAAACTAGGACGAAACAGCTGTCTAGGACTCCCTTTACTTCTTGCAATGGTTCTCTATCCTATGTCAGTTCATGATGAAATTCTTAAAAAAATAAGTCTTTAGTGGTTGATCTTTGCTATGTAGGAAAGTGTATATTGACTCTCTGAATTCTTATGGCTGAAGAAGTGTAGTGTTATTGCCCAGTATAACTCAAAAAAGTGTCTCTGACATTCTGAATTTTTCCAGTTATCTTCATTTAACGATTCTGTCACCTATCGTATTCAATTTTGGCCTATTGTTGTAGTCCAATTCTAATTTTTCTTATGTGTTACATTCCAAAGAGTAGAAATTTTAAGTCATTTCCATATTGCGGATCTAATGTTGATTTGTCTGTCTTCATTATTGCGATAGTTTATACAGAAATAAGCACTAGAGTATTTTAAACTCAAATTTTGAAACAGATCAAGGAATGAGGCTTGACCACTTATCATGACCACTTAACGCCAGCTAGCCAACTGATAAGATGATTCTGTTGGACCTTCGTCACTTTGTGTGTGTGTGTACGTATGTGTGCAGAACCACTTAAGGCCTTTTTTTCTGTTAAACTTAATCAAAAGGTGTACGCTATAAGCGTACAGTGACGGGAGGGGTTCACTTTTTCATGATCTGATATCTAATATGTCAAATCCAATAATTCATCACCATGGTTATTGTGATGACACGTGTGTATACTGATAATGCATTAGTAAAGTACATAGTTCCACATTAGTTTGTTTATTAGATATATCACACAACAAAACAGTATTATTTACTGGAAAGCGAAGTTTCGAACACCAATTTATTGTTCATAATCATATCAGCCATAATCACACGACTTTGAAACTTGAGTTTTATAGTTTTCCCTATCCTTTCCTATTTGTAGTAGGTGTAGTAGAATTATCCTGATGTCTGGGTGGACAGGTGTTGAATCATTCCTATTGCGCATATTTGCAGCTGATTCGATAAACAAAGCTTCCGTTATCAATCTCTCATTCTACCCTGCCATATTAGACCTTAGAACTGTCCTCTTATCCCATCCCATTGCATGTCTGTGTGCAATTCAATGTGGTGTTGTGGCCCAGCTATTCTCCAGATTTCTTATCTCAATGTCGGTTCAACCAATCTAGATTTTGCTAGGTTTTTATGCTCCATCAGTCTGACTGACCCTGTTCTACCACTCTGACATATGTATTTGACTTGAAAGTCATTGCAGGGCACTAGGTAAATCAGATCGTTTTGTTTAGTGGGCTGCACAGGATCCTTTAACAGATAACGCTTGTTTCTAGATGAGTTTGTGGGTTTGAATGCCAATTTCATTTCGGACTGTACTGCTAAAAATTCTCCTTAAGATTTCCGAGGTTCCTTCTTTGTATGAAAGTACTACTGGTGATTTAAATTCCTTATTGCTGGTGTTGTCATTATCCTCTGCATGTTTGACATGCATGTCGTCATTGTTACTATCAGTATTCTTGCCATTGTTATTATTAATTTTATTTTTACACTTTCTTACATACTTCCTGATTCATTTATCAGGGTAATTACTTAGTTTTAAAGTATATCTTATACGCCTCACTCCCTCTCTTAGATTTTCCTTGGTACTACTCAGTTTTTATGCCCTGTTACTTAAACATTTCACCAATTCTACCTCCAAGACAAAAAGGAGAGAATAAAGAAAACTATAAAACTCAAGTTTCAAAGTTGTATGATTATAATTGATTTGATTATGAACAATAAATTGTGTTCGAAACGTCATTTATTAAGGAAAACTGTTTCACTGTGTTGATATATCTAATAAACAAACTAATATGAAAGTATATACTACCACAGTGCCCATGTTTTTAAGCATATATCAGTAAAGTATACAATTTTAAATTAAAAGACTATAAAGGTTGCATGAAAACCCCGCATATTCTTCATTCGAGGTAAACAATTAACCCACAGTTTCAGATAAGGGTCATATAAGTTCATCACTGATTATTCAAATTATTCTTTAGATTGAATAGGATGAATTTATTTCCAACCTCGTTAACATATTTTCGATAAAATTTATCAACGCAAGCTAATATAATTGGTTTTAGAATGGATGTATGCGCTTGGTACCAGTGTCAAAACGATAGGGAGTATAAGTGTATTAAGCACTGTTCTTTCTTACAAATACACATTTTGTAATCAGGCTCTCTAGATAACGGCGACTGTAAGCTTTTAAACTATACCTTGTAAAAAATATGGAGACTGTTTCTAACTTAGGGGCGTTTATGCTCGAATCAGTTGTTGTCTAAGCTGAAGTTTCTGTTGGTAAATATTTCACTGTCATGCCAGAAATTGTAACTTGACATATTACCTAATGTTGTTTTCCTTCACGTTCCCAGTGGAATATAGGGCTTCAAGCTAGTGGCTTGAAGTTTCTGTAGCAGTGTTTAATTTTTACAGGACGGGGTTGCTAGCCAGTCTCATGCCCAACCTTTCCTCTTTATAAGCATTATTTCTGGTGTAGCGAGGTGAAGGAGTGCGTCTGTGGCCGGGGATCGAACCCCGGACCATGTGCATGGTCAGCGAGTGTCCTAACCGCTGTGCCACTAACGCACATTACCTAATTTTACATTGGTATAATCACTGAGCATCAGCATCTACTCCACACTACTAAAATATTCAGTGCATTTGTCTTTGCATTTATACTGATATTTTTAAGTAATGGCGTGCAGGAAAGTGTGAAATTATCACAACTGACTTGTTGGCGTCTGGACTCAGGGAACCGATCTTTGCGTTCTACTGTATAACTAGCCGAAACTTCCTTGAGATATCCACAGTCACAGAACGCTCCAAAGACATCGAAAGAACTTTTATTCGTCGATAGATCTTTGGTTCTATTGAACAATAGTGACATCAAAAACTCAGAATTACCTCAATAGTGCTGTCAGGCAGCTAAAGAGACGGGGTAACTTTCTAAGTCCAAATCTAAGTAGTACCTTGGAACCAAGTTGAACGTTCCCAACAATGTGGGATCAAAAACTCTATCTACATGAATCACACACCAACAATCCCCTCAGACAATCCACTGTCAGAATGTGGCCTTACCTCACTCAAACATAATCACAGCGTAAAACAGCACATTATCAGTGTATCGCGTATCCCAAAAGAGAAATATAAAAATTAGAGATTTACCAAATAATAAGGATTAGGTCAACAGATGATATGCAAATGTCGGGAGAATGATGTGCAGTCTAGGAGAAGAACGGATAATAATTACAGATAGGTAGTTGAAACATCCAAATAAGTATAAATATTTTGACTAGGTCATTCAGGAAGGATTTTTCAAACTGTTATTCCACTATTATTTTTGTTCCCTTGGGTTCCTAGTGGAACATAGGGCTTCAACTGCACGTCTCCACTTGCCACTTCTGTCCTCCTTCTGCTGTACTTTTCACCTCCATTCATGTTAGTCCATACTGTTTCAACTCCTCCTCTTCACACAATCTCCTCCATGTCACCCTTGCACTGACGTCCCACTCGCCGCTTCCCTTTCGGCCTGGTTCCACTCGAAAAATGGCGCGACGCGCACGCGCTGTCACCCAGTGGCCTCCTCAGCGAGCGAGTGTCCAATCCGTCTCAACTGTCTCCTGCATATTTGTTGGTTGGCGATTGGTTCTTGTTTTGTTTGTTCCTTCCCATAGTTTCTTGTTGCTGATTCTTTCTAGCCCGGCCATCTGATCTTCAGTATAGAGCGAAGACAGTTGTTGATAAAGGTCTGCAACAGGCTGTTGGAAATATTCTTTGTGACCCGCCAAGTTATTCCATTACTAAGTGTATATTTATTGGATGGACTCTAGTGGTTGAATGAAAATGTGTTGTGGTGTTGTAACTCAGAATAGTTTATCGCTTCAAAAATCTACTAGTAATTGGCTTACGAAGTCAACAATTTCACTGTTTATATTAAATGTGTTAAGTTATTGTCAATGTTTTTAAAAAAAAGTTTTAATTTGAAGTTTCTTTTCTGTTTTTCTTTAAATTGTTTTTTTTAAACCTTTAATTTCAACCATATTTGATTATTTCAGGAGTTCCTAAACGCAGAGATGGGTCTTAATCTACGCGTAATGGATAGTGTTCGTATGAAGTTGACTATTAGTGAGATTGATGATTTACTGCACAGTTTTCGTAAACTTGATCATGATACTAAAGGTTATATTTCATTGAATGATTTACGCAAATTTTGTACTGTAAGTACATTGTCCTCATTATATTTTGATATTCTATGTTGCTTTTTTCTTCTTAAAAATAGTTTTTTCTTTTTAAATTTTGTTCAAATTAACAACTGACATTCATCTTTATCACAAGTAGGTATCATTTTAGAGGAGGAGGAAGAGGCGCTGAAAATAATAGTTGAAATAAGCGATTACTTCACATACATACGAAAGAACAAGAAAGAAACTGACTGTTTAAATAAGATTCAATGGCCTTTTAGGTCATACTGTCAAGTTTCTGTAGATTCAAACGACACCTATTTTCTACCTAAATGTAATTACAGCATAGTGATATTATATATATATATATATATATATAGTTAGAAAGTAGGTCAAAAATATGCTTCATGTAATCCGGCATATATTGAATGTAGTGAGTCTGTCTAAGGTGGTTTGATAGATTGTTATTGATATGATTGGCGATGACCACGTAGATGGTTCTGGCTCGATTCCCAGCCAACGCACTCCTAAACCTCACCTGCTTTACTAGCCGGTCGTAAGTCTATAAAACAGAGGGAAGTCTGGACGTGAGGCTTTCAATCTAGCCCCTTAAAAAAAACTATCATGATGAGTGGAACTTCAGGGCCTGGAGCCATAAGTTCCACTCAGAAAGAATGGGAAGAAACGAAACAAAAACGTAAACGAAATAAAAATATGGGTCATAGCAGAATGCGAAGCACGGACCTCAGAACTACTAGTCTGTCAATCTACCGGTTGACAGTTGTATTAGGCGATTCAACTATCTAACCAAGTCATCATAGCACTGTAATCTAAACGAGTCATATAAACGAATCATATGTTACTACCTATTTATTACCCTACTAGCTGCTAAGCGAAGTATTCTCCTGTCAATTTTAATCATACTGTTTCAGTTATTCTCATCACCTCTTCTTCATCTGCTTGCCTAGTTTACTAGCTGATCCTAAGCCCAGGCAAAAGAGGGAAGGTTTGATGTGGTGCTAGCCATCTTACCCTGAAAAATCAACCCAGTCGATGCAGAAACATCAATACACAGAGAAAAAAATGACCATATCCTCCACTGGAATCGGAAAGATAAAATGATGTGGATTGGTGAAAGCTTTTGGGAAGCCACTGAGCCTATGTGTCTTCTTTCCATGAAAGCAAAAATACGCATGGGGACGTTGAATGTCCGTGTACAATTTCCGAAGGTGGGAAGGCTGCTCAGATTGCCAGACAGATAGGCTGCGCTACAGAAGTGATAGGAGTGTGTGAGAGTAGTTGAAGTGGAAGTGAACTCTGCAAGTTGTTGACTGGAAAGTCAGTAGTTCACTCTGGTCACCCAGACAACAACCACTAGCAGACTGAGTGAGTAGCTATCATGACGTCACCAACAGCTCTTACACAGTGAAAAAAATATTCAGTAGTTAAACCATAATACTTTAAGAAATCAGATTGAAAAAATAGCTAAAATACTAGACTCCTCTTATGTTATCCGTTCAGAGCTTTCGTGCATAGCATGACTGGGTAGATATCATATTTCCTGCCTTGTCAGTTGTACACTCCCTTGCAAAAATCAAAGGCATGTAGGTGGTAATTAATTTTGATTTGTGAATGAGACAGACATTCACCTTGTGTTCATCTATGGTTCCATTCATTTACTGGTTGACATTGGGTTTATTAAAATTGTTATATCGGACCGTTGTACTTTTATTAAGCTTCATTCAAAATGAGTAGAATCAAGCATTACGACATTAAGAATGTGTAATTATTAAATCTTAACTTTTTTTCTCAGTTCTTTGAGCTACCTTTCATCTTCCTCTGTTGGAAGGTGATGGACTCTAGTTTTTGAGTTCAGATATTGATAGCAAAATTCGAAGATTGTTGACTTGTTGAAGTGTAAGAAATCTAACTGGTAAGATTCTCGAAATGAATGTCTGAAGTCTGTTGTAATTTACACACAACTTCTATCACAAATGCTTCTAGTTGTAATGTCGACAAATTGACCGGGTAGTGATTGATAACAAATCTGTTTGGATCACTGGGAGGCTTTCTATGGACTCTGATGGGTTTAAGGTTTTTGTTCATGTTTGAATGAACATTCTTAGGTCGTCTGTCCTGCCCCAATAGCAAAGTATTTATTAAACAATTGTCTTTCACTTGGTGGTAATTATCATAGAACAGAAGACTTTTGTGATATGTTTCGCCTCAGCTCGAATATTGAGGTGTGACGTTGAAGAGTTTTTGAATGGGGATATATATATATATATAATGCCTCTTAATGCTTTCCCAAACCACTTTGGATATTCATGATTTATAATGCAGTCTTCCAAGAAGTTAGCTTCTTGATTCTGTTTAGCAAATTTGATAGAATAATACAGGACACCCATTGAGTTCCTTCACTGTTGAAGGGTCTTCGAGCTTTTACAAATCGTAGAAAGTCACCATCAGAATATTAGAGGGGAAAGAATAAGATGCTCAGCTGGGATTCGTCGTACTTTGGACTCGTCATTCGGGTGTACCTGCATTCTCCAGTGAATGGTAGTGTTTCCACCGAGGCTTGAATCCAGTGGCCATAGTTTCAAAACGCCAAAGCGTTATCCACTAGATCACTTGGGCTACAAGAGCGACTTCGTTTGCATTTTTAGATTTTCCTGTCGATTGATTGAACCCGAAGTGCTCGGTGTCATGTTTGAATTACATATACTAAACTTTGTTTATTTTCTCACATTTTCAAACAACAATCATTTTACTTTTTATATATTATAGGAATCTGGTGAGCAAATCAGTGAAGAGATACTGCAGTCCACTCTGAATACAATGGATCTCAACAAAAATGGACAAGTTGATATGGCAGAATTTTTACATGTATGTTCCATTTTTATTTATTTTTTTGGTTTTGATGATATATTTATGGATTATTAAAATGTCAGTGTGTGTGTGTGTGTGCCAATCCTTACCTTGCTATTCAAGTATAGAAATCAACAGAAATGTATTTTATTGTCAGCTTCATAAAGTCAATATGGAATAGATTTCTTCTTTTACATCAAAGGATATATTAGGATCTAGTAAAAAGTCACGCAGTTTAAGCGATGTGTAAACCTATTTGGACTGCTTTTTGACAAGTTTCACTTCCTATTATTGTAAGATAGAATTTAAGAAAGTGTTGGTCACTTCCAAGAGATGTCTAATCATTACCCCGCTCTCACCCAGTAGTCTGACTGACTGCCTGACTGACTAGTTTCAACGTAGAACTCTGCACCGATGTGCAGCAGTTCGAGTTGCCACACTTCACTTGGCACACAAAGCGAGAGAAGAAGGTAAAAAGAGATTCTAAACAGCGATGATAAACAGAGATATGAGACAAAAAATAGTAATAAGGAAGAACAATATAGTTTTATTGGATATTATAAGTCACAAGGAGTGGAGGCATCTGTATCATTGAGAACGATTTTGACTGATATCACCAATTGTCTCCAGCCATTGGTGTTTACCGGCCCGAGAACCTCAACCAGGATGTCTACACCTTCCTACGTGGCTTATCCAGTCGGATGAATTCATCATTTTGTTTTCCCTACTGTGAAAATCACCCTAGAGACAGTATTTTTGAATATAATCAGCATTCTGCAATCGATGATATGGCAATAATAAAGTCGTTTACTAATCCTTCATCTTATCGTTCTCTCCTCTCTCTCCCTCTTCCATTCATATTTTCTCTTTGTAGTATAACTGTTTCCGTATTCTTATTTTGTATACTTCTCCCAATGTGTGAAAATCTGAAGTGGTACACTTCTGTGCAGATTTTTACACATCAGTATCGTGGTTATCGATTGCGCTATAATATCATAAAGGGAAACTTAAGAAATGACAAACTGTCAGTTAGAGCTCTTAAATGAGGCAGAAAACAACCTGATGAATTCCTTATTCAATCCTTTCTCTTTGTATTTCACTAATCCACTTCTGAAAAATATCGTGATAAACCTATGGAATAAGTATACTAAGTATTATTATGATTCTAGAAGGTGAAGAATGTAAGTGAATGACCTCCAACTCCCAATGCCCAAAGACCAAAGAACTATTCGTTTACCAAATTAAATCGGCAAATCGATCGTCCAAAGTACGAAATATATTTTAGGCCTAGAAGTGTAGAGCAGTGATGTTTGATTAGCTCAACCCAGCTGGAGTATGGGTGCGAACAACCAGATTTAATGTTGCAAAACTACATAACAAATTGGCGTGAATTCCTCGCCCAACTTCAGTTTAATCAGTCGATTTAGACAGTGAAGATCAACACGTATTTTAGGAGGATTATTTACCCTTATATTATACTCTATAGGGACTCATTTAATCAGTTTTAGATGGTATGAAAATGGTAGTAATTTTGCTACTCTTCACAGCATTTTGGTAGTGAACTTGATGCTTAGAATGGCTAACACAATGCATAAGTAAAACATTCAGAGTTTTTGATGTAGTTGTGTTTTCTGTCCTGTATGATTGACTTGCAAAGCTTTCATTGCCCCACTAGACAACATTCTCAGCGTTATATTTCAGTGTGAAGTGAGCTTTAAAATTCTGCACGAGTTTCTCGGCCATCTGTCCTGGTTACTTTGAACGTGATTGATTCCACTTGTCTGTCTTCCCACACTAGTCTCTTTGTATCGGTACTGCTTGTCTCCATGATTCGGAATCAATACCAATACAAATAGGCGAGGGTGGGTGAGCTCACTTCAAACCGAAGTATGGGCTAAAGATATTGCCTAGTGGGGCAATAAATGCTTCGCAAGTCAATCATCCAGCTCAGAGAACTCAACTACGTCAAAATCATCCACCTGATCTACAAATCTTCTCAATTATATCTAAACATTCTCAGCAAACAGTACTAGTGTTGAATAGACTGAAGATGTTTGAAACTTAACATATTTCTAAATTATTATAACCCCGTTTAGACATATTTTATTCCTTTTCACGATTATTCCTACTTCTGCATTAGGATATTCATCACTTTCAAAGGACACCTATGATGACAATTTAGATTTGCAATTACTCCCCTCTTATTGCCTAATTTCTATTTCACACATAGATTATGCATTGTAGAATAAGTATAAATTTGATCATAAGAAAGATTAGCATTTGTACTTACTTATAAAGTGATTCGTACTCTTAAGAATTGCTATAATCTGACAATGCTAGTTGTGTCAGTAGCGAAACATAAAGCTATGTTATAAAGATTTGCATTGATTAATGTGGGAATTCACTACTCCTCTATTTCTGAATTGATCTCAACAATGATCAGCATATATATTTTCTAAATATATTACATTTTAATTCCTGTGGAACTTTATTATTTTTAGATTTTCCAATTATCCTTTTTTCTACTTTTTTAATAAATACCTCTCCTAAATGTAACAACTTGAACTGATGACATTTTTGACTACTGTTTCAAGTTAGTAAGTAAGCCACTTCTTCTATTTTGTGACGTAACCAAGGGCACCCCCAACTACTATAAGAGCCCTTGCATTTCCCAATACATGAAAAACAAAACGACATTGTAGGATCTTGCCCATACAATGAAGCAGTGGCACCTGCTGACGGAGAAAGAGTTGAAAATGTTTAGCAGAAATCAAAAACCGTAATAAGGATTAGTTTAACTGTTAAATGTTTACGAAGGTCAAGTCAATTAAGTGGTAGTCTACGTGAAAGAGAACGTGAAATCCTTATAAAAGTTGATGCTATCACTAAAGAAGGTTGTAATCCTACTCTAGCTGATACTGACGCTAAGAGATATGGAGCAAAATGTTTAACGCTCACCTCATCTTGAAGTATCGGGTATAAATTGGTCTGATATATCAATCACATCAATGAAATCAAAGACCGATGTGTTAGGTTTCTGTTATCTTATTTATACTACTCAAATTGAAGTGTGTGCTGAAGATGTTGTCTAGGAGGACAATGAAAGCTTCGCAAACAAACCATCCAGCTGAGAAAACACAACTACATCAAAATCATCCACCTAATCTACAAATGTTCTCAACAATATCTTCATACTACTCAATAAATTTTGAGTAGTATGTTTATCAGCTAAATAAAATGAATCCCGCTTCTTCCTGAGGTGAAAATTTAAAATTATCATAAAGTTTAGGTTAACCACATATTTATTTCCAGTCTTTGTGTGTATGATTCAAATGACTGAATCATCCATCAGTCTAAGCAGTTGACTTTCAAACAGGCGATAGTGACTAGTTTGAACCTGTGACTTCTAGTCCCCCTTATTATTTAGTCAGAATTGTATTGTCCCCATATCTGCTATCACCTCTTGACGAATCCATGTATTACTGCCGCTTGTCGAGATAGTAATAAGTTATGTGATGAACTATTCTATATAAGCCTTATCACTATAAACTAGTATGAAAGGTTCTTAAACTTTCTTGTTATGGCCCTCTACGTGAATAGATAGGGCCAGTTGCCTAGTGAGCACCTCATTGATATTCAAGTGTTGGTTTCCAGGGGTTGGATTAGCTACAGGATTTCACCATCATGATTTACTTTCTGTAAGTTATTTTTTGGCTACTCAATTCGATTGAACTGAATCATCATTATGCTTCATCTTTTGTCTGTTTGACTTTTATTGTACATATTTCACTTAACGAATCAATAGTCGTTTAGGTGTAAACAATTTTTCATTCATTTATAATCTATCATTTATATATATAATGTGTTAACATGCTCTCCTCATTGTTCTAATGCTTATTTATCTTCTTCCTATATCAATATCACCTGTTTGTGTACAATAAAAACAACTTAGGTGCTTCGTAGTCAACTCATTCATCAATCGAGATCCTCCACTATGCATAAACAATCTTTGTGACCATCGACGTGTAAGGAATAATGAAGAAGCTCTAAAAAAAAGTTCCGCGTGTATAAATAATATGTTTTGTTTCTTTTGACCAAACATGGCTGTTTGTTGTTTGTTTGTGTGTCTGTGGGCGTGCTAACACACAAATTGGGTGCAATAACCTTCTGCTTCTGCTATTGCCGCTTCTTTTTTTTTTGCTGTTGACACTTTTTTCCCTTTATGAACTTCTGCTGACTTGTATGTATTCTGTATGCTTGTGAGCTTGTCTGTCTGAAAGTCACTTGTTACCTTGTTGTTTTATTAGGTAAATTAACTGTGTGTTTCAAGGCACAAAATACTCACTTGATACACCATTTTAACAGTGACAGCGTGTTTTTCTTGCGTGTTCGCCTTTTCATGAGCACATTTTTAAAGTCAAAGGGAACAATTGAAATTCATCAAGTCACATTGTTTGTTTAATCCCCTTCCTCCTCAAAACTAGTTAGTGCTCACAAACTAACTAACCATACAGTATGCCCACCTAACATTTCCAGTAGCTTATTAAATTCAGTTTTTAAGAGAAAGAGAGGAGGTATGTATAAATTACAAGACCTGTTATCTGTCATGAAGAAATTGGGTTCGATTATCCAACTCATAAGCATAATTTTATATACCGGAACATTGTATGCCGAATAGGATAAATCTTTCATGTATGAACTATGGAACTTTAGCCTTTCTCTGTATGTGTGTGTGTGTCTCTTTGCGAACTTATTTAAATCCATGCAATAGTTTCAGTAGTCGGCGGAGTGGCTGAACGGTTTAAGGCGCTGTTTTTAGGCACCATTCTAAAAGGGCGTGGGTTCGAACCCCACCTCCACCAAGGGCTTTTATGCGTTGGTGGCGTAGTGGTTAGGGCGCTCGCCGACCATGAACGCGGTTCGGGGTTCGATCCCCAGCCGACTCACTCCTTTACCTCGCTAAGCGAGAAATAATGCTTGCTGGTAAAGAGGAAAGGTTGGACATGAGGCTAGCGATCCCATCCTATAAAATAAACACTGCTACAGAAACTTCAAGCCACTAGCTTGAAGCCCTATGTTCCACTGGGGAACGTGAAGGAAAAAAAGTGGGTAGATTTGTTCCCATGTATTCTAGAAGACATTGAATATTGAATCATGAAGTTCCCCTTACAATTTTTGTTATTCAGTTTCTTTTTCTTTAAAGAGTCGTGAGTTGCAAGAAAAACCCCATTGTTGAGATTAAATGTGGTATTTATGCAGTGGTCATAAGTGCACCAACTATTGAATCTGATCCTACTTTTTTCTAATTAACACTAATATTCGTTGGGAGGAATGCTCTATCAATCTCTGTGTGCTAAGTAACTATATATATAGTTTGCTTCTGTCGAGCCTTTCTACGAGTGGAGAAATAGGAGAAACCTTCTAAGTGTCGGTTTGTAGGAAGCTGATTAGCTATAGGTTTCATCACAAGCTGGCGTCAGTTAGAGAACCATTGAAAAACCTTCAGGGAGTACTGGACAGTTGTTTCATCTTAGTTTAAGATTCTTCTTTATCAGTATACATTCACCTAAGTTCCCATCCGGACTGTCGGAAGGTGGAATTCATGAACGACTGTATCAGGTCTCAGTAGCTTAAAAGATCTACGAGCTCGCCTGGTAACCGGAAGGTCCTCGGCCTGAAACTTGGGATTGAGTACTCCTGAAGAGTTCCAAACAAGGGTTGAACAATTATCCAGTACTTCCTGGTTTTCCGCAGGCTCTCCAACTGATGTCAGCTCCTGATCAAACCTGTAAATGGGAAACATTGTCAGTAATAAAAGCGAATTGAAACTTCTCAAGATAGTAATGCAGAAATTTAACTTTTTCTTAAAGGATATATGATATAAAGGAAAACAACTATCTGTTCCCACTTGCTTTTCTACATTTTAATACACACATATACACACACTTTGAAGATATTGCTTGTCACACTAAACAATGCTCCTGTTGTTGTTGTTCATCAGTGTTATTGTCCGCCGCTATGCATTCCGCTAGTCAATTTTGGTGTGTTAACACATACCAGCGTATATTCCGTTTCTTGTATACATTTATTTTGAACTATATTCTGTAGAACAAACCACGGTAAATACTGTTTCTACAATAAACCACACCTTTTGTAGAAGATACACTTAGCATCACACTTGAGAATGATTTTGTCGTTGTGTATTTACATACTATCAGACTGAAAACTATTAGACCCTTTATAACTTATCAAGTTTTAACCATGCTATTCGTCATTTCACCTTTCACTACTGATAATGCAGGTCTTCATTATGCCAGGTATAGCGGAGAAGAAACGTATTACTGCTTAATCATAAGTATTGAAAACGCCTCCTTTTATGGTCGTGTTTGCTTTAAATACGATGATCGTCTTTTCTATATGTAGTTTTGTTTCAGAAGGTACTACACGCTAAAGATCAGTCAGCTGTCAGAATTAACTTGTTTGATTATCTCAACCACCGGTGATATTTCATTTTCTAATTTGCTGATCAAATCGATCATCGTGTAATTTGTTGGTGATTTAGACATTTTGATGTAAGACACTTTCAGCTCTGATAAATAAGCAATTCATTCCAATTACATCAGTGCTTCAGCATGTAGGACTGATTGTAGTCAGAATAAAAATAGTGCAAAAATATATGCACGTCATTCACCTGACATTATCCTATGTGTTTAACCCAATTCTCTTTTCCTCAGTTGATCGATTGTACTAAACCTTTGGGCCTCTGTAGATATATCGACTACTAGTATGGACGCTTCGACGATTTCGGACGATTAACGTGATGTTATTCAGTAGATGGTGACTAGCAGTGTAATCTAGAATGCGTATTTTTGACCTATTTGGGACTCATCGATTGGGCGAACCTGCAATCCCCAGTGAGTGATGGTGTTACCACTGAAATGTGAACCCTATTACCCATCGTTTCAAACTGCAAGGCGTAATTCACTAGGCCATTTAGATCACGAGAGCTACCTCTCGTCCGATGGGTATCAGGTATTAATTGTCGAAGTCAAGTGGTTTAGTGGATAACGCTTTGGAGTTTGAAACGATGCTTGTTGGGTTCAAGTTTTAATGGAAACACTATCAATCACAAACTAGATGAAGAGTCCAAGACAGGACGAGTTCAGCGTCTCAGATTCTATACTACAATTCACCACCCATTACAAAACATTATTCCATAAGGTTAAATATTTGTTCTGTTTTTGTTTTGTTTTTTACTTCCTGTACACACATTTGAAACACTGTTTTTCATTTCACTGAGTGGTACTGTACTTTTCTTTCCTGTTAGCATAGAATCATTTTTTGAATGTATTTCATTGGAGCAGTTATCAGAGAGAATAAAACACCATTGTCTGCTGACTGAATAAACAGTCACTGTTTTGATTCTTGCCTAGAAGGGACTATCACTGTTTTCCAAAGATATTTGTGTCATACTGTAACAGCAGAAGACAAGGACCAGCAACAGATCGTTGTATTACGGAAATCAACACGTATTTATATACATTTCACATACATTATTGTAGCTTATTCAAGTAGACAAACACAGTCTTCTGATTGGTTGTTTCTGGTTTCTCAGAAAGTTAAGCCGTATGTCTGCGAATCTTATTTGCCCACGTTAAGTCTGCTGTGATTGGTTGTTGAGTCAACCTTGTTCATATTTTCTCACGGCCAATATTAGTGACCTAGACATTGACGCAAATTGATGTCTACAAATTGGCTAGCAGCCTGCTCTCACCACAATACGATAACGGGAGAAGATAGGAAACTCGATAAAGGAATGTTTATTGGCAATTTGACCTACATATATAGGAAAATTATGTATACCTTATATTAGAATCGTCATTTGCACAAATCTTCCGTGTTGTGCCGATTTTGTCTTTCGTATTGTGTTTCCTTTTCTTCTTTTAGTGTCTGAGATGTTTTCGCGCAGCCCTGGTCCATTTGCTCTCTTTGAGGTGGAGTCTGTTTCTCCGCTATTTGATATCCTTGCGACAATGAAAGTCTCTTTAGCAAAAGCACACGTACACCCGTACCCCCGTCAAATAGTTTCGAGCTAAGCCACTCCAACCTTCTTGGTTCTATCTGTTCTTGTTGTGCCTTGGTCCCGGCCTCCTTACGACGTTGTATCTATCTCTGAATCTGGCTGGCGTTAACGCGTTTATCTGTTTGTCTCCTCTTCTGATGGTATAAACGGGACATTGTATGGTCCTTCTCACTTTGGAAGGCGTTTTCGTTAACCTGAGCTGCATTTAACCGTGTATTTTCTTTCTCTACACTTTAAATGACCACCGACCTCAAGGGTTATGCATCCCATCTTTTCTCCCCGTTCAAATTTTGTGGCGTCCATCTTCTGTTTACGCTTTACATTCCTGATGACTTCTTTCCGTTCCTTTCTCAGCCTTGTCACACTCCTCTATAAGTGGAAGGGGTCAAGTCTTGTTGTGTATTGGTAGTCGTGGCTTCCTCTCATACATCAGCTGAAATGGTGACTTCTTTATCGCTTTGTGAGTGGAAGCGCGATAAGCTAGTAGAATCAATGGAAGCTCTGTCTCCTAGTTACCTCCCTTCGAGGTCAGCAACTCCTTCAGTGTGAACTGTTATTTCTGCCAGCCAAACCATTCGTTTCTGGATGATATTGTGCTTTTTTTCTGATTCTTCTTAATCCCCAAGCTGTTGCAAAACGGAAGTGAATTTTTCGCTTTGAAAACAAGGACCCTGATCTGTTGTTAGTAGCACATACCACAGTACATCTGTCATATTCATTTACCACACCATCTCATAGTTATTAAAGTGAAAGTTTGTTTATCCAACTCTTATTACTATTCACTGGCTGATTATTGAACATGAAACAGCTTAATCAATACCCTTTTTCAATTATCTTGTCACCGCCTAAAACTTAACAATCTATCTGCTTAAAGGGAAAAAGTTTCAAGTGTTTGTAGTCATCATGTTTTTCATCAATGGTGTATAAACTTGTCATTATCCCGCATAATAAGTGATGGTGCATTTATTGAGGAATGAATGTGATTCAAGATAAGATGTATATATATATATATATATATATATATATATATATATAAGAAGCCTCTTTTAAAATTATTCTCTTCCAAAGTATATTTTCCATATTTAGACATCATTCTAAGTGAATAGTATTCATTATATATGTCCACACCAAGTTCACTTTTAATGGTTTGAAAATATTTTGGCATTGGGTATATGATATTCATTATAATAAAGGTTTCTTTGTATTCCCCAATGAATGAATGAAAAACAAAACGATATTGCTACTTTTACTGACGTTTCGCTATTTAATGCTGCTGCTAATAGCTTTATCAAAGTATTATTAAACCGGAATTTACAAAATCTCAGCATACCTATATATAACAAAGAGTTGAGAAAGGGGTGAGAAAATTGACTATTTAGGTCAAGTTAACGGGACGTATAGAAAGTCAGAATAGTAATGAATATCACTAAAACAAATATCAAAGGTAATAATACGTCTGTTATGATATCAAAACAAAGTTTACTAACTTGATCATCGTTCGTTAGTCTGTCTGGGGTCATCTCTTGACAACAACAAAAAAGAAATAACCCTAGACTGACGAACGATGATCAAGTATTCCACAATCTACACTTAATTTTGATATCTTTACCAATTCACCAACTTGACAACCAAAGAATGACCCCAGATTAACAAACGATGATCAAGTTAGTAAACTTTGTTTGAGATTTCTGAAGTTTTTCTGGATTATTTCATTGTTATTTTGACTTTCAATATGTTGTTATAACTTGACCTAAGTAGTCTATTTTCTCACTCCTTAATTCTTTGTTGTATATAGGTATGCTGAGATTTTGTAAATTCCGGTTTGTATAATACTTTGATAAAGCTATTAGCAGCAGCATTAAATAGCGAAACGTCAGTAGAAACAACAATATCGTTTTGTTTTTCATTCATTCATTGGGGAATACAAAGAAACCTTTATTATAATGAATAGTATTCATTCATCATATAATTAAATAAAGTAATTACTCAATGTATATGTATATATATGTGTGTGAATGTATACTTTCTACAATTCTTTTTTGTTTGCTTTTTCTTTCTAGTTTATGAGTGCAGTAAAATCTGGTGTTGTTGTGAATTCACCATTCAAGAAAGTACTCAATCGTACACGAATTCCTGTTTACAGAAGTGGTGGTGGCGTGTAGAAAACAACAAACAGACGGGAAAACATACAAACAAACAAGCCCACAAAAAACGAACTATCCCCTCTTCTATACTCTTGTTTTGTTGTTGTTTTTTTGGTTTCCTTTGAAGAAGATAAATCCCCTCTTCCACCCTCTCTTATTGATGTCTTTTCATTTATTTTGTTTTCTTCTTCTTTATTGACCAACCTTCATATAGTATATTTCAGTATGTACGTGTGTGTGTGTGTGCGTGCGCTCGCGCGACTGTGCTATCTTCATTCATATTGACGAAGATGACGTAAGAAAGTACTTTTGTTCTTTAACTAATGATTATTATTATTATTATTTGCATGTGTTACCAGGTAGATTATTAGACAGATGGATTATTCTTATTCTTCTTATTATTATTAATGTTGAACACTTTGTTTGCATGGTTTCTGTGTTCATTTCAACGGATTTATTATACTTAGTTGTTGTCTACAAATGATAGCGAACAGTGTAGGTGTTCATGCCTGACTTTTGTATTGAAGGATGAAATCAACACCCACAGGCCTAAACACCATCATACTCCCTTCACATACTTATTTTACTTCTACCGACTAGTTATATTCTCATTGGCTAATGGAATTGTAATTTCCCTTTCCTATGCCTTTTATACCAATATGGACTTGCTTTTCCTTTTCTTTACTTCATTTGATAGTAGCGGTAATACTGGTAATATTAGTCGTCACTTTCATCATTTCAGCTGCTTGTCGTTGTTCTTGCTGTTGCTGTTGAAGTGTATTACTCACTGCTTCTTTTGCGTACCTACGTCACCAGGTCAATAGTACTTACTTCTACGACAAACATACAACTGTTTTATGTTGATTAAAGAAAAAATCTTTTTTTTGTAGAATTTTGTTTTACTCCTTTTATGAAATATTATTACTATTATTATTATTACTTTATTCGATTTAAGTACTATTTTGTTTTTGAAGAAAAGATACCGTTGGTAACTTTCTTCTAGCTGTGTATATATGATATATACATGTGAGTCTATATATATATATATATATATATATATATATATATATATATATATATATGCACTCATTGTAGAATTAATAAATTTCGATCACTTTCCCGCATATTCATTGAAAGCTTGTCTTGTCACATGTCGTGCCAAGTGCAGGGTTATTCATAGAAAGCGTGTAGAACTATATAATACTATACTGATTGATTGAGATGCGGAGTAGTTGTATACATTTGAAAGATCCGTCGCCGACACAAGGCCAACCGCGATCATTAAAGTTATCCAGAGTCATTACAGAATTCAACAGAGACAGCCGAAACTGCTCCCGGTTGGTTCTGTTCTAATAAATGCACCCATTCCCTTGGGGTCATGGCATAATTGCATGTATTTGCTCTAGAATTACTACAGTTATCCATGTACTATATATATATGATCTAAGCAACCATAGCTGATTTAATGAGCCATTCTCGGTTTCATCGTTGTAAGGTATGTACTTAGACATGCATGGCTTAATCTTTGAGACAAGCATATGACTACTGGCAGGATCAGTCAGTTTATTCACACAGTGATACACCCATTGACTGGGTACTGGTTTTTCAGGAGAACCAAATCCACCCATCCCTGACTTTTGCGAGACGAGACCGGCATGCAGGAACATCCTGTGGCGCAACCACTCGAGAGCCCTCTCCCTCGGTGGACCATTTGCACCATTTTTATACATAGTAATGCATAGGTAAGCACTGTTACGCCGATCACTGATTGCGTCAATCAATTATGCACTGCATAGACAAGCTCAATAGAACTCATCTTGCATACAAGACTAGTCAAACGTATTATTATACGCAAAAGTAGCACGCATATCAACGCTATAGTGACAATAAGCCCCTATAAACGAAGCCAGCAGCCACCAAATTCAATGAAATCGTTATCCCTGCCAACCGATTTAGCATGCGAACAGCTACTATACGTCTACCAAGACTATAGAAAACCATACACAGTCACATAAGTGAGCCATATTGTCTATAAAGCTTATGCAGTGTTTACTATGGGATTTTAGGGTTATAAGCAAGCAGCCTAGCATGGCACTTTTGAGGCCTTCGACAAGCTCAAAATCCCTTGATGACAGGTACCAAAACTCGTTTCACGCCTTCCTCCATCGTTTGGAAGCGTTTTTCAAAATTTCAATTTTTTCACGTTTTGGACCTGAGTTAGGGGTAGTATCGTTTCACTCGTTTACAGGCGAGCTCATCATATGTGTATCAGGTTCGACTCGGCTGTTTGAGCCGAGTCAGTTCAAACCATCTTATTTATAGCTTGCTACTTGGAGGAACTGGTAAATAGCGAATCATATTTGAAATTCGCAAAATTGAAAGGCATTTGAGAAGGTGAAATTTCACCACAGCTTCCTGTGGAAACCAAAACTATTCAGATCGCTATGTGTGATCTGCTTGATACCGTAAAGTGATAATCAGGAAAGCAAGCAAACGTGCGTAGAACTATGTACTACTGATTGAATTTGATGAGTAGTTGCATATCACTCACTCACGGGTAAATCTCTGATGAGGTCGACTGCAAACCAGCAAAATTCTCGTTCGTTGTTTAGATCACCTCGATAACCTGGCTAGCAAGCACTACTGGTTGATATGAATAGTATACAACTACTCAACCCAGTCAATCAGTAGTATATCAATCTATGCAAATATTTTTGATTGCTTGATCACCATTTATATAGTATCAGGCGGATCGTATACTCTGATCTGAATAATTTTGTTTCCAAAGGAGACTACGGTGAAATTCTGCACTTCGGATTGTGTGCGTTGCATATTGTGAATTTGATTTATTCATAGAAGTCTTTCTTCGAGCTCCTCAGCTTGGTAGTTCGTCCCACAGAATTCTATCTGTTGATCCTCGTTGTTTGCAGAAGTATCTTATCCCAAGATATCATATTCCTCAATAACTTGGAATGAATAATCTACTTACATCGAAAATGAACAAAGATTAGGTCACCTCAAGACAATCAAACCTTGCAGAAAAAGATTATCCAGTGTTGGATGCTTAAATAATTCTAAGGAATTTAAAGAAAAAATTCAGGAATGAATTTATTTATGGTTCAGTTGTTTGTTAAAAGCTGTGAGACCCTGTGCAGAAAATATAACGAAAATATTAGCACGTTTTGCCATCCCTACGCTTTTAACTAAGTTATGATCAGAAGATCAATACAAAAGTGAACGCGATTTGAAATGTAATCTAGCTGGAGGATTTCATCATGAGCTGACATCGGTTAGAGAACAATTGGAAAACCTGGGAGTACT
Source organism: Trichobilharzia regenti (assembly GCA_944472135.2). NCBI lineage: Eukaryota > Metazoa > Platyhelminthes > Trematoda > Strigeidida > Schistosomatidae > Trichobilharzia > Trichobilharzia regenti. The sequence continues at coordinate 158,167,698 of OX235262.1, forward strand.
GTACAGCTGTTTCGTCCTAGTGTGGGACTCCTCACAGGACGTACCCACCTTCAGGGTTCTAAACCGGGCCCTTCTGGTTACAAGGCGAGCTTGTAAACCATTAGGCCACTGGGACCCGATCCAATGGCCAGTCCAAGAATTCCTACTTCTGCGAATTCACGACATAGCGTGACCGCTAGTCAATGTCTTTTGGTTTATAACCTTCGGATTATTTGAAATCTTCATTTAAGGAATCAAACACTTTGGCAGAAATTGCGGAATATATTTTAAATGACATGTCCGCTAAGTTTCAAATTGCTGTATCTGTATGAATGACGTCTACGGCAAACTGTGCTACTTGGTCTGGTTTAGTAAACTGACCAAACGTGTAATACTAGCCTACTAGTGAATAATCTAGCAGTGTATGGTCTCTAAATGAATTAAATTCATGAGATGCACTGAAAGTGACACGGATAGGATTCCTGTATGCTTATTTTGGCCGTCTTTAGCGAGGAAAATCGCAGGTATTTTCTCCAGATGTCGTCTTGTTATCAAACAGCCTTTTTAGCCTAGAATGAATACCTAACCGAAATATTTTAGGTTACTTCAGATCGGTAATTTCAGGTTAAGTTAGACATTGACTGCGTCTTACTACGACGGTACTGGTCTTTTGGACAGATGTGTTTGATTCTCTGCAGTTCACCTTCCACGGCAGCAAAATAACCTCAAGGTTAAAATTAGTACATCGAACAGAATTAACTTAACATTAACTTCTTCACTGATTGGACTGCCTTCAGTTTTGCATATCAAGTTCCACTATATGTGCATTTCTATCATTTCATAATCGTGGTATGTTATTGTTTTTAGACAGAGAACTTGTCCTACAAAAGCTGATACTTTCTCACCTACGGAAACGGCAGTTACACTGCTGCTACGCGCTTTCTAAGCACATCGACCGTCTTCATGGTTCTGGCGCGTTGAAGCCCTCTTCGTTCTGTACCGTGTTCGCTCAAAAGAAACTAAGGTTAACTTAGTCGCTGCGAGTCTTTTATAAAACATGATGGAAGATGTTCTAGGTATTTCTGACGAACCCTCCTCTAACCTATACGATGGTTATACGAAGGCGGCTCTTATTAAGAGAGTGGTACTTGCTGACCAGCAAGAGTTTCGAGAACTTTTGAGAGACATGTCAATTGGAATCCGTAAGCCCACCCAAATGCTTTGTTAGACTTCAAAACAAACGAAACCCTCCTGAAACAACCGTGGTTGCCGCAGACGGTACAAAATGTTTTTGCACCCCTTTACAATTCCCTCTTCATGAAGTTGTCGGAGCAGCTGACAGAGTTGTCGATGCTACCAGACAATTCACGGGTGTTTCCACCGAACTGTCTACTACCACTCAGTTTCAGGAATACCACCTTTCACCAGTGAGTAGTCGAGATTCGATGGCTCATGGACTTACAAAGAATTCTGTGGTCTTAGAAAAGAGTATAGAACCACGAGTCCTATCCGAAATCATGTGACTTGTTCTTGCAACAAGTCGTCTTCAAGTTTCAGAAAAATGCGATAGAAGTTGAGGAACTCTCATCCTAGAATTTGCTGGTGTCAAAGAAGTTGTGCTGGCAGTGAACCTTTGAGAATAGCCAGAGGGCAAACCTATTGGCCAGAACGTAATGGTGACTAATGTTTCTGGCGAGCGACTCCCTTGTCACCGCCTATATGTCATATAGCATAACTCCGGGACACGCTTCCTGGTTGATAATGGGACAAAAGCCGGCGTCACTGCACCTACAACAGAAAATCTTCGGCCAACGTCTTGCGAATTAAGTGACGCCAATGACTAACATATGGCAACTTATGGCAGAAGCTCCTTAGAACTTAGTATCGGACCTTAACCTTTTTTATCTGGGTTTTCATTTCTGGCTGATGCGGGCACCGTCGTAATTGGTGTGGATCTCTTGCTGCACTACCAGTTGCTGCGAAATGTTGGTGAGCATAAGCTAATAAATCCTGCCATGCAGCACTCCATTTCCCGTGAAACAATCAGCAGTCTTCACTTTGTATACACGTACCTGGACGACGACCTCACCATAAGGCCAAATAGGGGAACCCACTTCCAACACCTTGACTTGACCTTCGGCACAGTGCGTCGGAAAGAGTTATAATTAATATTCAAAAGTGCCTAATAGAAGTGGAATCCCTTGAATTTCTCACATATACCATTGTCAGTGTAGTTGAAGATTGAACGATCAATTCATGGTTGTTTGCTCAAACCCAACTCTATATTTTGGCGGGAGTCATCGATAGTGCAGTCATCGTTTCATGGCAATGGATAAAGGCACACACGGGGTGTCGTTATGTGTTATCGCGATGTTGTGTTCGGGTTGTTCTACGTTGTTTTCCGGTGCTTTTTCAACTGAAATACATTATAAATACCATATTTTAACGAAAAAATTTAGAAAAATGGTGGAAAGTAGACACTTTCAGCAGTTTGAGTGAACATGGATCTGTCATTGAATTTCGTTATTTCTTTCCATGTGGAATGTTAAAACTCTGTGTAAATTGTTGATTACGTTAAGGAAAACGAAATCAATTAGGAAATTGATGCATATTTTGCGAAATTCTGAAAGGGTGTTTTGAATCTCTGAGATATGAAAACTTGGTAACACTCAGAAGAGTCTACAGCTATAAAGGAGTGTTAGTTGATTTATTCGCATGATAACAGTTAATAAACAAATTTTTTTTAATAGTTACTTTGGTTTGGAGTATTTTCGTGTTGCTAATTATTTGTTAAAGGATGTCATACTATTGTTGATTTGCAGGTTACAATTGTAATTTACGGAGCGATTCACTTTATTTGGAGGCTTTAATGAAGTGCAATTGAAGAATTTGCGCGTTATCGTTGGAATCTTTGTGATATGATAAAATTATTTATCAAAATAAATATCTTTTTAATGTTTTAACGGTGTTCTTTAAAGAATTCACTACTACTTCCCTTTTGCTTGTCGAAGGAATAGTGATGTAGCCGGTTTTGGAATGCGTAGTGATTTAATCTGAAAGAGTGATAATTTACGCAACATAAGAATACTAGGATTTTCTTCAATAGGATATACCTATAACGCGTTATTTTCGATGTACGTAGCTGCCCTACATTTGTTATTATGTATACGTAGTAATCGCAAAACAAACCTAAGCTCAACGTACATTTTTTCGCAAGCCCTGATGAAAGATAATCTTTTACGCAGCCGTATTGAGTGTAACTGAAACATTTCATGGGAGGCTTGATGACGCACTGAGGAAATAATAACGGTTTACGATTATCACGCATTTCACACAAGTATTACTACGTTGCCTATCAACTTCGTTAACTATGCAATGTCCTCGGAATGATAATTAAGAGAGATACATGTAGTCAACATAAATGCATATATTTACAAAATAAAAACAGTTAAACAGTACATATTCATATTAAAAAGGGTGGAAAAAAATCACAGTTGTAGATTCTTTATGGGTACATGATTGTCAAATTAAAGTCCACTAATCGTCTTATCCACAATATGTGGATCAGTTTCCCTTTAGATGATTGTGACACTGGACCAGTCTTTACAGCTTTCAGCACCACCTGATCCTTCAGAAGAAACTGGTTATGACCTTTCCATGCAAAGATTGAGATTGTATTCCTTTGACCACCTCCGGCCACACTGAGAAATATCTAAGGATATATACATATCAGATGAATTAATCTTACCTCAGGTGAACGATTCCTAATCTTAGCAACAATGAATATGTGAACAATTGTTCACATATTCATTGCAGTTGACTATTGTCAATGGTTGATTTTCCACTTCCAACGGCGGCCACACACGCTGACTTATTCACTGACAACAATTGCGCCATCATTGTTTTCAGCGACTGAAATTCTGCTTTCATTTCTCCTTTAAGGGACTGCATATCCGCTCTAATTGACTGCAACTCATTGGCTACTTTATTAGCTGATTCACAGTTTTCCTTACTGCAAAGTAAATACTAATGAAAAGTGACATACGTAGTCTGCTGAACTAGTTGCGCTATAGGTGAAGTTGCCACTGGCATTTGTTGAGTGGAAGTGCTGGAGGAGTAATGATATTAAAGGAATGCGTTACCTGGCTATCGGTGACATAACAGTTGCCATGAAATTTGTTGTCGGGTATTTTGAAGGCAAACAAACTTTCTGTGCCTCCACTGCTTCAAGTTCCATTGAGTCGTAAGCGTAAGACGAGTTCTTCGTCTCAACTCTGCATTCTGTGATTAAGCAATAAGAAGAATCTACCTTGGACGTTTGGAATTGGTAAGAGGTAATGTTTCCTCCATATTATCTGAATTTGAGAGTACACTGTATATTCGTTTAGTAGCCTGCAATGTATTCTTGGCTTCTACGAAAGAGTCTAATTACAGTAATGTAAGTAACACGTAAATAGTTACCTAGTTCAGCTAACATTTCACAATCCGTTAGCACCCAGTCCGGTCGAGGTCTAACGCAAGCCTCAACTTCATTATCTGTTATACTGCTGTGATACAAGCACAGGTCTTCGGATAGCATCCAACTGCTGGCAGCTATGAATAATTCTTTGGACCCAGCTTTCCGTAAAACAGCATAATTCTTCTTTTCTTTCTGTAAGATATGATATGATATAAACAAAATTTACTGTCTTATTAGTCCGCTTGGCAATTGAATGCAGGAATGCCGACGATTGACACAACTGTCTAAGCAGGTTATGGAAAAGTATGAGGCAAAGGCACCGCAACTACATACCTATCTGTACGCATTCCAAAACACTTACAAGTAATGTCTGACGGACTAATCTCTACCTTGTATGGGCTAACTTTAGAGCACTTCCATATCCCAATGTGGGATGACTTAAATGGTTGCTCGAAGAAATCACCACAATCTGCATAAGGTCTGAATATTAGTCCATCCCTATTTATCTCAGTTATCAGACCCGGTCTACCGTAAGCTATAACTAAGTTATCTGGTGAAGAGGAAGTAATGAGTGTATTCCTAGTATTAACTGTTTGCCTACGTGTATCCACCTCACACTCATTTAAAACTTCATTGCGTACTCCTCCTGATTTGCAGTCGTGGAGCACCTTTTCAGCAAAACGGTTTGCCGCTTGCTTAGCGATTGCATTGTAGGAATGTATTGATCGCCTTATTGTCTGCATATAAGATTCAAATGGGAAGGCCGAAAAAGATTCCAACGGTCCCATTTGATTGACATCTTCGGTCAAGTGTTGCAGACAATGGATGTTATAAACTAGGTGCTTTCTACCGTATATAACCTCAAACTCGTTTAGAAAGTTGATTAACTCAACTCTGCAACCTTCCAAGTAATTTCTATGAAATCTAGGGTGAGACAAAAGGTACACTGCTAGACTTAATCTTTGGAAGTTTCGATAAATAGCCGGTGGCATTATGTCCTTAAGTACAACTGGTCCTATGTACAGGAGGAACAGGCGACATTCTGTGGCTTTCCACCGACTGACTTCGGTTAGCCCCCTACATTTCCTCGGGAAGTCTTTGGGTGTCATTCCGGAACAGTCTAATATCTTTCCGTCAATATTTCCTAGCATAATACGGTCCACGTGCATCTCATTCTTTTTAGCTAAGTCTTGCCAGAGACTTACAAGCTTCCTTACTACCCCTAAATACACTAGGTGCATTGGATCACGGGGGAAACACTTAACCATATCAATGTTTAACTCCTCAAAAATGCAGTCTCCACGGTGGTGACTTGACTGCATCCTTTGACGGAAGCTTTCGTCAGTTCTTATTGGGAAGAAGCCATTTCCAAATATCATTCTTCCATCAACTTTAACTCCAGTGACTGTGCATTTGTCGCAACCTGAACTAGCATTATGACCTACTATATACTTCAAGTCCGCTCTAGCCGGTGCATCACAGATGACGGCTGTTAAACGAACGTTGAAATGCCTATGAAGTCTGGTAATGTGTATGCCTTGACTTAATATCTCCTTCAGTTCAGATACCAAGTCAATGCATAACTCTTTGTAACTGCTGGGCTTGCTAGGACCACCATATATACCTATCAAGAAAACACTGCTTAAAAACGGTGCCGTAATCCTACCTAACAGGGGCCATAACTGCTGGTTAGTAGACTTCGAGATGGACAAACCGTCGACATTCAACTGCAGGTCAATTATGTTGCTGGGAGTTTCAATCACAGACGACATCTCCATGTAGTGCTGCAAACATTTTTTGAGACCGATGTGGCAATACATTCCTTCTCCCAGTAGTCTAGAATCGCATGACCCACACATTCTCAGTACACTTCTAACGGTTTTTGGTAGCTGAGGCAATTTTGCACGGAATATCTCCAAGATTCTGTTAGCGTCTGCTTGTGATATGTTCGTGGTGACTAGGATATTCAGAAGCATATTTGTCAATTCATCACGTTCAGAAGAGACTTGTGTGCACATTTCCGCAGTACTGGCACATGGTGTTACGCTGGTGCACGGTGTCGATGGCACCACCTCGATTTCATTATTCATACTATCAGTGTTCACTGAAGAGGGCTCGACCTCAACAGGAAGGACAGTTTGTGAAACAGCCTCCGTTGATGCCGACGCTGCATTTATCTCGGCCATTATCTGCGCATAATTACGTTTATACCTTCTGTAAAACGTAGTGTAATGGCAATTCAATTGTAGATTACGCTCACGTAATCTCTTCAGGCTTAGTATAGGGTATTTAGTGTTAGACTAGGAGGAAAATAGAAAAGGGAGCACAACGACCACCTACCTGCATGGTGTGTAATCCCACTCGTCAAGCAATGATCTGAAACAGAGAGCAAAGCGCACGTTAGCAGTGTGATCACACAAGTGTTGCGTGCTAGTAAGAACGAGGACTCAAGGTCAAGTATTATATTTACAACCAATCGCAATACAAGTAGATAAGAGGGAAGGGCACTCCTATTGGTCATCCGTTGCCTCGTCTTGGGTAACCAATCCCTGCATACTTCGCAGCCAACCTGAAAGTAGACAAGCATGGTTTGAACATTAGAAAACCGCCAAACTTACCATGCCTTACACTACCCCCTCTCCCATAGGAGCACTGTCCGCAGTGCTAGGTGACTGTTCCTGCGGGACTTGTCTGCTCTAAGGCCTGTTGTCGAAAAGGTTTTAGTCTATTGAAGTGTGTGACTAGACTATGAGAGGAATTCGGTTCCTGAATCCTACAGGTGCAGTCACTTAGTACCTCTACTACAGTGAATGGTCCTTCCCAGCGTTTATGGAATTTAAGAGCTTTCCCTTTAGGTGGTGCCTCCTTAAGTAGCATCACCTTGTCTCCTGGCTCGACTGGTGATCCATGTGCTTTCCTATCATAGTATTCTTTCTGGTACCTCTGGTTTGTTTGGAGTATATCCCTAGTCATCTGATGTACCTTGTTCAGGTTTCGTCGAAGTCTGATTACGTGTTCGGATGCAATCAGTGTATCCTCTCCTAGTGTGTTTGAAGTCAGATCGATTGGCAACCGGAGTTCTCTTCCAGTGACCATATAATGAGGCGTTTGACGCGTAGCTTTGTGAATGCTTGCTCTGTATGCCATTAAGCACTGTGAGAGTGATCGGTCCCATTCCCTGGGGTTGTTTTGATCTACAAATGCCTGCAAGAGGGCTTTAAGTGTCCGATTGGTGCGTTCAACCAAGCCATTTCCCTGTGGGTGGTACGCGGTAGTGCGTGTCTTCCGGATACCCATTATACGACAGAGTTCGCTGACAACGATACTTTCAAAGTTGGATCCTCGATCTGAATGCAGTTGAAGTGGTGCCCCCCAACGGCTGACCCAGTGGTCAAAAATTGACTCTGCGATGGTTACAGCATCAATCTGTGGGATCGCAATAGCCTCGCACCATTTGGTAAAATGGTCTACCATGACTAAAATATAGTTATTATTTCTGGAAGTTACTGGGAGAGGTCCAACCAAGTCTATTTGTACTAAGTCCTTCGGATGGCCAGCTATAATGGGTTCTAAGGGTGCCTTATTATATTTGTGCGGAGCCTTAATAGTTTGGCATACCTCGCAGGAGTCACAGAAATCTATGATGTCTTTCCTCTGGTGAGGCCACCAATAACGTCTTTTAGCCGCTTCAATCATTTTCCCTGAGCCCGCGTGGCCTAACTGCTGGTGTAATGACAATAGTACTGTGGGTAGTGCCGACTGTGGAGCCACAACGCGACGAGTATAAGTGGGTCCATGTTGGTAGTAGAGGATGTCATCGACAATTTTCAGATTATCCCACAGAGACCATAAACACCGGGTTTCCCATCCAAGCTTACTTATTTCCTGGGTTGTCGGTCGTTCGCCTCCATTTCGAACACGTTCGTAAATCAAGGCCAGTTCAGGGTCTGAAGACTGAAGTTCAGGCCAACTATATGAAGTATGAGCCTCTAGTTGGAGCAGCGAAACTTGTGCTTCGGTGCATGATGGGCAGTCACCGTGATACCTAAGAGGTTTTCTTGACAACGCATCTGCATTTCCATGATTCTTACCCGGTCTATGCATGCATTCGAAGTCATACTCTTGTAGGTGTTCTTGCCATCTGGCAATCTGACCCTCAGCTTCTTTGAAGTTATGTAGCCAGCTAAGGGCTTTGTGATCAGTGCGTACAATGAAATGTCTACCGAGGAGATATGCCCTAAAGTGTTTAACAAAATTGACCAGTGCCAGCATTTCTTTCCGCGTGGTGCAGTAATTCTTCTCACTCTTGTTGAGTGCTCGACTTGCATAGGCTATCACCTTTTCTACTCCATCTGCGTCTTTTTGAGACAAAACTGCCCCGATACCAGAGTCGCTAGCATCTGTATCTAGGATGAATGGACCTGCCTGGTCAGAAACATTGGGATACGCTAGGATAGGGGGGCTACATAAACAGTTTTTTAGTCTTTCGAAGGCTTCCGTCGCTGATGCTGTCCAATTGTAGTCTTTCTTCTTAAGAATGTCGAATAGAGGAGCTGCAAGGAAAGAGAAGTTAAGTACAAAACGTCGATAATACGAGGCTAACCCTAAAAAACTATGTAACTCGGGGGCTGAGTTTGGGAGCGGCCAGTCTTTAACTTCCTGAACTTTTGCTGGATCACATTTAATGCCTTCGGCTGAAACAATGTGACCTAAGAAACACACTTCTTTCCTGAAGAATTGACATTTCGATGGGTTCAGTTTTAACCCAACGGTCTGCATCCGTTCTAATACTTCGGAAATATCACTTAAATGTTCGGTCAACGTCTTACTATGTATGATAACATCATCTAAATATACCAAACACTTACCTGGTATGCAATCACTCAAGACCGTTTGCATGAGGCGTTGGAATGTTGCTGGGGCATTGACTAACCCAAACGGCATTGTTTCAAACTCATACAGGCCTGCTTGTACAATGAATGCTGTCTTTTGCCTGTCATCTGGGTGTACTTCAACCTGCCAATATCCCGATGCCAGATCTAGAGTGGTAAACCAATTCGACCCCTCTAAGGCATCAAAAGTGTCGTCTATGCGTGGAAGGGGAAAGCAGTCTCGTCTAGTTAACAGGTTTAACTTACGATAATCTACACACAACCGGAGTGTCCCATTCGATTTCTTAACTAAAACTACCGGTGAAGCCCATGGAGATACGGATGGTTTGATGACATTTTTCTCTAACAGTTCATCAACTAACCTGTTAAGCTCCTTCTGGTAATGTGCAGGTACTCGCCGTGCAGGTTGTCTACAAGGTGGGGCGTTACCCGTTTCTATGTGATGTTGGACCAGTTTTGTTCTTCCCGGGCTTTTTCCATCCCAGTCAAAACAGTCCTCATATTTGTCTAACATTTTATTAAAGTTGGCAGCCGTTTCCGATGGTAGGGGTTCTATAGTCGTCAGCATTCGCTGTTTCTCATTCTTAGCATCTCCCTGCACGCCAAAAGTGCCGTGCTCTTTGTCGTTCCCTACAATAAATGGGATGGAACAGTCCTTCAGTATAAGAGTCCTATGACTACAATCTATTATTCCCGACAGCTTTTCCAGGAGGTCGACTCCCAAGATTACCTGCCACGGCACCCGGGTAGAAATGATGAAATTGTGTTGAAGTGACAGTGTTCCCAATTTAAGTGGCAGCAGGACCAGTCCCTGGGATTGCATGCAATCTCCATTGGCTGTCGTAAGCCGCAAATTGTGAGTCCCTATTGTTGGCCTAAACGTCTCTGGAACACATGAGGAATGTACGACAGAACAAGTTGCTCCTGAGTCAACTAACATAACACACTTTTTCCCACCTATATAACCTACAACTTTCGGGGAGGAGGTGACACCGATTAGGTTTACAGTAGGCACACAATTCATATCGACATGTGACTCACCTGCATTGTGACCACAACTCCTAGCAAGCTTACCAAACCGCCTGCAGTAGTAGCAATCGTTTCTTGAAGTGGATTGCGACTGTGGGCGTCCTTTCCACGGTGGTGTAGGATTCTGTGCATGCTTTGTTGTTGTGTGCTGATATCCCATTGCGTTTACTTGTGGGCATGTGGTTCCTGGCTCTTCCAGGCTTTCCACTAGGCGTGCCCTAGCTTCCGCTTCTGCCATGGATGCTGGAGTGTGCAAGTTGAAGTCCTTCCTGTAACGGACGTCGACGCCCTGCAAGAACTTGGAATATATAGCGTTTTCAACCTCTGAATGTGTCTTGTCCTGCATAGCTTGACGCGCAAGCTTGCGGAGACGTAAGGTGAACTGGTTGATAGATTCACCTTGTCTCTGGTTGCACTCGCTGAATCTTTTCAGCGCTTCAATGGGAGGTATTGGTGGCACTATACGTGCTCTTAGAGTACTCAACAGGGTGGTCAAGGGCATATGCACGTAATCCAAACCAATTGTGTACATTTCCAAGGACCGTCCAACAGAATCGATGACGAATGCGTTCGGGTGAGGCACGTTCATCAGATCAATGTATCGGCACACCTTGTCCGACCACAGCTCGAAATCATCACCCACCTCCAGTGTATGCGGCAAGGGATGGACATATCGCGAAGCAGGCTGATTTGACTGAAAAGCTGGAGCCCTCACTTCAGCCAATTGATCCACCTCGTGAGATGCTGTCTGTTTGACAGGAGAAGTGTTCTTGGAAGCCTCATTGGGTCGAGACTTAGAAGAAGAAAGTTTTTTCGTTGGCAGGCTCGCCATTTATGTAATCCCACTCGTCAAGCAATGATCTGAAACAGAGAGCAAAGCGCACGTTAGCAGTGTGATCACACAAGTGTTGCGTGCTAGTAAGAACGAGGACTCAAGGTCAAGTATTATATTTACAACCAATCGCAATACAAGTAGATAAGAGGGAAGGGCACTCCTATTGGTCATCCGTTGCCTCGTCTTGGGTAACCAATCCCTGCATACTTCGCAGCCAACCTGAAAGTAGACAAGCATGGTTTGAACATTAGAAAACCGCCAAACTTACCATGCCGGTGAACGGTTTAACAGTGCGCGCAAGATGTGTAAGTGTAATAAAACAAACCCTGACATATGTAGCGCTGTAATTTACGTTTACCAAAGAAATTTGGCACTAACTGAACTGATTGGTTACTGAGATTAAAAATTATTCAAGAAGAAGTTCAGATTTTATTAATTTACGAAAAATACAGCCGTTAATTCCTGAGTTTTATAAATTTCCAGCCTCGGTGAAGTTTTTCCGACGTCAAAATTATACTACTGACAATTTTTCAGTAGTCTACCGAGATAAGTAAAACTTTTCAAATGCTTCCTCATTCTGTCCCCATTATCCGCATTTTGTCCCCATTATTCGCATTTTGTCCCCATTATTCGCATTTTGTCCCCATTATCCCCATTTTGTCCCCGCCTATCAAATATTGTCCCCATTTTGTCCCCATTATCCCCTTTTTGTCCCCATTATTCAGAAATTGTCCCCATTTTGTCCCCAATCTTCAAAAGGTTGTCCCCATTTTGTCCTCATTTTCCCCAAAATGTCCCCACTTTGTCCCCACATTTGTCCGATTGGGAAGGGAGGGAACAATAGTAGAATCGGTATGAACAGTCCATATATCCCATAATAAACTTAAAGAATCCTAAAACTTCCGATTTATCTTTCACAGTTTGTTTTCTGCAAAATGCAAATGTTACACAAATGCCTCTCCTCTCTGTCCGTTACAATCAACTGAAAAAGACTAAATCTTCAAACTTTATACTTCTTTGATTAAGTTACCCAATAATATTCTCTTTTTTAGTGGGTCCACATGCATATCACATCTGTAGAATCAATACATGCGTTAACTTGTGTCCTTAAGCTGAAAAAAATGTAATGTTTATGCGACTTTTATTACTATCATTTCAAAGCCCGCCTTAGTAACGTGAGCTACGTATTAGCCGCAGCGTTTACGCAAAGTAAAATCTACCAATCACAGTATGCATATGTGACCTTGAGGTGCTCAGCCTCTCCATAAGGTCGTGTGTGCCTTTATCCATTGCCTCGTTTCATCGTTCGCTGTTCAATGGAGGACAAAGAAAATCTGTCAGAAGCATTATTGTGATTTATTGTTATGACATTTATTCTTAGGTTTTGTGTACAATAACCTAATGGTTAGCTCTGTATTGGTGCAAGAATAAACGTTTCTTGAGTCACCAATTTGTGTTCTGATTTTTTGCGTTGGTTATTGAGCATAGTTCCTGAAAGTCTTCCGAGGACAGTGCGAAGCCCAGCGTAGTTAGACCTGGACACTGACAACCACTGAATACGAAGATATCTGCCCAATAACCAATCAAGTAGAAGGAATCGTAGAGACTAGCTGTCTGAACTTTATGCTACCAAGTCACCGCTGTCGGTCAAATCTCATACTCTTTCGATTTTCTCCTGTCAGCTTTTATTTTAATCTGACAGTAATGTCTCCTAATCGTATTATTTTCAGTCACACCTTTTTAAAACCTATTTGACCTACGGCTTCCAGTAATCCTCAAATATTAAAGAAAAACATCTCTGAGGTCTGCAGTGAGGATTAAAACGTGGAAAAATCAACTATATTACCATTCCGTCTGGTACTGTACCACCAAGCAATAAGGTTGTACTTCACGTATCATTTTACATTCTGTGTCAATTAGAATATTCATGGTTCACTGGACTGTTGCATACTTCTTGTTTAAAGCCACATTTCTGTTAACTGAGGGCCATTTTGTTTTCAGCCATTGTGCCAGGTAACCTTTTAGATACTAAGGGTATGTTATTTCTAGAGGTCTATCGGTAGATGCAGCTAGGTCACCTATAATAACATTACGAAGTGTCACAAGAACAGCCTGTACGGACCGCGGCAATTTGGATAAGAACAGCTGTCTGAAGAGTCCTTCATTAAACTGACATTGGCCGATAGTTTCCCTCATTCGCTTTAGCATGCTAACTGATCACCTAACTCCACGTTGCTAAATAGTTCACCAAGACGCTGCCTATCCGTGAGGTTGTTTCTCTTTTGGGGGGTTCTTTATGTAACTCATACGGGATGTTTACCTCTGGGTTTGACATATGCCTACTTACGCATTTGCTTAATTCCCACGGTAGAGCATGGACAACTGCAAGGAAATGCGGACGTCGGTCAGAGATCCCATGCTCACTGAAATCAAACTCGGTTACCTGAAATTATAATTCCACATTGTATGGCCAAAATGGCGTGAGTTGAACAATTTTGCTAGTTGATCGAATACAGATGACCTAGGCGTATGGTCACTCTTGGCAAAATATATACAGTCTAAAAATAGTACAAGAACAAATACAAAATGGACGAACTCATAGGATTTGTCTGTGTATTCACCAAAGATGAAGTTCGCAGTAGGGTCCACCAGTTCAGAGACTGAGGTTGTGACATTCACTGATTGTACGAAGTATACTAGCACAAGATCTAATACCCACAACTTCTACAGTATTCGTTTCGCGTAGACCAAATGCAAAGCGAAACACCAGAATTGATCGTCCAAATTACGTATTATATTTCGGGATCGAATCGGAGTGCAAGGAGTCTGATTAACTAGCACGTATCGTACAGGGACGAACGGACGTGACACGACGGTGTACCAAACGGCTTGGATGCTTGACTGGAAGCCTTCAGCTAAACAAGTTAACTTAAACAGTGAGGGTCAGCATCCAATGTTCAGTGATGAATGCTGTGGCCAATAATTCTGGGGAATTACCTACCGCTGCAACCTCATAACTGAAGGTTTATACAATGATTGTCTAATATAGTTAGTTAAATGGAACAATATATATTACAGTTTCCTCGGCAGTTTTAGTCTCAATATAAATCTTTTTGGGACAGTCTGATTTGTTTCAGACTTCGGTCGAACACTACGAGTCTGTATTTTCAGAGTTTTCATGCGTACAGTGGCTGCAACATGACTTTATCCGAAGTGGTTACCGTAAACTGAAAATCTCTTGCCGACAAAATATACCACCATGCATCTTTCATACCCACGAATAAGTATTAAAGTGGTGGCGTTTTAAAAATAAAAGATACTTGGCTGCGACGATAGTTTAATTTCATTTAGTTGATCAACCACACTTTGAGAGGATATTAAGTATAATGGTTTAACCACAAAAATTAAGCATTTACATGGTTGACATACCATTTTTACAGGCATGATTATATCTGAAATAACTACATAGTAAATTCGGTTAAAATAGCCTACGCTTGATTTGAAATGTGAAGCACAATGTTGGTTTGAAAAGTGTCATGAAAGTTAACTAGGTTTACTCATTTACGCGTATACAATATCATTAACTACTAGTAGTTGCGACATTAGATCGTACAACAATTTGTTAGTGGCCCGATGAATTGAAATGTTAAAGCGAAATACACACGCTGGGTAGAATTTTCATAAAATTGCCTCACCAACATATGGACTATGAATTAACAGCTTACATCGAAGTTATGTGCACCAGGATGCTGACCACTTGTCGGACTTTTACTTTGACTAAGTTGACGTTACTAACTGGTGGCATGAATTGGATGACGTTAGCAAGGAACACAGGGTCAGCAGTCTACACATCCAGCGCTTGTTTAAGAGAAACAAAACAATTTAAACACTGTTGTCCTGGATCTAGCATCTAATAAGTTCAACGAATACACAGTTACTCGTTGGGATATTTTGTTAGCAGTACTTTGTATCCAGTGTCGGTTCGATGAGTGGAATTCATGGTGAAGACCACCTGGTCCTCATTAAGTGTAAAAAATCCTTAATGAATGTCGAAGGAGTATTGTTTAGCTTACAAATGTGGGATATAACGTTACTGTCTCAGTAAAGTGATCCAAAGAGGGCTGTGAAAGGAAAGGAAATAAAAAAGGAGGAAACCACAGGAAGAATGCAGGAGTAGCTGATGCTTAGAAACTTTAATGTAAATAAAACATAGTGACATGTAATATAAGAATATTTATAATAACCGCTGTATTTTACTTCTTTGCCCCCCGAAAGGTTATGTTTTACTTAAGGGACATTAGTGCGTTAGTGCTAACTAATAGTCAACATATACACCGTTAGTGAGGAGGTGTGTGGAGTTCTCAAAAATAAACTTATCCAAATTTTACTACTATGTAAGAAATGAACATATTGTACATCACTTTGTTTTAACCATAAACTCTGTACTTTGAACTTTACCTCGGGTTTTGAATAAAATATATAGTTCTGCCTTCGACTCTCCGTCTTCTCCACCATCCCAACTGCCGCCGATCAATTTTAATCACCTGCTTTCTATCTCACATTTTTGCAGGAGCACCGTAGTTCTTCCTACGTACTTTGGTCGACCTGCGGCAACGTCAACATTGGAGAATTAGTACTGGGGCAGTCTTCCCGCAGCACCTGGAGTCTATTACGTTTATCGTGGACTTTGGATCTTTGTAAACCCAAGTAACCAAACTTTAATACATTCTTCCCGTAACTAAACTGATTTGGTACTTTATTTTCTATTTGAATTTGGATAACTAAGCTAACAGAGTAAAAAGGTCCACCACAATAATTGGTGAGCCCGTTTCGAACCATGTTTTTATGGTTAACCCGTTTCGAGCCTTTTTGTTTCGATAGTTAACTCGTTTTGAACATTTTTGTTGCTATTTTGGCCTTATAAACTCGCATTGCTTTAATTTTTGTTACCACAAGTTTTGCTATTTTGTATATCTCTATACTTAAATATTTGTTTTTTGACAATGGCTCCATATAAACCTACCACTATTCCCGAAGAACTTCATAAAGGCGAAGTGACACAGAACTCTCCTGTTACCGCCTTGCCGGATTCCACATCTATGAAGGGCGCACCACTGTTTTGGTTACTTTCTCAGTTAACATCTCAAATGCAAGACTTACGATTGGAAGTCCCTGAGCTTCGAGCACAACGGAACCAGTCACATACGGTATCCAAGCAACGGCGATCAAGATCTAGACGATGTTCTAGAACATCGTCTCAAAGCCGTAACATTTGTTGGTATCATAGGAGGTGTGGGCATAATGCCCTGAAGTGTCTTCGACCGTGTATGTACAACAGTGGTAACTCAACTCAAGGAAACTCCCCAGCCAGGCAGTAATGGCGACGGCTGTTACTGGCAATCACCCCAGTCGCCTTTTCTATGTGAGAGATTTGACTACCGGCACATTATTCCTGGTAGATACAGGCGCCGAGGTCAGTGTTATTCCCCCCTCACTATCCAGGCGATCAGCCAAAATACCTGGTAAACTTTCACTCCGTGCTGCCAACCAAACCAACATACAGACGTATGGCGAACAGTCAGTGATTTTAAACCTAGGATTACGCCGACGTTTCACATGGATCTTCATAGTAGCTGACGTACGTCACGCTATACTAGGTGCAGACTTCCTAAGTCACTTCAATCTGTTGGTTGATATCAGCAAGAAAAAACTGGTTGACAATTGCACCCAACTCAAGATCCACGGTATTAAATGTGACTACTCTGTTCATAGCATCTGTATAGAAAAGCCGGAGAGTGAAATGTTCTCTGCCTTATTGCAACGATTTCCTAAAATCCTTAAACCATCATACAACGTCGAAGATATATCTCATACAGTTACGCATAAGATCATCACAACAGGACAACCTGTGAAGGCACGTCCACGACGGTTGCCACCCGATAAACTAGCAGCAGCTTAGTCGGAATTCGAACATATGATGCAGCTAGGCATCATTAAAAAAAATTTTTTTGATTTACAGCTTGACTCCACACTGTATTTTCGGTACAAGTATGGAATTTTCAGCATGGATATCGGTAGCCCAAATTTTGCAGGCCGACCATAGATATCAGGTGTGCGTCGGTGCGGGCTCGAACCCCGGACCATGTGCATGGTCGGGGAGAGTCCTAACCACTGTGCCACCGACGCACCGACCATCTAACAGTCCATGGTCTTCACCTTTGCATATGGTACCTAAAACTAATCATGACTGGCGACCATGTGGAGATTATCGCGCTTTGAATAACCCTACGGTCCCAGACCGTTATCCTATACCTCATCTCTACGACTTTTCCTTGACCTTGCATGGAAAGACCATTTTTACTAAAGTTCACTTGGTCAGGGCATATCATCAAATACCAGTCGCTCCAGAAGACATTGCGAAAACAGCAATTATTACGCCTTTTGGATCATTCGAATTCTTGAGAATGCCTTTCGGACTAAAGAATGCTGCTCAAACATTTCAGCGTTTTATGGACCAAGTTACCCAAGGTCTCAATTTCGTCTTTGTATATATTGACGATGTCTTAATTGCCAGCTCATCGATGGAAGAACATATGGAATACTTAAGCCTGTTATTTCAAAGGTTGAACAATTTGGAGTTGTTATCAATCCAAAGAAATGTATTTTTGGTTCCCCTTCCATTGAATTCTTAGGACATCGAATAACTGCCGAAGGCATCAGACCTACTGGAGATAAGATAAAATGTGGTGATTGACAATTTCTATCTCTGTATTGCTTAAAATACTTACTGTTGACTGTTGATATGTTTCATATATGAATTGCATAATAATTCCGCTAAATACAAATTCCGGATTGCTGCCCTCTCTGAGTTTTGGTTGGATTCGTGTAATTCAGTCATCTCGAAATACTAATATTTCAAGTGCAATAAATTACTACAAATTGTCGTCGCGATGGAGCTAAGTAACCTGGGAAAATACCCCATTAATGGGTCTCCGCGGGAGATCGCTGATTATTTGGAGTGCTTTGATGCGTGGTGCATTTCCAAGAATGTTCGGGATGACAAAATACCTGCTCATTTCATCACTGCTATTGGGCTTGATGCATATAGCCTGGTGAAGAATCTGGCGTTTCCAGATAAACCCATTTCTCTGTCATATGACAAGATCCGTGAACTTCTGACAAATCACTTTCATGTGACTACATTTGAGACCAGAGAGAGGGCTCAGTTCCATAAACTGGTACGTTCTCCCAACCAGAAGATTAGAGACTTCATTCTTCAACTTCAAATTCAAGCCTCAAAGTGTAACTTTGGAGATCAGCTGCATACTCAACTACGTGATCGTCTAATTGCTGGAATCAATATTCCTAAGTTAGAGAAAGAGTTAATTCAGATTCCTTCTTGTACGTTTCAAACTGCTAAAGATGTATGTATTACATATGAAGATGTCAATAATGAATACTCTGCTCCCACTACGTCAGTGTCTGATGTTATGCTTTCTAAAGTCGAAAATACAAGTGTTTGTAGTGCACATTGTACCTTTGAACTTTTGTTTAAACTGACTCACCCACGGTGATCCACGTTTTACTTTTTGAGTTGTGAGTCTTCCGTACGTTCATTGGTTCGCTCTCTTGTTGTGCTCTCTTTCTGCACACTCTCCGAGCCTACCTCCAGTAACGTCTGCAGCTAAGTTGTACAGTCACTTTATTTATTAAATCTGTTATTTAGTTACGTTAAATACAACTCATACTAAGAATTCTTTCCATTGTTAGCTTTTAAACTTTGATTGAGTTAATCAGTACTTACACGTTAGGTAGAGTACTGGTAAAGTCATAAGACGGTGAAGTTTTTAGTAAGTGTGGTGATATCGAAGACTATCTTAAGTCTAACCTCAACACTTACAAGTGGTGAGCCCGTTTTCACCGTTTTCCGCCAGTAGCTTAACGTGTTAACAATTCTTTTTACGTACCGTTTATTTTGTTATTTTTTTTCTTTTTCACGCACGGTTATAAAGATTTGATTTGTTTTCTTTGTACTTATATTGTTTTTTTTATCACCTTGTTAATATTGTGTCCTGTGTGCAAGATGGCTGACAACGGTTCTGCGTCAGAGATGGCTATAACGCTGCAACTCCCCGCCTTCTGGACACATCGTCCAGCTGCATGGTTTAATCATATAGAGGCTCAGTTTGCCATTAGACACATACACTCACAAGAGACCAAAGTAAACCACGTGATTGTGAGCCTACCCGAAAGTGTCATAGACGAGGTGGCTGACGTTCTCGCAGATCCGTCTCCGGATCGGTACGAGCGGCTCAAACAGGCGTTAATTCAACGAGTCGCACTTACTGACCAACAGAAAGTGCAGGAACTTTTCCGAGATGTTCAGTTAGGTGACCGCAAGCCCTCACAAATGTTGAGGCAGATGAAGCAGCTGGTGGCGGACTTTAAAATTGACGAGGTTTTTCTCAAACAACTTTGGCTTCAAAGATTACCTCAGGCAGTCCAGGGTATCTTAGCACCGATCTACAAGTACCCCTTACAGGAGATAGCCGAGGCAGCTGATAGAGCTGTGGAGGCCATCAATCCTAAAATTGGCATTTCCGCAACAGTAACTGCTGCTCCTGCTCAGACTAAAGATTCGTCTGACGGGGGGTCATCAAGCTTTGACGCGGTGGCCCATATAGCCAAGCTATACGAGGAGATCTGTAGTATACGACAGGAGATGAACTCCAGGAGTCGTGCACGCAGTCCCTCGAGTTCGCGTAGTAGTAGACCCTTGTCACGTGCTAGCAGCAAGCGCCGACAGTCCCGAAGTAACCAGCCTGGAGTGTGCTGGTATCATCGACGTTACGGAGCAAAAGCCCAAAAGTGCACTCGCCCGTGCACCTTCGATGTTCAACAGTCGGGAAACTAGCAAGCCAGCACGTACTGGCGACTAACGTCGCTGGCGAACCACTCTCATGTCGCCTCTTCTATGTTACCGACCGTAACACTGGGATACGCTTCCTAATTGATACCGGAGCAGAGGTCAGTGTAATCCCACCCACAGTAGAGGAGCGCAGGCGGCCAATGTCTCTTCAACTACGAGCCGCAAACGGTTCGCCAATTGCTACGTTCGGCAGGCGCTTTATAGATCTTAACATCGGTTTGCGTCGTTCACTTCGTTGGGTCTTCCTGGTGGCAGACGTTACCACAGGTATAATTGGCATGGATCTATTGCAGCACTACCAATTACTGGTAGATACAGGTAATCATAAGTTAAGAGATCCTGTCACAAACCTCTCCGTCAGCGGTATCGTCACACAAGGCCCAGCCCTCAGCCCTGTATATGCCACACCCACTAGCACTGGTCCTTATTCGCATATACTGCAGTCTTTTTCAGATTTGTTCAAACCTAGCAGCGGCCTGCCATGTGCGACTTCCAACGTCAAACACCATATTGTCACTACTGGCCCGCCAGTTTTCGCAAAGCCGAGGCGACTATCCCCAGAAAAACTAAAGGTTGTCAAAGCGGAGTTTGAGCATATGCTAGAAATGGGGATTATTAGGCCATCCAGCAGCCCGTGGTCCTCACCGTTGCACCTGGTACCTAAGAATAACGGTTTAGATTGGCGTCCTTGTGGCGACTACCGCAGACTAAACGCACAAACTGTTCCCGATCGCTACCCTGTCCCTCACATACACGATTTAACCGCCTCACTCAAGGGAGCTCGAGTATTCAGCAAACTGGACCTTACACGGGCTTACTACCAGATTCCCGTCGACCCCGAGGATATACCTAAGACTGCTGTGATTACACCGTTTGGCCTGTTCGAGTTTCTTCGAATGCCTTTTGGCTTACGGAACGCTGCCCAAACCTTCCAGCGTTTTATACATGACGTTTTGCGCGGGCTTGATTTCGCCTTCGCCTATCTGGACGATATCTTGGTAGCTAGTCCAGATGAAGCCACTCATCAACTTCATTTGCAGACAGTTTTCCGAAGACTTGTGACACACTCCCTCACACTCAACTTGCCGAAGTGTCAGATTGGAGTCACTTCCCTGAATTTTTGGGACATAGGATAGACAAAGATGGAATTTATCCGTTACCTGACCGGGTAGAAGCTATTCAAAACTTCCCTCTACCCACTTCTCCCAAGGCACTACGCACTTTTCTCGGGATGGTTAGTTACTACCGTCGCTTTATCCCACAGTGTGCTCATATCGTGACCCCCTTGACTGATATGCTTAAAGGGAAATGCAAGTCTTTGGTGTTCACTAAGGAAGCCTCGACAGCTTTTGCAGCTATCAAGAAAGCTATTGCTGACGCCACAATGTTGGTCCATCTAGATGTTCAACTTCCAATCAGCATCTCCGTAGATGCCTCTAATACTGCGATCGGAGCCGTCCTACAACAGCGTATGGCTAATGTATGGCTACCGATTGCTTTCTTTTCACGTAAACTTACCGCATGCGAATCTCGATACAGCACATTCGGTAGGGAACTTCTCGCTGTCTATGCTGCTGTCAAGCATTTTCGTCACTTCGTGGAAGGCCGGCAATTTACGGTATTTACCGACCATAAGCCATTGACGTACGCCCTCCACACTACTTCAGACCGGTATTCACCGCGAGAATCACGCCATTTAGACTATATTTCCCAGTTCACTTCTGATATCCAGCACGTTTCTGGATCGGATAACGCGGTAGCAGACGCTTTGTCTCGCGTATGTGCTACGTCCGTACCACCAACCATCGATCTTCATAAAATGGCCGAACTCCAACTGAACGATTTGAACTTAGAACACCTGTCAAATAAAACCTCACTGAAGATAGAACGCGTCCCCTTGCTAAACAGTGAGGCAACTATACTTTGCGATATGTCAACTGGTACTCCTCGACCGATTGTTCCCACGTCTTTACGCCGAACTGTGTTTGAGTCACTCCACAACCTCTCCCATCCTGGCATACGAGCAACGGACAAGTTGATTTCTGCGAGATTTGCGTGGCCCGGTATGAACCGTGATGTGCGTCAATGGACACGTGCTTGTGTGCAATGCCAACGTGCTAAAGTCACCAAGCATAACATCACGCCGTTGGGGACGTTTGCGACCCCAGACGCTCGGTTCCATCATATCCACCTGGATATAGTAGGGCCTCTGCCCCCGTCTAACGGCTGCTCGTATTTACTCACATGTGTGGATCGTTTCACACGTTGGCCGGAAGCCATTCCGATACCTGATGTAACGGCTCAAACCGTCTGTCGTGCCTTCATGGAAGGCTGGGTTGCCCATTTTGGATGTCCCGCAACTGTCACTACCGACCGCGGACAACAATTCGAATCCACAAGCTTCAAAGAATTGTTAGAGATGCTGGGATGCAAACGCATTCGCACAACCGCGTATCATCCCGCGGCAAATGGCCTAGTAGAACGTTTCCACCGTCAACTCAAAGCTGCGTTGATGGCAGTGGACAACAGTAAGTGGACAGATTCGCTACCACTGGTCCTGCTTAGCATCCGGGCTACGCTTAAGGGGGATCTGCAGTGCTCGCCAGCTGAATTGGTGTACGGTACCACCATGCGTTTACCAGGCGAGCTAATCGCTCCCGAAACTTTCGAGCCAAATTTCCCGGATACCACCCGTTACGCTCAGCAACTTAAAAGTTTTATGCAGCGACTCCGACCAGTTTCCACACGCACTCAGAACCGAAAGGTTCAGGTTGATCGGCGACTTGATGACTGTACACACGTTTTCGTGCGTCACGACGCCATACGAAAGCCATTACAACCACCGTATGACGGGCCTTTTAAGGTCCTTAGTCGTAAAGATAAATTTTTCGTTATTGACCGATGCGGCCGCCCAGACACTGTCAGCATAGACAGACTTAAAGCGGCATACACTGAAGAACCTTCACCCTCCCCATCGGCTCAATCAAATAGCCCCACTGAACCTAGTCCTTGTCCAGACTCAACTACCTCACCTCCAGTGGTGAATGATGATTCTCCTACCGTCACCAGTAAGACCCCTGTCACACGTGCTGGTCGACGTGTTCACTGGCGCAAGAGGTTCGTAGAATTCTTTCACAATATTACTTCTGACGGTTTTCTGCTGACTTCTTTCTGAACAGCGACCGATGAGATGATGACTGGTGTATTGATGCCTCCGCGAAAATTGGGGAAGTTGGTTTTGAGCAAACGACCATGAATTGGTCGTTTAATCTTCAACTACATTGACACTCCCCAGGAAAAAAGGGATCCAACCCTTTTTTCCTTCACGACCAATACACGTTGACTTGGATGCCATTGCGAGAACCTGGGTCACACGGACAGAGCTGAAATGGAAAACAAACAGAAAAGCCAACACACCACAAGCATACCCACAGCACAATCTCACACATCGCTGACGACCTGCGCCTCCAGACAGAGACCTCCTCTTGACATCTTGCAACACAGTCTCCACTTGCTAGAATGACTCTTGCAGAATGCAACGTGACCATAGCACCAACTCATGATACTCTACGCACATCCTCTTATCTACTCACTACCAATTACCACTGCAATCGCTTGTCACTCATTCTGCCTCAGTTCTAGTAGCGGTGACGTATGCGAGCCTCAGTCGTTTACACTCTTTCTCCCCGGCGTGTCGGACCGCAGCTAACAATTATCTCCGTGTGCATTTCATTCTCAGCAATAGCCTAGCCTCCCCGGCGTATACACCCCATCTGCAGTCCTTAACATCAATCTATTCATTCATGGATGTAGAAGACTCAAAACAACTTCAGAAGTAATCAAGACGAAAATTTTAACAAAACTACGCAATAACAACAAGATACGAAAACAACAAGTAAACACAATGACTCCAAAAAACACGAATTGATATGACACACCACACGTATATACAAATAGTACAAACAACCTCGCCGATCATGTCTTGGTGGAATTCCTTTGGAGAATTGCAGGACTTACACCAGTACGCCTACAACCCTTCACAGGTTGACGGTTGTAAGTTGTGGAATGTCCAGACACAAACACGATTAACCAACAATTACATCAATTGGAACTCACACAACTATTTAACACAAACATATGTACAATCAACACATCAAATGTTGTGGATTCTGACGCGACAAGCTACCCTTGAAGAACTGTAGGACTTACAGCAGTACGCCTACATTCCTTCTCAGGTTGATGATACAAATGGAAGTCGTCCGGACACAAACAGAATTGCCAACAGCTAGATGACAGATGGTATCAATTCAGTATATACAATATGAACATATGTACAAAATCACACACCGAGCACACTGGACTGCTCATTGATGCGCTACCCTTTGAAGAACTGTAGGACTTACAGCAGTACGCCTACAACCCTTCTCAGGTTGACGCCCTAGGTTGGAAAATCGTTGCAGAGTTCATTTGCTGACTTCCTTCTATCAGCTATATCTTCAAATCTGAACGGCAACTCGCTCATGTCATTGTATCGTAGAATATAGATGACGAACAAACACACGACATATCTCATCAACCAAGTGTAGAAACAAAGTAATTTACACCAAAGATAATAACATTCAAATAGTAACTTGAAACTAGAAATGCCTTTATTCGTGCAAGTCAATTTAATAATTACTCTCTCCTTTACACTTGGCTTATCCTCACTAAACTGACCATTGATATTCGTCCTTTCAAACGAACTGGTACTAGCATAGTCATTGCACAAGATACTTGAGTTGATGGGCGTTTTTTCATTGTGGATGACAACACCAACGACGACTGATTGATACCAGTTGATGAAGTTAGCGGTGGATCAAAAGCTGTTGTTGCTCGGCTTTCAGAAATTTGTCTACCTATAAGACCACCACCACTGCTGTCTTTTACTATCAGCTCAGGTTTAGAAATAGCATCTGATGATAGGTGGGCTACACGCTGATCAATTACACTGACGGTCTCACAAGTATGCACACCTTCTGGAACTGCATCTGCGTTCAATTCTACTTCACGTTGTAGTTGTACAGAACCTTTGTTTAACTTAGCAGTAGTAGGCATTTCCTCCATTTCATCATGATCAACCAAAGACAAATCTGCACCATCATGATCATCATCACAAATATTCAATTTCCCGTCAAGCTCATCATTTTCAAACTCTTTAATAACAGAAGTAGACAATTTTGGTTCCTCCTCACAAATCCCTAAAGATTTCATACCTTCACTCTGGCTAGTAATATCTTGTAAACTTGTGGAGTCAGAACTGCACTCTGAAACAGCAACTCTATTCTGTGACACTCTATTCAACAATGGCTTACCAGCTGCAACTACAGGCTTCTTCACAACACCGTTATCGTCACACAGTTCGGAGTCAGGCCTGGAGTTTACATTTAGCTTATCACTGAACTTGCTCACTGGTTCACAGCTCACCTCTGTATGCACCTCTTGCAAACGTGTAAAACACAACCGTGTTTGTCTTGCAGCTTGTAACTTATCTGTTGAAGATGTACTACGAAACCTGTTACACACTCTAGATCTATATGCATTACTAGACATCATGGAGCTTTCTCGATATCCACCTCTCTGAGGCCTACTCGTCATCAATGATTGCATTTTGATCTCAGACTGCTCTATTCTAGGGGTGAGATCTAATAGACTGGCGAACTTGCTCATAGATTCATTGACACTAGTATTTACCAGTTTCAGGATATCATCAAACTTTGGCTCGATACCCTCATCCTCCATACGGGAGCTTATTTTCACCCACTTCCTTTGCAGTCTGGTAGGTAGACGTCTTGCTATTACTTCTAGTATAAAACTCGAGTTGAGGTCATTCATGCAATTCATCGAAATCAAGGTATTCTTATAAGTCATAAAATTATCTAAAAATTCAGTAAGTGCCTTGAAGTCATGTTGAAGTTGACTGCCGTTACCTTTGACAGCTTCGTATACGTTCCTTACAATCATTGAAGGTCTTCCAAACCTTTAACATAATATGCTCATAGCCTCATCGTAGCCCTATTTTGGCTTCATAAACTTACAGCACTGTATATCTCTTGCAGCATCTCCAGTGCAATACCTCATTAAATACATTAACTTCATTTCATCATTTAATAAAAAACTACTCAACATGATCTCAAACTCCTTTACAAATTGTGAATAGTCAGCTGGATTTCCATCAAAACACCGTGGTTCAAATTTAGGGGGTTTGATGTTCCTATTATCCCTGAACGGCGAAACAGTAACATCAACCATGTCATGCTTAACATCAGACACATCGCTACAATTAACAGACAAGTCACCATGACTTACTTTCCTGTTTGCATCCAAGACGCTCTGACCCAGGCATTGTTGAACTTGACCCAATTCCAGAAAAGTTCCAGATATTGTTTGTTCAAAGAGGACTTGACCGGCACCAGGAAAGATGAACGGTGACTATCAAAAGTCGTGCCAACTGTCCAAAACCGTCTGAAAACTGACGCTGTACCGTCAGAAACTGTCAGCCACGTCTCATAAACCGTTAATGTCCAGCTCTTGCTGCAATCGGGCTCACGCTGTTCCTTGAAGTTTCTCAGAAACGCTTAGTAATAACGGACGAAAAAACCAAAGCACCAATCGGCGACTCGAAGATTCTTTATTGTAACACCAACATATAAACACTGTTACAACTAAGGTCTGTGAACAAATATTACAATAATAAATCACAATAGTACTTCTGACGGTTTTCTGCTGACTTCTTTCTGAACAGCGACCGATGAGACGATGACTGGTGTATTGATGCCTCCGCGAAAATTGGGGAAGTTGGTTTTGAGCAAACGACCATGAATTGGTCGTTTAATCTTCAACTACATTAACAACTCTTATGAGAAATTGGGAGGTTTTTTGCAGCATATGCGAGGACGTTGTCCTTTGCAACTCTTTTTGAATATTTCATTACTTTTATATAAACGACTTACTACAATTATTCGCCGTTTTTGAGCCTTCTGATTGGTCGAAGTTGTCCTTGTCAAGGTCATTTTTCCGTTAGCTAGGTAGTTTGGGCTGGTATTGCTTAGAGTTGCCACCAGCGGTCATCGTCTCATTGTTCGCTGTTCGGTGGAAGATAAAAAACTATGAGAAACCTTGTGCATAATAACCTTATTGCTGGTTAAATATTGGCGCATGAATAAAGGTCAAGGGTAGTAAGAGCTGGACATTGACAGTTTCTGAGAGTTGTCTGACAATGACATTAACTACAAATCTATCCCTGATCGCAACCCTAACCCCAAACTTAACACTAGCCCTAACCTGAATCCTAACCTTAATGACAATCCTTATCCTGCCATAAACCTAACCCTAATCCCAAATATGACCGTAGCCCCAACCCTAACCCCAATACTTAACTTAACCCTTATCCTAACCCCAACGAGATATTAACAGATCGTCCAAACAGTAATTAAAAGTGTGATCCGAGTGAAACTTGCTCCTTATTTGGTGAATAGCGTTGATATTTCACCTATGATAATGAAAGGTGTCGTCAGCCAACGACTAGCGTGCGTTCAAGGTCATTGAAGCGTTCGCACTCCTAGGACGCTATTGTTGTTGAATATTCCACAGCTGTCATGCAGAATGCTTCGCGGAGGAAGGTAATGGGTAACTCACAAGGCGTTTTTAGGATATGAGACTAGTGATCTTTGTAAATCATTTGTCATTGTAAGTGGTTAAATATCTTTATTTTTATTCCCATTCTGAAACCAAATAGAAGCTAGAATGGTGAGAGAAATAATAAGAAAAAAACAGCAGCATGGAAGAAAGCAAGTCGAGTCCTTTAAGAGTGATTTAAAAGTTTATATATGAATTCCGTGTATGGCTGTGATCTTTGTCCCCATTTACAGAATTTAATATTTTTGGGTTTTCGATGAAAAAGATGTATTAACTTGTCCCAAGCCCTCGAGTTTACCACAAAGCCTAGGCCCTTATGGAGTCAAATAACGCCATTCCAAAAGTGCGCACATAATTTGTGCTATGCTGATATACAAAACTTTAACGCATCATTCCACAGAGTTGCACTGCCCGTTTCGCGGAAAGAAGTGGAGGCTGTGCATATACCAGAATTACTGCCTGCATCAGGTTGGCGGTTCAGACCAATAGCAGCTTTCACTTTTGAGAACTATGGGAAAGATCACTTACTTACTCTTCAGTAACCGCACCTTGGAGAGACCTAAAGATGCTCTGAATGTGAAGCTATGGCTAGGTTTTGGAAAAATCCATTTGTGATCGAGTTGCGACTCTGCGCAGCATTATCAAACGTGACGCTAAATGTAGTCATCTCTTTAACCCAACCTCATCGTCTATGAAGAAGCCTCCGATAGCACTGACCACCAAATGATTTGGAAACTGCTCCTACACTGCAGCGTGTAGCGCCACAAAACCTTATCAAACTCCCTCAACATTTGTATGGCATTACAACATACCATGTGATCCACTAAGGAAAACTCACAGGAGACTTAGAAGTGGAGACAGGGGTAGGGCAACACTGCCTACTGATATTGATTATATTCCTAACTGGATTGGATTGGGTCATGCAACAGACTATGGGACGGAAGATGGTGGGCGTTGGTCGGACAGACAAGTAGACTCTGGAAGATCTTCAATTCGTGGGCGATTGGTATCCAGTGCTAGACGAATTATAATGCTTACAGTTTGCAGAGGAAGCAGAGAAGACAGGATTTCAAGTGAACATGGAAGAGACAGAGGTGACGAAGATATCAAACCAGTAACATTGACCACTAAACAGAGAATCAAAAGGAGAAATTTTGAGGGGAGTCACCACATCCGCTTATCTAGGTAGCGTGATTTTGACCACAGAGGGGATAGCTGAGGATATCCGAGGCAGAATCGAAAATGTAATACGAAATATCATCAGTTTAAAACCGGTATGAAAATCTGCCACACTTAGCAGAGAGAACAAGATTTGGATTTTCAACAGCCACTTCAAATCAGCTGTTTTTTATGGTATAGTGACTTGGTGAGTCCCACAGAGCATTTCTAACAGGCTTCAGACTTTCATCAACCCCCAAGTTAGCTCCATATTGAAGGTCAGATGGCCAAAACGATAAACAAGAGGGAACTCTGGCAACTGGTTGACCAAAAGTCTACCGAGCAACAAATACACAGAGACCAAATGGAGATGAATTGAGCGCCTGCTGGGAAGACTGTCGAGCGACATCAAATGCTGGGCCATCCAGTGCAGGTTGACGTGGAAGATGTCATGTGAGGAGGAGATGAGAGGGGCCAACTGAAAATGATTGCTGTTATGCAAAGCTAGGGAAGCTAATCCTTATGAGGTTTACACTGATGGAGGACAGCCTTATGACTCGTATTCAGCCGCTCCGCACTCCAGTGTTAGAATGCCCGTGACACAGCAAAAGCAACAGGGGCCTCCGACAGTGCAAACAAATGCACTCTGGTAAGATCACTAGGTTTTCAAAGCTTTTCCACATGTATTTAACGCAATAAAACGAGGGTGCCCTATTTCTTTTTAAACAAATCTGTTTTGATTGAAAAACTTTTTGGTTACATGCCGACTGTTTTCCAAGCACTGCAAAGGAGGGAGGGTGGCGTTAGCTGATCAGTAGATATGGTGGGGGTCACTAAGGTGAATCGCCCCATTCCGCAGGAACAGCAATACGCAATTTGAAGGCTCGAGATATTTCTGATTTTTATGAGGGCTTAGATCTTTATCTTGAAAAAGATAATAATGAACGCCTTGACAGATCATGCTTCTACCTTTAAATATATACCATTCGCTCAGCCTATTGTTGAGACGCGACCACGCGGGATCTGCACAGATTTATGGGGCATCTTATAAACTAACTTGCTGTCCATTGACTGATCTCATTCATTTTCCAATAACGTCTTTACTTGATCCTCATTATATCCCATTAAACCTAACATTTTACAGCTCTTTATGACTTATTATATTCCTACTCTCTGAAGGGTACGGTTGTGCACTAAATGCACAAAAAGGTAGAAAACAAAAACAACTGGCACAACTGAGGATAAATGTATTAAAACCAAAGTGGACATCATGATAGTACGAGATATACGTGTAGCATTATACATTGCAAATGAACGTTGTCAGCCTAGGGAGTTTTCTTTTTTTAATGCATTTATTAATGATACTTGCACTTACCTATTTCATTACACTTTATTGATCCACCTTAGCACTTTTACTTTTCTAAAAACAGCTTTCAATCCCTTGTAAACGTTGTACTTACCTCAATTTTGTTTGGTTATCGTATGCCGACAACCACGGGATGAAAACGAAACGAAGTCGATTTTCCCGCTCAACCTGGAGGACAATTGTACAATTCAATAACTATACAGCCTAGTTCAGACAATGAGTGGAATTATATATATATCAAATATTTAACTGTTGAAACATTATTAACTTGTAGACAATCTACGATTTGATATTATATCATACTTGATCGTGCCTGTAAAAATGGCATGCATTTTCATGTGAATTTATATGTTTATATGAGAATATACATTATTATTATTATTATTATGTCATAAACGTATATTTTACTGCTATGTGCAGACTATGGTGCCTGCTCTTACAGGTTCAGTGGGATTGGTCAAGAAGCAGGGGAAGAGAAGAGGCCTGGGGAGGAACATACAAATTATTTGCGTGCATGGGTTACATTGGCACAGACGGAAGACCAGAGGACTTTTAGTTGCCATTATGCCTACTGCAAGAGCCGTACTTGTGGTACCACCATCAGATCCTCATGACCTTACTAGGGGGTGGATGGGCGACAGCAGAAAATCATCAGCCTACAGCTTTCGGCATTCAAGTGTTAGGTGCTGAGCTTTACTGTTTAGGTCAACTGTTCAAGCTGTAGGTCCGCCGCAAACCATCTGTGCCAGTCTGTTTCTCAGTTATTCCACATTGAATTATTCGCACATGCCTTTCAATAAGCTAAGCAAACATCACTACCCTACGTTCCTGATTCTAATATATATTTCGCGCTACCAGACTGTTGTTCAGGTTCAACTTTTTGACGACCCTCTAATTGCACTGAACGGTTGAATCCGCCGTCAGTGGATGCATATACGTATTGTTGTACGACTGTATTTTGAGTACCAGGGAACGACCTTTGTCCATTAAACCGACAATAAAACTATCCTCGGGATAAAACCCTCCACTAAAAACATGCTTTTAAAAACAACGAAAACCTACAAAAATTGTTACATTTCGTTATCGTATCTCCCTACGAAAGTAGTGTGCCGCTAGTATATTTGCGCCTCCATTCTGTGTGAAGCATGTTGTCAGCCAACTCTCAGAAACTCAATGTCCAGCTCTTACTACGCTGGACCTCACACTGTTCATTAAAGACTTTCAAAAACAATTTGTATTAACAAACACGAAAAACAAGAACACAGATTGGCGACTCGAGAATCCTTTATTCATACGCCAATATTTAACCATTATCTGTCTAGGCGTTCATTATTATCTTTATCTTGAAAAAGATAATGAACGCCTAGATGGATCATGCCTCTGCCTTTAAATATATACCATTCGCTCAGCCTATTGTTGAGATGCAACCACGCGGGATCTGCACAGATTTATGGGGCATCTTATAAATTAACTTTCTATCCATTGTTGGATCTTTAAATACCATTTCACAATGTCTTATCTCATTCATTTTCTAATAACGTCTTTACTTGGTCCTCGTTATATTCCATTAAACCTAACATTTTATGGCTCTTTATGAATTTGATTCGACTTATTCTATTCCTATTCTCCGTAGGGTACGGTTGTACACCAAATAGACAAGGTAGGAAATAAAAACAGCTGGCTTGGAAATAGTTGTATTAAAGCCCAAAGTGGACATCATGATGGTACGAACCATATGGGTAGCATTATACATTGCAAATGAACGTTGTCGGCTTAAGGATTAATTACTTTCCCATTCTATTTCCTGTATAAATGTATTTATTAATGATATATTGCACTTACTTGTTTTATTACACTTTAATTATTCATCTTAGCTCTTCAACTTTACTAAAACAGCTTTCACTCCCTTGTAAACGTTGTACTTACCTCAATATTGGTTGGTTATCGTATGTCTACAACCACGGGATGAAGACGGAATGAAGTCGATTTTCCCGTGAAACCTGGAGGACAATTGTACAATTCAATAACTATACGGCCTGGTTCAGACAATGAGTGTATTTATATATACATCAAATATTTAACTGTTGAAACATTATTAACTTGTAGACAATCTACGATTTGACATTATATCATACTTGATCGTGCCTGTAAAAATGGCACGCATTTTCATGTAACTTTATGTTTATATGAAAATATAATTTATTATTATTATAAAGTCATTATACACAAAATCTAAGAATAAACGTTGTAACAATAAATCACGATAATACTTCTGATAGTTTTTGACCTTGACCTTGGCGGCCTGTTCGAAATTTTGAGCTAGCTACTATAATATCTACATTTTGCATCCAGTCTACCTTTTACTCACATATATTTATCACCTGAACATGAATTCTAACAGGATATTTTGCCCTCGTAACTTTATTAATTATTTGTGACCAAATGACCTTCACATTCCAAAGAAATCAAGGAGAAAGCATCGTGGTGGTTGGCAGAGAGCTCTCAAACGTACACCAATACACTTAACTACGATCCCTGTTACAATGAACACAAACTGCCGCTCTCCGCCAAACAAGATAATGTACCTTTAACATTAGCAAAAAGTTTGAGCACTGTGGATTAGATTAAATAAAGTACAATTATATTTCAATAGTTTACACACAATGATAAGTTTTGTTATTGGTAATATTTCGAGCAAAATTACTGCCCGTATTCACACCACTATTGGAATTGTTTTATTCACACATTTATGATTTGTACTCATATATATAGTTCATTAATTTTTTGCTCATTCATGCTTTTGTATTCAGAATTATATTCCAAGTTGTTGATAATTGTACTGAGTCACCCTTGTTGCATGTATCCGGTGTGACTTAAATGAATATCGACTCTGTTATAAGTCTCTCTTTCCATTCTTTCATATTAGTTTTCAAAATATAAACATTCTTCCAATCGATATTGCGGTTTTCGTCCCATGCATATGCAGCTGTCAATGAATTCTTTTCAAGATTCTTGAAGGCTTGTGTTCCTGTTGGTTGACCTTTGGTTAGGCGTTTATGTTCATTTACTCTTATTTTGAGTGATCTGGACGCTTGCTCCACATATATAGTCGGACAGTCAGCGCAAGATATTTTGTAAATCAGATTGTTTTCGTCCATCATTTTTATGGGATCTTTCAGTGGATTTATTTTATTTTTAATTAGATTCGTCGGTTTGAATGTTGTTCGAATGCCGACATTTTTGAGGTTTCTTTGAATTGCCTATGATATACTATTTTCGTATGGTATTGTGACTGTCTTTTTCCATTCTTCCATCTTGTTATTCTCCTGTTTTACCCTCCTTTTTCTCTTTTTATATTATCTCTGATAAATTCTTTAGGGTAGTTGTTTTCGAGTAACATTTTGAATAGGACTTTTATCTCTTTACACTGGACCCCTGGTGTTGTTGTAAGTCTACGTATTCTATCTGCAAGACCTTGTATTAATCCTCGTTTAACCGTGAGTGGATGAGCTGAGTGATAATCAAGGAATCTTCCAGAGTGTGTGGTTTTTCTGTGTATCGTTGTTTTTATGCTACCATCTGTCATTCTTTGTAGTTTGAAGTCTAACACAGGCAGTTCCCCAATTTCATTCTCTTATTCCACAGTGAATTTTATTGAGTCGACGTGACTGTTTATGCGTGAGAAACGTTTCTCAGTATCGTTTTTTCACTATTACTAGTGTGTCGTCTACATATCTCCGCCAACATTTTAGTGATGATCTGAATGGTTTAATGGCATTCTCTTCCCAATAATCCATGAATGTGTCAGCTATTATTGGTGAGATAGGCGATCCCATAGCTGCTCCCTCATTTTGTTGGTATATTTTCCCTTCGAATGTGAAATATGTTGTTGTCAGACAGAATTCCACCCCTTTTATTGTCTCTTCTACGGATATGGTGTGTTTCTGAAGTCTACAATCGGTCTTACTGGATATCCCACTTTATTCAATTTTATTTTGCCATATATCGTAGGTATATTACATGATTTTGGCACAATTTCAAACCATTTTGACTCACCAATTACTTCTTTCATTTTTCTAACTACCTTTGCTGTTTCTTTCATTGTTTTGATTTTTTGATTGTTTCAGCTGATTTAGTCACTATGGTATAGGGTCCAGATTGTAGATGTTCATTCATCTTTTCATTATATGCTGTTTTGTTGAGTAATACTGTTGTGCTTCCTTTGTCTGCTTGAGTAATGACAATGGATTTGTCCGCTTTTATGTCTTGAAGTGCTTTTAGTTCCTCCTTAGTTACATTTGGTTTTTCGGTTTTTGCTTTTCAAGGTTAATGCACATTGTGCTCGTACCGGTTCAGCTTTTTGTTTGTCATGTCCTTCGAGTGCTGTTTCAATTATAGATAATGTGCCTAAAATCCTTGATGTCCACTGACACTTATGATAATACTGCCATAATCACATTAAAAGAAACGTGGTTACACGAACTGTATGATGACAATCTTATCTCACCAAAGGACTTTATTTTATTTCGACAGGACCGTCAGTGTTGTGATAGGAAAAATGGTGGTGGAGTTGCAACTTTTATCTACTCCAAATGGTCTGTTTCAAATAATGTCTGCTTCTCATTCTTAAATGACTTCATTGACTGTATTACTGTCAAACGTCGTCCCAAACATCTCCCCAAATATAAACACATCTTTGTTACAAACATGTACGTTTCTCCTAGTTGCTCACCATTTGATCTATCTAATTTTGCTGATGAATTCACCATGTTTGCTGCTGCCAACTTCGACAACTCTCTATCCGTTATCACTGGGGATTTCAACTCCTCAGATTGCTCCTTTCTTGAAGCACTTAGTCACACAAAGTCAAATTTCCCACTCGAATTGACAAAACACTCAATCTAGTTTTTACTAATGACGAAGGAGTATATGAAACACGTAGACATTCACCGATACTAAACTCCAATCACTGTATTGTTCGCGTTTTACCAGAAACATACAGAAAACCACATATTAAAGTCTTGTCACACCTGTCTATGAAAGCACAACAAAGATGCTACACATCTGACGACCTACTCAATCTAAGATGCATGTTAAAAAATACTAACTATGAGAGTACATTAGATGACTCAACCACCAATATAACAGATTATCTCAAGTTCTGCCTTGATATATGCTGTCCCAAACAAACGCTATTCAAATGCCTCGCCCGCTTCTCGTCTCCTCATCTCAAATAACTTCTCAGGCAAAAAGAAACATTATATAAACTCAAAGATAAGTTAGGACTTTAAAAAATTAATGCTCAAATCAAATCTGAAATCAAAAATCTTAATGCTCTCTATAACCAAACACTTTTATCATGCAAATCTCCTATCAGCATGTGGAAACTTTTCAATGAAATTACTGGCAATAGTAAGCGATGTAATGCTTTTCCCTCTTATGATGTTAATGCTCTTAATCGGTCTTTTATACGCTCTCCCTCTACTATAACCACTTCTAACGTTACTAATCAAGTAGCTGATAACTTCCAGGACTTTAACACTCTCGATGTTTTAAAATGTCTTAAAACTCTTAAGCCCTCATGTAGCCTTGGCCCTAACGGCATACCTGCATATGTTCTAAAACAAAGCGCAGATGCTTTATGTTCTCCTAACTAATATCCTAAATGCTTCGTTCTCCGAAAACGTTGTACCTGTTCCATGGAAAGACATTAAAATAATCCCTGTCCCTGCATTTTCATGTAAATTTATATGTTTATATGAAAATATAATTTATTATTATAAACCTGGCAATAGCAAGAACGTAAAGTTCAGACCCATTACCATCACTTCCCCGTTTCTAAAGCTTATGGAAAAACTAGTACTTCTTAAACTTGAACCCTCCCTCAAAAGCTTTGAAGACCCTAAACAATTTGCTTACAGACAGGGTAGGAGTACTTTGGACGCTACAGCCGTCTTACACAATAGTATCGTCTCATCATTAGATAAAGGTGCCAGATACGTCCGCTGCACGTTTCTCGACTCCACTTCTGCTTTCGACTCTGTACCTAGATGTCTCTTGCTAAATAAGCTCTCCATGACACAAACTGCGTCCTGTGTCACAAACTGGTTGCATTCCTACTTCTCAAACAGAATGCAGTATACCGTATACAAAGGCAAATCCTCCTCTGCTGCGCTCATTGAAGCTGGTGTCCCCCAAGGTGCCGTACTCTCCCCACTTCTCTTTTCTTTCTTTCTACATGACCTACCATCTTCAAATGACATTAATTTTGTCAAATATGCTGATGACCTAACTGTATCTTTGCCTGTCAAATGTCAAAGTGACTGCTCTAAACTAAACGGATTTTATCAGAAGTCAGCCAATGGTCCAAGGAAAACGGTCTCAGCTTAAACCCCTCCAAATGCCAAACAATAAATTTCACCTTTAGACACAAATCTGACCTAAACAAACTGGTTAGCACTCACACGACGTGTGCAACATAGATGGCACTGAATAGAAACCAAGTCGGAAATTGAATATCTTGGCGTCATTCTATCTGCTGATCTTTCCGGTCGTCTCATATCTATATCTATATCTCTTTATGTGCTACACAAACAGACTTTATAGCAGACTGTTCCGACTGACTCTAATGTCAGAAAGAACAACCGAACTGTAAATTCATCATACATCAAATTATGTGTAATTTATATAATAACTTATCCAGGCCTGTAAAATTGGTATGTTCCTGCATGAACAGGAATAAATATATTATTATTGATGATTTCTAAGAGAATACTCCATCTTACCTTCTACATCAAGAATTTAAGACATTCTAGTATAGCCCAACCCTTGCTCCTACAATTCGTTAACTCCCGTATTCTGCCTACTATTCTCTCTTGTTCCCACTAAGTTTTTCCCGGGCCACTGAAGAAAGACTATACCTTATTACGCAGGATCGTAAAGGTTGTCATCAGGACAGGTGACGTGCCACTTAACGAGCTTGTTAATATTCTGGTTGACAGGCACATGGACTCATGTGAAAAGTGGGCTAAATCCATTTTATCTAATTCACACCACCCTCTTCATTCACAACTCTCCCCTTGTATTTCTTCAGGCAAAACCAGAAGCTTATATAGAAAACTATATGCTCGTACTAGTATGTACAAAAACTCAACCATACCCTACTTAGCTCGTGTTCTGTGCGATAAAGAAAGCATTAGGCGTGAAACTTATAACTTATTAAATAGTCAGTAGAACAAGTGGATCTCATCTTTCTAACTCATAGCATTTGTAGTTACAACATTTTCTTTCTTTCTTCTTCTTTTCTACTTTTTTCTGTTATGTGCTGCTTTGTTTCTTTCTTCTTTTTACGCCAGTAAATATGCTAGAACCTACTTTTCTAGCACATTCAAACACTGGGATGAATTTTGGCTTTGCTACCGACATGCTTATATGTTGTTGTCAAAACTAACTGAGATTACCCTTAAACTACGTAGAATTTTACTTATTGTTAATGTACTAACTAGATGCAATACTGTAGTGAAGTGCTGAGAATTCCATTCTGTATCGCAAGTACTGTTTTGGAATAAAGCTGTTATCATTATCCTTATTATTATTCCACCGAACAGCGAACGATGAGACGATGACTACCCGATTGATGACTCCCGCGAAAAATATAGAGTTGAGTTTGATCAAACAACCATGAATTGATCATTCAGTTTTCAACCATATTGACACATGTAGTTGCCGCCGTTAGCGGGTGTATATTTCGGGGGACATAACTCGCACTAGCTCTGGAAGCAGTCCTAGGGACAGAATTTCATAAAATTTTGCCTTCGATCATGCTTCCAATACTATGGCCATACAAACTGCTCTTTGGTCCTCCATTTCAACCTTCAGTAGGAATCGGCATAGGTAGAGTGCTCAAAGTCTGCTATTTGTTTAGTGCTGTTTTGGTTACCTATTCCTCTGTTAAAATGAATACCCGGATTACCTGCCGATAACGTGCATAAGACACCTGTGCATTGTGAACACCATCGGTGAGCAAGTGGAGCAGGTAGATCAAGTCCGACAAACGGAAGGGTATTCATCACTAAATACCTGTCGATAGAAGAAAAAGGCCTTATGAATCATAGAGAAGGAGTAGTTCGTATTTGGTCGCTTGTCTGATCTTTCTTCTTGCTGATCATGGCATTCTGTAATGAATGAACTCTACAATGAAGACACTAGGATGAATCAGAGGCATTAATGAAAGATGCGTAAAGCAGGGCTTATGAGGGAAGTTATAGAATGGAAATTCTTATCGATGTATGACGTTATTCTTTCAGTTGACGGCTTTTAACATACAGAAAACTACTGACATATTTTCTGCGCCTAATCATATTCCCTTACGGGGCTACTTTGCAGCCCATATGGAGTTAGCTTCCGCAGAGTATCGATAATTATGGGACCTATGAATAGATCTCCCTGGCCATTAATTTCGACCGGATGTGACCAGTTCAAACTCCACCACAGAGAAGTCCTTTAGGTTCGTGATCATATTAAATACTTCACAGGCTGCATTCACTCAACATCAAGGGAAAAAGAATGTAGTCGGTTTGTGTGCGAAAAATATTAGACTGGTCGTCAAAAAGTGAAGGGGACATTTGATGCAGTGACAGTTGTAGATCCAATATCCAATATCCAATACCGTTTTTACGAGCTAGTATAAACCAATTTGATTTCTTTGTGCTCGCTTCTTGATTGTGAGGTATAGGTTCTTGATCTTCGGTAAACTTCTGCGTAGCTTGTCCCGCCACTCGACTGTCGTAGCTTTGGTTGACTCCAAAGGGAGTAGTGCTGGGATTAATTATATGTGGTTTGTAGTATGAGGTATGTTACTGTGAATGGAGTTGATCCTTTCGCCAGTTAGTCCTTCGGTATTATCGACAAGAGAAAAGAGATAGTAATAATAATAATAATAATAGTAATAATAATAATAATAGATATAATTAGTGAAGCTATTCAGACTAAGAGACAGAAACGAAAATAGGAAACGTAACAACAGTCAGCTCATGAAGTTTGAAGAATAATATATATATCAGTAATAGTAATAATAATAATAATAGTAGATGTTTTGAACCGAAAGTATTATCAAAGTTGTTGGCTTGCTTCTGCTCGTAGATTGTCGGGGAACGCACAAGCTTTCGTGGCCACAAACTAGATGCATGAATATCTACTTTCCGCAAAACAAATTCCTCATATTCGTAGTTCTTTCCGAGATTGTTTATTTAACACGGAAAATGTATTCGGATAAGTGTGTGCACATATAGACATATCCAGTGAGAACTGAGTACAGAAGATGTATTACCTTATACTGATGTTTAAAAATTAAATACTGACTGTCAGTCATGGTGGGCAGAAAGCGAAATTCGACTAGTTCATACCCATTGTGACTGTTTAGTCCACTCTTCCGCCAGAAAACGGCGATATGATTTCAATCTGAAGCGCGGTCTTTTTCTTGTGATCATCTGACCGCCTTAGTAGGATGGGGTCAGTTACATGTCTAGTGCATTCTCCGATTTGATTGCTTAGCAGGACAACAAAAGCTCCGCAACTAAGTTATCCAGCTCAGAGAATACAGCTACATCAATATCACCTACCTGTGTCATAGATCTCCTCCTCCATTGGAAGGTAGTTACGGGCAGTATGCTGTAGGATTGCGACAAGCACAAAGTGACTCAGTGCCACTGCCTCAGTTATTGCGATGAAAATCCGACCTTAAATGACAGCCTGACGGAAGGTGATAGGTATCAATCAGCAGATATGGCAGTGATCACAAATATGAATT
Source organism: Trichobilharzia regenti (assembly GCA_944472135.2). Lineage (NCBI taxonomy): Eukaryota > Metazoa > Platyhelminthes > Trematoda > Strigeidida > Schistosomatidae > Trichobilharzia > Trichobilharzia regenti. Next base: position 158,207,827 of record OX235262.1, read on the forward strand.
GCTGGAATCTGTAGGACAGCAATGTGCATTTAGACGGCTGAAGACTTAATCATCGCCGTTTCCTTACCTCAAGAAACAAGAGTGATTGGCGACTGAAAATATCCAGCATATTGAAGGATACATACTAAAAAATTCATCTCAAAGTCGTTATCCTGATTTAGAAAGCAGATAATGCCTCAATCCTACCATCTACTACTTTGTCCAGCTTCTTGTCAAGAAGCAATCCCTTGGATCCTACACAGATTCGTGAGATATCTTTCAGTCTCACTTCCAACTGAACTATCATGTATTTCTTTCACAATGGTGATCAGTATGTTATGATATTTATGCATGCCTATACGATTGGTGTACCCTACATAGCTAGGGAAAAAAATGTACTTTATTATATTATCTTTACTAAATATGCTTATTAATATTATGTGTAAATTATCGAATTGATGATGCCTGTAAACTGGCGTCCCTCATGTAAAAAATGAGAATATATATTATTATTATTATTATTGTATGTCTGGTCTGTCTTAGATCTCTATGAGTTAACAGTCACTCTTTTAGCTAGTACTTCCTGTTTTCTTAATGTCTGGTTGATCAGGAATGAGTTTAGGCGTAATAAATGAGGTCTCTGTACTCGTCCAGACTCTTTCGCGATTAACACTTGTTTTTGTGCGACCAGCTGATACGGACGAACTGTATACCGCAATATAGAGGAGAGAGATGGAAGAAGTACATTTCAGTCTAGCCTCGTTCAGCCCGGAAATCAAACTCAGAACTAGATAGAAGGGGTTCAGTTTACCTGACTTTGTACTAATACAGACGGATGAAAAATCCATCAAGTTCTACTACCGATAATGAATGTTGATCTGTTGACTTTGTATCGAATTATCCAATCTACAGAAGCGTATGAATAGTTCTCAATGTTGTGCCAAAATGAATTATTGCTGCCAAATATTTCCTCCCTAACTAGGAGATACCAGTTTTGTGAATTTTCCGCTTGGGAAACCTGATCTCCCTAGCCGGTGAATTGAATTCAACCATTACTTACGTATTGAATCTCTGTGTGGTGAGTCCAGCTGTCTTGAACTACTGCCAAAGCTTCAGGTGCTACTTCTGTAGCAGCATCTTCTTCACTCGTTCAGATAAACAAGGCTTGTTGGTTTACCACGTGATTGCTGCGAAGCCGATCTTCCAGAAGTTACAAGGTAAAGTCAAAAACCTTTTCTTTTCCTTGCCTTACACTTTTTCAGTCTTATTCTTGCTCTTTTGGTTAGAAACTGTTGCTCTCTTAGACGTACATAGCATAATTTATAGTGATTGTTAATATGGTTGTTGAAAGCAGCCTTAAAAAAGCCACTAGAATACCGTACTCTGTAGTCACAAGGGCTTCAGCCGGAGAAGGGAAAAACCCAGGGACTTCAACTCCTTCCCACATACCAATCCTAAAGACTCGTGTAGGTTTCGTCTGTCCTGATACTACGCCTGCATTGCCCCAATCTAGTACTGAAACGGCACAGGCAATACCAGGGGGACAGGATACTACACCTGTATCAACTGAAGGCCAGTGTGTGAAACAGCAAACCTAAAAGGAAGAGTTCAGGACGTCATAAGACATCGAAGGCGTCGTCAAGGAAGGGAGATGAATGTCAGGCGTGTAGTATCATAGTTTATAAAACTGACTCAGCGTTTGAATGCAGCTTTTGCAAACGATGGGTGCACTGCCGTTGTGACAAAGAGATACCGAAAACATGCTACGAGTTTATGAGAAATAACCCATGCCCATGGTTTTGGTACATTTGTCCACTTTGTTGCCCTGGAATAGTCCCACAAAGCGTGTCTGCGGATAGCAGAAACAACACGCAGCTCTTGTGTCCCGACACAGTCTCATACAGCTCCTCACCTGTTAACACCACACTGCCACAACTTGGCACAGACAGTAAGAAGGACACTCCATTCCTACTGACTGGAAATGCCAATTTTCACAAGGTGAAGATTCACAAGGTTTCACCCACAACATCAGGGGAAGACAGAATTACAAAAGCACCGCTTGCATACACTAGCAAGCTTGGCGACACAACAAAGATTGGCCAAAACCTGATGAAATCTAAAGCTGCTGACGCTGGAAAGGAATACGAGAAGGCCAAACCTAAGTCTGAGGTTAGTCGGTCTAACTCTCTTATCCTCTTTAACGTACCTGTGAGCAAGGATAGCTTGCTTGAACAACGGGCCCTGTTTGATCAGGAACAGTGGTCCAACCTGTGCAACAAATTAGGTCTGAACATTAGTTCAGAAAAATTGTACAGGCTGTACAGGAGTGTCCACACGCCTCAGGGTAAGCCACCTCCATTAAGGGTTACACTGGACTCTGCCGAAGAGGCGGAAAGAGTACTATTAATGGCTCAGGTACTAGCCATGGACAGAAGTTCTAACATAAGGTTGAGACAAGGCAGGCCATGGGCTATCAGACAAATGGTGAAGGAGTTACCGGAACTGATTCCTTCTACCTCTGTGGTAGTATGCGGTGTTCCGGAGCTGAAAACCGGCACTGTTTGTGAAAAACGCATGCACGACGTACAGCAATGGAGATGGCTGTCATCTCAGATGGCCCTTGGCTCTTCTGGAGCCATCTCCATTTTCCGACTACCTCGTCCCGCTCATCTAACACTGATTAACTCTCCAAAGCTGCTATGTGTCACATTCAACTCCCCGGAGCAGTTGTCCATAGCACTTCAACGGTGGTATGAGACCAAGGGAAAAATTGGAGGACACATCCGATGCTGTGAAAGCAGACGCCGAACATAAGGAGGCAGCAAACTGAGGCTTTAATACGACCCCAAGCTTCGGTGACACTAGAGCGATGCAGCTCTGAGAATAATAGTCTGTGTCTCCCAAGTGTCCTGCCTAAATCCATTAAAAAAATACAACGGGCCGGTTCTATCGGAATCGGCCAACTAGTTCCAACATCAAGTCCCCCACCAGCAGACGGTTTCACGTCAACTACCCCACAACACTCTGAGGTTGTTAGACTCACTGTCAGTTGCCTATATAGCAATGTGAGGGGGCTGAGAGGAAAGTAGGTGAACTCCGAAATCTCCAAGCACACCTTCAACTGAAAATAATCATTCTTACTGAAACGTGGCTAAACCCCACTATCGCCGACAATGAAATCAGTATAGGTGATATGGTACTGGTCAGAAGAGACAGGGATAATAAGGAAGGAGGGGGAGTTGCTATATACTTTGATAGGCAACTTAAATGTGTGCGCGCAACGGACCCACCACTTATCGAACTCCCAGACTCCATATGGTGTCATTTCACCGTAGGCCACACCAAGCACTTACTGGGTGGCATCTACCGATCTCCCACCTGTGGGGCAGAGCACAATCAGCTACTGCTCAGCACTATCACAGGAATACGAGATTTGGGCTACGACCAAATCACCATAGCTGGAGATTTCAATGCTCCATCACTGAACCTTGGCTCCGGGTGTGCTAAGGGAAAATTTGGCCGAAACCTACTGCAAACTATTCGAAACACGGGACTGACTGAGAATGTTGGAGACGACACTAGGTGGGGCCCTAGTGGAAAGTCATCAAAACTAGATTATATTCTAACTAGTGACCAGCTACTCGTCGAAAAGGTCCAGATCATGACTCCTCCGGGAAGCAGTGACCATGCAGTCATAGGTTTCGATCTTGTCCTCCGTGAGCGTTTGCAATGGGATGTTACGCGACCATGTCTGTGCTACAGCAAGGCTGACTATGCTGAAATGCGGAGGCTCTTGTCCGACGCAGACTGGCCCTTAGCATGGGACGACCTATCTGTGGATGAACACTGGGAAGTGGTAAAAAAGATTATCCATATAGCAATCTCGGATACCGTCCCTTTAGTCACAACACAGCTCAAAAGAAAGACGTCATGGTTGAAGAGAGGCACGCAACGTATTCTGCAAGCAAAGCGGAAGGCTTGGTTTACGTGGCGTGTATCTAAGAGTCAGACCGACCATGATGCATACCTCGAACTCAGGAACCGGTGTAATGCAAGAGTCAGGAGGGACAGGAGGTCATTCCAGGCTAACCTTGCTAAAAAACTCCTATCAAACCCTAAAAACTTGTACCGATTCATGTCGGAAAGAAAACCGACAAACCAAGGGGCATGCGCCTTAGTAGGCCCAAACGGTCAATATCTCACTAGTCTGGAGATGGCTGAAACATTCAGTTCAGCCTTCGCTAAACAGCTAAACAGCAATGTGGATATTACAGTTACGGACCAAAATGGTGGCACCACTATTTCAGAGGAGGAAGACCTAGCGACTACTCCCCAAATAAACCCCGCAATAGTACTAAGGAAGCTACAGCAGCTCACACCTGGGAAGTCCCCAGGTTGTGATGACATCAGGCCATCTGTTCTGAAAAAGTGCGCCGAGGCTCTCTGTAGACCCCTGTGCGACTTGTTCCAACACTCAATGGATTCGGGGACACTGCCAAGGGAGTGGAAAAGAGCCATCCTTTCTCCAATCTTCAAGGGTGGGGACAGGCAAAATGCCACTAGCTATAGACCAGTAGCTCTACTCCCAGTGGTATCAAAAGTACTGGAAAGTATTATTGACGACCACATCAGGGAATATTTCGATAGGTGTAATATACACCACGAAAACCAACATGGTTTCAGAAAAGGCAGATCCTGCGTCACTAACCTACTATCAGCTTGGGACGACTGGACATCATGCTGGGATAAGAATGTACCAGTCCATGTGGTCTTCCTAGACTTTGAGAAGGCATTTGACACTGTTCACCATGACCTTCTCCTACACAAAATAAGACAGGCAGGCATAGGTGAGCCACTTCTGTCATGGTTAAAGGACTACCTAGCCGACAGGCAATTTTGCACTAAGGTTAACCGAGTCCGATCATCTTGGCACAGATCGTCATCAGGAGTGTCGCAGGGTTCTATCCTAGGACCACTGATGTTTTTGATTTTTATCAATGATCTACCACGCCGTCTGAGCTGCCCGACTCTCCTGTACGCTGACGACGTAAAAATATGGAGGGCGATAAAGTGTCCGGAGGACTCAGATAGGCTACAGGAAGACCTAAACCTTCTGGAAGACTGGGCAGTGGCCAGTGGCATGACTTTCAACTTGAAAAAGTGCAAAGTAATGAAGTTGCGCACCTGTAGACTGCAGAATGCAAGTTACACCCTGTGCAATGAAAGCTTGTCCTGCACAACGTCGGAACGCGACTTAGGTCTAGTTCTAACGGAAAAAATGGACACAAGCGTAAATTACACAGGGGATGTAGCGAGGGCATATGCGGTCATACACTTTACACATAGACAGTTAGGTGCACTCACTCCTGAGACCTTTCTAATGTTGCACAAAACATACGTCAGGCCACACCTTGAGGTGCATAATATTATTGCACCCCCAATGCTGAGAAGAGACGATAAACTCTTGGAAAGAGTCCAACGACGGGCAACAAAAGGAGTGGTTGGTCTCCCAAATAAACCATATGATGAAAGGCTGAAGAAATCAGGCCTGTTCACACTTAGCTACCGTGGGCTTAGGGGGGATTTGACTACTGCCTACAGAATAACAAATGACCAGAATCACCCAAACAAAGGTGTTCTGCCACTGGGTAGGCATAGGCTCCCTCGTGGAAATCCCAGAAGGATAGCTCACCAGAGGGCAAGGACCTGGATGCGCTCCCACTTATTTTCGCTGCGGGTTTGCAGTCCCTGGAATTCCTACCGGCAGATGTAACTATGGCACCGTCTTTGGACGCCTTTAAGCGAAGGCTGGACAACCATGCAGCGACACAAGGACTGCATCCAAATGGCCTGTCCCCTTGAAATCGCATACACCATTCAGGGGTAGACAATTAAACTCGTCGTTTTACTTCTTTACATTCTCTCCCGTCATACTCTCCTGACAACTTATTAATATTATAATTGTTATTACTATTATTATTACCGATATATATATATATATATATATATATAATTCTTCAAATTTAATCAGCTGACTGTTGTTACTTCTTCATATTTCTTTTTCTGTCTCTTAGTCTGAATAACTTCACTAATTATATCTATTATCATTATTATTATCTCTTTTCTCTTGTCGACGATACCGGAGGAGTAACTGGTGAAAGGCTCAACTCCATTCACAGTAGTAACAGTCTTAACACACCTCATACTACAAACCACATATAATTAATCCCAGCACTACTCCCTTTGGAGTCAACCAAAGCTACGACAGTCGAGTGGCGGGACAAGCTACGCAGAAGTTTACCGAAGATCAGGAAACTATACCTTACAATCAAGAAGCGAGCACAAAGAAATCAAATTGGTCTATACTAGCTCGTAAAAACTATATTGGATATTGGAAGGTTTCAAGAATACTTACACGGTATATTTAGCAAATACTGATGAGTAACATGAGCTTAAGAGCTCAAAAAATTGCTATTCCACTGTCTGGGATATAGAATCTCTGTTAATATAAAAGTACGGCCACCGTGAAGTTTGTTTAATCTTATCAATTAACACTAATAACGAGCGGGATTTCCTTCTGCTGTCTCTGATTCAAATCGAAAGGCCTGGCCGTGCTGGTTAGATGCAAGTAGATGGAGAGCTCTTGTCATCAAAGTCTCATAAACCGTTAATGCCCAGCTCTCGCTACGCTCGGGCCCACGCTGTTCTTAGAAGATTTCTGAGAAACGCTTAGTAACAACGGACGAAAAAACCAGAACACCAATTGTTGACTTGAGTATTATGTATTGTTACACCAGCATATAAATCAAGTATCACTAAGCAAACTAAGAAAACTAAGGTCTGTAAACAAATATTACAATAATAAATCGTTATGTTACTTCTGACGATATTTAACTCTTCTTTCTGAACAGCGACCGATGAGACGATGACTGTCGTATTGATGCCTCCGCGAAAATCGAGGAAGTTGATTTTGAGCAAACAACCAAGAATTGATCGTTCAATCTTCAACTCCATTGACACTCCCCGGCAAAAAAGGGATCCAACCCTTTTTTCCTTCACGACCAATGCACGTTGACTTGGATGCCATTGCGAGAACCTGGGTCACACGGACAGAGCTGAAATGGAAAACAAACAGAAAAGCCAACACACCACAAGCATACCCACAGCACAATCTCACACATCGCTGACGACCTGCGCCTCCAGACAGAGACCTCCTCTTGACATCTTGCAACACAATCGCCACTTGCTAGAATGACTCTTGCAGAATGCAAAGTGACCATGGCAGCACCTCACGATACTCTACGCACATCCTCTTATCTACTCATTACCAATTACCACTGAAATCGCTTGTCACTCATTCTGCCTCAGTTCTAGTAGCGGTGACGCATGCGAGCCTCAGTCGTTTACACTCTTTCTCCCCGGCGTGTCGGACCGCAGCTAACAATTATCTCCGTGTGCATTTCATTCTCAGCAATAGCCTAGCCTCCCCGGCGTATACGACCCATCTGCTGTCCTTAACATCAATCAATTCATTCATGGATGTAGAAGACTCGAAACAACTTCAGAAATAATCACGACGAAAATTTTAACAAAATTACGCAATAACAACAAGACACGAAAACAACAAGTAAACACAATGAATCCAAAAACACCAATTGATATGACACACCACACGTATATACAAATAGTACAAACAACCTCGCCGATCATGTCTTGATGGAATTCCTTTGAAGAATTGCAGGACTTACACCAGTACGCCTACAACCCTTCACAGGTTGACGATTGTAAGTTGTGGAATGTCCAGACACAAACAAGATTAACCAACAATTACATCAATTGGAACTCACACAACTATTTAACACAAACATATGTACAATCAACACATCAAATGTTGTGGATTCTGACACGACAAACTACCCTTGAAGAACTGTAGGACTTACAGCAGTACGCCTACATTCCTTCTCAGGTTGATGATCCAAGTGGAAGTCGTCCGGACACAAACAGAATTACCAACAGCTAGATGACAGATGATATCAATTCAGTATATACAATATGAACATATGTACAAAATCACACACCAAGCACATTGGACTGCTCATTGATGCGCTACCCTTTGAAGAATTGTAGGACTTACAGCAGTACGCCTACAACCCTTCTCAGGTTGACGCCCTAGGTTGGAAAATCGTCGCAGAGTTCATTTGCTAACTTCCTTCTATCAGCTATATCCTCAAATCTGAACGGCAACACGCCCATGTCATTGTATCGTAGAATATAGATGACCAACAAACACACGACATATCTCATCAACCAAGTGTAGAAACAGAGTAATTTACACCAAAGATAATAACATTCAAATAGTAACTTGAAACTAGAAATGCCTTTATTCGTGCAAGTCAATTTAACAATTACTCTCTCGTTTACACTTGGCTTATCCACACTAAACTGACCATTGATATTCGTCCTTTCAAACGAACTGATACTACCATAGTCATTGCACAAGATACTTGAGTTGATGGGCGTCTGTTTCATTGTGGATGACAGCACCAACGACGACTGATTGATATCAGTTGATGAAGTTAGCGGTGGATCAAAAGCTGTTGTTGCTCGGCTTTCAGAAATTTGTCTACCTGCAAGACCACCACCACTGCTGTCTTTTACTATCAGCTCAGGTTTAGCAATAGCATCTGATGATAGGTGGGCTACACGCTGATCAATTACACTGACTGTCTCACAAGTATGCACACCTTCTGGAACTGCATCTGCGTTCAATTCTACTTCACGTTGTAGTTGTACAGAACCTTTATTTAACTTAGCAGTAGTAGGCATATCCCTCATCTCATAATGATCAACCAAAGACAAATGTGAACTATCATGATCATTATCACGAATATTCACTTTACCGTCAACTTCATCATTTTCAAACTCTTTAATAACAGAAGTAGACAATTTTGGTTCCTCCTCACAAATCATTAAAGGTTTTATATCTTCACTCTGACTAGTTATACTTTGTAAACTTTTGGAGTCAGAACTCCACTCTGAAGCAGTAACTCTATTCTGTGACACTCTATTCAACAACGGCTTACCAGTTGCAACTACAGACTTCTTCACAACACCGTTATCGTCACACAATTCGGAGTCAGACCTGGAGTTTACATTTAGCTTATCACTGAACTTGCTCACTGGTTCACAGTTCACTTCTGTATGCACCTCTTGCACACGTGTAAAACAAAACCGTGTTTGTCTTGCATCTTGTAACTTATCTGTTGAGGATGTACTACGAAACCTGTTACACTCACTAGGTCTATATGCATTACTAGACATCATGGAGCCTTCTCGATATCCACCTCTCTGAGGCCTACTCGTCATCAATGATTGCGTTTTACCCTCAGACTGCTCTATTCTAGGGGTGAGATCTAACAGACTGGCGAACTTGCTCATAGATTGATTGACACTAGTATTTACCAGTTTCAGGATATCATCAAACTTTGGCTCGATACCCTCATCCTCCATACGGGAGCTTATCTTCACCCACTTCCTTTGCAGTCGGGTAGGTAGACGTCTTGCTATTACTTCTAGTATAAAACTCGAGTTGAGGTCACTCATTCGATTCATCGAAATCATTCCATTCTTGTAAATTAGCAAATTATCTAAAAACTCAGTGAGTGCCTGGGAGTCATCCTGTAACTGACCACCATTACCCTCAACAGCCTCGAATAATTTCCCTGCAATCATCGAAGGTCTTCCAAACCTTTGGCGTAATATGCTCATAGCCTCATCGTAGCCCTCCTTTGGCTTCATAAACTTACAACACTGTATAGCTCTTGCAGCATCTCCAGTGCAATATCTCATCAAATACATCAATTTCAATTCATCATTTAATAAAAAACCACTCAACATGATCTCAAACTCCTTTACAAATTGTAAATAATCAGCCGGGTTTCCATCAAAACATCGTGGTTCTAATTTAGGGAGTTTGATGTTCCTATTATCCCTGAACGGCGAAACAGTAACATCAACCATATCATGTTTAACATCAGACACATCGTTACAATTAACAGACAAGTCACCATGACTTACTTTCCTGTTTGCATCCAAGACACTCTGTCCCTTCTTTGACCCAGGCATTGTTGAACTTGACCCAATTCCAAAAAGTTCCAGATATTGCTTGTTCAAAGAGGACTTGACCGGCACCAGGAAAGATGAACGGTGACTATCCAAACTTTCACCAACTGTTTCAATCCGCCAGATCTGTTTCTATCGTCAGAAACTGTCATCAAAGTCTCATAAACCGTTAATGCCCAGCTCTCGCTACGCTCGGGCCCACGCTGTTCTTAGAAGATTTCTGAGAAACGCTTAGTAACAACGGACGAAAAAACCAGAACACCAATTGTTGACTTGAGTATTATGTATTGTTACACCAGCATATAAATCAAGTATCACTAAGCAAACTAAGAAAACTAAGGTCTGTAAACAAATATTACAATAATAAATCGTTATGTTACTTCTGACGATATTTAACTCTTCTTTCTGAACAGCGACCGATGAGACGATGACTGTCGTATTGATGCCTCCGCGAAAATCGAGGAAGTTGATTTTGAGCAAACAACCAAGAATTGATCGTTCAATCTTCCACTCCATTGACAGCTCTTCTATCCGTAATATCTAACAATAGTAGTAGTACATTATTCTCACCAGTGCAACTCATACCCTATGTGAATTTACAGCTACAGAGACGCATTCTGAGGGACTATGAGATGAAATCGGACTTAATTTAATAAAACGGGACATGTTTTCATTATGTCGATTTTGCTGTTTCTACTTCTGACTTACATTCTTCTGAAGCATTCACTTGGAGATTCGTCCAGGGGATCGACGTCAGGTTAGTGGTTTTTACTTATAAATCGAGAGAGTATACATACAATGGAATAGGGAGAAGTATTACATTTATTGAGGTTGATAAAATAGTATTATGATTTCGCTCACATAGATCTTCTAGCAACTTATATGTATATAAAAGTGTGTCATCCCAATTGCAACTAGACTCTGACATGCCTTCATAATACTGAATAAGGAATCTAAGTAACCGGTGATATTTAGAACTACTACTCTTTTGTGCTTTTTCGACTTAACGGTTGCTTTTTGTACTACTCGCTAGTTTGCAACAAATGTAACGAAGAAGTTTTTTATGTTTCTAAATTGTCACGCTGTGTAAGGCCATTCTGTGGGTTACGAAAGTATTCTTTTACTTGCGTCGGCCAACTTTATACCGAGATAGGTCCACCTGACTTATTTGAAAAGGATTTTCACATCCTGTTTGTTTGTTACGAGTGTTTTTGAGGTCTCACTCTATATATATATATGTATATATATATTAAGGAATAGGATTAAGCTCGCTTTGACATCTTTTTGGTAGCTTCATTGTGGTCAGATTGTATTGTACCATCATTTGCAAGGGTGTAAATGTTTTCACTCCTCGTAGTTTGCCGGGTGGTGAAAGCCACTGTAGTGATTCTCTTTTCTATACATTTGTGTTTGTTTATCTGCATGCAGTGATTTCACTGTGAAACAGGTTCCTAAGGTTTGTACATGTACGGTTGTCATTTGAGAATAGAGGTTTGTTCATAATATAAATCTATGGAGTGAATAATGCAATTGCGTAACTCCAAAGGTACTCAAGAATAACACTGGTAAATTATTAACTGGGTTAACTGCGTTAGACGTATAGGGATCCGAAATTGTTTCACATGACTCGTGCAGCTCATCTCAGTTTACAAGAAAGGGGTCAGGTTATTTATGACAGTCGCAAGAGGATCAGTCACAAAGTCCTACGGTCTGTGGTTGTATAAATCGGTAGCTATTACCTCCTTGTGACATGGCACAACATGATTCACGAGGCTGCTGGTGTGCTGACCCCTTGACGCTATTCATATTCTGCAAATTATTCTCTCCTATTGTAGTTTCATCAAGTTTTTTGTACGGCTATATGTGCCTTTCCGAAGTTTGACAGCTTGAAATAATGTACTTGTATTAAATATCCCGCGTAATGTGAGTCAATCGTCTCTAGATGTGCCTGGTGTGACTCACTGGTGTCGTCTCACTGCAGCCCTGGGTGATATAGTTCCCAACTCAGAGGGAACACCAGTTCCTTCGAGTTTGCAGATACACTTCTCTGATGAGTGTCTAAAAGTATGAGACCTAAGACTTCTTGCTGATTGCCTTCAACCATCTTATCAATGTAAAACTGTACAAAAGTGTATCACTTGCCACATTTCGGAGCACACATGGACTAAAGTAAAGGGACAGACGGAGACAGACGAAGAATAATTAGGTGAAGAATAGCGATCCTGCGTTACTAACCTACCATCAGCTTGGGACGACTGGACATCATGCTGGGATATGAATGTTCCAGTCCATGTGGTCTTCCTAGACTTTGAGAAGACATTTGACACTGTACATAATATAAGCCAGGCAGGCATAGGTGAGCCACTTCTGTCATGGTTGAAGGACTACCTAGCCGACAGGCAATTTTACACTAAGGTTAACCGAGTCCAATCCTCTTGGCACAGCTCGTCATCAGGAGTGTCGCAGTGTTCTATCCAAGGACCACTGATGTTTTTGATTTTCATCAGTGATCTACCACGCAGTCTAAGCTGCCCGACTCTCCTATACGCTGACGACGTAAAGATATGGAGGGCGATAAAGTGTCCGGAGGACTCCGATAGGCTGCAGGAAGACCTAAACCTTCTGGAAGACTGGGCAGTGGACAGTGGCATGACTTTCAACCTGAAAAAGTGTAAAGTAATGAATTTGCGCACCTGTAGACTGCAGAATGCAAGTTAAACCTTGTGCAATGAAAGCTTGTCCTGCACAACGTCGGAACGCGACTTAGGTATAGTTCTAACGGAAAAAATGGACACAAGCGTAAATTACACAGGGGATGTAGCGTGGGCATATGCGGTCATACACTTTACACATAGACAGTTAGGTGCACTCACTCCTGAGCTCTTTCTAATGTTGTACAAAACATACGTCAGGCCACACCTTGAGGTGCATTATATTATTGCACCCCCAATGCTGAGAAGAGACGACAACCTCTTGGAAAGAGTCCAACGACGGGCAACAAAAGGAGTGGCTGGTCTCCCAAATAAACCATATGATGAAAGGCTGAAGAAATCAGGCCTGTTCACACTTAGCTACCGTGGGCTTAGGGGGGATTTGACTACTGCCTACAGAATAACAGATGACCAGAGTCACCCAAACAAAGGTGTTCTGCCACTGGGTAGGCATAGGCTCCCTCGTGGAAATCCCAGAAGGATAGCTCACCAGAGGACAAGGACCTGGATGCGCTCCCACTTATTTTCGCTGCGGGTTTGCAGTCCCTGGAATTCCTACCGGCAGATGTAACTATGGCACCGTCTTTGGACGCCTTTAAGCGAAGGCTGGACAACCATGCAGCGACACAAGGACTGCATCCAAATGGCCTGTCCCCTTGAAATCGCATACACCATTCAGGGGTAGACAATTAAACTCGTCGTTTTACTTCTTTACATTCTCTCCCGTCATACTCTCCTGACAACTTATTAATATTATAATTGTTATTACTATTATTATTACCGATATATATATATATATATATATAATTCTTCAAATTTAATCAGCTGACTGTTGTTACTTCTTCATATTTCTTTTTCTGTCTCTTAGTCTGAATAACTTCACTAATTATATCTATTATCATTATTATTATCTCTTTTCTCTTGTCGACGATACCGGAGGAGTAACTGGTGAAAGGCTCAACTCCATTCACAGTAGTAACAGTCTTAACACACCTCATACTACAAACCACATATAATTAATCCCAGCACTACTCCCTTTGGAGTCAACCAAAGCTACGACAGTCGAGTGGCGGGACAAGCTACGCAGAAGTTTACCGAAGATCAGGAAACTATACCTTACAATCAAGAAGCGAGCACAAAGAAATCAAATTGGTCTATACTAGCTCGTAAAAACTATATTGGATATTGGAAGGTTTCAAGAATACTTACACGGTATATTTAGCAAATACTGATGAGTAACATGAGCTTAAGGGCTGAAAAAATTGCATTTTCACTGTCTGGGATATAGAATCTCTGTTAATATAAAAGTACGGCCACCGTGAAGTTTGTTTAATCTTATCAATTAACACTAATAACGAGCGGGATTTCCTTCTGCTGTCTCTGATTCAAATCGAAAGGCCTGGCCGTGCTGGTTAGATGCAAGTAGATGGAGAGCTCTTCTATCCGTAATATCTAACAATAGTAGTAGTACATTATTCTCACCAGTGCAACTCATACCCTATGTGAATTTACAGCTACAGAGACGCATTCTGAGGGACTATGAGATGAAATCGGACTTAATTTAATAAAACGGGACATGTTTTCATTATGTCGATTTTGCTGTTTCTACTTCTGACTTACATTCTTCTGAAGCATTCACTTGGAGATTCGTCCAGGGGATCGACGTCAGGTTAGTGGTTTTTACTTATAAATCGAGAGAGTATACATACAATGGAATAGGGAGAAGTATTACATTTATTGAGGTTGATAAAATAGTATTATGATTTCGCTCACATAGATCTTCTAGCAACTTATATGTATATAAAAGTGTGTCATCCCAATTGCAACTAGACTCTGACATGCCTTCATAATACTGAATAAGGAATCTAAGTAACCGGTGATATTTAGAACTACTACTCTTTTGTGCTTTTTCGACTTAACGGTTGCTTTTTGTACTACTCGCTAGTTTGCAACAAATGTAACGAAGAAGTTTTTTATGTTTCTAAATTGTCACGCTGTGTAAGGCCATTCTGTGGGTTACGAAAGTATTCTTTTACTTGCGTCGGCCAACTTTATACCGAGATAGGTCCACCTGACTTATTTGAAAAGGATTTTCACATCCTGTTTGTTTGTTACGAGTGTTTTTGAGGTCTCACTTATATATATATATATATATGTATATATATATTAAGGAATAGGATTAAGCTCGCTTTGACATCTTTTTGGTAGCTTCATTGTGGTCAGATTGTATTGTACCATCATTTGCAAGGGTGTAAATGTTTTCACTCCTCGTAGTTTGCCGGGTGGTGAAAGCCACTCTAGTGATTCTCTTTTCTGTACATTTGTGTTTGTTTATCTGCATGCAGTGATTTCACTGTGAAACAGGTTCCTAAGGTTTGTACATGTACGGTTGTCATTTGAGAATAGAGGTTTGTTCATAATATAAATCTATGGAGTGAATAATGCAATTGCGTAACTCCAAAGGTACTCAAGAATAACACTGGTAAATTATTAACTGGGTTAACTGCGTTAGACGTATAGGGATCCGAAATTGTTTCACATGACTCGTGCAGCTCATCTCAGTTTACAAGAAAGGGGTCAGGTTATTTATGACAGTCGCAAGAGGATCAGTCACAAAGTCCTACGGTCTGTGGTTGTATAAATCGGTAGCTATTACCTCCTTGTGACATGGCACAACATGATTCACGAGGCTGCTGGTGTGCTGACCCCTTGACGCTATTCATATTCTGCAAATTATTCTCTCCTATTGTAGTTTCATCAAGTTTTTTGTACGGCTATATGTGCCTTTCCGAAGTTTGACAGCTTGAAATAATGTACTTGTATTAAATATCCCGCGTAATGTGAGTCAATCGTCTCTAGATGTGCCTGGTGTGACTCACTGGTGTCGTCTCACTGCAGCCCTGGGTGATATAGTTCCCAACTCAGAGGGAACACCAGTTCCTTCGAGTTTGCAGATACACTTCTCTGATGAGTGTCTAAAAGTATGAGACCTAAGACTTCTTGCTGATTGCCTTCAACCATCTTATCAATGTAAAACTGTACAAAAGTGTATCACTTGCCACATTTCGGAGCACACATGGACTAAAGTAAAGGGACAGACGGAGACAGACGAAGAATAATTAGGTGAAGAATAGCGATCCTGCGTTACTAACCTACCATCAGCTTGGGACGACTGGACATCATGCTGGGATATGAATGTTCCAGTCCATGTGGTCTTCCTAGACTTTGAGAAGACATTTGACACTGTACATAATATAAGCCAGGCAGGCATAGGTGAGCCACTTCTGTCATGGTTGAAGGACTACCTAGCCGACAGGCAATTTTACACTAAGGTTAACCGAGTCCAATCCTCTTGGCACAGCTCGTCATCAGGAGTGTCGCAGTGTTCTATCCAAGGACCACTGATGTTTTTGATTTTCATCAGTGATCTACCACGCAGTCTAAGCTGCCCGACTCTCCTATACGCTGACGACGTAAAGATATGGAGGGCGATAAAGTGTCCGGAGGACTCCGATAGGCTGCAGGAAGACCTAAACCTTCTGGAAGACTGGGCAGTGGACAGTGGCATGACTTTCAACCTGAAAAAGTGTAAAGTAATGAATTTGCGCACCTGTAGACTGCAGAATGCAAGTTAAACCTTGTGCAATGAAAGCTTGTCCTGCACAACGTCGGAACGCGACTTAGGTATAGTTCTAACGGAAAAAATGGACACAAGCGTAAATTACACAGGGGATGTAGCGTGGGCATATGCGGTCATACACTTTACACATAGACAGTTAGGTGCACTCACTCCTGAGCTCTTTCTAATGTTGTACAAAACATACGTCAGGCCACACCTTGAGGTGCATTATATTATTGCACCCCCAATGCTGAGAAGAGACGACAACCTCTTGGAAAGAGTCCAACGACGGGCAACAAAAGGAGTGGCTGGTCTCCCAAATAAACCATATGATGAAAGGCTGAAGAAATCAGGCCTGTTCACACTTAGCTACCGTGGGCTTAGGGGGGATTTGACTACTGCCTACAGAATAACAGATGACCAGAGTCACCCAAACAAAGGTGTTCTGCCACTGGGTAGGCATAGGCTCCCTCGTGGAAATCCCAGAAGGATAGCTCACCAGAGGACAAGGACCTGGATGCGCTCCCACTTATTTTCGCTGCGGGTTTGCAGTCCCTGGAATTCCTACCGGCAGATGTAACTATGGCACCGTCTTTGGACGCCTTTAAGCGAAGGCTGGACAACCATGCAGCGACACAAGGACTGCATCCAAATGGCCTGTCCCCTTGAAATCGCATACACCATTCAGGGGTAGACAATTAAACTCGTCGTTTTACTTCTTTACATTCTCTCCCGTCATACTCTCCTGACAACTTATTAATATTATAATTGTTATTACTATTATTATTACCGATATATATATATATATATATAATTCTTCAAATTTAATCAGCTGACTGTTGTTACTTCTTCATATTTCTTTTTCTGTCTCTTAGTCTGAATAACTTCACTAATTATATCTATTATCATTATTATTATCTCTTTTCTCTTGTCGACGATACCGGAGGAGTAACTGGTGAAAGGCTCAACTCCATTCACAGTAGTAACAGTCTTAACACACCTCATACTACAAACCACATATAATTAATCCCAGCACTACTCCCTTTGGAGTCAACCAAAGCTACGACAGTCGAGTGGCGGGACAAGCTACGCAGAAGTTTACCGAAGATCAGGAAACTATACCTTACAATCAAGAAGCGAGCACAAAGAAATCAAATTGGTCTATACTAGCTCGTAAAAACTATATTGGATATTGGAAGGTTTCAAGAATACTTACACGGTATATTTAGCAAATACTGATGAGTAACATGAGCTTAAGGGCTGAAAAAATTGCATTTTCACTGTCTGGGATATAGAATCTCTGTTAATATAAAAGTACGGCCACCGTGAAGTTTGTTTAATCTTATCAATTAACACTAATAACGAGCGGGATTTCCTTCTGCTGTCTCTGATTCAAATCGAAAGGCCTGGCCGTGCTGGTTAGATGCAAGTAGATGGAGAGCTCTTCTATCCGTAATATCTAACAATAGTAGTAGTACATTATTCTCACCAGTGCAACTCATACCCTATGTGAATTTACAGCTACAGAGACGCATTCTGAGGGACTATGAGATGAAATCGGACTTAATTTAATAAAACGGGACATGTTTTCATTATGTCGATTTTGCTGTTTCTACTTCTGACTTACATTCTTCTGAAGCATTCACTTGGAGATTCGTCCAGGGGATCGACGTCAGGTTAGTGGTTTTTACTTATAAATCGAGAGAGTATACATACAATGGAATAGGGAGAAGTATTACATTTATTGAGGTTGATAAAATAGTATTATGATTTCGCTCACATAGATCTTCTAGCAACTTATATGTATATAAAAGTGTGTCATCCCAATTGCAACTAGACTCTGACATGCCTTCATAATACTGAATAAGGAATCTAAGTAACCGGTGATATTTAGAACTACTACTCTTTTGTGCTTTTTCGACTTAACGGTTGCTTTTTGTACTACTCGCTAGTTTGCAACAAATGTAACGAAGAAGTTTTTTATGTTTCTAAATTGTCACGCTGTGTAAGGCCATTCTGTGGGTTACGAAAGTATTCTTTTACTTGCGTCGGCCAACTTTATACCGAGATAGGTCCACCTGACTTATTTGAAAAGGATTTTCACATCCTGTTTGTTTGTTACGAGTGTTTTTGAGGTCTCACTCTATATATATATGTATATATATATTAAGGAATAGGATTAAGCTCGCTTTGACATCTTTTTGGTAGCTTCATTGTGGTCAGATTGTATTGTACCATCATTTGCAAGGGTGTAAATGTTTTCACTCCTCGTAGTTTGCCGGGTGGTGAAAGCCACTCTAGTGATTCTCTTCTCTGTACATTTGTGTTTGTTTATCTGCATGCAGTGATTTCACTGTGAAACAGGTTCCTAAGGTTTGTACATGTACGGTTGTCATTTGAGAATAGAGGTTTGTTCATAATATAAATCTATGGAGTGAATAAAGCAATTGCGTAACTCCAAAGGTACTCAAGAATAACACTGGTAAATTATTAACTGGGTTAACTGCGTTAGACGTATAGGGATCCGAAATTGTTTCACATGACTCGTGCAGCTCATCTCAGTTTACAAGAAAGGGGTCAGGTTATTTATGACAGTCGCAAGAGGATCAGTCACAAAGTCCTACGGTCTGTGGTTGTATAAATCGGTAGCTATTACCTCCTTGTGACATGGCACAACATGATTCACGAGGCTGCTGGTGTGCTGACCCCTTGACGCTATTCATATTCTGCAAATTATTCTCTCCTATTGTAGTTTCATCAAGTTTTTTGTACGGCTATATGTGCCTTTCCGAAGTTTGACAGCTTGAAATAATGTACTTGTATTAAATATCCCGCGTAATGTGAGTCAATCGTCTCTAGATGTGCCTGGTGTGACTCACTGGTGTCGTCTCACTGCAGCCCTGGGTGATATAGTTCCCAACTCAGAGGGAACACCAGTTCCTTCGAGTTTGCAGATACACTTCTCTGATGAGTGTCTAAAAGTATGAGACCTAAGACTTCTTGCTGATTGCCTTCAACCATCTTATCAATGTAAAACTGTACAAAAGTGTATCACTTGCCACATTTCGGAGCACACATGGACTAAAGTAAAGGGACAGACGGAGACAGACGAAGAATAATTAGGTGAAGAATAGCGATCCTGCGTTACTAACCTACCATCAGCTTGGGACGACTGGACATCATGCTGGGATATGAATGTTCCAGTCCATGTGGTCTTCCTAGACTTTGAGAAGACATTTGACACTGTACATAATATAAGCCAGGCAGGCATAGGTGAGCCACTTCTGTCATGGTTGAAGGACTACCTAGCCGACAGGCAATTTTACACTAAGGTTAACCGAGTCCAATCCTCTTGGCACAGCTCGTCATCAGGAGTGTCGCAGTGTTCTATCCAAGGACCACTGATGTTTTTGATTTTCATCAGTGATCTACCACGCAGTCTAAGCTGCCCGACTCTCCTATACGCTGACGACGTAAAGATATGGAGGGCGATAAAGTGTCCGGAGGACTCCGATAGGCTGCAGGAAGACCTAAACCTTCTGGAAGACTGGGCAGTGGACAGTGGCATGACTTTCAACCTGAAAAAGTGTAAAGTAATGAATTTGCGCACCTGTAGACTGCAGAATGCAAGTTAAACCTTGTGCAATGAAAGCTTGTCCTGCACAACGTCGGAACGCAACTTAGGTATAGTTCTAACGGAAAAAATGGACACAAGCGTAAATTACACAGGGGATGTAGCGTGGGCATATGCGGTCATACACTTTACACATAGACAGTTAGGTGCACTCACTCCTGAGCTCTTTCTAATGTTGTACAAAACATACGTCAGGCCACACCTTGAGGTGCATTATATTATTGCACCCCCAATGCTGAGAAGAGACGACAACCTCTTGGAAAGAGTCCAACGACGGGCAACAAAAGGAGTGGCTGGTCTCCCAAATAAACCATATGATGAAAGGCTGAAGAAATCAGGCCTGTTCACACTTAGCTACCGTGGGCTTAGGGGGGATTTGACTACTGCCTACAGAATAACAGATGACCAGAGTCACCCAAACAAAGGTGTTCTGCCACTGGGTAGGCATAGGCTCCCTCGTGGAAATCCCAGAAGGATAGCTCACCAGAGGACAAGGACCTGGATGCGCTCCCACTTATTTTCGCTGCGGGTTTGCAGTCCCTGGAATTCCTACCGGCAGATGTAACTATGGCACCGTCTTTGGACGCCTTTAAGCGAAGGCTGGACAACCATGCAGCGACACAAGGACTGCATCCAAATGGCCTGTCCCCTTGAAATCGCATACACCATTCAGGGGTAGACAATTAAACTCGTCGTTTTACTTCTTTACATTCTCTCCCGTCATACTCTCCTGACAACTTATTAATATTATAATTGTTATTACTATTATAATTACCGATATATATATATATATATATATATATATATATATATATAATTCTTCAAATTTAATCAGCTGACTGTTGTTACTTCTTCATATTTCTTTTTCTGTCTCTTAGTCTGAATAACTTCACTAATTATATCTATTATCATTATTATTATCTCTTTTCTCTTGTCGACGATACCGGAGGAGTAACTGGTGAAAGGCTCAACTCCATTCACAGTAGTAACAGTCTTAACACACCTCATACTACAAACCACATATAATTAATCCCAGCACTACTCCCTTTGGAGTCAACCAAAGCTACGACAGTCGAGTGGCGGGACAAGCTACGCAGAAGTTTACCGAAGATCAGGAAACTATACCTTACAATCAAGAAGCGAGCACAAAGAAATCAAATTGGTCTATACTAGCTCGTAAAAACTATATTGGATATTGGAAGGTTTCAAGAATACTTACACGGTATATTTAGCAAATACTGATGAGTAACATGAGCTTAAGGGCTGAAAAAATTGCATTTTCACTGTCTGGGATATAGAATCTCTGTTAATATAAAAGTACGGCCACCGTGAAGTTTGTTTAATCTTATCAATTAACACTAATAACGAGCGGGATTTCCTTCTGCTGTCTCTGATTCAAATCGAAAGGCCTGGCCGTGCTGGTTAGATGCAAGTAGATGGAGAGCTCTTCTATCCGTAATATCTAACAATAGTAGTAGTACATTATTCTCACCAGTGCAACTCATACCCTATGTGAATTTACAGCTACAGAGACGCATTCTGAGGGACTATGAGATGAAATCGGACTTAATTTAATAAAACGGGACATGTTTTCATTATGTCGATTTTGCTGTTTCTACTTCTGACTTACATTCTTCTGAAGCATTCACTTGGAGATTCGTCCAGGGGATCGACGTCAGGTTAGTGGTTTTTACTTATAAATCGAGAGAGTATACATACAATGGAATAGGGAGAAGTATTACATTTATTGAGGTTGATAAAATAGTATTATGATTTCGCTCACATAGATCTTCTAGCAACTTATATGTGTATAAAAGTGTGTCACCCCAATTGCAACTAGACTCTGACATGTCTTTATAATACTGAATAAGGAATCTAAGTAACCGGTGATATTTAGAACTACTACTCTTTTGTGCTTTTTCGACTTAACGGTTGCTTTTTGTACTACTCGCTAGTTTGCAACAAATGTAACGAAGAAGTTTTTTATGTTTCTAAATTGTCACGCTGTGTAAGGCCATTCTGTGGGTTACGAAAGTATTCTTTTACTTGCGTCGGCCAACTTTATACCGAGATAGGTCCACCTGACTTATTTGAAAAGGATTTTCACATCCTGTTTGTTTGTTACGAGTGTTTTTGAGGTCTCACTCTATATATATATGTATATATATATTAAGGAATAGGATTAAGCTCGCTTTGACATCTTTTTGGTAGCTTCATTGTGGTCAGATTGTATTGTACCATCATTTGCAAGGGTGTAAATGTTTTCACTCCTCGTAGTTTGCCAGGTGGTGAAAGCCACTCTAGTGATTCTCTTCTCTGTACATTTGTGTTTGTTTATCTGCATGCAGTGATTTCACTGTGAAACAGGTTCCTAAGGTTTGTACATGTACGGTTGTCATTTGAGAATAGAGGTTTGTTCATAATATAAATCTATGGAGTGAATAATGCAATTGCGTAACTCCAAAGGTACTCAAGAATAACACTGGTAAATTATTAACTGGGTTAACTGCGTTAGACGTATAGGGATCCGAAATTGTTTCACATGACTCGTGCAGCTCATCTCAGTTTACAAGAAAGGGGTCAGGTTATTTATGACAGTCGCAAGAGGATCAGTCACAAAGTCCTACGGTCTGTGGTTGTATAAATCGGTAGCTATTACCTCCTTGTGACATGGCACAACATGATTCACGAGGCTGCTGGTGTGCTGACCCCTTGACGCTATTCATATTCTGCAAATTATTCTCTCCTATTGTAGTTTCATCAAGTTTTTTGTACGGCTATATGTGCCTTTCCGAAGTTTGACAGCTTGAAATAATGTACTTGTATTAAATATCCCGCGTAATGTGAGTCAATCGTCTCTAGATGTGCCTGGTGTGACTCACTGGTGTCGTCTCACTGCAGCCCTGGGTGATATAGTTCCCAACTCAGAGGGAACACCAGTTCCTTCGAGTTTGCAGATACACTTCTCTGATGAGTGTCTAAAAGTATGAGACCTAAGACTTCTTGCTGATTGCCTTCAACCATCTTATCAATGTAAAACTGTACAAAAGTGTATCACTTGCCACATTTCGGAGCACACATGGACTAAAGTAAAGGGACAGACGGAGACAGACGAAGAATAATTAGGTGAAGAATAGCGATCCTGCGTTACTAACCTACCATCAGCTTGGGACGACTGGACATCATGCTGGGATATGAATGTTCCAGTCCATGTGGTCTTCCTAGACTTTGAGAAGACATTTGACACTGTACATAATATAAGCCAGGCAGGCATAGGTGAGCCACTTCTGTCATGGTTGAAGGACTACCTAGCCGACAGGCAATTTTACACTAAGGTTAACCGAGTCCAATCCTCTTGGCACAGCTCGTCATCAGGAGTGTCGCAGTGTTCTATCCAAGGACCACTGATGTTTTTGATTTTCATCAGTGATCTACCACGCAGTCTAAGCTGCCCGACTCTCCTATACGCTGACGACGTAAAGATATGGAGGGCGATAAAGTGTCCGGAGGACTCCGATAGGCTGCAGGAAGACCTAAACCTTCTGGAAGACTGGGCAGTGGACAGTGGCATGACTTTCAACCTGAAAAAGTGTAAAGTAATGAATTTGCGCACCTGTAGACTGCAGAATGCAAGTTAAACCTTGTGCAATGAAAGCTTGTCCTGCACAACGTCGGAACGCAACTTAGGTATAGTTCTAACGGAAAAAATGGACACAAGCGTAAATTACACAGGGGATGTAGCGTGGGCATATGCGGTCATACACTTTACACATAGACAGTTAGGTGCACTCACTCCTGAGCTCTTTCTAATGTTGTACAAAACATACGTCAGGCCACACCTTGAGGTGCATTATATTATTGCACCCCCAATGCTGAGAAGAGACGACAACCTCTTGGAAAGAGTCCAACGACGGGCAACAAAAGGAGTGGCTGGTCTCCCAAATAAACCATATGATGAAAGGCTGAAGAAATCAGGCCTGTTCACACTTAGCTACCGTGGGCTTAGGGGGGATTTGACTACTGCCTACAGAATAACAGATGACCAGAGTCACCCAAACAAAGGTGTTCTGCCACTGGGTAAGCATAGGCTCCCTCGTGGAAATCCCAGAAGGATAGCTCACCAGAGGACAAGGACCTGGATGCGCTCCCACTTATTTTCGCTGCGGGTTTGCAGTCCCTGGAATTCCTACCGGCAGATGTAACTATGGCACCGTCTTTGGACGCCTTTAAGCGAAGACTGGACAACCATGCAGCGACACAAGGACTGCATCCAAATGGCCTGTCCCCTTGAAATCGCATACACCATTCAGGGGTAGACAATTAAACTCGTCGTTTTACTTCTTTACATTCTCTCCCGTCATACTCTCCTGACAACTTATTAATATTATAATTGTTATTACTATTATAATTACCGATATATATATATATATATATATATATATATATATATATATAATTCTTCAAATTTAATCAGCTGACTGTTGTTACTTCTTCATATTTCTTTTTCTGTCTCTTAGTCTGAATAACTTCACTAATTATATCTATTATCATTATTATTATCTCTTTTCTCTTGTCGACGATACCGGAGGAGTAACTGGTGAAAGGCTCAACTCCATTCACAGTAGTAACAGTCTTAACACACCTCATACTACAAACCACATATAATTAATCCCAGCACTACTCCCTTTGGAGTCAACCAAAGCTACGACAGTCGAGTGGCGGGACAAGCTACGCAGAAGTTTACCGAAGATCAGGAAACTATACCTTACAATCAAGAAGCGAGCACAAAGAAATCAAATTGGTCTATACCAGCTCGTATAAACTATATTGGATATTGGAAGGTTTCAAGAATACTTACACGGTATATTTAGCAAATACTGATGAGTAACATGAGCTTAAGGGCTGAAAAAATTGCATTTTCACTGTCTGGGATATAGAATCTCTGTTAATATAAAAGTACGGCCACCGTGAAGTTTGTTTAATCTTATCAATTAACACTAATAACGAGCGGGATTTCCTTCTGCTGTCTCTGATTCAAATCGAAAGGCCTGGCCGTGCTGGTTAGATGCAAGTAGATGGAGAGCTCTTCTATCCGTAATATCTAACAATAGTAGTAGTACATTATTCTCACCAGTGCAACTCATACCCTATGTGAATTTACAGCTACAGAGACGCATTCTGAGGGACTATGAGATGAAATCGGACTTAATTTAATAAAACGGGACATGTTTTCATTATGTCGATTTTGCTGTTTCTACTTCTGACTTACATTCTTCTGAAGCATTCACTTGGAGATTCGTCCAGGGGATCGACGTCAGGTTAGTGGTTTTTACTTATAAATCGAGAGAGTATACATACAATGGAATAGGGAGAAGTATTACATTTATTGAGGTTGATAAAATAGTATTATGATTTCGCTCACATAGATCTTCTAGTAACTTATATGTGTATAAAAGTGTGTCACCCCAATTGCAACTAGACTCTGACGTCTTTATAATACTGAATAAGGAATCTAAGTAACCGGTGATATTTAGAACTACTACTCTTTTGTGCTTTTTCGACTTAACGGTTGCTTTTTGTACTACTCGCTAGTTTGCAACAAATGTAACGAAGAAGTTTTATGTTTCTAAATTGTCACGCTGTGTAAGGCCATTCTGTGGGTTACGAAAGTATTCTTTTACTTGCGTCGGCCAACTTTATACCGAGATAGGTCCACCTGACTTATTTGAAAAGGATTTTCACATCCTGTTTGTTTGTTACGAGTGTTTTTGAGGTCTCACTATATATATATAATATATATATATATATAATATGTATATATATATTAAGGAATAGGATTAAGCTCGCTTTGACATCTTTTTGGTAGCTTCATTGTGGTCAGATTGTATTGTACCATCATTTGCAAGGGTGTAAATGTTTTCACTCCTCGTAGTTAGCCAGGTGGTGAAAGCCACTCTAGTGATTCTCTTCTCTGTACATTTGTGTTTGTTTATCTGCATGCAGTGATTTCACTGTGAAACAGATTCTTAAGGTTTGTACATGTACGGCTGTCATTTGAGAATAGAGGTTTGTTCATAATATAAATCTGTGGAGTGAATAAAGCAATTGCGCAACTCCAAAGGTACTCAAGAATAACACTGGTAAATTATTAACTGGGTTAACTGCGTTAGACGTATAGGGATCCGAAATTGTTTCACATGACTCGTGCAGCTCATCTCAGTTTACAAGAAAGGGGTCAGGTTATTTATGACAGTCGCAAGAGGATCAGTCACAAAGTCCTACGGTCTGTGGTTGTATAAATCGGTAGCTATTACCTCCTTGTGACATGGCACAACATGATTCACGAGGTTGCTGGTGTGCTGACCCCTTGACGCTATTCATATTCTGCAAATTATTCTCTCCTATTGTAGTTTCATCAAGTTTTTTGTACGGCTATATGTGCCTTTCCGAAGTTTGACAGCTTGAAATAATGTACTTGTATTAAATATCCCGCGTAATGTGAGTCAATCGTCTCTAGATGTGCCTGGTGTGACTCACTGGTGTCGTCTCACTGCAGCCCTGGGTGATATAGTTCCCAACTCAGAGGGAACACCAGTTCCTTCGAGTTTGCAGATACACTTCTCTGATGAGTGTCTAAAAGTATGAGACCTAAGACTTCTTGCTGATTGCCTTCAACCATCTTATCAATGTAAAACTGTACAAAAGTGTATCACTTGCCACATTTCGGAGCACACATGGACTAAAGTAAAGGGACAGACGGAGACAGACGAAGAATAATTAAGTGAAGAATAGTGAAGACTTTTGGAATCCGTATTATAATATGGAGTGAATATGGGCTTACGATAGTATTCTAATTATGATGCTGTCAACTGGTTCTGTATGGTTTAATGACATCAACTTGGTAAGTGTTAAGGAACCAAATAAGTGCAATTTCTTGGCTCGATATTCTAGTAACATCAGTTAAAACAAAGTGAATATATTTCTATATTGTGTTTACTGTACGCACTTCTCTTGTTTTCCTCTTTTTGAATATATAGCTGTGTTGACCGATGTGTGTCCTTCAGTAGCAGAAAAACATTTAGCGTTAAATATGTCTATTTCTCCTGTGGTACCGCATGTAACATGTGTGTACAATTTCGAGACATACATGCATGGAACTGCAGAAATCACTAGTAATAATTTCAGTGTGACTTCATTACATGGTGAGAAATATAAGTACGAGCAAGTTTCGCATGGAAATTATTCTACAAATACTTCAGTAATAAATTTGAAGGATGTACCTGATTTATCTGTTTGGGACGATAGATCTGTACTTATTTTGGCTGTACATCGTCTAAATTTCTCTACAGAACCTACTTGCCCCGAAGTCTATCTATGTGCTATTCCTAACGTTAGACACAAAAGGACTTCAGAATGTGAAACTAGTTTAGGTGAAGTAAGTCCATTTAAATTCACTTGTTATGCACTTATTTGTGAAGTGTACTGATTATTTGATGCTTTGGTTCGCTGTCTAAAGGCTTCATTAAAGGATGCAACGTTCACCTCTGGCTATACACAACATTATAAAAAGCTAGGTTCACTTCACTTAAGCGTACTTTCATAGAGAGGCGGTAATTAGATGTGTTTGTATGTGTGATATGTTATAGGTACAAGCGTATGACATTCATAGCCTCATTGGTCTGTTTGCTTTCCTTACCTAGTAAAGTACGTTTAGCCTCAGTATTTCTGCTTCACGGACCCACTCGTCAAGATTGAATCTTTTGATTGCCTCTACTTTTAGTGACCTTATGTCAACTGTAAAGTAGGAAGAAACAAATGGTTGCTCAGTATATTTATCGTTTATTAGCTAATGGGAAGCTGGCCTTTGTCACTGGTGATGCAGGGTAGTAAACATCAAACAGACGTTCTTACAACCACAGTGAAATCCTGTCAGGTAGTATGAAGTGGTATGTGAAACATTCGTACATAGACTGCGTATAGTGGTTTGATTTAATCCCATATATCATCGTTACAAGCCTTTTAGTGAGTTCTTTCCGCTTAAATTGAACGTGGCCATTGTGACATTGTAAACTTACTTTCTTGTAAGAAAATTAGTACAAACCACAAACGTCACTGGGAGGCGGGGAAATCCAGCCCACCATTTCTAACTTGAAATAAACGCATGTCTTCAAAACTCCCACTTCACAGTCCGAAAGATTTCACTAAAGGCTTTATCGAAGCATCCGCACACAGCTCATATGCCAGCAGAAACTTGAGTTCATTCCTATACACCACTAACAAGAATGATGAAATACTATAGTATTCTTAATTTTTGTTTCTAACTCAACCATCATCATGATGTGAAATTTGTTGTTAGAAGATAAATACTTAGTAACCTTTCGGAAATACTTAATATTTTCATCATTGTGGACCTAGGAAAGTCCTACAATAGCTGTATTTTAGATCCATTTAGTTTGCTTTCGTAGCTGACCTGCTATCTCCCTACTGATTCTGATGATCGAAAAATTTAACTAAGTTTATTTGTATTCAGCCTCATTGCTACCCCAGAAATACAGTGACTTCAAATAAAAAAAATAAGAACTTATTTAAATGATTCAGGCTATTCTTAGCTCAGTTGGATGGGGTTGGCATTATTGTATTCTCTGGGTTGGATGGTCGAATTAAGAATCTTTGATGTTCTTTCCTAATCAATGCTTTTAAAACTAGTTTTACGACTAGTAAGAATTCAAGTATGACATTCGTTTTTTATTTGATTTGTTTCAGGTTAGTGGAAGTTGCCAAGATGAAATCGACGAAACTCATTTTTTCTTGTTCCCACTTGCAAGCTCTTTAAAGATTTCAGTTGGCAATGTTGGTCAGAACCCAGACTCATTGAGCAGCAGCATGCATATCGTTGTTACTGCTGGGTGTAAGTTTTAGAATGTTCGGTAATACCAGTGTGCGTTTTGACAAATTTCTTGCAGATATTTTTCGTCTGTACCCAAATGGCTTTAATGTTAGACATTTTTTTCACATTCATCCACCAAGATGCCAATCGATGTCATTTGAAACCAACGTGTTTTAAGAAACACCTAATACTGGGTTACCTCATAAAAATGCCTTATTCTTATCTTTTGTTAAATGGCCCGGCCAAAGTTTGTAAAATAGCTTAGTATATCACATATTTGTACTCCTATACATACACCAACCTCACTGTGGTATGCTCTAGACTTAGTAGCGTTAGTCTGATTTTAAGAAGTTTGAACGCAGGAAGTTTCGACATAAGGTAATTCCAATTCCAGCTAGATATTTCTTGGGCACTGAGTGCTAGATCATCGTTGTCTGTGTAATGTTGCCAACATGTTAGACGTTCTTTGGTTCGATAGTGTTTTCTGTCCTGCTGAAGATTGTCATTTCATAGATTGTCAATCAGAACGCCATCTACTGTTGTTTAAATGCTTGTTACACTTCTTATCTCAGTTGGCTTTAAACTGTTCATTGTTTGGTAATCTGAAGACTGGTTGGAAGAAGTAAAATATCCTTAGTTTGTTTTGTGATACCGTAAAGTAGATTGTTTCTTTTACATTCTGTTTACTTAAAAGTTATTAAAAAAAAACTCAACAACTATTGCATCTTAACGTGTCATGTTTTGATCTGAACTAAGGTGTTTAACGGGTGTGTTCTATGCAATAACATTAACCTTTTTTGCACACTATTTTTAAAAGTAGAGTCGGTTTTGTACTTATTAGAACGAATTCTTTAATGGTGCTTTTAGTGGTATTTGATTATTTGTTATAGTTGCACGTGAACATGTAATCCAGATCAATTGTGTCCGAAGCTAATCTTGTTGGTTTTCAGCATGTGTAGCACGTGACCTAGCCAAATCAATCGACAAGGCTTCATGTCTTCATCGGCTGACTCTTACTCTTTTTACTTTTAATGGTTTTCACCTAATCGCATTTTCACTTACCATGTTGCTTCACTTAATGGGAGCAGTCGGATAAAGTTATCTGTAATCAAAATTCCTTGATGTTTTTGACATACTCAGCTTTATCTGGTCACGTTCCACAGCCATAAAACAGTATTAAGTCGACTGCTGCTTAGTGTTGATGCCCTGTGAATGGTAGCCGGACTGATACCGGCGCCAAAGATAACACTAATTGTAAACTGCCAAATGAGACCTATATAACCGTGTTGAAATTTCTGCAACATTCTGTGCATCGGGACCTGTATAACTTCCGTAATAAGTTGATCAATACTTTCAACCATTTTTATTTCCCTACCTAAACTGGTAGTCTGCGGCGACCATTTCTGAAACATCGTCTTGCATTTGACTAGAGTGAATCGCATGCTAAACACGCTTAGATTTTTGACCAGGGTCTTTAGAGGACTCTGGAATTTGTTAACGTTCTCACCATGAAACATGTAGATATGTATGCTCTAAATCAGGACCTTTTCTTAATATTTGGTCAATTTCAGAGAAGTCAGAGTCAATTGAAGTCACATCCATCATAACGTCTGTAATCAAATTAAATAAGAATGGTGACACTGGATATCTTTGGTGGACACCACTGGTTGTCTTCACTTCAGACAGCAGATCTTCATGGGCTCTTGTACAGCTGGATAAATTCGAACAGAAAAGTAGTAGCATGAAATTTTTCAGCACTCTTATCACAACTAAACGTTGACACAGCGATTCTCGGCTGGTGGACTCAAATGCTGCTCTTAGGTCGGCAGATGTTAGTTACCGGTAGGAATTCCTTAGTCGTAGAACCTTATGAAATTAGAATATTTGACCAATGCACCCACGTCTTCTCCCTGGTTTTTTGAGATAGTTTTCCCTGAACTGTAAGATGTGATACATGTCAGTCGAAGTGTTTCTTCTGCGATTATCACAAATAGGTCTACCCCCTTTCTTGTAAACTGAAATGATTAGCGATCTTCGCGAGTCTGGTGGAAATATTTGGTATCCTCATGTAATAGCTATCATCTTAGTAAATCCAGCTAATGACTCACTACTGTAACACACAGCATCAAGACTTGTTGCCTTGTCTCGTCTTAGATTAGGTGCAGTCTTAACACCCTTGTCTCTAGATGAATAACAGACGTCTACATTCCACTTAAACTGGGATTAGATAATGGGCAACTGTAGTGCAGCTGTAGCTGTAAGCTGGTGTTCCGTTCAGTGTTCCAGCCATCCTTTTTAAAGATGTTGAATTGGTATCTTGTCCGTCTAGTAGGCTGTAATTTAAGATTACAGACATTATATTTGATGTTAGATTTTTAGATACTTGAAATATTAATTATCTTAATATCACATAACATAACTGTGTATTTTTATATTTCTAGATCGTTTACCTCCTACTGCATTTACTTGTCCATCTGGCTATTTCGCTTGCCAGTTATTCAATAGACTTATTGAACCTCGGTATTCCCCACTAAACTGGACATATCGTATATGTTTGCCCTTGGATTTGTGGTGTGATGGAGTACCTAACTGTCCAGTTACTGGTTCAGATGAAGAGAACTGCTCCGCTGTACCGCCTAACAGTTATGCGTACTTGGATTCACAGTTTCAAAGTGAATATCAAATGCTTGGCCGTGTTTTAGATCGATATGCTGAGAATACAAGTCTATTACGTTTAACTGGATTTCATAGAATTTCTGACAAGTCAAGTATATTTTTGGCATCACTTAACACACTCTGGTATTCGTTGGGATTGCTTTCATTTATTTCAGTGATAGGTATATTGACTATTGCATATAGACTGTCGAAAAAGAAGAAAGATGGTAATGCCGTTCAAGTCGTTGAAGAAAAAAGTTATGCTGAAATTTCACACAGTAGCAGTAATGCTTTGAAAAATAATACTGATAATAGTTTTTCAGAAGTTGATTGTTATGAAGAGAAATTATCAAATAGTAATAATAATAATAATAATATTTGTGGGACAAATAAGAAACTCGATGGTTCTAACAATGTTTATCATCATTTTCCTTCAAATCATACACATTACAAGAATTTTTATGTAGATCCAGTTGGTTGTAACCGAGAAAGTGTTCCACTTATTCATGGGCAGCGTCCAGAACACTAACTGTCATCATCGCATTGTGTGTTGGCTAAAGAGTAAGATTAGAATTCAATCAAGTGTGTATGTTGTCGACTTCTGGTGTATTGTTGTTTTAATTTGATAATACTTTAAATGGCAGATTTTTATTTACACTGAGTTTATCTTTGTGCTTTTGTGATTGCTCTTTGCGATTGTGCATGCCTACTTCTTCTTTCTCATATGTACATGTTTTCAGATTATATATAGTTCCGTGCAAAGTATTTATTTACCTACTTTCATCTCACTGAAGCTTTGTTCCGGTGATTAGTTAGTAGTTTTGTCTTTTTTAACTGTCTTCTTCACTTGTCATGGCTTCATCATTCCCTTTTTCTTCTCTCTCTCTCTCCCTTTCGTTTCCTTCCACTCATACCCTGAGTTTTCCTTAGACACATTTTGTCATGTATTGATTCAAAGTCGGTGTGACTATCTATTCATGGAGAATGATGAAGTAAGTGTCTATTTTGAATTGTGCATCTTCTTTTCTTTCTGTGCACTATGATTAGCTTATCTTGTGCTAATCTTGACTTGATTTTATGAGAATAAAAGTGGCATTAAAATCTCTTCATATTTATTCAATTCGCATCATCATCATCCATATTATATATCATAATCATTTGTTTTTTAGCTTTTTCTTCTTAACGCATTAATTATGTCGTATATTTTATCCCTTCCGTGTGTGTGTGTAATCCACATACTACAGAGATAAATCTCCTCGTATATTACCGTTGTTTTTATTATTAGCACCAGATGATGGAAGACGTAGTCAGTTTGCTTTTGTCAGATTGACTGTCTATTTCACCTCTTTTGCTGAAATTGTCATTTATTCTTTTCACATCGGTATATTATTAAGAGAGAGAGAGAGAAATTGTATTCCGATTGCTAAAACAGCTACAAGTAGGTGGTGGTATTTAGTCGGGAAGCTTTAACTCGATTTATTGACTTTATTGAGATATGGTGTTTATTACTTAGAGTACTGTGCGTGTGGTGCTTTCCAGTAGTAGTAGTAGTAGTCGAACGATAAATTTTATGTAATGAAAGCCAACTTCTTTTTTCAATTACCTGTTGATCCAAGCATTGATGTGTGTGTATTCCATTTTATTTGGGTCATCGCAACTGAGACGTGACTATTGCGGGTAGTCTGTGTGTGAAACGTCACATTGCTAGAATGTAATAAAATCGTCGAAAGTGCAGAACGTAATAGAAATAGCATCAGATATTGGAGCTTAAAGCTGGTGTAATCAAAAGGGTAGACGACTGAACCTACTGAGGTAAAATAAGATTACACATTCTTCTCTGCCTAAATGTTAGTGTTGAAAAGACCCCATAATAGCAATTATTATGAATCAAAAGTGCTATTGATCTTAACAGCAGAAAACCAACCTATAATCAGTGCACGACTTTTGATTGTACTATTAAAAATATTAATTAATCTCTTTACACGCTAGATATCTTTTGAAGCATGCTTAGAGAATTGCGAACAGAGACGCCTTTGTTGTTGTTCATCATCTCTTGCGTAATATTAAAACTTCTCCTTGATTTTTTTTGTAATTTTTGCGATATTTCATTTAACAAACACTTTGTTGTGGTGCTGTCCCTAACTCCTTGTAGAAGATTGATTCCTGTTTTATAGATCCCTATTATATGTCTATTAATATACTTACATTGTTGTTAAACTATGGCAGTTCATCTTACTTGTTATTGTATCCTTTAAAAGAGAAAAGGGAACAGAACAGTTCATAATCACTCTTGTACAGCTATATAATAAATAAAATTAAAAAGTTTTGCACGTGTGTACAACTTCTATTCTTTTTTTTGATTTAAGGGCAGTAAAGCAATCTCTTTTTAAGGGAGTTTTATCACGGCAAATATAAGCATTGTTGTTCTGGGTGTTATTCTTCTCATCGCTACCTCTTAATTAGGCCTCCTTTTTGGGATATGATTGACTAAAGTGAAACTTGAATTCTCCGGGAAAAGAGTCTCTGTCGATTTTATAATTTTTGATTTTACCTTATTGTTATTGTTCCCTTGGGTTCCTAGTGGAACATAGGGCTTCAACTACACGTCTTTACTTGCTTCTATCTTCTCCTGTACTTTTCACCTGCATCCATGTTAGTTAGTCCATACTGTTCCAACCCCTCTTCACACGATCTTCTCCATGTCACCCTTGTACTGACTTCCCACTCGCCGCTTCCCATTCTGTCGGGTTCCACTCGAGCAATGGCCTGATGCCCGAGCGATGTCACCCAGCGGTCTCCTCAGCGAGTGTCCGATCGATCTCCACTTTCTCCTGCATATTTGTTGGTTGGCGATTGGTTCTTGTTTTATTTTGTTTCTTCACATAGTTTCTTGTTGGTGATTCTTTCCGGCCCGGCCATCTGATCTTCAGTATAGAGCGAAGACAGTTAGTTGTTAATAAAGGTCTGCAATAGCCTGTTGGAAATATTCTTTGTGACCCACCTGCCAAGTTTCTGATCCGTGTAGAAGAACTGACTGACTTGACGTTTGTATTGAAAATCCGAGCGGATTTTGTTGGTGATGCTGAGTGACGAAGATTTCCAGATTGATTTCAGGCTGATGAATGTGTTTCTCGCCTTCCCGATTCTCGATTTGACATCCTCGTCCGCTCCTCCTGTAGTTGAGACAATGCTCCCTAGATAAGTGAATGAAGTGACCTCTTTCAAATTCCTCGCGTTGATGGTGATTGACGTTGGATGTTGTTGCTGTTGTTGGTTGGTTATTTTCATAACCTCCGTCTTGTCTATGTTTACCTGGAGTCCTGTCTTTGCTGCTTCTTCGACCAGTTTGTCGGTTTTCGCTTGTAAGTCTTCGATTGTGTGTGACATCAAACATAAGTCATCCGCGAAATCCATGTCTTCTAGGTTCTTCACGTCGGTCCAGGATATTCCTGTCTTCTGGTTTCCCACTGTCTGACGCATAATCCAGTCAGTCCACCACAATTAGGAATATCATTGGTGATAGATAATAAGCACCCTTGTCTGACTCCTGTGTTTACTACAAACGCCTCGCTGAGTTTTCCGTTGTGGATCACTTGACATGTTCCGTTGTCGTATAGTTGTTGAATATTTGGGGTACGCCGTAGTGCTCGACTAGATTCCAAATTACTTCACGGTCAACGCTGTCAAAGGCCTTCTCAAAGTCTATAAAGTTGAGGTAGAGGTTTGACTGCCATTCTATGCTTTGTTCTGTGATGATGATGCTTAGAGTTGCAATTCGGTCAGAACATGATTTTACCTTAAAGACTGTCAACTTTTGCAATAGGAGGTGATATGATCAGAATGCCCATAGAGACATGGGATCAATGCAACTGCAATTTTGTGCAGTTTGTGCAAATTATATGCATTCCTTTTTTCATTTTAAAAGTCACCTTACTGTTAGTGCTGTACAACTAGGTAACACCAAAAGGGAGAGGTAGGTCATCTGCCTGTCAGTTATATATTTTTTTCCTTCACGTTCCCCAGTGGAACATAGGGCTTCAAGCTAGTGGCTTGAAGTTTCTGTAGCAGTGTTTATTTTACAGGTTGGGGTTGCTAGCCTCATGCTCAACCTTTCCTCTTTACCAGCATTATTTTTGACTCAGTGCGGTAAAGCAGTGCGTCTACGGCAGGGGATCGAACCCCGGACCATGTACGTGGTCGGCGAGCGTCCTAACCTCTATACCACAGACGTATATCAGTCACATCAATGTCATCTATTGAATTATGAATGCTGTATAGTGGGCCTAATAATGACCTAAGAATTTCAGTGCGATGTTAGTTATGCATACTATTTACCTCCAAAATTAAGCTTGGTATCGCCTTCTTTTGTTGTAACGTTTTATGAAGCCATATTGGCGTGATTGCATAGAGCAGAATAATTTAGAGTCGATAGTGGAGTTTGTATTTTTCAAGTGAGAGTTTGTCAGATTGTATGGAGGATTTAATCATGAGCTGACATCAGTTAGAGAACCACTGGAAAACCTGGGAGTACTGGACACCTGTTTCGTCCTAGTTTGGGACTCTTCGGCAGTGTGCACCCACCGGGGTTCGAACCCAGGACCTTCTGGTTACAAGACGAGCTCGTAGACCTTTGAGCCACTGGGACCCGATCCAATGGTTCTTGAATTCTGACTTCTGCCAATTCACGACATAGCGTGACCACTTCGCAATGTCTTCTTCGATGAGTTACTGCCTCATCTTCGACATGCTGTACCCTACTGGTCACGGCTTCCCACTAGAACCCCAGGTTAACTGCCTGAGAGTTTGTCAATTAATTTTGGATAGGATTTTGAGAACTAGTTGTTATTTTTAACCGGATGAGTCATTGGTAAAATAATCTTGTCTCAACAGTCTGCAGTACGATGTAGACATGTTTATCATGTGGGATCCTAGTCCAGAGAGTATCTCAACATGGAAATATACCCCTTAAAGTACGGGTGTTTTACGATATTTTTAATCCTCAAGCTTTTAAACAGTTCGGTTTCGCCTTTCTTTGTTGTTGAGAAAAGTCGTTACTAATTCGCTGGTGTTTTAATGCAACTCTATGTAAAGATTTCCTGTTTTCAATCTGAAATGAGGACCGTTTCCAGTCAATCAGTGGTTCAGATTTAATGTCCATGTCAAGTTGGCCATTTATGAGTTTCCAGACCGTAGATGTTACGAATTCCCTGGATTAATTTGAGCGCCGAGTTATATTGAGTCATTATAAATTATTTAAAATAATCCTAGCTTGTTTAAGCTAAAGTCAGAACAAGGTTTTTCCGAACATTTCGCCATGTAAATCGCAGTTTCTTCAACAGGATTATTCGGAAATTATTAACCATCAAAATATGTAGTCGAAAATTACATAAATTGAAGTCAGTTGCTTTGATGGTCACTTTTCGGTAGATATTTTTACCAATAGAAAAGTGTAGACAGTCATCGCATATTTGTAATGACTAATTTCAAATTGTCATACATACGTATTTGTCTGTATGATTGTGTGTATGTAGTTTGTTATGTGGAAAACACGTCAAAACATGATAATATTTCGTAATATGGTCATAGTATGCAATTGAATTTGTTTTTCTCCCTAGTCTGTTTTGCTCCATTATGGTCTGCCACATGGGTGATAAGTCTATCCCTTCTCTCCTATTTACTGCATCCGATGTGGTTAAAATTTGCAGGGCTTTCTTTATGTGAATAAAAGCCTCTTCCGAGAATTTCGACATTTTCTATAGTTAGGTTTGTGAGGGTTAGTTATGTTTTTTACGAATTGACGGCGGATTGATATCAGTTAGAGAACCATTGAAAATCAGGGGGTACTGGACAGCTATTTCATCCTAGTTTGAGAATCATCGGCAGTATGCACCCAGGACTTTCCGGTTACAGGGCAAGCTCATATACCATTCAGCCACTGGGACCCGATTCAATGGCTCATGAATTCCAACTTCTACCGATTCGTGATCTAGCGCGACAGAATGGAGTTTCCTGGAGTTCTAGTGCGAAGTCGTGACCAATGAGGTCCAATTAGATGTCACATTTGTGGATGGATGTCCCGCCAATGACAATGGTTGGGGTCGTGCTAAATCAGGGATTCGTAGAAGTTAGAATTCATGGACTGGCCTTTGAATCGAGTCCCAGTGACTGAATGGAATACGAGCTCGTTGGCCTTGTAACCGGAAGGTCCTGGGTTCGACCCCGGGCGGTGGGATTCCCAAGCTAGGATGAAACAGCTGTCCAGCACTCCCTGATTTTCAATGGTTCTCTAACTGATATCAATCCGTGATCAACTCGTAAAAAAATTTCGACATTGTCGAAATCGCATGCATTGCTATGGCTGATCTTTCTTCTAGACTTTATAATTCTACTTCATTTCTAGGTAGACGTTTCGTGCATAGTCTGTGTTCATTCACTCTGGCCTTCACCTGCCTACTACTCTCCTCTTCATAGAAAGCTTCACATTCTGAACACTATCATATAGACACAACTGTTTTGTGACATTTCAGGAACCATATCTTCGACATTCAGCAAGGCTTTCTCTAGAAAATTAGAGGGCTTAAACTAGGCTTTAATATTATATGAAGCAAGTAGTCTTTGAATTTGTTCAATTGTCTTCTTTCGATATGGAATGGCTATCATCGACAACTAAGAATTTTTAATTTTTTCCTGTTTTCCCTTCTGCCCATTTTCATTGATAATATTAATTTAGTAGCTTTTTTCAGATAACTATTTCCAATCAAAATTTGTTTTATGTTGAAGATGTCGTTCTCGATATCATCATTATCTGTTATAATGTTTATAGCTTTGTTAACGAGATTTAAAGCTACTGAAACTTTCATTTTTATTAGATGATCTGATTGGAAATTCAAATACATGTTTGAATGTATCGGTTTCCTGTATATCATGAACTTTAGTTTCTCGTCAGTTTATGTTTTCACAAGACAATTCAGGAAGGAAGTGTAGAGCTTCCTCATCCGATTCTACTTCATTAGTAAACTTTATATATATATATATTTTATTTATTTTATTTTTGTTTTTGATTACAGCTTGATTCCACACTGTATTTTTGGTACAAGTATGGAATTTTCAGCATGTGATATCGGTAGGCCAAATTTTGCAGGCCGATCATAGATATGAGGTGTGCGTCGGCACGGAGTCGAACCTCGGACCATGTGCATGGTTAGCGAGAGTCCTAACCACTGTGCCACCGACGCGCAGAGATTAAGTTAATCTGTTTTTGAAAGTTTTTTTGTCGTCAATGTTTGTCAGTGTATGTGTTATAACACACAGTGTGTATTTAAGTGGAAGTCACTGGCATACTAAAATAATATTTAGATGTGTGCATTTTTCCAGTTTATTTGAAGCGAATAATCATAGGTCAATTTGAGGCTTTGGATTAATTAATTTACACTAACATTTTTTCTTTGACTTTACGAACATCTCCAGTTCTTCGGATTCAAATCTTGATTTCATGTTTCAACATGTCACTGTCTGGTTATTTGACAAGATATGTCATAAAAATCAAAAGTATCGGTAGTTAAGTAGTAATAATTACATTATATTAAATTAGAGAATTAATTTGTGTGACTCATTCTCATGGTAGATAATAAGGCAAATTAAATTCTCAGATTTTTACTGTTGAAATAACTGTGTGAATGAAAGCGGTAAGCAACAGAGTTATTCAGTGAAGAATGCAGAATAATTGATTGACTGAGTTTAAACACAGAAGTGAAGCAGTTCAAGTTGCCATATGCCAAGGTATACATAAAAATAGAAAAAAGAGGGGATTCTAAGGGGTGTAATAAGCAGATATGTGAGGCAGAAAGAACAGCATCGAGGAGAAACATGAGGGTTTTAGTGGATATGTGAAATCACATCTGCGTCACTGAGAGCGATTTTCAGCCATATTGTGGCGTGTGCTAATGATAAGTATTAGTATATAAAGAGACGTTCATCGACATAAAAACAGCAAATGGCAGGGAGATAGATTTGATGTCAGAGAAAGGAAGTGATACGAAGTTGCGGAGATACATGGGAGACGTGAAAGGAACACAAAGAAACACACTATGAAGTCCAGAAGTACCATAACACGAAGATCTGTGCAAATGGTGCATTGAAGATAAGGTATACATAATTTGACTATATATACATACCTGTTTACAAATAGGCGAGGACACTGACAAAATGCAGAGTCTTCTAAACACCTTGAACTGCAATCTACGAATGTTTGGCATGCGATTCGCTCCCGCCTAATGCAAGATGATGTTACAGGTCTGGACCACACTGACTCCTAGTTTAAAAAATAGGATTGAAGTACCATCAGCCCCAACGGGTTGATCTCTGACGAAATCTCAACACGGATACAGAGGGCTAGTTTCGCATATGCCAGTCTACGCCGTCTCTGGCGTAGAGGTGATATCCGGCTATCGACCAAAGGGCGGGTGTACTGCTCATCAGTCCGCTCCGTCCTCTTTCATGGCTGCAAGATCTGGCCATTGAGAGCTGTCTTTGATCATAGGTGCCTGCGCTCTATCTCCCCTGTGAAGTGGCATAATAAGGTGAGCAATATTGAGGTTAGTCGTCGAGTGCTAGATTGGTGGGAGGGAAAATCA
Organism: Trichobilharzia regenti; assembly: GCA_944472135.2. Lineage (NCBI taxonomy): Eukaryota > Metazoa > Platyhelminthes > Trematoda > Strigeidida > Schistosomatidae > Trichobilharzia > Trichobilharzia regenti. The sequence goes on from OX235262.1 coordinate 158,248,067, forward strand.
ATCGACGAGGTTGTGAAGTCACATCAACTGAGATGGTTAGGACATGTGTTACGTATGCCTAGTCATCGCCTTCCTCGACAGGCAATGTTAGCTGACATAGGGTCTGGCTGGAAAAGAGCTAGCGGAGGTCAAACCAAAACATGGTACCAGTCAATGAAATCCACAACAGTTAGTTTAAACCACGTAGGAAGGTGTAGACTTCGTGTTTGGGTTCCTCCGGACGGTAAAAACCAATGGTTGGAAACAATTGGTGACATGGCTCAAAATCGTTCTCAATGGCTGGTGCAGATGCATCCACTCCTTGTGACTTATGACTTACAAAGAAACTGTTTTGTTGTTCGTTATTACTATTCCTTTGTCTCACGCCTCTGTTTACTGTCTCTATTATGCATTTCTTCCACTTTCTTCTCTTGCTTCGCGTGCTACACGGAGTGTGGCGACTTGAACTGTCGCACATCGGTGCAAAGTTGTACGTCGAAAACAGAGACAGTTTCCAAATAAACATTTTTTTACCAAGTCATCGTCTTCTACCGTTACAGTATCACTAGTAATCTCCAGTCGTTGGTTTTTAGAATCCCGAGGAACCTAACCAGATAGTCTACACCTCTCCCTACGTGGCTCAAACCAACTGTCAAAGTCTGGAGTGATTTCAGGGTTGGATTTGACCACTCCTAGCTATCTTCTTAACCCAACCCTATTTTATCTGGAATTGCTCGTTGATGAAAGTGGTGGCTCGGCATCTCAGTCGATGTAGCCTAAGTTCACCGACTGGCTTACGCTTCTCACACTGTACCGTACGCCTAACCTCGATATTACCCAACACAACATACCACCTAACATGCAAGATGAACGAGAAAATCTGTGATCAAATGCAGCATATCTTTTGCAGCCATAAAGGAAGACAGAGCGAACTTTGATGGATAACCGGATATCACGTCTACGACAGATATGATGTAAGCTGGCAAATGTTACACCAGCCTTTTGTGTTTAGATCTCGTCAGCAATCACTGCGTTGAGACTGATGCTGCTTGCCAGACAAATGAAATGGTCAACATACTCTACTATTTCACTCCTTATGTTTAAGCTAGGAGCCGATGTAGTTCAGTCCTGTGGCATCATCTTACATTTGAAAGAAGCGTACCGCATGCCAAACATTCGAAGATTGCTGCTCAAGGTGTTCAGAAGACGGCATTTTGTCAGCATCTTGATATAGGAGGACAGTATCATTCCCATATTCTAAGTCGACAAGCCAACCTCTAAAATTCTAAACCCAGTTAATGTCAATTCCATTAGTATATCTATGATGAAATTAAACATAAATGGGGATAATGGGCATCCCTGAGGGACACCACCAGTTATCATCACTTCAGATGACATTTCACCATTAGCTCTTACACGGTTGCATGACTTCAAGTAGAGTGTCTTGATTAGTTTGATGTATTTTATCGGCACTCCATTCACAGTCAAACATTGGCAGAGCAGCTGTCCGTCAGCGATTGAATAATACTTTAGAAATACAAGTGTTCTCTCTCACAGAACTTCTTCAACTGTTGGTGTTTTTTAAGCAAGGAGAACAAAATTTGCAGTATAGCGTGTGCCCATTTAATTTTAAGGCTTCTCTTCCGCAGAAGACAATCTAAAATGGGATAAGAACATACATTTGTCATACTGTTAAGCGGGAAGACAGTAGCTTAGCAAAATAACAAAGAACGCAGTGCGATGACATTACAACTGGTATGAAAAGAAACTGGTTACTTATAATGGGTTCGGAAGGGGACACTAAATGACCAGTGACATACTAGAAGGAGGTTATTAATTATCTTTCATATAAGAAATCACTTAGAAGTGATTCGAAATTAGTTCAGTGAGACAAGATTAGTGGGGTGAAGAATAATGGTAGAAAACAGGATAAATGGTTATGAAATAGATGGAATGGCTGTTATTAGGATAAGCTGAGATTAGCAACGATCATTTTTTGTATACACAGGTCAGTTTTAGATCTTCTGATGGTAATAGATGCAGTAAAACGAAGTTGGATTTTTTTGCCTATTATTAATGGCTGTTATCAAAGGAATAGAAGTTCTGAAATCTAATGGACACATTTTATATTACAAATTTTGTTCTTATTGCTTTTATAAAGACAATGAAGGGAACACATATTTTACCGTTTCTTTATTCATAAAGTGCCTCAAAATAAAAAAAACCAACTAATCAGTACTGAGAGATGGTGTGAACATAAGAAGGATGAGCCGGTAAAATGTTTTATTAAATATGAGACGGAGTGTTATAGAAATTCCTTGTGGGTTGTCGTTGATTTACATCTATACCTTAGTCAGTTCTTCTTGACTTCCTTGTGCAGATGTGCGTCGTCGTTTCAGGAGTAGAATGCCCACCAGCTATGCACATCTTCCGGAGTTTGATTCCCGGCCGATGTACTCTTATACCTCGCTTAATCTGTAGTAAGCCCGGTTGACAGGGTAGGCTGGATATGGGGCTAGCAACATAACCGCTACTGATAATTCAAAGTGTGGAAGAGCTTGAAGCCTTATGTTCTACTGTGAAAGTGAAGCAATGGAAAAAATTGTGTAAATCTGGTAACTTGTACAAACACTTTAATTTTACTTGTAATTTTGGTTAGGCAGGTGTTTGTAGAGCTCAATAGAAAACCCTAATGCTACCTGTCATATTACTGTGACCAAGAAATATGATATCTGAGAAGAACAAAATATTCAGTCTAGTTTTCACTGTTAGTCATTGCCAGATAAATAATCGATTAACAAGAGGTTCAAGAATTTATTAATGATGGCTTGTTTGGATTACTACACAGCAAATCCATTAATAGATGGAGTTTTTAGCAAACAGTTGATTAAAATCGATTCTTGAAGATGAGGAGTGAAATTCTGAAAAAGACATATCGTCATTTCGAGTACGTATGCATGTATTATTATTATTCCCTCAGTTTCCGAGTGGAACACATGACTTCAACAGCATATCTCCATTTCATCCTATTCTTTGCTGTCGTCTTTACCTGGCTCCACGATTTTCCCTGAGTTCTTATGTCCTCCTTACACCATCTTCTCCATGTCACTCTGAGACGGCCATCTCGTTTATCATTCGAATTCCACTTGAGGGCCTGGCGTGCGATGTTAGTCAACCATCTCCCCAGTTTATGTCTAGTCCATTTCGATTGTCTTCAGCATATTCGTTGGGCAATAGTTGCTCAGTTGGTTCGTTACCAGAGTTCTTTGTTGCTCCTCCTTTCTAGTTGGTCATCTGATTTCCATAATGGAATGAACGTAACCGCTGATGAAAGTCTGATTTTACTGACTTGCGCTAAATCTATGAACCATACAGAAATATTGACTTGATATTAATGATGAAAATCCCAATTTTGTTCTCCATACTAAGTGCGGTACACTTTCAGACTAACTTCGGATTAATGAAGGTCTATCTCACCTTTCCAATCTTGGATCTGACGTCTGATACTGCACTGCTTGTAGTTAAAACGGTGCTGTATCTATAGGTGAAAGTGGTAACTCCTTTAAAATTTCTTCACTTGATAGTGATTGATGTATGTTGTTGTCGTCGGTTAGGTATCTTCATCACCTCTATCGTCTATATTTTCACTTGAAGTCCTGTCTTCCCTGTACTTCAAGCATTCAAGACAATTTACTGAATTGTACTTTGTTGATTTAGATTATTTGTTCTATTTTTCGTGGATATACGAGGTATTCAAATAATATTTAACAAATCAATTATCTTGGCTCTTGAATTCTAGTTTTGATACAAGAATGTAGTGGCTCACATCAATTCACTTACACCATTCTCTCTACATAGTTCGCTTTCTACTCATCATTGGGATTGGAATCTTCTAGTGTAGGGAAAAAGAGCGTTGTCATGATCATAGAAGTATTCAAACTTATATAGATAATAAATATCACTAATGATTCTTTAGTATTAGAAGAGTATTAGACAATGAAATCAAACAATTATTTAGCATATAAGTATAAAACTTGGGCACTGTGGTAGAGTATAATTCCATTATAGATAAGATTTTATTTTGATAAATCGCACAGTGTTTACAGTTATATGAACTGATGACGTTTCGAGCACAAACTATTGCTCATAATCATATCAAGTTACTCACACAACTTTGATCTCTCATTTATATACATATGTGGAATGGATTAGATATTGGATTAAAAATCAATGTGAGATAATGTACATTCAGAAATAATCGTACGAGTGTTGTTGATCAATTGCAATTAGATGGGAAAATTGGACGAGTGTTTTTACAGTCATAATAAGCTGCTTGTTAGAATGTGTTTGAATTGAAATAGAATTTTAAGATTATTTATTATCTTCTTCTGGTTTGACTGATGGCATTAATACGAGTGTTATTGATCTACTATAATCAGATGGAAGATACGACGAGTGTTTTAATAGTCATAATAAGTTTTTTGTTAGGATGTTGTGATGTGTTTGAATCGAAATAGAATTTTAATATTATTTATTACCCTCTTCTGATTTGACCTGCGGTAATAATATCTTCCATATCTCTGGTATTTGCATTGAGTCATTTTTGTTGCATGTGTTGGGTGTGGACTCGATAAATAAGGATTCCGTAATCAACCTCTCTCTCCACTTAGCTATATTACTTTTTAGAATTTTAACCCTATCCCACCCTATTGTGTGGTTGTTTGTTATTGCATGAAGTGCAATAGCTGAGCTTTTTTCTAAATTACTTATCTTTTTAGGGTCAACCATTCTTACCTTAGCTAAATTCTTATGTTCTGTTAATCTGACTATCCCTGACCTACTAGTTTGACCTATGTAGTTGACCTCACAGTTATTGCAGGGTATTTTGTAAATTATATTATTTTGTTTAATTGGATCCACCGGGTCTTTTAGCCTACAGAGCTTGTCTCTGAGTGAGTTTGTAGGTTTGAATGCCACCCTAATTCCTGCTTTATTAAGAATCCTACGTAGGGCCTCAGATGTGCTTTCCTTATATGGTATAACAGTGGATGACTTATATTCTTTCTTATTTGTGTTATCATTAATAGTTTCACCATTATTTTTATTTTGCTTTTGGTTTTTGGTGATCTTCCTAATGAATTTTATAGGATAGTTATTCAACACCAACGCTTCTTCTATCTGTTTTATTTCATCATTTAGGTCTTTTTTTGTGCTACTTAGTGCTATGGCTCGATTTGTTAGACACTTTACTAAGCCTGCCTTAACAGTTAACGGATGAGACGAATTAAAGTCTAAATATCTATTAGAATGCGTTGGTTTTCTATAAACACTAGTGTGTAGTTTGCCTTCTTCTATTCGTTTTATTTTACAATCTAACATAGCTAATTCTCCTAGTTCATTTTCTGATTCAAATGTGAATTTAATTCCTTCTACTTGTGAGTTTATATGTGTCAGGAAGCTAGAGATATGTTCTGTTTTTAACACCGTGAAAGTGTCATCCACATATCTCCACCATATTTTTGGAGTGGGGTTAAACGTATTAAGAGCATCCAATGCAGTCTTTGTGTGGACAAAAATTCGTTCCTAAATCTATCTTCTCACTAGAAAAGATCAGGCAAACCTTTATAAGAAAGACAGATTAACACAAACCCCTGGGAAGTCAAAATATTCGTAAATTTATTCACATAACTATTTTGAGTAAGGAAAAAGGGGATCACCACGGAAAACTGTCTTTACAACATTAAGTCAAACGAATCTCAGATATCTGAAAGATCATGTGGACTGGATTATGTTTCAGACTGTGTGGAGTTAGAAGAAAGGAATACCTTGGCTTGATAAGGAAAATTGTAGAAGATGTGGATTTCGCAGATGATATATGTCTAATATCACAAAAATTCGAAGATTTGCAGGAGAAAACCAACAAACTGGCTGAAGAAGCTGGCAGTGAAGACTGGACTCCAAGTGAACATAGAGAAAACGCAGGTGATGAAGATAACCAACCACCATCACTGGCAACAACAAACAGCACCAATCATCATCAAAGGGAAGATTTAACAGAGGTTACTTCCTTCGCTTATCTGGGAAGCATCGTTTCAACTACAGGCACATGGAATGGATAACGATGCCAAAGCCAGTCAGCCAGAATCGGAAAGTCAAGATACGCCTCCATCAACTTGAATCCAGTTTGGAAATCTTCTGCACTCAGCATAAGGAACAAGATTCGAATTTTCAACACCAATGTCAAGTCTATCCTTCTGTGCAGGTCAGAAACTTGACGAAAGTGTAAAAAAAAGTATTTCCAATAGGTCGCAGATGTTTCTCAACAGCTGCCTTCGTTGGTTCCAAACTGAAGATCGAATGGCTAGCTAACAAGAGTTAGTAACAAGAAACTTCGGTGATGAACAAACCAACCAAGAGCCGATCGCTCAACAAATATGCACGAAAATATGGAGATGGATTGGGCACACATTGAAGAGGTCGTCGAATGACATCGCGCTATGCAGGCCATCGCTTGAGGGGAACCCGAATGGGAAGCGACGAATGGGTCGTTCAAGGGTGACATGGAGGAGATCATGTGTTAGGAGGAGATGGGAGATTATTAGTGACCTTGTGACTAACCAGATGAATAAGACAGCAGAGAATAGAACAAAGTGGAGCCGTGTTGTTGAAGCCGTATGTTCCACTCGGAACCCAAGGAAATAATAATAATAATAAGAAATTCCCCCTTATGAATTTGGACACAGTAACAACAACGACTTATGTAGAATGAGTTGATAGCTTGTCGTTGTTTATTTTTTAAACTTCTCATCGGCCATGTACAGTTCATTTATACACCAAAATGCTCTTGATTGCACACAAATATCGAAAGATATCATTCTTATTTTAACTCCAATCGTGTATGAAAATTCACATATATCTGTGTTAGCAGTTACATTTGAAGAACAGAACACTGATTTACCTGAACATGTACCATAAAGCCTACGTCTGGGTGGGGAACAAATGCTTTCAGTCGTGCTGTTGCCAGACATCTCATTGATATGGGTCATGAGACAGATACCTAGTAATCCTTTAAGATTATCAGTAGATGAAATGGTTAAATTCTCCTCAAGTTTACCGAAACAATTACTATCAAACGCTTAAAACCCGATTTGTGTGTTTTGAAAGAAGGGACTATCAGTCTTTCCTTGCTCTTATGGCTCTATTTCTTTATTTTCTCTTCTGTTTGACTGAGTAATCTTTGGTTGTGACCTCTTTCCCTTTTGCTGTAATGTTATTTCACTTGCCTTTTGTTTCTGTGTCTTGAGTTTGACTCTCCACATCATTACTCATCACTTGATGCACCTTCTTTTTATTACGCCACTCCTTTTACAAAGTAACCAGACGTTGAATGTTTTTGTTTAAACTTAAACTTGCTAAACCAATAGCTGCTGCTTTAACATGGTGGTCTGGCATGCATTTCACAGTGACCCAAACAGCCATATTGGCTGGAAGTGATGTTTCCAGATGTCTTACCATGCCAGGAATGTAATTGGGTTAGTGAATAGAGTAAAAGCAGTCTCTGACATAATGTGAGTCGTTTACATTATGCTGGGGGCATGCAGGCAAAGTCGTGCTACTAGGGAAAAGAGATGTAACAGCAGTAATGCGCTTCCCTCATATGACCACCCTGCTAGCTATGCTACCTCTCCTCTTAGGCGAAGAGGGGAGTTAGAAAAGGTCGACCTTGAAAACTGTCTATTCCCACTCATCCTAACTTGGTCCGTAATCTGGGGTAAGATCTTATTGCGAATACAACTCTGCTAGCCATTTCAAATAGGCCATGTGTGAGCCACCTCAAGCAGTTTACGCCTGAGCTTTATGACCACCCAACTGACTGACTGGTTTCAACATAGAACTTTGCACTGATGTGCAGCAGTTAGAGTATCCACGCTTCACTCAGCACACACACGCCACAGAAGAAGAAGAAAGTAAAGAGAAACGCAAAATAGATATAGTAAAAAGAGATATGAGGCAAAAAGAATAGCAATATCGGAGAAATATATAGTTTTATTGGATATTATCAGTCACAAGGAGTGGATGCATCTGCGCCACCGAGAGTGATTTTCAGCAATATCACCAATGATCGTCAGTCACTGGATTTTAGAATCCCAAGGACTCTAACCAGGAAGTCAACACCTTCCTATTTGACTTAAACTAACTGTTGTATGACCACCCAACACTACTTCTCTTTCTGTTTGAGGTACTGCATGAACAAATCGACTTCCATGGTGTAGGCACCGGGGAAGTAACAATCGCAAGCACACCTCCAAAGGTATACGAAGCTCTCCTGATCATCTGTTCAGCTTTCTATGTTTCAGTTATACAAGTGTAATTTCTGGGCACTGTTTATTAACTTAATAACTCAAAAGGAAATAATTAAAGCGGTATGACCTTGAAAGGGATAAAATGTGCAACAGAAGCTGGTAACAACAGACTGCATAGCTATTTTCCAGGTCACTGACACAAGCATCACATTCTCAGTCACCAAACAACACTCACTTTGTAAATGAATAATTAGCAGTCAATTAGCAAAACGTGGTGCTCGAATTAGATGTCATGCTCTTCAACACTCAGCTGCAAGTCACATCTATTGATAATTAATCAATTAGATCTGGATGACCATATTGCTTACTGTTTAGAAAAAAACTTAACTTGTTCACTTTTAACGTCAATGTTATCAAACATGCTTGTCTAATTGTACTTTGACATAAAATTCACATTGTTGACGACTGAATTGATTTATAATTGATAACAGCGATTGTCAAATTTATCGTTACTTATTAATTACAGAACAACACAACGGGTGTGAACTTGAATAACCTGAATAAAAAGTGGTTATTGTATGGTCATTTAATTCAGCTGAATCACTTCTGTAAATGACGTCCTAAATAAGGCAGTTAATTTACAGACATATTTTTATTAAGTTACGAAGAAATTATTGATAGAAGTGGCTGGCGGTAGTAGTGTAACGACAGGAGACAAGGGCGAGACAACATATCGTTTATTGAGAAAATCAAGAGATATTTAAAGATTTTTATGTACATTATTGCTAGCGGAGAAGCATTGTCTCCCGATTGGTTTTTTTTCTTGCTGAAGGTTATTCCATACTGTTTGTGACCGTTTCTTAGAAAGTAAAACCATATATCTGCGAGTCGTATTTGCACACGTTAAGTCTGCTGTGATTGGTTGGTGAGTTCCTCAAGGTCGAGCTTTGTTATTGTTTTCTCTCACGACCTCGATTCGGGACGTAATCATTGACGTCAATTGTTGTCTACCATTTTGTCTTGCAGACAGCTCTCACCACAGCAGTATAAATAGCTGCTGAATAAAGAAATACTTTCTAGAAAATTAAAAATGTTTCGGGAAATTAGATTATTATATTTAAGTGAGGTTAAACGAGTGATTTATGACAGTAGAAGTTGGAGATCGTAGGCTATAAGACGCTGACCGAATTGTCGTTTTCCCTCAGAGAACAGATTGTTCTAGTTCTGTGTAACGGAATAGTTATTTGGAGAATCCCTTCTGAACGATCTAATTACAATAGTTATACTTAAGTGGATATTTCAAATGACTTCATATTAATTATTTTTCTCTTTTCTGTTAAGCTACATTTCCCTGACCTACAATTTCCATATCATCCGCTGAGTTAATTCCTACTATTTTTCTCCGTTCTTATTTATCCTCTAATTTGAATGTTTCTGTTTGTGGCGTTTACGCGATACATTAATAATGTGCTATTTCATGATGTGATTTTGTTTGAATGAATGAAGGCTTCTGACCTTGGAATGGATGCAGGAATTGTTGGTGTGCTATTCTGGCGGAGAGAGTTTCGATTCCATCATGTTGAGAATATTCTACCTGATTCTAGTTACTTCTTTTGTGCTAAAAATTTATCTAGCCTGTACAGCTGTCTAATGACACTGTTGAGCAACAGATTTTATGGCGTATAACCGTCTTTGTACTGTCTTTGTGGCGTTTTCTGACTTTGCGAGATTCAAGGAAGTTTCGGTCAGCTATACAATGGGGTGCAAAGATCGGTTTCCTGCATTCAGGTTGCAACAAGTCAGTTTTGGTTGTTACATCGTGCGACTGCGGATTTCTGAACGGTTTGAAGCTTAAGCAACATAGCAACAATAAATATTAATGACTGTTTCACAATTATTTCACATAACTCTAATTCAAGGTTATTGAAGGTGATGGAAGCACTTTGGATTAATCACATACAGCCTAAACTGTGTGTACAAAAATCAATAGACTTCAATCTTCGCCTACCCTGGACTGCATGACCTATCTTAATATGATTGGTCATTAGTATGTACTTTTGTTTTTATTTAACTGAGTAATTTTCATGAACTTTATTTTATCATTGTTAACCATGTTAGTTGTAAAGCGGTTGTAAAGAAACTACGAAATGATATCATCTCGCGAAATTTGTCTTCTTAATGCCTTGTTCAAATTTATCAAAGGGACTAATTGTTTTAATAGCTATTTTAGTTTTTTTTTCTTCAATCATTTAAGATTGTATTTTTTACCAAAACTCAGGTATTTCGATCTGAATGCATGTGAACAATTGCTGTGTGCTGTCTGACTGTAGTTTGCCGAACTTTGAAGAGTCACTCATAGTCAAAATTTATATTTCAGCCATATCTAAACAAGCTTTGATTTAATAGAATCTGAGGTATTAGTTGACAATAATAATAATTATATCAAAAATGCAATAATACGCCGACAGTCCTGTCCGGCAGATATACAATTCAAACGTTTCTTAGATACGAAATAGATACTGTACAACAAAATTTATTGAGCGAACAGAGTTATGAAAAATAACGAGAATCAATAAATGTATTCTCAGCAAAGTGGGGGTAACTAAAAACATATTTAACAGAGTGACGTTGCACAACCAATCAGGTCGGTGAACTATCAGAATGATTCGTTTATTGAAGCTGGTCTGATATAACACTAACAACACCTATTAGTAAACTGGGGCATAATTCTGAAGCATACTGAGATCTATATCCTCTGTAAATTCCTTTAATTATATATTTATATTTGCAGTAAATAAACATTTCTTCACAATAAATGCCAGCTTTTGTAAGTATCCAGACCGTGGATGCTACAAATTCCCTGGAATAATTTGACCTCCGAGTTTGAGTGAATCATTACAGATTATTTAAAATAATCCCAGTGTGTTCAAGAAGAAGAATCTGGGATTATTTTAAATAATTTATCGTAAAAGTTTTTCATTAGACTATTTCCATTGGCTGTTCAAGGTTATTTCGTTGACCCAGCGACTGTGGTATCTATTCTTAATAGTTGTTATGGTTGGATCAAAACTGTGTTTGCAAGAATCACACAAAACAAAATAAATTTTGCACAAGTTGTCTGACGTCAAGCAGTCACTCCGTGGCGTCGCCTTGAATTCATATAAACAATATTGTAATTGTGAAACAACACTTCATTACCAGCACCGTCACATAAACCAACTGCAGAAAATGTATCTGATGCTCGCTAGTGACTTGCTACAGAACAGAGTTTCCTGAATTTGTGACCCATGAGGTCCATCCAGTCAAGTGTGAGGATGGGTGTCCCACCGATGATATTGGTTGGTGGTCGCGATAAATCACGAATTGGTAGAAGTTAGAATTCATGGACTGGCCATTGAATCGGGTCCCAGTGTCTGAATGGTATACGAGCTTACCTTGTAACTGAAAGGTGCTGGGTTCGAACCCGGGTGGTGGGTGCGTACTGCCGATGGTTCCCAAACTAGGATGAAACAGCTGTCCAGTAGTCCTGTGCTGGTTTTCAATGGTTCTCTAAATGATATCAATCAGTGATCAACTCGTAAAAAGTAAAGAGAAGCGTTCAATATAGGAATCAATGAAAAATAGAGACAAATAATAAGAGTCAAGTTGAAAGGAAATACGCAAATGTTAGGGAGATGATATACAGGTCAGTGGAAGAGGGCATTAATTATAAAATTAGTTGAAATATTCAAATAAATATCAGTAATTCAAATAGATTGTTCAAGAAGGGGTTTACAGATCAATTATTCTACTACAAAAACAATCAAGGTTTATCTTATCAGACTAAGACTAAGTAGATTTAACAGCACTCATTTTATAAACTAAGCCTGTTCTACTGTTACACAGGCAATAAACACCTTTTGTTCTAATTCTTCAATCTCAAGTAATACAATTTCGATATCCTTAAAACAAAGGTGAGATGACGAGTATTCATATTCACTAATTCATGGATCCTCAAATAATTCATCTGAATAATTTATTATATCCAAGAGAATAAAAGAGAACAGTGATCTATCCCCATAATTATCCCTTCTAGCATCTAACAATGGAGGTTTAATGTATCGGAACATTGAAGTCTTCCCCCATCACCAGAAACATTCCAACAACCTGCTGTAGACTTTTTATCAACAACTTTATTCAATCCATACTGAACATCAGATAATCAGCCAGAAAAGATAAGCAACAAGGAACGAACTGGACAAGAACCTACTGCCCAGCAGGTATGCTGAAGCTAATCGAGGTGGATTGGACTTGCTCCGAGAGGACTTTTAAGTGATGTCATTTGCCAAACTCCGAGGTGGAACTCGACTGACAAACGACAAGTTGGCCATCTGAGGACGATATGGAGGAGGTCGTGTATGTAAGGAGAAGATGAGAGCTTATGGGCAACAGTGCAGCCAGGTAGAGGGGACTGCAGAGAAAACGACAAAATTGAGATATACTGTTGAAGTCCTATGTTCCACTGGCAACCTAAAGGAATACTAATATATTTCACAATAATTATTTCCAATAATTTAGTTATTTAAATATGTAGTACACACGGTGCATATATTACATACATAGTAAACAACATTGATTTTTGCGTCTAGTTGGACAGATTTTTATTTTGTTTGTTTCTATGTTAGCTATGTAGGCATGTACGTGTGACACACAGACGGATTATGTATAGTGTATGGATTAATTAATCATAAAAACAGTTACTAGTTGGTTAACATAAGCTTATTTATGAATAATAATAATAATAAGTTGATGTTTGGTTTGAAACATGCAACTGAAGTGGTTATCTGAAAGAAGATCATTGGAATCTGTTTGTGACTGAGTTTTGCTTTTGTGCTTACCTTGAATCAACCCGCAAAGAAACGAAGTAGATTAGGAGAATATTATTAGATGTCGGTAGTCAATTGGTAAAGAGCTTCGAATGTGGATTAGGTTCTTGCTGGCATCTACAGGCCAGGGATATATATATATATATATATATATATATATATATATACCTTATGAAACACGATTTTCCATAGTGTGAAGCAGCGGCATAAAACGTAGATTAATGGCGAAAATGTATGTCTGATGAATAGATTTTGACAAATACTTAGGACTGAAAATCTATATTGCTTACTTAATGGTGATAAGCAGTGGAATCCACGATGTGTATTTCATCCTATTTGGGATAAACCATCTGAATGTGACGTCATTCCCAGTAAGTGATAGTATTCCCACTGAGACTCTAACCCTGCATTTATCCTTTCAAACACTAAAATATTATCTACGAGGTCCATCTCTTGTGCATCAGTTATTATTATCATCTGTCTTTTGTTCAATTTGAATTTCTCGCCAATTGACTGTGTTGGACCAAAATGGTCAGCATCTGGCATGACGACAGCAACTGAGCGTTTTGGTCCAACGACATTTTCTCATCAATGCTTCATAAGGACTGTAGATGTCGAAAGAGAGTACTTAATATGCGTTCGGTGATCATGGTGCTTACTTATTATGTACTTCAAGGAGAATTATGTAATGAAGTGAGAGAGTGGTTGCTGAAATCTGAGTTCAAGCTGTGGTTGATTTCCCTAACCGAAGTACTGATTGTTGGTGATTGGATTCTTTAAATGATCACTGTCAGGTGAATCTTGAAAACACAAAGCTTATTGAGTGAGGTTTATACTTTAGTGAGTTTGATTAAATCAGTTTATTTCAGGACTACAATTAAATGATGAACTACTCATATGGATTAGTCAGTAGTATATGGCGACAGGCAACTTCGATAACTTTTTTGGTTGTCATTAAGAGTATCAAATAGACTACATATCGTGAACTGAATATTTTTGATTTTCAAGGGAAAATGTAGTGATTTCTTTCCACAAACTGTGTAATTTGCCAGTTACAACTTCGATATAACTGTTGTAATGCATATTATGAGCCCGATTTACATTTGAAGAAACCTGCAAATTTGCAAGTAATAATGACAACCGCTTTATTCTGAGCAGTATTTATATAATATACAGCAGAAACTATTGTATAATAGTTTCTTTTTGTCCAGAATCGTCAAGTAAAGTAGTGACTGACAGTAAATCACGTGGCACAATTCTATATGGCTGGATGAGAAAGCTAATCTCTAATGTGATTTATTCTTTACCTCCTTCAAGTGACTGCTCTAAACTAAATGGCTTTTCAAATGTTGGTTTGGAGGGATTCGATTGGTTACAGGATTTTCATCATGAGCTGACATTAGTTAGAGAACCATTGGAAAACCTGGGAGTACTGGACAGCTGTTTCGTCCTAGTTTGGGACTCTTCAGCAGTACGCACCCATCGGGATTCGAACCACGGACCTTCTGGTTACAAGGCGAGCTAGCTCGTATACCATTAAGCCACTGGAACCCGATCCAATGGCCAGCCCATGAATTCTAACTTCTGCCAATTCACGAGATAGCGCGACCCCAGCCAATGTCTTTGGCGAGTATTTGTCCTCACACCCCACCTTCTGCACCCTGCTAGTCACGACTTCTCACTAGAACCCCACGTAACTATCTACCTGAATAGGGCCAGTCGCTGTGAGCATCTAATTGATTTTCAAGTGTTGGATTGTAGGGATTTGATTGGCTTTTTATCAGAAATCAGCCAGTGGTCCAAGAAAAACGGTCTTACCTTAAATCCCTCTAAATGTCAAACAGTCAATTTCACCTTTAGGCACAAATCTGACCTAAACAAACTGGTTAGCACTCACGAGGTGTACAACATAGATGACACTGAAATAGAAACCAAGTCGGAAATTAAATACCTTGGCGTCATTCTATTTGCTGATCTTTCCTGGTTGTCTCATATCTTGATGATTTCTAAGAAAATATTCCGTCTTACCTTCTACATCAAGAAGTTAAGACATTCTGGTATAACTCAACCCTTACACTTACGATTCCTTAACTCTCGCATTCTACCTATTATTCTCTATTGCTCCCCTTTAGTTTTTCCAGGGCTACTGAAGAAAGACTATACCTTATTACGCAGGATGTTAAAGGATGTCAGCAGGGTAAGCAACGTGCCACTTAACCAGCTTGTTAATAGACTGGTTGACAGACACTTGGACTCATGTGAAAAATGGGCTAAATCCATTCTATCTTTCTAACTCACACCACCCTCTTCATTCACAACTCTCCCCTTGTATTTCTTCAGGCAAAACCAGAAGCTTATATAGAAAACTATATGCTCGTACGAGTATGTACAAAAACTCAACCATACCCTAATTAGCTCGTGTTCTGTGCGATAAAGAAAGCATTAGGTATGATACCTATAACTTATTCAATGGTCAGTAGAACAACTGGATCTCGTCTTTCCAACTCATATCATTTATAAGTACGACGTTTTCTTTCTTTCTTTTCCTTTTCTCTATTTCTTTTTCTCTGTTGAGTGTTGCTTTGTTTTTTCTTCCTTGCAAACTCTACTTAAAACATTCTTCTTCGTTCTTTCACACTCTGTATATCTCGACCTTTTTGCTACCGCTTACGCCAGTAAGTATACTAGCATCTACTTTTCTAACACCTTCAAACACTCTGTTCAATTTTGGCTTTGCTACCGACATGCCACTATGTTGTTGTCAAAACTAACCGAGATTACCCTTAATCTATGTACAATTTTATTTATTGATAATGTAATAACTGGATTCAATACTGTAGTAAAATGCTGAGAATTCCATTCTGTATCCCAAGTACTGTTTTGGAATGAAGCAAATTATTATTATTATTACTAAAGAAATGCCCAATACCTGGTTTATAGGCAATTAGAAAGGGTGTAGAAGTACACTTTTTGACTCATGATGACAAAAATAACTGAATAACTGAAAACCGAACGTCATAAGTTTTATTTCTCAGGCGGTGGTAGTTTGTACTAAGAATCTCTGGAACAATTATCTCCATGTACACTTGGATAAATACATTATCACCCATAATTTTGCTTTTTCTCAAATTTTGGTTAGAACTTGCTTATATCAGGAGGTTGTAGACCATGGCATTGCTGGTTACGCTGATCTGTATCAAAGTCACATAGATATATCGATTTTCAAGAAACGACTAAGTTAAAATGAGAACAATAAATTGTCGAGTTCTATAGCAGGCACCTTTATCTCAGTAATTTGAACGCGAATTAGGATGAGAACTTTAAATTACTAGCTAGGAGATGTAGGCATTTTAAATACTCACAAGAGTAGGGAACATCAATAAGAAATCATGTTTCAATAGAGTAAGGCTAAGTGAACAAGAGAAATTACATGCCATATACTTATGGAGTATTCTGGTAGCCCATGTTTCAAACAAGCTGCCTTCAGGGAATTAACAGCGGACGTTTGTAGGATGAATAACCAACTAATCAGAGTATGAAATTAACTTAATATGAAATTCATTTTAGCCGGTAGCTTAAAACGTTGTTAAATAGCTCAAACACATTCATTTTTATTTAGTAGTCCAAATATTTATTGGCTATTACAATAAATGTTTTTAAATTTCCCAATGAATGAAAAACAAAGAGTTAAGGGGGTGAGAAAATAGACTACTTAGGTCAAGTTAAAAGGACATATTGAAAGTCAAAATAACAATGAAGATCACTAAACCAAATAACAAAGGCAACAGTACATCTGTTATGGTTTCAAAACAAAGTTTACTAACTTGATCATCGTTCGTCAGTATGAGGTCATTTTTCGTTGTCAAGTTGGTCAGTTGGTAAAGATAACAAAACCAAGTGTAGATTATTGGATTTGATTAGTGTGTAAAATTATTAATACAGCGTGTGTTTACAAAGTGAACTTGCTTATCACATTTGTGTTGATTTTGTCACTTCATGGGGAGGAAGGTGTTGTAACCAGGTCAAATTCCGTTTAAGTCCATCATTTCTATTCAGGCAATTTGCATTCCACTTGATATGAAGAGCTTCTGATATCAGATGTTCTTTGTGATTTCTGAAGTTTTTCTGGATGATGATTTCAATATTGTCAAAATCAATTTTGTGGCCTGATTCTATAGCGTGTAGACCACCTATGGCTGATGATTTTTCAAGCTTTTCTAGTTTAACCGGATTTCTCGGTGGTCGAACACAGATGCTCTATGGTGTTCATTTCTTCTGATTTTGATTTCCCACTGGTGGTGTTTGTCCGATGTATATCGCATCACATTCCGAGCAAGTATTTTATTTTATGGACACAATGAAATAGAGAATCTTTAGGGATTTGGTCTTTTATATGGACAAGGTTGTTTCGTAGTGTGTCTGATGTTTTGAAGAAAACTCTAATGTCGAGTTGATTGAGTACTCTTTTGATATCGTCTGACGTCTCTGCTCTACATGGAATGATGACTGTTGAGGTTCATGCTTTTGGAATGCGTTTTCGGCCGTACTTAATGTTTGTGTTGATTTTGTTGATGAAGTTCCATGGGTAGTTGTTTTGCTTGAGAGTTTCAGTAATGTTTGATATTTCTTCTTTTTCTTTCTCATCCGTTATAATAATAATAATAATAATGATTTACTTTATTCCAAAAACAGTATTTGTGTTACAGAATGGACTTTTCAGCATTAATCACAATATTGCATCTAATTTCCTCAAATTACAAATAAAATTAATCACACAGAAAATTTTGCACATTTACAATAGAGGTAATGTCAAAACATGCAGCATATATAATGGAAATAATATTAATGATAGCAGCTAACGTAATAACAATAATACAAGTGAAAATTGTCGTGGGCTTGTTTCACACAGTATTGTCGATGCGGTATAGAAATCTTAGCTTGTTTAAAAATACTGAATATAATGTTCTTTTTACATGATATGATGAGGGGAAAACAAAGATTACAGCATTCATAGAGATAAGTTGGTGTTTGTAATTATGAGACTAAAACAAAGAAGTAACAGGACCATAAATATAATAGAAATAATAAAAGTAAAACTTGAAGGTATATAATGATGGATGGATGGAGGAAATTATTTATTCACTAGATGAAAAGAGGTTAGTTAATTCTTGCCTGACACTATTTTCATCACATAAAATACGTACCAAGTATGGTATCATAGAATTTCTATACTTAGACGTGCGAGCCTGAAGTTTTCTGAAGTTACTTCTTGTTCTACTTGAGGAGATGCAAGGTGAAAGCTGAGGGTAAAGTGGATGCTCCAAGTCAGACAAAATCCCTCTAGCAAATTTATTGCACGAAATAAAGTGCCTATCGACAACGACGTTAACTATGTGGTCCACTGGGACACCACTCACCCTACTGACTAATAGTCTTCAACATTCTACGAATTGTGACACAGCCTTTTTTAAGCAAACCAGGAAAGAATAAGGGTGAACAATAAAGAAGAATAGGTAAGATGCAAGAGTTTATGAACTGTAAGAGGAGCGGTTGAGTTATACCCGAGTGTCTTAACTTCTTAATGTAAAATGTCAGGCGGAATATTTTACTGGAGATCGCTAAGACATGGGAAGACCAGGGGAGATCAGAAGAGAGAATAAGTCCAAGATGCTTAATTTCTGATTTGATTTATCAGAGAGTATGCTCGTCTAAGAAGACTTGAAACAACTGAAATCTTTGATAAAGCTACCAGCATTAAATAGCAAAACGTCAGTAAATACAATATCGTTTTGTTTTTCATTCATTAGGAAATACAAAAAAAACCTCTATTATAATGAATATCATATATCCAATGCTCAAATTTTTTCAAACTGTTAAAAGTGAACTTGATTTGGACATATATATTTATTAACTAGTTTCTTACGTACGTTAAGCTCAAAGATACGAAATGCTTAGAAATCAATTGATTTTAATATTCCTCACTAGCATCCATATACTGACCAGTGTTCTCCTTAAAATCCACTATCCCACTTCAAGCTTTAATTTAACTGATTTGTTCCGTTCATATATTTTGTTCCCTAAATGTATGACAGAGAATTTCCTACAATAAAGGGCGTTTATTTCGTAGTAAATGCGTGTTTAGAAATTAAAAATTACTCCAATATGCATGAAAAAACAAATAGAGGAAATAAAAGGCAATTCAGAGAAGAAAATTTTATTTATCGACGAAATCATCTCCTGAAGACTGTATAGTCGTATTCACATTTACTAAAAATGTATAGTAGTCCACTATCGAGTGTGTGTGGCATAACTGATACCATTACTCAGGAGTGACTTCAGAAGTAAAAAAATAAATGTTGCGGATTACGTTATACTCAACATCACTAAGGAAGAAAGGGTTAGAAATTTGACAAGGTTAAAGTTGTTATTGAGTGAGAAGTTAGTAGAGTATCGACTTAACAAATGTGAAGTGTACCAGTGACATGATCGTTGATGAACGGGAGCGAATCAGACAAGTCCTCATGGAAAATGGATATCCTTCAAGATTCATCGGGGAAAACATGAAGTTAAAGCGAAAGCCTGGAAGAACCCGGACGGTGCCGAAGAAACTGTTACTTACGAACGCTGAATTTAAAGGTGGCATCACAGCTGAGATTCTGAAGAATTGCTTATGCAGATCACTGAGAAAAGCGTTCATTTTGGCTGAGCTACAGGTCAGTTTTTACAGGAGAAGAATGATCAATAGATGTGTGAAGGATAAACTGCTGGTTTTGGCCACTTCAATGCGTGTTTGTAAATTCATTTGTTCATGTGGAACTAGTTATATTGATCGCACAAAGTGTACATTTTCCAAAGGCATCTCTGAACATTATCCGGCGTAGTTAGCGAAAAGACAATGCAAGACAATTACTAGCTCAGTTCTCCAGCACTCGGTGAACTGAAGCCACGCAGCTCCTCAAGAGTCATGTTTTAAGATTATCCACAAGGTGAGACTAAATGGCAGAAAGGGTGCTAGTTTTTGGCATTTATGTGTGGCAAAGGCGTTGGCAATGCGTCGATACAACCCCGAACTCTGTATACAGAAAAATTTCATCCAGTCTTTCACCCAGTCTTTTATTCTACAATGGTCTTAACCTCTCCATCAGTCGTTCCCTGTAAATTATTTTATTAAATTCACTTTTAACGATTAAATAATTAAGTCACTGTTATCACTCTCATATGTTCCTTTTGTACATTTTCTTACCCTCTTCACAATTGTTAACTAAAAACTCAACTACTCTCCTTCTCACTCAATAACAACTTTAACCTTGTCAAATTTCTAACCCTTTCTTCCTTAGTGATGTTGAGTATAACGTAATCCGCAACATTTATTTTTTTACTTCTGAAGTCACTCCTGAGTAATGGTATCAGTTATGTTACACACACTTGATAGTGGACTGTTATGTTGCTGCTGCTGAGTGGTTAACAGTAGTTTTCCCCGTCGCCAAATTGTTATGTACTCGTCGCTAACTTATTATTATGTACTGGTCGAGAATTTAATAGTCCTGACGCAAGAAGGCGGAAATCGGAAGACCACTAGGTTTGCGATGATACTTCTATTTTCCAAACACAAGGAGAATGCAATAAGTGGTATCACACCAAAGTAGTCACACAAGATTGTGTGAGCGAAATATATATGAATGTCCGAACAAGTGTGTGAACAAATCAATAGACAGTCTTAACATGAATGGCTAATTATAATGGAGTGTCGATCCAAATATACATAGCAAAATATAGCAGACATGTCAACAACCACCATATATGGATATATGTCACCAAGCAACGGACTGTCAACAAACACTCATATTATATATAATATAAGGAGAATATACATTGTTAAAGGAGACAGGTTCATCAAAGTGAAATGGTCACAGACTAAGAGAGCAAACAGAAAGAGAGACCAACATATATATATATATATAAATGGATACATATCATGGACTACTATACATTTTTGGTAAATGTGAATACGACTATACAGCCTTCAGGAGATGATTTCGTCGATAAATCAAACTTTCTTCTATGAATCATCTTTTAGTTTCTTCATGACTCAATAGGTATTTTCGGTGATTTAAAGAACAGAGATTTTGTAAATTTAAGTACTGTGGTCTCATATGTGAACAGACTGATGCAATATTACTTTCTTCAGCCACAAAGCCGGTACAATACATACAACAGGAGAAGACGAAACCATGTGTTATTTATTGTTGATTTGTTCATATTTGTTAAGCGGAAATCCTATATGAAATTTCTTAAGCAACGTATACCTCATCTAGTTGTACAATTCACTGAATCATTTGGCGATAATTTGATGCAGAGTTTTCAGAGAGTGGTTACCTGTTTGAAGTTTTATGTTGAATATCTAAACTCATCATGTTTTCCTTGCCAATCGCTGAAACCTCTTTGTTAATGTATACCAAAACTTTTCAAAAACTTCCAACTTGTCATGAAGTCTGATCCTGAATCTTTGATTTGGCTTATAGAAAAACTAAGAACTGAAGCAAATCGATGCCTTTGATTAAATAGTCATTGACTGACTTAAGCTTTATAAGTGGAATAAAATCTGTTAACTTAATACACGATCTTTAACACAAAACATGTATGCATTTTCATAAGACTCCTCCAAAGACTTTAATAAAAGGTTTTCCTGAAAATACTAGCCAAAGCATTTACAACCTGTTCAAAATAAACTTGGATCAAACTAATTCTGGAACATTCTGACATGGATTTAAGCTTCACATTCCAAAGACGTGTTCCAACCGAATCGATACTGAAACCCAATTTAGGATTCTACTCAATAAACTGACAGATTTAAAACAAATGAGTGAAACACTGATCTGTTTTATCCTGCTTCTTGCGTTGTCACTGCTTCGTTCAAATTCATTCAGGAAAAAAGATTTATGAATTTCAATTCCGTAGAACAAACATCTACATATATATAGTCTGTTTATATTTTACTTGTTTTTGTTGCTTTTGTTTAAATAACAATACTGTTACTGTTCATTGGTGGGTACGTACTGCCGAAGAGTCCCAAACTGGGACGAAACAGCCGTGCACTACTCCTAGGTTTCCCAATTGTTGTCTAACTGATGTCAGCTCATGATGAAACCTTCCAACCAATCAAACACAATCCTTACAAAAACTAATACTTGAAAATTAATCTAATGCTCACTAGTAACTTGTCCTATTCTGGCAGTAAACCTGGGGTTCTAGTGGAAAGCCGTGACCAGTAGGGTACAGAAAGTTGAAAGTCAGGCAGTAACTCATCGAAGAAGACATTACTGTTTATTGCTTGAGTTCTGAGTGGAATATATGATTTCAAAGATATTTCTCCACTACAATCGGTTACCCACCATCACTTTAAACTGACTGCCCATAAGATTTCATTTTCTCTTCATATGATCTCCTCCGTGTTATCCAAGAATCTTCAGCCCATCACTTCCCATTCGTGCTCCACTCAAGGATCTACCTGGAGTGTGATATCAGCTTTCGTTAATAAATGTTCACTCTATCATCATTTCCTTCTAAGCATAAATTTTCATTATCTTTTATGGCTGATAGATAAATGAATTTAAATTTCCTTCCTGCTTTGTTCAATGTCTCAGTTTGTAAAAACTTACATCTTAAATGAAA
The DNA here is from genome assembly GCA_944472135.2 of Trichobilharzia regenti. Lineage (NCBI taxonomy): Eukaryota > Metazoa > Platyhelminthes > Trematoda > Strigeidida > Schistosomatidae > Trichobilharzia > Trichobilharzia regenti. The sequence goes on from OX235262.1 coordinate 158,270,886, forward strand.
CTGGACACTAAAAGATAATATGAACTAATAGGATAAATAAGAGTGGAGTATGTATTCGCAGTGAACACTATTAATCGACTGAATTTGGCCATCTACTATTAACTGCTACGTAGATTTTCTGTTTATATCATAAATGCCATATCTAAACATTTCCCAAGTTGTAGCGGTTACCAGACTAGGGGCTTAACTTTACAAGTGTTGGTTTGATCATTAACTGACATCACTTGGAGAACTACTGAAAACCATATAGTTTTGGAGAGTTGTTTCGCCCTTATTTTCGGACCTGGCTAGAGATCGAACCGACAGTCTTTAGTTTACAACGTGAGTTCGTAAACCATTCAGCTACTGGGATAGAATTTTAATGGCCTATGAATTCCTACTCCTATCCAGTACAACTTAATTCTCAGTGGTCATCTAGTTGATGGTAGTTGGTGACTGAGTTTGAAATCAATCAAACACCTACAAACTTACATTTGGAAATTAATGTGGTGCTCACTGGTAAGTGACTGCAGGATGTAGCTGTATAAAGTTCTGACGAGAACACTTGACGAGGCTGGGAATGAAGACAAATACTCACCGATGACATTGGCTGATGGTTGAGCAGCATATATCGCAAATTAGGGAAATTATTATTTTGCCTCTTAGGAATCAGAAGGTCCTTTTGACTTTTTTGTGACTCCAAAATGAAAAATGTTTATGCCATTATTATTATTATTGCTCCCTTGGGTTCCCAGTGGAACATAGGGCTTCAACTGCACGTCTCCGCTTGCTTCTGTCTTCCGCTGCCATCATGTGAATATATATTGTTGTTGACGTGTTAGTGGGTGTAGAAATTTTGATCTAAGGATCATTTCACCATCTTATAATTTTTGATTAAATAAATTTGTATTTGCAGGTCTATTGTTTACTAGCCACTTAAGCGGTAAGCTTTTGTGTTTTCATTCCTTGAATTCTGAATGGGATGTGAGGCTTCGAGCTTGAACTTTTAAAGTTTCACTAGCAGTAGGGTTATTTTTTGAACGATTCGGGTTACTCGCCTGAAGTCTAACATTCTTCTTCTCCTGAGCCTACTGTTGCTTAGTAAACTAGACGAGGTTAAAGAGTGAGTCGGCTGGGGATTGATTCTTGAGCACATGCATGGCTACTCACCACTTTACCGTTGAGCCAGCGTTGCACATGTTCGTAAACATAGTCATTCACAAGTTTTAATTCCAACCACAGCTAATTAAACGTTTGCATATGAGAAAGAATATATATTCTGTAGACTTGTAGTTGGTCAATGCTTATAAAAGACGAAAAGCTTCATGGAAAACTAACAAAGCAAATATATATACACTATCTCAATGAAAAAGCCAATTAGATTTCATGTTCCTTTAAACTTTCTATTAAACAATATGGTACACTTTATTCTGTCTGAATCAGTCAATCACCAGGTTATTAGGGAGAGAAGACCAGTAGTTCAGTGAAGAGTCTCTTTTCGGTGAATTCGTTTCCATAGCTGTACAATTGCAGTGAGGTCTATCCAGATTTCACGTGTGAGGGTCGATGACCCACCAATGACAATGTTTGGGGTCGCGCTAAATCACGAATTGGTAGAAGTTAGAATTCATGGACTGGCCACTGAATCGGGTCCCTGTGGTTGGATGGTCTACGAGCTTGCCTTGTAACGGGAAGGTCCTAGGTTCGAATCCCAGTGGGTGCGTACTGATGATGATTCCCAAACTAGGATGAAACAGCAGCTGTCCAGTACTCCCTGGTTTTCAATGGTTCTCTAAATTATATCAATCAGTGATCAACTCGTATAAAAAAAACTAACCCTTACAAACCAAACTATAGAAAATATATATGGTTATTGTGTATGTGTGTGTACACTAAACTTGTCAAACGAAAATACAATTAGTAAGCTTTTGGTGGAGTTACGCACTACAAAAGGCGTTCAAAGGAATCGGATGTTGGTATAAGAGAGTAGTAACGAAAGTGATGAATTGTCACACACGATTGTTGAAGAAGAGTTACCTATTAACATGAATAGTTTGATAAAAGAGTTGTGCTCAGGGTGTACATGGAAAAAAAAATCAAATACGGAATTACGTACGAGTGTTAAGTATTTAGAAGAAACAAACAAACAAGAAAAATTTAAGTCAAATCAACAGAGTTGTTACCATATACACCCTGAGCATAACTCTCTCATCAAACTATTCATGTTAATGCGTAACTCTTCTTCAACAATCGTGTGTGACAATTCATCACTTTCGTTGCTACTCTACTATATCAACATCCGATTCTTCTGAACGCCTTTTGTAGTGCGTAACTCCACCAAAAGTTTACTAACTGTGTGGTGAGAGCTGTCTGCTAGTCAAATTGGTAGACAGTAATTTACGTCAATGTTTACTTCCCGAATATTGGTCGTGAGAAAAATAAGAACAAAGACTGATTCAACAGCTAACCACAGCAGGCTTTGCGTAGGCGGATACAGTTAACGTATGGATGATATGACATTCTAGTAACAGCCACAAAGAGATGGAAAATTAACTTTCTGTGAGAAACAACCAACCAAAGGACTGTTTGTTTCTCCTAACAATAATCTATAATATGTACATGAAAATCCCTAAATATGTTCAAGTATTAGTTTTGTAGGGATTTTTGTTTGATTGGTCGGAGGATTTCATCATGAGCTGACATCAGTTAGAGAACCATTGGAAAACCTGGGAGTACTAGACGGGTGTTTCGTTCCAGTTTGGGACTTTTCATCAGTACTCACACACTGCCCACGTTTGAACCCAGGACCTTCCGGTTACAAGGCCAGCGAGCTCGTAGACCGTTCAGCCACTGGGACCAGATTCAATGGCTGATGAATTCTAACTTCTACCAATTCACGACATAGCGCAACCATTTCGCATTGTCTTCTTCGATGAGTTACTGCCTCATCTTCAACTTGCTGTACCCTAATGGTCACGGCTTCCTACTAGAACCCCAGATTAACTGTCTGAATAGGGCCAGTCACTAGTGAGCCTTGTAACCAGAAGGTCCTGGGTTGGAACCCCGGGGGGTGCGTGCTGCCGAAGAGTCCCAAACTAGGACGAAACAGCTGTCCAGTACTCCCAGGTTTTCCAGTGGTTCTCTAACTGAGGTCACCTCGTGATTAAATCCTCCATGCTATAAATATGTGTTAATTTCTTCAATAAACGATCTGTTGCCGGGCTTTTGTCTTCTGTTGTTACAATTGTATTTTCGTTTGACAAATTTAATGTACACACACATACAAAATAACCATATATATATGTATATATATATATTTGCAAAATATGAAAATGAATTCGCCGAAAAGAGACTGACTCTCCACTGAACTACTGGTCTTCTCTCTTTATTAATGCTCGAATGGGTATTTTTTATGAATCAATAGATTAATTTACTGTCAAAGAACCCAATAAAAAACAGATGAATGCAAAGCCTTGAGTTAGATAGTGTTGACCCACTGAATTTCAGTTTAACACTAAGCCATTTAGTCAATCGAATCTGTTGAAGAAGACTGTTATCTAAAGCTCTATTTCTAGCAAAGCGAATCACAGAACGTCTATAATAAAACTGACCTTTAAAATATATTTTACCTTTGTATCCGGAAATATTATTACATTACCAGTTTAATATTATTCTAATAATAAATTAGACAGTGAAGCTATGTGCTGTATTCACACTTCTGGTTTTTCTCCCGATTACCGAAAGGCAATGTTGATGTTAGGCAGAAGAAATTATCATCATCAAGGAAGATATAAAAACACGAAAAAAAATAAAATAAATTTGAGTGTAGGCGGTGTGGGTTTTAAGCCTATTACCGGTTAAATACTTGATCGATAAAATACATTAAATTAGAGGGAGGAATTTTCTCCTTACTGTTTATTTCTAGAAAAATCTCACCATCAGGCTAGAATAGATATTGTTGATATGCTAATGATACAGACTATTACTAACTAACATCAAGGATAAATATTAATCTGCCCATAGGATTTAGATATGATGGAGAAGATTTATAGCTCATTTGGATGATTTTGATATAGTTGTGTCCTCTGAGCTGGATGGTTTATTTGGGAAGCTTTTATTGCCCCACCAGGCAACATCTTCAGAGCCTACTCCACTTCAGTTTGAAGTATATTAATGTTTTAATGTTAGGAATTAATGTTTTAGGTATTGGTTTTGTAGGGATTTTTGCTTGATTAGTTGAAGGGCTTCATCATGAGCTGACATCAGTTAGAGAACCACTGAAAAACCTGCAAGGAGTACTGGAGAGCTGTTTCGTCCTGGTTTGGTACCTTTCATCAGCACGCACCGATCAAATATTGTTAATGTAATATGATATTGAATGGATTACAGTAGGCTTTTAATGCATAGTTTACAATTTCGACATCTTCACATTTGAATAATAAATGGCTCCACATTTGAATAAAAATGCTAGTCAGAACAACAACTGCTGTAAACATACACGATAAAGAAAGAAAGACTAAATTTGCAGTATAAGATGATATCATCATTCTATTTCAAAGGTTCTCATCAGCTGCAAACTCTCTGAAATGGTTAAAAAAAAGTGATGACCATAACATACTTCAGTGTTCTAATGGTAGTAGATAAAACACTATAACATTAACGGATCCGGAATACAAGCATTATAATTTTTAGTTTAATTTATAATTAATTTACATACTTTTCAGAGCAGAAAACACGGGGAGAGGAGAAGATAGAGAACAGAAAAATCTAATAAACTGTGTTAGCTTGTAGGTCCACCTAGTAACTCAAAGCAGGCTATAGTTCATAAAATTGAGAACTTGCTCAGTGAGCTGAAGTCCCTGATATGGATGACTAATGAAGTTAGTTAAAATTCAGCTGCTAAGGTGGTGAGCCATTGATTACATTCTCTTTTTGTTTGCATAAGTTTGATTTGAGACATTTGATTACAACGTTTGATTTATAATCATTGTATTTTCAGGTAGTTTGCAGCTGACTGAAACCTGTGCAATATGATGACGGTATCATTTCATATTGCAAATATTGTCTTTCTTTCTTTATTGAAACTTATGAAAGGAATCAAATGTATGAAATGATTTTATTATTCTTCTTCTGGGTTTTCAGTGGAACATGAGGCTTCAGAAGCACATTTCCATGCCACCCCCTTCTCCTCTTAGCTGGTCCCACGATTGTCCTTAAGCTTCTCATACTATGTCTTTCATGTCACCGTAGAATACCATACTCATCAATTTCCACTCAAGGTCCTACAGTGTATTGTCATCATATAGCTGTTGAATGAGGTTTATGATGGTTTACTGCATTCGGTAATGTCGAAGTAGTTTTCAAATCACTTTGCAATCAACACTATCGGAGGTATTTGCAAAGTCGATGAAGTGGAGGTAAGGATTTGACTGTCAAAGCCCTGTAATTTGGTTCTCATATGACTTTACTTTTACTGAAGCCAGCTTGTTCTGGGTGGAGCTTTGCATCCCGTGCATCTTTCAGCCTTTCCAGAATAATAGGGTTTAGTGTTGTGTTTAAGTGTACATGTGCACAGTTCTGAGCCAGCTTTTACATAGGCCTTATGTCGCGCTACTTCCAACCAGTAGGTACTTTTCCTTCCTTTCAAACTTTCTGCAGTGGTAGTGTGAGGATATCCACTGAGATATTTGCGTCTATCTTCATTGCTTCTTAGGGAATTCCATCAGATCATGTTGATGACAATATTATCTATAATAACCAAGATATATATCCTAACAATGGCAACAAAACAAGTATTAGCCTAGATGACATATGAAGTAGTAGAAAAGATATGCGAATAAAGACATTTTATCAGTTGGATTTTGTTGGAATACAACTTGCATTACACTCCACTGACTATGAAATACATCAGTAACATTTGGTAAAGATCGGTTTACAGAGAATTTTTCGGCATTTAATTCCCATCATGTAGGCATCAGTTTCACTTTTTTCTGTTTGACGTCCACGGTTATTAGTTCCAGGTTCACTTTCGAGTTTGTATAAAATGAAGAATAAGTGGTTTAATGAAATTTTAATAATATAAAGGTTTGCATTAGAAAAAGTCCCACATCAACGACAACAACCTAGAAATGTGGGTTATACGAAGTGTGTTATATGTATGTAACAGGACTGCGAACCCTTCAGAGTTCGCAAATGTTAGGTGGGAGTGGTAAATACTTCTTTCCCCTCCACTTCAGGAGTACGGTATCCTGAAGTACTTCAAACTTCACACTTCTGGGTGTCTTTAGAGACTCTAGAAATTTTGAGGACCTTTGTCTAGTAAGTGACAACCTGAACAGCAAAGTTAGCATTATCCTATTTCATGTCGTTTAATTTAGACCAAAATCATACACTCAGTGATTGGTTAAAGAATATTAACTGTATAGATATAAATTGCTGTTTGATCACTTGAAAATATATCTTGACTTCCGTCTTTTGCTTTCTACTGTTACACCAGTGGTAATTATAGAATGAGTTGAGGATGCCGGTCGGTACGTAGACGAGGTTGATAAATTGTTAGAACTGAAGTACCTTAAAATGATCTTTAATGTGCCAATCTAAGAGCCATACTTATTGTGTGAGGGCTGATAATGCTAACCAGTTACTCAGGTTGAAGTAAGTGGAACAGATCTTGAACTCAGGACTAACCGAATGAAAGCCTACTTGTCACACCAGTGAGTCACATTTCGGGGAGGTTAGTAAGTGATTAACTAGTTCTTAAAGTTCGGAAAAGCGTCTTGAAAAGCATGTTAGTAGGTGCTGAATTAACGCAGGTAATGCAGGAAAATGCACGGAAAGCTACTTGGTGCGGACAATCATACTACTTAAAAAGTAGCATTTACTGTCACTTTATGGATTTCGTCACGAACCAACATCATTTAGACAGACCGTTGACAAATAGGTGGCGTAGGACTCTGCTTCATCCTATTTTGGACTCTTCAATAGTGCGCATCCACAACACCGCCAGGGATCGAACCTAGGACCTACAGGTTACGAGACCAAGCTCTCTGACTATTCAGCCACTTTAGCCTGAAATCAATGACCTGTGAGTTCTAACTTCTGGATTCCACCATTGTTAAAGTGAAGTGGATGGTCCTCAGAGGTAGTTATAAAGTTAGAATTGACAGTTCATTGGATTCCAGTCCAATGTGGTTGAATGATGAACTAGCTTGGCGGTGGGTATGCGTTGCTCAAGAGTACGAAAATCGGATAAACACAGCTATCCGGTGTTCCCTGATTTCTAGTGATCACTCTAACTGATGTTGGTTTGTTCCAAAATCTAACAAGTGAAATTAAGTTTTAATCTGAATTTCCTCAAATCCCATAATCGAAGTATCATCTACTCATTATAGAAGAAAAAGTGTTAGTTTATATTTCACTGATAATATCTTCGTATCATCAGAAGATAGGAATGTGACAACTTTGGGTAAATATTTAGTTTCTTGTGGAATAGAATGAAGTTTAGGCAAACACTGTGTAAAAACTGACCGTGAATGAAAATATTAAATTGAGATAATACTGGTATAGATGATTATAAATCACAAACTGATTAGGTATATGAATGAATAAAGAAAGGTTTAAAACAGTTAGTTCCATTTATGAATTTAGATAAAGCAATAAGAAGACGTAATTTGTCTGAATCGTCTAATGTATTTGCGCTACACGTATTTCGAACAATCTGATCACACACAGACTTGTCATAGGAACATATATGAAATTAATAAAGAGGTAAGAAGTGAGAAAATAGACTTAGATTATTATTATTTTTTTTTTGATTTACAGCTTGATTCCACACTGTATTTTTGGTACAAGTATGGAATTTTCAGCATGGATATCGGTAGCCCAAATTTTGCAGGCCGACCATAGATATCAGGTGTGCGTCGGCGTGGGCTCGAACTCCGGACCATGTACATGGTTGGCGAGAGTCCTAACCACTGTGCCACCGACGCACAAGTTAAAAAGGACATATTCAAGACCACTAAACCAAATAGCAGAGATGATAGCACATCTGCTATGGTATCAAACTAAAATTTATCAAGGAAGGTTTGATGTGATGATGAATTGCTTTTGAACGCATGAAGGGGATTTAAACTTCCTAATTGCTGGGGTTCCACAAACTTTAGGATACGCCCCAAACACGTTTTACAGATAGGTTTAAAAGATCTGTTAACATTAGTTCTATGTCCTGTCTCTAAAATATGTTTCGCAAAAGAGGAGCTAGGTCTCCTGTTCTCACCATTAATTGGTTCTGAAGATTCCATTTGTTTCTGGAGCCATTTAGGAATATTCTCTGAAGCCAGCCTTTACTTGCAGAGATTGATGAGTCCTCCCTATGTATGTGTGTGCACACGTACATTCAAATTGGTAAATACAGTGGGATGTGATGTCATTTTTCGCATGTTCGAAGGGCTTAGATAGATATATTGCCTTTACATTCTCTATCATTATGATATTAGCTCCATTAAAGGCCTTCTTAACAGCAGCGTTCAGTCTTTGTCTAGTTATCAAGCTGCTATGATGCCCCATATAGGGCAGCCTCATGTACACGTCTTTCCTAGGGGCGAGTTGCAGAATGGGTCTTCGTATTCTGACTACTTTATATCTCCTGATGAACTTGTCTGGATAAATGTCATCAGCCAGAGTTTGTGTCAACTTTCTTTCTTCTTCCTCATCAAGTGTGTCTTCAGTGCATATTCGCTGGATTCTACTGAAGAGGCACCTCACTCACTAAGGCTCTTTTGTACCGAACAGGGCAGAAGCTGTGGTAATTAAGATACTGTTCTGTCCAGGTAGGTTTTCTACAAATAGATATCTTTATTGACCCATCAAGCCGTCGACTAAACAATGTGTCTAGGAAAGATAAACAGTTATCTTCCTCTTCTACAGATGTAAGTGATATGCTATTCTGAACTTCATTCATTCGACTTAAAATTGTGGTGGCAGAACAATACTTATCACTGATGATTACAATATCATCTATATACCTTCTATAAAGTGGCACACTTCTAATTAAATCCTCCAATAAATTTCCAAAGTACGACATATATATCTGCTAAAGGAGGCCCTAACGGACTTCCCCTAGCAACACCACCAACATCTCGGAAACAATCGCCTTCAAATGTAGACCTAACACTGCTAGTACATATCCACTGAAAAAGATATAGGGAACAGGATAAAAAAATTGTTTGTGGAAATGTAATCACACAAGATGTCAACTGTTTTGAGCAAAGGAACATTAGTGAATAACGAGAAAGGTTACCATAAAGTACAATGGATATGAGAAAATAGATGATCCGAAAAGTGAGTAAAGCACATTGGGAAATGTGAATATGTGAATAAATCAGGTCAAATGGGAAAATAAGATGAGTGTTAGGATGTCACAACTTAATTAAAGTGAACAAAATGAAACAATATGGACTAATAAAGTCTGATGAATCACATGATAAAATTAATTTCAAGGTAATCTTAAAAATAGTGCAAGTCCGATTTGAGAGGTAAGCCCCTCAACGAACAAATAAATATCAACAAGATCGATTTTGGTTACTAAGGTTGGAAAGTACACAACTTTTTTGAGAAGTTTATCACATGAGATTAGACTTTAGTGTATCGGAGTTTGACACATTTTGCAGCATAGATAAGCCTCACAGCTTAATTTATCACCCACTTAAATCTGAAAAGGTACACTATTGGAAAAGGAAAACTTCTTTATGTCTTACGAGATGATCACGGATTGATATCAGTTACAGAACCATTGAAAACCAGGGAGTACTGGACAGCTGCTGTTTCATCCTAGTTTGGGAATCATCGGCAGTACGCACCCACTGGGTTTCGAACCCAGGACCTTCCGGTTACAAGGCAAGCTCGTATACCATTCAGCCACCGGAACCCGATTCAATGGCTCGTGAATTCTAACTTCTACCAATTCTTTATGTCTGTTTATTTCAGCAATATACCAGCCATTCTGAGTGGATGTATTCCCTTTTGAGTTATTAATACCGAGATTTCATAAATTTATTCCCCTTAATGAATTTGAACAATGCATGAACTACAGTTTTAGCAGAATAAAATGGTACCATCTTTTATTTCGTTGCCTTCTCGTCAGCTGCTTACATGGCAAAGACATTATTAAATATATCTACAACAACAATTTTAACATACTTGCACAGAGTTCAGTTTAAACAAAAATCAATCGATCAATATACGCATACACTAAAAATATATACATATATAAATATGCAATATTAACCACTATTCCGAACAATAATAATCAAACACAATGGAAACTTTTAGCATTTCACATTCGGAGGAAAGAGAGGTGAAATTATCCAGTTACCAGGGCAAAGAAAGGCTGATAACCGCTTCTTTCTGGACGCATAAATCAGGTTTCATGCGCTTGATGGAAATGGCTTCAGCAAACTTAAGGAGAATTGAGCTATTTTGCTTATTGATAATTTTGAACGACTTTTCAACGTCCACCTCATGACCCGTGTCGAGAAGATGCCTGGTGATGGCACTATTTAAAGCATTTGTTCCCTTTAGACGTAAGCTTTTTGGTACATGTTCAGAAAATCGTAGATATGCCCTTCTTTCTGTCCTTCCAATGTAACTGCTCCCGAAGATACATGTAAATTTGTATACACAGTTGGAGGTAACATGAGAAGGATATCTATCGATTTTCGATTGCACCAAAGAGTAACTTTCACATCCCAAATAAGTTTGTCGAAAGAACTGATGTCGCAGTTCAATTCGAAAACTTATTCTATCAGTTGAGTGACCTCACTCCAGTTGATGATGACAAGAGGAGCTGGTTCAAATCGAAGCTCGTCGACGTTGCAAATCAATACCTCATTTCTCCAATGTCATATTCCAAAGTCTTTTCTGAAGAGCATCTAAGAGCATTGAAAGCTCTCAAGAATAATGACAAAATTGTTATATTGAGACCTGACAAGGGCTCAGGTGTGGTGCTGATGGACAAAGAGGACTACATCGCAAAGATGAAAGCTGTGCTAAATGACCCGTTGAGATTTAAAGTTGACAGTTGCCAGAAAGATAAGACAGATGCAGTCGAAAAACGTATCACAAACGCCTTGAGAGATCTTCTAAAGAAGAAATTGATTAACAACAACACATACAATGATTTGAAACCTCGAGGGTCCCGCTTGCCACACATGTATGGCCTTCCGAAGACACACAAAGAACAAGTCCCTTTGAGACCCATACTTTCGATGATCAACTCGCCCCAACATAAGGTGGCACGTTGGCTTGCGGAGAAGTTGGAGCCTATTCGTCAACGGCTAGGCGTGCACACGGTGAAAGACTCATTTCATTTCTCTGAGAGTGTGAATCACATGAACGTTCTAAATAACTTCATGGTGTCATTTGATGTAACCTCCCTATTCACAATGATTCCAGTCAATGAAACCATTGAAATCATCTGTCAGCAGTCCGATCTTCTCCCACTCCCAGAATCTGAATTCAAACGCCTACTGCTTATGTGCACCATGGATGTGCAATTCCTATTTGACAACACGTTTTACCGCCAAATAGATGGTGTAGCTATGGGCAGTCCACTTAGCCCTGTTTTAGCAGATATTTTCATGTCTAACCTTGAAAGAACAAAGCTGAAGCATGCAATCGACGAAACATCCTCCTACTGTCGTTATGTTGATGACACATTTATAGTGTGCAAAAATAAAAGTCATGCTTCACACTTACTAAGATTATTCAATGGTGCACACGCCAATATTGACTTCACTATGGAACACGAAAGTGACGGAAAATTTCACTTCCTCGACATAGCCATGGAACGCCTAGAAGACGGTGGTCTTCAAAAGTCAATTTATCGAAAGCCCACATGGAAAGGACAATACTTACATTTTAATAGCTTTTGTCCACATAGCTTTAAACGTGGTCTGGTCAAAACTTTGTACTATAGAGCGAGGAGAATATGCTCTACAGAGAAACTAGAGGAGGAGTTTGAGTTCCTTGAAAATATATTGAAGAGAAATGGGTATCCTCAAAGGTTCATCAACAAGTATGGAAGATCTGAAGTCAAAAGAGTAAAACAAATCACAGTGGAAAAAAAGCCAGTCTACCTTCAGCTTGATTACAAAGGTGAAAATATTGCAGCGATGATCAACAGAAGGCTGAGTACATCACTAGCCATAGCGTATCCTGCAGCTAAGCTCGTTCCCGTCTATCGAACAACTTACTCTTTGGTGCAATCGAAAATCGATAGATATCCTTCTCATGTTACCTCCAACTGTGTATACAAATTTACATGTATCTGCGGGAGCAGTTACATTGGAAGGACAGAAAGAAGGGCATATCTACGATTTTCTGAACATGTACCAAAAAGCTTACGTCTAAAGGGAACAAATGCTTTAAATAGTGCCATCACCAGGCATCTTCTCGACACGGGTCATGAGGTGGACGTTGAAAAGTCGTTCAAAATTATCAATAAGCAAAATAGCTCAATTCTCCTTAAGTTTGCTGAAGCCATTTCCATCAAGCGCATGAAACCTGATTTATGCGTCCAGAAAGAAGCGGTTATCAGCCTTTCTTTGCCCTGGTAACTGGATAATTTCACCTCTCTTTCCTCCGAATGTGAAATGCTAAAAGTTTCCATTGTGTTTGATTATTATTGTTCGGAATAGTGGTTAATATTGCATATTTATATATGTATATATTTTTAGTGTATGCGTATATTGATCGATTGATTTTTGTTTAAACTGAACTCTGTGCAAGTATGTTAAAATTGTTGTTGTAGATATATTTAATAATGTCTTTGCCATGTAAGCAGCTGACGAGAAGGCAACGAAATAAAAGATGGTACCATTTTATTCTGCTAAAACTGTAGTTCTTGCATTGTTGAAATACCGAGATTAGCGTTCAGTATAGTTATAAATGTCAATGAAGAATCCCTTCATAATTGGTAAACTCTTATCGCTTCAATGAATACTGATTCATTCTCAGGGAAACAATTATTTTGACCTACGGGATTTTTAAATATCGTCATACTGTGAAGTTAATTAATACAGTGTTACTCGTATGATTAATTTTACTTATCGCCTTCCGTTTCAAAGACTTGTCAATACACTCATACAATCGTAGCATGCAGAAGTGAAATTTATAGATCATAGGACTTTTTTTAACATTTTGATGCATAAAAAGTCTAATCATTCCTAAATATCTACAAATACTACATATAGGTCAGGCTAGTAGATCGGGGGTTATCAGATTGTCGGAACATAAGAATTTAGCTAAGGTAAGAACAGTTGACCCCGAGAAGATAAATAATTTAGGAAAGAAGCTCAGCAGTTGCACAATATGCATTAACACACAACCATACAATAGGGTGGGAGAGGGTTAAAATTCTAAGAAGTAATCTAGGTAGGTGGAGAGAGAGATTGACTACTGAATCCTGGTTCATTTAGTCTACACCCAAGACATGTAACAGAAATGACTCAATGCAAATACCAGAAATATGGAAGATATTATTACCGCCGGTCAAATCAGAAGAGGATAATAAATAATCTTAAAATTCTATTTCAATTCAAACACATCACAACATTGTAACAAGTTACTTATTATGACTACAAAAACACTCGTCTTATTTCCCATCTGATTGTAATTGATCAATAACACTCATATTATTAATTCTGAATGTAAATTATCCCATATTGATTTTTTATTTAAATATCTAGTCAATTCCACACATGTATATTTTTTTCCTATACTTTCCCAGTGGAACATAGGGCTTCAAGCTAGTGGCTTGAAGTTTCTGTAGCAGTGTTTAATTTTACAGGATGGGGTTGCTAGCCTCATGACCAACCTTTCCTCTTCACCAGCATTATTTCTCGCTTAGTGAGGTAAAGGAGTGAGTCGGCCGGGGATCGAACCCCGGACCATGTGCATGGTCGGCGAGCGTCCTAACCGCCATGCCACCGACGCAACACATGTACATAGATGAAGGAAAAAGTTGTGTGAGTAACTTAATATGTTTATGAGCAATAATTTGTGCTCGAAACGTCATCAATTAATCTTACTGTGTGACTTTTCAAAACAAACTCGTATCCATAATGGAGTTATACGCTATTACAGTGCCCAAGCTTTATACTTATATCAATAATACGTATCTCGGTTACAACAGATAAGTGGAAAGCATCAAGAGAAGTCAGCAGACTCTGTTTAAGTGTAGTGTTCTACAGAATCACGAAGAAACTAACTGGTATCTGGGTTGAAAAATATCGTGCACTGTAAAAATTATGAAGTCATACTTGAAACATTCAACTAGGCAAGGTCAGCTGGTTACAATTAATACGAAAATACTATAATTAAGTTGTTTAATAGATTAATAAAATAAAAATATCTTGCTAAGAAGAGTGAATTTACCAGTTGGATACCATCAGTCATCTATAGGACAGAGTGGATGAATTGGTGTCTGCATCCATTAATATGAGAGTATGGTTATCATAGATGCTTGCAGTCAGCAGATTAGGTTTACCAAACAAAGAAAATGAAGTCACACGGACAATAGAGAAAATATCAAGTCAACAAAGTAATCAGTAGTAATACAAGTAGAGACAACCAAACACGGTCATTGCCATCTTGAGAAGTGACTAATAAACTCATGAGAAAATCCATAAGCTCACTTCATATTGAATTGAAGTGTGCACTGGAGATGTTGTCTATAAAAGGCAAAAAAGCTTCTCAATTAAACCATCCTGCTCAAAGAACTCAATGACACCGGACAATTTTTGTATTTAATCCAAATGAACTCAGTCACACCTGTTAGTTATGTTAATTTTGTCTTGTTTACGATTAACCACCATTCTTATTGTTTTGTGGAAACTTTATGTATAATTATCTTGTATATACGCATAACTGCAGTCCGTATAAAACTTTAGAAGTCTTTAATTTGCATGAAAATGAGACTTTTCATTTAGGTATTTTGTGTTACCCATCACAGCCAGTATCCACTTTATTTGTTTACACATATTCTAAAGGGTAGAATTATATTTAGTATGTATACTACGCCAAATGGCAGTATTTCAATGGTGCACATACCTTAGGAAAACATGCTGTCCGTGTACTGCAGTGAAGTGATGTTGGAATATATGGTTACTACACTAAATATATTTCAATAAACATAAGCCAACAGATTGTTGACAATTTTTTGTATTGTACTTTTTAATGTTAAGTGTACTTTGATTGCACACTAGTAACTAGTGTGATATGCCTGACTAGTCCTTCCTTTGGTACACACTGAATTCTATTAGTCGGATTTGCAGTGTGACCACCATTCTAGGTAGCTCACCATCACGGTGCACATTGATTTGATGATATTAGATGGTTGGAGGCAATCGGCAGGAAGCCTTGCCCGACCAAGTTTCCGTGCTAGCTGGCACCCACCAGTCAGCAAGGCGTATCTGCAACCTCGAAGGAACTCATGTTCCTCCTGAGATTCGAACCCGCATCACCCAGTGAGAACTGCAGTCAGAGACGCTACCACTGAACTAGCTATTCGGGCTGGAGACTGACCTCCTGTAGGACTGTATTGGATACTTTGATTAGACACTAGTAACTAGTGTGATGTATCTAGCCCTTTCTTTGGTGCAGACTGAATTCTATCAGTAAAGTTTTTCATGTACCGTGTACAGCCAAAGTATCCAATACAATCCTACAGGAGGCCAATCTCCAGCCCGAATAACTAGCTCAGTGGTGACGTCTCTGACTGCAGTCCTCACAGGGTGACACGGGTTCGAATCTCAGAAGGGATATGAGTTCCTTCGACGTTGCAGATATGCCTTGCTGACTGATGGGTGCCAACTAGCACGAAACCCTGGTCCGGCAAGGCTTCCTGCCGATCGCCTCCAACCATTTAATATCGTTAAATGAGTTTGTTAAATGTATGGTGCAATTAAAAATCCTTATTTCCTCAATAAAAATTATACCAACATTTTGTTATTTATGAGTGTTACACATAAAAATAATCAACTTTGAGATCCGATTTTAATGTTTTGACTAATTCACATTCATCTGTAAGGAGTGTAGAGTATTTTACAGGATAATTATCTCATTCTTATCGCATGCATTCAATCCTAGTTTTGTTAATGCAGATTTTAATTAAATTAATAATCACCATTGAGACATCAAAACAAAGACTTCGTCGAAGATGATTCTCTTTTCTACGATTTCATTTTCATAGCTGCACAATCGTATATATATATATATATATATCGTTTCAACTACAGGAGAAAATGACGAGGATATCAAAGCAAGAATCGGAAGAGCAAGACAAGCTTTCATTACTCTTAAGTCTGTGTGGAGGTCAACAGCACTCAGCATGAAATGATAATAAGATCCGGATTTTCAACTCCAATGTGAAGTCAGTACTACTGTAACAACAGAAGACAAGGGCGAAGCAACAGATCGTTTTATTACGAAAATCAACACGTATTTATACATATTTCACATACATTATTATAGACAAGCGCAGTCATCTGATTGGTTGTTTATCAGAAGTTAGGCAGACAAACGCAGGCTTCTGATTGGTTGTTTTGGGATTCCTTGACAAATAGAATTCTCTATCTGCGAATCATATTTTGCCACGTTAACTTTGCTGTGATTGGTTGTTGAATCAGCCTTGTTCATATTTTCTCACGGCCCATATTAACGTAGATTAGTGTCAACCAATCGGCTAGCAGCCTGCTCTCACCACACTCGTCCCCCCGTCAAATAGCTTTGTGCGCAGACGTTCCGACCTTCTGGGTGCTACATCCCCTAGTTGAGGATTGTTACTGATAGGCTTGTCCCACTGTACCCATCTTTGGAGCTGACTGGCGTTAACTCGTTTCTGTTTATCACCTCTTCGGATGGTATATACTTGACCCCGTCTTTTTGTAATTGTGTACGGTCCTTCCCACTTTGGAAAGAGTTTTCGTGAACCTGGCCCGCATCCAACTGTATTTCTTTTGTCTCTACACTTCACTTGGTCCCCGACTGCAAAGATTTTGCACTGAGTCTTTCTTTTCAGCTGAGACTTCGCGACATCACTCCGCTGCTTCTTCATTACATTCTTGACTGCTTCTTTCCGCTCTGCTTTTAATTTCGTCGTACTCCATTTTTGGTGACGGGGCCAGGTCGCGTTGTGTATTGGTAATCGTGGTTTTCTACCATACATCAGTTGGAAGGGTGACTTCTTCGTTGTTTCCTGAGTGGTAGCACGATGTGTCAGTAAAATCAGTGGAAGTTCCGTTTCCCAGTTGCTCGAGTGGAACCTGAAAGGGAAGCAGCGGGTTGGTCGTCAGTGCAAAGGTGACTTGGAGGAGGTCATGTGAAGAGGAGATGAAGGCATGTGGGCAGACTTGGAGCCAGGTGAAAACTCTAGCAGAGAACCGAACGCAATGGAGACGCGCGGCCCTATGTTCCTCTTAGAATTAAGGGAAATTATAATATATATATGTATAAATTACAATAGAAAATAACAGTCGGTTTTCTTGTGTATGTGTTAAAGTTTGACAGTAAGTAGAAATACTAAAGTGCTGTAATAGTACTGGTGTATAGGATTATGCGTCACAATTAATTAAATATATGAATGAATAGCTGAATGAATAGAGGTCAACCTAAAGCTCAATAGACTAGTATACACTACGCTTCGTAGGGGCCAATAGCGAATTACGTGGAAGATATACAGAGATTGACAAGGCAGCTAAAAATGTCTTGCACCTAAAACTTATAATATAAGAGTGACATTGCGAGGGAGATACTTAAAAATAATCTGATGAGATAATTGAGAAAAATGTTATTTGCTGCCACCTAACGAATAATATACTCTAGACATACACTGGTGCACCTTAATGTCAAGGAAATGTTACCTCGATTATCCAATTCATTGTGTATTTATATGTTCACTTGATCTTGCGGAGCTAGTTACATAGGATGTCCGTCAAGAAACATATACCGCCGCGTTCGAGAGCACCTTCCAGTGTGGCTGAGCAAAGAGAACGTAGAGGTATTAATTCATCGATATTGCAACATATTGTAGATATTGACCACGCAGCTCCTGATATATCGTTTAATGTAGTCTACAAAGTCTAACAAAGTTTTCCCAAAAGGGACACGAGCCCATTTGCTTTTTATCGTAGAGGCTTTTGTAATGCATAACTGAACTTTATGTACAGAAACAATTTGTGCAATCTCTTTTATTACCATGGTCTTTATTCTTACTATATAATTCATATAGAAACTTTATTATCCTTCTTCATTACATATTCCAATTTTGTTTTATTTCATTTCGCTTTATTTTTTCATATTCTAACATTTTACATAGAGTAATAAGACGTAATTTGTCTGAATGTCAATGTCCAAATCCCAATGCATAAACTTGCTAAATGGTTAGTGGAATTATTGCATCCAGTCAAAACACAATTCTGTAAGTATGTGTTAAAAGATACATTTGAATTAGCTATTTTTTTGACGATAATAATATTATGAACAAGAATATGTACTCTTTTTATGTAAACTCGTTATTCACTAATGTGCCTTTGCTCAAAACAGTTGACATTCTGTGTGATTACATTTCCACAAACAATTATTTCATCCCGTTGCCTATATCATATTCAAGGGATTTATTACTTCTATGTACTAACAATGTTAGGTTTACATTTTAAGGCGATTGTTCTCTCCAAATTGATGGTGTTGCTAGGGGAAGTCCGTTAGGGCCTCCTTTAGCAGATATATATGTCGTACTTTGGAAATTTATTGGAGGATTTAATTAGAAGTGTGCCACTTTATAGAAGGTATATAGATGATATTGTAATCATCAGTGATAAGTATTGTTCTGCCACCACAATTCTAAATCGAATGAATGAAGTTCAGAATAGCATATCACTTACATCTGTAGAAGAGGAAGATAACTGTTTATCTTTCCTAGACACATTGTTTAGTCGACGGCTTGATGGACCAATAAAAAGATCTATTTATAGAAAACCTACCTGGACAGGACAGTATCTTAATTACCACAGTTTCTGCCCTGTTCGGTACAAAAGAGCCTTAGTGAGTGAGGTGCCTCTTCAGTAGAATCCAACGAATATGCACTGAAGACACACTTGATAAGGAAGAAGAAAGAAAGTTGACACAAACTCTGGCTGATGACAATTATCCAGACAAGTTCATCAGGAGATATAAAGTAGTCAGAATACGAAGACCCACTCTGCAACTCGCCCCTAAGAAAGACGTGTACATCAGGCTGCCCTATATGGGGCATCATAGCAGCTTGATAACTAGACAAACACTGAACGCTGCTGTTAAGAAGACCTTTAATGGAGCTAATATCATAATGATAGAGGATGTAAAGGCAATATATCTATCTAAGCCCTTCGAACATGCGGAAAATGACGTCACATCCCACTGTATTTACCGATCTGAGTGTACATGTGGACACACATACATAGGGAGGACTAATCGATCTCTGCAAGTAAGGGCTGGCTTCAGAGGATATTCCAAAATGGCTCCAGAAACAAATGGAATCTTCAGAACCAATTAATGGTGAGAACAGGAGACCTAGCTCCTCTTTTGCGAAACATATTATAGAGACAGAACATAGAATTGATGTTTACACACCTTTTAATCTATCTGTAAAACGTATTTAGGGCGTATCGTGAAGTTTGTGGAACACTTAGCTAGCAGTTAGAAAGTTAAAATTACCCTTATACGCTCAAAAACAATTCGTCATCATACTAAACCTTCCTCGGTAAACTTTGTTTTGATACCAGCCAGTGTAGTTGTACCACTACCTCTGTTATTTGTTTGAGTGATCTTCGTTGCTATTTTTACCTTTAATATATCATTTTAACTTGACTTAGGTCTATTATGACAAGTCCGTGTGTGTGATAGGATTGCTCGAAATATGTTGCGCAAATACATTACACGATTCAGACAAATTACGTCTTCCTATTGCTTTATCTAAATTTATAAAGGGAACTAATTGTTTTAAATTCTAACATTTTATCTAGTCTACTATTTTGACAACATTTCACTCATCCTATGTTTTCATCATATTATGTTTACATATTCACATTTCCGAATGTACTTTATTTACCAATCGTCTATTTCATACTTGCCTATTGAGCTTTAAGTCGACCTCTGTTTATCTAGTTATTCATTCATATATCTAATCGATTGTGACACATAATCTTATACACGAATATCATTATAGCACTTTAGTATTTCCACTCACTGTCAAACTTTAACACATACACACACACAAAAGAAAACTGACTGTTATTTTCGGTTGTTAATTCAACTTTATTTATTATTTTTCTCATAACCTGATCAAGTCAGATTTTAAACTGTCACTTTACATTGTCTGTTTGTATAATTTACTGTGCTTTTATGCATCGTTATACTTGAGATTCCTTATTAGTTTATTTATGATATGGGGGTCCACGATTATTGATTGACTAGTTTGACATATTTCTGCTAGCTACTGAGATTATCCCAGTCAACAGTTGACATTTCATGACAGTGTGACAAAATAATACCAAATAGGACGCTTCAGTAAGATCCTCAACTATACGACGTTGTTTTTGAATTAGTGTAGACTTTTAAGTGTCATACTAGTTACTTGACATTTCTTCCGTAATCTTCTTCTTTCAACCTGAAGTTTTACTAAGTCATCGAAAGCTGATGTGGATTGGTAGTCCGTAAATTTGAGTAAGTAATCCACTATTATATATATATATATATTTTCAAGTATTAATTTTGTAAGGATTTTTGTTTGATTGGTTAAAGGATTTCATCATGAGCTGACATCAATTAGAGAACCATTGGAAAACCTGGGAGTACTGAATAACTGTTTTTTTCAGCCTAGTTTTGGACTCTTCAACAGTACACACCCGCCCCAGGGTTTGAACCCAGGACGTTTTGATTAGAAAGCAAGCTCGTAGGCCATTAGGCTACTGGGACCCGATCTAACGTTCCAGTACTCCTAGGTTTTCCAGTGGTTCCCTAACTGATGTCAGCTCATGATGAAATCCTCTATCCAACCAAACAAAATCTCTACAAAAGCAATACTTAATAATAATAATAAGTTAAGCTTTATTCCAAATCAGTACTTGTGATACAGAATGGAATTCTCAGCATTTTACTACAATATTGCATCCAGTTATTACATTAACAATAAATATAGTTCTACATAGATTAAAGTTATCTCAGTTCGTTTTGACAACAACATATTAGCATGTCGGTAGCAAAGCCAAAATTTAAACAAGTGTTTGAAGGTGTTAGAAAAGTAGATACTACTAGCATATTTACTGGCGTAAGCGATAGCAAAATGGTCGAGATATACAGAGTGTGAAAGAACGAACAAGAATGTTTTAAGTAGAGTTTGCAAGGAAGAGAGAAACAAAACAGCACATAACAAAAAAATACAGAAGAAAAAAAAGTAGAGAGAAAACGTTGTACCTGTAAATGATGTGAGTTGGAAAGACGAGATCCATTGTTCTACTGACTATTTAATAAGTTAAAGGTTTCACGCCTAATGCTTTCTTTATCGCACAGAACACGAGCTAGGTAGGGTATGGATGAGTTTTTGTACTTACTAGTGCGGGCATATAGTTTCCTATATAGGCTTCTTGTTTTCCCTGAAGAGATACATGGGGAGAGTTGTGAATGTAGAGGGTGTTGTGAGTCAGATAAAATGGATTTCGCCCATTTTTCACATGAGTCCATGTGCCTGTCCACCAGAATATTAACAAGCTGGCTAAGTGGCAAACTGCTTACCCTGCTGACAACCTTTAACATCCTACGTAATAAGGTATAGTCTTTCTTCAATAGCCCAGGAAAGACTAAGGGGGAACAATAGAGAATAATAGGCAGAATACGGGAGTTAACAAATTGTAGGAGTAAGGGTTGGGTTACACCAGAATGTCTTAACTTCTTGATGTAGAAGGTAAGACGGAATATTTTCTTGGAAATCGTCAAGATATGAGACGACCAGGAAAGATCAGAAGATAGAGTGACGCCTAGGTATTTAATTTCCGACTTGGTTTCTATTTCAGTGCCATCTATGTTGCACACCTCGTGAGTGCTAACCAGTTTGTTTAGGTCAGATTTATGCCTAAAGGTGAAATTAACTGTTTGGCATTTGGAGGGGTTTAAGGTTAGACCGTTTTCCTTGGACCATTGGCTAATTTCTGATAAGAAGCCATTTAGTTTAGAGCAGTCACTTTGACATTTGACAGGTAAAGATACAGTTAGGTCATCAGCATATTTGACAAAGTTAATGTCATTTGAAGACGGTAGGTCATGTAGGAAGAATGAAAAGAGAAGTGGGGAGAGTACAGCACCTTGGGGGACACCAGCTTCAGTGAGCACAGCAGAGGAGGATTTGCCTTTGTATACGGTGTACTGCATTCTGTTTGAAAAGTAGGAATGCAACCAGTTAGTGACCCAGGACTCGGTTTGTGTCATGGAGAGCTTATTTAGCAAGAGACATCTAGGTACAGAGTCGAAAGCAGAAGTGAAGTCAAGAAACGTGCAGCGGACATATTTGGCACCTTTGTCTAATGATGAGACAATACTGTTGTGTAAGACGGCTGCAGCGTCTAAAGTACTCCTACCCTGTCTGTAGGCAAATTGTTTGGGGTCTTCGAAGCTTTTAAGGGAGGGTTCGAGTTTAAGAAGTACTAGTTTTTCCATGAGCTTTAGAAACGGGGAAGTGATGGCAATGGGTCTGAACTTTACGTTCTTGCTATTGCCAGGTTTAGGGACAGGGACTATTTTAATGTCTTTCCATGGAACAGGTACAACGTTTTCGGAGAAAGAAGCATTTAGGATATTAGTTAGAGGAGAACATAAAGCATCTGCACATTGTTTTAGAACATATGCAGGTATGCCATCAGGGCCAAGACTATGTGAGGGCTTAAGAGTTTTAAGACATTTCAAAACATCGAGAGTATTGAAGTCCTGGAAGTTATCAGCTACAAGATTAGTAACGTTAGAAGTGGTTATAGTAGAAGGAGAGCGTATAAAAGACAGATTAAGAGCATTAACATCACAAGAGGGAAAAACATTACATCGCTTACTATTGCCAGTAATTTCATTGAAAAGTTTCCACATGCTGTTAGGAGATTTGCATGATAAAAGTGTTTGGTTATAGATAGCATTAAGATTTTTGATTTCAGATTTGATTTGAGCATTAATCTTTTTAAGTCCTAACTTGTCTTTGCATTTATATAACATTTCTTTTTGCCTGCGAAGTTGTTTGAGATGGGGAGACGAGAAGCGGTCGAGGCGTTTGAACAGTGTTTGTTTGGGACAGCATATGTCGAGGCAGAACTTAAGATAATCCATTATATTGGTGATTGAGTCATCTAATGTACTTTCATAGAATAGATCCCAGTTGGTATCTTTTAACATGCATCTTAGATTGAGTAAGTTGTCAGATGTGTAGCTTCTTTGTTGTGCTATCGTAGACAGGTGTGAGAAGATTTTAATATGTGTTTTGCTGTATATTTTTGGCAAAACGCGGACAATGCAGTGATCGGAGTTATGTATCGGTGAACGTCTACGTGTTTCATATACTCCTTCGTCATTAGTAAAAACTAAGTCGAGTGTTTTGTCAAGTCGAGTGGGAAATTTGACTATGTTTGTGTGACCAAGAGCTTCAAGAAAGGAGCAATCTGATGTGTTGAAGTCTCCAGTAATAACGGATAGAGAGTTGTCGAAGTTGGCAGCAGCAAACATGGTGAATTCATCAGCAAAATTAGATAGATCAGACGGAGAGCAGCTAGGAGAAATGTAGATGTTTGTAATATATAATGTCAAATTATTACTGTGTATATTTTTCTGTATGCGTGTGTGTGTGAGTGTGTTATTTGCCATATGGAAAACACGTCAGTTCTCATGTCATAAAGATGATAATTCATTTTTTAAAGGTCATGGAGGCTCACAGATGTTTTTGTCGCTTCTTCATCTGTCTTGCCTCATTAGAGTTGGCCATATAGGTGAAAAGTTTATACCTTCTCTCCTATTTGCTGCATTCGATGTGCTTAAAAGATACAGGCTTCAGAGGTCAACAGTTCTTTATGTGAATGAAAGCTTCTTCCTAGAATCCCGACATTGTCGAAATCAATCTTATCTCCGCTGTCTACAGCAAGCATTGCTATATCTGATCTTTTTTGTAGACTTTTTAATCCTACTTCACTTCTAGGTGGACGTTTCGTGCATAGTTTGTTTTCATTCACTATGACCTTCACCTGTCTACTACTCTCCTCTTTATAGCAAGTTTCACATTCTGGACACTTTATCTTGTAGACAAAACTGTTTTGTGACATTTTATGAACTATATCTTCGACATTCAACAAAGTATTCTCTAGAGAATTAGAGGGTTTGACATAGGCTTTAATATCATATGAAGCAAATAGTTTTTGAATTTGTTCAGCTGTCTTCTTTTGATATGGAATGGCTATCGTCGATAACCAAGATTTTTTAATTTTTTCCTGTTTTTTCTTCTGCTCCTGTTGATAATAATTTATAATGAATCAACCTGACTCGGCGCTCAAATTATTCCAGGAAGTTCGTAACATCTACTGTCTGGAAACTTATAAGTCACTATTTGTTTTCAAGATTCACTAGAATATTCATTATAATAAAGGTTTTTGTATTTCTCGATGAATGAAAAACAAAACGATATTGAACAAAGCAAGAACTACAGTTTTAGCAGAGAAAGCTGACTTCGAGATGCCGGATGATGGGGGATGTCCCAGGCATGGACATCGTATCCTCACGATTGTTCAACGATCCTGAATTGGTGGCGGCACTTCAGGATCCAGAAGTGATGAAAGCGTTTAGTGAAGTCTGCTCTAACCCATCTGCTATGGACAAATATAAAGATAACCCAAAGGTGAAGAAGACTATCCAGAAGATGCCCTGGTAACTGGATATTTTCACCTCTCTTTCTTCCGAATCCGAAATGTTAAAAGTTTCAATTGTGTATGATTATTATTGTTCGGAATAGTGTTTAATATTGAATATATATATGTATATATTTTTAGTGTATACGTATATTGATCGATTGATTTTGTTTAAAATGAACTCTGTGCAACTATGTCAAATTTGTTGTAGTAGATATATTTAATAAGGTCTTTGCCATGTAAGCGGCTGACGAGAAGGCAACGAAATAAAAGATGGTACCATTTTATCCTGCTAAAACTGTAGTTCTTGCTTTGTTCAGATTCATTAAGGGGAATAAATGTATGAAAACGATATTGTTTTTACTGACGTTTCGCTATTTAATGCTAATAGCTTTATCAAACTATACTTCACTAGAATGCTTCGAAAGGCATTTTATATTTCCAATAACCAATGGTATACAGTCCAAAACAATCAGTTGGATCTATTTTCGATATTAGGTATACCACATGATCAAATAATTTAGGTCATATGAAAAATTAGTCAGATTTAATCTTGATATGATGAACCTAACTTATGCATTTTATGTTACTTAGCACTATTATTATTATTTTTATTATTATTACTGTTTACATTTTGTATACATTTTGTTATTTCACACTTATGTCATGTGAACTTTGCTTGAATCGATACATGAGTAAAACGTAGACACTGTGGTACTATTTAATTCTATATTAGTTTATTTATTAGATATATAACAGTGAAACAGTATTATTTACCTGATGACGAAGTTTTGAACATAATTTATTGTTCACAATCATCATGTCAGTTATAAATGACTACACAGCTTCGTAACTTGATTTTTATAGTTGTCTTTCTTCCTATTCGTCGTAGGAGTAGTAGAATTCTTCAGATGTCTGGTACGGGTACTGAGTTATTCCTACTGCACGTGTTCTCAGTTGATTCGATAAATACAACTTCAGTATTTATTTCCCACACCCTTTAATCTGTTATGTTAGATTTTAGGACTATCATCTTATCACATACTCTAATATGGTTGTGTATCATTATATATAGGGCTATAGCTAACCTACAATACAATCAGATGGGATAAAATGACAATCGTGAAGTCCAATATAACAGGATAGAGGAAAGAATTGATATCTGAAGCTTTATTTATGGAATCATCTGAGAATACATGCAATAGGAATGATTCATTACCTTTACTACCATTACTTCTAGGCAGGTTTCAAATTGTACCTATCTCTTTATAACACGTGCATACTGAGTAAGCAATTCGAAGTGAAATCTAACTATGATTTACTTTGAAAATCAGAACAGTCAAAAATCAACAGTTTGGTAGAAGAGACACAAGGAGAAGACAAAACTTTAAATGAGGATAGGGAAGACAGAGGTGATGACGATACCTGAAGAATAACAACAAATACCAGTGACCATCAACAAGAGGGATCTGAATAAAGTTGCCATTTTGGACTTATCTGGGAAGTATCGCATCAATTACAAACGGCACGAAAGAGGAGGTCAAAGTCAGCCAGGGTTGAAAAGGCGAAATTTACGTTTGTCAATTTGAAATCAGTATTTAAAATTGCTTCAATCAGCATGGAGAACATGACTAGGACTTTCAAGAGTAATGTCAAGCCAGTACTTCCACAAAGTTTAGAGACTTTTCTGTTCACCAAAATCGTTTCTAGCAGCTTGGTACAAATTCGCATCAGTAGCTCTCTTCACTCAATACTGAAGGTCAGGAAGGACAAACAATAGGAAACTTTGATAATGAACCAACCAAGAAGTTATTGCCTAGCAAATAGGCCGAAAAATCCGGAGACGGGTCAGACAAACATCGAGAAGACCGTTGAGTGACATCGTGCACCAGAGCCTCGAGTGGAACCCGAATGATACACATCGCACTGGGCGCGGGTGCAAATGTGATTTGGAGGCATTCGTGTAAGAAGGAGATGAAAGCTTACGGACAGTCGCAAAGTTACCTTAAAAAGACTGCATTGGACACAATAAAATAGGGATGTCCTGTTGACTGCCCTATGTTCCAGTCGTAAATAATAATAATATTAATAATTGAAAATCAAAAATATTCAGACCATAGTATGTGGTCTATTGGTATCAACAGGGTACGAATAATGAACTGTACAGGGCATGTTGTTAACAAAACATGAATAATTAAATACCCCTTTTACGGATCAAAGTTTTCTCCGATCACAATGTGCTATCGTTTCATTAGTTAACATAACCTGTAATGTACCTTTACTAGCAAAGAATTCGAAAGCTACTTAAACGGATGAGTTACTCAAGAAACCCAGCAATCTTGACAGAAAATTATCGCCACACCTGAAGATGGTACCAGTTTCTTACCTTATTATATTTTGAATGCTCTCGCCTAGTCGAAACCATCAGTTCGCTTATAAGTACGGTATATATCATGCTGGAAATTTACAAGTGAGGATCTGAAATCAGTTCCCTTTGTGTTGTAATTACTGTTTGTGCCCATAGTTTTTTTATACTAATCATTTTATCCACGGTGATCGCATTCGTGAAACTCAATAGGCAAGGTACAGAAAATGTCTAGTCATTTACTATATTAAGGAATATCAACTTGCCACTCTGAACACTGACTTATTTTGTTAGCATTTTCAAACCCTTGTACTTTGAAGGCGAACATCACATAACATTTGTATTGTGCGATTCGTAGTTTAATACTTGGCCTGAAGTGTTATTAAAGTAGAGTTTACATAGAGGCAGAGAGGAAAACAAAAAAACTGAAGCAGTCTTACGCTGATTATTTGCTTCCAGTCAATTTCGATTTTACCGTTGAGTGATTGGACAGAAGTGTTCGGCCTATGTTAACTTGTTGGCTCCTAGTAAGTACACTTCGACAGTGTCTGAGGATTAACTCGGTGGATAGCAACCACCAGTGGAAGCTAGGGTGCGAATTTCGTTCTACTTCAGGCTCGGCAGCTGAACGCACCTACAATCCCCAGTGAGTCATGATTTTCCCACTGAGATTGGAATCCGCTACCCATCGTTTCAAAAGGCCGAATATTAGGGCGACTGGTCTAGTAGGTAACGTTTTGGCGTTTGAGATGATGGACACTGGGTTCAAATCTCAGTAGGAACGCCATCGTGCTGTCGACTGCAGTTACATTTATCTAACGAGTCTTAGATAGGACAAAATGCACATTCTGGTTTCCACTGCTAGTCACCATCCACCAAATTAACCTTGCACTGACTTTGACTGGATGAAAAACTGATACAAATCTGTGCACTTTCTGAATAGATTACGTAATAAAAGGAAACAGAATATTTGCCAACCAAATGCACTGACTTTTGGTCGATAAAATAAACAAATGGTGTTTGTGGAAAATAATCAGTGCTTATCAAAATGAGATTTTCGCAGTAAAACTGTTTTGAAAACAGGTGTGTAGATGTTACGTGAAGACAATAAAAGTATACCCTAGGTGGTTAGGAATGTTTTTGGAAGCACTAAAGTTGTTACTGTGAAAACTGATAACATTGTAACAACAGAAGACAAGGGCCGGCAATAGATCATTTTATTACGGAAATCAACACGTATTTATATACATTTCACATAAATTATTGTAGCTTATTCAAGTAGACAAACGCAGTCTTCTGATTGGTTGTTTGCAGGAAGTTAGACAGACAAACTCAGTCTTCTGATTGGTGGTTTTCGAGATTTCTCGGAAAGTGGAACCATCTATCTGCGAATCACATTTGCCCACGTTTAAGTCTGCTGTGATTGGTTGTTGAATCAGCCTTGTTCATATTTTCTCACGGCCAATATTAGTGACCTAGACACTGACGTAGATTAATGTCTACCAATTGGCTAGCAGCCTGCTCTCACCACAACATCAGTACGGAAAGTATGACTTTTCACGAAAGCGATTACGTTATCCTCAAAAGACAAACTGCATGACTAAAACTCCTTATCAATCATTACGTCATTGAAGTTTCAAGAATGGAGAATGACAATTAGAAGAAATTTTGGTTTAATCCTAACAATAAATTCATGATATCGTTTGGGGTATTTTCCTTGTTCACTAATAAACTACTGATGGAAACAGGAGACTTTAAATGCGAAGCACTTATTTGACGAAACATTGATGTTGGCATTCCGATATCTTATATGGAGGAGCTTCTTTTGAGATGCACATCGAGTGTTCATTTTTCGTTTAATAATGAACTTTATAAACAAATTGATGGTGTGGATGTTGGTTCACCACTCGGACTAATTTTAGCTGACATTTCCCTTGCAAAATTAGAGAATGGAAAACTCTATTAGAGAACTGGAACTCTATTCTCATAACATGGATGACGTATTTTTGATTACGAAAAATGAGAATGAAGGAAAGAGTGCTCTTGACATATCTAACGGTTTAAATCTGCCAGTCAGTTATATCACCGAGAAAGAAAGAAAGAAACGCAATTACCTCATTCCTAGACTTCTTTAAGACTACAGTCAGAAGAAGTACATATAGAAAACCTATATGGACTGGTTGGTTGATACACCCGTTTACTGAACTTCTTACCTCTGAAATATCAATCCAATTTAATAGTATTTGGTTCACAGAGTGACAGCAATCTGCTCTGAGTGTTTTAATGAAGAGCTCAGTGTTGTGAAACAATTATTAAGTAAAAATAGTTGCCCAGAGGAATTCAGTGACAAGAATATGAATCTAAAGTCAAGGCAAGCTAAAGTAGCAACGGTCGCGAAAAAGACCTATTTCTTAAACCTCTATTTCCTCAGTGATAACATCAGTGAAATAATAACACAACGCTTAAAGAATGTGGTAAAAAGAGCATTTAATACCCTTCAAGTACATGGTCTCTTCTCAACCACTCCTATTTTACGTTCGAGACTTAAACTACCTCATTTTACCTCCTGCATGTGTACCTATCAGTTTGACTGTTCATGTGAACTCAGCTATATACTACGAACAACTAGGCCTATTTACTACCGAATTTCCTCACATCATCCCATATAGTTAAGCAATTGACAAACAAGATCCATTTTCGGCTCTGTTCAAGCTCATTTTGTGGATACAGAACACAAAATTGATGTCAATAAGGCTGTTAAAGTTATCTTCAGCATTCCGTCGTTGCAAACCACAACAGGAAGCCTAACTTATACGTCCCAAAATGCAACCTGACGCCACAGATGTTTTAACTATCTTTAACTGATGCATAAATTTTCTTAATTTCATTTGATACTCAGTCTAGTATTACACTTTAATCCTTATTATAACTGGCTCATTTTTTTGAGCTGTAATTTCATTGATCTTAACAGATCGATATTATTCAAAAAAGCAGTATTCTTACCATATATTTATGCATGTAGGGCCAGATGATGGATTTGTCAAGAAGAAGAATCTTTGCTCTAACTTTCTTCTGTCTTATAACAGTACACAACACTTATTTCCATAGGATTTATTACTGAGAAAACTAAATTGTCAAGTATTGGTTTGTAGGCGTTTTTTGTTTGATTGAGTGGAGGATTTCATCATGAGCTGACAGTTACTCACCGAAGACATTGCTAATTGGTTGCACTATGTTGAAAATTGGCAGATGTTAGAATTCATGGGTCATTAGATCTGGTCCCAGTGGCCTAATGGTCGCCATGTAACCAGCAGGTCCTGGGTTAGAATCCTGGCGGTGGACGTGTACTGCTAAAGAGTCCCAAACTAGGACGAAACAGCTGTCCAGTACTCCTAGGTTCTCCAATGGTTCTCTAACCAATGTCAACTCATGATGAAAACTAAATCCCTTGCAAACTGATCTGTCTCATCTTTACAACATGTATTATCTTGTGAGTAAGAGTGCACTGTGAACAAACCTTAACTAGATAATCACTGTGAGAAGGTTTCAGTCATTTTATTTTATGTAAATACAATTTAGGAAATCAGAAACCTGTAACTTATTTATCTTAGGGAATTGGAATAAATGAATTTAAAATTAGATGCAAAGTTTTCTGTATATGCTCGGCCGTATTCAGTAAGTGAAAATAAGTTTAGGAGTGGTGATAAAAAGGACTTGGTAATCAAACTCAACGGTTGTAGAAATCTGTGCTTTTTTTGTTAATCACCAGCTAAAATTCTGTGTAACAAATTTATAGCGTACAATTTGAAAAAACGAAATTTGATATCTCTTAAACTGTATCAAAACTAAATTGGTTAACACCCACTCGTCTTGTTTGTTATTCAAATGTAGAGGTTTTTTATTAACTACTTATAACCAGCTTGTACCGTGAACCACTGTAAACTTCACAGTTTCATTAGACACATACTAAGAAGGTTTCTGGGTTTGTACTTCAATGGGCACATACTTCTGGAGAGTCCCAAAGTGGGACCAAACAGCTGTCTAGTACTCTTAGGTTTTCCAATGGTTCTGAGACTGATGTCAACTCGTTACCAGTCCTGTAAGCAATCAAATCCCTGCAAACCAGCATTTGATAAGTAACTTTTGTTGCTATTAGTAATCTACGTTTTCTTATCATTTTCTTATTACTGAAAGTCAGTGTGTTTTTCTTTGCGGTAATGCAGAAACAAAATTGAATTTTGGCGGTTATGAAATATGACGGACAAGTGATGGCTTGACTAGAGCTATGAAATAAGTATTCACACTTCTGGTCCATTATAATGAATAAAGATGTATTCACACAGGAAAACTTCGGTCTTGGCTGCAGTTTAAAAAGGGGCATGTGAATAACAATTCCAGTACTCATTTGTTGGGAGGAAAATTATATTTAAATCATTAATAAAATTTTAATGGTTCAGATAAATCTCGACTTTAATAAATTTAATGCAATGTTATATACTACTAATTGATGAATATGAGCAGTTGTATACCACTCACATCAACCAGTAGTACTTTCTAACATGATTGAAGCGATCTAAAGACCGGATAGACGTTTCTCTCCTGTGAGGTGAAGCTCATCAAATCATCCAGTGGTTTCAACTAATTTGGCTCTCGGAACTGAGTAAAACCGGGTATACCGCTGCAGTACTCGATACCGAAAGAGCGAAACGTCCATCCGGTGTTTAGACAACTCCAGTCTAGTTAGCAAATGCTACTGGTCGATATCAGTGGTCTGTATCTACTCATGTATACCAGTTAGTGATATGTGGTTTTATGCATTGATGCTTGGTTTCTTGATTACGCTTTATGCTGTCCATCAAATCGCACATTGTGGTCTGAATAATTTTGGTTTCCGAAGGATACTGTGGTGAAATTACAACTTGAGCTGTGTAAATTACAGATTTCGAATTCGATTTGAATGTACTACATCGACGAAGACAATAAGTTATCAAATTGGAAACAAAAGGACTTGTAAATTAAATTAATTAAAGTCACTGTGTATTTAGATACTCTTATGGCACATTTAAGAAATGGCAAATTAGAAATTAATGTCTGTATGTTTGGTGTGACAGTGTAACTATACGTATGAAATCCATCAGGATTAATTTAAAACCAAATGGGGTCACAGAGTAATAGAATTTCAAGTAAATATGAATATACTAGGTATTCATTTATTGTTAAATCAAAATATGTAATCATAATGGAAGTTGAAGTTTGAAACTCGCATCTTTCTCAATATAAATCTTTGGTCTTATCCCTGCACTGTTGACTGCTTCTATAAACTCAAGTAAATCATTATTTTTCCAACTTTCATATGCCTTTCTTGACCAATTGTTCAGTAAGTTTTCGGAATCTATTTAGGAAACTGTGTTAAAGGTGATATTCTTTCCCTTCTAATGAACATATTCTGACATATATGTGTATGTTGATCGATTTAACTTAAGGTATTAATAAACGGCCATTACTTTATTTTGGCTACCGGAAGGTGGTTTTCCAATTGAGACTGTTTAATAATAGCAAGTGATTCCTTTTATAAACGAGGCAGTTGCTGTATATCAGAAGACAAGTTAATGACACTTTGGGTTTAAAATCTCCAGCTATTGAGGGTGAATCACTTACTGGTATACAGCAAAATCCAGTTGATGCTTTCGTTATAGAAAGAAAAGTACGTTCTCGATTACAGTGCTAGTTATCTCTGAATAAATGACACATTTATCTAATATTTAACCCTTGATTTCTATTTAGCCTATTTGGGAGTAAGCTACAATACAACCATTATTTACTCTCATTAAATATCATCTTTTTGCTTAAGGCACGTTGTGCGCCAACTAACTTGTATATACCACAGTGTGCTTCTAAACACAATCGAGACATAAGAAGTTATGAGTCATTTTGATCTCTCGATGTTTAACTGGACTATATGGAGACCTATAGCTCTCAGAAAAGGGGTAAGTCACGAATGTTAATCTCGAATGTCAGGTCACTGCTTCCTTGTGGTTTAGAGACTTAGCTCGTATGTCTCGAAAAGCATTTCTGACGGTCTGTTACAGACTTTTATAAACACCTGCCTTCACTCGATGCTTATGGTCAGATAGTCAGTGGGGAACGATAAGCAACAAGGTACACCGAAAGCGAAATACCTGATAACCTATTGCCAAGCAGATGTGAAGAAACAAGGAGAGATGGAGTGAACGTACTCTGGGGCGACATCCAAGTACGCCCATGAGTCGAATCCGAATGGGAAGCTACAAGTTGGAAGTCCGAAGGTGAGATGGAGAAGACCAAGTGAACAGAAAATTTAATGTTATGGACAGTCGTACAGATAGCTGAAACTCATAACATAGAGCCGAGTCGTGAAGCCTTATATTCTATACGGAACTCGAGGAACGAATACTATTATGCTGATAATGCAGTTCACAATCTCATTCACTGATTGAGAAATAGTTATAGGGTTAAATTACATCACATTATTCGAATTATTGTGTAACGCAACCTGAGAAATTAAGTTTAAATTTTGGTTTTTCTATATAGTATTGATCCAGGTCACCATAACAACAAATGATATTGGTCAACTGTTAGTTGGAAATATTTTATTCGTATTTGTTTATTTTTGTTTGTACAGTGCATATGATGTAAGTAGGTTACATACGCTAAACTGCTGCTTTTTAAGTAGTTGTTAGTATTACTAGTGAGTCTCTTAGGTCAACGTGAAACTAATAACAATTGCCAATCAGCATAGAAGAAGAAGAAGAGAAAGAGGAATAAAAAGAGAACTATAGAGGTAAAGTAGGCTATGAGAATAAACATATATTTAGTAATGACCAATTGCATTCTACAGTACAGGTTTGATCGCCAGCTGATATGAGTTACAGAACCACTGAAAGACCATGGAGTATTGAGTGGCTGCTTCATTCAAGTTTAGAAATCTTCATTGGTATGCACCCACATGAGTTCGAACCCAGGACTTGCCGCTTACATGGTGGGCTCGTAAAACATTGAGCCACTGGAATGTGCAAGAAATGAGAACCCAGCAAATCAACAATTAAAAATTAATTTGATGCCAACTAACGATTGGCCCTATGTAAGAAGTTATATGGAGTTCTTTTGAGAAGTCTTAACTGGCGGGGTCCATCAAGTCAGGTAAGAGAGTAGTTACTCACCTATGACATTGGCTAACGATTGCGCTGTATATTTCGCAGGTTGGTAGAAGCCGGAATTCTTGAGCCGTTGGATCATGTTCCAGTAGTGTCCCAGCATGCCGTTTAACAGGAGAGTCACGGGTTTGAACCCTAGTGGTGCGTGCCGATGAAGATTCCTGAATATGGACGAAGTAGGTGCCCGGTATTCCCTGAATTTTCAGTGGTTCTGCAACTGATGTTCCCTCATGATCAAACCAGTAACTGATCAGATCTCTGCAAGAAAACACTTGAGAATTTGTTGTTGTTTAATCACGTAAAGTCCGGTAATTGTTACATTTAACTTACTGGAAGTCAGATGTATTCCTTCGGAGTAGCTTAGTCAGCTGAAGAAAGATGAGAGGAACAAAACAAGCTCTTGCTTAACCTATACTTAATTAGTCATTCTTATCCTAATTCTGTTATCACTATAAGGAATTTCCATACGAATACTTAATTTGCTTCAGAATAGAATATAAAAAGTGTCTAATTATGAAAAATTGTGAAGATAGACAGGCAGACAGACAGTATTTTTGAAGGTCACAAATACAAAATGGTAATCATGTACACGTTTTATTCCAGTTTGTGCGTCGGTGGCATAGCGGTTAGGAAGCCCGCCGACCATGCACATGGTCCGGGATCCGATCACCGGCCGACGCCCTCCTTTACCTCGCTAAGCCAGAAATAATGCTGGTAAATAGGGAAGTGTGGGCATAAGGCTAGCAATTCCATCGTGTAAAATAAGCACTGCTACAGAAACTTCAAGTCACTGGCTTGAAGCCCTATGTTCCACTGCGGAACGTGAAGGAAGACAAAAAGTACACGTTTTATTCCAGTTTAAATTTAATATGTTTGGAATTCTATGCTGACATCATAGATACCTGTGGTTAGAATAAACGACAGCTGAGTTTGTACTTGAGTTAACTGTGTATAAAGGATATCTATAAAAGAGCATCATCGGGAAACAAAGAGAAGCATAAAGCACTTAATTCCGACTTCTGATTTTACAGCCTTGGTCACTTCCATCTGTTTACCCTGTCACACCCAGAATCCTTAATTTCATCTCTGTACACATCGAGGTTTAAATAGGCAGTCTAATTATAGAGGTATCATTTATTATTTCGTCTTTTGACTATTGTTCTTTGAAAAATTTCAGGTACCGTCTCTAGAGTTCAGTGACAATGATGATGACTCTTAAGGAGTAGTCATTAGATACATTTCACTAGGCTGTACTAATAAGTCTTGATCATTGTTGTCCACTATGTCTAAGTGAAGTGCAGACTCATCAGAGGAATTGGTTGGCGGTAGCACTACATCATGAACTGACAACGCTAGCAGTCATAATTCACTGAATCCCGTCCCATGTGGTTGAATTGTCAACGAGCCTAGTGTGGTAACCCGAGGGTACCAGATCCGATGCAAGATAGCGTTGTGAGTGCTGACTTCCGAAGAGTATCGAAGTAGGATGAAACAGCCACTTAATGCTGTCTGATTTTCAGTGATTTGTAAGTGATTTCTGTTAGTGACGGAATCTAGCAACTGAAACCAAACCAAATCCTATGATCTAAATACTAGAATTACACTGATTTCTTGTAGTCATTTTAAAGGTTAGTAAGACAAGAATTTTGAAATTTTGACTTTAGTATTTTCAATTTGGGGAGAATATTAAATCTTAAATTCCATTGAGAAAGTATATATTTAATGGTGACCTGTATATTATTTTAGATTTAATTTTCTTTAGATGCATAAACCTTGGTTGAGTTTCATATCTCACTGTTTCTAAATGTTATTCAACATTTTTAAAAGTGATCCAACAACTTCTTTTCGGAAGTTTGATTCTAACAGGACATTAGCTTATTTTGTATAGTCTCAGTACAATGATCATTAAAATCATCTATCGAGCGTTGGTGATACATCGGTAGAATGCTCGCCAGGTGGTTCGGGCTTCGATCTCCTGCCGCCGTACTCCTTTACCACGCTAAACCACTAATAAGACTGGTAAAGAGGGAAGGTTGGGCATGAGGCTGGCTAGCAACCCCATCCCGTAAAAATAAACACCGCTGCTACCGAAACTTCAAAGATCTAGCTTGAAGCCCCGTGTTCCACTGGGAACGTAAAGGAAAACAAAATTATCATGTCCAACCAATCACATAAGCGAAGTGATAGTAAGGTTGTACAACTATCCATGTTGATGTCACTCCTCATATCCACAACGATTGAAGATAACGCCTGGAAAGACAGTGACAGTTTTGTTTACGAGAGCATTAGTTCAGCATAACTACAGGAAACCTGCATGAATTTTCCAAGGAGGTAGCAAAACTTACCACATAAGCAGAACAAACAATAGGGAAGAGAGTAAGTATTCATTTATTGTAGACCGATTAAACTTGTTATACATTCTGCATAAATCATTAGAAATTGGAAGAAACTTATTTAAGAAACTAAGAAACAACATCCACTGCTTTATATGTAACTTCCAGCAAATGAATAAGGTAGGTAATCTGTTTGGCATCTCAATAATTAGTTATTGCTAAGTTCTACTACACTTTAGGGACTGCTGAACAAACATTTCAAAATAGATGTGTTCAAGGTGAAATAATCACTGTTTTCATTTTCTTTTGAGATATCCGTTTAGAATTCAGGGGACTCCTATGGATTCATTTTGTCTCCAACAGGATTTCAGAGGTGTTTGACATAGACTAGAAGAAACATTTGTATTATTAATTGATGTCTTCATATCCGTATCGTCACTGTTCACAGTTTGATTTGATGTTGCGTCAAGGAGATTAGCTTGTATACCTTGTTTCAAAAAGAAAAACATACTTAAAATATTAAAAAAAAAACTAAAATAGACAGAAGTGTTTATCGTTAAAAAAAACGACATAGTTTTTAAGGAAAAGACCTCAAAGGATAATGTTTTCCCTCTAATTGAAAATACGCTCGTTACAAGTTAAAGTGACTGTCTAAATGTGAATGAAAAGTGAGACATACTGAGTATGATGACTCTTAAT
Organism: Trichobilharzia regenti; assembly: GCA_944472135.2. NCBI lineage: Eukaryota > Metazoa > Platyhelminthes > Trematoda > Strigeidida > Schistosomatidae > Trichobilharzia > Trichobilharzia regenti. The sequence continues at coordinate 158,308,414 of OX235262.1, forward strand.
ATACTTTGTGGTGAATTTCTAGCTTAAAAAGGTGTAGCACTGAATAAAGTTCTGCATGACTAGGGTTATATAATAATTACTATTCAGGTAAGAAGATCGATTGCCATAACTGCTACAACTTCGTATCATTTAGATATAATGGATGGGAATAACTGTGAATGTAATTCAGATACTGTCTGATGTTGGCATGCTAAATTATTTTGTTATACAGACAGCTCTCAGTAATACTGCAGAATTTCAACTAGAAATATATAACAATTTCAATCATAAAGTGTTTTTTAAGAAGTTGATACACATTAGTGAGGTAAGACAGATAAATAGGAAAGTTTACAAGAATTGAGTTGAGAAACACTATAAAAGAGGAATTAGATTAACAACAGTCTTCATTGAAGTAAAACATTTAAGTTAACGCTTAATTACTGTAGATTTCCTAAAACTATATATTTCCAAGTGTCCGTTTGCTGAGATTACACTGGTTTCGAGTTAGATCACGGAATGGTTTCAGTTAGGAAACTACTGATAACCATAAAGTATTGCACAGCTTTTTCGTCCTAGTTCGGGACTCTTCATCAGTGGGCATCCATGACCTCACTGGAAAGCAAGCCCAGCACTTTCAGGTTACGAGGCGAGTTAATGAACATCGGGGCGAAATCAAATGGTACATACATTTTAACTTCTACCAACTGGAGACGTATAGTGCGAGTATTCCGTCAAATAGGCTGATGGAGTATGGATTTTCCGAATTAGACGACAACTTCGGTATCTGGCAATATTTTCTCCAAGACAGAATAATATACCAGACTGATGTTTTTAATTTGTGAAAGCATTATATGAAGTGTTTGTACTGAAATAATCACTCCTGTTGATAAGTAATGCAGGCGGAACGGATAAAGATGTCAAAGCCAGCCAGCCAGAATCGAAAAGGCAAGATACGCCTTCATCAGCCTGAAAACAGTTTGGAAATCTTCTACGCTCAGCATAAGGAACGAGGTTTGAATTTTCAATACCAATGTCAAGTCGATTCTTCTATACTGGTCAGAAATTTGGCCAGCGTGTCACGCAAAAGGATTTCCAAAAGGCTACAGACTTTTCTCAACAGCTGCCTTCTCAGGCTCTCAGGTGAAGATCGAATGGCCAGAAAGAATTAGTAACAAGCAACTCTGGCTATGGACAAAACCAACAGGCGAGAGGCGATCGCTCAACAAATTTGTTGGAGAAAATTGAGATTGATTGGGCATATATTGAGCAAATTGTCAAGTGACATCTAGCGCAATGCAGGCCTTTGCTCCGGTAGAGTCCGAACGGGAAGCGACGAGTGAGTCGTCGGTGTGAGGGTGATATAGAGCAGATGTTTTGAGGAGGAGGTGGAGGAGGAGATGAGAGATTATGGTCAATCGCGAACCCAGCTGATGAGGATGGCAGATGTGTCACTAAAGCCCCGTGTTCCACTCGGAACCCAAAAGAATAATGATATAATAAATAATATTAATACGTTAAATCTGTTCAGGACAGATGTTTCCATTCAATGTTCAGAATATTTTAAAGGAAAACAGTGACATATTGTCTTCAATCTTTTATGATTGTAGGTTTATGGGGCCCTATCAGGCACTTTTGTGCAGCAGTAAATTGACTTTTTAACTCCAATTAAACTGATAATACATATCTTAAGAAATGATTAGGTGATTAAACCTGTTGTTATCGAAGTAGAATTAATGGGTTCAAATGACTAACCTCTGCTATGTGTTTCATTTATATTATGAACATCGTCTATAACCAAACGATCAGTTGTAGTACTACAACTCTTCACATTCTTCTCTTCTATCTCTGTATTCATATTCTGTAGAGAAAGATATAATGTCGGAAAAAAGAAAACACAAAGATATAAGTGTGGACATGACAGCTTTATTATTTCAGTATTTTGGAAGCCTACATTTAAAGACCGTAACTTAAAGGCTTTACATTTTTTGAAACTGATCTCTTTAACTTTGGATATGAATATGGCGTGTGCTACTGATCAGATTTGTCAGTAGAATATAGACACAGAGTGATAGGAAGCAGCAAAGACTAAAAACAGCATTTTAAGTCAGTGGTTGACTGCTGATATGGAAGTATTTCTCTCTCAAATTTGGATTTAGTTTACGTTGTGGTCAGGAATAAAATCTCATTGGACAACTTTTCTTCTCAAGGTTCAATCTTTGGCAGATTGACAACCAATCAAAACAATTTATTGTCGTCTGACCTGGCTGACCTTTAGTGCTGTTAAAAATGTATAAATGTGGCGTGTTTTTCTTTATTAAAAGGGTCCGTTACCAAGACTCTTGTTTTCGGGCTTTGCAGGAACACCTCATATCTCAGAGAAATACAACTGACTCATGATTCCTTCTAGAAGTATATTTTTCTATTCTCCAATCACTGGATTATATTTGATGTAATGTTCGATAGATGCTTAGATAAGAAAATAGATTTAATAGTGTGAAATATTCCCATATCATGAATTAAAAGTCAGTCTGAACGAAGAATATTCTTTTCAATAATTTCTCCTCTTCAGGTTCTTACAATTATAAAATATAATATTTATTGTCGTTACAATAAAGGCCAGTTATGCGGTGGATACATTTTTAACGTAGAATATTCTTCTTTCAGAAAATAGATTATTGACTTGATCACCAAAGTTCACTTAGCAATAGAGACTAAAAAGCATGACGCTAATTGTCGTTTTAACATTATTCAGTTTTTAAAAGCTTTTAAGAACTCTTTGGAAATACTTCACACCTAGTGGTACAAAATGATTCGATAATCAAACAGCTGTCCGGTACTCTCAGGTTTTCCAGTGGTTCTCCAGCTGATGTCAGCTCATGGTGAAATCCTCCATACAATCAATTACACTGCATAAACTGCATTTATGTTCATCTACATACTGGAGAATGTAAACTTAAGTTGCCCATTATCAGATGAATAAGTGTACAGCTGGAAACATGTGGTGGTGCTCGTCGACCACGCATGTGGTTCGGGGTTCGATCCCCGCCCAACGTACTCTTTTACCTCGCTAAGCCAGTAACGAAGCTGGTAAAGAGGAAAGGTTGGACATAAGGCTAACAACACTGCTACAGAAACTTCAAGCTACTAGCTTGAAGCCTTACGTTCCACTGGGAACGTGAAGGAATGAAAATGGTGAGTTATTGAATGCTAACCTAATTCTTCTCAGAAAAATGGTACCATACTTTTGTTCTGTTTACTTTGCAGATATTTACAAGCATTATGATAAGTTAGTAAACTGTCTTGTCAAAGGGCAGGGTGATGAATTTTTCTTTTGAAGAGGCCTCTGCCAGATGCTAATAGCAATGGTGAAAATCCGTTTACCTTACACCGAAATCAAAGTTCTATGAAAGTCAAGTAATGTCACCTGTAAAACAGATATATATATATATATATATATATATATATATATATAATTAAAACAGAGAGGCGGTTGACAAGTGTTACTTCAGGTAGAGTTGTGACATTGTTTCTTTTCTCAGGATTAGTTCTCTCTTTTTTTTTCCAATCGTGTATTTGAGTTCATTAAGAACACGCATTTATTTCTAAATGGAATTTACAATAAGCTATTAAATTTTAAAGCTATTTTGAATGTTATTTTCGTAATTTGCAAAATGCCCATCAAGCCTTCTGTAATTAGGATATTTTAAACTAAGTGGCAACTGATAATCCATTGTTTGACTAGACTGTTTTTCACCTCGATCAAGTAGTTGACATATATTTATTTCAGACCTTTATCAATAGCTGCCAACTCAACGTCGACACTGAAGGTCAGATAACTCGCCAGATCAAGAATCCATAGCCCAATAAATATGCAGAAAGTAATGAAGATGGACTGGACATTTATTGAGGAGACCGTCAGATGACATCATGTACCAGACAGACCCTACAGGGGGCTAGAATGGGAAAATACAAGTTCGGCGTCCGAGAGTGACACCCAGGTGATGAAGTCTTCTGGGTAGCCATAGAGGCAACCCAAAAAGAATACAGAGAATGAAGTCAACTGACGATGGACTAGTGGAACTCTACATCCCACTAAGGACGAATAGTAACAATAAACCACTTAGCAGTTTTATCTTATGTATGAGGTTAGATGGATTATAAACTAAGTGAAATTTGAATTATTCAGTTCAATTTAGATTTTCCTGTCGAATGATTGGACCGAAGTGCTCGGTCTCAGGTTGACGTGTAGCCTCCTTGTGCAGATGCTTCGACGATGTGGTGAAATTTAAAGTTTATCAAACTGTGTCATTTAAAAAAAGGATCAACAATTACCAAGTTTTTCTCTCTTCGAGACCAATGTGTGTCCGATTCAGGTTGTTGACAATTTGCATGATTCTGTTTGCCATTGAAATATGCATCTTGATGGGATAGTGCAGTAGAAACTAAACTGATAATTAAATTTTTCTCTCTAAAATTTATGAAATAAAATTGGAGAAAGGAATCATAGACAGTCTGTTATGTTTATTCTTTTAAATGTGTTGTAATTTCAAACACAGAAATAAAACCAATAAAGTAAATCCTTAAACAAGGACATTTTCAGTTTCATTTAGCTTTAAATAGTGTGGTAGATAAAATCATATTATTTTGATTTTAATTTTGTGTGAAATGGTGTGGATATTTTTTATTTTATTTTTATTTATACTTACCATTATAAAATACGAACAAAGAATCCTATTTCAGATTTGTATTTTGACCTTGAAGCTTATAATTTCATGTAGGCGGAACTATATTTAGGCTGACACAGCTTTTGTGCAGGAAGTTATCAATACCTTTTAGCACACAATCGAAAGATGTATGAAGGGAAGTGATTACAGTCAATGATCACTGTGCTTAACATAATGGTTACGTTTTAGGAACAAATAGAAGGAATTTCTGGATGGTAAAATTGGCTCAGTTAGACTTTCAAAGGTTTATTCATCAAATTAAATAATGGTTCAAATGGCGTAATACCTTACATACGCTTCTTGAAGAAAAGATCTGGAAATAGAAAAGCGTGGCCCATGCTGTCTTGCCAAGAAAAAGTAGAAAGTATTAATAGCTTATTTTCCAAGTCACCTTCTTTATATAGATTGTGTAAATAACTTTGAAAATTAAGTATTGGTTCTCTGTGGCTGGATGGGGGTTTACGAGCACGCCTTCAGGTTGAACTCTTGTGGGCAGGTACTGAATAAGAGTCCCAAACTGTTTTCAATAGTTGGTTTGTAAGGATTAGATTTGTTTTGACGGGTTGACCACAGATTAATATCAGTCAGGGGACCACTAAAAACCAGGAAGAACTGGACAGCGGTTTCACCCTATTTTGGATATCATCGGTAGTATGCATTCATTGAGGTTCGAACCCAGAACCTTCCGGTTGCAAAGCAAGCCCGTACACCATTTAGACACTGGAACCCGATTTAATGGCTGAATGGTATACGGGCTTGACTTGTAACTGGAAGGTCCTGGGTTATAACCTCAGTGGGTGCGTACTACCGATAATTCCCCAAACTAGGGTAAAACACCAATATAGATAAGATTTTATTTTGATAGATCACACAGTGTTCTACAGTAATATTAACTGATGAGGTTTCGAGCATAAACTATTGCTCATTATCATATTAAGTCAACTTAATATGACACTGTATAACACTGTGTGATTTATCAAAATAAAATCTTATCTATAATGCAGTTATACTCTACCACAGTGCCCAAGTTTTATACTTATACCAATATTACATAGGATGAAACAGCTGTCCAGTACTCCTTGACTTTCCAGTAGTTCTTTAGCTGATATAAGCCTGTGATCAAACTTGTTACCGATTTAATCCCTACAAACCAACACTGAAATTTTAAATGACTTACAAGCAAAGACAGCAGAAGTGATCCAATTGAAATCTTTCCTCATCGACTTTCGGCATCATCAATGACAATAAGTTCTTTATGATGTATGTTGTAACTGCCATTACAATTCACTAGTTTTGACTGTATTTTCAGCTTCCTTACTTAACATATCTTTAGTGTTTTATCGAGAGATTTAACTTCAGTGCTCTTGTGTCCTGTAAACTGAGCAGTTTAACTGTGAGACTTTAGTTATCCTTATGAATGAAATCTTCGTCACTAATTTCAACTTTTTTATGTGAATGCTTCCGATTCCATTTTAACATGATGTAGAATTTTACAGTGAAAGTATCGCTAATCATTTGTTTTTAGGTTACTGAGCCTATCCTGTATACTGATTATGTTAGACTGAAATGCTCTCTGTTTGTTGAAATGCAGTCTCCTAGTACGGATGCTTCAGTGATTTCTAAGGACTAAGATGATTTCATTTTGGTTGATGATGACTAACAGTTGAGTTAGAAATGTTTACTTCGTCCTATCTGAGGGTATGGTCACGGTTTGGGGATTCAGGTATATCCAAGTGACGAGTCCCGAGAGGGGCGAAATGCGCAACCTGGATTCTACTGTTAGTCGCTTAACTTATTTCCGAGTTTACATTTTACGTTTCACTGAAAAATGCGTATTGATTATTAATATGCCCAATTCTGTATCCCAGAGGAAACATGGTAGAAGCACTCAGGTTTAATGCAACCATTTCTGTATGATCGAGCAGTTCTTCAGCTGGTATTATCATCTGCTTATAGAAGTGTTCCAGCAGAAACTACTCAGTTCACTTTAATTACCTGAGACTATGCCCAACTTATCTATATTTGTATGAATAGAAGTAAGAGAAGAGCCTTCAATGTTTCATTCATTTCACCATTTTTATCATAAACTTTTGTAGATAATCACTAATTTGCCTAGAGTGTTACTTAATTTTATTGACATAGTCTTATGAAATCAAAACATTTTCAGGCGACAATTCTGAGTGTCATAAAAACTTATAGTTTATTCTTTTAAGTGATAAAGGCGGCAAAATGAAAGAACTTATTAATAGTAATTTTAAACTTATATAAGTTAAAATCTTATTTTATCTTAATTACGTTACATTTCGTTATATATTAGCTTCATAAATGATTACAATGCTGGCGTATGTCTAACTGATCATTGTATTTAATGTTAGATGATGTTCCTTGCTTGGCGAATTTTTAAACATGAAATCAGCAGCAATCGTTGGATCTCGGTTTCTTCCTTGTTGGCATTCACTAGTCAGCAGAGCATATCTGCGATCTTGGAGGAACTTATGTCCCTCCTAAGATTCGAACCTATGTCACACAGTGCTGTAGTCAGAGACGTTACCACTGAGCTATTCGAGACTCCAGTCTACCTCTTGTAGGTCTGTTTTTGATTCTTTGGTAGGACACTAATTAGTAGCCACTATCATGCTTCCATTCCTTTGTTTGGTGAAGAGTGAATTCTATCAGGTTTCCGGCCGATTACCTCCAACCATTTAATGACAAAATTTCAGAGTGTACCATGATGTCGAAACACTTTGCAGGATGGCAACATTGCAAACTTGACTGATAGAATCCAGTCTGCACGAAACAAAGGACCAGACACATTACACTAGTTATTGACTAGTGTCCAATCCAAACATTATGCGTCAGTCAATCTCTAAAGTATAAACAACAGCTCCACGCGACTGGTAATCATTTAACAGGATAATTTTAGGAAATCAAATGAAAAAATGTGATAATGCAGTTCTTTAATTTAAAAATGAAGAGTGAAGTGGAGATGAACTCAATATACTCTGAGGAGAGATTTAAACGACAACATACGCCACATCGACTCCCGGATGGAACTCTAATGGGAAACAATGGGTTAAACGTCCGAGGTTAACATGGGTAGGTTCATGTGAAGAGGAAATTAATGCTTGTGAGCAGTCTTAGGTTTAACTGAAAGTGACTGCAGAGAACCCAGACTGTGAACCCCTATGTTCCACTCGGAACGCAAGGAATAAATGGTAATAGTATTACACTGATTAAAATTGTAGATAAAAGTTCGTCCAATGAAAATTCAGGGGATGAAGTGCACATGTCTTGAACTACATTCAAGCTTTATTAGATGGCATTACAATATCATCCCATAGTAGTTCATTAAAAGAACGAACTAGGGGTAAATTTAACCATTCAGCTGAATGGTTAATATAGTTTAGAAAACCTGCCCCAGTCGACTGTGTATATTTATATTAAAAATCCTTTTATTCAGTACATATTTATGGAAATAGGAAGAAAGTATCAGTCTGTAATTTAATTTAGTATTTTTTTTTGGGTTTACCATGATCCCTTGATGTCCTAAAAACCACTCCTTAGTGAATAACTCCCGTTACAACTTCATTTTTGAGTATTTTCAAGAAACATTGAGTGCGAGGTTACAGAACTATCGAAAATGAAGGAGTACTGAACAGCCGTTTCATCCTAGACTAGGATTGTCCTCCATGACCCCGACTGGGACGTGATGTAGGCAAGCCTTTTGACCATCTATCCACTGAAATCGAATGCAGTGGCCCATGAATTCTTACTTATGCTATTTCGAGGTATGTAGCACAACTGGCAGCTAGTGTCATCGGCGAGTGTTTGTTGTCACATCGCCTGTTTTGGTGAACCCTACTGGCCAAGATTTACCATTAGAGTTCTGGACACTCCAACCAATCTCCGCAAAGCAACATTTGAAAAGAATGAAGTGTATATTCAAGAGAATCCTATTTCATTTTCGGAACCGCAAAACTAGTTCTGAGTAGATGCAATTTTTGGAAGTGTGGTATTCTTGGGAAAATATCTCATTTCCTTCATGATAATAAAAGTAATAATGATATTAATGAAAGCAAACATTAACAGTAACTTTTATCAATATTTAAATAGGTTTTTTCCTCAAACAATATTAAAAGTTTTCAATTAGCTCACCTGTCTGTAGCATTTTCTAACCAATGTTGAACAGCATTCAAATCATTTGTTTGTAAAATACTACAGATCATTGAAAAAACTTGAATTTCATAATCACGAAACAAATCATTCATTGAAGATGTTTTATTTGAACATTGATTTCTATCATAGATCTATAAAGTTTAAATAGAAAAGGGGAGAAATATATATTATTTGGCATTGTGTGTATGCCTCATGTACTTAATTCGTTATTTCTATATAGTTTGAAAGTTGATAATGAGAATGGCTAAATTCATAGAAAGCGTGAGTTGATGGCTCTATGGTAGATTGTTCGCCAGGTTATCAGGATTTGATCCATAGAGCATGTACTCTTTTGCTTCACCAAGTTTACTAGCCAATAATAGACCCAGAAAAAAGAGGGAAGGTTCTACCTGAGTTTAGGAAAGTCAGCTAGCAAAAACAGCACTACCGCTTCTGAGACTAGAGAAGCGTGAAACCCCATGTTGCATCTGAGGCTAAAGGAATAAGAAAACGATAAACAGAGGGACAGATTCTCAAAATTGGTCTGTCTAATTCTCAAAATAGTATAGTTTTAATATACTTTATCGAATTTCGTAAACTTTTATCGCTCGAAGGCAATTTGCTTATGCGCTAGCTAAAATTCTGCTTGAAATGTATATTTAGATTTTGCATTTGAAACATTAAAGTTGTGTTCGATTGATTTCAATTGGCATGTTTGATAAATTTTATCAGTAATCATTGAGGTGGTTCAGGTTATCTCAGATGTTTATTATAGACGTGACTGGAATCATAAATTATTTATTTACTTATTTATTTCCTTTTGCGTTGGTGATGGAACATGGGGCTTGAAGCTTCAGCTTTGAAGTTTCAGTGGCATTGGTGTTTCTACGGGATAGAGTTGCCAGTCCCAAGTCGAATCTTCCCTCTTTGGTGGGGTTACAACCGACTAAGTGAGGTAGAGGTGTGCGCTGGCTGGGGATCTAGCCTCGGACCATATGGATGGTTGGTGAGCATCTTGCCGCTGAACCACCTACACGAAACCGTATATGCAACACTCAATATTGCAAACACAGTAAGGAGAGTATGACAAGTTATAGGGTTTTACATACCTTATACATTTGTATATGCCATATCAAACTGCTATTAAAAATTTTACACATATGAACATGGATCATTGTAACTTGTTTCACATCAGACAGATAACCACAAGAAATCACAGAAGGCTGAACATGTGTGATACCTCGCGAACGCAGTTCATTGGTATCATATGAGATGGAGACAGGATCATTCAAGTCTTTCAATAAACATACGACTCACTGCAATCTAACTCCTACCAGTTTACTGCACAGTTTAGTCAGTAAACAGCTCACTAGTTCTTGATTCAGACTTTGAAGAAAATATAATTCGTAGTTATTGCGTGTTGTCTAGAAGGATTTTGGACTGAAATGAAGTATTTTTCATGGATTCCTTTTTTTAATCCCCTGCTTGCTACCTTTCTGGAGTATTCGGAATTTAAAAAATCTCATCTATTTTCCCCAAACTATTCTTTTTTGAGAGAAAAGCTTTCAGTCAATACATTCTATTACTCTTAATCTCAGATGAAACTTTAGGCTACATTTTATGTTTAATAACTTACAGTAACTATTCAAGTTTATAGGGATTCAACTGATTTTTACAGGACTTCATCATAAGCTGACATAGGTTAGAGAACCATTGGAAAACCCAGGACCTTCGAGCTCGCCTTGTAACCAGAAGGTCGTGGGTTAACAGTCCGGTGGGTGAGTTCTGTGAAGGGTCTCAATCTAGGACGAAACAGCTGTTCACTATCCCCTTTAGGTTTTCTAGTGGTTCTATAACCGATGTCAGCTCATGATGAAATCCTGTAACAAATCGATAAGAATTCTCTGATTTCTACTCTTGTGATGTTTTAAAATCAGTTCTGTTCTTCACACTGGAGTCATTGCGGAAGTCTGCTCCAGGAAGCATAAAGAAAAAGATATGGACTTTCAACACTATTGTTAGATAAGTGCTTCTTTAAGGTTAACAGACCTGTACATCATGACAGACTGCTGCAGTCTTTCATCAACATCTGCCAGGGCTGATTCTCCACTGAAGATCTGATGACCTGTCAGAAAGATAAGCCTCGAGAAACTCTGACAACGAGCCAAATAACAACCACCGGGGTTCGAGCAAGACAAGCTCGTAGACCATTAAGCCAATGGTGGCTTATGCACCCGTAGGTGGGTGACGTGAAGATTCCCAAACTAGACGAAACGTCTGTCCAATACTCCGTTCAAGTCTTCCAATGGTTCTCTAACCGATGTAAGCTCATGATGTAGTTCTGTAACCAATCACACAAATCCCTACAAACCAATACTTGAATTCATATCGGTCTTTAATCGTTTCGTGACATCGGTTTGTTTTTAAAGTTTCTTTTATACATGAAATGTTTTCTCATATATTGAACGAGACAGGAAAGTTCATGGAATTCATTAATCGTTCTCAATTAATAAAACAATCGTGTTCATATAATCATATTTGTAAAAAAATAACCTTGTCGTTTCCACCCTATTGTTTTTTCTCAATCTGTTTATCTCTGACAGTATGATTTAATTAATTCAACTTTATTCACATATTCTCTATTGTTCCATAACATGAATTCACAATATTTATGCAAGTTCATGTACACACTTGAATAATAAGTGAATACAACTTGCGACCACTTTTACTTGTCCATCTAAAGTGTTATGGGTATTTTTCTAAAGAGTATTGAAGAAAATATCTAACTAAAGAGGTTAATTAAATTAGTATGGTAATTATCATGTGTAGCTACTGCGCTGAACAGCTCTTATCACTTGTCTAGTGAAGAATTTAAATCTGTGACATACTCGTTCTCGTCTTTATCTTCATAGGTAGGAACAAGGTGAGAGAAATGATTGTTTTTCCAATTTGACCAAGAACATACTTAGTGATAACGTAAGCTTTGTTTAATCAATAATTTATGCACCTCATAGTGCTTGTCTTCTTATTATTGATTGAGAACTTTAGTGTTTTTGGTTTTGTAATAATAATATTTATTTATTTTCTTTGTTATCAAAGTGCAAATGTTGCTAATAGCCAGCTTTTTTAAAACTACGAATGACTTCAGCGAGAGACTGACTACAGGAAAAAGTTGCCTGGAGATCTAGTTGAAATTCCTGACTGGTGGGGTCCACCTGGGTGAGTGTGAAGACAATGCTCTCGAATGAGACATTGTCTGCTGGCGGTTCTATATATCACCAGTCGATAGAAGTTAGAATTCTTAGGCTGAATGGTCAACGACCCCGTCTCGTAACCTGAAGGTTCATACTTCAGTGCCCGGTTGTTATATCTGCACTGAAATGAATAAACGCGTCGCCACTTTGTTATAACTGCGCCTGCTAGTTGGCAATGACGGTAATGAACTCAACTGATACGCTAATATGCCTATTTGTCGGTAGTACCTTCCGATTCACTGAGTCACGCAAATATAAAGACAAAGGCTGGCCTGTGACTGTAAGATACTGTAGTGTACATTTATTAGAAAACGACACATGATGTTTATACATTTTTAGAACAATAAGGTCGGGTCACAGCCGTGAAAAAATGATTGATCGCAAAATAAATCACAATATGCATCAGAAAAGATGATATACTCTAGTATGTGGAATCCTATCACTGGTGGGGTTCAGTATGCACACTGATGAAGAGTTTAAGATGAGTCAACTGTCCAGTACCTCTTGGTTTCAACTGCTTTCTAACTGATATCAATCCATGATCTAACCTGAAACTGATGAAATCCTGGCACATTAACAGTTCAGATTTATATGCAGTTAAACCTTATGTGAACCACTTAACTATGCTACACATGAGGCATGATATCTTCCTCAATAAGACAGTGATGAACACTTTAACAGCAAGTACATTTGTCATCACTAAAGTGTGAATTTACATCTATCTAGTATGTTAATAAGTTAAAAGATGTACTGCATAACCATGAATTGCCATCATTCAATAAAAGAAATTTTTCTCCGTTTTTTATATTCAAAGTGTATTCATATTCCACCTTGGTTGAATTAATATCTAAATCCACAAAGTGTCCACTAGCAATTAAAAATTGAATTTAGTTTCCTTATTTAGAAAGCTGTAAAAATGAAGTTGGTACATTTGCAAGATTTCGAAACATTTTTAGTGGGAATCATTGAATATTTAGGGCATTTTTCAAACTAACTCATACACTGCAGTTCTATTCAGAATAGAAAGAGTTCAGAATATTCTTATTCTATCTGTTATGTGTAACATTTTATGATCCATTCGGTTTACAACGACTAATCCACTATGACGGCTATTATTCCCTTAACTTCGGAGTGTAATCTAGGGTTTCAACAGTACATCTCCATTTCGTCCTGTTCCTTTCAGGCTTCTCTAGCTAGCTGCACAATTACACTTAGGGTCTCATCTCCTCCTCACAATATCTCTTGCTTATCATCCTCGGACCAGACGCAAGCCTAAGTAATCGTTTTCCACTCAGCGGTCTCCTCAATATGTGCCTAGTTCATCTCGATGTTATTTGGCATATTTATTGAATAACAGATTCTCAGGTGGTTCGTTCCCAGAGGTATTTGTTACTTATCTTTTCTGCCTGCCTGATGTTCAGTATGAAACGAAGACAGCTGTTGAATAAAGTGTGTACCAGCCTACTGAAGGCGTTTTTGGTGACTAACCAAGTTTCTGAACCATGTAGAAGAACTATACTTTACATTAGTGACGAAAATATAAATCCAATTCTTTATGTTAATTGCAGTTGATTTCCAGACTGATTTCACACTAAGGAAGCCCTGTCTCGCTCTTGCGAACTTGTCTTTGGCATCCCATCCTTTACTTTTGTTCAGCAATTTATCAACATGCATTAAAGTAAGCTTCATTGTTAGGCATATGAATAACCAAAAGCAAAACACTACTTAATTCAATTTTAGATCTTCCCGTGGACTGATTGAACTGAAGTGCTCGGTCTCAGGTTGACATGTCGGCTGCTTGTGTAGATGCTTCAACGATGTCTGGTCATGTAACCTAAAGTCAAGTGGTGGATGGTGACTAGCAGTGAGATCCAAGATACGTATTTCGTCCTATTTGGAACTCGTGGTCACCTGGGTTTACTTGTATTCCCCTGTGAGTGATGGCGTTTCCACAGAGGCTCGAACCCAATGCCCTTTAGTTTCAAATGTCGAAGCGTTATCCACTAGACTACACACTATGTCAGTATAACTGGTTACCATATCTGAATTAATCATGATAAATACTAAATAAGATAACTTACAGAAGCATGACTACGTGTTCGATTGCATCTGCTGCTATTCGATGGAGGTAGAAGTCGACCAGTTTTACTTGAATAAAGTAATTCACCTGATGAATTTTGATTTCTGTTCAATATTTCTGTTTGATTATTTGTGACATATGGAATTCTTTCGTTCATATCTGATTGCAAATAATGATAATCAGATCTGTTGAAAGTATTACTGTATCGATCAGACTGCTGAGCATAATTGTTACCATCTAATATTGGTATTTTTAATTGATCTAAAAGAGAATTAAAAAGAAATTAAGATTAAAATAAGAAAAACTTGAAGAAATCACAAAGAAGTGGTATTCAACGAAGAGTTACCCTTTTCATAGACATCATTCTAAAGCTGCACAACCACTATATATATATATATATGTATATGAGTATAGTAAATTTATCTTACAACGAAAGGAATGTTTCCAAAGATGTACCATTACAATTGTAAGTTTTGATGATAGTTACATAATACAGAAATCGTTCATCAAGTAGAAACTAAAGCACAATTAAATAAATGAATTGCCTGACATACTGTAATTGACGGAATCGAGTGGAATTCAAATAAAATTGGATGAGAGTCGCATTAAAATTAGTGTCATAAGGAGTAGAAATGTACTAGTGGAGGGTGAATTAGTATGGAATAGACAACTTACAAACCTCTACATTTTGTGCCTTAATTGTAACGACAGAAAACAAGGGCCAGTCAACAGAAAGTTTATTAAGAAAATCAACAGATATTTAAGATTTTTATGTACATTATTATTCATTATTGTTAGCAGAGAAGTAACGTCTTCTGATTAGTTTTTCTTAATGAAGGTAATTTCGTCATCTCTTTGTGGCCGTTTCTTAGAAAGTAAGGCATATTTTTGCGAATCTTATTTGTACACGTTAAGTGGGCTGTGATTGGATGATGAGTTCCTCAAGGTTAATATTTGTTATTGTTTTTTCTCATGATACCGATTCGGGACGTCAATATTGACGTAAATGTTTGTCTACAATTTCGGCTTGCAGACAGCTCTCACCAAAAATACATAAAAAGAAGCCTGATCCACTCTCTGAGACACAGATTCGATAACATTTGCAAATCCCACAATTTGAAAGAGAAGTGAACACTCTAAAAAGGATTCCACTGAAAATGGTTACCCCCAAACGCTTCACCAAAAGATCCATGTAGCTTACACTGCTATAACCATTCACATTTTCTGCCCCAGAAAACCTCTTTATCTGGATCTGCACATCAGCAGAAATACCAAAAAATCACCTGCCCTGTTCATAGAGGAAGACAAACTTTGGCTTATTTTCTCTGCGAAACCAATGATTCGTATAAATGTGAAGGATTATTAAAGGTGATCGAAGAACTTTGCTTTGATCACATGTATCTCAAAATATATGCACAAAAAGAATAGAATTCAACCTTCGCCCACCATGGACTACTTGACCTATTAAAATATGTTTGATTATTAGTATGTAATTTTGTTTTGTATGATGGAACAATTGTTCATACATTTTATTTTGTTATTGTGGAATATAATGTAAAGTAATGGTTGAGTACACTTAATTGCAAAATGTGCCAAATGTGCGTCGGTGGCACAGTGGTTAGGACTCTCACCGACCATGCACATGGTCCGAGGTTCGATCCCCTGCCGACGCACACCTGATATCTATGGTCGGCCTGCAAATTTAGGCTATCGATATCACATGCTGAAAATTCCATACCTGTACCAAAATACGGTGTGGAATCAGCTGTAATCCAAAAAAGTGCACCTCAAATTGGAAAAGATGTTCATATGGCGTTGTTTTTAAGGTGTTTATTGTTTCTCTGTATTTAATTGATTGCGGAAATCTGCATGACTGCATAACAAATGTTAAGCTATTAGATATTAGAAGAGCTTTCTTTAGTTTATGGACGTTCAACGAAACGGCAGGACTGTCTTGTACAATAGCGTATGTTCAGTTGTAAACCATGGTTATTTAAAAACTCAGATCATTCTCTAACAAGACCAAAGTACGTCTGTGGTACAGCAGTAGAGTGCTTGCCAACCACGTAGGTGGTCTGGGGTTCGATCCCCGGTCGGTGTACTCCTTTAACTCGCTAAGCCAGCAGTAAGACTGGTGAAGAGGAAAGGCTGGTCATGAGGCTAGCAACCTCATCCCGTAAAAAT
The DNA here is from genome assembly GCA_944472135.2 of Trichobilharzia regenti. Classification (NCBI taxonomy): domain Eukaryota; kingdom Metazoa; phylum Platyhelminthes; class Trematoda; order Strigeidida; family Schistosomatidae; genus Trichobilharzia; species Trichobilharzia regenti. The sequence goes on from OX235262.1 coordinate 158,324,790, forward strand.
AAATACTGCTACAGAAACTTCAAGTCTCTAGCTTGAAGCCCTATGTTCCACTGGGAACGTTAATGAATAAAAAAACAAGATCGAAGTGAAACATTAAAGATAAGGTCAAATGAGAAGAAGTAAAAATCTATTCGACGATCTAATGTGTAGATGAATAGCTTTACTAATATAAATTTTACATGCCCTACTACATCTTTCAAATAGAATGAATATGTCAACCACTCACTTTAACATACTATGAAAGGAATATTCAGAGGTTTAAATATTTAAATGTGACTTACTCCTGAAGCGATTTTATTCATGTGATTTAAAGAAATGAGTCGCTTATAAAATCGGCGTTATTTTCTTGAAAAATTAAACCGTTATATATATATATATATATATATATATATATATATAAAGTACATACTTATCAAAATACCATCTTGAGAGAAGTGATAAAAAAGCCATTTCGTTGCTTCCATATGAATTGCCACAGTTCTAATCAACATCTTTTTTTTGTTATTTACTCTCAGTATTGTTATCAAGTCCTGGAGGTCGGAAAGTCGCTGAAAGCCTGGAAAGCGGCAGAGTAGGAATGAATCCTAGAAGTGTTGAAGGCAGCGCTAAAGACTTCGTCAGATATGCTCACGCCACAACTACAGGTGTGGAAGGAAGGAAAGGAAGCTGTCTGTTGGAAGTACAATTACATAATCAGAGAATAACCTGGGCCTATGCGCAGAGTCATGCTCCTATCTACCTCAAGAAAAATATTAGGCCACATTATCCCGGAGACATTGAAACATGCTTTGAATGTAAGACTTCACTCGGTAAAGGCTAAAAAAGAGTCACACATATCACCCAAGGCGTTTTTGACAACCCGTTGCAGACATAAGCCAATGTTTGTCAGCGTTACTTCGACCAGGAGGGACTCCTGTAGCGAGTTATCCAAAAAATTGTTGTTCAACAAATACGCAGGGGAGAAGCAGATGGAATAGATACACTCTGCGGAGACATTCAGATAACATCACACGCCAAGTGGGCACCCGGATGGAACCCTATTTGAAAGAGATGAGTTAGATTTGATTCCGGGGTGACATGGAGAAGATCTTTTGAAGAGAAAATAAAGGTCTTCAGCCCGTCCTTCATGCAGCCAGGTGAAAATAACACCGGTGAATAAAGCGAAACAAGAGAATGTCGCTGAATCCCTGTTTTCCACTCAGAACTGAAGGAAAAATATGATAACAGTAATGGTAATAAGTGAGGGTTACGTCTAATAGAATAATCTCAATTCGAATTAATTCAATTTTAGATTTTCCCGTCTACTGATTGAACTGAAGTGCTCAGTGTCAGTTTGAAACTGTAGGGACTGGGTTTGAGCTTCGGTGGGAACACCATCACTCACTGCAGAATGCAGGTGCATCCAGTGACGAGTCCCAAATAAGACGAAATGCCCATCCTGGATTCCACTGCTATTTATTTTTTATTTTATTATATATTTTTGATTACAGCTTGATTCCACACTGTAGTTTTGGTACAAGTATGGAATTTTCAGCGTGGATCGCTAGCCAAAATTTTTCAGGTCGACCATAGTCACCATCCACCAATTAACTTCTCATTTCGAATTCATTAGGTCCCGATCAAATTATATTCCTGGAAGAAAGCTATACAATAGAAGGAAGTTGTGTATCAGGTCCCATTATGAAATGAAATAGGCATACAAGGTATCTCAAACACTATGATTGGTTTTACTTGGCGTTTAAATGCACACTATCTAATCCTGAATGCTTCCTTAGTGGTAGGAGAAAGCAGCTTACCCTGTTGAGGTAACTTTTCACATGGTTTGAATGAATAAAGTAAATTTCGACTATTTATTTACAATATTTCATGTTATAATTTTATTTTTTAGAGGAAACAAGAAGCCACCAGTGGGAAACTTGCTATCAGTCAGTTGCACAGTTAACTAGGATTCGTACAGTTCGCAAAGCTAGTGCTATTTAAAGGCTTCTGTACTTCATAAATTCTTTGGAAATATCTGTAGATTAAGTGCGTTTTATACCGAATGCCTTTTTCTCTTGAAAATATAATATTATCAAAGAAGTGTACTGTGTTGGGCTATACTTAAGACAGACCTCAAATAACCACACTTACTAAATACTTCACCGCTTATTATTCAGTACTCTACCTAGCGTTTAACTACTGACTAACGAAATCAAAGTAAAAAGACTTGAGACTAGAAGTGTGTCTTCAAGGGAGACGTATTTTACACACATGTAATATCAATTTCTAAAAATAAGGATGTTCTACAACTTATCTGATGCCTCAACTGGGTAGTAAGCTTGAAGAGTGCGCTGAATGATACCACAACAAGCGAGAGCGAGCCACGTGTGTACAGTCACGTCGTAAATCACAAGATGGTGCGGCGCATTAAAAGTGGGTGAATGCGTTAAAACAAAAATTCAAAGATTCAAGGTACACTACAGAAGTATAGGCTGTGACAAAAATTTGATTTGAATCACTGAGAAATTTTCCACACTAATCAGCAAAACTTTACTTTCGGGAAAGAGGGGATCAGAGGGTTAGCGAAAAAAGAAAAATTCATTCACGTTGTAATATGAAAAAGATAATCCGAAGAGTGTGAATTACCTTATGGCAAAGAGAACGTGCTGGTGATAATCTTGAGGTAAAACACAAAATAATGAAAAGCAATAGCTGGTTACCTGAAGTATTGGGAAGTCCAGAGTTTGAAAAGGAAAATGTGAACTAGACTTTAAAGGTGAAGACATTGCAGAAATGGTCAACAGAAGAATGAGGACGTCACTAGCCAGAGCCTATCCTGCAGCTAAGTTGGTTCCCGTCCACCGAACAACATGCTCTTTGGTGCAGTCAAAAGTCGATAGATACCCTTCTCATGTTAACTCCAACTGTGTATACAAATTTACGTGTATCTGCGGGAGCAGTTACATTGGGAGAACAGAAAGAAGGGCACACCTCCGATTTTCTGAACATGTGCCGAAAAGCCTACGTCTCAAGGGAACAAACTCTTATAGCAGCGCTATTACCAGACATCTCCTCGACACGGGTCATGAGGTGGAAATCGAGAAATCCTTCAAAATTATCAATAGACAAAGGAGCTCCATTCTCCTCAAGTTTGCCGAAGCAATTTCTATCAAACGCTTGAAACCAGATCTATGTGTTCAGAAAGAATCAGTTATTAGTCTTGCCTTGCCTTGGTAACTGGATGTCTTTTTTCTCCCATCTGATTGCGTAATCTCTGTCTTTAACCTCACCCTCTTTTATATTCTGTAATTTTGCTTGTCTCTTGTTTCTATGATTTTAGTTCAATTCAGTACATTGTTACCTAACTTATTAGTCACTATGCATCCAACGCACATCCCTTACCATTATATACATACATTTATTTATTATTTTTTAACTTGAACTGCCTGTGTAAAAACTATATAAGCGCAATTTTCTGAGCACTGTTTACTAGTTGTGAAACTTTCTGTCAACATGTAAAATTTGCAAGTACGTTAAAACGTTTCTGTACTTAAACCTGAAACTTTATTTAGGCTGTAAGCAGCTGACGAGAAGCCAACGAAATAAATGATGGTACCATGTTATTCTGCACAAATCAATGTTGTTCTCGCTTTATTCAAATTTATCAAGGGGAATAAATGCATGAATTAATTTTCACCAGTACCACAGTAGTTGAAGGTTATTATTTACCTTACACTTCTTAATACACAATTTTTCGAAATCTAAGTAGGACTAATTTTTTTTCTGTGTATTTTTTTAAGAAAACGTTCGATTTAATGATGGAACCGTTCTCTTGGGAGAATGATATTATGCAGTCAGTTTTTAATAGAAATAGATATCAGATGCTGTTGTCTACTTTGAATACAGTGTACTGATCATTTTCTACAGAGATTCGTTTCATTGTTCTTACACACGATTGATTTAAAACTGGTGTTAAAAAATCAAGAAGACTGGAAATCTACTTGAATTCAGGTTAATAATTGTGTATTAAACTTGCCTTCAATGTTTAGCTGCCCGATAACCCTATCTTCTCGTTTGTTTAAGCAGTAAGACTAAAGTTCAGTGGACATTTTGTGTCACTAAAATGTGCTTACTTTTCACATACCTTATGAAATATCAGAAGATATCTATCAGAAATCATCTATACAGATTCAGAAGGCAAGCTGTACTACTCAAGTGGTTTACGGCTGTACACAACTTTAGGCATTTTATCATTTGAAGCAATGTTTGTAGAGAAGGTAAAAGTTTTACATAATTCCTGAAATTCAGGATTTGCATATTGTTATATCAATGTATACAGTGCTTGCGCTTTTTAAATCACCATAATTTGTAAAGTCTTATTTTAGTGAGCAGGATACTTATAACTATTTGCTAGTTAAGTGCTTTGTCCTTCAGATTTTTAGGAAACTAAGTCGCCAACTTCAGCAACTAGACTAGAGTACGCCAAAATCTATCAAATAATGAAAACTGGTCATATTAGACTTTTAGAAGCAATCGGCAGGGAGCCCTGAACCTAGGTTTCGTTCTAGTTGGTGCTCATCAATCAGTGAGGTGTATCTGCAACCTTGAAGGAATCCATGGCCCCTCTGAGATTCGAACCCGTATCACACAGTACTGTAATCAGGGACGTTATCACCGAGCCGTTTGAGCCTGACAGTTGAACTCCTGTAGGAATGTATTGGATACTTTGGTCGGACACTGGTTACTAACTAGTATCATGTGTCTAGTCCTTTTGTTTAGTGAAACTGAATTGTACCAGTCAAGTTTGCAATGTTGAGTGTACAACCAAAGTATGTAATGCACTCCTGCAGGAGGTCAGTTGTAAGCCCGAATAGCTCAATTGCAACGTCTCTGACTGCAGTATTCGGTGATATGAGTTTTGCAATAGAGGAGCTAGGTCTCCTGTTCCCACCATTATTGCGTTTTGGGGATTCTATTTGCTTATGGAGCCATTTAGAAGTATGCTCTGAAGCTAGCAGAGATCGATGAGTCCTCCCTATATATATACATGTACACTCAATCTGGTAAATATAGTGGGGTGTGACATCATTTTTCGCATGTTCAAAGGCTTAGATAGAAATGTTGGCTTCGCGTTCTCAATTATTATGATAGTAGCTGCATAAAAAGTCATTTTAACAGCAGCGTTCAGTCTTTTTTCTTGTCATCAAGCTGCTTTAATCCCCCATATAGGGTGATCTGATGTACATGGGAGCGAGTTGTTGTTCTGACTACTTTATATCTCCTGATGAACTTGTCTGGATAATTGTTATCAACCAGAGTTTGTGTCAACTTTCTTTCTTCTTCTTCATCAAGTGTGTCTTCAGTGCATATTCGCTGGATTCTACTGAAGAGGCACCTCACTCACTAAGGCTCTTTTGTACCGAACAGGGCAGAAACTGTGGTAATTAAGATACTGTCCTGTCCAGGTAGGTTTTCTACAAATAGATATTTTTATTGGCCCATCAAGCCGTCGACTGAGCAATATGTCTAGGAGAGATAAACAGTTATCTTCTTCTTCTACAGATGTAAGTGATATGCTATTCTGAACTTCATTCATTCGATTTAAAATTGTGTTGACAGAACAATACTTATCACTGATGATTACAATATCATCAACATACCTTCTATAAAGTGTCACACTTCTAATTAAATCCTCTGATAAATTCTCAAAGTACGACATATATATCTGCTAAAGGAGGCCCTAATGGACTTCCCCTAGCAACACCATCAACTTCTCGGGAACAATCGCTTTCAAATGTAAACCTAACATTGTTAGTACGTAGAATTATTAAATCCCTTAAATAAGATATAGGCAACGGAATGAAAAAATTGTTTGTGGAAATGTAATCACACAGAATGTCAACTGTTTTGAGCAAAGGCACATTAGTGAATAACGAGTTTACATCAAAAGAGCACATATTCTTATTGATAATATTAATATTACTATCGTCAAGAAAATTAACCAATTCAATTGCATCTTTTAACACATACTTCCAGAATTGTGTTTTGACTGGATGTAATAATTCCACTAACCATTTAGCAAGTTTATGCATTGGGGATTTGGACATTGACAATATAGGAAGCAGATGATTCTTGGTTTATGTATTCTTGGCAAATCATACATATGCGGGAATTTACCTTCTGATGGTTTTAAAGAGTCAAATTTATCTTTACTTATAGCATTTAGGCCATGAAGCTTCACTAGATTAGCTGTCACTGTGCCCTGAGACACATGAATGTCTTCTGAGGAGGGATCACGGTTAAATTTGCTTTTATCATCAAGGATAGACATCAATTTAGATTTATAGTCACTTTTATTCATAATAACGACTTCAGAACCTTTATCAGGTTCCTTAATAATAATTGTATTAGAGAATTCCTGTATCTCTTTCAGGTCTTTGAAATGCTGGGAATTTAAAATACTTTTCTCCTTTGGGTTGTTGTTTAAGAGCTGGTGAGCTGTATCCACCATCTTGGCCTAAAACCTAGCTCCTCTATCACGAAACACATTATACATACAGGACATAAAATTGATGTTAACACATCTTTTAAACCCATCTATAAAAATGAATAATGTTTGAAAGTTCATCCAGTATATAATACTGTTTCACAGTGTAATGTATTTTTAAAAGCTATTTTGAGGGATATACGTGTAAAACTTTGGCACTGTGGTACTTTGTAATTCCATATTAATTTGTTTCTTAGATATGTAACGCAGTGAGGCAGTATTATTTGCTGGATGGCTCTCTAAACACAATTTATTGTTCTTACATGTATGAATCATGATGACAGATGTTTTAAAAATACGAAAGATTAACAGCTTATTTTATGCATTTGATTGCTTTTATAAGTTTTGGTAAAGCTAAAACAGTGAACATTGCGGGTGGAATGAATCGAGTTCGGTTTCCTTCCGTCTAAATCTCCCCAGAAGCACTGCAATGAAAATTTATGTTTAATTTGATCTGTAAGTTATAGGGTTTGTGGTGAGTTCGGATCAATTTTACTCGGTAGATTTCTTCACAAACCAACCAAGAGGCGATGGACAGCTGTTTCTTCTTATTTTTGGACTTCTCATCAGTATGCAGCTGCCCAGTGCTCCCTAGTTTTCAGAGATCTCTCTAATTGATGTTAGTTTGTGATGAAATTTAACAATTATAATTTAGAAGTTTAAAATGCCATTGTCAGATGCAAGTAATCTGATATAATTCGGATGTACAATTAACACAAAATAGGTATTTTCAGATCTATAAAACAGTATATATATATATATTCGTATATAAACGGGAACATGACCTGGTTCATCACTACCTATGAAAGCACATACCTAGTCGCTATAGCCAATTAATAAGCGTAAATGTGACATTAAATTGAAAAGTTGAAACGGTTAATCATAGAACAGTAATGATCACTTCATTAATTCAAATAATTCTGTCATAAAAACGTTAAAATTTAAGGTTATCAGGGACGTAGTCTTTTTTTACGGGTTGATCACGGAATGGTATCAGCCAAGGAACCATTGAAAACCAGGGAGTACTGGACAGTTGTTTCATCCTGGTTTTGAGAATCATCGTCAGTAGGCACCCACCACACCGGTTCGAACCCAGGACCTTCCGGTTACAAGGCTAGCGAGCTCGTAAACCATTCAGCCACCGGGACACGATTCAGTGGCTGATGATATCTAACTTCTGCCAATTCGTGATTTAGCGCGACCCCAACCATTGTCGTTGGTGGGACATCCATCCTCTCACGTGACTGGATGGACCTCACTGGCCACGACTTCTCACTTCTCACTCCTGTAGCGAGTCACTGGCGAGCATCAGATTAATTTTCTATATTTTGGTTTGTAAGGGTTAGTTTTGCTTTTAAGGGTTGATCACGGATTTATTGGTTAAGGGACGTAATCATTTCATAATTTCATATCTAGTTATCTCCTTCCCATTCGTTTTCACCTTATTTACTTCAGTCTTATAATTACTATTATTTGTCACCCTTTGGATTCACAACAAGGTTTAGCTGCCTCTATTATTTGATTATATTTCTCTGCATGACCACTTTATTTCACGCTAAATCACCTAATTGTCTCTCTGACAGTCCAGTCCACCTCCATTTTCTGCGGTATATTTGTTGAGTAAAAGGCTCTTGGTTAGTTCGCTAATCAGAAATTTCTGCTGCTGGCTTATGCCTTCTCGTCCACCATCTGATTTCCTCTATCAACGTATTGATGAAAGTCTTCAATAGTCAGTTGGAAATGCTTTTTGAGGAAATCATTCCTTGTGCTGAGTGCTGTAAGTTTCCAATACCGATTTCAAAGTAATGACGGTCTGCCTTTCTTTTCCGAATCTATGTTTGATGTACTCATCTGTACAACCAAGGTTAGTTAAGTGAGGCAGATGACTTCCTTTATGTTCGACCAGTTGATAGGAATTGGTGCTTGTTATTATTGATCCCTGAGTATCCTCTCATCTTTATGTTTACCATATTCACTTAAAGTCCTGCGTTCGCTCACACTTCCTACACCGTTTTGTTACTTTGCTTGTGAATTTTCCAGTTTTTTAGACACGAGACATAAATCGTTGGCGATGGCCAAGCCTTGTAGAGTTTTCTTGTTGGTCCAACGTATTTCTGTCTTTCAACTCCTGAACGTCTGCTGCTTAGTCTGGTCAACCACAATCAGGAATACCCTTCGTGATAGTTTCCAGTTTTGTCTTACTCCTGCCTTCAGTTGGAAGGTCTCGTTGTGAATCACTTAGCATCTAGTATCAGTGTATATCTGTTGAATGGGGTTCATAAATTTTTGCTGTGATTATCTCTGTAGTGTTGAAGTACTTGCCGAATCAATTCATGGGCAACGCTGTCAAATAATAAAAATAATAATAATTTACTTTATTCCAAGACAGTACTTGTGATACAGAATGGAATTCTCAGCACTTCACTACAGTATTGCATCTAGTTAGTACATTAACAATAAATAAAATTCTACGTAGATTAAGGGTAATCTCAGTTAGTTTTGACAACAAAATATTGGCATGTCGGTAGCAAGCCAAAATTGAACAAAGTGTGTGAAGATGTTAGAAAAGTAGATACTAGCATATTTACTGGGGTGAGCGGTAACAAAAAGGTCAAGATGTACAGAGTGTGAAAGAACGAAGAAGAATGCTTTAAATAGAGTTTATAGGGAAGAGAGAAACAAAGCAGCACATAACAACAACAAAAAAGAGAGAAGGAAAAGAAAGAAAGAAAAACGTCGTACTTATAAATGCTATGAGTTGGAAAGAAGAGATCCAGTTGTTTTACTGACTATTTAATAAGTTATAGGTATCACGCCTAATGCTTTCTTTATAGCACAGAATACGAGCAAAGTAGGGTATGGTTGAGTTTTTGTACTTCCTAGTGTGAGCATATAGTTTCCTATATAGGTTTCTGGTCTGCTTGTCTGATGAGATACAAGGGGGGAGTTGTGAATGAAGAGGATGGTGTGAGTTGGATGGAATGGATTTAGCCCACTTTTCACATGAGTCCAAGTGTCTGCCAACCAGGCTATTAACAAGCTGGTTAAGTGGCACGTAGCTTACCCTGCTGACAACCTTTAACATCCTGCATATAAGGTATAGTCTTTCTTCAGTAGCCCTGGAAAAACTAAAGGGGAACAATAGAGAATAATAGGCAGAATGCGAGAGTTAACGAATCGTAAGTGTAAGGGTTGAGTTATACCAGAATGTCTTAACTTCTTGATGTAGGATCTACGATGGAATATTTTCTTAGAAATCATCAAGATATGAGACGACCAGGAAAGATCAGCAGATAGAATGACGCCAAGGTATTTAATTTCTGACTTGATTTCTATTTCAGTTCCGTCTATGCTGCACACCTCGTGAGTGCTAACCAGTTTGTTTAGGTCAGATTTATGCCTAAAGGTGAAATTGACTGTTTGACATTTAGAGGGATTTAAGGTAAGACCGTTTTCCCTGGACCACTGGCTGATTTCTGATAAAAAGCCAATTAGTTTGGAGTAGTCACTTTGACATTTGACAGGCAAAGATACAGTCAGGTCGTCGGCACATTTAACAAAATTAATGTCATTTGAAGATGGTAGGTCATGTAGACTCTTTCAACGGCCCTTTCAGAATCGATGAATTTCAGTCAGAGATATGACTGACACTCTATGCTCTCCTTTATAATGACACTTAATATAGCAATTCGACAGGAACATGACTCGTTTTTTCCTGAATCCAGAGAATCTTTTACACTCTTCAGCTTGGTCCAACTTAATATTTTGCCCGGTGTTGGCAGAAACATGGTTAGACGCTAGTTCTTGTATCGGCTTCAGCCGCTATCCTTTGACAGTTTGACAAGGTCTTCTGGAAATGTATTGACTAAATCACTCTTTTGATATACGAAGTTCATTATCACTGGCCCCTAAGTAGAAAATATTTGTCTAATGATTGCATTCCGTACATGACGTTTGTTAATATGCCATGTCAAATTCAAAATTTCAGTCATTATAACTGCTCATTAAGTCTTCATTTCATACAATTAGGTTCCTCTTTGAATTTCCGTAGAGCAACATTGACGAACAATGCAGGATGGAAGAAGTTTATTGTATTTCTCATTCCCTCAGTGTTCAACGTACTGAAAATTTAGGTACACTTGGACTGTTTAAGATATCACTGTCGAGTGCAGATATTTTGAATTAGTTTAATTAATTTTGTCAGTATTAAGCAGTTTGAAAAACAAATTTTGGAAGTTAAACTATACCATCCACCGCTACTAACTTTACCTGTAACTTGAAGCAATTAGTGAATTTAAAATCAATAAAAGTTTCAAACTTGTTTAAAAGATAACTTGGAGGATTTAATCATGAGCTGACATCAGTTAGAGAACCACTGGAAAACCTGGGAGTACTGGACAGCTGTTTCGTCCTAGTTTGAGACTCTTCAGCAGTACGCACCCACCGGGATTCGAACTCTGGACCTTCTGGTTACAAGGCTCGCCTTGGGTTCGAACCCGGTGGGTGCATACTGCCAAGGAGTCCCAAACTAGGACTCCCAGGTTTTCCAGTGGTTCTCTAACTGATGTCAGCTCATGATTAAATCCTCCATGCAATCAAACAAAATCCCTACAAAACCAATACTTGAAAGATAACTATAGATCATAGTGTTCTGAAATCTGCTTATATTTCAGATTTCGTTCTGTAATCTACCCTAAATCCAACTCTTCTAATAAGGCCAGTTATCTTGCTAACTCTCCTCCGTATATGCATGTTTTAGTAATCCCAAATAATTGATCATTCACGCAGTAAACAACACACTCGGTCTTTCTGCAACTTGTTGAACAAAACCAGGACAGAATACATAATATAACTTGGCTGTACCACCTGTAACTCTAGCCGGTTGTTGAATGTCATGTACCGAGTCGGCTGATGTTGTAAAACTTTGCTAAAAAAAATCAGAGTATTGGCAACTGATAAGAGTTTAAAAAAACTACTTATGTCATCAAGAGTGAAATATTTAAAATTTCCAAAACTGTAGTTGTTGAGTTTTGCGTGAATATATATTGAAGACTTTCATTGCTAACTGTGGTGTTTTCTGCTTCTCAGTCCGTCAGCAATCCATTTACATTGAAATTCTTTATGGATTCCCAGACGAAAGCCACTGAGTGAATATAGAGAAGAAGGTGACGAAAATAATCAGCCAACAACAAGCATCAGTCAGTATCAGAGGAAGAAATTTGAAAGATGTCACTGCCTTCACTTATCTGGGCAGCATCATTTCATCTAAAGGCAGTCGGCACGGATGAGGATGTCGAAGCCAGAATTGAAAAGGCATTTCAGACCTTCATCACTCTAAAATCAGTTTGGTCACCTTCTGAACTCAGCATAAAGTACAAGACTCGGATTCTCAACACCAATGTCAAGTCACTTCTTTTATATGGGTCAGGTACTTGACAGGTGGGTCACAGAACGCATTACCAGTAGGCTGCAGACTTTTATCAATAGCTGCCTTATTTGGCTCCATAATGAAAATCAAGGGATCTATCAGAAATATACTACCAATAAGAAACTCCGGGGATAAACCAACCAATAACTTAATGATCAACAAATGTGTAGAGTTAAAACAATTATTCCCTTTAATAAATTTGAATAAGGCATTAAAAAGACAAATTTCGCGAGATGATATCATTTCGTAGTTTTTTACAAATCATTCTGTAAAAATTTCATTTGATCTGACAGATATGCTGGACACCTTGAACATTAAGGAAAAGGTTATGTGTTCAAATGACATAGAATCATTATTCACTAATGTTCCTCTTAATGAAACTGTTGATTTCATTTGCGATTACATCATAAGCAATGAGATAAACTTACCTATTCCTGTAACTTACATCAGAGACATCATCTTAATGTGTACAGAAAATAGTAGATTGACCTTCCAAGAAAAGACATACAAACAAATCGATGGTGTTGCGATGGGGAGTCCTCTTGAGCCTCTGTTAGCAGATATTTTCATGTCGAAATTGGAGAGACGAATGCAAGGTATGTTTGAAGAATTTATGCTGTATAAGCGTTATGTAGATGATACTCTCATTATTGGTAATAATAGTAAATCTAATGAAAACTTTATTACCCTATTTAATCATATTCATCCAAATATTCGAGTGACATCCGAACTAGAATTGAGTAACAAACTCGGTTTCCTGGATATTACTATGACTAGGAGAGATGGTGGAACGATTCAACGACCTGTTTTTCGTAAACATACAGTTTTGTTCCTATCCAGTATAAACGTTTCCTAGTGAAATGTTTGTTCTCAAGGGCCCGAAAAATATGCACGAGTGACGGCATATACATTCAGTTTTATTAGCTAATGGTTATTCGGAAAACTTTATCACTTGTCACAGTAAAGAAAGACCACATCTCGAAAAGACAGCTTCTGTACCAAAGAAAGCCATCTTTACTAATCTACCATTCAAGGGCGACCAGATTATGCAGTTGACAACTCAAAGACTTCGATCAGCCATCAAACGCACATTCTACGCCGAATCTCTTTTTCTCACTTGCCGAACATTTTCGATCCCTTTACCTACGATTTAAGGACGAAATTCTGTGGATTCCACTTCAAACTGTATCTACAAGTTCACCTGCAGCTGCGGTGACACCTATTTAGGTAAAACCAACAGTATGTTCCAATGTCGTCGTCGAAAAGAACATGTTCCAAAATGGCTAGTAAATCATTTAGACAATCCCAATGCAATTAATCTGAAAAGAAATCCAGCCTCATCCATTGCAAAACACTTATTGATGTCAGGTCACAAAATCAATCAATATTAATGACTGTTTCACAATTATTTCATCACATAACTCTAATTCAAGGTTACTGAAGGTGATGGAAGCCCTTTGGATTAATCACATACAGTCTAAACTGTGTGTATAAAAATCAATAGACCTCAATCTTCGCCTACCATGGACAACATGACCTATCTAAATATAATTGGTCATTAGTATGTACTTTTGTTTTTTATATAACTGAGTAGTTGTCAGGCATTTTTATTTTGTTATTATCGTAAACCATGTTAGTTGTAAAGCGGTTGTAAAGAAACTACGAAATGACGATGTCATCTGGCGAAATTTGTCTTCTTAATGCCTTATTCAAATGTGTAGAAGAAAATGGAGATTGACTGGCAACACGTTAAGGGGACTGTTGAATGACACTGCTCTCAATGCAGGCCATCTCTTGAGTGGAATCTATATGGGAAACGATGAGGTGGGTGCGGGTCTGAGGAGGAGACCATGTCAAGTGGAGATGAAGGCTTATGGAAAATCTTGGGGCCAGCTAAAGAGAATTTCAAAGAATAAGACAATGTGGATATATGCTATTGAAGCCCTGTGTTCGGCTCGGAAGCCCCAGGACAAAAATAATAATAATAATGGATTCTCAAAGGATGCATAGAATAAGCTCGATATAGACAACTCACTAATGGCAAATGATTTGAACACAGATGAAAATAGACCGGAGTAAATTAAATTCAAAGTGAAAGAGTCTATTAACACAAGAGTGTGAAGATTTGATGATGTTTTGGTCACACTTGAAACGTACATGAGGACTAAATTAAAACGAGAATATTAGTAAACTAACATCGGCTCTTGGTAATGATAGCAAACTACGTGCCTAATGAATACCATAACATGTTAATGGGGCTGGGACTACAACAAACGTATAGCAGTTATTAAAATTTACTTATTTATGAAACCTGTTGCTCTTTAAGGAGTGAAAACCGCCTATGTCTACACAAATCATTTTTCATCGCACTAAACCTTACTTAGTAACTCTGGTTTGGAAACCAAACTCAATGTATCAGTATTCTTCTGACTTCTAGTTTAGCTTCCATACCTTTATTCTCTAGACATTAAAACAATGATTATTTTACGCAAAAATTTCAATAAAAGTCACATGCGTTATGAGATTGTTTGTAAAGTTTCACACAAATGCATAACATAGTTCAAATAAATTAAGTAACTAACTTGACGCTATTGCTATCTTCAAAAGCAGATATAAAATTTCTATCTGGCAATGAAATAGTATGTAGCACAACCATTTCTATGAAGCAGTGTGAATAGCGATACACATGACTTTCAGTTAAAGTGAACATATGGCTTTTTAAAAATTTCAAAGAAAGTGTTAAGTTCAATTGAATTTTTGATTTTCCCGTCGATTGATTGGACCGAAGTGCTCGGTCTCAGGTTGACATGTCGGCTTCTTGTGCAGATGCTTCGACGATGTCTGGGGATTTGATTTGTATACAATTGGTGGATGGTGGCTAGCAGTGGAATCCAGGATGCGCGTTTCGTCCTATTTGGGACTCGTCAGCTGGATGTACCTGCATTTCTCAGTGAGTGATGATGGGCACTGGTTCGAGCCTCGGTGGGAACATCATCACTCACTGAGAAATGCAGGTACATCCAGCTGACGAGTCCCAAATAGGACGAAATGCGCATCCTGGATTCCACTGCTAGCCACCATCCACCAATTGTATACAAAGTGTTAAGTTAATTATATTCACCTGCTTATTAAAGCTCCTTGGCAATATATATATATATATCCTCTAACTACAGTGAAATGTGTGTTGTTCATAGGAATGTCATTAATCAGTATGCACTGTGACGCACAATTTCCCTGCATAAATGAGTGGTTTATGATACTTCTAGCTATTCGAAGCAGGGAAAAATTAGCATCGGCGTCGACGAGCATAAGCAGTAATTCGAGACTGTGCAAAATATACGAACTTCATGAAGAATTCAGTTATTTATCTGTTCATTCAATTGCTGCTGTTGAATGACAGTCGACATTGAAGTCGCTTGTATAGAATCTTGTTAGTGCTGTTATGTTCAATAATCCCGATGGTTTAATTGAGAAGATTTCATTATATTCTTAGACAATATTTTTAGTGTTAATTTCAAAATAGAGTAAGCTTTTTGAATACGCCTTGGATGTTATAATCGCCTATCATATTGGCCATAAATGTGAGTGTTTTTCTTCGAAGTTTATTCATCCTCCTGTTCGTTTGTATTGTTATTGATTATATCAATGATGTAACATTTTGACTGAACACTAGTAACCAGTGTGATGCGTCTAGTCCTTTCTTTGGTGCAGACTGAATTCTATCTGTCGGGTTTACAATGTGGCCACCATTCTAGTTAGCTCGCCATCAGCACTGGGTGACGCTGGTTTGAATCTCAGGAGGGACATGAATTCCTTCGAGGTTGCAGATATGTCTTGCTGATTGGTGAGTGCCAACCAACAAAACCTACATCGGAGACTTCCTTTCGATTGCCTCCAACTATAAAATATCACCAGATGCGACATTCAGCTTTTGATCATATAACTCTTGTATGAGTACCTAATAAGTTTAATGTGCACCGACATATCTGTTAACTACAAATTAATCTGACTTCGGCTGGTAAAGTATGGATTAGAGCAGTTTTGTTAATTTGTGAGCGGCAGCAATTCAAAAAGATCTTAGTATTCAAGCTATACCTCGGAACTGCTATCTGTTTACGGTATCAGGTTATTTCGCTTTCGTATGTTGACCTTAGGGTAGGCATCTTTCAATGAAATTATAAGGATTTTCATTTTCCTGGAAGATGTTCAATGAACAAGACGTGAACAAGACGGAACACTCAAACGATCCATCTACAGACAGCCAATACGGAACGGACAACTTACCAACTTTCATATTTGGGTGTCCCTATGTTAAAACGAAACCTGATCCGTTGATTGAGCCACAGAATTCACAGCATTTACAGCCCTAATACTATGGAAAAGGAAGTGAATACTCTGAAGAGATTCCTTCTCGAAAAAAGCTACCTAGAGAGTTACGTCACAAAATCTATGAAAACCGGAAATAGTAAAATTACCCACACTTCCAGCCTCCAAAAACATTCTCTACCGGAATCTGCAATTCATTGGAGACTTATCTGCAGAGATACTGAGAGACCGCCAGTCTCGCTGTCTGAAAAACACCTTCTTCACTCCTCTATGAGACTATTGATTCGCATGAACGTGAAGGATAAGCTACCACAGTTGGCCTCATCAATGTACATCTACCAATTCATCTACTTGCATGGAGCTAGGTATATCGGTTGTACCCAGCGTTTGCTATCCAAACGTATCATCGAACGCTTACCTTCATGGTTTTATAAAATAGAAAAACGTTCTCCCTGAAGCCCTATCCTGGAACACCTGATTGAATCAGGACATCAAGCAAATCCATAAAGTAACTTCAAAGTTATCTACAGAACGCGTAGGAGTCTCAATAAAAGAGTAAGAATCAAACTTCTTCAAACCTCAGAAGCAGTGGTAATTCACATTTTAATTCCTGAACTCTGCATAAAAAAAAGAAGTTTTCTCAGTCATTAAATCTACAGTGTACCTGATCCATCTCATCACCAAATATGTAATTTTTGTTTTTTGTTTCTTAATTGTGTAATATTTTCTTCCCCTACCCCTTATTCAATCGCTGCCCATTGTAACCAATATTGTTAGCTTGTCTTTTGTGCGATTTTAATTCAAGTTGAGCTCTACTCAGCCCCGTCAATCAGATAGAAAATAACCCCTCGTCTTGAATAATTTAGGAGTTATATCGGGTAATTTAGAGGAGCTAATTGTGGAAAATGCAGCCAATATAGGTTAATACCGAATGTATGAATTCCGTTTGAAACTAACTAATTCTGAGTATTGGCTAGACTACACTTTAGTGACTTAAAATAATAGTAGGTATTCTCTTGCACTTATGCACTACCAACCAAAATTCATACAGTCTCGGGAAGATGTAGTAGAAAGTGAAGCTATAAATCGTTCAAATTGTGTTTGTTTGTAATTTGGGTAATATTAATTTCAAAGAATATCATATCATAAATATATTCAAAGTGTTACAGTATTTTGATTTCATCATTATACTACTTATTATTTTTCAATAAGATGAATGTTTTAAAAAATTTTCAGAGTCGTAAGATGGACAAATAGTTTGACATTATTTTTATATTTGAAATCATGTTGAATTCATTCGTTATAATTTAGCATCATCGGAAGGGTGAAGGTCACATCGATTCATACTGAATATATGGATTTGCCGGGATGAATGGTGATCAGATACATGTTTTAATTTGAATCGTTGTCATGGTTATAGTTTTCAAAATAAAATTATGCCGAATTTTATTTATATCATTTAGCCCTTCACATCTGCTTCTGCTTGGCATCATATTTTTATTTGAAATTCCCACATTATCATCTTTGTATTCCTGGCTAAAATTTAGTTCCATTAGTATTCAGAACGTTTACTAAAGGATGTTTATCTAGTTAGACGATGAATGAATTTGAAGGTGGTTCCTTCCATCAGATATCTAGGAAGCATCATTTCAACTACAGACGGAACGGATGATGTTATGGTCAGATTCGGAAAGGCAAGATACACTTTCAACATTCTCAAACCAGTATGGAACTCCTCTGCACTCAGCACAAAGAAAGAAATTGAGATTTTTACGCTATTGTTAAGTCAGTTCTTCCATATGGATCAGAAGTTGGCAGGCGCGTTACAAAAAGCGTGTTTCAATAGGCTACTTAAGACTTTTATCAACAGCCGACTTCTCTTGATTCTAGGCATCAGATGGCCAGCCAAGAGGAATTAGCAACAAGAAACTCTGGAAACGAACTAGTCAACAAACCTATTGCTCAAGAGATATTCGGAAGCAAATGCAGAATGAATTAGGCATACACTGTGGAGACCATCAGGTGACAGCACGCTAAATGCTGGCCATGGCTCAAGTGCAACCCAAATGAGAAGCGAGGATTACGTCGTTTGTCCGAGGTTGACATGGATAGGATTACGTGTGAAGGAGATAAGAGCTTATGTTCACTTGTGGAGCCAGCCACACGGGACCTCAGGAAACATAATAAAACTGAGACGTACTGTTGAAGCTCTATATTCCACTCGGAACCTAAAGGATCGATGATAATAGACCACAAGATAAAATCGTTACTAGCAAGGTCAATCAAGTTGGGTGAGAAGACAGATGTGCATCAGTGACGAGGAATGGATTGCAACTGTGTATTATTTAGAATTTAAAAGCCAGTGGATTCTATTTAGGTTTCTGAATGGTCAGTGAGATTATTTGAATTTCCTGGGTCCTAATCGTAGTTGGTTTATAGTTGCGTGCTGTTGAAGAGTCTCATGGTAGGATGAAACGCCCATCCAATACACCATGATTCTCATTAGCTCCGTAACTAACGTTGTCTGGGGATCAAACTGGAAGTGCTTACACACGTGATGACATTGCTGGGGTCATCTTTAAAATAATCGGGAGTCGGAACGAGTCAACAACAGTGGATCTATATATCCCCAATTAGTGAGTCGCCCCACCATTTCTAGAATCCTATACTTAATGATAATCTTTGTATGAGGTCCTTCAAAACTAAACAGTTTCATAGAACCCTTGGTACTCTAGTAGTTGTTCATTATATCACTAATTTTAGTAGGATTAATTATATACGATTACATATTTTACTTTGAGTAACGTCGACTACTAACCTGTTTTATTTCATCAATACCGTGAACTGTGTGTTACTTGTTAAATTCCAGTAATCGATAACATTCCAATAAGCAAACATTACTCATCTTTCAGGATTACTGAAAAATGTAGTGAGTGCAGAAGTGGAACAGATGTACTCTGTAATTAAAAAGAAAACTAGTGTAGTTTGTATAAGGATAAAACCTTGGCACTGTGGAAGAGTATAGTTCCGTTATGGATAAAATTTTATTTTAATGAAGTCACACAGTGTTTTTATACAGTAATATTTACTGATGACGACGTCTCGAGCACAATCTATTACTCTTAATCCTACTAAGGTACTCGCATAACTTTCTTGCTTCATTTATATACCTGGGTATAAATTGATTAGACATTTGAATAAGATCAATATAAGAGTTGCGTCGAACCAAAAGGAAGATAAAGTACATTCGGAACGAATATTAATGTTATCAATAAAATACAATCAGATGGGAAATAAGACCAGTGTTGTTAGTCAGTAAGATGAGAAACAAGATGTTTTTATAGTAAAATAAATAACTAACTTGTCAGAATGTTATAATGTGAATTGAATATATTTTAACACTATTTATAATCCTCTGATTTGACTGGTAATATTTTACATATCCCTAGTATTTGCGTTGAATCACTTCTATTGCATGTATTGGGTGTAGGCTCCATGAACCAGGATTCAGTAATCAACCTCTCTCTCTATCTCCACCACCTGCCTATTGTGTGGTTGTGTTAACGCATTCAGTGCCATTGCAGAGTTTTTCCTAAATTACTTATCTTCGTGGAGTCAATCATTCCAACCTCAGCTAAATTCTTATGTTCTGACAATCTGATTACTCCTGATCTACTAGTTTGTCCTATATAGTTGACTCAACTCACAGTCATTTCAAGGTATTTTGTAAATTATATTATTTTGTTTAATCGGATCCACCGGGTGCTTTAACCTACAGAGCTTCTTCTACGTGAGTGAGTTTGTAGGTTTGAATGCCACCCTAATTCTTGCTTTGTTTAGAATCCTACGTAGGGTCTCAGATATCCCTTCCTTATATGGTAAAACTGTAGATCGCTTATATTCCCTCTTATTTATGTTATCATTATTAGTTTCCCCAGTACTTTTATTTTGCTGCTGACCGTTTTTGATATTCCTAATGAACTTTATAGGATAGTTATTTAACACCAACTCTTCCCCTTCTATCAGTTTTATTTCATCACTTTAGTTTCTTGTTGTACTACTTAGCGCCACTGCTCAGTTTGTTAGATACTTTTCTAAGCCAGCCTTAACAGTTAACCGATGAGATGAACTAAAGTCTAAATATCTATTAGAATGCGTTGGTTTTTTATAAACACTAGTGTGCAGTTTACTTTCTTCTGTTTGTCTTACTTTACAATCTAACATAACTAATTCTTCTTGTTCATTTTTCGATTCAAATATGCAGCGCATTTAGGCAAGTAAGTTGGAATTAAAATGCTACCCCAAACGTATCTTCTATTTTAACGCATGAAATGAGAGAAAAAAAGTCGCTGTTTATCCATTTAGTTATTTCATTTCCAAATCAAATCAACTTGTTTCCATGAGTGTGCAAATATAAGATTATTTTGAGTACAACTAATATAGTCACCCTCACAAATACCGCCTAATTTGTCACCGTAGATAGTATTTTGTTCTTAATACACTTAGTGATTACTGATATACCTGAGAATCTGTTAAATATTTCTACCGCGAACTGCTGGATGGCAACACATTGAAATTATAATTAAAAGGCATGAGGAAGAAGTGATCGGGAACAGTTGTTCTTAGTTGGCTGAAGGCAATCGGTTGGATTTGTGCTCATTGGCACGAACCAGTGAGCAAGGTGTATCTACAGTCTTGAAGTAACTCATTTCCCATCTGAGGTTCGAACCCGTATCATTGAATGCTACAGTCACAAACATTATTTATTTATTTTTATTGTTCCCTTAGGTTCTTAGTGGAACAGGCTTCACCTGCACGTCTTCTCTTGCTTTTGTCTTCAGCTGTACTTTACATCTGCATCCATGTTAGTCAGTACTGTTTCAACTCCTCTCCACACGATCTCATCCATGTCACCCTTGCACTGACGTCCCACTAGCCGCTTCCCTTTAGGCCTGGTTCCACTCCAGCAATGGCCTGACTAGCGCGTGATGTCACCAACCGGCCTCCTCAGAGAGCGAGTGTCCAATCCGTCTCCGCCTTCTCCTGCATATTTATTGGTCGGCGATTGGTTCTTGTTTTGTTTGTTTCCAGATTGGTTTCAGGTTGATGAATATCTTTCTCGCCTTCCCGACTCTCACTCGATTTGACATCCTCGTCCGTTCCAACTGTCTGTAGTTGAGACAATGCTCCCTAGATAAGTGAATGAATGAAGTGACCTCTTTCAAATCTCTCCCATTGATGTGATTGACGTTGGATGTCGCTGCTGCTGTTGTTGGTTATTTTCATAACCTCCGTCTTGTCTATGTTCACCGGGAGTCTTGTCTTCGCAGCCTGCTTCTTCGACCAGTTTGTCGGTTTTCGATTTTGTGCGACATCAAACATAAATCATCCACGCGCGAAATCCAGATCTTCTAGGTTCTTCACGTCGGTTCAGGATATTCCTGTCTTCTGGTTTCCCACTATCTGACGCATAATCCTGTCAGTCCACCACAATTAGTGATATCATTGGTGATAATAAGCACTCTTGTCTGACTCCTGTGTTTACTCCAAACGCCTCACTGAGTTTTCCATTGTGGATCACTTGACATGTGCCTTTGACAGTCACAAAAGTTACCACTGAGTTATCCAAGCTCGCGACTGACCTCCTCTAGGACTATATCAGATAATTTGTTTGCTGCAGACTAAATTCTCTCAGTCAAGTTTGCAATGTAGCCACCATGCTAGATGGCTCGATATCACGGTAAACTCTGAACTGTTCTCACCAAGGTGGTTGGAAGTAATAGGCTGAAAGCCTTGGATCTAGGTTTCGTGCTTGTTGGCCCTCGTTCTTTTAGAATATGTCTTGTTTTTAGTATCAGATGTATTACTACTGCCAAGTGTTAGTTCATGAAGAAACTCGTTGTCTGATCAAAATCGACTGATTAACACAATATGGCAATCTGTTTTGACACATTTAAAAAGCATTCTTGTATGCACCAAATGACTGTTTCTGTTAGATAGGCTCATATTCACAAAGTATAAAGTCTTCGACGATTTTCAAAAAGACACCTTAATTGGGGTACATAATAAGCTAAATGTGAGTCTGCGCAGCTCAAAAAGTGACTGAGTTAAAGTTCAATTAAATGAATTAGACTGGATGTTACTCAGTGAATTGACACAGCCACTTGTTTTATATTTTTATCTTAGTTCGCTTCATATTTTTGCTATTTGTCATTTTTTGTCCTATTGTGTAAAAGTTATGATCAGTTAACTGTTAAAGTAGAAGAATTATTTCCCAACCTGAAATGTGCTCATAAACAGATTTTATGACTTGTAGACTGGAACGAAAACGTTTGTAATTATTTGGTTTAATAGTTTATTTTTGTTCACACAAAACCGAGGGTGTAGAAAGTTACAGTCAAGACGTCATATTACAATATGAGAAATATTAGGATTTATGGTCTCATGAGAGTATACCGGAATTCATAATCATAAATGTAGCATATGTTGGCCTTATAATAACGTGTTTTACTCTGTTCCAAAAAAGTAATCATTTCCAGAGCTCAGAGAAGTAAAAGAAATAAGGGTAAGTTACGTCACATAATTATTTGTGTAAAACTTGAGTACTGTGGTGGTAAATAATTCCATATTAGTTTGTTGATTAGATATATCACACAGTAAAACAGTATTATTTACTGGATGACGAGGTTTCGAACAAAATTTATTCTCCATAATCATATCAACCGCAATCACACGACTCCGAAACTTGAGTTTTATAGTTTTCTTTGTTCTCTCCTATTTGTCGTCGTAGGGATAGTAGAATCTTACAGATATCCAACTGGACAGGTGTTGAATCATTCCTACTACACATGTTTGCTGTTGATTCGATAAAGAAAGCTTCTGTTATCAATCTCTCCCCCATTCACCCTGTGATATTAGACTTTAAAACTATCATCTTATCCCATCATATTGTATGGTTATGTTTAATTGCATACAGTGCTGTAGCTGAACTATTCTCTAGATTTCTTATCTTATTTGGGTTAACTATTCTATATTTTGCTAGGTTTTTATGCTCGGCTAGTCTGACTGTCCCTGTTCTTCTACTTTAACCAATCACTTCAGCAGGGTATTAGATAAAAAGAATCTAAAGTCAACATCGATCGATAAAACAAGGTTGGTTGTCACTCTCTCAACACATATGTTAAGTCCTACAGAAATACGTGTATTAGAAAAGGGATTAAATTTCAGTGTAGAGGTAGACAAGCTGAAACCTGAGGATGTCATCCCTAAAATAGAAATAGCATTAAATGGGATAGAAAAGTCAACGGCTGACGAAGTACGCGCACAATGTGCACTAACATTAAAATGACAAGAACGTAGAAAGCCTAACCTGACAAAACCAGAAATAGAGGCCCTAAAACACCTTAAAAATAAGAAGGATATAATAATCACAGGGTCAGACAAATGAAATGCAACAGTAGTATAAGACAAATCAGACTATTTAGACAAGGTGAACATTCACATACAAACAGGACCATATGAGGAAATTAATAAATCAATAGACACAGTTATAAATAAAGTTACGAAATCCACAGCGGAACTTATACGCCGAATGAGTGGTTTAATTGAATGCCCAAAACTAATAACCCCAGTAGGATGTAAGGTGTTGTTAAAGTTCATAAGTCAGTATGCCCTATAAGACCTATAGTCGATTTTAGAAATTCACCTACTTATGAATTATCCGAATATTTAGCCATGGTATTAAACCCCTTTAAAAGCCACTCGAAATCTACACTACTAAGTTCTTATGAACTAAAACATAGATTAGTTAATTTAAAATTAGATAATGAAGAAGAAATGGTTAGTTTTGACATTGTTAGTTTATATACACGTATACCAATAAATATGGATATAGAGGCAGTCAGAAACGAACTAATTTCTCACCAAGATCTCGAAATTAGAACGAAAGTGCTATTTGAGGACATAATGCTGGGAGTGCAGGTATGCCTGAACTCCACAGTATTTATATTCCAGGGTAAAATTTACAAACAAACTGGGGGAGTTGCCATGGGGTCACCAATATCCCCGACTAGGAGATATATTCATAAATAGGCGGGAGAACATAGCGATTAAAACGCTCAGTCCCACCCCAAAGGTATGGTGGAGGTATGTAGATGACACATTCACTGTACTTAGAAAACAGGACATAAATAGATTTTTCGAACGCATTAACTCGAAGGTAGAGGCGATTCAATTCACTTATGAATCGGAAAGTCAGGAAAGGGAGCTTCCATTGTTAGATTGCAACGTAAAAAGGAAAGAAGATGGGAAGCTAAACACTAGTGTTTACAGAAAACCCACACATTCAAACAGATATTTGGATTTTCGATCACCCCATCCTATGTCAGTGAAAATAGAATTGGTGAAATGTCTAAGTAATAGAGCACAAAAACTAAGCTGTACAGAAGAAAATCTAAGACAGCAAGTGAGGCATATAAGAGAAGCTTTGAAACTTGGTAATTACCCTGATAAAATAGTCAGAAAGTATGCAGGGAAATGTGAAAATAAAATAAATAATGATAGTGGTGATAGTAATATTAAAGACGATATGCAAGTCCAGTGTGCGTAAGACAACAGCAACAATAAGGAATCTAAATCATCAGTAGTAATTCCATACAAGGATGGAACCTCGGAAACGTTACGCGGAATTCTTAACAAGGAAAGAATAAAAGTGTCAATCAAACCCGCTAACTCACCTAGTAATAAACACTGTGTGTTAAAGCGTCCTGTGCAGCCCGCTAAACAGAACGATCTGGTTTAGCTTATGCCCTGAAATCACTTTCAAGTCAAACGCATAGGTCAAAGTAGAAGAACAGGGGCAGTCAGACTAGACGAGCATAAAAACCTAGCAAAATATAGATTAGTTAACCCAAATAAGATAAGAAATCTAGAGAATAGTTCAGCTACAGCACTGTATGCAATTAAACATAACCATACAATATGATGGGATAAGATGATAGTTTTAAAATCTAATATCACAGGGTGAATGGAGGGAGAGATTGATAACAGAATCCTTGTTTATCAAATCAACAGCAAACATGTGTAGTAGGAATGATTCAACACCTGTCCAGTTGGATATCTGTAAGATTCTACTATCCCTACAACGACAAATAGGAGAGAACAAAGAAAACTATAAAACTCAAGTTTCGAAGTCGTGTGATTGCGGTTGATATGATTATGGAGAATAAATTTTGTTCGAAACCTCGTCATCCAATAAATAATACTGTTTTACTGTGTGATAAATCTAATAAACAAACCAGTATTTAATTAAGTTATGTCAGAGTTTTCTGGAACGTGTAACACTTTCCAGAATGTCTGCGAGAATTCTCATTGCTAACTAAGGGATTAGGAACTTCAGCTGACAGTCACGGGAAGACAATATAATCTTGATTGTACATTAGGTAGTAAGTAGAGTCAATCGTCGAGTTCTTTGTTTTGTGCAGACTGAACTCTATCAGTCAGGTTTGTTATATGGCTACCACGCTAGGTGGCTTGATATCACGGTGCACTCTGAACTGTTCTCACCAAGGTGGGTGAAGGCAATCAACTGGAAGCCTTTGGTTCAGGTTTTATTCTTATTAGCACTCGTCAGCAAGGCTTTTCTGCAACCTTAAATGTAAGCATTGCAAACCTGATTGATACAGTTCAATCTGCACCAAACACTAGTTACAAACAAGTGTCCAATCAGATTATCCGATGCAATCCTACAGAAGTAGCACTGGTTCACACGGGTTCCAGTTTCAGAAGGGACATGTATTCCTTCAAGACAGTAGATACGCTTTGCTGAATGGTTGGTGCCAGTTAGCACAAAACTTAGGTCTAAGGCTTTCAGTCAATTGCCTCCAATCATCTAAGAAGACCATATAAGCACATTCTCAGTAAAATTATCTCTAAAAACTAGCTGAGTAAAAGATGTCAGTAGCCTAAGAATTTAACAATAACAATAATATTAATGAGCTGACATTAGTCAGAGAACTATTGGAAAACCCCGGAGTACTGGACAGCTGTTTCGTCCTAGCTCGGGACTCCTCATCAGTACACAACCACCAGGATTCGAACCCAGGACCTTCCGGTTACAAGGCGAGCTCGTATACCATTAAGCCCCTGGGACCCTACCCAGTGGTCCTTGAATTCTAACTTCTGCCAATTCACGACATACCGCGACCACTAGCCAATGTCTTCGGCGAGTATTTGTCCTCGCACTCGACCTGCTGCACCCTACTGGTCACGAATTCCCACTGGAACCCAGGTAACCACCTACCTGAATAGGGCATGTCGCCAGGTCCTGGGTTGGAATCCCGATGGGTGCGTACTGCTGAAGAGTCCCAAACTAGGACGAAACACCTGTCCAGTACTCCCACGTTTTCCAATGATTCTCTAACTAATGTCAGCTCATGATGAAATCCTAAAACCAAACAAATCTCTACAAACCAACACTTAAATACCAATAAGATGCTCACTGGAGACTGGCCCTGTTCAGGTGGGTAGTTACCTGGGTTCCAGTGGGAATTCGTGACCACTAGGGTGCAGCAGGTCGGGTGTGAGGACAAATACTCGCCAAAGACATTGGCTAGCGGTCGCGGTATGTCGTGAATTGGCAGAAGTTAGAATTCAAGGACCATTGGATCGGGTCCTGGTGGCTTAATGGTATACGAGCTCGCCTTGTAACCGGAAGGTCCTGGGTTCGAATCCTGGTGGTTGTGTACTGCTGAAGAGTCCCGAACTAGGACGAAACAGCTGTCCAGTACTCCGAGGTTTTCCAATGGTTCTCTAACTAATGTCACCTCATGATAAAATCCTGAAACCAATCAAATCCCTACAAACCAACACTTAAATAATATTAATATTGTAAATAACCTGAGAAGTTAGAGGTTACCGGGTAAAATTACTTTTCGTAAAAAGTCAAGTTTTATTCACACTAATTTCAAAGGTAAGGACGCAAAGTAAATGATTCAATACAGTCTCGATCAGAGTTTATACGACAGGGAAATTTCTCGTTTGATCGTGTTGCTGTACTACGATGAAGTTGACTGTGGGTAAGAAGGCTTATTTTAATGGAGATAATGTGAACTTTGTTCCTTAAACCTAGAATGCGTTTACAATGACATGAATTCTGCTGTTGCTAATACTCTACCAATGTACGTGATACTATTTCAGTAAAGGGGTATTAGAATTATAATGAAATGTATCGCTGAGGTTTGTGAGAAAAAGTACCCTAAACAATAACTAAATTAGATTTATCTTTGTTCTCATTAGTAGTAGTCGTGAAATAAAAGCTTAGTACATTGTAGATACGAAGAGATTTGTTACACGAAGTCTCATAGTTCATTAGAGGGCTGAAATACTGTCCAGACAACCAGACCGAAACAGTTAGTTTTCTTAAGGGATCATCCCCTCCATAAGCTTTTGACTAAACGTTTGAGCAACACATCAGTGGGATGAGCGTCAGGAGCAGCCTTCTCAAGGTTTCCGATGACTAAAATAGTTTCATAGTCCATTCGATCCTATCAAATTCTGGAGTTCCTGTACACCATAGGTTCGGCATATAGACCAACATGTCTACCAGTCGTGCCGTAAGCGCCATATATTCTCATCCGCCCTTTTAATTTTCGAAGAACGCCCCCGCAGCCTGAAGGTAGTTAGTAGGACTTACTTGGCAGAGGTATTTACTCAGATTACTAGTGGCAAACAGTACTTCATTCATCAGTTATAGTACAGTGCTAAACATATAGGTGTTTAGAAGTCTTCGATATGTAAGATTTAACGATGCGTCATTCAAATAAGCATTTACAGTTTAGCATAACTTACTTAAAATAGTCCCTGTAAGATAGCCCAATTCATTTTGCCACTTCAATTTACGTCCTGATAAATGTTTATTCAGAAAACTCATTTGTTTGGTTTCATTTAAAAATTCTTGTGATTGCTTCACTTCTTTCATTCGACTCGCATCAGAGTCAATCAACGGACCAATTAGAGGAGGACGTTCACGAGCAGAATAGTTTTGCAAGCCAGTGAAATATTTTAATCCATTTATAGTATCCAACTGAGGAATTCTTCGACGTATCCGTGATAGTGGAAGGATACTAACAGGAACATGATGAACAGTATAGATAGATCTCCCTGATCTACTGAGCGAATCGATGCTGTTGGTGTGATCTCGTTTAGTTAATTTTAACGAGTTATTCAGTAAATGATCTGTATAATAACTTGGTGATAAACCAATAGGAAAATTGGTACGTTTTAAATCAAGTGAATTGGATGTAATGCTTCTTGAAGGTGATGTGTAACGGTCGTGTGATGAAAAACCTGGATCATTGACAATTGGTACTGGTAGGCCTAAAAAACCTGTGAAATGTGTTACTCTCTGTGGATGAGGGTTATGACGTCCAGAATAGTCAGGAAGATAGTTTATTTCCTCATGATGAGAATTAGGCATCGTCTTTAGTAATAAAAAATAACAAGCCGATTAACTTGATCTGATTCAACTTTTGCTAACTTTGATCTGTAAGACACAGATTTGATATAATTGGTGAATAGTTTAAAATCAATCTATGCTTTGACATTATATTTTTTTTAATTCAATAACTTTTTTTTATTTAAAGGGTATTCACTGATAGATAATAGCACAGAGTATGTCCTTAAATTTTATGAAAAGTACAAAAATTAGTAGGTAAATGCAGTGAATACCAATACACTATCGATTTTTTAACTTTAATTGTCTTTATTATCTCTTGTATTTTGTTGATTATATCATCACTTAGAAGAGAAAGTTGACATTGACGTATGCATATGTATTGCAAAGATATGTTGCATATTGGCTCTAGTGGATATATTTTGTTAAAAACCAAAAGAAACACACTCGTTGTACCTGGAAAAACAGAAGTTATTGTGATCAATACTCGGTATTCTATAAAACGTAGTATATGATTGTTGAAGTATGATTGACTGTTTGGAGAATTCATAGACACGATTCCATTAAGAAGCCTGTAATTTTTAAAGCGAATCGGTGGTTATCTAAGACAATTCTATTCAGGTTTGATCACGGATCACTGAAAGCCAACAGTTGTTTCATTCTAGTTTGGGACTCGTAAGCAGTCCCCACCCACTGGAGTTCAGACCCACAACCTACCAATTATAAAGCAAGCTCGTGGGCTATACAGCCACCGGAACCCAACTCAATGACTAGCTCATGAACCCTAACTCCTAACAGTCCGTGATGTTAGAGCAAACCGCAAGCCATTATCCTCACTGTCAACAGAATGGGCCCCGATGGCCTGAACTTTTAACTAGAACTCCATTCAACTTTCACTCGTAGCCGGTCACTAACAATCATCCGTTTAATTTTTAGGGGTTAACTTGCAAGGATTTGGTTTGTTCTCAGTGTGATTATGGTTCGTGTGTGCGTGCGTACTGCCAATGACTCGCAAACTAGTGTATAACAGCGGTTCACTACTCCCTACGGGTTCTCAGTAGTTCCGTAACTGATATCAATACGTGATCACACTTGAAACAAAATGAAAAATCCTCACAAATTCATAGGAGTATATGGGTTTGAAATGGAACAAAGACAAAGTAGTAGAATGCCTAAAAGGGCCAGCGTTATTTTTCACGAAAAAAAACTTATTTTAGACAAACACGCATATGCCAGATTATTCGAAAAATCAATGTCAACAGAAGTGAGTACAGCAAATCTAATATTCAACTACTGAGGGCTTGAAAAGACTGGAAACTCTTTGACAACAGGTCTGGTTACTTTTGGAGAGAAACGATCGGTCTCTGATGACGTGTCTACGGATTAACGTGAAGTCATTTTGTATGGTAGATGTATTATCCAGTTACCAATATGTTCTAAATGCAGGAAAGTAAAACAGAAGGAGAACGTTCTTTTAATTCCCTGTGAGGAATTCAGTTTCAGCGGTTCAAATACTCATCTTCAGACAATTAGCAGAAGTTAGAATTGAAGGACCATTGGATCGGGTCCCAGTGGCTCAATGGTCTACGAGCTCGCCTTGTAACTAGAAGGTCCTGGGTTCGAATCCCGGTGGGTGCGTACTGATGAGGAGTCCCAAACTAGGACGAAACAGCTGTCCAGTACTCCGAGGTTTTCCAGTGGTTCTCTAACTGATGTCAGCTCATGATTTAATCCTCCATGAAATAGCAGTAAGTGAGTGTGGAAGATCTTGAGTGCATATTCGGTGTTTTACTACAGTGATTGATTAAAAATTTTGCTTATGTGTTCATGGAATATTATATTAGGATCAAGCTATTTATACATGTTGAGGAGACAAAATGATATAAAAAGATAAGAATGAAGAAAATTCATGTGAAAAATACATTTGAAAGGGATGTGCGGGAAGGAATTACACAATAAGTTGAATGAAAAATGAAAATTTGCGGTGAATAGTTCTAACTATAGTGTTCTGACAATTAAATATACGCCAATTATGATAAAAAGTGTTGCAGTCATACTCAAGCATGATGTATTTCGTTTTGTAAAAGTGAGCTGTCAGACAGAAGGGGGCGCAAATGAGTTAAGTAACCAGTAACTTCGTAAAGAGCTGTGTTGAATAGGTGTACAAACATGACTAAGTAGACAGTATTATGAAATATATCTATAGATGATGCTTTACTCAGATATGACATTTGAAGATCCGGCAATATAGAGCATGCTGACTTGCAGGATGCCATACAAATCTGTCTGGATCTCTTGTGGTCGTATCTAGGCTAGAGGCTGAACAAAGTCATTATTAAGATGCTAACAGAATGAGAAACAGGACCATTCACTGTCGTAACGAAGGAAGATAGGAGACTTGGTAATAGACCCTTTTACTGAGGAAAAACACACCATATTTATGCATTTTTTGTGATATCCTAAGCAGACTAAGAAATCTGTGCATGTTAATTATAACAACTGCCCTGTTTTACTTACTATCAAGTGTCATTCATTCACACAAACAGCTGCCTACAGCACATTCAGATATCTGTGTAGACTTTATTTCTCTTAATGATACACTTAGAATGACGTGCACAAGTGCAGTTAGCAACACTGTTAATACTGACTATTGAGTATACCAATATATGGGCTTTACATTTTGCAAAAACGTTGCATTGAATAGAAACATCGAGCTGATGACGGACACGGTGATCATGTATATAACGTGTTTATTCCAACAGCGTTTACAATAGTTGCATTGTTTCTTTAGTTCGCTACTTAAGCGAGAACCCGCGAAGAGGTGAGGCGGAAAGTATATAAGGAAACAACAATATATACATATATATAAATGAGAGGCGATGGGTCTTTGAAAAGATCTGTTTACAGATAATCTGAGTGCACAGGATAACTGACTGATTTTTACAGTTTTGTCGCCAAAGACAGAAAAAGGAGTCGAATCCGTTCTGTCTCAACACGAGTGTGGAGAATTTGTAGTGAAGATAGTGTAAATGATGAACTCAAACAACTAGAAGAAAACTTCATAGAGAATGGGTATCCACTCCGCTTTGCAAAGGCCAATACCAAATTACGTGGAAGATATACAGAGATTGGCAAGGCAGCTAAAATGTCTCGCACCTAAAACTTAGAATTTAAGGGTGACACTGCAAGTGAGATACTTAAAAATCGCCTGATGAGATCATTGAGAAAAAAATGTTCTTTGCCGGCACTTAACGAATAATATACTCTAGACATACACTGGTGCACCTTAATGTCAAGGGAATGTTACCTCGATTATCCAATTCGATGTGTATTTATATGCTCATCTGCTCTTGCGGAGCTAGTTACATAGGACGTCCGTCGAGAAACATATCTCGCCACGTTGGAGAGAACCTCCCAGTTTGGCTGAGCCAAGGAGAACGTAGAGGTATTAATTCATCGATATTGCAACATATTGTAGATACTGACCTCGCAGTATCTAACACATCGTTTAATATAGTCTACAAAGTCTAAAAAAGTTTTCCGGAAAGGGACACTAGTGCATTTGCTTTGTATCTCAGAGGCTTTGGACCTAAATAACATTTATAACCAGAACTTTGTGTACAAACGGAATTTATATGATCTTTCTCGTTAGCACAGTCATAGTCTTGATCTCATTATGTAATTCACATAAAAACTTTGTTATCCTTCTTTATTCTATGTTCCATTTTTGTTTTATTCCATTTCACTATATGTCATCATATTCTAACACTTTATCTAGTCCACTATTTTACTCATCCTATGTTTCCATCACATTATATTTACATATTTGCATTTCTGAATGTACTTTATTTTCTGATCGGCTATTTCACAGATGCTCTCTACTGAGCTTTAGGTTGACCTCAATTTATTCAGTTATTCATTCATATGTCTAATCACTTGTGACTCATAATAGTGTACACTAATATCGTTATAGCACTTTAGTATTTCCAAGCGCTGTCAAACCTTAACACACACAAGACAACTGATTGTTATTGTCTACTGTAATTCATTATATATACGATTGTACAGATGTGAGAATAAAATAGTTGAGAAGTGAATTTTCTTCACTTTATTCTCAGTTTTCATTTCTCAATGGGTATTATTAGTTTAAAATATTTTTACGAGTTGATCACGAAATATAAAGAAAGCATTAAGCGTTATACCTATAAATTATTAAATAGTCAGCGGAACAACTGGATCTCGTCTTTCCAACTCATATCATTTATAGGTACAAGGTTTTCTTTCTTTATTTTCTCTTTCTCCCTTTTGTCTTTTTTGTTGTTGTTATGTGCTGCTTTGTTTCTGTCTTCCTTGCAAATTCTATTTAAAACATTCTTCGTTCTTCCACACTCCGTACATCCTGACCTTTTTGTTATCGCTTACCCCAGTACATATGCTAGTATCTACTTTTCTAACACCTTCAAACATTCTGTTCAATTTTTGGCTTTGCTACCGGCATGCTAATATGTTTTTTTTTTCAAAACTATCCGAGATTACCCTTAATCTCTGTAGAACTTTATTTATTGTTAATGTACTAACTAGATGCAATACTGTAGTGAAATGCTGAGAATTCCATTCTATGTCACCAGTACTGTTTTGCAATAAAGCAAATAATTATTATTCAGGAAGACGTTCTAGTAAGAAGATGTGTGACCAATGAGGTCCATTCGGTTGAGAGAGTGAGGATAAGTACTCATCGATGACATTGGCTGGTGTCAGTGGCGCTAAAATCACGAATTGTTGGAGGCTAGGACTGAAGTCTGATCCCACTGGCTGAGTGGTCTACAGGTTGTGAGGTCCAACTCCAGTGGGTGGGTACTGCTTACGAGTCCCAAACTAACAGCTGTTCAGTACCCCCTGGTGGTTTTTAGGTGCTTATCTAACTGTGGTTACCAATTCGTGATCAAAGCTGAAACGAGTTGATTGCCTGAATGCTTTGAAGATCTAAAATATATAGATCTAAAAATATTCATCCTACCAGTAGAACACAGTATGAAGTATTCAAAATGATGTGAGGGAGAGGAAAACTATATCCATCTAAGTAAATATCTACATCGAAACTGAATAATTTGTAGGCTGTCTGTAGTTTTCCAGCTGAATTGAGACAGATAACTAGACACTAACTAGACAACAAAAAACGTTTTAAATGTTAATATAAGTAACTATGATATTGACAGTCCATAAAGGATAGCCCAATTACAGCTACATATTCGAGTAACTCCATAATTTATTCTGAACAAAAATAATTAAAGTGAATAATTAATTTTAATAAATTACTCTTCAGGCTCAACAATTATAGATCCATAAACGTTTTTGGCATATATTAGCCAGTAAAGGCAAATTAGAATTACACTAGAAAGAGTATTGTGGAACAAGTACAAGGTAAAATAATAGTAGGTTAGTTAGGATTATCATTTAGATCAAGATCAAATGGCCAGAAAAGATCAGAAATAGGGATCCCAGGCAATGAGCGAACCAACCAACCAGAAACCGATTGTGAAACAAATAGGCAGGAAGAAATGGAGATGAATTGGCCATACTCTGAGGAAACAAACCACCAAGTGACATCACTAGATGAGCCATTGCTCGAGTGAAACCCGAAAGGGAGGCGGCCAGTTGGTCGTCAGTGCATAGGTGACTTGGAGGAGGTGATGTGAAGAGGAGATGAAAGCATGTGGGCAGACTTGAAGTCAGGTGAGAACTATAGCAGAGAACCGAAGGCAATGGAGACGTTTGGCTGAAGCCCTATGTTCCTCTAGGAATTAAAAGAAATAATAATAATAAATAATAAGTATGGTCATTGAGAACATGAGCTATAATGGTATGAAACAGTTCAGTGATTTATATACATATATGTAGTTATTGGTATGAATACTACACACAAATGACCCCAAAAACGGGATAGACCAGGCTTAAGTTCAAGAGTGATAATTCACAGTGATAATGATGATGAAATATTAACGATGAAGTCGAGCAAACATAAAAGTACTATTAGTGAATGATTATCAGGTAATAATAAATTTAGTGGAATGAGGTGAATGGAACTGTGCAAATGCAGTAACAATATTGAAAAGCGTTATGTAAAGCCAGGGTAATAATCATTATAAGACAGTTCATGAAGTCTTAAAAGGTCTGAAATAAACGTTCATCAGTGACAAAAAGGATGAAAGAAGAAGAACTAAAAACTTGGCTATGAGAGATTAAGTCTTCTGCTCCGCTGTTACAAAGAGTTTAGATTTTCTATTGAGTGAAAGTTGTCTAATTACTCCAGAAATCCTAATCTGAATAGGATTCCTCCGAATATTGTGCTGACATCGTGATCGATATCTAGTTTGGAAATAAACCAAAGAGTTGTCGCATAGATGAGTAAACAGATAGCTAATGGATTATCCTTCCTCATGCCTACATCATTGTTCCATTTTGTTCCCTATATATATATATATATATATATATATATAATTTTTTATTTTTGATAAAAAAAATAAAAAAAAATAAAAAAATATATATATAAATATATATATATATATAATTTATTAAAATTAATTATTCACTTTAATTATTTTTGTTCAGAATAAATTATGGAGTTACTCGAATATGTAGCTGTAATTGGGTTATCCTTTATGGACTGTCAATATCATAGTTACTTATATTAACATTTAAAACGTTTTTTGTTGTCTAATTAGTGTCCAGTTATCTGTCTCAATTCAGCTGGAAAACTACAGACAGCCTACAAATTTTTCAGTTTCGATGTAGATATTTACTTAGATGGATATAGTTTTCCTCTCCCTCACATCATTTTGAATACTTCATACTGTGTTCTACTGGTAGAATGAATATTTTTAGATCTATATATTTTAGATCTTCAAAGCATTCAGGCAATCAACTCGTTTCAGCTTTGATCACGAATTGGTAACCACAGTTAGATAAGCACCTAAAAACCACCAGGGGGTACTGAACAGCTGTTAGTTTGGGACTCGTAAGCAGTACCCACCCACTGGAGTTTGACCTCACAACCTGTAGACCACTCAGCCAGTGGGATCAGACTTCAGTCCTAGCCTCCAACAATTCGTGATTTTAGCGCCACTGACACCAGCCAATGTCATCGATGAGTACTTATCCTCACTCTCTCGACCGAATGGACCTCATTGGTCACACATCTTCTTACTAGAACGTCTTCCTGAATAATAATAATTTGCTTTATTGCAAAACAGTACTGGTGACACAGAATGGAATTCTCAGCATTTCACTACAGTATTGTATCCAGTTAGTACATTAACAATAAATAAAGTTCCACAGAGATTAAGGGTAATCTCGGATAGTTTTGAAAAAAAACATATTAGCATGCCGGTAGCAAAGCCAAAAATTGAACAGAATGTTTGAAGGTGTTAGAAAAGTAGATGCTAGCATATTTACTGGGGTAAGCGGTAACAAAAAGGTCAGGATGTACGGAGTGTGGAAGAACGAAGAATGTTTTAAATAGAATTTGTAAGGAAGACAGAAACAAAGCAGCACATAACAACAACAAAAAAGACAAAAGGGAGAAAGAGAAAAGAAAGAAAGCAAACCTTGTACCTATAAATGATATGAGTTGGAAAGACGAGATCCAATTGTTCCACTGACTATTTAATAAGTTATAGGTATCACGTCTTATGCTTTCTTTATCGCACAGAACACGAGCTCAGCAGGATATGGTTGAGTTTTTTTACTTGCTAGTGCGAACATATACTTTTCTATATAGGCTTCTGGTTTTGCCTGATGAGATACAAGGGGAGAGTTGTGAATGAAGAGGGTGGTGTGAGTTATATAAAGATAATGGATTTTGCCCATTTTTCACATGAGTCCAAGTGCCTGTCGACCAGAATATTAACCAGATGGTTTAGTCAGTAACTAACGAGCATCAGATTAATTTTGAAGACTTCTAATGCAGGGATTTGATTTATTTGAAGTTTGTTCATAGATCGATATTAGCACTCCCTCGTTTTCAAAGGTTCTCTAAATGATATAAATCGATCATCAAGCCTGAATCAAATCAAAACCCAAAGAACAAAAAATACCCATTGAAAATTAATTCATTCATGAAGCAAAACAATTTGTATTGAATTAAGAGAATTAAAAATGTTTTTACGAGTTGATCAAGGATTGATATCAGTTAGAGAACCATTGAACACCAGGGAGTACTGGACAGCTGCTGTTTCATCCTAGTTTGGGAATCATCATCAGTACGCACCCACTGGGATTCGAACCCAGGACCTTCCGGTTACAAGGCAAGCTCGTAGACCATCCAGCCACTGGGGCCCACTTCAATGGCCAGTCCATGAATTCTAACTTCTATCAATTCGTGATTTAGCGCCACCCCAATGATTGTCTTTGATAGGAAATCCATCCACACACGTGACATCTAATTGGACCTCATTGGTCATGACTTCTCATTAGAACCTCAGGAAACTCCATCCCGTAGCAACTCACTAGCGTACTGTCGATGATTTCCAAAGTGGGATGAAACAGCAGCTGGCCAGTACTCCGTGGTTGGTTTTCAATGGTTCTCTAACTGATATTATTCCGCGGTCAACTCGTAGAAGCATAACTAACCCTTACAAACCAAACTGTGGAAAGTCAAAAATGTAAAACTAGATAACTCGTCTTCAAAAATGAATATTTATAACAGAAAGAATCTATGCCTTTTGTGGTTTCACCTGAAGTGTTTAACAGTTTGATTCTATTCACTTCAATGTTAGATAGCTTATAGAAGAATTCTCTCTTTTTAACCGCGGAAATTAAATCGCATATTACATATAATCATTAAGTTATTATCAACACTTGACAGTGAATTCAGGCTTAATAATGCGCACTTTTATCATTGATGGAATGAAGCGAGTTCTCTTTTAAATTTCATTTTTAATATTGAGGCAGAAATCAAAAGAGACTTATTCAGGTCATGCTGATTTGTCGTGATCTTTAATATTTTTCTAAAACCATAAAAAAAAAATAACAAATATATTGCACAAAAGCATGCCCACTTAAGAAATTCAGTCAACTGAACAGAAATCATTAAAGTATTATCAGTCAGGAGAATTTAAGCCCCTATAATATACAGATTTAAGCTGAAGTGCAAAATTAGTTAGTTTTATTCATAATTTGAATAAATTCATCATATCTGAAGTGTTGCGAGGAATATAAATAACTTTGGCGAAAAGATTGTGTTGAGAAGTTACCAGGTGAAAATTTTTTCCCACTCTTGATTACATTTGAGATGGATAGTGAAAAAGACAAGACTGATGAGGACAGAACTAATGTTAACTCAGGCAAAATACAATGAATATCGCATACATTTATGCCATTTTTTATGAATTTGAATAAAGCAAGAGCAAAAATGTGTGCAGTTTAAGATGACACCATAATCTATTTCAATGGCTTCTCACCAGCTGCTTACAGTTTAAAGATATTATCAGGTTTATTTACAAAAACAACTTCACATAATGTCAGTTGACAGAGAGCTCGGGTTTAAACGCAAAATCCGTGTGTGCATACACTGATAAAGGAGTTATGTAATAAGCATAAGAGGTTAAAGCCTAAGGTTATGTAGTCAAATGAAGGAGAGAATAAGGATATCCAGTTACCGGAAAGATTGAAAGTTGCTTCTTTCTGAACACATAAATTGAGTTTTAGGTGTTTGGAGGAGATTGCTTCGGCAAACTTAAGGATAACTGAACTATTTTACTTATTCACAATTTTTAAGGATTTCGCAATACACACGTCACAACCCGTATCAAGGAGATATCTTACAATGGCACTATTGGAAGGGTTGGTTCCCTGTAGATGTAGGCTTCTTGGTGGATGTTCAAAAAATCGGAGGCAAGCGCTTTTTTCTGCTCTCTCGACATAAATCCTACCGTATATAAACATAAACTTGTATACACAGATGGAGTTAACATGAAATGGGTATCCGTCGATTCTTGATTGCCGCGAAAATCCATTTGATTTAATAAAATAATCAAACTAACTGTTATCTCGCTAGAAGCCAGTGACATGATCCACACCCTTTTGAAATTGGTGTGTCCTTTCTTGTTTGTAGTTCATTAAGTTCTTATTGAAAGCATAACTTTCTTTTCAAGTCTCTTCTACAGTAGCTTTTCCACTGGCAGATACATTATCACTGCGAATAATACTTTTATGTATTTCTAAGTAGCACGTACCACAACACTAATGGTTTAGACGTATACAACTACCCCATATCCTCTGCAATATACCCCATGAAGGTTAAGACTCCTTATTGGAATTCAGTCTTTTTTGAGATATGCCCAGCCAATGAGTGTGACTAAGCACATGATCCAAATCCGCATAACATCAAAGTCGTCTTAATCATTAATCACTGTAACAGACAACTATTTGTAAACCACACATACACACCTCTGATTTTCTGAACATGTACTGAAAAGCCTACGTCTCAGGAGAACAAACGCTTAGTACCATACCAGGGATGTTCTTGATATGGGTCATGAGGTGGAAATCGCGAAGTCCTTTAAAATTATCAACAGACAAAAAGGCACATTTATCCTCAAGTTTGCGGAAGCAATTTCCTTCAAACGCTTAGAACCAGATTTATATGTTCAGAAAGAAGCAGTTATTAGTCTTTCCTTGCCCCCTGGTAACTGGATGTCTTTATTCTTTCTTTCATTTGATCACGTAATATTTGGCTTTAACCTCACCCTGCGTTGATATAGAGTAATTTTGCTTGTCTCTTGTTTCTATGATTTCAGCTGAACTCAGTACATTGTTACGTAATTTATTAGTCATTCAGCATCTTACACATCTCTCATCTTTAATACGTAACTCCTTCACCATTGTATGCATACAAATATTTTATTTAAAAATGAACTTCGGATGCAAAAGCTACACAAGCGCAATTTACTGACCAGTGTTCACTAACTGTGAAACCTTCTATCAACTGACATCATGCAAAAATTTCCAGATATGTTAAGACGTTTCTGTACATAAACTTAACAATTTATTTAGGCTGTAAGCAGATGATGAGACGCCAACTGAATAAATGGTGGTACCATTTTATTCTGCACAAATTGCACTGTTATTCGTGCTACATCTAAACCAAAATATTTTCTGAAAAATTCAATCTACCTATAAACATTTAAGTTCTCAAATCTTCACACTGAGGTTTTAATGTGATAAAGTATTAGATTCGACTGGATTTTGAAGCCCTAGGCTGATAACTTTCCTTATAACTGTCTTTATTTCAAACATTCACTTTTCTCTTCACGGATTTTGATAAAACATTCAATAGATGTGATTTATCTGATATGTGAAATGTATTTCCGCAATACATTTCCAGCATTCTGCTTGCATACATAATTCTCACATTACAATATATGTCTAAAACTTGGGCACTGTGGTAATAACTAATTCTATCTAATAAACAAACTAATATGGAATTCTCACTTTGCAACTTGAATAGTATGAGGGGATGAAATTTCACTACAATTTTTTTCGGAAAATAAAATTATTCTTATCATAATATGTGATCTGCTTGATAGCATAAATGGTAATCAAGTGAGCAAGCATATCTGTGTAAACTTACGTGCCCGCTGGCCATAACAAATTGATTTTTTAACAAAGGACGGTATTTTCACCCGTTTGAGACTGAGCTCATCCACAGTGTATCCTAGATATGATAGAGAAGATTTGTAGCTCAGGTGGATAATTTTGATGTGGTTTTGTTCTCTGAGCTGGATAGTTAGTTTGCGAAGCTTTCATCACCTTACTGGGTGACATCTTCAGCGCATACTTCAAATTGAAGTATGCGCTGAAGATGTCACCCAGTAAGGTGATGAAAGCTTCGCAAACTAACTATCCAGCTCAGAGAACAAAACCACATCAAAACAGTGTATCCTGTTTGACTCATTTGAGAGAGAGCTGTATCAGTTCAATCCACCTGAGCTCTGGCAAGCTACTTGGATAAAGTGGTAGTTATTATTATTATGTCCTTTAATTCAGAGAGGAACATAGGGCTTCAGCCAAACGTCTCCATGACCTTCGGTTTTCTGCCAACGTTTTCACTCCTCTCCAAGTCTGCCCACATGACCTCCTCCAAGTCACCCATGCACTGACGACCAACTTGCCGCCTCCCTTTCGGGTTTCACTCGAGCAATGGCTTATCTAGTGATGTAACTTGGTGGTTTGTTCCCTCAGAGTATGGCCAATTCATCTCCATTTCTTCCTGCCTATTTGTTTCAAAATCGGTTTCTGGTTGGTTCGCTCCCAGAGATCTTTGTTGCTGATCTTTCCTGACCGGCCATCTGATCTTGACTATTGAGCAAAGACAACTGAAAATGAGGGTCTGAAGTTTGTTTGAGATGCTCTTTATGACGCGCCAAATCTCTGATCCATCCGTATAGTAGCACTGACTTCACATTGGTGTTGAAAATCCGGATCTTATATTCGTTTTGATGCTGAGTCCTGTTGACCTCCACAAAGACTTGAGAGTAATGTAGGCTTGTCTTGCTTTTCCGACTCTGGCTTTGATATCCTCGTCAGTTTCGTCGGCCTGTAGTTGAAACGATGCTTCTCATGTAGGTAGGTGTGTAAAGGAGGTTGTTTCTTTCAGGTTCCTCTCATTTATGTTGGTTGATCGTTGTTTGTTGTTATTGTTGCTGTTGGTGATGGCCAGAAATCTTCATCACCTCTGTTTTATCTATATTCACCTGAAATCCTATCTTTGATGCTTCTTCTGCCAACTTGTTGCTTTTCACTTGCATATCTTCCAGTTTGTTGGAGATCAGACATATATCATCGGCGAAGTCCAGTTCCTCCAAGTTTTTTGTGTGAGTCCATTTTATGCCTGTTTCCTCGCTGCCTGCTCTCTGTCGCACTATCCAATCTACTGCAATCAGGAAGATCATTGGCGGTAGTAGACAGCCTTGCCTCACTCCCGTCTTTACTTCGAAGGATTCCGTAAGTTTCGCGCCGTGGATTACTCGGCATGCAGCATTGTCGTATAACTGTTGGGTGACATGTATAATTGTCGGTGGGACCCGTATTAGCGAAGTAGTTGCCAAATTACCCCTCGATCGACGCTGTCTGTTGAAGGCCTCTTCAAAGTCGATGAAGTTGAGTGAGGTGGAGAGGTGACTGCCATTCCAAGCTTTGCTCAGTGATGATCCATAGTGTGGCAATTTGATCAACACATGACTTGTTTCTCCTAAATCTAGCTTGTTCCGGTCGGAGTTTTGCATATAGGGCTTGTGGATAAAATGGTAGTAGGTTGAATCTAATTCACCATTTTCAAATTATTTCACAATTAGCACAATTCGACTGGGATATAGCATCATGCGGTTATGCTTGCCTTCTTGAGTGTCATTTATGGTACCATTTATTTTGTTCTAATTAACTTAAGTTTTAAAAGGGTATTAGGTTGAAGTTTCCCTTCCAGTTGTGTAAATTTCAGATGGAAAATTATTCTTCAATTAGTTGATTAAGGAGTAACCAGCCAGAATTCGGGTGGTTTAGACTGATTTAGTTCTCTGAGCTGAGTAAGACTGAATACATTGAGAAGGAGTTCTGCTTCAAACAAGCAGAACGGTCGCCCTGTGTTTTATTCACACTGATATGGCTAACGAGCACTACTGGTTGGTGTGAATGTTACCCAACTACTCATATCACCAGTTAGTAGTGTATAGATTCATGCATCTGTACTTTATATCACCGGTGTATAGCACTTGTTTATTTCTCCCTAGTTTTTAATCATTGGTGGGCAGTTTATTATAACTCTAAATAATGTCGGATTTTTCCATGAGAATTACTTTTCTTTGTTATGGTTCTCAGGAGAAATAAACTCAAATGTTTGACTTTAAATAAGGCGGTACTTGTTCCAGATGTGTTTTATCTGGCGTTTTCGCATCAAACGAGAGTCCAAAATATTAAATCCAAAATAGCTGTGTCGGTTAGTTTAGAAGATTCTTTCAAAACTTATGCATACAATCTTATATTGCAAGCAGTGCGAAAGGCAGTTATTCTGAGAACTGCTGTTTACTGTGTAAAACATAAAGCCGATTTACTCAAATGTCCTGTAATGCATCTTTTTCAAGATATTCTGATTCATTAAATGTTTGATGGCTTTCAGGTATAGAATTCGGGCAATGGGACTTGATTAAATACATAGTGTACTTCAAGAAAACGTAGTGAGAGAAAAAATGTTTACATTCCCAGCGAAACATAGAGCTTCAAGTTAGAGACTTGAAGTTTCAGTAGAAGTGGTGTTTATTTTTACGGGATGGGGTTGCTAGCCTCATGCTCAACCTTCCCTCTTTACCAACCCTTATTACTGACTTAGGGAGGTAAAGGAGTGCGTCTGCGGGGGATCAAACACCAGACGACATGCGTGGTCAGTCAGCATTCTTTGGCTGTGCCACTGACGCAGAGACTAATGGTGAAACTATTAACCGATACAGATAAGAAGGAATTCGATGTAAACTCGAAGTTACCATGTAAGAAAGTGATGTAAGAGACTCTATGTAGGATTTCTAAACGCTCAAATACTGCAGGTTTAAGGAGTCAACAAAACCATTCAGACGAAATACCCTAATCTGCAATATACCCTCCAGTAACTATGAGGTCATCTTCATAATTAAATCCAGTAAACTAGAGTGAGTTAGGTTATCGGAATGCAGCAGCATACGAATTGACCGCCAAAAATGATTTACTGAGAAAAAATTCAGCAAATTCATTGCATGCAGTAACACACAGAATCACACAGTTAAAAAATTACTTTAGTTAGGTGAAGATTGATGTTGATCACTGAACCGACATAAAACACTTGCAACTGGAATGAAATAACACCCATGGTGGAGAAATTAGTGATATATTGTCAACAATGTAATCAAAAGATAAGAAATAATGGAACTACACAGGCGAAGTCT
This sequence comes from Trichobilharzia regenti, assembly GCA_944472135.2. Classification (NCBI taxonomy): domain Eukaryota; kingdom Metazoa; phylum Platyhelminthes; class Trematoda; order Strigeidida; family Schistosomatidae; genus Trichobilharzia; species Trichobilharzia regenti. The sequence continues at coordinate 158,368,487 of OX235262.1, forward strand.
TAGAGTTATTTGACAGCACTGATATGTTTATGAGCAATAAACTGTGCTGAAAACGCAAACAGCAAATAAATTATACTGTATCATCGTGTTATTGAATTTATTTGCTTGTAATACAGTTTTCTAAAGCCCAACACAAATGTGATATTTGAAGACCCTGGGTGAGCGAAGTAAAGTTTATATACTTCCCTAAATCATTACTTTCTAAACACTAAGTGACGTAAAGATTAGTAAAGATTTGGCAAAGACTTAAAAGAAATGATAATTTCAAATAGCTTACTATCAGATTAACTGGGCTGAGAAATAAATCTCATCGTGTCACTTCCTCTTGCTTCACAGTTTAAGTTCCTTTCCCAACATTCTGTATAAGGCATAGGGCTCTAATCTTTAAAGTTTCAATATAGTTGACATTTTTAAGGAGTTGGATTGCCAGTTTCATGTTCAAACTCCCATTTTCTCTCCATGCTCAGTGGTGACGAGGTTTGGGGTTGCGTCAGCTGGAAATTGAACCCCTGACCAGATGCATCACATGTAGTAGCAATAAAATCCGTGAACGGCGCATTTATTCAGTTTGTGCTATTTTAATTTGCACATATGACACTTGACCGTGGAATGAAGAGGATACTGAAAGATTAGGAGAGGTTTTTCGTTCATTTTCTAAATTTAACTGAGTGGCCTAGTGCGTAATGCTGAATTTTAACGTAGAGTTAGGCACTAAAAGTATGTCTACTAGTGAAGTTGTTCATTTCCGTCTGTCGAGTTGGCTTTAACATATGTTATCGACTTCGAGCAACTACCTCGCTCGACCTACAGTGTTAGCTGAAGTGGAAATAGTTTGACAAAGTAGACAAAAACAGATCTCCTACTCCTGAATTTAATGATTGCAAGACCAGTCAACGTAAGGAGGTGTAAACCGTGATAAGAACCAGCGTTTGTATGCTTTTAGTGGCATGTCTCAGAATCACTTGTTTTCATCTTCCAGATCCTGAAGATTTTCAACTATTTATCTTATTTTTCTCTTCAACTTATTATCATGTTTCTATGTTTATTTATCTAGTGCACTTTTTCGAAATGTGGCAACTGGAGTTAATACACTTATTTACTCAGTCATACTCCGATTCACCAGTCAAGGATGTACATAATTATAAGGCATAAGGAATTCTAAGAGATTTGAATTTTTCGTATTTTTAACATATTTTATGTGCGTTGAAGTTTCTCTAGCAGCTTGAGAGCCCTTTTGGTGTAGGGTCGCTAGACTCGTACCCAACCCTCCTTCTTTACCCTGGATTGAGACCAGCTAGAAAAATAGCAAGCTAGTTGAAATAGAATATCCAGAAGTAGTCAAACTACTTCTATGTGCATATATATATACATATCCACATATGGGCAGACAAAAGCGTTTATATCTAAACCAGTTTACTGTTCTAATGTACCAGTAAAATAAGAAACGAACGATGAAATTGCCAGAAAACTGTTCACAGACGTAAATGCTGTGACAGAGCATCTTTGCGAAATGAAGTGTTATGTAGAGGTTTTTTCTCAATCTCAGCCTCTGTAAATTAAAATAAAAAAGTGAAATGATAATACAAAATGACTTAGATTAGAAACTTTATTTCAGATAAAAATTTAGATCTCCAAGTGTTGGTTTGTAGGGACTTGATTGGTTACAGGTTTGATCACCAGCTGATATCAGTTAGAGAACCCTTGGGAAACCAAGGAGTACGGGACAGGTTTTACGTCCTAGTCTGGTACTCTTCACAGCACAAACCCACTAGGCTTCAAACCACCTGCCTTCTGGTTACATAGAAGCCGATCAATCGTTCAGCCTCCGGGACCTTAGCCAATAGCCCATGAGTCACAAATCCTGCCAATCTGTGACACAAAACGAAACCGCCAGCCAATGTCATCGTTAAGTAACTTTGCCCTTACATTACTTGGTGACTAAGTGAATATGGAATGTATGAGAAAGTTAAAATCCTGTTTACATACCTAACACACTTATCACTTCATTAATTTGTATCGTATCACTTATTCTTACCGTCTTTATTTGAAGAGCATACTGGTTCGCTATAGATATATTGACAACATATTTTTATATTCATTATAAACATTGCTTTAGTACCGTAAGTATTGTGCGTGGGTGATACAACGGTAGAATGCTTGCTAACCACGCCTATGGTCCGGGGTTCGATTCCAAGCCTACCTACCCCTGTACCTCACTAAGCCAGTAGTAAGACTGGTAAAGAGAGAAGGGTGAGCGTGAGACTATCAACCCCATCCTGTAAAAAATAAATACCACCATTATCGGAATTTCAAGGCTCTAGCTTGAAGCCCTATGTTCCATGGAGAACGTACAGGAATGAAAAAAAGGAACCGTATCTAGACTTTTCTTGGGTAGAGTTAAGTCTACTCATTATTGTAGTAGTAAATCTATAAGCGGAAGATCATTTTAGTGAGAAACTGAAGTCATAATTCAGTATTTTCTAGCAAAGATAATTAAGATAAATGCAATCTGAACACATTACATAGTTTGGTCACTTGGATTAAACGAATTTTAGCGCACCGTCTACAATTACTTATTAGTAATACTGATGATAATCTTAAATATTTATTTATGAACTGTGTAAAAGTAGAAGCAAATGTATTTAACCTACTTTGAACCAAGTAAACATCTGACTATTCATTAATAAATCACACATCAATGGGATCGCCCATATCACGATTAACAGCTGAAGCTTTCATGCAAAGATTAGAATTAATAGCTCTACCTATAATTAAACCGAAAATCTGGGTACGTTACGTTGATGATACATTTGTAATAATTAAAAGAAATGATTTAGAATATATTCATAAATTAATAAACAACATATATGAAGACATCAAACTCACAAAAGAGGAAGAATTCGATAGCAAAGGGCCATTTTTAGGTGTCTTAATCAAGAGAACTAACGCAGGGAATTCAGAAACACAAGTATAGAAAATCAACGCACAGATCAAATACTCAATTGTACTAGGAATACATTATAAATTATTTAAATTAATCCCAGCGTGTTAAGAAAATCAAAACAAGATTTTTCTGAACGTTTCGCCGTGTAAGCCACAGCTTCTTCAGCAGATTTATGAATCATTCTGACTCGGCGCTCAAATTATTCCAGGATATGCTAGCAATAACCCAATTATCCACGAAGGAAACTGTGTGACACCCTGTTTGGAAGAGTTCGAACACAGTGTAGCACTACTCTAGGTTGAAAAGAATAGAGGAAAAATACCTACTAACTGTCTTTAAAAGAGTGGATATCCTCACAATTTCATCAAAAAGTGTTAAAAATCTAGTCACAACACTAACAAGGAACCACCATCTAAGACTACAAGAAAAGTCATCCTACCATATATAAAAAATATCTTGGAAATAACAGCCAGAATATTAAGACGGTTTGAAATAGGTATGGCACACAAGCCAGGCAGCACATTCACTTACTTCGATATTGTGCAAACCGAAAGATCCAGCAGAAAAAGAAGATAAAATTAACGCCATTTACAAAATAAATTGTATGAAATGCAATAAACATTACATCGGTCGAATTGGGCATCCCCTTCGAAGCCAAATCCAAGAACACAAATTGGCTAAAAAAAGACATGATATGTAATCTTTCATATCAACGCATGTGGATAATTATTAGCATGATATATTCTTTCGTATCAATGTATGCAAATAATTATGAACACCAGTTTGACTGGGAAAATGTGAACATTTTAAATAGGGGAAATACCAAATATGCCGATGAGTTTCTAGAAGCCTGGTACTCACGTGAATCAGCAATTAACGTACACATTGTTATATACGAAATTTATCATCTGATAAAAAGTAAATCACTTGACAAAAAAGTCTGAATTTCAAGTCAATAAAATGACCCATAGAGACGTAAATTAACAATCAGTCAGGACAATGATTGTCAGGAGATAGAATTACATCATTCATGGCGAATTAAAATAAGTTCTTTTTATACTGAAACCTGTGCTAAAGATGTCGTCCAGAAAGACGAGAAAAGCTTCTCAATTAAATAAACCAGCTCAGAGAACACAACCAATGCATTTTCAGTCTTTGTAATTTACTTTAAAAATGGAAATACAGGCGAAATGGTTTAAAAACCAGAGCGAAATAAGCAAAACGTTTAAAGATGCAACAGATAGGTGTAAACTGTAATGGACAAAGGGTTTGGAAAATCACTCCTGAACGATCTATTTACAGTATTTATAACTTATTCAGATATTTAAACTTTGTAATCATTATACGTTTTTCCCTTAGACTGTGTATCATTAATTTGACATTTGCATATCACATATTTATTTTGACGTTTATTATTTTCCTATTTTACTGTATATTCTTTAATTGTGATACTTCTTGCTGTGGATTTGTGTACACTGACAATGTGTTGTTTAACGATATAAGTTTGTTTAAGTGAATGAAGGTGATTCTGACCCGGGACTGTCTGCGGGAAGTGTTGGTGTGTGATTCTTGTGGACAGATCCCAAATCTTTGGGAATATTCTCCTAGATTCTAAGGTACTTTTTACAGTTGAACTCTGGTTAACTAATTTCATCTTACATTACGTGTTTTGCACTTAGAAACCCACATTGCCTGCGCTTGGAACGTTTCATGATAGCACGTATCACAAAGAAGTTTTGTCGGGGATACATTAGAATGTAGAGATCGGTTTCTTGCGTTCATAACCATCACCAAATAAATTTGGTCGTCACATAAACTATGACTGTGAAACAAAACCACTAGTTTGCAGATTGCTAGAATTTCTTCAAATAGGATAAAATCAAAAGTCTCTCTATAAGAAATTGCTACCAGTAACGATTTTTTCTTTTTGTAAGCAAATGTAGAATGTCAAACTGAACTGTATTCAATTTCATTTCCGTTTTCAATCTGAAATTCATGTTCTAAAGATAGACATTTCGGATATTATTTAAATTTCATCTGGTTTTATTTAAAACAATCAACAATAAAGGGAATTAGTTGGTTCAATAAACATATAACAGAAAAATGTTCTAGAAAATATTTTGTTCGTATGTGGAACGGACATTTAATCCTTGGGAGTAAATCTCTACTTATATGTGAGGATGAGAAAGGCTGGTTCGTATTACAGAATATTTCGATCTTATCTTTCGGGTACTTTCCATTTACTATGTGACTGGTTCTGGGTTAACAAACACGATTTAATTAACATGTGTCTTTTTACTACTATTGTTATTGTGATGGAGACTCCTGGCCAACAGCAATATCAACAACGAGAGACAACAATCAGCATAAATGGGAGAAATCTGAAAGAGGCAACCTCCTTTAACCACATACCTGGGAAACACCGTTTCAACTACAGGCGGACGGAACTGCCGAGGATATCAAAGCAGCCAAGATTGGGAAAGCAAGACAAGCTTTCATTACTCTGAAGTCTGTGTGGAGATCAACAGCACCGGACATGACAAACAAGATCCGGATTTTTAATTTCAGTGTAAAGCTAGTGCCACTTACTATACGGATCAGAGATTTGGAGACGCGTTACGAAGGCCACTTCGAACAAACTACACACCTTCATCAACAGCTGTCTTCTCTCAATACCACTCAAGATCAGATGGCCGGCCAGAAAGGACCAGCAACAGGGAGGGATCTCTGGCAATGAGCGAAGCGACCCAACAGGAACCGATTGTGCAACAAATAAGCAGGAAGAAATGGAGATGGATCGGCCATACTCTGAGGAAACCAACCATCAAGTGTCATCACATGCTAGGCTATCGCTCGAGTGGAACATGAATAGGGAGCGGCGAGTTGGTCGTCAGTGCGAGGGTACATGGAGGAGGTGATGTGAAGAGGAGATGAAATCATATGGGCAGAGGTGGATCCAGGTGAAAACGTTGTCAGAGAACCGAACGCAATGGAGACGTGTTGTTGAAGCCCTATGTTTCTCTAGGAACTACAGGAAACAATAATAGTAATATTTATTATCTTAAGTTCTGAGTGGAAAATAAGATTTCATCCCGTTCCCTGTAGTCTTCTTTACTTGGCTCCACGGCTCTCCATAAACTGTCATCTACTCCTCCTTTTACAAGGTGAAAACATAATTCATCAATCTATGTAAACTAGTATTTTTGGTTGAATGGGATTTTGTAAAAAATTTTCACATAATTTAAATAATTCAAACCTTTTCCAATAGATATTCGATTCTTAGCTTTGAACACTGCCATAGACTTTCATTTTTCCAAGGAATTGGGACAAAGGATGCGCATATAATTCCTTAGTAATTTACTTTTGATCAGTTCACAGAAAATTCCCATGAGAACTGACAGAAAATTAAAACAAGTTATCCAGCTAAAACACTCTTTTTAACTAAGTTATTATCAAGCTGTACAATCATCCATGTGCATCTATATATAAATGCGATTCCCTCATAATAATGTGAGTTACGGGAAGACATTTGTGATTATAATCATAGCTAAACTTCAAGCAACAAATAGACTAAGTACTTTATAAAGTGATTCATGGGATGTGTAGATCTTAGAGGGGCTGTATAGAATTAGTAGGATAAGCAGGCTTTAAGAAGCTTAGTAACTAAAAGTCTTGCTGATGCTAGTTACCTGATTTCTACAGCCCTTTCCTTTGAAGTTATTTATAAGGCGAAAAGTTACTTGCCAAAATCACTACCCACTCAACTCGTCTGTATTGCTGAAGCTTTGGTCATCGAAACAGGGAAACCAGAGACTTCTTTAACCCTCTTTAACTTCTTTCTGTTATGGCCTCAATCCACCCCCGCTAAACTTTTATAATCCTCATATAATCTCATATTTCATCAAGTTTCCATCACAACTTATCACCTGCATAAATAATACCTTGGTAATTCTGGTTATAATAGCAACAGAATAAACACCGAAGATAGGGGGTGCATACATTTAAGAAAGGCGAGTAAAATAAGTAAAATTGCCAGACAAGTGTAGCATTAAGTAACCAAGTGAGTCAAATTGGGTGGAGCAGTGTTGTCTGTTGCAGTAGCGTATCAAATAGCTAAATGAGGCAAGTTTAATAGTACCGAAATCTGTTTCAAGGGAAGACGGTAATAATGGTAGTTTTGACAATGAAAAGGGTAAACAAATTATTCAGAAAAAGTGGTCAAAAAAGTCAAACCATCTATGGAAGTTAGTTAGTTGTTCATTCCATACACTTTCTCCTTGAATGAATGCTTCAAAAGATAGGTCAGTTTAGCTAGTGGAAATTCATCAAAGGAAAGAAAGCCTAAACCTGAAAGTTAGCTATTCAATGGAAACAGCTTCTGCAGGAATTATTATTATTCCATTGGGTTCTGAGTGGAACACATGGCTCTAATAGCGCATCATTACTTTTTCCATTTCTCTTTAGTCCTCTCTACCTGGCCTTACGCTTGCCTATAAGCTTTCGTCTCGTCTTCAGAAGACCTCCGCCGTATTGCCCTCGAACCCATACTCAACTCGCTATTTCTCACTCAGCGTCCACTCAAGCGATGCGTGGAGCCCAGTGTCAGCCATGACAGTTTCCTCCGGGTGTATCTGATTCATTTCCGTTTTCTTCTGTATACTTGTTGAGCAATAGGTTACTGTTTGGTTTCTTGTTACTTCTGCATGGTAAGATGAATTTATTTTATTTCATAGGGTTTTTGTTGTCTAAATATAACCCAGACAATAAAATACAAATGTAATCAATGTGATAAGACCTGGATGTACTTTAAATGAAGAGACAGTTTATTTTAATAATAGTACAGTGAAACGCTGAAATTGAAAGTGATATATACCAACTGTACAGGAAGTGAGAATAATCAATTCCGGTGAAAATATTGACATATACTCTTGGAATACACCAATTTATTCATAAATAAGGAAAAGCAGGTATTAGTTATCAGTAGAGAAATATTTCTTTCTAACGACTGTGTTTGCAAGCTGTCTACTCATAATTATATAACCTAAAAGTTGTATTTAATGACACTAAATTGCTCAGCCAATTAAAATATGATGATGATAAACATTTTTGGTCGCAGGACTTCGTCATTAGCTGATATATGGAGTACTGGAGGGCTGTTTCGTCCTGGTCTGGGACTCCTCGTCAGTAGGCACCGACCAGGGTTCAGAACCAGGACCTTCTGGCTGAAAGGCAAGCTCACAGACCATTAGGCCTCTGGGATCTGACTCAATAGCCAGCCCATGAATTACAACATAGTGCGACCACCAGCCTCTGTCTTTGGCGAGTACTTGTCCTCACGCCCGACACGCTATACCCAACTAGTCGCAACTTCCCACTAGAACCTCAGGTTGCTACCTAACTGAATAGGGTCACTTATTAGGGAGCATCTCATTAATATATTATCAACATGTTCATTAAGGGAATGAGGTTGAAGTGAATGAATTATAAAGCTGCAAAAGATTATTAAAAAAGCGGCTTACCACAAAAAGATTTAAAGTAGGTTAAATGGTATTGGAAATCTGAATTGCAATAATGATGACAATAATAGTTTACTTTTTGTCCACCTACAGCTCTTGCTTTGGTCATGCATAGCTGATGTAAACATGAACATTTAGAGTGGCTGAGTTTAGCCCTATCAATAAATTTTAAACATATGTCATATGGGGCTTTTCCGGAGAACATATATATATACAACATCCAACATAATCATCTCCACGGGAGTATAGGAAAGAGAAGATGCAAATAGTGTGAGACTTGAGTAGCAGTTTTTCTTTTACGCATCATACTTGACTTAAATGAAAAGCTAGTTCGATGTAGTTGGATAGACGAGTTTCAAATACCTCATAAGTGATTTTTCCTTTGAATGCCAAACTCACAATAATATCTTCTTCGGTGCTTAACGTTTCGTGGAATAAAGCTTCTAGAGTACGAATCATTTAAAAGAGTTATAAAGGTATTTTCAAGTTTCCCGTCGACATTATTTATGGAGCATATTTTCATAACTCTAGAAGGAAAGAAGATTCTAGAATTCAAACATCAGTAAAATGAATAGTGACGTAACTAATTGAGTGGGTAATTCAAACAAAGTGAAAGACATCAATTGTGATAAAGGTTTTAACAATTCTGAACAACTAGTCAGCCGGTTCTTTAACCTTGTTTGTAGAATGAAACAGTGAGAAGGAAAAAGATACATTCCCGTCACTTTTTTCGTCTCCCTTTTTTTAACTATTTTGTGCGCCACTTCCTCGACACTATTATTTTCTCAATCAACCTGTTTAATAATTTGAAACCTGTTTAAAACAGACAATACTTTCTCATCCAATTTGTCTAGATTTGTTACGCAATATTTTATTTGTCTGGCAATTTGATCGATTCTAACAGTCTTACTGACATGTATATGTATATATTATATATAATCACTTTATTCGCAGCATTGGTTGTTTTAAGGACAGAATGGAATTTTCAGCAATGTACATATTGCAGCAGTTACCTCCTTCTACAAAAAACTGCATGCACTAAATAGTAAAAGTAATGAAGCCATAGTAAACATGTAATAGTAGTTTTAACTCCATTATAGATAAGATTTTATTTTGATAAATCACACGGTGCTATACAGTAATATTAACTGACGACGACGTTTTGAGCACAAATTATTGCTCATAATCATATCAAGCTACTCACATAACTTTTTTTCCTTCATTTATATACAGGTGTGGAATTGACCAGATATTTGAATAAAAATCAATATGTGATAATGTACATTCAGAAATAATAATATGAGTGTTATTGATCGATTACAATCAGAAGGGAAATACGACGACTGTTTTAATAGTCAAAATGAGTAATTTGTTAGAATGTTATGATGTACTTGAATTTAAATAGAATACAATTTAAGATTATTTATCATCCTCTTCTGATTCGACTGACTGGTGGTAATAATATCTTCCATATTTCTGGTATTTGTATTGAGTCATTTCTGTTGCATGTGTTGGGTGTAGACTCAATGAACCAGAATTCAGTAATCAATCTCTCTCCATCTCCACCTACATAGATTACTTCTTAGAATTTTAACCCTCTTCCACCCACCCTATTGTGTGGTTGTGTGTTAATGCATGCAGTGCAATGGCTGAGCTATTTTCTAAATTACTTATCTTCTCGGAGTCAACCATTCTTATCTTGGCTAAATTCTTATGTTTCGACAATCTGACTACCCCTGACCTACTAGTTTGACCTATGTAGTTGACCTAACTCACAGTCACTACAGGGTATTTTGTAAATTATACTGTTTTGTTTAATTGGTTCAGCTGGGTCCATTAACCTACACAGCTTGTCGCTGAGTGAGTTTGTAGGTTTGAACGTCACCTTAATTCCTGCTTTGTTGAGAATGCTTCGTAGGGTCTCAGATGTCCCCTCTTTATATGGTATAACAGTAGATGACTTATATTCTCTTTTATTTATTTTACCACTACTAGTTTCACAGTTATTTTTATTTTGGCCTTTTTCGATCTTCCAAGTGAATTTTATAGGATAGTTATTCAACACCAACGCTTCTTCTATCTGTTTTATTTCATCATTTAGGTCTTTTCTTGTGCTACTTAGTGCCACTGCTCGGTTTGTTAAACACTTAGCTAAACCTGCCTTAACAGTTAACGGATGAGATGAATTAAAGTCTAAATATCTATTTTCTATAAACACTAGTGTGTAGCTTGCTTTCTTCTATTCGTTTTATTTTACAATCTAACATAGCTAATTCTCCTTGTTCATTTTCTGATTCAAATGTGAATTTTATTCCCTCTACTTGTGAGTTTATATGTGTCAAGGAGCTAGAGATATGTTCTACTTATAACACTGTGTGTGACAGTGTCATCCACACATCTCCACCATATTTTTGGAGTAGGACTGAATATATTTACAGCAATAATTTCTCAGCTGTCCATGAAGATATCTGCTACGATAGGCGATATTGGTGATCCCATTGCTACACATTTTGTTTGTCTATATATATATATGTATATAGTAGTTTTAGTCACAATTTCATGCTTATTTGTCGGTATTAGATGGTTGGAGGTAGTCGACAGGAAGCCTTGCCTAGACTAGGTTTCGAGCTAGTTGGCACTCACCAGTCAGCAGGGTGTATCTGAAACCTTGAAGGAAATCATGTTTCTTCTGAGATTCGAACCCGCATCACCCAGTGTAGTTCTGCAGTCAGGAACGCTACCACTGGGGTCGCAATTGACCTCCCGTAGGAATGTAGTGGGTATTTTGATTGGACACCATTAACTAGTGGTATGTGTTTGGCAGACTCAATTCTACCAATCAAGCTTGCAATGTGGCCATCATGCTGATTTAATGATATAAAAAGTTTATAAACTCTTTTCTGACATTTGCCCCTTCAAGAAACCCTACTAAATATGATGAGGTTGAATTTTGATATTTTACTACACGAGCATAAATTCATGTTGGATTTCTCTTGGTTCTACTCAAAGACATACAATTAAAGAGCTCGAAATGAGTAGGATATTCAGTACCAGAGAAGATGACTTAAGCTAACTGAATGCAAGAATTAAAATGCCTATCAAGAATGACGTCATTCAGTTGAGTACAAGGCAAACCACTAATCCTCCTTACAGCCTTCAATGTTCTATGTAATATGTCACAGTCTTTCTTGAGAAGCCAGTTGGAGAGAGAAGTGGCTGAGCTATTCCAGAAAGTCTCAATTTCTTCATGCAATAAGTCAAACAAAATGTTTTTCCCAGAGACGAACGAGTTATGAGACGACCTACAGAGATTCGAAGAGAAACTGATGGCAAGATAGGCAATATTTGATTTATTTCCTATCACAGTGCCGTGCAAACTACTAGGACTATGAGAGTCTTGTTCACGTCTGAAACTAAAATTAACAGCCTGTAATTTAGAGGGATTCAGCTTAATACCATTTCATGGGACCATTGGTTAACTTCAGATAAGAAACTCCCAACGCAGGAAAAACTCGGAGACGGAAATAATCACATCATTAGTATATTTGGTGGAATTGGCTTTAGAAGAATATGGTAGGTTATGCAAAAAGAAGAAAAATAAATGAGGAAAGTGCAGCACCTTGAGTCACACCAACTGCAGTAAGCAAAGAAGTGGAGCGCTTCCGTCGGAAACTGTATATTGTTCCCTACCTGGAAAAATGAGAAGGCAATCACCTAGTGATCCAGGACTCAGCGCGTGTTGAAGTCAGCTTACTTAGTAAAATTGGACTAGCGACAATGTAGTCTAACGAGGGGAACTGAACACACTTTTAACCTCTATCCAGATTGGAAACAATATTGTGATGCGATACATTAGAAGAATCTAAAGTGCTTCTAGTGCAATTATAAACAAATTGGTTGGGATCTCTGGAAGTACAGATTGATAATGAATCAGTTGAAACAATAAAACAAGATAATCGCAGTGGTTATCAACAATAAATTCTCCTCGAAACGTTATCATTCAGTAATTTTGTACTGCTGTGTGCTTTTTCAAATAAAAGTATTCTCTGCTAGAATCAGACACAACCGTATCACAAAGATGTCTAACTGACAACGATGAAATAATTGAAAGCCTAAAATTTTGTCTGGAAAGTAGTCGTTTTACATCTAAAGGGAATTTATAAAGACAGGCGCATGGTTTTTCTTTTCATGAATGCATTTGAAGATAATATCTTTTCTACCTTACTCACGCCTTAAATATTGTTGAGGTACGTTGGATGGCACTTTCGTTGTGCTAAAATGAGATCTACCCAGTTCATTCTTGGGTAAACTGAACAATATATATTCCCCAGCATCCAGTTTAGTTTAGAAGCAAAAGCAGATTTTGGTGAATCAACATTTCTAGACTGTTTAGTTAAGAGAAGGGAAAACGGTTATTTTAAAATATCCATATCCAGGAAGAAAACACACTCCTACAAATATTTAGACTTCGGATTATCACACCCCATCAGCACATAGGTACCAACAGTTGTTTTAAATCTTTCTAGAGGAGCACAATCTCTGGTTATGAATAAAAAGCAAAAAGAATAAATATCAAATATTACTGAAATTCCATTGTTGATTTGTAGGGATTTGATTGGTTTCAGGATGTCATCATGAGCTGACATTAGTTAGAGAACCATTGGAAAACCTGGGAGTACTGCACAGCTGTTTCGTCCTAGTTTGGTACCCTTCAGCAGTATACACCCACCGGGACTCGAACTCAGGACCTTCCGGTTACAAGGCGACCTCGTATACCATTAAGCCGAAGAAATTGGCTAGCGGTCGCGCTATGTCGTGAATTGGCAGAAGTTAGAATTCAAGGATCATTGGATCGGGTGGTTCCCGGTGGCTTGATGGTATACGAGCTCGCCTTGTAACCGGAAGGTCCTGGGTTCAAATATCGGCGGGTGCGTACTGCTGAAGAGTTCCAAACTAGGATGAAACAGCTGTCAAGTACTCCATGTTGGTTTTCCAGTGGTTCTCTAACTAATGTCAGCTCATAATGAAAACCTAGTACTGAAATCTTAAGAGAAAATTCCTATCCCAATAACTTCACCAATAAAATCAATACCGACGTTAAATGTGGTCGGAAACGAATTCTAAAAACATGGACCTCAATAGCTGTCATTTTATACAGATCAGAAATGTCGGACGATATCAGAAAAGTTCTGAATAAAAATCACGTTGGAGTTTTCTTCAAAACATCAGACAAACTACAAAGCAACCGTATCCACGTGAGAGACTAAGTCCCTAAGGACTCTCTATCTAATTGTGTCTACAAAATAAAATGCTTGGAATATGAGGCTTTATACATCGGACAAACCACTCGAGAAATCGAAATAATAAGAAATGAACATCGAAGGGCATCTGTGCGACCACGAAGAAATCCAGCCGGACTAGAAAAGCTCGGACAATTAAGTTGTTATATATAAACTGAGATTTTGTAAATTCTGATTTAATAATATTTTGATAAAGCTATTGGCAGCATTAAGTAGTGAAACGTTAGTTAAAGCAGAAATATCGTTTTGTTTTCCATTCATTGGGAAATACAAAATCTTTTATAATAATGAGTACTCTACCAAAGCTCCCAAATTCTATTCTGTTTTAAAGAATCTTTTCCTTGAATAAATAGCGTGATGAATAACTAGATAGATAACAGAATCAAATGAATTCCTGTTGATTTGTTTAAACGTTTCTAGGAAGAAGAATGTGGGTTTTAAATTATTCACAGGAAGTGTGAATTCATCACTGGTTCGTAATACTCTTACAATATTTATTCATTCATCCCGTATGTATATCAGTTAAAAGTTATCATTGTTATAATAGCTAAGTTGAATTATAAGAGTGGGCTATTCTTTCTGAATTCAGAAAGTTGTAATTTCAAATAACCTCTCATGACAATCTTAATATTATTATTCAGGCCTGCAAGAATCTACAATTAACTTTTCAAGTATTGGTTAAGTTGGGCTTTTTGTTTGATTGGTTGGAGGATTTCACCATTAGCTGACATCAGTTAAAAAACTATTCGAAAACCTTGGAGTACTGGACAGCTGCTTTGTCAGCCTGGTTTGGGACTCTTCATTAGCACGCACCCACCGCCAGGAGTCGAACCCAGGACCATTTGGTTACAAGGCGAGCTCGTAGATCATTAACTTACTGGGACTCGATCTAGTTTTATAATTTATAATTAAGACGGTGAAATACAAGATATATTAAATTTTTGGTAACTATGGTTCGTCATCCGTATGTCCATCGTGTAAAAACTGAATAATCTATAAAATAATAAAACTGTATCATTGGGTGATAAGATTTTTATGCTCTTTAGTCTCAGATTATTTCTCTTTATCACTGTGTATTGTCAGCTAACTAGTAAGACCAATGTGCTTGAAGTCACAAAATCACGTAATTTTTTCATCCAGCAAAGTTCATCAATATGAATTACGAAAAACCATGATTTGTACGGGATTTCTAGCAGAAAGCATGCACACATTATTTATATAACTTGGCATTTGTTTGAATACAGCTTTTAACTCTTTGTTTTATTCCTTTACGTTCCAAGTGGAACATATGGCCACCTATAACACGCCTAACAATACCAACAACGGAAGCAGAACTACCAGTGAACATCGAACCCCGGCGAAATCAGAAGTCCTGAAGGCAATCAAGATGCAAAAAGCTGGAAAAGCAGCATGACCGGATGAAATCCCAGCAGAAGCATTGAAAATGGACCCAGAGACAACAACGGACCTGACGACGCCATTGCTGGAGAGGGTGTGGAAAGAGGGCAAAGTACCCGAGGATTGGAAGAAAGGATACTTATTCAAACTACCAAAGAAAGGAGACTTAAGTCAATGCAAAAACTGGCGCAGAATTATGCTTCTGTCCATTCCAAGCAACATACCAAGCCGCATCATCCTGGAGAGTATCAAACAGCCTCTAGATGAAAAACTTCGACCGGAACAGGCCGGATTGGGGAGAAATAAATCATGTATTGATCAAATCGCCACTCTACGGATCATCATTGAACAAAGCTTGGAATGGCAGTCACCTCTCCACCTCACTCAACTTCATCGACTTTGAAAAGGGCTTCAGTAGACAGCATCGATCGAGAGGTCATCTGGCAACTACTTCGCTACTACGGAGTCCAATCGATAATTATACATCTCATACAACATTTGTATGACAACGCTGCATGTCAAGTAATCCATAACGGAAACTCACTGAATCCTTCGAATTGAAGACGGGAGTAAGGCAAGACTGCCTACTATCGCCAATGATTTTCCGGACAGCGGTAGATTGGATAATGCGACAGACAGCGGTGGGCAGTGAGGAAACAGGCATAAAATGGACCCACATAATAAGAACCTGAAGGATCTGGTCTTTGCCGATGATATATTTGTGTCTGATTCCCCAGAAACTGGAAGATATGCAAGTGAAAAGGAACAAGTTGGCAGAAGGAGCATCCAGAGAAGATAGAACTTCAGGTGAACGTAGAGAAAACAGAGGTGATGAAGATTCCTGGCCATCACCAACAGCAACAACAACAAGAGACAACAACCAGGATAAAAAGGAGGAATCTGAAAGAAAAAACCTCCTTTACACACCTACCTACATGGGAAGCATCGTTTCAACTACAGGCCGACGACACTGATGAGGATATCAAAGCCAGAATCGGAAAAGCAAGACAAGCCTACATTACTCTCAAGTCTTTGTGGAGGTTAACAGGACTCAGCATCATAACGAATATAAGATCCGGATTTTCAACTCCAATGTGAAGTCAGTGCTACTACACGGATGGATCAGAGATTTGGCGCGTCATAAAGAGCATCTCAAACAAACTTCAGACCTTCGTTAACAGTTGTCTTTGCTCAATAGTCAAGATCAGATGGCCGGTCAGGAAAGATCAGCAACAAAGATCTCTGGGAGCGAACCAACCAGAAACCGATTGCGAAACAAATAGGCAGGAAGAAATGGGGATGGATTGGCCATACTCTGAGGAAACAAACCACCAAGTGACATCACTAGATAAGCCATTGCTCGAGTGAAACCCGAAAGGGAGGCGGCGAGTTGGTCGTCAGTGCATGGGTGACTTGGAGGAGGTCATGTGGGCAGACTTGGAGAGGGGTGAAAACGTTGGCAGAAAACCGAAGGCAATGGAGACGTTTGGCTGAAGCCCTATGTTCTTCTCTGAATTAAAGGATATAATAATAATAGAGAAGTTTTTATTTTTACGGAATTGGCTTACTAGCCTTATGCCCAACCTTCCATCTTTACCACTCTGGCTTATCGAGTTAAAAGGGTGCGACGGGTGGGGAGCGAACCCCGAAGCACCTGCTTGGTTGGCGAGCATTCTAGAGCTGTGTCATAGACATACTATATCGGATCAAATTCATCAATATAAACGAAGACCTTCAACAGAAAACATGCACAAACTTTTACAAAACTTAGTCTAATACCTTTACAAGGGAGAAATTATGTGAAGGATTTTCAGGTAATCCTGAAAAGTTTATCTGTAATCTGCTCAACTTGAAGTGGAATTAAAGCGCTTTCGTTTGATCAAAATTTCACATGTCGTATAAATTTATCAAAAAGCAGATGCAGTAGCCCAGTTAAAGAATATATTTAATCAGTTGAATAAACACCAAAAAATCGTCACACTGCGACATGATAAAGTCTAAGGAGTGGTGTTGGTGGACGTAGAAAACTACATTACAAAGATGAAATCCTGGTGTAGCTGTGTTCTTTGAGCTGGATAGTTTAGTTGAGAAGCCTTCATTGTCTTACCAAAAAAGTGCTTCAACGCAAAAATCAGTATAAATAGAGCTTTGAGAATTCTGTACATGTTTTTATTAGTTGTCTCTCCTGGTAACCTTAGTTGCTTTCGTACTTTCTCACCCTGTAGGATGCTTTTATTGGCACTGATTGATTGTTTCCTCGACCTGGAAGTTGACCATTTTTTCGTGTGATTTCAGTGTTTCCTGTGTCTAAGATTTGAACATTATCCCAATGGAATCGGTGTTTGGGTTTGTCTGCATGCACTGATATTAGGTAGTGGATATCGTACTTTTTGGCAGCCTGTTTATGTTAATGGATACGTAGACTGAAACAGTGCCCACCTCGACCAATGCGTGAAGCTCGAAGCATGAGATAAAATAGCTAATATTTGTAAGACACTAGGGTACTCTAGTGTAACATTTTTCAATCATAATTTCAGCTACAGTTTATAATTACACTGTATCTATGTTTCGATATAGGCGATGACAGTGAATAGTAACCGATTTCGATAACTTCTGCTTTCAACGATATAACCTGTTACTCATGAAATACTCAGTACATGTTCGCATAAACTGTCACTATGCCTATTCCAGCACTCTTGGACTGACTGATATCTGCAATCAAAACTGTTTCACTGGTTAATAGGATGTACACGAATTCCTGGTGATTAAATCAAATTTTAGTCTAATTAGTATAGGATTTATATTACTTTCTTTATTTCTTCAGCATGTCTGTCCTCTGGTGCCAAATCCAAAACTGTTGCTTTTTGATTATCTCTACTGAAGTATCTATATTTATAAGCTATTATGTGCTCATTTAGCATGACAATAACAGTTAGACTTAAGAATCCTTATTCAAAGAATGAAAAGTCAAGAAACTGATTGTTCAGCATCCTACCTGATAAGATTAAATTGTCTCCCATTTTAGCTCTTGTTAACTATTCAAACTGTTTCCTTCTGTTATCGTTTGGGATTTTAGTGAAAATCTTAACGCCACCTGAAGTAAATCTTTTGTGTGGTATCTGCAACTACTCGCAAGGAGGCGACAATATTTGGTGAGGATTTCAACTATAAGTAAAATGCGAAGATACCATGTTAACCATATTATACCTAGCGCCAGTAAACTCTAATGGCTGGCTAGGATTGAAAGTAAGCTACAAGTCTGGGCGTTGCATCATTTACCCTATTCATCTAGGAATTGTCATCCCTATACCATAGAGATGCTATGGTTTTATACATTAAAATATTAAAATCCAGATTTTCAGAGGATGGCAGTATTTTTTTCTTCAACTCCCTCTAACTCAGTTTCCTTTTAATATATTGCTAAACACTCTTTCTAGAGTTTGTTGTGAATTACATTAATTGATTGGTTGGTTGTCCGTTAATGTGACTTCTAGGAAAAAAACGAAATTGGCAACAAATATTGCTTAAACACGTTCATATCACACAATGTACACACATTTTTATCACAGTGTTAACATGCTGGTACAGATATCTATGCATTATTATTCTGCTTTACCAGCTGTTAATTGTCAATTTTGAGGAATAAATGAAACAAAAACGAGTTTTCTGACAGTTATTTTCTCTTTTTGATGAATACATGTTGTTAATTTATTCCAAAGTGAGAATGTTGACTTTGTATGTTTGTGTATAGAAAGCTGATTAATTCAACTTGACAGCACCACTACAAATAGACGTGAGATGTGAATAATAAACACTGATTTTCCTAATCGAACCATACAAACATTTCGAAGGTTAGCGTTCAAAATTGTATGAATGAATAACTAAAATGCTCTTCTCTCCTAAATTTATAATGGTATTAGTAGTGTTGCATGCGCTACTGACAAGATTTATAAGTAGTATATGAATTCATCTATAAATATGTATATCAGTGTCAAGAATATCGAATGGCGGAGAGATTGATTTAATGAAAGATGTTTAAGAAACAACATGGACAAAATGAATGGAAGGCAAAATAGAACATTACAGGGGACAAAGCAGCACAATACCGGAGATATGTGCTAACTCTGATTCTACTGTATAGTGCACGTATTTTGCCTACATCTATGTGTCAAGCTGCAAATATATAATTCCGTTACCTAATTCTCTGATCTTCTGCCGTTTCTGTAAGAGTTATTATTTGTAGTGAATCTTCCTGTGCCAAAGCGATATGTGAGTTATTTGGTGCACAATCAAGTGGTCAGACATAAAATGTGTCTTCAAGGGTTTTGTGATGCGTTGACTTCATTTGGACTGTGACTGAACACTAATTAGTATCATGCGTCTAGCCCTTTGTTTTCTGCAGACTGTACTCAGTCCGTCAAGTTTGCAATATGGCTCAGTGGTAAGGTATCTGAATACAGTTCTCACTGGGTGACACGGGTTCAGATATTGGAAGGGACACGACCTCCTTCAAAATTGCTGGCTCATGAATACCAACAGGCACAAAACCTAGATCCGGTGCTACTTGCCGATCACCTCCAACTATCTCATAAGTAGGGCTTCGTCGTTTCAGTAGTAGAAAGCCCGCCAATCACGTACGGGGTACCGGGCTCGCTCTCCTGCGAACACACTCCTAAACCTTGTTAAATCGGTAGTAAAGTCGATAAGGAGGGAACGTTGGGGTAAGGCTGGCGAACCCACCCAGGAAAAGTAAAACCACTGCTACCGAAACTTCACAGCATCAGATTAAAGCCTTATATTCTGTTGGAAACATAAAAGGATTAAAAAAATCTTGTAACTTCATTTTCTCCTAAATACCAGTTAAATTATTTGTGTCCTTAAACGTATTTTCCACAACAGTGATTTAATTAAACTCTACTTTCCTTATTTAATCATTTATAAATAACATGTTAATTATTCACACGTTATTCTACATTTGTTAATGACTTCCTTCTTCTTCATTTTTATGTTTAATGTTAGTAACGCTGACTATTTATCTCTACCATAGAGGTTAATTAACATTATACTGTTTCAACCTCTTTTAATTTTCAACTGGCATTCTAAATACTCATGATTTTAATAATGAGTGGATATTGAACGAAATACAGGTCATTTGATGATGAAATCATCACAGTTAAATATCTCACACAACACTATTCACAATTAGTAAAACGGTAGAAGAAACAATTTAAGTTTAAATCACTTCTAAACAATATACCGCTAAGACGCGATGCAAAGTATGCGGGAGCGTACCGTGTTTGGGAGTCTTCCTAATTATAGCACTCCTTATTGATCCACTGTTACCTTTTCGTAGTCAAGCAGGATAATGTTACAGGGTTTCATCATGAGCTGACATTGATTAGAGAACCACTGGAAAACCTGGGGGTACTGAACAGCTGTTTCCTTCGTCCTAGTTTAGGACTCTTCATCAGTACGCACCCACCAGGGTTCGAACCTAGGACCTTCTGATTACAAGGCGAGCTGTACTTGAGAACAAGATAATGTTCTTTGACTGTTTCAGATAAAATACGTATCGAGAGAGACATATAGGTCGTAAGATGGAAAACCCTGATTTATGTATACAGAAGAAACTTCTCCATCCCATTCTTCTACCGTGGCTATAATCCCAAGTTCTACTACTCAGGTTGATAATGCTTTTTGTAAATTTTTGTATGACGTATTAGTAACATCTTTTTCTTAACCAGCCCTTAATTTACTCTTTCTATCTATTACATAATTTGTTTTGAACACTTGTCTCCGTGCTGTTCCATTAACAGCCTAGTTTATGGGTGTCTTTCATATTGCGCAACCCTTGTCAATACTTACCAATCTTCACACACACACCCCTAGTTACAATTTGATTATTTATCAGATTTTTGAAACATTTCGATGATGCAAGCAACAACCCTAACTAGTTTTTATTCTCGAATATTCTTCTAAATTTGTGGTAAACAACCACTTTGTTTTTGTGTTATTTGCAAGTGATTATGTCATCACAGTCTACCCATTGTTGCCTGTGTAACCTACTGTCTTCATGTCAAACTTCCGCTAATAGAATTTTGAAAACTGTTTGTCCTTATTTAGTTAGTACTATGTACATTTTAGGTTAGCTGCAGTTGAAGAGAAATGAAATTTGTACATTTATCCTGCAAAATTTGGTTCTTTTCGTTTTGACAAAAATTACTGAAAAGTTGATAACTTATATTGATTCGATGTATTATTGACGCTTGTATAGCGTTGAAGCTCCTGAAGGGATTTCAGAGTGTAGATCTGCAGATGTATTCAATGAACAGGTGAAAAAATCGATTTATTATAGTTTAAAACATGTTTGTAAGTCCAAAAAAGTTCAGCATGTCATTGGTTTAACTTTCAGTAACTGAAAGCAATGACTAATAGCATCAAAAGTCTATCTAGTTTAGGATGTACTTTTAGGATTTAAATTGTGCACCAGTACATTCATCGAATTGAAGGGAATATCTGGATATGAAAAAAGTGAAGAAGACGATTCTGAACGAGTGCATTTTCTAAAAATGTTAGCAGCTAAATATAAATTAAACTAATTTAAAGAAAGAATAAATCCTTTGTTTATTTCTTGAATGTAAAATGCTTCAAAAGTTAATCCTTAATGATTTAGAATCCATTTAGAATAATCTAATTTATGCAAATATAACAATTTTCACGGATCACATTTTATCATTGAAAATAAATCATCTAGGCTTACTGTGGTTAACCAAAAATCTGTGCTGACTGCAATAATAAAACAAATGTTTCTCAAGCTAAAATGCAAAGCAAGATCATAACAGATGGTTTGAGGTAATAGGCACGAAGCCTTGCCTGAACTAGGTTTCGTGCTAGTTGCCACTCACCAGTATCTGCAACCTTGAAGGAACTCATATCCTTTATGAGATTCGAACCAGACACACCCAGGGATTCAGTCAGAGACGTTATCGCTGAGCTAGTTGTTCAGGCTTGCGATTGACCTACTGTAGGGCTGTAGTGGTTATGAAATAATAGAGAAGATTTGTAGCTCAGGTGGATGATTGGCAATTAGTAGTGTTTTCTGAGCTGGTTAGTTTAGTTGCGCAGCTTTCGTCGTCCTTCTGGACAATGTCTTCAGCGCAATTTTTAGCATAAAGTGAACTGATTTAAAGTTTCCATGAGTGATATAATTGCGTCTCCTAGTAACCATCTTTACATATGTATTGACCACTTTCTATTGACTTGGATTTTAAACTTTCTGGTCACATGATTTACTTTTTATTAGTTGGTATATTTGGTATATATTAACATGTTTGTTAATTATATATTCGTTTGGGTACCAGTGTTCTAGGAATTCCCTGGCACTTTTGATGTTTCTTCTGTCTAAAGTTTCGACATAATCCCAATTAAAATGATGTCCATAATTATTCATATGCATTGATATTAAAGAATATATATCATGTCTTTTATAGCCAATTTGTGTTTCTGGATTCTGATTAGAAGGGGACACCAACTTTGGCCAATGTAATGTCTGTTACAGTTCATACAATTTATTTTGTAAATGGTATTAATTTTATCTCCATCTTCTGTTGGATCTTTCGGTTTGCACAATATGGAATTAAGTGATTCAACTGGCTTGTGTGCTGTATCTATTTCAAACGGTTTCAACATTCTAGGTGTTATTTCAGAGATATTTCTCATGTATAGTAGGATAAATTTTCTTGTGGTCGTTGATGTCGACTTGTTGTTAGTGTCATGGCTTAGGTGTGAACACATTTCGATGAAATAGTAAGGATAACCATCCTTTTTGAAGACGGTTAGTAGGTATTTTTCTTTCATTCTGTTCAACACTAGAGTGCTACCGTGTATTTGAATTCTTTTGCACAATGTCTGGACACAGTTGTTTTGTGGACAATCGGGTTATTACTACTATAGTTGTATCTCCAAGCTTTCAGGAACCTTAAGATAGTCGTTTTCACCTTTCACGTATTATATATGTCAATTTATAGAAACATATTTCAAAAATAGTAAAGGTGAAAATGATTCTTTATCATGTCACATAGTTTCCCCTTTCCACTGCACATTCAGACACTGAATATAACTAACACCCTGTAACTGATAATTGTTGATTATAAATGCGTAAGGATGATGTTTTCAATTGTTTATCAACACTTTATTTTCTGAATCGTGTAATGTATTTCCGCTACACATTTCGAACAATCTGATCACACACGGACTTGTCATAGGAATATATATGAAATTAATAAAGGGGTAAGATATCAGTTAGAGAACCATTGAAAACCAGGGAGTACTGGACAGCTGATGCTTCATCCTAGTTTGGGAATCATCGACAGAACGCACCCACTGGGATTCGAACCCAGGTCCTTTCGGTTACATAGCAAGCTCGTATACCATTCAGCCACTGGGACCCGATTGAATGGCTCATGAATTCTAACTTCTACCAATTCGTTAGCTTGCCTTGTAATCGGAAGGTCCTGGGTTCGAATCCCAGTGGGTGCTTTCTGTCGATGATTCCCAAACTAGGATGAAGCATCAGCTGTCCAGTACTCCCTGGTTTTCAATGGTTCTCTAACTGATATCTTACCCCTTTATTAATTTCATATATATTCCTATGACAAGTCCGTGTGTGATCAGATTGTTCGAAATGTGTAGCGGAAATACATTACATGATTCAGACAAATTACGTCTTCTTTATGCTTTATCTAAATTCATAAAGGGAACTAATTGTTTTAAACTTTATTTTCTGTTTTCTTGATAATTATACATTTTATTTACATGTAAATGATAACGAGCTATCCATGACCTCACTCGCACTGAACCCGAAAACATCAACCTCGTTAACCATTCAACCTTTGGGACAGAATCTAATTTCTTCATATCTGTGCAGGAAGTGGAACATCGGTCAACAGAAATTCCATATGAAGTGATAACATGGGTATTTTACAGGTACATTCGTATCTTTTATTTAATGTATTAAAAGGTGAACTTTTCATAGAGGTCTTCACCGTCTGATTGGTCAATCTTCAGATGAATGATAAAAGTTGAATGATAATCGCTAAAGTCATCAATAAGCAAATAAATTTATTAGATATAAATGCAGATTTTTTAACACATAAGTGTCGAATTTTGAAGATATTTCGTGATTTATTGAGGCATAAGAACAGAATAAAATCAATAATGCGATTTTGATGTTAAAAGCAAATAGTGAGAGAATATAGATAGATATAATAAGTGGAGATTCAATGTTTAAAGCAACGGACAGCGTAAAGATTTAGATTGAGCAATGTCTATGTGGCATTCGCTACAAACAACAATTTGTATGAAGAATATTTTATGTTATATCTTGTAAAATAATCCTAAATAGTAGAGTGACGGATTAGGTTGCGAAAAGAAGAAATGAGAGATCCTTGTGGAGCAATTTGAAAAACAATGCGAAAGGAAGACAGTGTAGAGTAGCAAGAATTTGTGTAACTGAAGTTTATTCAGAGACTGAGTTGATTCTTCGTGGTAAATTCGCTAGCCCTATGCCCATCTTTCCTTCTTTTTCTAGCCTAGTCCTGGCTACTAAACGTTTGCGTATCAAGCGATTCATAGCGGAAAACTCAGCAGTTAATTTTAGGTGAAATTAGGAATAAGACAAAGCTGCCTACTATGATCGATAACTGACTGTGGTGAACTGGATCATATAGCAAATCTTGGGAGACCGGAAGACAGGAATACTACAGGACTACAAGAGGATTTTGAGGTTCGCACTTGGAGGGAAGTTTGTGTTCATTGTCTAACATACTTGAAGAATTTCAAGCGAGGACCAAAAGTTGACAGAAGAACCAGGAGGTAAAGACAGGAATTCAAGTGAACCTATAGATGATGAGGATACCCTGTCAATAAAAACAGCTACCAGCCATTATCACAGGGAGAAATTTGAAAGAAATCGGTTGTTTCATTGGTCAGTATCGCTTCTGTCACAGAAGGCACAAGTGAGGATATCTGGGTCATTATTGGGACGGCAAGACACACCTTGATTAATGTAAAATCAGTGTACCCATTTACTGCATTCAGCACAAAGAGCAAGATTCGAATTTTCAACACCAATGTCAAGCAAGTAAGAGCCTTGTTTTAGTTCACGGACTTGGCTTTTCTAATAGCCAGCTGTACACTTTTATCAACAGCTACCTTCGTTCCATAGCTACAGGAAACGTTGGAAAAAACCAAATTAAGTACCTGTTGGCTAACGAATGTATTGTAGGAAATGGAGATGGAATGGACACGCGCTAAGAAGACTGGTGAGTGACATAATGAGTCAAGCCATTGAGTAGAACCCAATTGGGAAACAGCGAGTTTGGTGTTCGAGAGTGATATGGACAGGATCCTGTAATGAAGGTGGATGAAAGTTAATGGTCAATCGTGGAACCGGCTAAAGACGACCTCAGAGAACAGGATGAATTGGAGGTGTCCTGTTGAAGCCCTGTGTTCAAATCAGAACCCAAGGGAATTATAACAGTACACAATGAAGTACAAATACAAATTTCAACGTAAGTCTTTAGTATTTTGTCATAACCGTATCTCATACGCCAAAATTACTACTTTCTGCCGCTATCACCATCAGGATAAGGTCCTCATATATACTGCTGCTTTTAAATTCAGTGAAATTAAAGCCTACATTAATTTCTTTTACCTAAACACCAGTATAATGAGAGAATAATCGATTCATTTGCTGAATAAATGGAATAGATGGAATTATCAGGAATGCAGTAGGCGGAATATGCCACATGGGATTTATTGCATGATGACAACTAAAATATATTATATATTATTTTTCAGGTTTGGCGGTGAAAAGAATTAAACTATCAAACTTCTATCAGCAAAATTGTTTTTATCACTGAAAAAAATTCCAAAATCCTGTTGGTCACTTTCTATGTATTGACATTAATTTTAGCTCTGAACTAAAGAGAATTTTCGAATATATCAAGCAGATATTTTGCAAATTAGTTAGCAGTTTGCAATTTTTGTACATTTCGAGGGTGATATGAGTGTTGGACAACTACTCACCTCAGTCAATCAGTAGTATGAAGTTCTAATGCAAGTATGCTTGCTTTCTTGACTACTATTCATGATATGAAACAGATGACTCGGTTTACGAAGGAAACTGGTGAAAATTTCGTCCCTCAAACGATGTACATCTCAAATAGTCAGTCTGATTCATTGTGTTACCATTTCGCCAAAGTAGCTACTAAGAAATCGATTAGTTTGAGCTGGTTCACCTCTCTGAGCTGAATGGAATCACGTACACCACCAATGAACTAGGCTGCAAACAAAGGAAGCGGCCATTAGAGTGTTTGCATCACCTCAGTCTGGTTAGCAAGCACTACTGCTTAATTTGAGGGTTATAAACCTACTCTTTCCAATCAATCGGTAGAATACAGGAATTTAGAATAATACAGCTCAGAGAACAGTATTAATTACAGGTGTATAATTAATTGATATTTTCAGTAAATCAGATCGGAATAGTAAAGGCTAAGCTTCACTTTACAGAATGAAGGAAATGAAGGTTAACAGTCACTTTAACTGTTGTCAGTCTTCTGGTAGTAGGTTTAGTAAGCATAGGTGTTTAGATCGGATAAAAATTCCACTTGTTAAATGTCTACAATTGAAAATAAAGGCCAGCTGTGTCTATCATCCAGTGAACTGCAAATTCTGACCTATATAATTGACTAGGTCATAAGAAACAACTGCAAACTGTTTGTTATGTAATAAATTCTTATATTGAAATAAACTTTGTTTACCATTAATTGTATAAGTTCAATGTATCTGCATGTAGACGAATATTGTCCATCCTCCTTAAACTAAAGTTCTTAAGCTTTTACGTTTCATGAGTAAAAGTATAAATTTATGAACTTTTCACTCATATGGTAAATGTCATTGACAGTATGCATTTCACAGTTTATGGTTAACAGTAGTTTGTTGTATCTGCACAAATGATTAAAACGAGTTATGCCTTTTCGACAAAATAATAAAGAAGTATTTTCAAAATTGATTCAAACATTTGAATGAAGGGAAGAAAATCCTCCTAATCAACTGTAATCCCTTGGGTATTTCTTTTCTCTTTGAGTATAATCGATTTAGACAGATTGGTTGAGTAAACAAAACAACTCACTAATAAATGATGTTAAATTGTCTAATGAATAGAGTTGATCAATAATAATGAATCTAATTCATGTGAAATTTTGTTCGGCTAAAGTATTTTACTAGATTACAATGGTAATGACTGACGTAATTCTTCCGTTAGTTAATGATGATGCTGGCACTGTGAATTTTCTGTCAGGGGAAATGTGTTTTCTAAAGCAGAGGAGTACGGTTTTTTCGGAAATGATAGTTCCGGATTATAAAAAAAAGAATTGCTTT
Source organism: Trichobilharzia regenti (assembly GCA_944472135.2). NCBI lineage: Eukaryota > Metazoa > Platyhelminthes > Trematoda > Strigeidida > Schistosomatidae > Trichobilharzia > Trichobilharzia regenti. Next base: position 158,396,086 of record OX235262.1, read on the forward strand.
CAAGTGTTGGTTTGTAGGGATTTGATTGGTTTTAGGATTTTATCATGAGGTGACATTAGTTAGAGAACCATTGGAAAACCTGGTAGTACTTGACAGCTGTATCGGCCTAGTTTGGGACTCTTCATCAGTACGCAGGATTACTTATTTTACAAGAGTTTGTTGGTAGAGATTTGATCCGTATCAGGTCGTATCATTGGTTGATATTATTTAGGGAACCACTGAAAATCATAGAGCAGTGGACAGCTAGCTGTATCGGCCTAGTTAGGGACTCATCGGCAAAACCCGCCCACCGAGTTTAAAGCTAAGGATCTTCCAGTTACAGAACGAGCTCGCAGACCATTCAACCACTGGGAACTGACACACTATCCATGAATGCCAACTTCTCCCAATTGAGGTGGTCGTACTAAAATCAAGAATTGGCAGAAGTTAGAGTTCATGGGTCACTCAGCCGGGTAGTAATATAAGCTTGCGTTGTAACAAAAAGGTCCTAAGTCCGACACCCAGTTCGTTAGTACTGCCTATGAGTCCCAAGCTAGGACGAAGCAGATGTCTAGGGTTATTTGTTTCCTTTAAATAGAAGAAATTATCATACTGTGGTGAGCTATAGTTACGCAATAATTAGTTATCAAGATTACTCATTTAATTTCTAAATAAAATAAACTTGTTCGCATAATTTAAGAAACTGAATTTATAAAATGTCAAACATGCAAAAAGGAAGCTGCAGATTGGCATTGATAAACGTTTATCTAAAATAGCAGTCAGTAAGACTGAAGCCTATCAGACTATTTATCCAACATCCAATTATCACGTGTCCCGGTGTCACAAAAGATTGATGAAGAGAATGGACAAGCGTTTTATTTTGAATTTATGTTTAAAAATGAATTTAGTAATTAAAGACGATGGCTGGGGTTTTTAATGTTTAGTGTGGAGATTTAATCGACATATAAGGAAGAGAATGTATCTTTTCTTTGCATTTATTACCGCAGTTTTGAATTGTCACGTTCAACTTGTAATTATGGGATACAAAGATGTGGAAATTTTTATTTTTTATTCATTTGATAAAATGAAAGTGGTAATTATTTCACAATAAAAATGATCTACCTTAAATTATCAACTAAATCATAAAACTATAGTAACTTTTTCCAGTTCACTTTGAGACATACGCGGGTTTTTAATCAACTCTTTCTACCTACGGCCTGTTTAAAACTTGGGCTACCAAAAGCTTCCATCTATCTAGGGTATACACTTTCTCTCGTTCGGTTTGTTTTAATCGATTGAGATATGACCTCTAATAGTGTTATCTACTCTTATGTGAATTTAAAATATTTACAAGCTTCTGACTTGTAAGTTCGTACTAAACTTGAAGAATGGCTTGATTGTGGGTGACAACCTGTTCCAGCATATGAGAAAGCTGTTTTTCTGTTATATCTTTGGGTCTCAAAATGTACTTCTGAACAACTTGCAACTAGATATCGTGGATTTCTTAAAAGAGGCAGAGCAGATATATCATGATGGAATGGCTAGCGGATACGCTATTTCGTGAACTGCCAGAAGTTTGAATTCATGGGCTGTTGGATCAGGTCTCAGTGGCTTAATGGTCTACGAGCTCGCCTTGTAACAGAAGGTCCTGGGTTCGAGCTCTGTGGGTAGGCGAGTACTGCTAAAGAGTTCCAAACTAGGACGGTGGGGAGAGCTGCCCAGTAATCCCAGGTTTTCCAATGGTTCTCTAACTGACGTCAGCTCTTGATGAAATCCTTTGACCAATCAATCAAATCCCTACAAATCATAATGGAGTGGTTTGTGCTTCAACCTGGGAATAATCGTGTCACAGGATTTACTGTCAGTTAGTATTTTACTTGAAAATATTGTATGAAGGGAAAACATTATGCAATAAAGTCCTCTAAAAACTTTGTGTATCTTATAAATACTATTTAGATCAAAGATGTTATTATTATTTAAAAAAATATTACAATACATTACCGGAATTTCAGTGAATGAGTCTAAAAACAGAAATAAAAGTGGAAATTGTTTTTACCTCAGTATCTGAGGTCACTGAAAGGGGTTAGTATATTAGATGCCTGATATCGTAAAGTCAAAGGTCAAACTTCAAGGAATACCAAACAATTCTTATCTGAATCTTCAGCTTCAAATTCTTCTCTAAGATCAAAGATGATAAAGACGGATGAGAGTCACGAGAATGACAATTCATTATAATACGGCATTAGTCTATGATAAAGTGCAGTAGCGAGCTTGAGAATCAGGCGATTTATCTCCAGGACTTTTGTTTGAAGAGGTGGATATTTATCAAATGTTATCAAATACTAAAATCCTTCCTGAACTCTATGAGCTTAAATTCATCCCAATATAACTCCTTATTTGTTTTTAATTCACTACGGATTTTCCTATCGATTGATTGGGTCGAAATGTTCGGCCTCAGTTGACACATGGAGTCCTTGTATGGATGCTTTGACAACCAAAATCTGTGGCCCAAGTGATCTAGTATATAACGCCTTGCTGTTTAAAACGATGGGCACTGGACTCAAGTCTTAGTGGGAACACCATCGACCACTTCGAATCCAGGTACATCTAGTGAAAAGTCTCGAGTAGGATGAAATGAACACCTTGAATTCCACTGCTAGCCTTCATCCACCAAATTACAAAATTACGTGATTTGCTGAAATATTTGTCACTATTAGTGACACATTAGGTTAATTGTGTCGTCAAAGGGAAAAGTTAATGTAGCCTAATGTTTACTTAACATTGTGTAATTATTCCACTCTTTAGTTAAAAAACTTCCCATAATACATTATTTCAGAATCAGGTCATTAAAACATACTTATCTAGGAGGGACATATAGTTCAGTGTGGGAAATTCATATTCATTAAAGACAAGTATACAAAGCAATGTATAAATTGATTGGCCACTGAAAGATAACAAATGTCATGTATTTATTTCTTGACTGAATTGAAACAGTCGATTGCGCAACAGTCTAGATGACCCTGCGTTACAGTTCACTCTGAATGTTAATAAGATGCTTACAGATATTCAAGAGAAAGCTGTGAACCTCGATGTTGCGCTAGCTGTGATTCTTCAGAAAGACTTACTTCCAACTTTAAATGGACTGATATCCACAGAGAGATTAAAAATTCCTCTCCAAATAGCTCAGTGATGACGTGTTTAACTGCAGCACTGGTTTACACCCGTTAAAATCTCAGAGTGGATATCGTTTCCTTCAAGGATGCAGATACTTCCTGATGATGAGTGCTAAGAAGCACGAAACATAGGTAGATGGTTAGCCTTAACCATCTAGCAGGAAGAGTTCTCCTAGTTTATTAGTTCACGAGCTTACTAGGAGGTTATGGGCCCGGGAAAGGAGTGAACATTGGCCATGGTGCTTCTCACCCTGGAAAACCTCTTCCGTCACTACAAAAACTTCAATGCACAGAAAAAATATATAAAACAAAATTATTCTTTGCTTGAATTAAAGAGACGGAATGGTGCGAACCGGTAAAAGCCTTCAGAAGGCCAATCAGGTGAAATTTCTGCTTTCAATGAAAGAGAAGATAAGCAGGGGAAAGTCGGATACTTGCACAGTTTTCGAAGCCGGCAAGGTTTGTAAAGTCACAGAATAAATGAGAAGAAATGGCATATAAGTGATGGGAATCGGTGAGTGCAGATAGAATGGAAGTGAACTTTTCAAACTGTTAATTTGAGAGTCAGTAATCTACTCCAATTGAATCTACTTACATAATGAGGGAACAACTATCATGATTTCACCATCGACAAGCAAGGTACTTATGCAGTGGGAACCAGTCTCCTTCAGGATCACCAAAGCAAGAATCAACTCAAAAGGCACAAACGTTATAATTTTCCAATGCCGATAGACTATGAAAATTGCAGACCTAGTGAAGATGAAAGACTTTACCAGACAACTGCAAACAGTAATGCATAAGATCCCAGTCAGGTAGCAACACTGAAATCCTAACAGGTAATTAGAATGGTAAAATGGAAGCGGACAAGACATAAAAACTCGATTAGTATCATCCAACAGTTATTTGATTGTGCCAAATGTCGAGTATTCCAGAAAGAAAAACTCAATGGAGTCCTCGAAGTGAGGGTAGTAGCAAGACAAGACTAACTACTATCACCAATGACATTCCTGATTGCTGTTGATTGGATTATACAGAAGCCTGTGCGAAGTGAGAAGAAAGGAATACTCTGGAACACCGAGAAGATGACTGAAAAAGATCTGAATTTCGCGGATTGATTATGTCTGATGTCACATAAATTCGAAGACTTACAGGTGAAAACCAACAAACTGGCAGAAGAGCCAGATGGCAATGACAGGACTTCAGGTAAACATAAAGAAGACGGAGATGATGAAAATAACCAATCACCAAAAATAAAAAGAAATGCCAAAGGAAGGTAATTAAACAAGGTCACTTATTTCACAATTCTGGGCATGATCTTTTCAAATAGGGGCTCAGCAGTTGAAGATGTCAAAGATGGCTGAGATAAAAAGGATAAAACATGCCTTTATTGCTCAGAAATTAGTTTGGAAATCTTTCACACTCAAAATAAAGAACAACATTTGGAATTTCAACACTAATGTCAAACCAGTAAAATCCTGCACATGGTTCAAGGACTTATCACCGTAAGCATTTCAAACAGGCCTCAGATTTTCATCAGCAGCTACCTTCTTTCTACACTGAAGATCAGAATACATATCTAGGAACAAATCGTCAGGCGTTAGACCTTTGAGCGAAACTAGATTGAGAAGTATCGAATTGAGCTTTCCAGGGTGATAAGGGGAGAATGGTGTGATGAGTGATAAAGGGCTTATGGACAATCGTGGATTGAGCTAAAGAGGACTTCAGATATCAGGATGAAGTGGAGATATGCCTTCTGAAGCCTTATATTCCACTCGAAACCTAAGGGAATAAAAATAGTATAACAGAAAAGAATGTAGTTTGCAGATTTGATAGTTAGGTTAACAGATTATTTCTCTTTACACATAGAGCTACTTTAAATTGACCACTTCATGAAGGTAAGTGTGTTTGATGTAGTTTTAGTCTTTAATGATGTGGGATTTTCTCCTAAGTTTCTCTAACTTAAAATACCTATTTTTTAAGTCTATCTCTCTATGTATTCAACTCATTTATCAAAAGAAGATATTATAAAGAAAGCGGAAAATGCATTATTCAACATAACATCAAAAAACAAATTATCCTCGAAGTTTGTAATCAACAAACAAACTGTACTCTAATACTGTCAGACAAACTTTTGATGTTATAAATCAAAGTATTTGAACAAAAAAACACACCATATTGTGTACATCCCAGACAGATCGCCTGTCTTCTGTCACATATTTGTCGCTTTCCATTAAAAGATAAGACTATATTGTCGCATTGTTCAGAATATACATTTCAGTAAATATAACAAATGTGACAGATTTCCTTATCATAATAAACCGACTGTTATCTGTGCTAACAACTGTAGATTACGGAGATGCCGACATTTTTCGGTAAATCATGGTTCATTGTTAACAGATTTTTCTTATGCTATGATATATTTTTGCCAGTTTTTGATTCCTTACTCTAGGATGTAAAAAATAGATTAATAAAGACTCATATATATATATATATATAAGCATTAGAGTTATTTAAATTGTGTGTCGCTAAATTTCAAAATGATAGCGAGTATTGTAGTATAATGGCTAGTGAAATTTGTCTGTTAACTAAAAAGAATGTTACTCAAGTATATATTATTTATATCCGATCAATGAAGCATTCGACAAACTCATTCTATGTTTGTTTCCAACCCTTCACTGAGTCATAATCACTTGAAAATTCACTTGATGTAAAACATGTTAAGAATTTGAATAACTTCCAGTCACAATACGTAAGCAAACAGGTGGAGTTGTTGTACTCATAGGAGACTGATGATTGAACATAAACGAAAGTTTGATAGAACGCATTAAAGACAGATACAGAAGGTCAACAAACTTTGGGCTTTTATCTATGTTTGAACAAAAGGAAAAATTTTGCGTAGTTTAGAAAATGTCTTACTGCAAAATTGAGCGTACATCTAGACTATTATAACATTATTTCGGTACGCGGTAGTAGCGAGGATCAGGAAAGCAACTCAAGCTTACATTACTCTCAAGTCTGTGTGGTAGTCAACAGCACTCAGTATAAAACATAAGATCCGGATTCGCAACTCCAATGTGAAGTCAATGCTACTCACTATAGGGATGAGAGACTTGGCACCGCATCACTAAGGGCACCTCAAAAAACCTACAGACCTTCATCAACAGCTGTCTTTGCTCAATACCACTCAAGATCAGATGGCCAGAAGACATCAGCAGCAGGGATTTCTGGGATCTAACCAACCAGAATCGATTGTGCAACTAATAAGCAGGAAAAAATGGAGGTAGATTGTCCATATTCTGAAAAAATAAACCTTCAAATGAAATCACGCGCCGGGCTTTCTCTCGAGTGAAACCGAATGGAAAGCGGCGAGTTGGTCATAAGTGTGAGGGTGGGTTGACATGGAGGAGGTGATGAGATTAGGAGATGTAGGCATGTGGGCATACGTGGAGCCAGATGAAAACGTTGGCGGAGAACTGGGCGCAATAGAGACGTTCAGCTGAAGCCCTGTGTTCCTTTAGAAATTAAAGGAAACAATAATAATACGCGGTAGTATTCAGTATTAGAACTATTTATTGGCTATTTGATGTAGAGATTCGGAAAAATTCAGAGACCTTACACCGAAGTCTCCATTTTGCACATATTTTTCGCATGGTACCTTTTTATCTTTCTTTCAGGCTTTCTACACTCTTTCACAAGGTTTATCGCTTTTCCTCGCTTCTGAACTTCGTCCGTCGTTCAGCTATTCAATATTCTTGGAGAAGAAAACATCACACACAATATACCATTTATAAGATCTTGTCAGGAGTGCGCACCACACTATTGCAAGAGGTGGATTTCGTGATGGCAGTCATGTTTTTGTAGTAATATATCCCTTTTTGTTTTGTTGTTTGTATTTTTAGTATTTTTAGTATATTTGTGCGTTGAAGTTTCCGTAGCGATTTGGTTAAGTTTTGGGGGTGGAGTTGCTAGCATCACTCCCAACCCTCTCTCTTTATCCGGGCTTGGGACCTGCTAGAAAACTAGTGGGCTGGTAATCTAGGCGAGGTTAGAGTGCGCCTGCCGGGGATCGAGACCCCAAACAAGAGATCATGTGAACAGGAGTTGAAATAGTATGGACTAACATGGGTGTAGGTGAAAAGTACAGCAGAAGACAGAAGCAAGCGGAGACATGCAGTTGAAGCCTTAAGTTCCACTAGGAACCCAAGGAAGCAATAATAATAATAGCATTTCATCATGAATTTACACTGGTTAGAGAACCATTGGAAAACCTAGAAGTACTGGACAGCTGTTTTGTCCCAGTTTGGGACTCTTCAGCAGTACGCAGCAGGTCAGGTGTGAGGACAAATTCTCGCCGAAGACATTGGCTAGCGGTTGCACTATATCGTGAATTGGCAGCAGTTAGAATTCACAGACCATTGGATCGGATCCCAGTGGCTTAATGGTATTCGAGCTCGCCTTGTAACTTGAAGGTCCTGGGTTCGAACCCTGGCGGTAAATAAGTACTGAGAAAGAGTTCTAAACTAGGACGGAGGAAACAGCTGCCTAGTAATCCTGTGTTTTCCAATGGTTCTCTAACTGATGTCAGCACTTGATGAAATCCCGTGACCAATCAACCAAATCCCTGCAAACCAATACTTGAATAATAATAATTTCATTTTGTCGAGTTGATTTCAATATTCAATCCTCCTAACCTAGTTTATGATAACAATATGAATTATTCAAACTAAGTGGTTATTATGATACACAGTGGATTCAGTAATTTCTACAACAGGCTAGATGACCAAATTATCATTTTATTCCCCGAAATATTTCACCAGGTGAAGTAAGGTCAGAATAACAATAATAACAATGCCTATATTTCATATTATTTTATGAACAGTTGCTTTTAAATAAATAGTTAACAACATCTAAATAAATTTTCGTGATTATGACACGATAAATAATAAATGGTAATATTTATTCGGTCACCCTTATATTACTTTGTTTCTTTTTGAAATCTGTTGATTCCATTACAATTTAGACAGCACGAATAAATGGAAGAATGCATATTTATACAGAGTTTGTCATGGTAAAAGTTGACTGTCGGGGTGGGGGAGCGGAGGATGAATGCAACTGAGGTCACTAACGAGGATATCCATATCAGCTAGCAAAACTGAATTCGGAGTTATTTTCAATGTTCGTTTCGTTAAGTGAATTACTAATTATATTGTTAGTGGATTCGGTATAATATAAAAAAAAATTTTATTCAACCTAATATATAGTAGGAGGAAATAGTCTATTAACTGAAAACGCTGAAAAGATTTGAGACTTCAATTATTTCATTTAGTTATTATATTAACCGCTGTATTGGCTGGTGCTATTAGTTTCCACCGTAGTTGTAATTTCCTAAAACCTCAACAGTGATATGAATTTTTACGAGTTAGTCTGTAAAGATATGATTTGTTCGAAGTTTGATCACAGATTGATATCAGTTAGAGAACTGTTGGAGAGCAGGAATTACTGGAAAACTGTTTCGTTATGCTTTGAAACTCACCAGTAGTATGCATGTATCAGGCTGTAGTCTGCAACCTTTCACTTATAAGGAGAGCTACTATTCAGTCACTTTCCGTGAATTATGACTTCTACTAAGTGGAAATTTTAGCGCGACTACCAGCCAGTGACATCTGCGAGTAGTAATCCTGAACTCCGACCAGATGGACCCCACTAGTGATAACTTCTCACTAGAAAACCAAGAAACGTAATTCTATTGTCAGTCATTAGCAAAAATCAGATTAGCAGAAGTTAGATTTCATGTGTCATCGAATCAGATCCCAGTGATTGAGTTAACTACGACCTCGCCTTCTGACTGGAGGATCATGAGTTCGGACACGGGTCAGTTAGTGCTGTTGATGAGTCCAAAACCGGGAAGAAATATCTGTCTGATACCCTCTGGTTTTCAGTGGTTCTCTAAATCATTTAAGTGTCGAGTAGCTAACATTTTGTGGTTTGAATATTTTTATGGAGTTTAAATTTCCCCGGTAACAGTAGCTGGCTAAAGATGAAATGGTTTAAAATAGTTTATTACACCAGAATGATTAGTTTCTGCTACATGACGAATAAACGCAGCAAGTCTTCAGACTACTTTAATCATTTGTTAACCATAAATGTTTGGTCAAAGGGGATTTCCGATCCATCATACTAATCAGTAGTAAGCATCTAAATATTCTATTATGTTATTATTTTCCCTTCGGGTTCCTGGTGGAATATAGAGCTTCAGTAGCACATCGCCATCTCACTCTGTTCTCTGAATTCTTCTTCATATAGCTCCAGGATTGCTTACAAGTTCTCACTGATGTTCAGCGAAATCTAATCCTGACAATCTAAAACACTTAAGTCGTCGACTTCCACTTGAGGACCTGGCATTTTGTGTTACACAGCGGTCTCCTCAGTGTGTGTCCGATTCACCTCCGTTTTCTTCTTCATATTTGTTGGGGAATAGGTTCTGGGTTGATCTGTCGCCAGGGTACCTTATAGCTTATCTTTACTCACCATCTGATCTTTAATATGAAGCCAGTGAAGGTAGCTATTGGTGGAAGTTTTTAGGAAGTTAGAAACGCACCAGCATCTATTTACCAAACTTGCATTTATCCTAGTAAAGCAGTCCAATTCAAGTCCACAGTTGAGAGGGCATCGTTATGGCTAGTAAACCTTCACAGTATATGACAAAAACATTTCATCTATCCGTAAAATAAGTGATAATCTGAGATGAGTTAAATTTTCACAACATGTAACGATGTATATTACCCTAAAATTTTCAATTAAACGCGAAACTAAAGCAAAAGCAGTTATCTCATAATTAAAAAGTCCAAAGGATCACTTCTATCCATAGTCGGCTTTTCGATCTACCAGTTACGATAGACAGCAATTCATTCATTCATGAATTCTAAATCCCTGAGTAATAGTACACTAATGCTTTTGAAAAGCGCCAAATATCAAACCTAATACGAAGCAAACTGTATTTGTCAATAAACCAACATTTGATTTAGATTTACAAAAATTATCAGAGAGATTTCGTCGGGATGCTTCATAAGAAGGTAGTAATACCTGCACACTCAAAAATTATGCTGAATTGAATCTTTTAATATTCCTTGTTAATATGTGATATATTGTGTCACTACAAAAACATTTTTAGTATTTTATTTAGCTGATTGTACGCATGAATTACTCAATAAATGTAGTTTACTCAACCAGAAGCGCCCAGAGCTATGCTGTTCATTTTCTGTTTATTTCGTATTTTCGTTTTAAGAAAAGTAAACAGGTGGAGGAGTTCTCTAAATCTGCGCTTACTTCATTTTTTCTTCTCGAAAGTGAAGTTCTAATTTCGTGCCACCAATTTAAATCAGTTGACGATACTTCACTGTCAGTCTATGATACAAAAATGAATGACTTTGTGTATAAAATATAAGAATAAGTTCACATGTTAATTACGCCCTAACTTGCTTTTATAAATCAGTAAATATTTCCATATACTGGGAGAAGCTTGAATACTATTCAGCCAATTGGGCGGAAATCCAGTCACCCATAATTTCTAACTTCTGCCTGTTCATGACAAGACGAAAATGTCTAAAGTTCTAGAGATGTCATAACTATTGCAGTCCACTAGTTCGGGTGTGAGGACGAACACTCAGCAAAGATATTGGCTGACTGTCGTGCTGAAATCGTGAAGGGACAGAAATTAGAATTCACAGGCCATTGGATTCTGGCTCAAATGACAGAATCTTCGGTTAGCCTAACCTTGTAACTTGAAGGTCCTGTAACCGATCCCCTGTCAGTTAGTGGGTGCATATCTCTGAAGTTCCAAATGGAACGAAACGTCACAGTTTTCGGAAACAATCATCCATACGTGTCAATGGAATGCTGTAATGCTTAGAAACGGAATTTAGAGAGTATTAGTGGATTTGTCACTATCACTTTTGAGCGACTTCAAAGTTTGAATGCTTTTTATAAAGTAGTACCGTAACAACAGAAGACAAGGGCCAGGCAACAGATCATTTATTAAGGAAATCAACACACATTTATAGATTTTCATGTACATTATTATAGATTATTGTTGGCTGACAAACACAGTCTTCTGATTGGTTGTTTCTCACAGAAAGTTAACCTTGCATCTCTTTGTGGCTGTTTCTAGAATGTCAGATCATCTGTATGTTAATTGTATCCGCCTACGCAAAGCCTTTGTTCTCATTTTTCTTACGACCAATATTGGGGACATAAACATTGACGTAAATTACTGTCCACCAACTTTGGCTAACGGCCAGCTCTCATCACAGTACTAGTGATATTTTATTGTTGCCGATAAAACAAGTTAATATATTAGGTGTAAAAAGATAAGAATAGTCAAGGTGATCTTACAGTTTATTTATATGATATATCATAAGACATCAAGAATTCCTTAAACTTCTTTTTCTACTTTCGATACTGTCACTGAATATGTCTGTATGATATTTATCCTGGTTCTTTTCGTTTGAAGAGAGTGAAACCATTGTTTTTTTCTTAAGACAGACTTTTCTAAACTCTCCTAATCTCTTTAAAATCTATTATCTAAACTTTATCTGATGTATAAGTGTCTCACAGACAAGGAAGTGTACCCTAAAAAAATTTCAATTAGTGAAGGGGTTGACTTGGATATCCCTAAATTTTTGAAATTATAAACAAATTATATAGGTATAAAACCAGGGCACTGTGGTAGAGTAGAACTCCATTATGGATATGATTTTATTTTTATAATGTAATGTTAACTATAAAGGCTGGTTTAGTTAAATTTCTAGCAAACCAAGCAATAGCACCGAGTAGCACGTCACAAAACCTAAATGATGAAATGAAACCGGTAGAAGGGGAATCGTCGATGTTAAATAACTATCCTATAAAATTCATTAGTAATATCAAAAAAGGTGAAAAGCAAAATAAAAATAATGGTGAAACTTATAATGATAACATAAATAAGAAAGAATATAGGGCATCTACAGTTTTACCGCATAGGGAAGGGATATCTGAAACCCTACATAGGATTCTCAACAAAGTAGGAATTAGGGTGGCATTCAAACCTACAAACTCACTCAGAGACAAGCTAAGTAGGCCAAAAAACCCGGCGGACCCGATTAAACAAAACAGTATAATTTACAAAATAACCTGCAATGACCGTGAGTAAAGTCAACTACATAGGTCAAATTAGGAGACTGAGGTAGCCAGACTGTCGGAACAGAAGAATTTAAATATGGTTAGAATGGCTGACCCCAGAGAAGATAAGTAATTTAGAGAGAAGTACCGTAATCGCACTGCATGCATTAACACACAAACACACAACAGGGTGGGAGACAGTCAAAGTTCTAAAACGTAATATAGGTAAGTTGAGAGAGAGAGAGATTGATTACTGAATCCTGGTTCATCGAGTCTACCCCCAACACATGCAATAGAAGTGACTCAACACAAATACCAGAGATATGGAAGATATTATTACTACCAGTCAAATCAGAGGAGGATAATAAATAATTTTAAAATTCTATTTCAATTCACATACATTATAACATTCTTACAAGTTACTTATTTTTACTGTAAAAACACTTTATTTCCCATCCGATTGTATTTTTTTTATCATAGCTTGATTCCACACCGTATTTCTGGTACAAGTACTCAGTTTTCAGCATGTGATATTGGTAGCCCAAATTTTACCGGCCAACCATAGATATCAGGTGTGCGTCAGCAGGGAATCGAACTCCAGACCATGTCCATGGTTCGCGAGCGTCCTAACTGTTGGGCCACCGAAGCACAACACATATTTTTTCTGAATGTTCTTTATTTTACACTGATTTTTATTCAAATATCTAATCAGTTTTACGCATGTATATAGCTGAAGCAAGAAAGATGTGTGACTGAGTGACTTGATGTGATTATGAGCAATAAATTTTGCTCGAGACATGGTCATCAGTTAAATATTACTGTACAACACTGTGTGTGATTTATCAAAATAAAATCTTATCCATAATGGAGTTATACAGAAATTATGCCTATAAATTACTCAAAATAATTCCAGTGTGTTTAAAAAAAATATCAAAAAGAGATTTTTCTGAATGTTTCGCTGTGTAAACCACAATTTATTCAGCAGAATAATGCCTAGTTGGAACTGTCACTATGATAAATCTTGTATACGGTCACAACTTTTTGAGCCTTATATCTCTTACTAGTAATTACTGGTATTTGCATGCTTTATATAATGTAAAAACAGTCTACAATCTGAGACTTCATAATTGGGTCATTGTTCATACCAAAGATTTTCTACTAAAAGCTAGAGACCAAATAACAGTTTTTTTATGATAGTTAGACTTGGTAATGTCAAGAGAGTAATTGCAACGTAGCGATCAGACAAATAAATCACAAACTTAAACAAGTGGAAAGAACATGCAATTGAATGAGTACTATCTTGCTATGTTCAAATTTCTGCAATAAAAAGATAAAAATAGCTCTCAGAATATAAAGAAGACATTATTTGGAAAGTCCATCCCGAACAATGTAATCACAATATTACTGTTGGTGGTCACGCTAAATCACGAGGTGGTAGAAGTTAGAATTCATGGTGCATTGAATCAGGTCCCAGTGGCTGAATGGTATACGAGCTTGCCTTGTAACCGGAAGGTCCTGGGTTCGAACGTGAGCGGTGGATGCGTACGGTCAAAAGTTCACAAACTAGGATGAAAAAGGATCTGTTCAGTACTCCATTGTTTTCAGTGAATCTCTCACTGATATCAATCCGTGGTCAAACTTGTAAAAACAAACTTTATTCTTACAAACCAACTCTTGACAATATTTATACTTATTTAGATGTTTCAATTAACTTCGTATTTATCATCCGTTTTTCTCTCCGACTGTATATGATAATCTGACACTCACATATTATGTGCTGATGATTTTTTCTATTCCTTCGCGTTCCCAGTAGAATATAGGACTTCAAGCTACAGGCTTGAATTTATTTATTTTATTTTTGATTACAGCTTGATTCCACACGGTATTTTTGGTACAAGTATGGAACTTTCAGCATGGATATCGGTGGCTCAAATTTCGCAGGCCGACCATAGATATCAAGGTGTGTGTCGGCGTGGGCTCGAACACCGGACCATGTGCATGGTCGGCGAGAGTCCTAACCACTGTGCCACCGACGCACATATAAAGGGAGGACCGTGAGGCCTCTCCACTGACAAAAACTAAACGCCCAAGCGCACCCGATTAGGGTCTGTCGTGAGTTTCAATCCACCGAGGTGCAATGATGAGCCCCCCACCTGGGTCAGAGCATTCTTGATCACCCTGAACCCGGCGCCAGGTAAGTTTCTGTAACAGTGTTTATTTTCACAGGATGGGGTTGCTACCCTCATGCTCAACCTTTGCTCTCTGCTGATAATTTAATCCTTATTATTTGTATTTATCCGCCTGTTTAATCTGTGATTTTGATGCCTCTATCTATGGTTGTGTGTACACTGATAATCTGTTGTGTGGCGTGTTTTTGTTTGATTGAGTCAAAGTCATTCCGCCTGACGGCACTGTTGCGGTAATTTGACATTTTATGTCAATGATGTTTATTAGATTCCGAGATTCCAGCAACAAGTAATCATCTTTTTGGTGTCTTTGGGGCACTTGATGACTCTTAGTGTCTTAAGGAGGTTTTACCGGCTATACAGCAGAATGCAAAGATCGGTTCTCTGTAATCAGTCCATAACAGTCGGTTTTGCTCGTTACACAGTATACATACAAGGCATCCAACTTCATGGTCGACAGTGCATAACGAAATCTCAAAATTCAGTAGATAAAGATTTAATATTATAGTTATATCTTAAGACCAAACAAGTCGCCAGTGAGGTAAATGAACTGTTGATTGGTTGAAGGTTTGATTCTCCAGCTATTCCTCTGAAAAATAATTCATTGAGAATATGTGATTAAGCTGAAGACTTAATAACTGAGATAAACGGTGCACATGCTCATTTACAATGAGTTCAATTGACCTGAAATAAGATTCAATCATAGAATGCTCCCTAGCCACATAGAATGTACGCGTTCAGTGTCCAACCGACGAAATTTTAGGACATCACCATGTCGCCTGTAAGCCTGAAAAAGACAAAAAATTGACCACAGTGCCAGTAACCCACACAACACTACTGTTATTAAAAATTTAAAACCTTGAAACTGTATGTTCTACTCCGGAAGCATATAAATGGAAGAAACAAAGTGACAATAATTTTTATACTGACTAAAAGTTGTATTTGTTCATTAATTAAGTTTGACGTCTATTAGTGAATATTGTTATTATCAAGTGTTGGTGAACAGGAGTTTAGTTGATAACTGACTTGATCACGATATGACGTCAGTTACAGAACCATTAGAGGACCTGAGGATACTGGACGGATATTTCATCTCAATTCGGGACTCTTCATAAGTACACCCCACTAAGATTCACTCCCAGGATCTTCCCTTTTCAAAGTGGGCTCACAGACTATTCAGTCACTGGGATGCAATCCATAGACCCATAAATTCCAGCCTCTGCCAATTCGCGATATATTTGGTGCAACTGCCATCCAATGTCATAGGTGAGCAATTGTTCTCCTGCCTGAATCGGTGGACCACACTGGTTATGACTTTCCACTAGAACTCTAAGTACCTTCCTGTAGCTAACCAGTTGCTAATGAGAATCAGGTTTATTATCAAGTGCTGGTTTGTAGGGATTTGACTGGTTACACGTTTCACCATGATTTTACATCAGTTATGCAACCATAGGGAAATTATGAAGTTATTTCATTTCTTCAGAATTAATTTATATGAAAATTGTATTTATTTGATAATATTTATGGAAAATGTTCGTATTTCATGAGCTAATGTACAATCAACGAAATGATCATTAGTCTATCGTACTTTCCGTCGTTTACTATACTTTTTCTCATCTAATAATGACAAGAGAAATTTTATCAATGAATGTAATCTGCTATCAGTTCAAATTTCAGTTAAAACCCTATGGATGTTGGTTTTTATTTAAAAATTCTACAAATTTGTGTTTATTCACGCTAATTTGTGTTAGGTAAGAAAGACGGATCATTTTTCTGAATTTGCATCTATTTAACCCCTTGAAAAAGTAAGCAAAGCAAAAATATTAATAATAACTTTGCTCAAATATATCATCATAAACTTTCATTGTTTGGAAGTATCTCTGAGGTGGTATGTTTGCATGCTGGTAGAGTGCAACACTTTGTAAATGCCACTGTTATTTTGATAAGTTTAATTTCCAACTGAATTAATATAGTATGCATTTGCATAACGATTGGAAAGCTTGTTTAGAAATTTAGTTTCTTAAGCTACCTTGATGTAACTCTTAATTCAGAACACTTTCAGACGCTATGTCGCTTCGCATTATTTTGAAAAACATCCATTTGCATGAAATTAGAGAGGTTTGTAAAAGTGTTTCATGACATGAATCGTTAGATATTCTGTCTAGGCGATGGTGGTTGAGGAATTTAATGCACAAAATGTTATAAGGCCCCGTGACCCCACTCCATAGTCAAATGCCAAAGCTTGAGAAAAGTCAGAATAGTTTCTGTTCTTTAAGGTGTAACAGGGGTGACATTATTTCTCAGAAATGAACCTTAGGAGAGCATTATACTGAGGTTATGGTCTTTAGTTTAACCCGGTTGTGAAGAATAATTTGCGCATAGGAAGTTTACTGCCTTCGACAGAGAAGTGTATTTTTGAAAACGGAAGGAAATCAAATGAAATGTTGAGTTTGCGTCATAGAAATCACCCACGGTATTCCTCGTGAGTTAAAAAAATTCGCTGTAATTTTTTTATTCCTTCACGTTCCCAGTGACACATATGGCTTCAAGTTACAGGCTCGAAAATTCTATAGCACTTTATTTTTACAGGATGGGGTTGCTAGCCTAATGCCCAACCTTCCCTCTTTACCAGCATTATTTCTGGCTTAGGGAGGTAAAGGAGTGCGTCGGCCGGGAATTGAACCCCGGACCATGTGCATGGTTGGCGAGCATCCTAAACGCTATGCCACTGACGCACAAAAAATGGGTGTAGTAAACAATTTAAATTAGATATAACACTTTATTCCATATTAGATAAGTTTATTTTATGTAGCACATAGGGTCACGGTGTCGACAACTGGATGACATTTCGAACACAATCTATTCCTCGTAATCGTAGCAATGTGTTCACACGGCTTCACAGTTTGCATAATACATTTTTTTCAAGTATTGGTTTTGTAGGGAGTTTGTTTGATTGCTTGGGGGATTTCATTATTAGCTGACATCACCTAGGGAACCATTGAGAGACCTGGGGGTACTGAACAGCTGTTTTATTTTCATAGTCTGGAACTCTCCATCAGTACGGACCCACCGCCAGCGTTCGAATTCAGGAACCTCTGGTTACATATTTAGCCAGCTAGTAGATCATCAAGCAATCGAAAGGCGATTGGATGAATTCCAACTTCTGCCAATTCATAAGAAGTCACGACCAGTAGGGTACAGCAGGTTGAAGGTGATGCAGTACCTCATCAAAGAAAATATCGCCAAGTGGTCGCGCTATGCCATGAATTGGCAGAAGTTATAATTCATGCAATAGCCATTAGATCGGGTCCCAGTGGCTAAATGGTCTACGAGCTGGCTCGCCTTGTAACTTTAGGGTCCCGGGTTCGAACCTTGGTAGTGGCTGCGTACTGATAAAAAGTCCCAGACTAGGAGAAAACAGCTGTCCAGTACTCCCTGTTTGTTTTCCAATGGTTCTCAAAGTGATGTCAGCTAATGATGAAATCGTACATTTTTTTCTCTCCCCCTTGTTATTTATATTATAGGCGTGGTGTCATTTCAGTTGCACTTGTTTGATGTTGACTGAATGAACGGAGATTTTGTGACTGACCTCTCCCTCCAACCAATTTTATTACTTGTCAATACTTTCACCCTTTCCTAGCCTATTGTGCGATCATATAGTAGTGAATGCATCGCAGCGGTCGCGCTGTTTTTAGACTGTTTGATTTAGTGAGGTCAATTATTGAATTTGTAGTGTACATTGAACCTTTGAACTTTTGTTTCAACGTACTCACCCACTTTTGGCGCTACCTTAATCTTTTGATTTGTGACTCTCCCGTACATACTTGTTTCGCTCATTCGTTGTGCTTTCATTCAGCGTACTCTTTGAGCCTACCACCAGTTAGGGCGGCAGATAAGTTGTAAAACACCTTCATTTATTAAATTTGATATTTCATTTGTGTAAAATACAACTGCGTCCCAGATTCAAGTATTTTACTTTGATTTCGTTCGTTAGTACTTACAAGTTAGGTAGAGTACTGCTAAGGTTATAAAGCCGTGAAGACTTTAGTAAGTGTGGTTACTTTGAGGTCTACCCTAAGTTTAGCCTAACACCTACAGGTTTATCAGATGTCTAAGCTGACCAAATTCATCATTGAATGAGTTGGTTGGTTTAAATACCACTCTAATTCCAGACTCATTAAGTGACCCACGTAGGGCAATGTTTCTTCTTTATCAGGCTGTACTAATGGGGCTATGAATTCCATGTTGGTTATATTATTTTCACTTTTTACATTACTACTCTTGTTCTCCTTATGAATCTTTAAACATTTTTGAATAAATTTTGGTGAGTAGTTATTCACTAATAATGTTTTAGGGCTCGCGAGCCCGAATAGCTCAGTGGCAACGTCTCTGACTGCAGCACTAGTTGACTCAGGTTCGAATCTCAGAAGGGACATGAGTTCCTTCAAGGTTGCAGATACGCCTTGCTGACGAGTGCCAGCTAGCACGAAACCTTGGTCCGGCAAGACTTCCTGCCGGTTGCTTCCAACCATATAATATCACCAAATCAATGTGCACCGCGATGGCGAGCTACCTAGAATGGTGGCCACATTGCAACCTGACTGATTGAATTCAGTCTGCACCAATGAGAGGACTAAGCACATTGGAATAGTTACTAGTGCCAAATCAAAATAATGGTTCCTTTATTTGTTTGATTTCATTATTTGAATCATCTGGCTTACTAAATAGGATACTGGCTGAGTTATATGTGCACCGAAATTAACCAACCTTTCTTCCATATTAATTTATTCATTAGATACACTACACAATGAACCAGTATTATTTACTAGATAACGTTTAGAACACAATTAATTTTACGCAGGATAAATCAGAGTCTACGTATTCATCGGAATATGTCGGTTTCCCATAGACGCTGGCATCTAAACCACACTCGTGTTTTCTTTTTCTCTCTTTTTAGAAAATACTGGATCCAATTCCAGCGCACTGAATGACGACAAGACACCGCCTAGATTCTCGAATTTAGCTGGCGTCAGGATGAATAAAAGATTTTAACAACAATTATATTGGTGATGTGATAGTTTGCATTAAGTTTAAAAGCCGACACATTAAAGGGACTTTGTAAATTGTTTTCGGTAATCACATGCAAGCAGGTGCTTAACTTTCTTAGTAAGCTAAAACTATGCAGTAAAAATATAGCCATCATTTGTTATAATTATGATTATAAATGTCATTATAGCGTGTTATTCAAACCGACAATAAAGTAAAGTCGCAGTAATACAATAGCTGGAGTATTTGCTGGGAAATATCTGCCCTTTGTTATATAATGCACAGAAAGAAATATCCAAACACTTTTAACAAAAAACTATGTTGAATCTCCTTGATAACAATTTGGAATGATAAAGCAAGTGCAGTATCAGATTTGATATGTTGAGATTGCAAAAGCGTATTCAGAAAGCGAATTTCATAATCACTAAAAGGAGAAGTTTTCCATGAATACTTATGTATGCATAATACCACTATACTCTGATCATTTCCATATATGTAGGAAGACTATTAGTAATTAAGTTTTGTGTTTACTATTAGCATTTTAGAAACGGTTGTGAAGTTAATAGTGTATTTAAAACTTGAAAGGTTCATTATTATTATTTATTATTTTATCCTTTAATTCCTTGAGGAACATAGGGCTTCAGCCGCGCGTCTCAATTGCTTTCGGTTTTCTGCCAACTTTTGCACCCCACTCCAAGTCTGCCCACATGCTTTCATCTCCTCTTCACATGACCTCCTCCAAGTCACGCTTGCGCTGACGACCAACTCGCCGATTCCCTTTCGGGTTCCACTCGAGTGATGGTTTGTCTAGTGATGTCACTTGATGGTTTGTTTCCTCAGCGTATTGCCGATCCATCTCCATTTCTTCTTGCATATTTGTTTCACATTCGGTTCCTGGTTGGTTCGCTGATTGCCAGAGATCCCTGTTGCTCATCTTTTCTGACCTGCCATCTGATCTTGAGTATTGAGCGAAGACAACTGTTAATGAAGGTCTGAAGTTTGTTTGAGATGCTCTTTATGACGTGCCAAGTCTCTGATCCGTATGGTAAGTAGCACTGACTTCACATTGGAGTTGAAAATCCGAATCTAATATTCGTTTTGATGCTGAGTGCTGTTGACCTCCACAGAGACTTAAGAGTAATGAAAGCTTGTCTTGCTTTTCCGATTCTGGCTTTGATATCCTCGTCAGTTCCGCCAACTGTAGTTGAAAAGGTGCTTCCCTGGAGGGAGGTTGTTTCTTTCAGGTTCCTCCCATTTATGCTGGTTGATTGTTGTCTGTTGTTATTGTTGCTGTTGGTGTTGGCCAGGAATCTTCATCACCTCTGTTTTATCTATATTCACCTGAAATCCTATCTTTGATGCTTCTTCTGCCAACTTGTTGCTTTTCACTTGCATATCTTTCAGTTTGTGGGAAATCAGACATATATCATCGTTGAAGTCCAGATCCTCCAAGTCTTTTGTGTCAGTCCATTTTATGCCTGTTTCCTCGCTGCCTGCTCTCTGTCGCACTATCCAATCTACTGCAGTCAGGAAGATCATTGGCGGTAGTAGACAGCCTTGCCTCACTCCCGTCCTTACTTCGAAGGATTCCGTAAGTTTTGCGCTGTGGATTACTCGACATGCAGCATTGTCGTATAACTGTTGGGTGACATGTATAATTGTCGGTGGGACCCCGTATTAGCGAAGTAGTAGCCAAATTACCCCTCGATCGACGCTGTCTGTTGAAGGCCTTTTCAAATTCAATGAAGTCGAGATACAGAGGTGACTGCCACTACAAGCTGTGTTCAATTATGATGGGTAATGTTGCAATTTTATTCATGCATGACTTGTTTCTCCTGAATCCACCTTGTTCCCGTAGAAGTTTTTCATTCAGCTTGGCTTGTTTGATTCTTTCTAGAATAATTCGGCTTAGTACTTTGCTTGGAATGAACAGGAGCATAATTCCGCGCCAGTTTTTGCATTGACTTATGTCTCCTTTCTTTGGTAGTTTGAATAAGTATCCTTTCTTCCACTCCTATCTTACTTTGCCCTCTTTCCACACATTCTCCAGCAATGGCGTCATCAAGTCCGCTGTTGTCTCTGTGTCCATTTTCAATGCTTCTGAAAAGCTCATTTCTTCTTAATTTTAAGACTTTTTGTATGTTGACTACGAGAGAGTCTTCATCACCCTGCTATTATAATATTATTGTTGTTGGATTTTCAGGTTTCGAGTGGAACATGGGACTTCAACAGCATATCTCCCTTTTGTTTTGTTCTCTGCGGTCCTCATCAACTGGGCCCATGATTGTCTATAATCTCTTGTCTCCTCTTCGCTCTATCTCCTTCATCTTTTCCACGGACATTCTGCCCGTTATCCTCCATTACATCTCAGACGTGGTATGGTGCAAGATGTCATTCGACGGTCTCCTTAGTGTGTGTCCGATCCATGTCCATTTTCTTTTACATATTTGTTGATCAACGGGTTCATGGTTAGTACTTTATTTCTCATAGTTTCTTTTTGTTAATTCTTTCTGGCTCGTAATTTGGTCTTCAACACAGAGCGAAGATACATGTTGATGAAAGCCTTCAGCTGGCTGTTAGGAATGCTATCCAGTTTGGTTAATGAAACGAACGTAGAACTGCAAAGTCGTCTATTTGTGATCACTTGTTAGAGTCTGGTCATTTAGCCCCACGGGATTCATCTTTCAAAGTTATCTACATGGCAAAATCGAACTGATCCAAAAGTTTACGTTTTCTTCACTTATGCATAGCCGAAGCTTTAGCTATGCATGAACAGAAACCTAAATTATGTATTTAAAACGTTTTGTTAAGACCCTTTCTTTACCTTGGTCATAGTAATGTTCTTTCTAGTTTTTATTTTATTTTACCACTTGAATTCTTTCCACTTCATTTCACTTCACATCTTAATTCTTATCGTAATCGTACTCCTAATTTTTAAAATTGTTAGACAACACTTGAGATTTTTGATATCAATTCACTTACAAAACAATCTTTAATAGTTCTGTAATTTATCCAACTCAACTCTACCCTTTATAACATTTTAATTATCGTTATTATTATCACAGATATATATATATATATTGACTGAGCATTTATTTAGTACCACTTAATAACCTTTTTCTGTAGTATAAATACGACTGTACAGCTTGAAAATGAAGTCATTGAAAAGAAAAAGCTGTGTTTTTACTTATGAATGCTTTTTGCGACGCGTGAATCAAGTTTCTGATCCATATATGAGAAGTGACTGACTAAACATTAAGGTTGGAAATCCAGAATTTTGTTATTTATGCTTAGTACGGTGTAGAAGACTTTCAGTCCGATTTCAGAGTGATGAAGATGTATCTTTCCTTTCTGATTCTGGTTCTGATATCCTAATCTGTGCCGTTCGCCTGTACCTGAATGAATGGCTCTTAAATAGGTGAAGGAAGTGATCTTTTTCATTTTTTTACACTGATAATGGTTGTTACTGGTTGCTGTTGTTAGTCAGTCATCCCTATCACTTCCGTCTTCTCTATGTTAACCTGAACTCTTGTCTACTCTGCCTCTTCCTCCAGCTTGCTGCTTTTCTCCTGTAATTTCTCGAATTTATGTGACATTCGGAAAGAAGTCGTCTGCGAGTTCCAGATCTTCTATAGTCTTCTTGTTGATCCGATGTGTTTTTATCTTCTCTCTTTCCATTGTCTGTGGTATGATCCAGTCCAGCACAATTAGGAATATCATCGGTGATGGTAGGCAGCCTTGTCTAATTCTTGTATTCACTTCGAGATTTCCGTTGTGCGTCACTTAAAAACTGTTGGAGAAACTAAAATTTATTTTTGTATTTAAAGTAACATGGCATATTAAACTGAATAGTGTTGAAGAAATGTACAAGTAAGGCGAATAAGTAGTAACTAGACGATGTGACTCATAAAGTGTTCGTACTCTTTGGCTGGTGTTGGCCAAATAGTATCCTCTTCGGAACTTTTCAGCTGAATGCAACAGTACAAGAAGTTCAAAATAATAATTATAAAAAATAGCAAGTGTTCACTGTTAAATAAACGATGGCGTTCAGGACCTGTAGTCTAATTGATAACACTTCGGTGTTTCAGAACCACTATTTCTGAATTTGAGTCTCACTGAGGTACAGACGCGTGCAGTGATGAATCCCGAAATTGAGCAAAATTGAAAATCTAATATCAGCTACCACCAAAAACGACTAACATTATATCCAATTCAAGACAGCAGCGAAGTGTTCTTACAGAGTGTCTCAGTTCGATATAATCAACCAGCAAGCAACCAATAATAAGGATTTCAACAAATATTAGATGCTACGGTGAAAGTTTCCCTGATATAACCGAAATCTCAATATGAAATTTTAAAGCATAACATTATATACCGGCGGAAGCCTTAAGTACAATTAAATGCTCATAATTACAAAAAAGTAATCCCATAACACTTGACACAACTATTTATGACACAAACCCGATTTCTTTCCTCATTCGGCCTATGGTCAACTCCCAGATATATATATTTAAAATGAATAGTGCACAGTTTGTACTTGGTTGATTGAAAGATTAAGCAAATAAATAAAGACTTGGTAATTATCCTTTTTCACCATTTGACTAAATTTGCCCATAACACCGGTAATAATAATATTTGCCTCATCCTAGACAAAAGGCTTCAACACTATAAAAAATTCTCTATGTAATTTACTTCATAGTACTTTCTCTTCTTCCAGCATCTTCCAGTTAAATAGTAATTCACTGCACATTATGTGACGCAACGGAGACCATTTTTGTAGTGAAGATCGACCCCTTATGGTATTTTTTCCTTCATCTCCGAAAAATGCGCAGTTATAGGTTGGAAGCCAATTTGAAAATGTGCGTGAGTACATTTTGTCAATCAAAGACTCAATTGAATGATTAAAACAATAGGAAATGGAGAAATTTTGATACATTATCTTGGATGGAATTCTAGTTACCCCAGTGATTCACACAGACAAGTAAGTAAACCTTAGATAACCTTAGGTAATTACAGCATATACTCACTGGATATACACACGTAAGCATTATCAACTCAGTTTGGGGAATTCAAATAATTTAAAGATATTCTGTGAAGCTTGTAGTGTTGAATCATATACCGTAGTTAAGAAGTCTCTGATATTATCAACAGGTATGTAATTGTACACATTTAACTGCAAGATTTAATAATGTATTGCCTGTTTCATAGACTAATGACACGGTAAAACATGCATAGCATTAATTTCGGTGGTGTGACGAAACATATGTGTAATTAATATGCCGATAAATATGTATATATATATATAGAAGGCCTTCTACAGCATTAACTGCGAAGTAATTTGGAAACTACGCGAATACTACGGCGTACCCCAAATATTCATCAACCTTATTCAACAGCTAAACGGCAACGGCACATGTCAAGTCATCCAAAACGGAAAATTCAAAGAGGCGTTTGGAGTAAACACAGGAGTCAGACAAGGGTGCTTATTAACTATTACCAATGATATTCCTAATTGTAGTGGACTGGATTGTGCGTCAGACAGTGGGAAACGGGAAACGGACAGGGATATCCTTGACTGACGTGAAGAATCTAGAAGACCTAGATTTCGCACGTGGATGATTTATGTTTGATGTCACACAAAATCGAAGACTTACAAGCAAAAACCGACAAACTGGTCGAAGAAGCAGCCGGCGAAGACAAGACTCCACGTGAACATAGACAAGACGGAGGTGATGAAAACAACCAACCAATCAACAGCAACATCCAGCGCCAGTCACAATCAACGGGAGGGATTTGAAAGAGATTACTTCCTTCGCTTATCTAGCGAGCATTGTCTCAACTACAGGAGGAACGGAAGACGAGGATGTCAAATAGAGCGAGAATCGGGAAGGCGAGCGAGAAACACATTCATCAATCTGAAACCAGTCTGGAAATCTTCATCACTCAGGCAGGATCAACAACAAAATTTGGTCGGATTTTCAATACAAACGTCAACTCAGTCAGTTCTTCTATACTGATCAGAAACTTGACGGGTGGGTGACAAAAAATGTTTTAACAGGTTTGAGAACTTTATCAACAAATGTCTTCGCTCTGTACTGAAGGTCAGATGGCCGGGCCGGAAAGAATCACCAACAAGAAACTATGGGAAGACACACAAAACAAGAACCAATCGCAGCTCAACAAATATGCAGGAGAAAGTGGAGGAGGAGGGTGACATCGCGCGCGCGTCAGGCCATCGCTCGAGTGGAACCTGAAAGGAAAGTGGTGAGTGAGTCGTCAGTGCAAGGGTGACATGGAGGAGATAGTGTGGAGAGGAGTTGAAAGCATATTGTCTAAGATGGATGCAGGTGAAAAGTACAAGAGAAGACAGAAGCAAGCGGAGACGTGCAGTTGAAGCCCTATGTTCTACTAGGAACCCAAGAGGAACAACAATAATATTTAGAGTTAATGTCTATATAATTTTCAGTACAAATGGCAGTTTAGCGTCTTTAAAATTGCTTCTTTTGTCACATTCAATAAATCATTGTCCACGTTCAAAATAATTTCAGTATGAGGAAGCGTTTTTTTAACTACTCAAATCTACTTTTAATGAATTTAAATTTATCTGACTTTTCCCAAATGTTCAGCGCAAATTTGATCCTCAGCTGAAAATGGTTCCAGTAAACACCTATCGTATTTTGACTACTAAATTACACTGGTAGCCTGCTGAGCCACTGGGACACCTATATTACCTTCCAGTGTAATGTATAAACTATTTTCCATTTTTCTTATTTTTTCGAATCTTCTAAATATGCTTTCAAAATTTGAAATGAATTCGCTCACAGTTTCAGTTTGCTGTAATGCAGGGCACTTCTCAACAGATATTCGGAAAAAATATCAAAGATATTTGAATGTGTTTTCAGATGGAACAACATATTGCTTCAAACAATATACTGCCGAATATCATTGTACTTGAAGATCCTTTGTGAAGAATACGTATTTCACAATTTAAATATGCTGCAAATTCTGTACTGTGTTAAAATATTGCCTCTTTTTTAATTCATGAATAATCCCCATCCAGACATTCTGAAAGGAAGCAGTGCATCGTCGACAATGGAAAGTCCTCCACCACCTCACTTACTTTAGCTGGTGTTCCTCAAGGTGCTGCTCTTTTTCTTTTAATGTTTTCTGTTTTCTTACACGACTTATCTCATTCTGATGTAGCCAATTTTGTTAAGTATGCCGATGACCTCTCTGTTTCTATGCCTGTCAACTCTCAGTCAGATTGTTCCAAATAAAATAACTTTCTGTCGGAAATTAGTCAGTGGTCCTCCTCAAACGGACTTAAGCTTAATCCGTCTAAATGTCAGTTGGTCAATTTCACTTTCAGATGTAAACGTGACCTACAACAACTAGCTAGCTCACATGGCCCCACTATCATTGATGGCATAGGGGTTGAAATTACATCTAATGTCAAGTACCTTAGACTGAATATTTCCTCCGAATTTTTCATGGTCCTCCCACATCTTGCTAGTTACTAGAAAGATGTTTTGCTTAACGTTCTACATTAGGAAGTTAAGGCAGTCTGGTATACAACAGTCTTTGCCTTCTCAGTTTGTCAACTCTTGTATTCTACCCATCCCCCTTTATTGCTCCCCATTAATCTTTCCTGGACTACTTAAGAAAGACTTTGCTTTGCTGAGAAGGGCACTAAAAGCCGTTAGTAAGGCAAGTGGGATATCGTTAAACCAACTGGTTAACACTATTGTGGACAGACATATTATGTCATGTAAGAAACTAGCGAATACAATATTGTCGGACCCCGAGCATCCTCTCTATACGCATCTATCTCCTAGCATTTCATCTGGAAGAACTAGAAGCAGCTATAGGAGGCTATATGCTAGGACTACCAAATACAAAAAGTCCACAATACCATATCTGGCACAGCTGTTATGTGATGAGAAATCTGTTAGGTATGACACGATAAACTTACTGCGGCACTCTAACAAGTAGTTCCCATTGGTTTTTGTTTTGCTTTCTTCGTTACTATTACACTGTTGTTCACATCTTCTGTTGCACACTAATTTTATATTCCATATCCTGTGGTGCATTGTTTAAAATGTAAACGCAACGCTGTTCTTTTTCTTTTCTGTTTTTAGTGTTGCCTTTTGATTTTAAAATCTTATAAAATTTATGAGATAATTAGATGCAATTTATTGTAATGCACGCTGAAAATTCCATACCTGTATCACAAATACTGTTTGGCATACAGCTGTTTTATTATCATTATTATTATTAAAAACAAAACACATAGTCTTGTGAAGCCTCTCTTTTCCGCAAATTCGTTCGCTTAGCTGTGCCATTGCAATTATACATGCTTACTTTTTTATGTATGTACGTTAACTTTATCAGTCAAGGATACAAATTAGTTAGGGTTGTTATTCATGTCATCAGAAATATTTCAAAAATGTGATGAGTGGTCGAATTGTAACTACGAGGGGGATGAAGATTAGTAAGAGGATAGTGATGATGAGTTGTCAAAAGTAGTTGTTAATGTCAGCCAATGCATAAGAGAAGTTGAATATGTGTACTGTAGTTGCGTAATAAGATGAATAATTTAATGAGTATGTTTTGATTAAGATGTACATAGAAACGAAGGAAAATACGAAATTCTTCAATTATTGTGAGGAAATAGAAGAGTTATGTGGAGTTAGAAAGGTAGGCACACAGACATTAAGTTAGTAGAAATCAACATGGTTGTTGTCATTACAGTAGAAGTGGTTGAATGATTTTCTTTTGTATACACAAGTTTAATCATCTAAGTGAATGTCTAATGCTCCAGCAATACAAAGGAGATGAAAGCCTATTGCCTTTAGTAGGTTATTCTTGACTCTGTAGATTACTCTGAAAGAGGCACTTGGTGAGATGAAATGGCCAGAGGTGACAAAATGTTCGATGGTCGCACTCCTTATAGAGCCACTACTAGCATTTTTGTAGCCATGCAGGATAGTGTTCTTGTATCCTCCTAGACAGCATACGCGTTATTATTATTATTAAGCATATTGCAGTGTTCACGAGTTTATGCTTTGATCTTATTTAAGCTTATATATTATAGGGAATAATGCAAAATGTGACAAATACATTTTACTCAGATTAATAAGATCTTCCAAAATACTAAGGTTCACTAAGTATATCTAGCCTGTCTCAAAGTTAAGACTGGACCATAGTCCAAGAGAATAAATAAAGTTGATCACAGACTTACAATGATACCACTATACTTAGATTCAGTTTTATCCTTCTTTTCTAACATACTCTGCACAGAGTCTATCATTTCATGACTTTCATTCACAAAGTGAAAATTATGACGAATCCAGTTTTAAATCTTGGTCAGATATTGAGAAGAAACAAGTTTTCGTCCTAAACCTTCTGAGTCTGCTGAGATAATTTTAGGTTTTAAGCTGATTTTTTAAATGGACAAACAATGACTGAGAATAAAGAGACACCTAGTTAATAACGCAGAAAGAAATAATGGCTTTTGAAAAGTTGAATACCGTAATCTTACTACAAAATTAGGGATTTCTTCATAGGCTATTAAACCACTCATTTTTACAAGATTTAACAGTGTAATATATTTTCATATTACGAATTAAAAGTCAGTCTGAACAAAGAATATTCTTTCCTACATAATCTTAGCTCCTCTTAATGCATAAACCGTTCCAAATGTTCCTATGGTTCAAGTTATGTAAAGCGTACGAATAGGCAGGTTCGTCTTTGGATTGAGGAAAATTTACTGACATGATTCTTTAAGGCAAGAATCCATTACATCAAAATTTCAATTTTATCACAATGAATTAATAGGCGGCATCGCACTGACGCTAATATAGCCTTCATGGTTGCATACCACATTCCAAAGTAATTACCAATAGCAGTCCGTCTACATCTTCTTCATGTAGATGACAGTGTAGCAATAAGATAAGGTAGATCGGCATTTTGTAATGAGAAATAACACATTCAGGCGTTATTTCAATTATGGCCAAACTTGGATTAATAGTTCTTCTCCCCTTGAAGAGTGCTTTCTCCTTTTATCCCTTTTGTTTTGCTTGGCCGATTACTTTCTGGCACATTTCGTCTTCATTCTAAATGTTTTAACCACAATGTTTTATAATTCATAGCCTTCATTCTAGCATTTTTCATATACTATCGAGTTTTCCACTTAATGGTCCGCTGAAACCTACAATCGACAACTTCCCTCTGTGCAAAAGGTAGGTTGATGGCACTTTTATCACTATTGATAACAAATGTGACTTAAATAATGTCCTTCAGATTTTTTAATAGCTGACAGCGAGCCATAAAATTAATAATTAAAGCAGAAACCGGAGAAACCATCCCATTTCTGGACCTCCCTTTAACAAAGAAGGCTGATGGAACTGCAAACAGATCAATATATTGAAAGCCTGCATGGAACGACCAGCTGACAAACTTTTACAGTTGGGTACCCATCAAACGCAAGCGGAACATGATAATATATCCTGCGAATAGAATCCGCAGAATATGCTTCCGCGAATCAGTGGAAGAAATCACTCTTTAGAGGAAGACAGTACTTGAGAATGGCTATCTGTCACGCTTAATATGAAAACCCATAAAGCCGAAAATAATCAGTGAACAACCCGCCTCTTTTCTGAATAAGATGCTATACATAAATGTGGAATTCAAAAGTGACCCTTTGGCCAACATCCTGGAGTGGAGAATATCTAACGCCCTGAAAATAACACTCTCTGCTGCTACATTAAGACTGGTATTCTCGAGCCGCCAATTGTTCTCTAACAACTCCAAAGATGAACTATTGCATCTGACCACTTCTATGCGTATCTACCAATTTACTTGCCCATGTGAATG
Organism: Trichobilharzia regenti; assembly: GCA_944472135.2. Taxonomy (NCBI): domain Eukaryota; kingdom Metazoa; phylum Platyhelminthes; class Trematoda; order Strigeidida; family Schistosomatidae; genus Trichobilharzia; species Trichobilharzia regenti. The sequence continues at coordinate 158,426,501 of OX235262.1, forward strand.
TACATATATATTCATATAGGTCGTTCGATGAATGTTTTATCCAAAAAAGTCAAAGAGCATTATCCCGCTTGACTACGAAAAGGTAACAGTGGTTCAACAAGGAGTGCCATAACTGAACATACATTCAACACTGATCACTCAACATGTAAGGAGAATTCATTGAAAGTCATATAGAAAGTCAAAAGAAGCCTGCTGAAAACTGTAAGCTTCCGCGTACTTTGCATTGCCGAGGCCTTGACGATCCGGATAGAAAATCCTGATTTATGCACACAGAAGAAATTTCTTCATCCCATCCTTCTGCCGTGAGTATTACTCCAAGTTCTACTACTTTGATAATAATGTTTTGTTTTCTTTTTTTGTTTTTTTTTAAATTTTGTATGGCATCTTAGTGGCATCTTCCACTTAACCAACCCTTTATTTACTCGATCCACTTATTACACAATTTATTTTTTGGGCAGGTGTCTCCATCAACATTCCATTTCATATTAGGAAACACTTGACAACACAATATTCTCCGCCCACCCCCCATAATTACAATTTTGATTATTCGTCATATTTTTAAAACATCTTGATGACGCAAGCAATGACCCTAACTAATTTTTTATTTTTTTCAACGATCCTAATATACACAAACCCAAAATAGTTATGCAAGTTTCTAAGGTCAGCCAAAGATACATAAACCGACAGTTCCATTAAGACCAGTGATAGGTTTCACCAACTCACCGGCATACAACCTCTCTAAATACTTACTTTCGGTACTGCAACCACTAGAAAAGGACACTCAGAATATTGTAAGAAAATCATTTAGTTTCAAATCCCAAATAGAACACCGAGAAATTGATAAAGACATTATTGTAAGCTATGATATTAACTCATTATACGCTAGTATCCCCACTACCAAAAGTCTTGGCATCATCTCTAGTCTACTAGAATCAGATATAACGCTATCTCTAAGATGTCCACTGGACACCAGTGAAATAATTAACAGCTTGAAATTCTGTCTAGAAAGTAATTATTTTACATTTAAAGGGAATTTATAAAGACATAAAAATGGTTTTTCTGTAGGATCACCAGTTTCCTCAATAGTTGCTGATCTTTTCGTGAATAGATTCGAAGATAACATCTTTTCGAGCATACTCACTCCTAAAATAGGATTAAAATACGTTAACAACACATTTTAGTAATAAAACGAGATCTACACAGTGTTTATTCTTGGTGAAAATAAACAATCTATCTCCCAGAATCCAGTTTACTTCGAAAACAGAATCAGAAGTCGATGAACTACCGTTTCTAGACTGTCTGGCAAGTTAAGAGGAGGGAAGATGGATATTTTAGTATATCTGTATTCAGGAAGAAAACCCACTCCAACAAATATGTAGACTTCAGATCATCACACCCCATCAGCACAAAGGTATCAGTTGTTTCAAGTCTTCTTCGAAGAGCACACTCTTTGATAACGGATGAGAAAGAAAAAGCGGAAAAAGAAATATTAAACATTACTGAGACTCCTAAGCAAAATAACTACCCAAAGTACTTCATTAACAAAATGAACACTGGCACTTAGTATGGTCAAAGACGTGCTCCAAAAACACGGACCTCAACAGTTGTCATTTCATATAGGGCGCGGACGTCAGACGATATCAGAAGAGTACTCAGTAAGCTTTGATAAAGCTATTAACAGCATTAAATATCGAACGTCAGTAAATGCAGCAATATCGTTTTGTTCTCCATTCATTGGGAAATGCATATCTTTTATAATAATGAATATCATATCACCAATGCCGAAATTTTTTCAAACTGTTAAAAGTGAACTTAGTTTGGACATATATACATAAATGCAATTGTACAACTAAGTGAATGAATTTTCCGAAAAAGGACTTTTCGCTGAACTTTATTGTTCTAGTATTATTCAAACTTATTATTAGTGAATTTATCTCTTTGTCTGAATATATGCTTCCCCCTGTTTCATTTCACGTATTAGTTATTTCATGATAGACTCTTCCTCCTCTTACCTCCTCTTTAATGTGTCCTACTTTCTACCATCCATTCAAATGACATCTTTTACAATCTTGAGCTGGTTCATCAGTTTTATTTCTCTACATTGTGTGCATCCATTCTGACTAGTCATCACAGCTGTCTCACATTTCACAATGTTCTGTGACTACATTCACTCCAGTACTAATATTGTTTATTTCGCCACTCTATACCTTACCTGTTGTTCTACGCAAAAATGTATTCACTACATAACTAGCAATTATCGTAACCATAAATATTATATTTTATAAATGTACGAACCTAGACTGGATTTACTGTGGACAGTTTTTGCATGAAGTGACTTTTAATTTACTTATATTTACTTTCAAACATAGGAATATATTATTATCTATATTACTTTAGGTAGTAATGATTCAACTTCTATGGTTTTGGGACAATTCCCAACGAATAAACTTACTTCAGATACAAAATATTAGTGAAATGTTGCGTAATAATGTGTTTCTTATATAGCGAAAAAAATTCATAGACAGAGAACTGACACTAGATGAACCGTCGGCATCGACCATGTAACCTGTCAACTGTTTTCATTTAAAAAGACTACCTGTGTTTAGATTGTCGAATGTTCAGTTAGACAACTGAATCGTTTTTATTGCTGTTATTCATGCAACTAAGTAAGAAATTAAAATGCATCGTTGGCCTGGATAATAGACTGACTATGAAAAACACTTTTTTTTAATTTTTTTATTTTTTATTTACAGCTTGATTCCACAGGGTATTTTTGGTACAAGTGTGGAATTTTCAGCATGGATATCGGTAGCCCAAATTTTGCAGACCGACCATAGATATCAGGTGTGCGCCGGCGTGGGCTCGAACCCCGGACCATGTGCATGGTCGGCGAGAGTCCTAACCACTGTGCCACCGACGCACACCGACTTAGCTGACTTGAATAGACAAGTAGTGTAGCGAAAAAAAGGGATAATGAGGATGATAAAAAACACTGAACAATGACACACTTCCAAGATATGGAAAAAATCTGTGGACTATCTTAGGTCTGGGCTATCTACATAGTAACTTATTTATTAACGATGTAGGTCGTTAGTATACGTTAGGTTCGCCTATTCAGTCAGTTCCCAACTCCACAGGTCTCTGAAGCTACAATTTAGGTGGATTAGCAGTTTTTATTTGAGTTAATAATTGCTGAATCAATGCTCAAAACTCAGGCTCTAGCATGATATTGAATAGTGTTTGATTTTATCTCAAAATAGACATCCTGTTTTTTTAAGATAGAATAAAGAAAAGATAGCTCACTGATAGTCGGAAATTTCAACAGTAACCTAACATTTTATTCATTATCTTCCATTGTGACTCCCCTAGAAAATTAGCCTACTTGAATCTAAATGGCATTCATGAAAAATATTAGTTTTATCATATTTTTATTGTTTCCATGGGTCTCGAGTGGAACATAAAGCTTCAACATCATACTCGCACTTCCTCCTATTCTCTTCAGTACTCTTTAGATGGTCCTACTATGGCCCCAGGTTCGTCATCTCCTCATCACATGATCTCCTCCACGTCACACTTGGACACCCAACCCGTCGTTTGACATTCGGGTTCCATATGAGGGCCTGGAGCGAGATGTCATTTGACAGTCTCCTCACAGTGTGTCCAGTTCACCTCCATTTTCTTTGGCATGGTTGTTGGGTGTTAATTTCTAAGTTGGTTCGCTTGTTTTCAGAGTTTATTTTTGCTAATTCTTTCTGGCTGGCCATCTGATCTTCAATTAAACCGTATTTAGCTGTTGACAAGAGTCTGCAGCACGCTGTTGGCAATGGTTCTTGTGACGTTTATACCTAGTCTGTAACCCATCTAGAAAGACTGACTGACTCAAAATTGGTGTTGAAAATGCGAGTTTTCTTCTCTGTGCTGAGTTGACAAGTTTTCTAAACTGATTTCAGGGTGGTGAATATCTGTCTTGACTCATTGATTCTGGTTTTGAAATCCTCATCTGTGCTGTCGCCTTCTTAGTTGAAACGGTGCTTCCTTGGTAAATGAATGGAGCGATCGTTTACAAATTTCTTTTTGTGACAGTGAAATGTGGTTGTTGTTGCTGGCTGATTATTTTAACCATCTTTGTCTTCTCTGTGTCGACTTAAAGCCCTGTCTTCGGTGTTGGTTTTCGCCTGTAGGTCTGATTAAAAAAAATATACAATGGCTCATTCTATTTACAATATTGGAGACTGTGGGCATTTCTATAAAATATTATTACACAGGGAGATATTATGATTCTTAAAGAAAACGAATACAGAAGTGACAGCATCATTCTGGAAATCACTTTTACTTAGTGTTAGGAGAAGTATTCGCTTTTTCAGCACGAACATCGAATCAGGCTGTCAGTCAAGTCTCATAAACCGTCAATGTCCAGCTCTCGCTACGCTGGACCTTACGCTGTCCCTCTAAGATTTCCAGAAACACTTTGTATTAACCGACGCAAAAACCAAAACACTGTTTGGTGACTCAAGAATCCCTAATTCTAACGCCAAAATATAACCAACAATTATGGGGAAGTTGGCTTTGAGCAAATAAACATGAACTGATCGTTCAATCTTCAACTAGATTGACACAGGTCTTCTGTATAGTTCTGTTGTACTCTGAAAAAACGTTGCTTGACACTACATACCAGGCTGTTGGGTATAAGCCGAATGGAAAACAACGAATCGAGTGTCCAGTGATGACAAAAAGGAGGAGACCATGAATTCAGATAAAAATAACTGAAGGAAATAAGCGCTGTTAGAGCCCTATATTTCACTTGGAACCTAAGGGGATAATAATGATAAGACAGCATAACTTTGAGCACATCATAGGAGATGAATGTAGGTCACAAGGGTTACACAAACAAATCATATATTAGATTAGAAAAGTATTTGAGTTATGTATAATCCTATACCTGTATTCTGTACCATTTACTGGAGAAAAGTAGCCAAGACAAGTGTACAACATCGGGCAGACTTCTGCATTTATGCATGAAGTCAATCGGTAACAGCATAGTATGACGAAGGCCAAGGATGTTTGTTTCATCTCTGGATGATTCAACGAATACTTTCTTTGTTTGTTTCATTTCAAAGTGTTGATGAAAGGTTATCACGATCTGACTAAAAGTCAGATGTATTTTATTTACAGGACTTACTAAAATATTAAATATGTCACCCAAGTGGGTTTTTAACCAGTCATAAAAAATAACAACTACAGAGTATTTATTTATTATTCTTTCAGACTGCTGATAAATTAACAGGGAAAAGAGAACTATTTTTGGAATTGCCTTCTAACATCGGGAAACAATAGAGTAAATGATTGATATGTCGTCTACTGATTTCATCTTCCCTAATTATTCAGACTACACACCTACACGAACTAATGATGATGACGACTTCGTATGGGATAAAAAAAAGTAAGTTTAACAAAGGCTAATCTGATAGGTATTACACAGAAGACAATCATATTTTCAAAAAGAAGTAGACTTATTATTTCTTTCACTAGTACAGTAGACCTATATGTCATTAAGGGATGTATCCTTTTGCCTTTTGTATTAGACAAAAAAGTATAATGACTATTTTTCATATTGAATTTATACAACTGAAGTGTTCTTAGACTGATCGCCAGGAGGTAACTGGGACAAACATTTTCAACGATTACAGGAAGAAATTGTTAGGAGCTTCAGTGACAAGTTGTAAACATCGGGATCAGCCAACCGGGCTGTAAAGACAAATATATTCATAAGTGACACTGGAAACCGATGCACGAAGTGACAGACGTTCAAATTGATGGGCTGGTCATTGGATTCCGTTCCAGTGTCTGACTGGTCAACAAGCTCTCCTAGTAGCCTGAAGGTCCTGGATTCCATCTCCAGTGCGTACCGCTGAAAAGTCTCAAGCCAGAATGAAATAATTGTCTAGTAATCCCAAGTCTTCAATAGTTTTCTATCCAGTATCAGTATGTGATCAAAACTGAAACACATATTTCGTTTGAAGAACATAATTTTTAAATAAAGACAGTGCAAAAGGGGCCTATGGCCTTTACAACATGAACTTAAGTCCTATGGTTTCATATTTCATGGAAATGAATCGTTAAAAAAGCCTCATTTATATGAAGACCAGTTCTATCTACTCAAAGGTCTAAATATGCATCTTAGATAAGTTCATTTGATATAGCATACAGTGATTCAGTATCAATAACTGTGTTATATCAAATAAATTTATCCAATACGGAATTACCTTCTATCACAGTGCTCATTTTGAACTCGAGTTAGAAATAAAGAGTTGCGGTCAGGTCCAAATGTGATACTGGAGGAGATCGTGTGAGAAGGAGATGAGCTCTTATGAGAAGCTGAGTTTATAATCATTATGCATTTTTCTCCTAAACTGTATGTTACTGTTCTGACGTTTGCATATTACCTGTTGACTTAATCTTTATTATTTGTCTTTGTTCCTGTTAGATCTGTGATTTTAACGCTTCTCTTTATGGCTTTGTGGTTGCATTGATAATGGGTTGTCCTACGACTACAATTCTGAGTGTGTCAAAGACAGCCAGACCCTCAACTGTCTCGAAAATTGTTTGTCGTGTGATTTTTCTACCCCACCTTGTTGAGAACATTCTTCATGACTCTTAGACACTCCGTACGGCTGATTAAGGTTAAATAATTTTGTTGTACAGTGCTTAGTTTGTAACCGAGATGAGATTTTGTTGCGACAGCTTCCTGAAGGCATCTTTGAGGTAGTTTTCAACTTTGATACGTTATTACTGCTAAATAGCACCTCAAATTTTCTGGCAGATAACTATCCTTTTTCTGTCGTTGAGGCATTCGGTGACTGTGAGTAAACCACAGAAATTTCGGTTAGCTATGCAGTAGAACTCAGAGATCGGTCTCGTGCGTTCAGATGATAATAAGTGGGTTTGGTTGCTACAGCTATGCAGTCAGCTGAAAGGGACTGAAGACGATGAGGCAAAATTGGAGTTATGCTGTTGATGCTTTATGTTCTACTTGGAATTCCAGGAAATAGTAATGTTAATACAGTGCTCAAGTTCTACACTTACATGAAGCATTTCTTCGTTTGACAACAGATAAGTTAGAGCAAAAATGAAAATAATATACTTTTCTGTGATTTAAGCTCAATCCGTAAGTGGAAGTGAAATAGAATAGTATTCGAATAAGGCATTTAGAAGACAAACTTCACGAGATGATGTCATTTCGTAGTTTCTTTACAACCGCTTTACAACTAACACGGTTAACAATAATATTAATGACTGTTTCACAATTATTTCACATAACTCTTATTCAAGGTTATTGAAGGTGATGGAAGCACTTCGGATTAATCACATACAGCCTAATCTGTGTGTACAAAAAACAACAGACTTCAATCTTCGCCTACCATGGACAGCATGACTTACCTAAATATGATAGGTCATTAGTATATACTTTTAAGTGTTGGTTATATATATGTATATATACTTTTGTTTTTATTTTCATTTATTATTGTTAACCATGTTAGTTGTAAAACGGTTGTAAAGAAACTGCAAAATGATATCATCTAGCGAAATTTGTCTTCTAAATGTCTTATTCAAATTTATCAAAGGGACTAATTGTTTTAATAAAATATGCTTTAAAATAGTATTCATTTTCTCTTTCCAGACCCATACAACTGTGTGTATAAAAATAGTAACTGTACACATATTCAAACGGTTTCTTTAATTACAAATTGAAGTCGCATCACTAGGCGATAAAAATAGCTAGATAGATGTTGAGTACAAATGAAAGAAATTCTGTAACAATCAGTAAGAGGATAAATTAATCAGAAGGGCGTAAAATGTAACGAAGTGTGAAATATACTTATTAAAATGGAAAGTATGCAATTTCGTAGAAAAAGAAATCATAATTATGACAGTAATAATATGTGTGAATAACTAAACATATGAAATCATGAAAGTAAAGGAAGAAAGAAAGACAAATTTTATCTCATAATTAAAGTGCATACAAAACTGTCTCTTGATTTATTAATAACAATTTTCCTCAGCTTTAGGAGACATTTCAACTTGCTTTCAGTGTTGAGGTGAATAATTTTCAAGAGATAGTTTGTGAGGATTAGATTCGTCATTTTAGCCTAGAGTTTAGGTGAGAAGTCTTTACCAGTAGGGTCCATCCTCTCGGAATTGAGAACAATTGCTGGCCAATAAAATTGGCTGGTGGTCACATCAAAAATACGAATTGGTAGAAATTAGAATATATGGGCTGATCACTGAGTCGGGTCCCAGTGGCTGAATGGTTTACTAGCTTGCCATCAACTGAAAGGTCCTACACTCGCACTCCGTGAGTGCCTACTGCCGATGGGACGGGAACTGAGAGGAAACGTCTGTCAAGTACTCCTTGATAGCAATCTGTGATATCAGACTTAAAATGAATATTGTTGTGCTACGTTATCATTTCCACATGACATTTCATTCGTGATTATTTTACTGAAGTCTTTAAACAGAAATTATTTTTAGAGATGGAAATATGTGTAAGAGATTGAAAAATAACAATCTTGAGTTTAAATTTAATTTGTCTAAAGAAAAATTCTAATACGTTTCTGTGTTAAATAAGAATTTCTGCCTATATCTTTTTCCATTCGTTTTGCATTATATGTGGAGCATATGGCTTCTGGTCACCCAGAAGACAACCACATGCACACCGACGGCATGGCTATCATTATGTCACCAATGGCAACGAAGGCCACTGCAAACATAAGAAAAAAGGATGAGACACAAATCACCACTAACGACGAGACCAGTGTTGAAAAGCACTGGAACAGCCTGAAAGTGGTGGTCAAACCTGCATGGAGGTTCTAGGCAGAAAGAACAGATAGGATAAACAGTGGCTCACTACGGACACTTGGAAACTAATAGAAGAGAGAAGGACAGTGAAACAAAAGATTATCCAGTGCACCGACGAGCAACAAAAACAGGAGTTGAATGCAAGCTACAATACACTGAACAAAAGAGTGGAGAAGAGTGCCCGGGAAGACAAAAGATAATATTATGAAGCCATGGCAAGTGAAGCAGAACAAGCTGCAGGCAAAGGAGACCTCGCAACACTCCACCAAACAAATAGGTTCCTGTTGGAGAAAAGTTCGACACAAATAAGCCAGTGAAGGAAGACAATGGAAAGTCAATCACCGAAGAGGTGGAGCAAAGGAAACACTGGGCTGAACACTTCAAAAGACTTCTAAATCGACCACCACCTACAACGCGCCCAGCAATACCAACAACGATAGCAGAACTACCGGTGAACATCAACCCCCCGACAAAATCAGAAGTCCTGAAGGCAATCAAGATGCTAAAACTGGGAAAGAGGCAGGATCAGATGAAATCCCAGCAGAAGTATTGAAAATAGACCCAGAGACAACAGTGGACTTGATGACACCACTACTGGAGAAGGTGTGGAATGAGGGAAAGGTACCCAAGGATTGGAAGAAAGGTTACTTATCCAAAGTGCCAAAGAAAGGGGACTTTGGGCCAATGCAAGAACTGGCGCGGAATCATGCTTCTGTAAATCTCAAGCAAAATACTAAGTCACATCATCCTGGGAAGAATCAAACATGCCCTTGATTGGAACCCGAAGGGAAGTGGCGAGTTGTTTGTCAGTGCAAGGGTGACATAAAGGAGGCGATGAAAAGAGGAGCCCGGTGAAAATGTCGGTGAAGAACCGAATGCAATGGAGACGCGCGGCTAAAGCACTCTGTTCCTCTAAGAAATAAAGGAAGCTAAAATAATAATGGCTGCAAGTTTTGTGCCCTAAAGTTTCCTTAGGATTTATGTTTTTTCTAAGAAGTGAGATTAGTGGCCTTATGCTCAATCAGTCCTTTTTCCGAGCTTACTACGAATTACATTACACTCTACCACAGTGCACAAGTTTTATTCTTATATCAGTTATTACGAATTAGGTGAAGTTAAAGGGGGTGTCCACCAGTAGTCAGACCCTTTCTACCTAAACTGATATTTAGGAAACTGAATGTAGGGTATGCAATATGGAATATTAAATGGGTATATCGAAAGCACAGTGAGAAGACGAAGTTTATCTCGTAAGACAAGGAGACATGAATTATTGCAATACATGTCAGATTGTGTACAGGTCTAGGTCACAGGTAATGGGCAGGGAGATGACGCAAAGTGCGGTTAAGAAAGAAAGAAAAAACAGAAGGGTTGAAAATATTATGAATTAAATTGAACCTTGGTTCTAAACTGGATTACTAAGAAAGGTTTAAGTCTTTTTATGGTCTAGGCTTCAATGAATTTTAGTATGTGACCCCCACTTGTGCTTTTATATATGGGTTTAAAAGAATTATTGAAATGAACGGTGTGCTTCGCTATAGATGGTGTTGGACATCTTTTATGGGTTTGACTAGTATCCGGATATTTTATTTGTCGTTACAGCCACTTTGGGAGGTATTCTGTAGCCTTAACTTGCAGAGACCGATGAGTATATTGCTAAGTTGGTGAAAATCCACTTAACCATGCCGTGAAAATAATATTTCAAGAGATGTATTTTATATTCACTCAACTTCAATGTTTAATGCATTAAGTCAGTCTCATAAGGAATGGATTCCTATATTATCAAGAGGCTTATTTATGATTGCTTTATTTATTTATTAATTTATTATTATTTTATCCTTTAATTCCTCGAGGAACATAGGGCTTCAGCTGCGCACCTCCATTGTCTTCTGTTTTCTTACAACTTTTCCACCCCGCTCCAGGTCTGCCCTCATGCTTTCATCTCCTCTTCACATGACCTCCTCCAAGTCACCCATGCACTGATGACCAACTCACCACTTACCTTTCACGTTCCACTTGAGCAATGGCTTGTCTAGTGATGTCACTTGATGGTTTGTTTCCTCAGCGTATGGCTAATCCATCTCCATTTCTTCCTTCCCAATTTTTTCACAATCGGTTCCTGATTGGTTCCTCCACTCCCAGAGATCTCTGTTTCTGATCTTTTCTGGCCAGCTATCTGATCTTGAGTATTGCGCAAAGACAACTGTTAATGAAGGTCTGAAGTTTGTTTGTGATGCTCTTTATGACGCACAGTGCAAGTCTCTGATCCGTTTAGTAGCACTGACTGACTTCACATTGGAGTTGAAAATCCGGATGTTATTTTTCATGCTGAGTACTGTTGATTTGTCCCCACACAGACTTGAGAGTAATGAAAGCTTGTCTTGCTTTCTCTATCCTCGCTTTGATATTCTCGTCAGTTCCGCATGTAGTTGAAACGATGCTTTCCTGGTAGGTAGGTAGGTAGGTAAAGGAGGTTGTTTCTTTCAGGTTCCTCCCATTTATGCTGGCTGATTGTTGTCTGTTGTTGTTGCTGTTGGTGTTGACGAGGAATCTTCATCACCCACCTCTGTTTTCTCAATGTTCACCTGAAGTCCTATCTTCTCCGGATGCTTCTTCCGCCAACTTGTTGCTTTTCACTTGCATATCTTCCAGTTTGTTGGAGATCAGACATATCATCGTCGAAGTCCAGATCCTCCAAGTATTTTATGTCAGTCCATTTTATGCCTGTTTCCTCATTGCCCGTTGTGTGTCGCATTATCCAATTAGCTGCAATCAGGAAAATCATTGGCGATAGTAGACAGCCAGCATTTCTCACTCCCGTCCTCACTTCGAAGGCTTCCGTAAGTTTCCCGTTGTGGATTACTTGGAATGCAGCATTGTTGTATAATTGTCGATGGGACCGCGTAGTAGCGAAGTAGTTGCCAAATGACCTCTCGATCGACGCTGCGATATCGAAGGCCTTTTCAAAGTCGATGAAGTTGAGTGAGGTGGAGAGGTGACTGCCATTCCAAGCTTTGTTCAATGATGATCCGTAGATTGTTGATTTACTAGTCATGAAATTACATCAAGTTGTAGAGTTAATTCCTTCCTCTTTGTGTTGTTGTTCTCCAAAAATGTAAACACCAATCACATGATATTTCACATAAATCTGTACATAACATGAGTAATCTTAGTGAAAAATGCAACAGGTTTAGAGAATTAATTTAATCTTTTCATATATACAACTTATTATGTTCCAATATTGTATGTATCATAGAAGGAATGAAATGATTATGTTTTATGAATGTGTTATGCTCTGCACTCTTCCTTTTCATGTGTAAAACACTTCATCATCTTTGTTATTCCTATCAAATTCATTAATAAATATGATGAATGAAACCTTTTTATTATTTGAGTATGTCCACTTTATATACTCAAGGGAAATTAATAAAATAAATACGGGGAAATAGCATTAGTGAAAATCATTTTATTTTTCTGAGTAAATTTCAAAAACACGATATATAAGTGTTTTTCAAAATAATCTGTGAAATGAAATCATTAGTGTCTCTTTTTTATGTGCATATTTCCGCGTTTAATTCCGTAACTGTTAGCTATTGAAGAGAAAAGTAAAGAAAACAAAAATAAGGTATAACAAGAGGACGTGTAACACTGTAATTACGAACAACTGGTTAAGAGTGAAAGCCTACCATCTTTATCACTATAATAATAATGATAATAATAATAATACTAACAATAATGATCCCTCTTGAAAAGTATTGCCGTAAAAATGAGAAAAACAAGAATTGAAGAAATGAGGTATTTATTCAAAGCCTTATTTAAAAAGAAATATAACACTTTGGAAAAACAAGATAAATACAGTTTATTGAACTGTAGGGTTGTTCATTCTGCCAAACGATCAGGCAGATATTTAACGCTGACTAATCATTAATCAACTGTTAAGACGGTTTCTCACGACTGAATAAATTTGCTAATTTTTGTGTTCGGCTGAAATAAGCGTAAAACACCAGTCTACGGATAAGTATACACTTTGTAGTCAAGGTTCTGTGGGAAAACAAAAGCCAGTTGTCTAAATTGATCAGAAGTATACCGTCTTAACCGTAAAAAGTTAGTTTATCAAATATAAATAGAAATGAAAATTAAAAAGGATACAGGCTAATGAAAAATATTCTCTTTGTAATTTCACTCTAAAGTTATACAGGAAAAGGTTGCTATATTAATGAAAACTGTATACAGGAAATCTAAAAAGACAGATCAATATACTCAGTTTTTCAGTTTTGCACAATTGAAATGGAGACCTAACTTAATAAAATTTTTGATTCATATAGGTAGGATAGTCTGTTCAAACGACTGTCTGAATAAGGATGTTAGGACTTTTGGAGATCCACTCAGCAAAAATGATTATCCGGATAAGTTCATCTCTGATGAGAAAATATGAACTTCTAACCAAGGCAAGTCAGTGTGGCAACAGCTCCAAAAGAAACCTTTATGCATAAAACCACAATAGTAACATAGCGCTTGGATAATCAAGTAAAGAGAACGTTCACAGAAGTACTCTGTCTCTTCACAACCACTCTAATTGTACTTTCGAGAAATAAAGATAAATTACTTAGTCTTGTCTGTTCAGTGTATATCCACCAGTTTGACTGATATTGCGGCGTTAGTTCAGTTGGACGTACAATTAAGTGGGTTCTTCATCGTATTTAGGAACATCATCCTGGTGATTAAGCAAGGATTTATTCGAAAGTCAGTTATACCTAACTTTGTGGACAAAGGGGTATAAAGTTGGTATTAATAAAACATCGTGACCAGTAGGGTGCAGCAGGTCAGGTGTGAGGACAAGTACTCGCCGAAGACATTGGCTGGGGTCGCGCTATGTCATGAACTAGCAGAAGTTAGAATTCATACACTGGCCATTGGATCGAGTCTCAGTGGCTTAATGGTATAAGAGGTCGCCTTGTAACCAGAAGACCCTGGTTTCGAGACCTGGTGGTGGGTGCGTACTGGTGAAGAGTCTCAAACTAGGACGAAATAGCTACCCAGTACTCCCAGGTTTTCCAGTGGTTCTCTATCTGATGTCAGCTAATGATGAAAATCCTGTAACATTTGAAGTGATTTATTGTGTTCCGATTACTGATCGTTTTACTTTACAAGTTCGTCTTCCACATACAGGTGAAATCATCAGAATCCATCTGAAGAAACCAGACTTGTGCGTTTAGAAGAAACACTTATCAACACTTTCCTTACCTTGGCCGTCATTACTTGAATATAAACAACTGACATTTTCCCCTTCCCTATGCCTTTCATAATTATCTTCACTACTTCATCCTTAATCTCTTATTACATAATCATTCTGAACAGTCATTTTTACTTTAACTTTAACACCCTAATTACCCAAAAATTACGCATTGCTCAATGCAACTGTTTCTGCCCTTTGAGTGATTTTCTTCTGGTTAGATTATCACCTTCATTTGACAAGTTTCCACTGACTCGTTATTGTTAACAAACATATCGCCCCTAGATTGGCAGAATGTTTCGTACCGTATTAAAAATTGCTCTTAGAGTAGAATAAAAGGTGAGGATCGAGTTGAAAAATAAGTAATTCTTCGCTCAGTCCTTTGTATTCCAAATACAATGCTCTGTATTGTCGGGAAAATCGCCATAAATGTCAGTTGTTAGCACCACCTGGTAAAAAACATAAGAGATTATTTGTCCAAAAAAAATAAATAAATGACATTATCTAAAAAACCATTATGTGTTGAGTGTCGCTCAGAGATGGTCATCATTGAAACTACAAGGTGAAAAGTGCAGCAGAAGACAGAAGCAGATGGAGACGTGCAGTTGAAGCCTTATGTTCCACTAGGAACCCAAGGGAGCAATAATAATAATACCTTTCAAACACTTCGCTTTAAAAAAATACTTTGGCATCTAAGTTTCCTAACCTCTATGAACAATAATTGTGTTTCCAAACGCTTGTAGCTATACTGGAAATCATCTCTGGAGGATATTTATCACATTATATTTTAAGATTGAGTAAGTTGGCTGTTTTGCCTGACATTTCAGAACTTTAAATAAGTGTATAACTTTGAGACAAAGTTGTAAAAAAAGGATTCTTTACTGGTGTAGGTCTTATTTTTGCATTCTGTAAATTGGAATGTTCCATATTTTTTATCACTAGATCTGTCTACGTATTTGGAATAAAGTCATAAATACTATACGTTGAATACCCTGTAGAAATATGTAGCACCCTTTGTTTGATGCCTAAAAGAGCATGTATATTGTCATCATTGTTCGAAAAGCAAATAATGACAAAGATCTGCTGTTTGTTAAGTATGATTCAAAAGATACTGGAGTTAGCAATAGCAGTGGGATTCTGAAATTTCAAGTACTGATGAAAAGTTTCAAACTAGGCTGACGAAACAGCTGTCGATCACCCACACCTTGTTTTCCAATAGTTCCCTAACTGTTCTCAGCTCATGATGAAATCCTTCGACCAATTATTTTATTCTCAGTAAACCATGATAAACTATAACCTGAAATAACTTAAGACTTAAGATTTTCTACAAAACAAAAAGGATCATATGAGAGGTGTAAGACCACAGGTTCTTACTAATTGAACACTACCCGAAATTACAATGGTTCTTAAAGCATATTATTAACACTTCAAATTTTTGAAATGATAGCGGAAAAGATATGATAAATTAAGGAATCCAAAATGTCAAGATCACAAATTCTATCTCAGATCATCGTCAATTTAAGTGTATTGCAAGCTGGATTCAGGAGAAACACATCATGTATTGATCGAATTGCCACACTACGGATCATCAGTGAACAAAGCTTGAATGGCAGTGACCTCTCTGTCTCAACTTCATCGACTTTGAAAGGACCTTCAGCAGACAGCATCGATCGAGAGGTGATTTGGAAACTACTTCACTACAACAGGTGCCACCAACACTTATACATCTCATCCAGCTGTAATACGACAATGCTGCATGCCAAGTAATCCACAACGGGAATCTCACGGAAGCCTTCGAAGTGAGGACGGAAGTGAGGCAAGGCTGCCTACCATCGCCCATGATCTTCCTGATTCCAGTAGATTGGATAATGTGACAGACAGTGGCGGGCATTGAGGAAACAGGCATAAAATGGACCTACACAAAAACGTGGAGGATCTGGAATTCGCCGATGATATATTTGTGTCTGATTTCCCACAAACTGGAAGATATGCAAGTGAAAAGCAACAAGTTGGCAGAAGAAGCATCCAGAGAAGATAGGACTTCAGGTGAAAATGGAGAAAACAGAGGTGATGAAAATTCCTGGTCAGCAGCAGCAAAAACAGACCACAATCAACATAAATGGGAGAACAATTGGTGGATCGTGGCTAGCAGTGGATTCCAGGATGCAAGTTTCGTCCTATTTGGGACTCGGCAGCTGGATGTACCTGCACTTCGGTCTAATCAATCGACGGGAAAATCAAAAATTCGATTTAATAAATGGGAGAAATTTGAAATAACCAACCTCTTTTAACTACCTACCTACCAACTACAGGTGGACGGAACCAATGAGAATATCAAAGCGAGAATCGGGAATGCAAGGCAAACTTACCTTACTCTCAAAAACGTGTGGAGGTCAACAGTACTCAGCATCAAAAATAAGATCCGGATCCTCAACTCCAATGTGAAGTCAGTTTCGTTTACGGATCAGAGACTTGGCGCCGGGTCATGAAGAGCACCTCAAACAAACTACAGACCTTCATCAACGGCTGTCTTCAATCAGTACTCAAGATCAGATGTCTGGCAAAATAGATCAGCAACAGGGATCTCTGGGAGCTAACCAGCCAGGAACAGATGGTGAAACAAATGTGCAGGGAGAAATGTAGGTGGATTGACCATAATCTGAGAAAACCATCAAGTGACATCAGTAAACAAGCCATTGCTCGAGTGGACCCGAATGGGAAGCGGTGAGTTGGTCGTCAGTGTGGAGGTGACATGGAGGAGGTAATGTGAAGATGAGATGAAAACATGTCGGCAGACTTGGAGCCAGGTGAAAACTTAAGCAGAAAACCGAACGCAATGGAGACGCGCGGCTGAAGCCTTATGTCCCTCTAGGAATTAAAGTAAATAATAATAAAATAATAAATGGAGTTCTAGCAAACAATAAAGTAAAATGGAAACTCTTATCAGTAGCTCATAAGGCTATGTAGCAATTGGAGAAATTGATTTGTAACAATTCTTACAAAACGTAATGCAGTCAACTGAGCCGGAACCAAAACGTACTCACCAATGGACTGAAAATTTGATTTATCTCTGTTTCCATAAGCACAAGTTAGTCTGAAAACGTCCAAGTGCAGTTACCACTGAAAATCAAAAAAAACCCTGTGATTTCTGCACATTTTACTTTTTAAAATGTGTGACACATTCAACAAAATGTCACGTATCCATTTCGTGTCTAGGGGTTGCTGTCTGTGAATATTTGCTTCCATTCAGGTACAAACATTTGGAGAAATGCTGAGAAAAGTAGGAAGAAGCCTATCTTTTAGTTCTTACAAGTTCATGTAAATTCAAAATATACAAAAGCATTGTCATTATGACTCTGTGCATCATTTATAATCTTTACGAGTTGAATAACTAGTTTATATTGGTGTCGTCTTCAATCTAAGTCAAATAACGTGAATAACACCTTGTTTTATCAATGAATTCAGGCAACAGATTCAAAAACAAGTACACTCAAATAATTTATTACAAAATCTGGTAAGTTAATCAAAACTCATTCCAGCAACAAACTTATGATTCAGCATCGTTAATGAGAAAAAAAAGAGACAGAGTATTCAAACGTCTTAACCTACCCTAGTGTATTTCTTATTCTTGTATTGAATGAATGGAAAAGTACAGTCAGAATGTGTGAATTTCTCGTAATCATTATCGTATACAATCTTACTCTGGAAATGTATACTATCTGTCCTAAAACAGTCAGTATTATAGATCAAGAAAACTAAGCAAGATAGATACATGGATAAAATGATACATTTATAAACACTGCACAAAATATTGCTAAGTTTAAAAACTATATTCCCCACTTAAATAAACATAATTTATATAACATTTCAAATCAAATGTAGGTCAAGTAACAGTTTAATCACAGTTTTAAAGTTTTTAAATCTTTGTTAAAAGAAAACCACATGGCAGAGATAATCATGTGCATATGATAAAGTGAAGAGAAGGCAGACAGTAGTGTGAGTTAAAAAGATACAACTTAATTTGTATCCAAAGTACATCTGAAAACTTCAAAACATTTCTTTCTTTGAAAGTTACTAATTTCTAGGCAAAATGAGGCAATTTCTCACAGTTAACCTACGATATTAGATGGTAGCTTACAATTACTTCTATCTTGGTTTCACTTTGAATGTATTCAACTGTTATTAAATTGAATTATATCGGTGCTACAGGTTTTCTTCACTTCAATACTTGGCTTATACACCAACTTTAAGATGGACTGTGTACTTCATTGAGTAATGGGTTATTTCATTCTTATTTTATGCTTTTAACCTGCCAACTGGAACATAAGGCTTCAAGTCTGAGCTCTGAAATTTCAGTAGCAGTGGTGTTATTCTCTTTGTGGAGTGAGGTTGCTAACCTCCCACTTAACATTCCCCCTTTAATGCGCTTACGTCTGGTAGAGGTGCATCAGTCAGGAATTGAAACCTTGGTCACGGAAATCGTTGTAGAGGAGCCTACCTCATTGGAAAATGAGTACTGGCATTTAATGACCACTTTAATGGAAATTCCTTTTTTAAAAACAGCGGGAATCAACTGTAATGTGCCGTACATATGGTGGAGTCGTAGTTGCCACAGTTTCTTTCCAGTTATGCACACAAATTCTTTAGTAAGATGCACTTTAAATGAGACCCTACAAATTTTCACATCCAGCAGGGTAGAAAATATATCAACAAGCCTTTTGATTGAAAACAATTATCCAGTGAAGTCAAGACCTGTTGTCCTCCCGAGCTCGATGACTGATTCATTTATAAACCTACCATACATGAGTGATTGCAGTATTTCGATACTCTGACATAAACTAAAGCCTGCTATAAGGAGGATATTTATGCAACTAGCGCATGAAATGCTGAAAACTTGAAGACTTTATGTCCTTCTACGCTACTGGAACATGTGAAAAATGATGTGATATCACTCTATATTTAATAACTTCAATATAAATGGAAACCTTAGCAAAAACAAAATTCATGGTACGCTTATTCGTTGACGAACACTTTCTTATCACACTGAATCATAAGATAAGCAACCAAAGTTAGTGAAGCAGAAGTAGGATTTAACGAATTCATCACATTTTGGTAGAACTATTCACCTCGATACTCTCATTACAGCAATATAAAATTAAGATAATATGCATTACAGTTCAATTATAGCACTTAAATAAACAGTTAGTTATCAGTGAGTGAAAGAATTTGAATATATCAAGAATTTCAAGCTAAATGATACTGATGATAATAACAGTAAGGATGATAATAATAATAATATTGAAACGAGTTAAGATAATGAGAATGATAAAATATGGTTTTAGATGAATCAGAAACAGTAGTAATAAGAGGCAGGATAATATATCAATAACTAATATCAGTTATTAGGCAAGATTTACCTTGGTAGATTCAGAGTGGCGACCATTTCCTTTTGTACATAAAGACCTGATTTATAAACTCTAATTGGACAAGCCCTCGCAGTTGCAAGCATCTTCTTGTTTCTTTGCCTACTGACAACAGTGAATGATTTGACAGCGTCGATATCATGACCGTCATAGACGAGGTGCTTTGTTATTGAAATGTTTGTTACTCTAACTTTGACCGTTTTCAACCATCTTGGCAAATATTCCATCACGTGAGCAGATAATTGCCCTTCTGTATAACCTGTGCATTTGCTTCTACAAATACACTTTAACTCATATAAGCAGTTTGAAGTGTAGAGAACTAGTGACTGTTGAAGCACCCACTTGCTGGCGTTAAGAAAGACGATTTTTGCCGCATACCAAGTTTTGACGACAGTTTTATTGAGTCCTCTTTTGACTACTTCTTGTATATCATCTCCTTCGAACGGTAAACTGGTAAGGACAGACTTCTTTGGAACTGTTTTCATAATTTTGCTGGGGCTTATTTCTCTGGTGTATTTATTGATGAACTCACTATTTCTATTCTTAGATAAAATATTCTTCAGAGTCTTTATTTCATGTCCAGTTGTACTGTTAGAGCAAATTTTCCGTGCTCATTTAGACAGTATTTCGACTGAGTTCTTCTTATATTGAAATAGAACAAAACTTTTGAAATTTATTTACCGTCCTGTCCATTCACTTTTTCTAAATAAAGACCTTTCCATTGTGCTATCTGTTCCTTTCAGCAGAGAAATGTCTAGGAATTTTAATGGTAGAATTTACCTCGTGTTCCATTGTGAAGTTGAGATTCGGATGGCATGAGCTGAATTTCACCAACAGGTATACGTTTATTGTAAAATACCGGCTTCTAGGCCTGACAAGAATAAATGTGCAAAAAGTGGTCCCAAGGGAGTTGCCACTGCGACAGCATCAACATGACGGAATAGACAACCATTGAATCAAAACTGGAAAGTTTTAGTATAAGAAGGCAACAATTTTGTAATGGATATGTCGATAACCTTTTTACATATAAAGTCAATAGTCTCAATGCCTAGAACATTTGTCACTAAGGAGCTAACATCGAAAGAGACCAGATACTTACTAGTTACACTGAGATCATTAAACTGTTTGAAAAACTGGAATGAATCAGACACAATATACGTTTCAAAACCTTATAGTAAGGGTTACAAGAATTCATACAGCCAAAATGCTAATTTATGGTATGGTGAATCTATCACTGAAAGTATAGGGGGTCGTAAAGGAGTTGCTGATTTGTGTATTTTAACACACCCACATAATTTTGAGATCTGCGACCCAATCGGTTAAATGTTCCTGTTTGTATTTTCGTCAATTTATCTCTTTTCAAAAAGTTGCCATAAATGCACGATTTTAATTATTATTATTATTATTATTACGGATTATCATTATCTTTACTACTACTATTAGCATCATCATTATTATCATGAGTATTATTTAGCTCGAAATTCTTGGTCGGAGGTTCGATCCCTTGCGAACGCACACCTGATATCTATGGTCGACCTGAAAAATTTGGGCTACCGATTTCACATGCTGAAAGTTCCATACTTGTACCGAAAATACTGTGTGGAATCAAGCTGTGATCAAAAATAAAAAAATAAATAAATAAAATAAATATATTCAAGTTCTTTCACTCACTGATAACTAACTGTTTATTTAAGTGCTATAACTGAACTGTAATGCATATTATCTTAATTTTATACTGCTGTAATGAGAGTATCGAGGTGAATAGTTCTACCAAAATGTGATGAATTCGTTAAATCCTACTTCTGTTTACTAAGTTTTATTTCTGGTTTTAAATTCATATCAGGAGATAATGTTTCCAACAGTGAAACTTCTTTGGTTAGTTCTGTTTTCGAACTAAAAGTGACACCTTATTATCTCCTTTCCACCTTATTGATCTGCGTTATTCATTTGATCTATATTCGTTCTCCCAAACCATTATTTTCCCTATGAACTCGTATTTCTAATAAGCGGGTGATTTTATCGTCCAGAATGTGAATGAATACATTACATGACTTTAAAAAACCGAGTCTCTTCATTATTCTTCTTCAAAACTCATGCAGGGAAGATAATTGGTTCGGATTTTATTAATCAATTGTTTAATTCATGTGAAGGAATTGTAAATACCAAAATGTGTCTATGCTAGTGTATAAGGTGTTCTAAGACTAAATCAACTAGAATAATTTAGGTGAATAAAATGCTTATTTACGCGTAGAAGTGTACGAACACAGAGAGAGAGAGAGATAGAGGTGAATCAGATATGTATAATTGACATAAGACAGGATAAGGTGATATTCATTGACAGAACGAAAGGTCATACATCAAACTTATGATGGAATCAAATGTTTAGGAATTCTAAGATGCCAAAACATTTCAATATATAGATTTCTGTCTAATTCCTATATCCTGTGGCTTTTTTTTCAATTCATTAGACTATCTGAAATGATTAGCACTGGGGTGTATTTACACTTGGATGCGACCAATATCGAAATATCAACGCTTTTTACACATACACACACACATACAAATTCCCTTGTACAAAAAGTTGAATACCAAGAGTGACAGCAACAATTACTAGTTTAGATAAACAGCTGAACTGATAGCAACAACAAAGGGTGACTTGTTTTCGTATTTCATCTGTCAAACATTCAACTGGATGCTTCTAAAACATGAAATGCACTTTACACCACTTTTAGGAATTCTCACAATCTTTGATTGGACAATAGTTAGTTATTAGTGTAGCATGCATTCAGTCGTTTATTTAATATGGTGGCCATATTACAAACTTGTCTGACAGAATTCACGCTGCACCGAACAAAGGACTAAATGCATGATGGCAGTTACACTAACTGCCGTCCAATCAAAGTATCCAATACAGGCCTACAGAAGGTCAGTTGCGAGCCTAAATAGCTTGGAAGTAATATCTCTGATTTCAGCACTGGATGACAGGAGTACGAATCTCAGGAGATTGCAGATACACCTATTATGGCTAGTGAGTGCCAAAAAGCACGGAACCCAGGTTCAAGGATTTCTTCTCATTGCCTGTAACCACCTAGTAAAAACATTTCCTCCAATCTGTTTTCTTAATTTCTTAATTCGTTTGAACTAAGTATGGTTTACCTGAATACAACATGCATGAAAAGTATTTTATTGTTTGTTTTGAAGAGAAACATTTTTTCTCCACTTTGTAGCCTATTGTTTCTTCATACACAGTATAAACATGCTTCAGTTCAGCTCTATTCAGATTTCTAGAACGTTTAACTCTTGCCTTTTAATTAAATGTCTTTATCAGACATTTCTCTGATAAAAATATTTTTAATAAAGCGAAAATATTCATTCAGGCATCTAATAAAACAAAATAGTTGAATATCCTTTTCTGATAATTTCTTCTTCTGCCTCTTCAAATATATATATATATATATACATATATATATGTCTGCTTATATGCATAGAATATTCCAGAATAGTAGTCACTAACAATATTAGTATTTTTTTAAGTAATATCGATTCGTAAAATAAGATCAATGGAATTACAGTTCATTAAAGATGCTTAAATTATAATAATAGTAATAAAGATATAATAGCAAATGGAATATCAACTAGAACTAGGAAAATTCCACAAAAATTGAGGATCATTCAAACCTAGTTGGCCAAGCCTAGCTGGCTTCTTTTGGACACACGAATTAGACTTCTTGATGTGGATCTCAAAAGTCTCCGCACTATTAAGTAATCAAACTCTTAAAGCGAAATTAGGATTTGTTGATATGCGGTAAATGACTTTGAAGGCCTCCGGTGTTCTGTATTCACAAGTTGAGATAAAAAAGCGGTACAGATAGATTTTGTTTGTTCTTTACTTAATAATTGTGCAGGATGATGTTTGGAAATCCGACGAGTAACACGCCCAGTTGTACGGCCTATGTACCTGACTTTACAGGAGCAGTTAAATTGGTAGATACACATGGAAGAGGAGAAATTAGGCAATTAATCCTCTACTTCCAAAACTCAAAACAAGGGGTGGTTTAGAAGACACAGCATAAATCGGCAGAAGGGAATGCTCTTTTAACCACATTCCTAAGGCGTTTTGTTAACATTTTACTGATGTTGTCCTCGAGAAACTGAAGTTTTAAGAATAATGCCTTTCTCGGAACTGTTGGTACTTTGGGTTGCCTTGATTTTTGAATCATATTCTTATCAATGAACTTTTCTGGATAACCATTTTCACTCAGCAACCGTTTAATATTATTGAGTTCCTCATCAAGCAATTCATCAAAGCAGATTGATGTTGCTCTGTGAACCAAGTACTTTACCAGATTGCATTTGTATTTCAAGGGCAAGAAGCTCTATACTGACCAGTTGATGTAGGTTTTCCATATATACTTCATCTTATTGTGCCATTCTTTTTTCTGGTCATAAGGACGTCTAGAATTGAAGTACTAGAGTCTGTTTTCTTTTTCAATAGTAAAATTTATTGCAGGATGAACATCGTTAAATTTGTCCATTATGTTCTTTGCTTCATCTGTAATGTACCGACAGCAGAATTCTAATTGTGTTCACATCTCAGAGTAAAAATAGATTTGAACTTCTCGTTGAACAAAATAAAAATCTAGCTGTGTAGTAATATTTGCAGGATTGGCGGCATTCAGAAAAAATCATCCTTCAAATGGACAGAAGAAAAAAAATATTTAAATAGCGTAATGGCATAGTGATGGCTGACCACCTACACATGTAGTACTGAGAGGAATAGAAAAACACGTATACAGAAATTGGATAGTCTTCTGAAGTGAATGTTATTCTAATAGAACAATCAAACAACTATATATATGTCTAAAGCAAGTTCACTTTTAATAGTTTGGGCATTGGGTTTATGATATTCATTATAATAAAGGTTTTTTTGTATTTTCCAATGAATGAAAAACAAAACAATATTGCTGCTTTTTTACTGACGTATCGTTATTTAACGCTAATACCTTTATCGAAGACATTAAGCCAGAATTTACAAAATCTCAGCTTACACATGAAAATCTAATCATCAT
This sequence comes from Trichobilharzia regenti, assembly GCA_944472135.2. Taxonomy (NCBI): domain Eukaryota; kingdom Metazoa; phylum Platyhelminthes; class Trematoda; order Strigeidida; family Schistosomatidae; genus Trichobilharzia; species Trichobilharzia regenti. Next base: position 158,451,079 of record OX235262.1, read on the forward strand.
TCATCAGCATGGGGTAAAATTTACGTTGTCAAGTTGGCCATTCGGTAAGGATAACAAAACAAGTGTAGATTATTAGATTTGATAAGTGTGTAAAATTATAAAAGCAGCGTATGCTTACATAATGAAATCGCTTATCACGTTCGTCTTGATTTTGTCATTTCATCATTCCTCTTCAGACGGTTTGGATTCCACTTGATATGAAGTGCTTCTGATATTAGACGTTCTTTGTGATTTCTGAAGTTTTTCTGGATTATTTCAATATTGTCAAAATCAATTTTGTGGCCTGATTCTGTGGCTTGTAGGTTTATGTCTGTCGATTTCCCAAGCTTATATAGTTCATGTAGATTTCTTCGTGGTCGAGTAGATGCTGTGCGATGTTAATTTCTTCTGATCTGGATTTCTCGCGATGTTTTTCCGAAGTATATCGCATCACATTCCAAACATTTTATTTTATAGGCACAATTAGATAGAGAGTCTTTAGGGATTCGGTCTTTTATATGGGCAAGGTTGTTTTGTAGTGTGTCTGATGTTTTGAAGAAAATTCTGATGTTGTGCTTAATGAGTACTCTTCTGATATCGTCTGACGGCTCTGATCTATAAGGAATGACAATTGTTGTTCGGCGAAACAATCAACTGGACAGGATTTTAATTGTCTTCATCACAGAGTTAATAAGTGATTTAAGCTTTTAGTCAGACTGCATCAACTGCACAATACTCACAAGGTTGGTATCATCTAGGAAATATTTTCGAAGAGACCAAAATGACAGAATAGTATAATGGAATTTTAATGATTGACTACTTCAACTTATAGTAAGAAGACTAAAAAACATGAACACGAAACGTGAAGTAATCCAAAGGCGAATATCACTTTACTAGAATTAACAAACTACGAAGCGCTATCAAATAGATATCAAGTACCAGTCTTCCTAGAATATGGCAGCGGGATAAATAAGTCCAGTGTTGGCTAGTTTCAAAAACTTAACCTTACTACAGGGACTAATAATTTAATTTTCACCGGATGAGTAAATTGTATATCTCTAACTTAGCCGTGTTTAACTATTTATAAACTAGTAGAACTGTTCTCGGAAAATTTCTTTTTACCGTCAACACTATGAGTGAAATGCCTGGTTAATCAAACAAAGTAAATGTACACAATAAAGCATAAAAGTATTACTTCCTGTCAAATTTGAAAGCCATTTAATTATCGCTCGGTTAAATGCTCTTTTTCCATTTATGGTTATAATATTACCTTTGTTTACTGCCGCTACAGCTCAGATTAACTCATCTATTTTTAAAGGATCAAACTGCTTTATAAATGAAACATATTTCACAGATAAAAATCTACTGTCAACACATGACGTATCTTATTCGTGAGTGCGTCAGTTTTTTTGGTAGTAGATTGCTCACAAAACAAGCTCGTGATTCAGGATTCGACTCTCAGTCAACTTGCTTCTAGACCTCGCCTAGTCGGTGGTAAGTATTATGAAAAGGGAAATTTGTGAGTGAGGCTAGCAACTCCATCCATATAAATAGAACATCGCTGCTACTGAAACTTAAGAACTGAAGCTTGAACACTCACGTTCCACTTGGGACGCAAATCACTGTAAACAAAAATTAATTCCTAGGAAACTAGAGATCAAAAAAGCCGGAACAAATGTTACCGTCAGAAATATTGTCCGTTAATATGAATAAAAGTTAGCAACTGATAAACTGGTTTTTAAAACAAAAACAGAACTGTTCCACCTCACTTTATCTGACTTCATGCAAAACATTTTTCCGCCTGAGTATATTTGAATTATCTGTACCTAATTCCTCAAAAAGTAATTGAATTACTGTAGTTTTGAGTTTCAGAGATGAATTGATCTAAAACAAAAAGCTCAGAGAAGGATGTTTTTGCTATTAAAAAAGAATGTCATGAAGGCTTAGTCAATCAAATAAGTTTTAAAGCGAGAATTAATTCTCAATGAATTAATTGTTTTTGAAAAGGGAACAGTATTACTCTCTTATTCATTGAAGGTTCATACCTAGGTGTTTTTTTTTGTCAAAATGATCATCTAAGCATTATAAACAGCCTTTTGGATGAGATTCGACAAATCATACTGCAGGTTTTCGTAACAAAATTGGTAAAAAAATCTGTAAACGGAAGAGCGGTTTGCTGTTAGATTTCATCTAAGTTAAGGTAGAAAGAAATTGAAAACAACACACGTAAGCAAACAATGTTGTTTCTAATTAGATCTCATAAGACTTCCCTTCAGCATGCATAACTTTTCAAATCAAATAGTAAATATCAAATAATCATGGTGATTTGTCAACATGGGGATAATATTATGCAAATAATTTGTCCAGCTAGTCATAATAATTGGAATAACAATTCTGTTGACAACGAAGATAAGAAAGTGGAGTGAATTGTGATAAGAAGAATAATACAAAACAGCATGATTATACAAACAAATGTTCAGGTAGATGTAGTCCATAAAGACTAGAAAAAGATAAATAGTTCGATTAAGTCATTCTGGATTTTAGGAGAAGTAAAACAAACTATTCATTTTTTTTAAACTCACTTTGGAATTTCCCGTTCACTGACCAGAGTGAAATGTTAACAGAGGTGGAACACTTCCATTTACAAATCAATAATATCTGATGCACGTAGCACAAAAGGTGGCTTTCTTGACCCAAGCAGTTTAGTGGATAACGCTTTGGCGTTTAAGAGGATGGACACTGGACTCAAGTCTCAGTGGGTACACCATCAGTCACCTGGAATGCAGGCACTTTCAGTGAGGAGTTCCAAATTAGACGAAACGCACGTTCCAGGTTCCACTACTAGTAACCATCCACCAAATTACTTCAGTTAAATAAACTATTTTTACATTCCTTTACGTTCCGAGTGAAATATAGGGCTTCAAGCTAGAGCTTTGAAGTTTCGGTAGCAGTGGTTTTATTTTTACGGAGTGGGGTTGCTAGCCTCACGTTCAACCTTGCCTCCTTATCGGTCTTTTTGCTGGTTTAGAGAAGTTTGGGAATGCGCTGGCTGATGATCAAACCCCGTACCAAATGTGCGATTGGCGAGCGTTCTCCCGTTGAACAACCAATGCAATAAATAGGCTATGCTTTGATGAAAATGTTGACAAAAAAGATAATAAATAAAAGTTGGTGGTGATATCGCCATTTGGTTAAGTCTTATCTGGTCAAGAGAGGAATAATGGCTGTAAGAAATTCATCTGAACCTACAGTTCGGATTTCAATTGCCTTATCTGTGTGCAGTGAATGAATACGGAGTTCTTTGGAAAGATTCGGCAGGAGGCGGTGAATCATTTTGACTGTTTTTATTTTTTCCCCTAGATGACCACTAGCGACTAAATGCACCAAAACAGATCTTCGGACGGTTTTTGTCTATCCTTTACCAAACCACGATGGGAGATGTTGGGTAACACGTGGCCCATCCAAGATAACTCTCTCTACAAGAGCAGCTGAATTGATAAATACACATAAATATGACGAGATTATCTAGCTTATCCTTCATTTAAGCCCCAAATATCAGCCGACATAGGTTTGCTGCTTAAAGTATTAACTGCATACTTCTTGCTAGTCTCTAGAGCAAAATCTCCCTTGACATGCCCACCGAACATTTTAAATCATTAATTAATAATTTCCTCCATGCTGTCAAAGTTTCAGGTTTTCTCTCTAGTGTTTTCGTATGTTTGTTCACGAAACTAATTGGACAGCCCATCTATGTAAAGGAATCATCAATGGGCGTCGGTGGCACAGCGGCCATACCGATCATACACATGGTCCAGGGTTCGATGCCCTGCCGACGCACATCTGAAATCTATGGTCGGCCCGCAAAATTTGGGGTACCGATATCACATGCTGAAAATTCCATACCTGTACCAAAAATACGATGTGGAATCAAGCTGTAATCAAAAATTTCAAAAATTTCAAAAAAATTCAAATTCTTTCGTAAATGATCTTTCCTGTTGTGCCCGTAAGACCCCCTACAATATTTATTTCATATTTGTGTATTATTATGACTAGCTGTACATTATATATCTACGATCTTTTCATCATCTCATTGAAAAATCACCATGACTGGTTTATATTTAGTATTTACTTGTAAAGTTATGCATTTTAAGGTAAAGCCTGATGAGGTCTAACTGGAAACAATATTGTTCACTTACATGTGTTGTTCTTAAGTATAGTGAGCCGAGAGAATGGACAACCAAATGACTCTTAATAGATCAGACAAGGGTATTGGTATCATACTATACAGCTTTGTGGAAAGGATTTATGCAAGGAATCCTTTACTGTAGTAAAAATGCATCAGCGTAGCCAACCATAATCCAGTGATTTCTGAAACGAATATCCGTTTGAACGAGTAGAACGGTTTCAGGTAGTTATCATCATCCGATTGTACTCATAACTGAAAATCATTATCCTGATTTAGTTAATCCAGTGAATAAAAGGCATCTTAGTTCTATAGAGTGGAGCATTTTGAAAAACACGAATCAGGAGATATAGTGGTCACAAAATGCCATCTCTTGTGCAGTAATTTATTTGAACTGACACTTAGAAATTAAATGACGAAGTAGGAGACATTCTTAGAGCATATAAGAAATGGTTATCCTGAGTATTTATTTTACAGGCACTTGATTCCTTACCTGAAGGAAGGTCACTAGGTTGGCTGCTCTCTTGGGTTGCTTTACTTTATTTATTCTAGCCTCTTAATATTCCAGGATAATAATAATTTACTTTATTCCACATCAGTACTAGTGATACAGAATGGAATTTTCAGCACTTTACTACAGTATTACATCCAGTTTGTGCATTAACAATAAATAAAATTCTAGATATATTAAGGTAATCTCAGTTCATTATGACAACAACATATTAGCATGTAGATAGCAAAGCGAAAATTGAACAGAATCTTTGAAGATGTTTGAAAAGTAGGTACCAGCAGAGTGTGAGAGAATGAAGAAAAATGTCTTAAGTAGAGTTTGTAAGGAAGAGAGAAACAATGCAGCACATAACAACAAAAAAAGAGAAAAGGAAAAGAAAGAAAGAAAACGTTGTACCTATAAATGATATGAGTTGGAAAGACGAGATCCAGTTGTTCTACTGAGTATTTAATAAGTTATAGGTATCATGCCTAATGCTTTCTTTATCGGACAAAACCTGAGCCATGTAGGGAATGGTTGAATTTTTGTACTTGTTAGTGCGAGCATATAGTTTTCTATATAGGCTTCTGGTCTGCTTGTCTGATGAGATACAAGGGGAGAGTTGTGAATTAAGAGGGTGGTGTGAGTTAGACAGAATGGATTTAACCCATTTTTCACAAGAGTCCAAGTGCCTGTCAACCACGTTGTTTACCCTGCTGACAACCTTTAACATCCTACGTAATAAGATATAGTCCTTCTTCAGTAGCCCAGGAAAAACTAAGGGGAAACAATAGAGAACAATAGGCAGGATGCAAGAGTTATCGAATCGTAAGAGTAAGGGTTGAGTTATACTAGAATGTCTTAACTTCTTGATGTAGGATCTACGATGGAATATTTTCTTAGAAATCATTAAGATATGAGACGACCAGGAAAGATCAGCAGATAGAATGACGCCTAGGTTTCTGTTTCAGTGCCATCTATGTTGCACACCTTGTGAGTGAACTTGACTGTTTGACATATAGAAGGATTTAAGGTAAAACCATTTTCCTTAGACCACTGGCTGATTTCTGATAAAAAGCCGTTTAGTTTAGAGAAGTCACTTTGACATTTGACAGGCAAAGATACAGTCAGATCGTCAGCACATTTAACAAAATTACTGTCATTTGAAGGTGGTAAGTCATGTAGAAAGAAAGAAAGAAAAGAGAAGTGGGGAGAGTACAGCACTTTGGGGGACACCAGCTTCAGTGAGCACACCAGAGGAGGATTTACCTTTGTATACAATGTACTGCATTCTGTTTGAGAAATGGGAATGCAACTAGCTTGTGACCCATGTACCGTTTCATCTCTTCTTTCATTAGCTTTTGATGGGTTTTTGTCATAAATATGATAGCTGAAGTATTTTTGTACGAATAATCAGTGTTTACGCAAGATTAGAACAGAGGAATATTTCTTTGAAGCAATTATGTGACTTCATGAATACAAAATGAGAATCAAAATATTTATTTATCAGGAGAAGCATAACATTTTGTATTATGGAAATATAGAAAATAAACGACAGTCTGATTATAAAAATATTTTGATAAAGTTATTAGCATTAAATAACGAAACATCAGTAAGAACAATATCCTTTTGTTTTTGCATTCATTACGAAATACAAAAAACCTTCATTATAATGGACAGTCTGATGCACTGTAAGTAGGACAAATCTTTTTGAAAGTGATGGACAGGTTTTGATAGTGTGTTCAGAAGTTGAAAGCTGAATGTCTAGAGAATGATGGCAGGTTATATTATAAAAATTCCGTTTATTGATAAGAAGTATATAGTAGAATGCAACGATTATGCACTGAAAACACACTGACCTAATTATTTACAGATTTGTACTGTTGAAATTGTGATAAATACACTTGTGGAGTTATTCAATTTATTGTATTTAATTTCAAAGGGAATATTATTTTTACCAAACAATTAGATAAGTTTATTTGATATAATATACAATACTGCAATATTAATAAATTGATAACGTTTCGTACATAATTTATTGAACATAATATTCTTTTTTTCATATTTTTTCATTTTATTTCTTTACGTCCCCAGTGAAACACAGGGCTTCAAGCTAGAGGCTCAAAGTTTCTGTAGCATTGATAATCATTTTTACAGGACAGGGTTGCTAGTCTCATGTCCAACCTTCCTGTTTTTCATCAGTTCTATTACTGGCTTAAGGGTGAGTCTGTCAGAGATCGAACCCCGGACCACCTGCGTGATCGGCGAGTACCCTACCGCTGTGCCACCGACGCATAAATTCATGTCTCTGACTGCGGTTCTCAGTGGCTGACCTCGTAAGGGACATGAGTTCCTCCAAGGTTACAGTACAGATACGCCTTGTTGACTGGTTAGTGCCAACTAGCACGAAACCTAATTCAGGCAAGGTTTCCTACCGACTGCCTCCAACTATCTAATGTCAACAAATTATTAATGACAATTTAACTGTAACTTATGGATTAAAAATAATAGTTATGTTCACTACTAAACTAAAACAGGTACTGTCCTTTTTTTACTTCTTTTTCTTGGTTTTGCATGACCTACTGTATTCTTCTATAGCCGATTTTACTAAATATATTGCTGATCTGATGATTTCTGTCTCCGAGTTGTTTCTGTAATGAATTGTTCTGGTATGAATGAATATATTATCTAAAGTTAACCAGTGGTCTTAGGCTGAATCCCTCTAATCTTCAGGCTGTTAATTTTAGTTCCAAATGTGAACAAGACTTGTATGGACTGATTCACTTCCATGGTCCTTGTAATTTGCACGGCACTGTGATAGGAAATAAATCCACTATTGTCTATCTTGCCATCAGTTTCTCTTCGAATCTCTATAGGCTGTCTCATATTCTGTTGATTTCTAAGCAAATCTTTCATTGAAACTATTATATAAAGAAGTTAACACTTGCTGGAATAGATGAACCTCTTCTCTCATAATTTATGAACTCATGTATTCCGCCTAGTATTATTTACTGTTATCCACTATTCTTCTATGAGTTTTGCAAAAAAAATAATATGTGATATAATGTAAAACATTGGAGGCTATAAGCAAGGTTAGCGATATTCCTTTGACTTAATCAAACGACGTTGTTGCTGATAGTCATTTCAATTTTTGTGACTAGTCAGCTGAACCCATCTTGTCTGATTCCTAACATTCTCTTTATTATTATTATTATCTCTTCCAATAAAAACAGGGGAAGTTTCATAAGAATTTATGCTTGTAAGTTTACTACATATATAAAACTTTAGCCTTAACATATTCAGCATAAGTTTTGTATGGAAAGACAAATGTCAGGAAGAAGCTCATAAACCTTTTAAACAAGTGAATGAACAGAAAATTATAACCAGAATTATTCTTATTATTACATATATTATTTTTTTAATATATTTATGCGTTGGAGTTGCTAGCACACACGCCCCAACCCTCTCTCTCCATCCAGGCTTGTGACTTGCTAGAAAACTAGCGAGCTTGTAATCTAGGTCGAATAAGCTGCAAAGACAGGACTTCATGTGAACATAGACAAGACGGAGGTTATAAAATTAATCAACCAACAACAACAACATCGGCAACATCCTGCGTCAATCACCATCAATGGGAGGGATGGGAGCATTGTCTCAACTACATGGGGAACGGACGAGGGTGGCAAATTGAGCGAGAATAGGGAAGGCGAGAAACACATACACATCAACCTGAAACCAATCTGGAAATCTTCGTCACTCAGCCAGGATCAACAACAAAGTTCGGTAGGATTTTCAATACAAACGTCAAGCCAGTCAGTTCTTCCATATGGATCAGAAACTTGGAGAGTCACAAAGAATATTTCCAACAACCTGCTGCAGAACTTAATCAACAACTGTCTTCGCCCTACACTAAAGATCAGATGGCAGGGCCGGAAAGAATCACCAACTAGAAACAGCTATGGGAACAAACAAACAAAACAAGAACCAATCGCAAACTAACAAATATGTAGGAGAAAGTGGAGATGGATTGGACACTCGCTGAGGAGGCCGCTGGGTGACATAGCGCGCTTCAGGCCATTCCTCGAGTGGAACCAGGCCGAAAGGGAAGCGGCGATTGGGACGTCAGTGCGAGGGTGACATGGAGGAGATCGTGTGTAGAGGAGTTGAAAGACTATGGACTAACATGGATGAAGGTGAAAAGTACGGCAGAAGGAAAACAGAAGCAAGTGGAGTTGTGCAATTGAAGCCCTATGTTCCACTAGGAACCCAAGGGAACAATAATAATAACTACATATATTATTCCTTATGTTATTTATTTGCTATTCATTACATCCCCCTAATTTTCACATATTTTGTGGTTTTATTATTTCTATGTATTTATATATATATGTGGAATGTGTACAAATGCTTCAAATTCTATTGCATATAATTTTTTATTGTTTGGAATAAAGTCACCATATTATTCATATTATCGTATGAAGTCATACTGACTACCTTAAGCATATTAATGACTACCAGTTAATAAATAAATTTTTGTTTCTTTATGGAATGTTCCTAGCTTCATATCTGCTCCATAGCATATCCAGTGCCTGAATCCTTACCGTATCTTTTGTATTATATTTAGTATAAAATAAAGTTCTTGTAGACGTTTCAATCGTTAAATACGGAGCAGAGAGTGAAAAGAAATATGGCTTCAGAATCACTTTGTTAAATGACCGATATTTTTCTTATACACAGTTTATAGATAGTTACAACGAAAACTAGATTTTATATTCTAGAATCTAGATTTTTGCATTACCTAAGTTATCGTGAAAAAAAAACAGTACGAGACAAAATTACCTTAGGGCAATATTTGAAAATTGTACTTGGTTTTAATTGTTGCATTAAAAATTCTCCTCCTTAAGATGTGATGTCTTTTCCAACACTTCTCTTGGCTAGCTTAATTATATTCTGAACTATTGTTGCATAGTACAACATGAGAGAAACAGTAAAATTAACATTACTATTCCTTTAGGGTTCGAGTAGAACGTACAGTACATCTCCATTGCATCCTATTCTCTGCATTGCTCTTCATTTGACACCACTATCGTTTATAAGCTCTTATCTACTTCTAACACGATCTCCTACATGTAACCTTAGGACAAACGCCCAGCTCATAGTATCTCATTCATGTTTCACTCGAGTCATAGAATGTTGCGGGATATCACTTGGCAGTTTCCTCAGTGTATGCCCGATCTATCTCCGTTTTCTCTTAAATATCTATCGAGTGGTTGATTCTTGGTTAGTGTGTTCCCAAAGTTTCTTCTTGCTGACTCTTACCGGTTATCTGATCTTCAATATTGAGTAAGTGAAAGGAACAGCTGTTCAGAAAAGTCCTCAGTGACCTGTTAGAAATGATTATCGTGACGCTTAGACAAATTTTCCGACCCACATAGAAGAACTGACTTCAGATTTGTGTTGAAAATCCGAATTTTGTTCATTATGCTGGGTGAGTGCAGAAGTCTTACAAACTGTCGAAGACATACCCTGCCTTTTCCGATTGTTGCTTTGACATCAGCCGTTATGCCTATGTTGTAAAAGACGCTTCCTAGATAAGTGCAGGAAGTGAACTGTCTCAACGGTTCCTGTTGACATTCATTTGTTATAATCATCATTGATTATTCTCACTAACTCCCAAATTTCGATGATTACTTGAAGGCCTGTAATCAGTGGCTGCTTCTAACAAGAACTTGCTGAATTTCACCTGTGAGTACTCTAGTATGTGTGATACTAGACATAAATAATTAGTGAAATCCAGATATTCACGAAATAGCGCAAACGCTAGTCAATGTCTTCGGTGGCTATTTGTCCTCACACCCGACTTGCCGCACCCTGCTGGTTACGACATCTCAATAGAATCCCAGCTAACTACCTACCTGAATAGAGCCAGTTGCTAGTAAGCATCTCATTGATCTTCAAGTATTGGTCTGTGGCGATTTTATTGATTGCTTGCAGGAGTTCATCATGAACTGACATCAGTTAGATAAACCCTAGACCGATGGGTTTTTCCTGGTGGCTAAGTGGTCTACGAGCTCGGCGTGTAACCAGAAAGTCCTCGGTTTGAACCCCGGAGGGTGCGTACTCGTGAAGTGTCTCAAATTAGGAGGGAGGAAATAGCTGGCTGTCCAGTACTCCCAGCTAGTTTTCCCTACAAACGCAAACTTGAAAATGCAGAACTTCTCGACGATTCCTAATCGGACTAGCATTTTCCTGTCTTCTCGCTCCTATGTAAGGTGCCCCTCCTAATCCTTTCCATCACAGTTAGCAGTATCATGGGTGAAAGTAACCAGCCCTGTCTTACTCTTGTATTCAATTCGAACTCTTTGCTGAATTTTCCGTTGTGGACCACTCGATACTTGCCATTATCGTATAGCTAGCTGTTGAATCAGGTTGATTAAGATTTGGTAAGCCTCACTTCATAGTGATGAAATAAATTCCAAATCACTTTGCGATCGACATTGACAGAATGTATGAATTCGAGATAGAGATTTGATAATGATGATGATGCGTACAGTTACTGCTTGATCAGCCTACCATTTACTTACCCTGAATCCAGCCTGTTCGAGGGAGATTTCTGCATCCAGTGCATCCCTTGTTCACTCCAGGATGATGCGAATTAGTATTTTATTCGGCATGGATATGAGGACGGCTCCACAACAGTTCACACGGTGGTCTTAGTATCCTTTCCTCTATAGTTTGAGACGGCAACCTTCCTTCCCATCACAAAATTCTTTTCCTTTCTTCCAAACTCTTTGCGATAGTGGCATGAAGATATGCGCTACCATCCTGAATTCCGTGTTCAGTGCTTCCGAAGTAGTCCGTCCAGTCCTTCTACCTCCCTACACTTCAGAAGCTTGACTGCATGCAAAACCTCAGTTTTCGCTGAAGAATTAGTATCCGCTAACAGTTTTGTGAGTGGTGTCGGAGGTATTTCTGGTGAATTGAAGGTGACGGTTGACTCTAAAGCCTTTTGAAGTGATCAGCCGATTGTTTCCTTTGATTTTCATTTTTGATAATTAGGTTCTCTTGACCATCTCTTATAGTTTTCACCTGTGTTGATCTTCTCCCGGATAGACACCTGGACAACTGATATAATGTTCCGTTCTGCTTAAGTTAGCAGAGTGTAGAAGGGTTTTTGTCTTTCTTGTCACCCTTCTACACTTATTTATTCAGTGCGATGTACAATGATCTAACCTTCCCTTCTGTTGTCCATCTTTAAATTGTTTCATCTTCTCTTTCACCATCCTCCCCTCTTCTATTAACTTCCAGATATTAGTTGAAAACCTTTCCTTGTCTTTCATCTTCTTTCTTCTTAAAATGACCGTACATGCTTCCCTGAACAGCATTTTCAGGGATTTCCAGTGTTCTTCCACATGTGTTTTCTCGGTGATGGCATATAGTGTCTCCAACTTTGCTCTGGTGTCTGCAGTGAAGGTATCCTTTGTAGTTTTGCGCTTCATTTTCTGAATGTTTAACCTGAACTGTGATATATCCCCAGTTGTTCTGAAGGCCTTTAACTGAACCCCAAAGGTTCCTTGAACTGGATGATTGTCTGAGCACACATCCGCACCTCTTCGTGACTTTGTGCCTAGAAGGCTGATGTTTTATCTCACCATTACACTCTTATGTTGTGCTTGTTGATACAAAAAGTATGTAAAATGTTATGCTGACTTTTATTTATTAAAGATTACAGCCCGCATGCAGCTGATGAGAACCGACGAAATAAAATGGATCCATGTTATACTACACCAATGTCTGTTCTTCCTCTGTTCAAATATCTGGTTCCTAGTGTGTTCGTCGGGCTAAATCCATGCTACTTTGGGTGTATCCTTGTGTTTATACATGATTCCTCTAATCACCAGATCATTGACAGCCCAGGAGTCTACAAAGAGTTCCCTATTATGATTCATTTCGCTTTCATGCTCTCGATCCATGATTAGTTCTCCCCCTATATTGTCCTCCCCCAGTGTGGGATTCACATCGTCCATAAAAATTTTGATGTCTCCATTTGGGATGCTGTTGATTACTGTCTGTAGCTGCCCATAAAAATCTTCCTTCTTCTCTTGTTCCGCGTTGTTTAATCACTGTGTGTACCATTGGATAGTCGTAACCTTCCTTTCTTCCTATTGAGTGGAGTCTTGTTTTCATTATCCTGCAGAGGAGATTGATTCCCAATACATAAGGGATTTGACTGCTACTGGTGATGTTATTATAGCCACTCACTGCCTCAGTGTGCTCGTGGTTTTCATCTGGGTCACAAGACCGGAGTAGATTACTGACTTTCCAGTTAGCAATTTAGTCAGTCCGTATAAATTTCATCTGCTCTCACAGATTACCAGCACTTCTGTACCATGTTTTTGCATTCTTTTGGTTACCTCGGGCACTGTACGACCATTCGAAATCCTAATGCTTATTTTTGCCTTCATCGAAACAAGACACATAGGCTGACCGACTTCTCTGAGGCTTTCTCCAGCCCGCTTCATTTCGCATCTCCAATTCCATCGAAGAATAGGGTTTTTTTTAAATATTTTTTGTGATCCCAGTATATTTTGTGCATTGAAGTTTCTGTAGAGACTGGATTGATTTTCCAGAGTAGGGCTGCTAGCCTCACCTCCAACTATCCATCTTTTCGTGGGCTTAAGACCCGTTAAAAAAGCTAGCGAATTATTAAATTGGGCGAGATTGGACAGTAAACGTAGCGTTTTTACAAGTGCATACGATGACTAAAATAGAGAAAATTTCAAATTAGACTGAGATCACGTAGCAAGAGCTTTGAAAGTTAGCTTCAGTAATCGAATACCTCTGTCATGAAATGTGAGATATATAATGATCGTAGTTTTCAAGGAAAAGATATCCACTTTCTGAATACGTTATTTACCCACTACTAGATCATTTCTAATCCTGATAAATTAACTGTAAAGTTAATGATTAACGAATTAGTATAAAATGAAAATTTTAATTGTTTCATGTTCATGTAGTTAATTATTACTAGTAGTTTTTTTCCTTTCCGAACAGTCTGTCCAGGATCTAATTTCTCTATGATTTATGAATAAGTTTCAATTAGTTTGTCAATCAAGCATTTAACAACGATTAAATCTACACTACTACTACTTACTGTGTAATGTATGTGATACAGTTTCCCGGAACATAATGCCAGTTGGCATTTTACTATGTTATTGTACATCTATTTGGCTTATTTGGAAAGACAGACAAAACCGATTGATTGATGCAACAGTATGCATACATATATATATATGTATATATATGTATGGTATTCCTATCATAGATCTCCTATCTGATTATTCAATATTTTTATTTTATTTTTGATTGCAGCTTGATTCCACACCGTATTTTTGGTACAGGTATGGAATTTTCAGCATGGATATCGGTAGCCCAAATTTCGCAGGCCGACCATAGATATCAGGTGTGCGTCGGCCAGGGCTCGAACCTCAGACCATGTGCATGGTCGGCGAGAGTCCTAACCACTGTGCTACCGACGCACAATATTCATATCATACTATGGCAAGGAAATATTTGCCGAAGCATTTTATCAGAAATGACTAAATTAAACAGTAATGCAAATGTTATGAAAGCAGTAATTTTAAAATAGATCACTATGCAGTTAATTATGTAACCTTATGTCATAATCTAAGCTATATGCTTTCCATTTCTTTTTGTATATCCATAGCAAGTAAGATAGACAGACAGTCATTCGCTTCTCAGAGCACATTCTAAAATGCTTGAGGTGCAGAAATCCCAGGCTGTCTACCTGAGCTATTGACTGATATCTAGTCGAATTTGGAAACAGAGTGGCTACACAAACTGCATTCACTATCATCAATTTTAAGGGAAATTCAACTATACTTAGATATGCTGAGTCTGTTACCATCGATTAGCTACAGTCAAACTTGTGTGCGCAGAAAGAAGCAGGGATTAGTCTTAGTTTAGCTTGGCAACAATTTTTTTTCACTAATTGTACATGTGCGGCTTTTTGACCTTCTATCCTAATGTTTTATTTTATTCCTTTGAGTTCCCAGTGTAAAATAGGGATTTAAGCTTCAGCTTTGAAGTTTTGGTGGCAGTGGTGTGATCTACGGAGTTGGAGTTGTTAGCCTCACGCCCAACCTTTCCTCTTTGTCCTGCTTACAACCGGCTAGATGATGTAAAAGTGTTCAACGGACGGGAGTTGAACCCCAGATCAAGTGCATGGTTAGCCAGCATCCTACTGCAGGGCCTCTGACACACGTTTAGCACTTTACTAATCACACCATTATTATTACTATCCCTCTGATCTTTTCTCTAACCTACTGATTTTAGTTTATAGGATTTGTATGGGTTTGGATTAATTTAGTTGCATCTTTTCAATTTTGTCAACAGGTCCTCCATGGATTTCATTCATCTCTTTAAATGTTGTTGGTCTGTGTGAAAATCTAACAATTGAAATTAAATTAATTCAAATCCACACAAATAGCATAATCTAAGATCAGTAGATTGGAAGAAGGTTCAGAGTAGTAATGATAATAATAGCAAGAATAGTTGAGTGTAAAAATGCTATGGTGACTCAGCGGTAGAATACTTGGCGAACACTCACGTTGTCTCGGGTTCGACTGCCTACCGGCGCACACATCCTCTAGCAAGTTATACGCCAGGAAAATCTCAATTTCTGCCTCATTGATGGCTAATGGATTCATGTCCTGAGCGTGTACTGAGGAGGTATGACTAGTGGGTTCTACCGTGTTATGGTGCAGTTGAAGTTCACCAAAAGTATTCGTAAAGGTAGAGCAGTGTCATGAGTTGACAAAGTTAGAATTCACGGACCATTGAATTTTGAACCTAATGGCTGAATCATTAACAAACTTGGTCTTGTAACTTGAAGATCCCTGATACGGACGTGGATTTGAGCCGCTTAACAGTCCTAAGCTAAGATGAAACAACTATTCAATACTCGCAGGTTTTTATGATTCTCTAACTAAGTCAGTTCGTAACCGATCTTGAAATCAGTCAAATTTCTGCAAAACAATAGGTGAAAACTCTGACTTTCATCATGGCTAACGCGTGAGGTAAGGGCAGAATATGTTGTCTAGAAGGAAAATGGGAGCTTCAAAATGAACCCATCTAGCTCAATGAATATAATAATACCGAAATCATCGAAATATTCAAGGAATCCTCTGAACCATTTCAGATTCACTAATTCGAATCAATGCGATAATTATATTTGAGAGAATAAAAATTCATTTATTGTAAGTAGCAAGCATTATTATTTAGCAGTGAAGTACATTTTTTGTTTAGTTTATGGCTATCCCATTGATGAAATACTGTGAGTTGGGTAAAGTGTATGCATTGGGGCTCAGAAAACAAAAACTGAAAATAATTTTCACTGTCTGAAGTGGAGATGCTTTCATAATAGTCGTATGTTCAGCCATTCTGAAAGAAACAAAACAAACGGAGGGAAGACTGAGAAAAAAAGACAGAAAATAACAAAAGATCCGAGAGAAAATAATGCCAGTATTTGGCTTGATTGCTCTTTACTTGATTTCAATTATTTTATTTTCATTTTCATCCATAAACTACGTAATAAATATTTATCTAATTTTATATGCGCCACAAAAACCTGGTGCACCACGGAAAGCATTTCCAACAGCTTGCCTCAGACCTCTGTCAACAGCTGCCTTCGATATCTTCATAGTGAAGATCGAATGGCCCGCCAGAAAGAATTAGAAACAAGAAACTCTGAGAGTCAATCAACCATGAGCCGATTGTTAAACAAATATTCCGAAGAAAATCAAGATGGGCTGAACGCACTCTGAGAAGGCCATTGAGTGCTTTAATGCTCCAGGCCATCACTCGACTGGAACCCAAGTGGAAAACAATAAGTTGGTTTTGGGTCCGACGTGGACATGGAGAAAGTTATGTGAGGAGACGAGGGAAGCCTACGGGCAATCGTGTGGCCAGCTAAAGAGGACTGAACAAAACACGGTGAAATGGAGTTGTCCTGTTGAAGCTCCATGTTCCATGTTCAAAGGAATAAGAATTTTATATTAACTGAAAAATCAAAATCAAAGTTATGGACTGTAGCCAGTTTGTGGTTAGCACGACTTTAAGGCCTTATTAGTATTTTTTCTCTAAACTAACTAATAACAGTTGTAAAAATGTCACTACTGGGGATATGCGACGAGTATTATTTTGTAATGTCTTCTCAGTCCTAATTTATTATGACTACCACCGTTTTATATCTGTTTTAAAGAAAACGAAGCCTATTGGTAAATCATTTGCATAATGAAAGTTTTTGCTAACTTACCGGCTTTCAATACATGCTTGTGTAATAGCATAGCCTATTCTACCACTTTCTCATAGCTTCAAGATTTATGATTTCACCCCTTTGACTAATGAGTTCAGAATTTTGTAAATCTATTGTTTTGTAATTCTAAGCTCCTATGTTACGTCGGTATTTGCAATATAGAAGGCAGATTTCGAAATCATCAACCATCATATTTGGGTATATTTATTTGCAAATAAGGTATTGAAAAGACAAATATTATCAAGTAATATCATTTCGTAGTTCATTTGTAACTGCGTGACGAACAGTACGCTTAACAGCTGTTTTTAAACTTGCAAGAGATTCCCTATCAAAACACTCTGTTGAAAGTTCATGCTGGCTAATTAACATTCCTGATGGCATGAAAATTAAGGAAAATATTATGTACTCACATAACATAGAATATTTTTTCGACAATATCCCGCTTCAAGAGACCATTAATTTCGCTTGCTGTTACACTACAGTCAATGGAATACCAGTGACGTTTCCATTTATTAACGCCAAAGGTATTATCTTGACTTATACCGGAAATGTTAAATTCAACTTCCAAAGGGAGATGTACAAACGAGCTGATGGTGTTGCTATGGGAATTCTTCCTTAGTCTCCTGTTATTAGACATGTTTATTTCGAAGTTGGAGAAAAAAGTGGTTGGTAAGTTGACGAATTTTACGCCGTTATAAATGTTACGTGGATGACACAGTCGTTATTGATGACATTAACGATTTGATGAAAAACTTGATTACCCTATATAATCACATTTCATCCTTGTATTCGAGTGACCTCAGAACTCAAAGTGAATAACAAATTAAATTTCTTGGGTATTTCACTATCTATGTAGAACGACCCGATGATTAGGTGATAGATACTACGCAAGCAGATATGGAGTAGACAATATCTTCATATCAGCAGTTTTATTCTGTTTTCCAGGGTCCGTAAAATTTGCATGAGTGATGCACTAAATGATGAACTACAAGGAGTACATTCACTTTTTTCTAATTAATGAATGTCCTGAAAACTACCTTTTATATCACAATAAGGAAAATCCACCCATTTTAAAAAAGGCGATTTCCGTACCAACACAAAGCTATCTCTCTTAAATTGCCATTGTGTGATTAAATCACGCAACTGACAGCCCAAAGAATTTTTTCAGCCACCAAAAACTCATTTTCGCCTCATCTTTCTTCCTTACTTCTCGAATATTTTGAATTCCTGTGTCTACGATTAAACGAAGAAAATCTTTGGATTCTGTTTCACAGTGTATCTGCAAGTTCACCTGCCTTTGCGGACACATTCACAAGTAGAACCAGTAGAATATCCCAGTGTTGTTAGAAATAACATTTTTCCAGGTCACAGAAATTCTAAATTTACTTAATCTGGTTAGGAATCAAGCATCATCCAGTGTGGACACTTATGAATATCTGATCGCTAGATTAATGTCAACGACTGTTTTCCAGTTATTTCATATAGCCTTTTATCAAGGTTACTAAAAGTGATGGGAGTACTTTGGGGGAATAATCACACGCATCTGAAATTTAATATAGAAAACAATAGATCTCTACCGTTGCCTTCCATGGGCAAACCAATTTACTGAAATATAATTGGCTATTATAGGCACTTTTATTGTTATACATTACTGATTAATCCGCTGCATTTTATTATCGTTAACCATGCCAGTCGTAGAGAAACCACGAAATGATGTCAATTCGTATCTTCTTAACGCCTTACTTATATTTATCAAAAAGATAAGTGGTTTTAGTATTTTCTTTGGTCAAGGGTCATATATTGACAGTTTTTGAATAACTACCGCTTCATAACATATGTTTATTTATTACTCTTTATAGATTTAAATAGAACGAGAACAGATTTTGCAGAACAAGATGATACCTTTATTTGTTTATTTCGTCGTTCTCTCATCAGCCACGTACAGCCTGAAGAAAATATTAATTTTTCATCCAAAAAACTGTCTTAACGTAATTGTATACATATATATGTGTTACATAAAATTAGTTGGCGGGAGACTCACAATGTGTGAAAGTAAATTACTCTTGTATAGTTTATACTCAGAACCTTTAAGCTTAAACAGAAATGAATTCTTGGATACAATGGCGAGAGATTTGTGAGATGAAGAAAAAAGGTGAATAAGATGAAGAGTAACTACTAGACTGAGCAACCATGTGGTAAGATCAGTTTAAATCCCAGAAACATGAGATAATTTTAATTGTTAATTTTAAAATTAATTGGAGGATTTCATCATGAGCTGGCATCTGTTAGAGAACCATTCGAAACCAACTGAGAGTACTGGACAGCTGTTTCCTTCGTCCTAGTTTGAGACTCTTCATCAGCACGCACTTACCGCCAGGGTTCGAACCCAGGACATTCTAGTTACAAGGTGACCTTATGGACCATTAAGCCACTGGGACCTGATTAAATGGCCAGCGCATGAATTCTGACTTCTGCCAATTCATGACATAGCGCGATCACTTCCAATTTCTTCTTCGGTGAGTTACTGCTTCACCTTCAACCTGCTGCACCCTACTGGTCACAGATTCCCACTAGAAACACAGGTGGCGACCCACCAGAATTGGCCCAGTTACCAGCGAACATCAGAATAAGACATTGTGAATTGGTCACGCTACGTCATGAATTGCCAAAAGTTAGAATTCACGGGCTGGCCGTTAGATAGGGTTCCAGTGGCTTAAACAGCGTGCGAGCTGGCCCTTCGTGTAATCAGAATGTCCTGGTTTCTAACCTTGGCGATGGGTGAGTACTGATGAAGAGTTCTAAACAAGGAGGAAAGAAACAGCTGTCCAGTGCTCCCAGTTGGTTTTCGAATGGTTCTCTCGCTAACGAACCCAGGAAATTCTGGTTACAAGGCCAGCTAGATCGTAGACCATTCAGCCACTGGGACCAGATCCAATGTCCAGAGCATGAATTGTTACTTCTGCCGATTCATCGTATTCACACAGCACGACCACTTCACAATGTCTTGTTCTGATGCTCGCTAGCAGCTGGGCCTATTCAGGTTAACTGCTACCTGGGGTTCTAGTGGGAAGCCGTGACCAGTAGAGTGCAGCAGGTTGAAGTTGAGGTAGTAACTCATCGAAGAACAAATTTGGAAGTGATCGCGCTATTTCATGAATTGGCGGAAGTCAGAATTGATGCTCTGACCATTGGATTGGGTCTCAGTGGCTTTATGGTCTACGAGTTAGCTGGCCATGTAACCAGAAAATCCCGAGTACGTACTGATGAAAAGTCCCGATCTAGGACGAACCAGTTGGCTTTCCAGTACTCCCTTGAGGTTATATAGTGGTTCTCTGACTGATGCCAACTCATGATGAAATCCTTCTACCAATCAAAGAAAATCCCGCAAAATCCAATACTTGAAAAATTTAAAAATTATCAGTAGGTTAAATTGTCCTTTCTCTTCAAGTCTGCTGAACCAATCGCTATCAAACCTCTGAAAGCCAACTTATGTGTTCAAAAATAAGTATCTCCTAGTCTTTCTTTGCCCCGATAACTGGATAACTCTCTTCTTTCTTTTGCTTGATTACGTAACCTTTGGCTTGAACCTATCCTCCAGTTGTTGTAACGCGGCTTTGATGGTTTCTTCTTTCTGTGCTTTCAGGTGAACTTACCACCTTGTTATTGAATTTGTTAGTTACTCATTGTCTTGAACACCTCTTGTCTTTACTACATAACTCTTTTATCTTCCTATCAAGGCATTTGAAATTGAAGGTTCTACGTGTACACTTTATAAGCGTAATTCATTTATGAGCACTGTTTATCAATTTAGGGTTTTTGTTTCCAACTGATTTCATGTAACATTTGCAATTGTGTTAAACGTGTTGGGTTGATAAACTTAATAATTTCATAAGGGTGTACTTAAGTGATGAGAATCCAAAGAAATAATTAGCAGTTTCATCCTATTCTGAACGAACTGTTGTTCTTGCTTTAATCCTATCCCCCATAGAGTCTTTCATTGATCATACATACTAATGCTAAGTCACAGCGTGATATGTATCCACATATATATATTTATGTGTGTGTGTGCATGTTGGTCTCTCTTTCTGTTTGCTCGGTTAGTCTGTGACCACTTCACTTGTATGGACTTGTCTCCTTTAATAATGTGTATTCTCCTTATATTATATTATACATAATATGAGTGTTTGTTGACAGTCCGTTGCTTGGTGACATATATCCATATATGTTTGTTGGCATGTCTGCTATATTCGCTATGTATAATTGGATCGACACTCCATTATAATTAGCCATTCATGTTAAGACTGTCTAATGATTTTTCCCACGCTTGTCTGAATTATTTATATATATTCGCATTCACAATTTGTGTCAACTACTTTACTTTACAACTACTTTACTTACTTACCACTTTGGTGTGAGACCATTTATTTTCGTCTCCTTGTGTTTGGACAATAGAAGTATCATCGCAAACCTAGTGGTCTTCTGATTTCCGCCTTCTCGCGTCAGGACTATTAGTTTCTCGACCAGTCCATAACAATAACTTAGCGACGAGTACATAACAATTTGGCGACGGGGAAAAAACTACTATTAACCACTCAGCAGCAGCAACATAACAATTACTATGGATTATTCTAAATTGGAATTATTGTTTGAACAACAATTGAAATTAATGGAAATGTTCGTCAACCAACAGACTGGTCCAGCTCCACCTTCAAGCAATCCCAATCATACCATGCTACCATCTGTCGACGGAATTGTGAACAGCATTTCACAGTTCAATTATGACCCAGAGGCTAATGTCACTTTTGACACATGGTATCAACGTTATGAGGATTTATTCACTGTTGATCTCGCCTCACAAGACGATGCCTGGAAGGTGCGAGTTTTGCTACGTAAATTGGGTCCGGCAGAATATGAACGGTACTGCAACCTAATTTTACCACAGAAACCACGTGACAATTGTTTCGATGATACAATAAAGTTGCTGCGTGAACATTTCGGAGACCACTCCTCATTATTCAGTATACGTTATCGTTGCCTCAAGCTGGCAATGAATGAAAATGATGATTTTCTTACTCACGTTGGCACAGTCAACCGAGAATGTGAGAGATTTCGACTCAGGTCCTTAACAGATGATCAGTTCAAAGCCTTGATTCTCATATGCAGTCTCCAATCTCCTCGTTTCACAGATATCCGAACTCGACTGCTCAATCAGCTAGAACAAAATCCCAAGTTAACATTACATGACATAGCTGATGAATATCAACGGCTGATTAATCTGCAGAAAGACACACACTTGGTCGAATCAACACCTCCGAGAAGCTCTGATATTCGTGCATTACGCAAGAGCAAAAATCTCTCATCAGCTACTCCTGACCCACCTACTTCTTCTAATGTCCCGCGGAAATCTATACATACTCGTCCAACTTCACAAAATACTGCAAAGAAGACCCCACCATCACCATGCTGGCATTGTGGCGCGTGGCACTTTGTAAAGTCTTGCCCATACAAAAATCATCGTTGCAGCAAGTGCAAAATCATCGGTCATAAAAATGGTTTTTGTCAGCCACGCCAACTCAGATATCATAATCCAGCAAAAGCTCAACAAAATGTCGGTCCTAAATCTCCAAAAAGATCACTGAGTCTACGCGCAACCCGTCAAGTCACAACACCAGCTATGCGGAAATATATTGACCTTCAGATGAATGGTCATGATACTCGTCTGCAGCTAGATACTGCCTCTGATATTACTGTTATATCAGAGAAACTTTGGAATTATATTGGCAGACCACCTATCACCAATACTTCCCAGTCTCTTGTCAGCGCCTGTGGTGGGCGGCTCAAACTAATTGGTGAACTCAAATGTTCTGTTTCCTTCCGCAATACCAAATTCACAGGAATTTGTTACGTCACGAAGAATGATTTAAATGTTTTGGGACTTGATTGGTTCGATCGTTTGCATCTGGCTGATGTCCCACTAAATTCTCTACGCAATACAGTGAAGAAGCATAAAATGCTAGACAATTCCGGACGGAGCCGAAGCCGCAAACCCAACAATCAGACGAAACGACAGGCGTCAACAACAAGCCCAAAGGTCCCAGATAAACCCCCAGGTAAACATCCTACTAATCATTCATCTTCTCAAAAGGGGAGGTGATATGTATCCACATATATATATTTATGTGTGTGTGTGCATGTTGGTCTCTCTTTCTGTTTGCTCGGTTAGTCTGTGACCACTTCACTTGTATGGACTTGTCTCCTTTAATAATGTGTATTCTCCTTATATTATATTATATATAATATGAGTGTTTGTTGACAGTCCGTTGCTTGGTGACATATATCCATATATGTTTGTTGGCATGTCTGCTATATTCGCTATGTATAATTGGATCGACACTCCATTATAATTAGCCATTCATGTTAAGACTGTCTAATGATTTTTCCCACGCTTGTCTGAATTATTTATATATATTCGCATTCACAATTTGTGTCAACTACTTTACTTTACAACTACTTTACTTACTTACCACTTTGGTGTGAGACCATTTATTTTCGTCTCCTTGTGTTTGGACAATAGAAGTATCATCGCAAACCTAGTGGTCTTCTGATTTCCGCCTTCTCGCGTCAGGACTATTAGTTTCTCGACCAGTCCATAACAATAACTTAGCGACGAGTACATAACAATTTGGTGACGGGGAAAACTAGTACATAACACAGCGTCTCTCTAAGAACTTTCCACTATTCCGGAAAAATGCCTGAAAATGAAATCCATCCGTTCTGTTGGAGATTTGTTCAAATCACTGTAAGGTATGCTGCTTACTTTCAGTTAAGGAACACAAATCACCATATTTTAGAAGTTAATTCTTTCATGAATTAAAAATACAATTTCTTTTTCATCCTTATTTCATTGAGTTCTTTTTCATTTGTCTTGTGTCCTCTTTTTTTGACGTAGGAGTCTATTCAGTCCATTTGAAGTTTACCGACTGTTTTATCTTAGCCGAAAATGAGAGCAAATCTGTTACAAATCATTCTTACGTGTTTTTAAAAATAGAAAGGAACCAAGTAAAGAGTGCTTCATGTATTCATAATGTGTTCCTTTGTTGCTCCTGTTGGTGAAATAGACTTCATTGTCATCCCTTTTGTACATTAATTTTTCAGTCAATAGACGACAGTGAAATGAACTGAAAGTTCGCCTTCAAACCGTTCATCATCTTCACGCTCTATTTTTTAATGAATTTAAAACTTCCTGAATAAAATAGTTCCTTAGAAAAAATACGTAAGAAGCTGTAAATGTTAGTTTTTGTAAAAATGGAAAGTTTTCGCGATTTTGTCTCGCTTTAGACCATTTTAAATAATACTCTGTAGTAGATAACCAAAATTATGAGGAGAAACATTTACAGTTAAGTGAAACTTGCGTTCAAGTTTAAAATTTAAAACATTGTGTGCTGAATTTCGTACAAAAAATGAAAGAATCTATTCATTTGAAAAATACTCTGACTACTGATGAACATATAGATGAAAGACATAAAGATTATTAATTCACTACTAAAATTCTTCAAGACTGGCCACAAACCGATTGAGTTAGAGTTGAATAACTGTTTCTTCCTACTTTGGGACCATTCATCAGTCAAATCTAGTGAGATCTTGTGAGCAGAAGGATCTACCAAGTTGAGCTCGAATGCACTTATTCACCAATGATATCATGAACTGGTAGAAGTTAGAACTGATGGTTCACTAGATTCTATCCCAATGGACAAGTGAACAATGAGCTAGCCTCCTATCCCGAATGTATTGGGTTCATGGGTGTATACTGGTGAAGGATCCGAAACCACGTTTAAAAAGCTATTCGGTACATCCTGGTTTCCCAGTGGTTTTTTAAATAAAGTTACTTCACGATCGATATTAAGATCAATCAAATCCCTGTAAACCAACACTTGAGAATTAATAAACAGGAGGAGGGATAAAGTAAAGTTCTTCTTTCGAATAACTTGAGAATTTTACCTATCTGGATACTAGGCATTTCTGAAGCTTCATTTTGTATTTCAGTAAATATCAGTATGAGCTAATTCCTATTTGAAGCTAAAATTTAGTTACCAAAGCCGTAGATATAAGAAATAAGTTATTATTGAAGGTTATGGGTTAGATTTCGAAAAACTTTTAAAGTGGTGTTGTTCGAATTCAAATTTTGTCGAGACACTGAGTGAGTACCGTCTTGAGCATAATCTCATATTTGATTATGGATGAATGTTATAGTTGTCACTGGACTGTCAGTTGACACCAGTCCTCCAACAAAAGCAGGGTTCTAGAATGCGATCGATCTAATTAAGTCAGGCAAGGAAGGAGGACTGAACGGAATTACCCACAAAGCACTACAGCTGATATGCTCATGCTACCATTGCAAATTGTTTGGGAGGAAAGAAGGAACCTACTGACTGGAAGAAAGGCGGGTTACCTTATCACTTTACCAAACAAGGGTGACTCAGGTCTCTGCGGAATCGCCCTTTATGTGCACACAGAGCAAGGTACTAAGTCACGTCATCCAGGATGGAATAAGGGATACTCTGGACGCAGAACTTCAATCCAAACAAGACGGATCCAGGGATAGCGAACCGTGGGCAAATTAAATTGCAACTCCATGAATCATCATCGAACGGACTATAGAATGACAGTAAAACCTCCACTTCAACTCCATCGACTCCGAAAAAGCCCTAAACAGCACCAACCACAAAGTAAATTGGAAACGACTTCAACACTATGGAGTGTTTTACCCCAAATCTTTATCAACCTATTTCAATAGCTGGCCATATAAAATTAACACGTGTCAGTTAATCCTTCAATAAAGTCTGGTTTTGAAGTGAAAAGAGGAATTAGACAAGGCTGACTACCTTAGCTAGTGATATTCCTAGATGTGGTAGACTGGATCGCACGGCAGACAATGAGGGGATAGCGAGAAAACGAGGTTCAAGAAGATCTGAATTTCATGAATTATTTATGTTTAGTATCAGACAAACTCAAAGACTTACATGCGAAAACCAACAAACTGGCAGAGAAAGCAGAGAACGAAAACAGGAACTGAAGTGAGGATAGAGAGGACCGAGGTGATGAAGATAGCCAGCCAACAGTAAAAACACCCAGTACCAATCTCCACCAACGGGAGACATTTGGAAAAGGTAACTCCCTTCACTTGTTTGGGCAGCACCAGTTCAACTACGGGTGACAGTATGTTTGAGCATATCAAGACCAAATGCAAAGCAGGTACTCATCACTCTAATATCAGTATAAACAAAAAAATTTTGGTTTTCAACGCCAATGTTAAGTCGGTCACTTCTTTTGTATGGGTCAGAAAATAAGCGCTTCACGAAACATATTTCCAAAAGGTTCCAGAATTCTATCCATAGCTACCTTCGCTGGCACCGGTGTTTAGATCATCTAGATTTGGCTAGCAACCGTTACTAGCTGATATGAGTGATACACAACTTTCTGCCTCAACCAATCAGTAGTATATAGTTTTATGCAAATATGCTTGATTTCTTGATTACTATTCATAGTATCAAGCGGACCACATACTGTGAAACGTTTACGCCCTTCATAAATTGCCGAGAGCTAACTAATTTGGAAATTAAAAAAGGTCATGAAGTCGTGAAGGTTTTGAAATTAACGTTTCTCAGTGAAACAAATGCAAAAAGAAGGAAGAGATAAGAGATTCAACATTTTAATGCCATGTCTTTTAATAAGTTTAGCTTCAAGGAAAACGTGTTAACTAAGTA
Source organism: Trichobilharzia regenti (assembly GCA_944472135.2). Taxonomy (NCBI): domain Eukaryota; kingdom Metazoa; phylum Platyhelminthes; class Trematoda; order Strigeidida; family Schistosomatidae; genus Trichobilharzia; species Trichobilharzia regenti. The sequence goes on from OX235262.1 coordinate 158,477,832, forward strand.
TCCACTCAACTAGTTATCTTCTTCAGTTCCATGTTCACTCAAAACTATTCCCACATGTCCGCCCCTTTCATCGACACACACACACTGTGGGATGTTTATTTAATGAAATTATTATTTTTCACCTTATTTATTGTACATCATTCACAGTTGTTCATATTTCTGCTCTCTTTATTATGCAAACTATTTACTAAAGCAAACAAAAATGTTGTTGGTATTTGACTGTACACGATGCAGAGTAATTCTTTAATAATAAAGCAGTATAGAACAAATTAGATTTAGAGTGCAAAACTATGAAACACATGTCAGGTTAACTTTATATAATGAAAAACATATGGATAAGGTGTGGTAAAACATACGGAGAAAAAATTAAAATGATGATTGAAAGAAGACTAATGGGTTAATTTTTAAGAAAAAAGAAATAATTTTAACTGGATTGAATATTTTATAACTACTGATCTTCAGTTATTGTTTTTGTAGGGCTTTCCGCTTGATTGATTGGAGGATTTCATCAGAAGTTAGAATTCATAGGCTGGCCATTGTGACCAGAAGGCTCTGGGTTCGAACCCTGGCGGTGGGTGCGTACAGCTGGTAATCGAGTACTACCAGCTGGTTTTTGAATGGTTCTCCAAGTGATGTCACCTCATGATAAAATCCTCCAAACTATTGATCTATTCAATGTCTACCTTATGACAAATAGGAATCGCATTTTCAAACAATACAGGATTCATATTGCATTCAATTGAATTTACCTAACCCGGTGAACATAAGATTTTTGGAAATATGTATTTTTAGGCTTTTTGTGGAACTATTCAGCTTCCATAGGGTCTGACTTGTATCTTTTTCTGAATAATTGGATGGAACCAACTCACATAAGCTGCATACTAGCATTAAGTCCTGCAAACAGTGATGTATCACCATGACTACACGTTACATCATTCTCAACACGGATACATCTGAACGAGATGATTTTAAGAGAACAATTGTTTTCGATAACTTCTTCCTTAGACTCTACAGTTATAAATCCATCAATATTACAATGCAAATAGCCAGTAAAGCCAAAGGAAAATCATACCAAAAATTGTATTGGGGTACATGTATAAGATAGAGAGATATTCCGCTAGTTAATATTGTCAGTTGCATGCACATAGAATGTACGGTCATTTGGAGCATAAGAAAAATGTGAACAGACAGCTTGGTGACACACTAGTGTATTTTTAGTCAACAGAATATACGTTTCATTGAGATTAGTCACGTATATCCAATAGTGTGATACAGATGTAATTAATGAAAAGAAAACACGTGGATCAGCGAAGAGTCTCTTTTCTGCGAATTCATTTTCTTAGCTGTACAATCGCAAATATATATGCATTGTTTTGTATGTATGTGTACATTAAGTTTCTCAAACAAAATTACAATTGGTTAAGGTAATTTTAACTAAACAGGTGAAGGCTGGTAATACAAGTCAAGAAAATTAAGTGATAATGAAACTAGGGTAGTAACAAAGGTGATGAGTTGTCACAATCAGTTGTTAAAAGAAGTTGTGTAATAATAATATGAATAGTTGAGTGAGTTTTACTCAGGATGCACATTGAAACAAAGTAGATAATACGAAATTATGTAAGAGATCTAAGTGAATACAAGAATTATAAGCAGCTAAAGAACAGGCGAAGAAACGAAATTAAGTCATCAAGATAAAAATAAAAAAACTCAAAACATTGTTACCATGAGAGTAGAAGTGGTTGAGTACTCTTCTTTTGTATGCACAGCCCCGGATTACTCGACCACTTCTACTGTCATGGTAACAATATTTTGATTTTTTTTGAGTTCTTTTTATTTTTATCTTGATGACTTAATTTCGTTTCTTCGCCTGTTCTTTAGCTGCTTATAATTCTTGTATTCACTTAGATCTCTTACATAATTTCGTATTATCTACTTTGTTTCAATGTGCATCCTGAGTAAAACTCACTCAACTATTCATATTATTATTACACAACTTCTTTTAACAACTGATTGTGACAACTCATCACCTTTGTTACTACCCTAGTTTCATTATCACTTAATTTTCTTGACTTTTATTACCAACCTTCACCTGTTTAGTTAAAATTACCTTAACCAATTGTAATTTTGTTTGAGAAACTTAATGTACACATACATACAAAACAATGCATATATATTTGCGATTGTACAGCTAAGAAAATGAATTCGCCGAAAAGAGACTCTTCGCTGATCCACGTGTTTTGTTTTCATTAATACCTGGATGGGGATTATTCATGAACAAATGTAATGACCGCAAAATGACAAATGGGAACACTAAATCTAAGTTTAGGGATTGACATGTATCAGGTGTAGTTATTCATGGTTAACTAGTGATGTACATAGAGCCTGAGACAGAAGTTAACGAAAACAAGTGTCCGCTCAAAATCATCTTCTACTGAATACATTATGGGAATTTCTAATTTATAGATTCATCTGTTTTTCCTTCATGTTCCCCAGTGGAACATAGGGCTTCAAGCTAGTGGCTTGAATATTCTGTAGCAGTGTTTATTTTACAGGATAGTGTTGCTAGCCTCATGCCCAACCTTTTTCTCTTTACCAGGATTATTTCTGGCTCGGCGAGGTAAAGGAGTGCGTCAACCAGGCATCGAACCCCAGACCATGCGCATGGTTGGCGAGTGTCCTAACCGCTAAACCACCGACGCATATCTTTTATTTAACTGTCATTTATTTATTTATTTTCATTGGTTTTTAATTTATTCGCTGAAATATACTGCATTCTATTGTATTTCTGATAAATAAAAGATAAAGTGAAATTTGTCTTCTGATGTCCCGACTGAATTACTGGGTATTCTGAATAGTCATTCAGCGAAGTGTATCATATCTTTTCTAATTCTTATTGTTTTAATTATTCTTAATATTGCTTTTGAGTTGCAAAATGTACGCACGCGCAGTTTTGATTGGCTCTCAAATTATCGGTATGGATTTTCGAGAGATGAAGGAAAGATGCCATGAGGGATTTCTCTAAGCTACAAATCGAAAAATTCCGTGTCACATGATAAAGAGAAAATATTAAGCAAGTGTTAGGCAGAGAATTCAGCATTTTGAGAAGACATTTTGTTCAGAATAAATCTGTTATTCAGGTATTAGTTTGTAGTGATCTGATTGATTGGTTACAGGTATTTATCATGAGCTGATATTGGTTAGAGAATGATTGGAAAACCTGGGGGTACTGGACAGCTGTTTCGTCCTAGTTTGGGACTCTAACTAATGTCGGCTCATGATAAAGGCTGTTATTATCATTCACTACTGATTTCTGTCATAAATATCGACAGTGATTTCAAAAGATAACAGTCGGGAGCGAAAAAGATCACATGGAAGTATATCGAAGTGTATTATTACTTCCATAGTAATCTAGACTATTTAGGTTAATGTTTCAGAAAGTGATTAAAGTATCTTGAAAGGTTTGAAATACTTTTTATGACAGCGGCAATTTATGCGCAATATTTAAAAGTGCTTTCAATTCTCGCTGATTAATCAGTTTGTTTTCTGACGAAAGAGAAGCACTGAACACGAAATTAATTTTGATAACATTTACAAGAATCTATGCTGAGTTAGAACTACATCAGGAGGTTACCTGAGTGAATTCTTCTGAAAGTAGTTCCTCTCTCATAACAAACAGTGTAGAGAAAATCATTCCTCTCTTAAGTTCTTAAGAGATAAGGAGAAAGCCACTCGTTGTGATGTAACTATTTCCGTATGTCGCTAAACGAGCAAGGCAAAACATTAGATGGTACAGTTTTGCATCATAAAAATAATTTGTTCATAGCATATGCAGTAAAATATGAGGAGATTCATGTCAAACAGCTTTTCATTGCATCAACAGTTGGACAAGGTCAAAAAACCCAGAAATATTATTTCAGTATCCAGGAATTATCTATTAGTTCTTAATAAAGATAGTACTGCTAGTAACAAGGTGCAGCGTAGTGAAACAACTACAGTAAGGTGTAAACTTTGAAAAATGCTGAAAATATTTTATCGTGATCATGCCCTGCGGTGGTTTCTCATTCCTCTCATTAAAAAACATTTTATGTTTGAGTAGGTAAATCTAATAATCTAAGGTATTTCAAGCGAATCATGAGTTTGCTAGGAGAGATAATACAAAGCAAACAAAAATATATGCTTCTATTTGCTCTTATATTTGATTTGTGGTGTAGGAAGAATGATTGTTGGTAAACAAAACATAAGGCGTACACAAACACAATTATTATCCTAAGTACACGTGTGATGATAAGCAAACATTTTGTGGGTTTATATTAGTCAGATACAGAGAAATAATATATTTTATTGAGATAAAACGGATGTAGATCATGGAGCGTTGGTGGTTTAGCGGTAGAATGTTCTCTAACCACGCACGTGCTCCAGGGGTTGAATCTCAACTGGCGCACAACTTCACCTCCCTTATTATTATTATTGTTCCCTTGGATTCCCAGTGGAACATAATGCTTCGACTGCACGTCTCCACTTGCCACTTCTGTCTTCTGCTATACTTTTCACCTGCATCCTTCTTAGTCCATACTCTTTCAACTCCTCTTCACACGATCTCCTCCATGTCGCCCTTGCACTGACGTCCCACTCGCCGCTTCCCTTTCAGCCTGGTTCCACTCGAGCGATGGCCTGAAGCGCACGATGTCACCAAGCGGCCTCCTCAACCACTAGTGTCCAATCCATCTCCACCTTCTCTTCCATATTTGTTTAGCGATTGGTTCTTTATTTATTTCTTCACATAGTTTCTTCTTGGTGATTATTTCCGGCCCACCCACCTGATCTTCAGTATACAGCGAAGACAAGTGTTGATAAAGGCAACGTCTGCAACAGGCTGTTGGAAATATTCTTTGTGACCGGCCCGTCAAGTTTCTGATCCGTATAGAAAAACTGACTGACTTGACGTTTGTATTGAAAATCCGAACGAACTTTGTTGTTGATCCTGGCTGAGTGACGAAGATTTCCAGATTGGTTTCAGGTTGATGAATGTATTTCTCGCCTTCCCGATTCTCGCTCGATTTGTCATCCTCGTCCACTCCGACTGCCTGTAGTTGAGACAATGCTCCCTAGATAAGTGAGTGAAGTGACGTCTTTCAAATCTCTCCCGTTGATGGTGACTGGCGCTAGATGTTTCCTGTGCTGTTGTTGTATTTGTTGGTTGGTTATTTTCATAACTTCCATCTTGTCTATGTTCATCTGGAGTCCTGTTTTCGCCAGCTGCGTCTTCTACCAGTTTGTTCGTTTTCGCTTGTAAGTCTTCGATTTTGTGTGACATCAAACATAAATCATCCACGTGCGAAATCCAGGTCTTTTAGGTTCTTCACATTGGTCCAAGATATCCCTGTCTCGTTTCTCACTTCCCACTGTCTGACGCATAATCCAGTCAGTCCACCACAATTAGGAATATCACTGGTGAGAATTCACGCTTTAATCTATTAGGCAGAGTTTTCTTTGAGTAAAACGAAATCTAAATCTGAAGTGGTCAGACAATATAGAATCACCTTAGAATTCATTTATCATGTTGTCTTTGAAGTGGACAAAACACAAGCGATTACGACGATATTGTTGTGAAAAAATACTGTCGTCTCTAAATTATTTATAACTGCCTAATATATAAATAAATATTTTTTATTATTTTTTTGTAGATCCTGTATAATTCCTGAATTTGCATCGTTCTTACGTTCGTACTTCCTATTGATTTAAAAAAACACAAAGCGACTTTCATTGGGAAGTACAAATGTCTAGAGTTTCGTATAATAGGTAATCATAAAATCTGAATTAACCTTAGTTGTAAAATATAACCAATGAAGAGTTACCTCAGTCGATGCAGTACAGATACTGGTAAATAGTAATTTTGATGCTGCGCACTTAAGTACGCAGCCATCAGTTAGTGATGACATATATTTCTAAATCGTTTTCAGACATCATGGAAATATTCTTCGATCTGCAATAAACATATTCATATAATTGCTAATGGACTTCAGCATCTCAGAGATAACATCCCTGACTGTCACACTGAATGGTGTAGGTCCATATCTCAGGTGGGGGAGTTAGGGCACATAAACTCCTTGTTAACACACCTTTAAACCCCGGCTGGTTCACTAGCCTACAGTAAACTCTCAAAGGGAAGAAGGCTACGTGTGAGGCTAGCAAACCCTTCCCACAGAGCAGACAACACCACCGCTACAGTAACTTGACAGCTTGAAGCCCTATATTCCCATCGGAATGCGAATAATAGGGGCGGGGAAACAGATGATCCTCATTATACTGGCTAAATGAATATTGAAATGATTTTATCGAAAATCCTGATATATTTTCACCTACATTTAATGAAAAATATCACGTAGAAAAAAATGAAAGGTCAAAATGGAATTAGACAGAAGAGGATTAATGACAGGGAGTATATCTCTCTTGGGTAGATAGTGTGTCTATTGTTGTATGATTGTACTCACAAGAGTTATAGATTAAAGCCTTTTGACACCATTTTACTTATTTAAAAAATAAATAAGCAAAATGATATACAACATTACGCAGGAAAAAAAAATCTTCTCATATATTTCTTTCCCACTTAACCTAGATAATTAGTTATATTAAAATTCATTTTTTGATCAGCATTCGAAAACGAAACGCTGAATAAATCTGCTGGCTTTCTTTGCACTCCTAAGGTATGATTAGCAACGTTTTAAGTTATGCCTTTATTTATATATTTCAGTATTATGTGCGTCGGTGGCACAGTGGTTAGGACTCTCGCCGACCATGCACATGGTCCGGAGTTCGAGCCCGCACCGACGCACATCTGATATCTATGGTCGGTCTGCAAAATTTGGGCTAACGATATCCATGCTGAAAATTCCATACTTGTACCGAAAATAAAGTGTGGAATCAAGCTGTAAATTAGAAATAAAAAATAAAAAAAATTATGCCGTGTTCAAAGATCCTGGATTCTGTCTTCTCTTGGATTTAAACTCACTTCCTTCCTTCTTTACGCCTTAACAATTTTATTCGATTCTCAGTATGGATTAAGAAGAAAAGACCCTGTGTCTAGTACTTTTATGGGGATTTTTTTGAAATGAAGTTAAAGAGTAAAGGAGAAATCTTAAAGGTATAGTCAGGTGATTTATCCACAAGCTATTTTAAAGAGGATATGGCTATGTTAATCCAACTGTGTAGAATTCATTCCATATAAAACTTGTATGCACATAGAGTTTTAAAAACGTTGAGTATTGAGTATAATACTTTCGTATTTCTGGAACTATATGTTTCTTCATACTTTGCTGTAAGATAGTAACTTTCATGTAAGGTTTCATCATGGATACTTGATGTGATTATGAGAGATGAATTGTGCTTAAAACGTCGTCATCAGTAAATATTACTCTTTAACACTGTGGGACCTTATGAGAATAAATTTGATCCATAATGAAATTATACTCTGATTGAATGCTAGTAAATAATATGACGTGTCTAGTTCTCTCTTTGATGCAAACTGAATTCTACCAGTCAGGTTTGTAATGTGGTCACCATTCTAGGTAGATCGCCATCCCAGTGCATATTGATATGATGATATTAGATGGTTGAAGGTAATCAGCAGGAAGACTTCGACCCAGGTTTCTTGCTACTTGACAACTTTCAGTCACTAGGGGGAATATGCAAACTTGGAGGAACTCATATCCGTTCTAAGATTCAAATCCGCGCCACCCGGTGCTGCAGTCAGAGACGTTACCACTGAGCTATTCGGCCTCTAGAATAACCTCTTGTAGGACTGTAGTGGATACTTTGATTCGACACTAGTAACTAGTGTGACGTGTCTAGTCCTTTCTTTGGTGCAGACTGAATTCCATCTATTATACTCTTGATTTAACAGAAATGTCAGTTTGCTTTTAAATATAATAATTGTTCTATATTACTGATATTTATTTAATAATAATAATAATGGTAAAGCTTTATTTAAGACAGTATGCTAGTATACGGTACAAAAATTTTCAGCGTATTCAGTTCCAAAGTACTTTTTCTTCGCACAGTATTGACATGTAAAGTACAGCGTTTACTTGGGAACAAGTTAAATCATCGCGCAAGTTTGTGTATAGGTCATTTATAACTGAACGATTAAAACAATGATAAATCCAGATGAAATTAAGCATTTTGGAGGAAAGTAATTTCGGTAGCCCAGTGATTTAAGCAGGCCGCTTATGAAAACAAATAGTAATTCTCAAGTTGAAAACTACTGCTGGTGTGAAGAATGAAATACGGGGTTTTTAGCTAAATTCGAAATGTTTCAGTAATATTTTCACTTTTAAGAAATGTTTGAAAGCAGTTAACCGCTTTGTATGATATTTATAAAGGTTGTTACTGCTTAGATAAATGAATACTTGACATCTGTTAGTACTAGCTGAGTCAGTGGTTCAGTGACAGAATGTTCACCAACTATTCACTTCGACCAGGGTTCGATTCCCGACTAACTCACTCCCAAACATCGCCTACTTTGTTAGCCATAAGGCTTTCAACGTCAAATTCATCAACGGCTGGGAAGTAAAGACAGTATTAGGACAAGGCCTCCTACTGTAACCAATGATATTCAGCATCATTAAAGACTGGATTGCGAGGCAAACCATGAAAAGCAAGGAGACGGGAATACACGGAGCGGACGAGAAGAGATTTATCAGATGATTTATAGCTGGCAGATGAAACACCAAAGATGAAAGTTCAAATGAACTTTTCATAAGTAAAAACACAGTTTTTGTTCAGCGAAGAAACTTCTTTTCAACGACTTCATTTTCAAGCTGTACAGTCGTATTTATATTACAGAAAAAGGTTATTAAGTGGCACTAAATAATTGCTCAGTCAATGTACGTATATATGTGATAAAAGTTATAAGGGGAAGAGTTGAAGTGGATAAATTACAAAATATTAAAGATTGTTCTATAACAAAAATGTCAAGTGTTGTCTAAAAATTATGAAAATTAGGAGTACGATTACGATAAGAATGAAGATGTGAAGTGAAGTGGGAAGAATTCAAGTGGTAAAATAAAATAAAAACTAGAAAGAAAATTATTATGACCAAGGTAAAGAAAGGGGTTTGACCAAACGCTTTTGGATCGATTCGATTTTGCCATGTATATAACTTTGAAAGATGAATCACGTGGGGCTAAATGACCAGACTCTAACAGGTGATCACAAATAGACGACTTTGCAGTTCTACGTTCGCCTTTCATTAACCAAACCGGATAGTGTTCAGCTACACGTTTTCGGAGATTACGCTTACAACGTCCAATATAAACAGCTCCACAAGAGCAAGTAAAAGAGTAAATGCACATAGATGTGGACAAAAGCGGTAATCTATCCTTGACGCATTGTCTGATCATATTTCGGCTGGTAAAAACTAGTTGCAGGTCAGCTGCAGGAAAAGTGCGTTTAATACATTTAGATAAACAATTTTTAATCAATTCTGAAATGTGCATATACTCTTTTACTTGCTCTTGTGGAGCTGTTTATATTGGACGTTGTAAGCGTAATCTCCGAAAACGTGTAGCTGAACACTATCCGGTTTGGTTAATGAAAGGCGAACGTAGAACTGCAAAGTCGTCTATTTGTGATCACCTGTTAGAGTCTGGTCATTTAGCCCCACGTGATTCATCTTTCAAAGTTATATACATGGCAAAATCGAATCGATCCAAAAGCGTTTGGTCAAACCCCTTTCTTTACCTTGGTCATAATAATTTTCTTTCTAGTTTTTATTTTATTTTACCACTTGAATTCTTTCCACTTCACTTCACATCTTCATTCTTATCGTAATCGTACTCCTAATTTTCATAATTTTTAGACAACACTTGACATTTTTGTTATAGAACAATCTTTAATATTTTGTAATTTATCCACTTCAACTCTTCCCCTTATAACTTTTATCACATATATACGTACATTGACTGAGCAATTATTTAGTGCCACTTAATAACCTTTTTCTGTAATATAAATACGACTGTACAGCTTGAAAATGAAGTCGTTGAAAAGAAGTTTCTTCGCTGAACAAAACTGTGTTTTTATTTATGAATAAATGGGTATTTTTAGAGAAGAAACTTTTCATTTAACAAATATGCAGGGGAAAATATAGGCGGATCAGACATACGCTGAGAAGAATGTGGAGCAGTATCATGTGACAGGTAGTCCCCAGGGTGGTAATCGAATGAGAAATAACGATCTCAGAGTTCGGGGGTGACATGAAGGAGACTATGCGAGGAGATGACTACAGCTTATGAGCGACCGTATAACATCTGAAAACGTCTTAAGAGAACAGACCGTTCCACTTAAAACTCAAGAGAATAATAAGCTAAGAAGAACGAGAAGGTCGAGCGTTAGGATAACAAGCCCGTGCTTTAAAAAACAGCGCAGCTAATGAAATTTCAATGCCTAAATCCTGATAACTTGTGCTCCATTCACAACTGAAGTAATGGAAAAATGATCATAACGGCACAGATAGACGTTGTGTTCTGTTTTCTGATGAATGAAAAAAAAGTGTATTGGTGTGAATTTAATGGAAAATGTACCTTTTAGGGAACATTTAAAAATATTTTGGCTTTAAAACTCCTCACAATAAGAGTACTGGTCTATAAAATAATCTTTATTCAGGGAAGTGATAAAAGAAGCCTGATTAATTATTGTGCGGATTTTTAAAAAATAATAATATGAAATAGTCGTTATTTGATATCATACAGAATTATTATGGCCAATAATTGCGTTATTTATTAAGTCAGTAGTATCTTAAGAAGACAAACAAATGTCAACGGCAACACAGAGAACCAATTTAGTTATGGAACCGTTCCTTCCCCTCTTCAATAAATTTTTTCTTGAACACCATCACTAATATATTCCTGTTCACCAAAATAAAAATGCATTGCAAAACAGACTATGTGACGAAACATACTGTTGATAGGATATATCAAGGCAGCAGTACATTCGAATTCGTAGCAGACAACTTGGTCACAAATTTAGTAGGTTTGACCGTCCCTCCAGCAAAAGAGATCTCAGGATATTATATCAAATAACCAAGTATCTATCCGGGAACAGCTTGTATACACTGCCACCAATCACTAGTTCATTGAAGGCGCAGAAGTCGGCGAAGAGTTCTCCGTTTTCATTCATTTCCCCAAGAGCTTCTCTACCCATGATGAGTTCCCTTCCTGTGTTGTCTGGTCCTAGTTTGGCGTTCATGTCTCCCATTAGTATTTTAATGTCGCCAGCTGTAGTATTGTCCATTGTTGCCTGTAGTTGTCTGTAGAATTCTTTTTTCTTTTCGAGGTCTGCGTTGTTTGTGGGTGCATAACATTGTATGATTGACACTTTCCTTCCTTTGGAGTTGAATCTGGCGGTCATTATCCTGGACGAGATCGCCTCCCATTGCATCAGGGCCTTTGTCGCCGTTGGTGACATCATGATAGCCACGCCCTCGGTGTTTCGTGTGGTTATCTTCTGGGCGACCGGAGTAGATCACTGACTCACCCGTTGACAATTTGGTGAGTCTACTCCCATTCCATCTGCTTACACATATTCACAGCACTTGGTTTCCGTATCTTTTCATATTGTTTGCAATCTGAGCAGCTTTCCCTGTCTCGTACATAGTTCGGACGTTCATGTCCCCACACAGACTTTTTCTTTTGGTGTAAAGAGGTCCATTGTGTTGAAGTTTCTGTAGCAATTTTTGTTTATAGGGTGGGGTTGCTAGCCTCACGCCTGAGAAAGGAATGGTTACATTAAGATAAAGTTTAGAGAGAAGCGACCTTTTGGGTTGCTACCCTAAAAATCGGAAAATAACGGACAAAACAATGAGAACAACACCAGCAAAAGGAAAACAGTTCACAGCAAAAAGGGCAAAAAGCGACAACAACGATACAATACAAGAACATGCAATATAGTTCAGCACAGTTAACTAAAATGATATCTCAACCATAGACTCACTGTTTTGGAACAACTTGAACATTCAAATCCAACATTATATGCAATTAAAGATATGTGTTTATGTTTAAAAATTTCACAAATCCAAACATTTAGTTATCGGTATTATATGTCAATTAGGTTATATCCTCAGATTTAGTGTTCAAAAGGTAAATAATTGTAATAGTTTCCACAAATTCTTGGCATGAAATTTTACAGGAACAAGAATTTTTATGAAATTTGGGAAATGTAGCGCAGTAGTCGAAAAGCGCACCCCAAGTCCAATTCCAGGCTTAATACCCGATAATATCGCTTGAAGCCATGTTATGGGCATTCAGTCATGAAAATTAAATGTCGAATCATAAAGGCTACTTACAAATTTCACAGACCGATTAAGAGTGATTCTGTCAAATCCATTTGGCTCAGGAAGTTCATTCACTGTGATGTATAAAAAGAAAAGCAAACAAATGGAAAGAATTTCACTAGCATTTCTGAATCATTAAGGGTGTCAGATTTCTATAAAAACCTGTTGAAACTTAAAGCTGTCTTCTTCTTTTTCTCAGCCACTTCACTACCATAGGATTTACTTTACATCCTCTTAGAGCATTTTGCCGTAAAAATTATCCCCGCAATCTCGCTTTTTACCTTTTAAAAGATCAACTTTATCTTCCACCCACTTACATTTAAAAAACTATTACATTAGCCAGTGTCTGCGTATATTTTAAACTTCATAAGACTTACTTGTTTTTTGTGCAGTTCACATGTTAAGATAAACTCCACAGACTAACTTTATTCTTAACCATCTTTGACAGTTTTCAGAATATTTTTAGATTTTCGTCAAAATTATCAGATTTCACCAACTCTATATAGTCATTAAAAAAAAGGAACAGGAATGTCTTGTTTCAAGGAAATAGGAGGAAATAATCACAGCAATCATAAGGGGAAATGATTCTCAGCAGCACGTTTCATCATAATCTCATGTTAGTTCATTAAAAACCTTATTGTTATACTTCATGTAATCTAGAAATTATTCGTGATATGTAAGTGTTAAATATCTCACAAGTTTGTTTGTTATAACACAGTGATAGAAGGTTAGTAACTGGATTAAGCTTTGAGCACAATTTATTGCTCACAGTCATATCTATGTGATCACTCAGCTTCATAATTGGCTTTATGTATTTTTTCTCTTCGCCAATGTTATTTATAGTAATTCCCGTATATCTGGTATTGGCGTTGAGTTATTTTGGTCGCAGGTGTTTTTGACGTTGATTAATTGAACAGAGGATCAGTAATCAACCTCTCCTTCCACCTAACAACATATTACTTGTCAATACTTTCACCTTTTCCAACCCTATTGTTTGTTTGCATGCAAGTGAATGCATTGCAATAGCTGAGTACTTGAGTAAGCATGGTCAGTCATTCTAGCTTTCGGCAAATCCCAATGCTCCGATAATCTAGTTGACCCTGATCTACTAGTTTCACCTATGTAATTGACCTCACAGTCATTTCATGGTGTTTGGTAAGTTATATCATTATCATAGCTACTTTAGGGACGCGATCACCATCTATTATTGAATATTGTGTCAACGTGTGTTATATGAAATAAATTTATTCAGCATGGAATTGCATTCTACCACAGTGCTCAGGTTCTACGCTTCTACTGATTTAACGCTTGAAACAATTGCCATGGTAGTCATAAGAATCAAAACCTTTGTTACATATGTGAAATATTATTCTAGAATGTATTTTGTAATTCAATCTATGATCACTGGTTGACATCAGTTAGAATAACCATTGGAAAACCTGGGAATACTAGGCATGTGTTTCATGCTGATTCGAGGCTCTTCATCAGGACAGACACACTGGGATTCAAATACAACACCTTCTGGTTACAGGGTGAGCTGGTATACCATTCAGACACTGATGCCAGACCAAATGAACCATGAATTCCAACTTCTGCCACTCAGTGATATACTTAACGCAATCACCAGCCTATGTCACAGGCGATTAACTGTTTGTCTTGCCTGAATTAGTGGACTTCGCTGGTTACAACTTCTCACTAGAATCCCAGGTACTTCCTCTAAAGGGTCAGTCACTAGTGAGCACCAGACTAACTATCAAGTGTTGGTTTGCAGGGATTTGATTGGCTCTAGGACTGATCACGAGATGGCATCATTTACAGAACCATTGGGAAACCGGGTAATATTGGAGAACAGTTTCATCCTAGTTCGGGACTTTTCTAAGTTGCCCGTGTAGCTAAAGCCGTTTGTTTCACTCGAAACACAAAAATTGAGTACTAATGACAAATCTAAACGGCAGCTGGCTTCAAAATTATTTACATAAGATAAAAGTATTTATCAAAGAATGACCTCCCTTCTTCTTTAATCTAAGACTTTTGACTTTTTAACGTGGTATACATACTACCATTTTTAAAAAGAACAAGGAAAGACCAGTAGATTTGAAAATGTAAGATGAAACATTCTTCATAATAATGGTTTAAGATTATCTGCGTTAAAGCGTCGGGCTCTTTCAAAGCTGAATTGAAGTTACAATAGTTTAACCTTAGAAAAGCTGCCTTACAGTGGTCATAATCAAATGCTTGTAGTTGTTGCAGTACATTCTTTCTTAAAATTTGTGTTGTCTCATTTTGGTGAAATAATAACATGATTCATGATGGCCGTCTTACATTATTTGTTCCTATGGATTGCCCAAACTCATTTTTTGTTAATCTTCAAAAGTGAGTATATATCAATGGTATATTGAGTGCTGTTTTAAGTAGAGCTTCAAAAGCTTGCACACAGACTAACAGAACAGAAACTAAATAGCATGTTTCTTTACATTGTAAAGGTTTATTACCCATTCCCTACCACTTATTATAGGTCTTACAAATTCAAGTAGAATTCACTAGTTTCTAAACAACATGAAACTTTTTATCATGAATTTATTGCTTTGCTTTTTCAGTGGAAAATAGGTCTCCAACCTTGCATTGTAAAATTTTAGTAGCAGAGATGTTGTTCTTTATTACGCGGTGGGGTTGTTAGCCCCACAAGCAAGCTTCCAGACTCCGGAAAATATGGGTGATTTGCCAACATTCTACCGTTAAAATTGCGAAGCACTGAATGTCACTTCCGGGACCTTAAGGAGTGTACCACCAACAGAGATATTTTTTGGTTATACTGAGCAATAAAAATGCAATATACAACCGGTTTCTGAATATCTCTTTTCTTCCATTTACTTTCTTTCAAAATTATATGGAGTTCCTACCATAAATAACGGTGTTTTACATTTGTAAATCTAAGACAATCCTAAAAGTGTCATCTCAAGGCATTTTATGCTACTAAACTACTCAGCATTGATACAATGAAAAATATGTCATAAAACTACAATATTTTGTTGATTATATTGACAAATATATGTTCTTGCATTTCTTTCCCTCTGGTAATGACATTAAGTGATGCTTAACGAAACTGTTACTGAGAAAGCTCAATCAAAGTTGTGAAATGGGAGCTTGTCACACCTCTGACATATCACACAGAAAGCGTAAATTTCGTTACTTTCAAATTCTATCTTTATCATCATCATCCGAGTGAAACATAGATCTTCAGGAAAATTATTTTATTATTTTGTTTCCTTCACGTTCCCCAGTGGAACATAGGGCTTCAAGCTAGTGGCTTGAAGTTTCTGTAGCAGTGTTTATTTTACAGGATGGGGTTGCCAGCCTCGCGCCCAACCTTTTCCTCTTTACCAGCATTGACCCTGGCTCAGAGAGGTAAAGGAGTGCGTCGGCCGGTGGTCGAACCCCGGACCATGTGCATGGTCGGCAAGAGTCCTAACCGCTATACCACCGATGCACTTCCGGAGAATATCGTTATTTAACTTTATTCCCCGCAGTCCCTTTTTTCAACTAGCTCTGCAGTCACCCATAAGTTTGCATTTCCTTCTTACACCCTCTCTTCTACCTCATCCTCAACTACTCAGCTCACCGTTTCTCATTTGGGTTCAAATCAACGAACTGTCTGGAGAGTGACGCCACCCAGTAGTCCCCTTAGCTACTGTAAAACCTGTTTCGGTTCCTTTCCATATACTTGTTAGGCATTAGATTCTTGGTTGGTTTTTTGATGAATTTCCTTGTTTCTCATCATTTTTGGCCGGTCATCTGATCTTCAGAATGGATGCAGTGATGACCGATGTCGGCAAAAGTCCCTGCTGCAAATGCTTTCACTGAAATGCCTTCTAAGTCTCTGAATTATATGGAACCTCTGACTTGACTAGTTCACTAATTTATCAGCCGCTTCTAAACCTGTATAAGGACAGAAGTGTGAATGTGAAGCTAGTGAAATTAAGCCAGAAAATCAATCTAATAACAGAGGAAACTTCAAAGCCAAGGAAAATATGAAAATATAAAACTCTATCCTTTTTATATTATTGATGAGTGCCGTTAAGGCTGACTGAGAAACACTTCATACCTAGATCGACTTTATTAGAAGAAAGAATATTCTAGTCAGGATAAAATATGGCTTTTATCATATTTCTCAGATGAGATACTTTTGAAGCCTATATAATGATGACATTTCACGCGGTGCATGGCGTTACAATTTCTGACGTTTTACACGTAAAACGTAAACGTTGTTGTAGGGATGGAATGTGTTTGTTTTACGATATGCCGCATAGTGATAAATTATGATGTACTAGATGGCATTGCATGCATGAGTTTTTGCTTATAGTCACTATAACAAGCATATAACTGCTGATAATAAATCTTAGTCTAAAACTCATCTCTATGTACTATGTTAAACAAATGAACTAAGATTCTTCCAATTCTGATACTGCTGGTCGCGTGACTTACTGATATAGCCTGCAAGAATATGCTTAGACAAATTGATGGATACGGTAAGATCTTGACTTGTGGTCTTAGGAGATATTCTGTGCAGTTGTTGAGTTTTTCATGTAATTTTCATTTCTTACCGAAAATATTAAGTTCTAAAATAGTTTAGTTTATAGTAAGCTGGTATATACTTTGTCTAACGACCTTAGCATCTAGAGGATCGACAACCAGTGGAAATTTGTTAGGCAGTCTTAAAACTTGGTGTAAACTGGACTTCAACAGATTTTTTCAATCTCCATGATACATATTCAGGAATGGATTGCATTCAGCCAGACTTTCTTCATCAATTCAATTGTTTTTTCTTGACTGCTTCTAAGACATTTTACTACTGTCAGAGTTTTCATTTAAAATCATGATTGTTATATTAAGAAAATAATAATGAATGCAGATGGAGAGCAAGACTAGTTCCACGAATGTGGTTTAAAGTAAACTAAAATTAAAGTGAAAACAGATATGTACGTATAACGACAGAAGACAAGGGCCAAGTAAGAGATCATTTATTGAGAAAATCAACACATATTTATATATTTTCATGTACATTATTATTTGTAATTATTAGCAGAGAAGAAGCGTCTTCTGATTGGTTGTTTTCTCTCTGAAAGTTATTCTGTCATCTATTTGTAGCCGCTTCTTTGAAGGTCAGACCATATATCTGCGAACTGTATTTGCACATGCTTAGTCTGCTGTTAGTGACTGTTGAGTTCCTCAAGGTTAAGCCTTGTTATTGTTTTATCTCGTGACCCGAATTCAGGACATAAACATTGAGGTCAATGCTGACTATAATTTTGGCTAGAAGACAGCTCTCAGCACATACGTAAGTATCAACTGTAACGTATAGACACAATTATAAGCACTGCGAATTCCAACCACATTTAACAACAAATCTCTCTGCAAAAGGTGCTACAGCAGTTTAAATTTTCCAAAATCTTGTTTGCTAGTCTCTGAGGTAAGCAATTTATTCAGTTATCTTGGAAATGTCCTTCTACAGGAAATAATTAGTGTGTTGATGATATATGCTGTTTCTTTCTGTCCTGTGCAACTCTAGCCTTGCATATCAATAGCTTGGTTATAACTAAAGGGAGTAAAATATCGTTGGATATTTTATTCTCTATGTGCTTTTGTCTCCAAAAGTCTATTCTCCCTAGATAAACACTTCTAAGCTATTTACGCATTCACTCAGCACCATGATAAACAACAAAATCTGAAATTGATGTTGCGTCAATCTTACTGCATGTATTGAGTGTTGAATTTGTGAATAATGATTCAGTTATTTTATGGAAACTTTTCAAAGAAAATACTGGTGATAAGCGGATAAATAGTATTCTTTATTCCTTAGATGTCTGTCCACTAAACAAGTCTTTCATAAATTCTCCACAAACGCCAAACTTTCTAGTGTTACAAGAGTTAATGAAACCTATTTCCCTGGTTTCAATACAAATAAAGTTCTAAAATGTCTCCAGTCTCTGAACCCTCCTTTTAGCCTAGGTCCCCATTGTTTGCCTAGCCTTATTCATAAAAACTGTGCAGGTATTCTGTGCTATCCTCTCATGGACATATTTAATGAATCTTCCTCCAGAAATGTCTTACCAGCCGTTTGGAAGGTATTAGCAAATGGTCTTCGTGTAATGACCTTAAACTAAATCCTTCCAAAATGTCAGACTGTTAATTTCAATTTCCGATTTAAAAGAAAGTTAAATGAAGTTGTTAATTGCTATAACCATCGCAAATTTGATGATAGTGATTTAGGAATCAAGCCTGAAGTTAAGTATTTTGAATTAATTCTTTCTTCTGATCTATCCTGGTCTTCCCATTTGTTGGCGGTTTCCGAAAGAATATTTCGTCTGACTTTTTACATTGAGTACTTAAGACAGTCAGGCATAACTCAACCCCGCCTTTTACAGTTTGTCAACTCGTGTATTTTACCTATTTTTCCTTACTGTTCACCCTTATTTTTTCCTAAGTTGCTTAAAAAAGACTGTCATAATTCTTAGAACTCTGGAGACCGACTGTCAGAAGGGCGAGCGGTCACCCTTTAGGCCATACCGTTGACATCATCACTGATAGGCGCCTGACTTCATGGAACAAATTTGCTAAAGGAATTTTGTCAGACTCTGAGCACCCACTCTACCCACAGCTCCCAACTTGTGTCTCCTAAGGTAAAACAAGAAGTCTTTTTAGAAGAACTTACGCACGTACGTCTAAGTATAATAATTCCACTATGCCATATTCGGTACTTATTTTATAAGGTGAACATAGTGTTAGGCATGAACTAACTAACCTTCTTTGCACTACTAAATAAACCATTACTCCCACCCTTATAACATAATGTTTCATTGTTATTGTTCTTCTTATATTTATAATCCTCTCAATTTTTTGTTTTTATTTGTTTATTTTCTCAAAAGTTTAAACATCATTTAAGCTGTGTTATAACTGTTAACTTTGTATTTCTCCTCATCAGCAGAACATTAGATTCAATAATCTATAACATACTAAAATTTCCAAACAAAATCGACAATACTGTTTGCAACGAACTTACTGTTATTATTAGTATTGTATTTAAAATTCTCAATTCATACTTCGAATATTTTTGACTTTGTATCGTGAATATGGACAATTCCTCTGGTTAATTTTGTTTTAATTTTTAATTTTATTCATATTTCGAGTAAATCAGATGAGATATTATGACAAATGCTGAGAATTCCATCCTGTATTATAAGTACTCTTTTTAGAATTAAGCAGATTATTATTATTATTAACGTTTTTCTTCACCCGCTTATATTACTGCTTACAGCTTCTGTCGTATTCCACCTTCTTGTTTGATAACACGCAAATGTATCCATAAGAATAACCGATATTTTTATTCAAGCCACATACCGTGGAGTGGCTTATGATTCTTTTTTTCGGATCGTCTGACCACATCGAAGTTGTTGAGTTAGTAATCCTTCTGTAGCTTCCATTTTTCAAAAACATTTTGTATGTACTGTTTTGAATATTTATTCCACTTTATTATTTATTCAGTTTTCTTTGTTTCGTCCAATACACATTTCATTTGGACGGTGGTCTGTATAAATCCTTTTGCTATCTATTTTCCCATATGACGTAATTCATCACATTTACTCAATTTCTCCTTGTTTTAATGATCCGAATACGTCCTTTGGGAACGACCTGTATTCACATGAATTATTGAATGGTTTTCAATGTATCGATGTCTAATATTTTGAGGAGAAATAAAACAGTTAGAGATAGTAGCATGTTTTAGATGGTAAAATATTCTGTTGAATAACAATTCTTTGAATTACAGCTTGATATAACACCGTATTTTTAGTACAGTTACGGAATTTTCAGCATGTGATATTGGTAGCCTAAATTTTACAGGCCGACCATTGATATCAGGTGTGCATCGACGGAGAATCGAACCCCAGATAATGTGCATGGTCGGTGAGCGTCATAACCGCTGTGCCACCACCAGAGATCAGTGTTTTGCTCAAGAACTGTGTACAGGGAGTAAATGAAGCCCTTTGATAGTTTTGTGCTGAATATAAGCATATTAATATCAGTAAAAATTTAAGCATTGTGGATTAGATCAAATAAAGTATAATTATATTTCAATAGTTTACACACAATGATAAGTTTTGTTATTGGTAATTTTGCTCGAAATATTACCAATAACAAAACTTATCATTGTGTGTAAACTAATGAAATATAATTATACTTTATAAGCATATTGTTCACACTAAAGTTTTTATATTCTTACTAAACACTTGATCGTCCCTTCACTTCCATGTCCTCACCGTCACATTTCGGCTAGGTCATTGTCACTTTTGTTTCTTTATTTTTGCACCTATTTATCCTAAAGTATTCCTTTCGTAAAGAAAATATTTTATATAAATGTGCTATCATCGTCTCATCAGTTTCAAATAATTTTCCCTTGAATATCAATACAATTCTACAGCTTTTCAAAATGTTTTATTGTTACTTCCTTCTCTAATACATTTCTTGTTATTATTATTTATTATTATTGCTCCCTTGGGTTCCTAGTGGAACATAGGGCTTCAACTACACGTCTCCATTTTCTTCTGTCTTCTGCTATACTTTTCGCCTGCATCCATGTTAATCCATATTCTTTCAACTCCTCTTGACACGATCTCCTCCATGTCACCCTGGGATGTCCCACACGCCGCTACCCTTTCGGGTTCCACTCGAGGGCTTGGCGCGCGATGTCACCCAGCGGTCTCCTCAGCGAGTGTTCAATCAATCTCCACTTTCTCCTGCGTATTTGTTGGGCGATTGATTCTTGCTTTGTTTGTTCCCATAATTCCTTGTTGGTGATTCTTTCCAGCCATCTGATCTTCAGTATTGAGCGAAGACAGTTGTTAATAAAGGTCTGCAGCCTTTTGGAAATATTCTTTGTGACCTACCCGCCAAGTTTTTGATCCGTATAGAAGAACTGACTGACTTGACGTTTGTATTGAAATTCTGAATTTTGTCGTAGATCTGGTTGAGTGACCAAGATTTCCAGATTGATTTCAGGCTGATGAATGTGTTTCTCGCCTTCCCGATTCTCGCTCGATTTGACATCCTCGTCCACTCCGACTGCCTGTAGTTGAGACAGTGCTCCCTAGATAAGTGAATGAAGTAACCTCTTTCAAATCTCTCCCGTTGATGGTGATTGGCGCTAGATGTTGCTGCTGCTGTTGTTGTTGGTGGTTGGTAATTTTCATCACCTCCGTCTTGTCTATGTTCAACTGGAGTCCTGTCTTCGCCAGCTGCTTCTTCGACCAGTTTGTCGGTTTTCGCTTGTAAGTCTTCGATTGTGTGTGACATCAAACATGAATCATCCACGTGTGAAATCCAAGTCTTTTAGGTTATTCACGTCGGTCCAGGATATTCCTGTCTGTTTCTCACTTCCCACTGTCTGACGCATAATCCAGTCAGTCCACCACAATTAGGAATATCATTGGTGATAGATAATAAGCACCCTTGTCTGACTCCTGTGTTTACTCCAAACGCCTCGCTGAGTCTTCCGTTGTGGATCACTTGACATGTTCCGTTGTCGTTGTGCTATTGAATAAGGTTGATGAATATTTGGGGTACGCCATAGTACTCGAGTA
The DNA here is from genome assembly GCA_944472135.2 of Trichobilharzia regenti. Lineage (NCBI taxonomy): Eukaryota > Metazoa > Platyhelminthes > Trematoda > Strigeidida > Schistosomatidae > Trichobilharzia > Trichobilharzia regenti. The sequence goes on from OX235262.1 coordinate 158,499,789, forward strand.
ATTTCCAAATTACTTCGCGGTCAACGCTGTCGAAGGCCTTCTCAAAGTCTATAAAGTTGAGGTAGAGGTTTCATTGCCATTCCATGCTTTGTTCTGTGATGATGATGCGTAGAGTTGCAATTTGGTCAGTACATGATTTGCCTTTCCTGAATCCAGCTTGTTCTGGTCGGAGTTCTGTCTCCAGTGCGTCCTTTAATCTCTCCAGGATGATGCGACTCAGGATTTTACTTGGCGTCGACAGGAGCATGATTCCTCGCCAGTTCTTGCAGAGTGAGGCGTAAGTCGCCCTTCTTTGGTAGTTTCACGAGGTAACCTTTCCTCCAGTCAGTAGGCACCTTTCCCTCCTTCCAGACCTTTTGCAATAATGGAGTCAGCATGTCTGCTGTCGTCTCTGGGTCTGCTTTCAGTGCTTCAGGGGGTATTCCATCTGGTCCGGCTGCTTTTTCAGCTTTCAGAAGTTTGATTGCATTCAAGACTTCAGCTCTCGTTATACGCGCCGTTGTTGGTATTTCTGGACGGGTTGCAGGTGGTGGTCGGTTCAAGAGTCCTTTGAAGTGATCCGCCCATTGTTTAATCTGTTTTTCTTCCTTGGTAATTGGGTTCCCTTGGCTGTCTTTTATAGGTTTCGCTTGTGTTGGTCTCTTCCCGGATAGAGATTTGGTTATCTGATATAGTGTCCTCAGGTCCCTTTTGCCTGCTGCCTTCTCAGCTTCAGTAGCTAGATTGTCGTAGAATCGTCTTTTGTCCTTCCTAGCACTCTTCTTCACTTCTTTGTCCAGTGCTTTGTAAGTTGAGCTCATCGTCTCCTTCTCCTGTCCGTCCTTGCATTGAATCATTTTCTCTTTCACCATTCTCCTCTCTTCTATTAATTTCCAAGTGTCCGTTGAGAGCCATTCCTTGTCTTGTCTCTTCTTTCTTCCTAGAACCGTTGAACACGTTTCGTTGAGAATCGCCTTCAGAGACTTCCAATGTTCTTCCACGCATGATTCTTCAGTGATGTCGCGTAGTGTTTCCTGCTTTGCTCTGACAGTTGCAGTGAAAGTGTCTTTTGTGGTTGTGTCCTTCAGTTTTTGAGTGTTGAACTTGCATTGTGGCCTATCCCCAGCTATCCTCGAGGCTTTTAGTTTCACCTTGAAAGTCCCTTGTACTAGATAGTGGTCTGAACCCACATCTGCTCCTCTCCTTGACCTTGTGTCCAGTAGGCTCCGTCTCCACTTTCTTGAAATTGAGATGAAGTCTATTTGGTTCTTGGTGTTTCCATCTGGTGAAATCCATGTCGTCTTGTGTATATCCTTGTGTTTGAACACACTACCGCCAATCACCAAATCATTGAAGGCGCAGAAGTCTGAGAAGAGTTCACCATTGTCGTTCATTTCACCGAGGGCCTCACGACCCATGGTGAGTTCTCTTCCTGTGTTGTCTCCTCCCAGCTTCGCATTCATGTCGCCCATCAGGATTTTGATATCGCCATTTGGGACGTTGTCCATTATTGCTTGTAGTTGTCTGTAGAACGCCTCCTTCTTCTCTTGTTCTGAGACGTTTGTAGGCGCATAGCATTGAATGACTGTAACTTTCCTTCCTTTTGAGTTGAACCTGGCTGTCATTATCCTGGAGGAGATTGGTTCCCACTGCATGAGAGCTTTGGTTGCTGTTGGTGACATCATGATGGCCACTCCCTCGGTGTGCTCATGGTTGTCCTCTAGGTGGCCGGAATAGATTACTGTCTCTCCAGTAGGTAGTTGGCACCTTCCAGTTCCGTTCCATCTGCTCTCGCAGATTCCCAACACTTCTATTCTGTACCTTCTCATTTCAGCGGCTATCTGGGCAGCCTTTCCAGTTTCGTACATTGTACGAACATTCCAGGTACCCATCCTTACTTTTGCTTTCATCGAAAGAAGGCACATCGGCTGACTGGCTTCCCGAAGGCTTTCACCAGCCTGCGTCATTTCACTTCCCCGATTCCAGCGAAAAGTAAGGCTATTGCTTATGTTTTTAGAATTTTTAATATATTTATTCGTTGAAGTTTCTGTAGCGATTTGGTTGTTTGATAGGGGTGGAGCTGCTAGCACCACGCCCCAACCCTCCCTCTTTACCCGGGCTTGGGACCGGCGAGAAAACTAGTAAGCTAGTAGCCTAGCAAGCTAGTATCTGCCGAGCACAGAATATCTTGAGCACAGAATAAGATTCAAAATTGCAACATAAATGTCAGGTCAGTGCCTCTCTATGATTCATACAGTCCGCACCAAAATAAATTCCAGCAGTTTGCTCCAGACTTGCATCTTCAGCTGCCTTCACTCCATACTGAAGATTAAATGGCCATTTTGAAAGGATAAGCAAAAAAGAATTCTGAGATAAAGCCAACCGAAAATTTATGCAGAAATAAAGCGGAGGTGGAGTGGACACACATTGAGGAGGCTGTTGAGTGACACTGCTAGCCAGGCCCTCTACTAGGCCAACTGAGGTATGAATTATAGATCGACACTGATGAGATTGTGTAAGACGAAAGTGGAATCTTACAGGCTGTTGTGGAACCAGCTGAAGATGATTGTAAAGAACAGTCTGAAATGGAGATTTTTTGCTTTGAAAGCCCCATGTTCCATTTTGAACCTAAGGAAATAATAACCATATGTAACTGAAGCATACTTAACATAATGATAAACTAACGTAGGAAATTTTCTCTCCTTTAGGTTGTGTATATAAATGAATTGGAAAATATTGTGTTGGCGGAGCGTTTGATTGACAGCCAAAGGTGAAATATTGTGTGTACAGGAATTTCATTTGCTGTAATGTTAAATTGTAAAAAAAGCTCTTTTATTGATTTGAATGATAAGAAGTAACAGGTTTTTCATGATGGACAGTTTTGCTTATGTGATGTGAGCACAGAGTTCTTGCAAACGAATAATGGAATGGAATACTGTTGGTCGAATTCTCTAAACTTTTATAAATCAAGAAGTGAAGGACAGATCAAAATGTCAAATGTGACTGTAAAGTCACAAGAAGAAGAAGAGCCATATGTTTTCTTCCTACTGTAATAAACTTATTATTTCAACCTATGAGTTTATTACTACTGTGGTAAGAGCAGGCTGCTAGCCGATTGGTTGACACTAATCTACGTTAATGTCTAAGTCACTAATATGGGCCGTGAGAAAATATGAACAAGGCTGATTCAACAACCAATCACAGCAAAGTTAACGTGGCAAAATATGATTCGCAGATAGAGAACTCTATTTGTCAAGGAATCCCGAAACAACCAATCAGAAGCCTGCGTTTGTCTGCAACCAATCAGATGACTACGCGTTTCTACTTGCATAAGCTATAATAATGTATGTGAAATATATATAAATACGTGTTGATTTTTATAATAAAACGATCTGTTGCCTGGCCCTTGTCTTCTGTTGTTACACTACAACTGAACATTTGCATACTTTACCTGGCCTTATGCATAGGTTTGTTTGTTTCTCATATAATCTTCCCATCCCAGTCCTTATTTTCTAGCTTTCTCTCTTGTAATTTGGAAGAAAGAAGTTAAAAACTTGAAAATTTTGAAGACAGAAGCCTTGCTCTTCTAGTACAGTGTGACAAAACAGGATATCTCCTTGTAGACAGAGTTATATGATGAGCCAACCGTTGAATTGCTTAACATCTGACAGGAAGGAGACATACCATAAGCCGAAATGCAATTTGACAAAATAAAATAAAACTGACAGTGCCTTTTTCGAAAAAAAACTGGATTTATTTTCTAGAACTTCAAAAACTCTCCCTGTAACATGAAGAAAATAATATTCAGCGATGGGATAGTTTTCAGAGGACTGATTTTTGAGCTGTACAAACGTATACTTGAATTCCAAGAAAGTATATTCCATGAGGAAATTTAAACAATAGATTTGAACCATAATATTAGTAATAATCATATGAAATAAGATGAAGTGTTTGTAACTAAAACGGTAGTTCAGTGTCAAGCAATAAAACAAATTGTGTAACGTTTGAAAGGAATTGATAGGATGTAAAACTAATAATAGTCATAGGATTAGTGAGTCAGTCAAAACGTTACGTAACTAAGTAGGCGATTTTGTATGATAGATTGTAACAATGACAAATAAAACAGTGAATTAAAACAACATGTGTGACATGTGAAAAATACCGGGAACTATTCAAAAATAAAATGACGATTATATAAAGATGTAGTTAAAACCATTAAGAGTTCGATATTGGGTCATCTGGTGCAAACCGGTCATAAATCCAGCCAGCGTAGAAGAATCCTTCTCTATTATCTACCGGTTGCCTAACAATTTGCCAAAATCACTGAAGAACCGCATGTTCCAAACACCGGACTCTATTGCAATTCGCCTCAAACAACCAGTGCTTTGTGTTCAAAAGAAGCAAGTCCAGCTCCTACTACTGCCCTGGTTGGCCTTCAGTAGAGACTATAAATTCATGAATTTGTAATATTATCTCTGCTAATTTTTTTGACATTCAGCTTGTTTTATGTTGATGCTACTGAGCTGTAATCTACCAATATTATTGATTCGATGATATTTAAACAGCCTTAATGTTGTTCATAACACTCACTCATTCATTCACTATAATGTATATAACTGTAGAGCCTGATGATGAAGTTATCAAAAAGAGTACTCTTTGTTCAATATTCATTCTTTTCAAGATTATATAAACATTATTATTTGTAACAATATGGGAAAGGTATACAGATTAAATACTCCAAAGTCAAGGTAGAGATAGACTACACACATTTATTATTGTATGCAAAGTTTTAGCTTGAATTCATGAATAGCCAAGACGTCGATAGTCTTTAAAACCTTGGAAGAAGTAAAATTCAGTAGGTTACCAGGAATACAATAGATGATCTCAAACCATGGTCAGGATTGGTTGAGGAACAGACATCGACCAAGTGGTATAGAAAATAGCTTCCCATTCTCTTCCTTTCTGCCTTGCAAAACTACATATATATATGTATATAGTCTAAAAGTACATGAATTAAAGTGAACTCCTGTGAAACCCACCTGTCGACAAATATTAGCATCAATAGAAAACATGTGAACAGTCATCGCAGTAATTGTAATAACTAAAGTCGAATTGCCATATGTTCATGTTTGCCTGCATATATTGTTTGTTGATTGGAAAACACGTAAATTCATATCTGAAAATCATAACATTTTTCCAGAAATCAAATCATAGGACTGAGTGATTTCATCTGTTTTGCTTCGTTACAGCCTGCCATATAGGTGATATTCTGTTCTTTCTCTTCTGTTTATTGCACTGGATAAGATTAACATTTGTAGGGCTTCAGATGTCACTTTGGTATTGTCGAATTCGACCTTATTTCTGCTTTCTATAGCATATGCATCGCTGTAGCTGATCTTTCCTCAGACTCCTTTAATCTATTCCACTTCCAAGTGCATGTTTCGGCCACAGTTTATGCGTATTCACTCTAACTTCCACCTGTCTACTTTTTTTGGTCTGTATAGTAAAACTCACATTATGAATATTTGAAAGACAGTTGTTTTTTGTCATTTTAATAAATATATCTTTGAAAATTACTATAGCTTTCTCTAAAAAAGTAGAGGGCTTGAAATAATCTATATGAAGCAAGTACCCTCTGAAGTTGTTCAGCCGTGTTTTTAATATGGAATCGCTCCCCTCTGCATCCAAGATTATTCAATCTTCTTTTTCCATCTTACCCTTTTTACTGATAATGTTATTTAAAAAAATTGCCCTGGTAATCATTTTCTATAAAAATTTGCCCTATACTAGAGATCTCATTCTCCATATCATTGTTACTGCTTACAGTGTGTCTAGATGTATTTATACAGTTTAAAGCTACTGAGACTCTCATGCTTACTTGATGATCGGCTAGAAAACTCAAATATGTATTTGAATTTTTCACTTTCCTATACATGATAAATTTTAGTTTCTCAAAAGTTTGTCTTTTGCCCAGACCGTCCGAAAACTTTAGAGTCCATTCATCCGATAAAATGTGTAGATTCTAATCAAGCTTTTCAACATTCGGTAAAACATGTGCTATTAGGTTCTTAAAATTAGTGAGTAGTTTCAGAGAAACGTCGGTCTTCTATAAATAACTTCAGGGAATTAATAACATCTATGATATGAATATTTATATTTCACACCTTTTGTTTAAATTTCCTAATGCAATATATTTGGGCAAAAATTGTATATATATATGTACATATATCTACAACTGTTCAGCTGGATAATCAGTTCATTAAAGAGCCCCATTATGCTAAATATTGTTTTTTTAATTTGTAAACTTTTCAAAACGACCGACTAATAAACACTCAATTTTAAAGTTTTTACGTTATCTAAGTTAAATGCATGCACAAGCACATTAACGAATCGTGCAAACTTTTAACTGTTATCAGGTTTCAAATTTCTGTCTTCAGTACACTGCTAATTCCAGCTTCCATGAAAATGTTTCAAACTAAGAAAGTAGGAAAAGAACTAGAATATCTAGATAACTTTTTCCAGTTAGTCATAGACAATCGTTGATTAAGAAATTACTTGTGTTACTTATCTTGCAGGCCGGTATTTGAGAATGCTAAATTGTTACTTATTATCACTCCCTTGGGTTCCGAGAGGGGAATGTAGGGCTTCAGCAACACCTCGCTATTTCACTCTTTTCTCTGCGAACACCTCTTCATCTGGCTCAACGATTGCCCATAAGTTTTTATCTACTCCATGTAGAATGCAGCTGGTGATAAATTTCTGAAGCAGGCTGCTGGAATTGCTTTTGGTAGCACGTGCGCTATGTCTCTTAACCATACAGAAGCACTGACTTGGCATAAGCTTTGAAAATCCGAATACTATTCCGTATACTGAGTGAAGCAGATTTCTAAACAGACTCCAGATTGATAAAGACCTACATTGCTTTTCCGATCCTGCTTTTGGCATATTCATCCGTGCTGCCCTAAATGAAATTCAGTATTTTAAAAGTATTAAAAACACTGGTAGCCCAACGAGCCTCAAGATGGTAAGATTGTGATCTACAAAAAGCTTTTATATGAAAGCGGTTTTGATTGGCTGTAAGTCCCATTGAACCTGAAGATCCAAAAATGGCAAATATGTGAAACAAACACAAAAAAAAATATTTTCATCCAAATGACGCATTGTAGACAGTCGAAGGATTATCTGGAAGGAACAAAACATATCGTATCGTTGACATTTTGGAAAACACACCTGCTAAGAAAACTAATGATGAATACGTACTGGTTATGCAGTAAGATCACAGGGCGTTTTATTTTTATGAGATTTCATAGGATGTCTGTCTACTCATCATCTAAGTTGTAATTCATGGCTAAATTAAATCCTAGTTATATATATGCTGAGATTTTGTAAGTTCCGGTTTAATAAAACTGTGATAAAGCTATTAGCATTAAATAGCGAAATGTTAGTAAAAACAATATCGTTTTGTTTTTCATTCATTGGGAAATACAAAAACCTTTATTATAATGAATATCATATACCCAATTCCCAAATCTTTTCAAACTGTTAAAACTGAACTTGGTTTGGATCCCGGTCATTTTAAAAAGCGATTTACTGTGTAGATTTATTTATATTCTATGGCATCAGTTCCTGTAAAAACTTAACTACAATTTGAATAGTTTGAGTTCCCTGCTGTGAAACTTAACCCCAACGAAGGAAAAATTGATGTCTACTGACAACATTCAATCTATCAGATTGTCAAGGTCTGCTGGTTAGAATGAGTAGTTTGCAACAATTCACACCAATCAGAATTTTTATTTTACTCAGTTTCGCCAGAATGTATGCATATAAAAACCATTCAGTTCCCACAAAATACGATAGATTTACAGTAAAAGTTCGACTTCTTGATCTACTTTTGCATTTCTTCAGAATTTTATTTTAATAACAGTGGAATCTAGGATGCGCATTTCGTCCTAATTGGAACTTGCCAGCCGGATGTACCTGCATTTCCCAGTGAGTGATGACCAATCCCAACCAGGACTAAATGCGCATCCTGAATTCCAGTGCTGGTCTCCATCCATCAATTAAACTCTAGTTAAATACCCAGCCATCGTTGAAGCATCGGCACAAGAAACCGACATGTCAGCCTGAGACCGAGTACTTCGGTCCAATCTAGGGAAAGGGAAAATCTAAAATTCAATTCAATTAAACTTCACTTCTATGGCTTAAACCTTTAAATTAAACTAACCAATCTTTCGCATTTCTTTTCTCTGACTAAGTGAATCTATCTTCGTTTAATTAAGACTCACCCAATACCCCACTTAAATAGAACATTAACAATAACAGCAAGTAGTCACTCAATCCATTTTAATCATAGCGATAAACTCTCATCCCTTAATTGCGTGTATATTTGAATTCAACGTTTCTGACAATTATCTTTCCTAAACTTCACAAACGCTTTTTCACTTTACGTTGTGTTTATTAACAATGTTTGTTTGTATTGAATAACGTGAGATTTACGTGTATATCATCGTAGTCAAATAAAATGCACATCAGGCATACTTTTCATACCGTAATCCTCCATACAGCATGCTGATACTCACGGTGTTGTCTAACGTTTCCAAACATGTCTTTATCTCGACTTTTAATGCTTCTGCATTTAAATCTGTGATTCACTTGAATATGTGTTTTCCTCTTTTTCCCAATTTCTATCTCGCTTAGCGCCAATGACGGTCCACTTTACACTAGAACAATTTAAACTTGTTTGATCCCTAGAAACGTGTCTCCTATAATTATATTCTTCCCAAATACTTTTGGTTTTTCCCCATTTTTCTACTTTAGATTCCCTCTTCACATGTCAGTGTTTGTTTATATACAGTTCATGTTATCGTCATGTTCCAGTGTGTTTGATACTCGCAGTTATTCATCTGTATACTGGAAATCGGTTGATATTTCACTTAACAATATAAATATATAAGTGTATTCCTATCAGCAATACGCACTAGATATATAGTATGAAATAATTTTATGCTGATTTAATCTTTCCTACACAGTGAAAATTGAAAAATGCTCTATTGACATCAGTGATCAACATACAAAATTCAACCATTTCACAGAGGTCATCATTAATTAAGCAAAGACTGTAATGCCAAAGGTAATTAAAATCAGGATGTTGGCAATTTACATTTAATTGAAAGCTTCATTTAACTGTATTTCACAGCCACTAAGAAAATGATTAACACACACACACAACAGGTCACAGTCAATTCTATTTCCCTGATGACCTTTCAATACTGATCACGTTCAAATTATGTTTAACGGAAAAATCTCACAGTGTAGACACAAATTAGATGAAAATTCCTAGCGATCTACATTTTACAGGGAATCCTTAGGGGAAAAGGACTATCTATTGAATTACACTGCTAAGGTTTTCTTTCGTTACATAGTGACTAGTGCTCAGACTCCTCATTTTATCACTAATTACTGATTTAATTTAATCATTCTAATTGATCTGTCATACCATATCATAGTTTATCCATAAGTTTCTTCTCGATAACATAAATATAATAATTTTTCCGCTTCTAGGCTCAATTTTGATTCCTATTTGTCAACCAAAGCTCGCCTGTTTTACTCATTCGCTGATTTTCTAGCTGATCCTGGGCCCGGAAAATGAGGGAACGTTGGGTATATGGCTAGCGACCCAAACCCGGAAAATCAGTCAAATTGCTACAGGGACTTCAAAGCACAGTAAAAAATACAAAAGATAAACTTATTTTTGTATGGAATCGGAGGGACAGACTCACAGAGGGTGATGAATTATTTCGAGAAGTCTACTAACCTATATGTATTTTTACGGTGTAAGCTAAACTAAGGATCAGGCCCCTGAATGTTCGTACAATGTTCGAAACTGGAAAGGCTGTCCAGGTTACTAACGAAAAGGGAATAAGATTTTGATGGGGAAATGAAATGAAATTGTTAATATTAACTATTGTTATATTTTACATTCACTTAAATTCAGACAAGAAGAATGAAGAGCTCGCACTGTTAAAAAACAAGACAACTTTTCCCATCTATTCTGAATAATATGTCCTAATAAAGATCTACTTAGAGATATTTTTATATATGTATGCAGAAAAATCAGAAGAAATTTATAGAAATATTGACATTAAATGCTGGTCTATAGCGTGTACACAGCTTTAGTTTAAATAGGATAGACATTCATCTAAAAATATCGTCACACGTTGTAATTTTTTCACCGCCTAGCTTTTTAATACAGTTATTATTAACCGATTTATGTCTACGACAACCTAGCCACTGAAGCTGAGAAGTCAGCAGATAACCAAGTCTCTATCCGGAAAGAGATTGACACAAGTGAAACCTATAAAAGACAGTCAAGGAAACCTAATCACCAAGGAAGAAAAACAGATTAAACAATGGGCGGATCACTTCAAAGGACTCTTGAATCAACCACCACCTGCAACCCGTCCAGAAATACCAACAGCAGCGCGTACACAACTGCAAGTTGACACCAATCCTCCAACGAGAGCTGAAGTCTTGAACGCACTCAAACGTCTGAAAGCTGGAAAAGCAGCCGGACCAGATGGAAAACCCCCTGAAGCACTGAAGACGGACCCAGTGACGACAGCAGATATGCTGACTCCATTATTGCGAAAGGTCTGGAAGGAGGGAAAGGCGCCCACTGACTGGAGGTAAGGTTAACTCGTGAAACTTCCAAAAAAAGGGCGACTTAGGACTCTGCAAGAACTGTTGAGGAAACATGCTGCAGTCAGCGCCAAGTAAAATCCTGAGTCACATCATCCTGGAGAGATTAAAGGACGCACTGGAGACAGAACTCCGACCAGAACAAGCTGGATTCAGGAAAGTCAGGCAAATTATGTACTGACCAAATTGCAACTCTATGCATCATCATCACAGAAGAAAGCATGGAATGGCAATCAAACCTCTACCTCAACTTTATAGACTTTCAGAAGGCCTTCGACAGCGTTGACCACGAAGTAACTTGGAAACTACTCGAGTACTACGGCATACAGTTCCACAAATATTCATCAGCCTTATTCAACAGCACAACAACGACAACGGAACATGTCAAGTGATCCACAACGGAAGACTCAGTGGGGCGTTTGGAGTAATCACAGGAGTCAGACAAGGGTGCTTATTATCTATCACCAATGATATTCCTAATTGTGGTGGACTGACTGGATTATGCGTCAGACTGTGGGAAACGAGAAGACAGGAATATCCTGGACCGACGTGAAGAACCTAGAAGACTTGGATTTCACACGTGGATGATTTATGTTTGATGTCACACACAATCGAAGACTTACAAGCGAAAACCGACAAACTGGTCGAAGAAGCAGCCGGCGAAGACAGGACTCCATATGAACATAAACAAGACGGAGGTGATGAAAATAACCAACCAACAAATACAACAACAGCAGCAGCAACATCTAGCGCCAGTCACCATCAACGGAAGAGATTTTAAAGACGTCACTTCACTCACTTATCTAGGGAGCATTGTCTCAACTACAGGCGGTCGGAACGGAGAAGGATGTCAAATCGAGAGTCGGGAATGCAGGCGAGAAATACATTCATCAGCCTGAAACCAATCTGGAAATCCTCCGCTTTAACTCAGCATCAACAACAAAATTCGATCGGATTTTCAATACAAACATCAAGTCAGTCAGTTCTTCTATACGGATCAGAAACTTGGCAGGTGGGTCACAAAGAATATTTACAACAGCTAGTGGCAGACCTTCATCAACAACTGTCTTCTCTGGCTCTATACTGAGGATCAGATGGCCGGGCCGGAAAGAATCACCAACAAGAAACAGCTATGGGAACAAACAAACAAAACAAGAAGCAATCGCCAACCAATAAAGATGCAGGAGAAAGTGGAGATGGATTGGACACTCGCTGAGGAGGCCGCTGGGTGACACCACGCGCACGTCAGGCCATTGCTCGAGTGGAACTAGGCCTAAAGGGAAGCGGCGAGTGGGATGTCAGTGCAAGGGTGACATGGAGGAGATCGTGTGAAGAGGGGCAGAAGCAGTATGGAGAAACATGGATGCAGGTGAAAAGTACAGCAGAAGGAAGAGATGAGGAAGTGGAGACGTGCAGTTGAAGCCTTATGTTCCACTGGGAACCCAAAGGAACAATAATAATAATAACCAATTTATGCGTTACTTTATTCTGATTTCAACAGATACGAAAGTTTAGCACATTGCCTACAATCTGACGTGCGCTCATGTGAATGCAAAATACCATTGACTGTACGGTTAGGCTTAATAATACATTAAATATGAAGTAATTTAGAGCCCAGTGACAAATATGAGACACAACAAACACAGTAAGAGTGAACTAATTAGTAATATAGTAGGATTCTGTTTCATATCAGATGATATAGTCAAATATGACAAACAGTAATTTAGTGACGTTTCTAGAAGGATTCATTGCTAACAACAATAATATTCAGTCAGTATACCACGATATCAATCCGATTTATCTACTTCCGTTAAAAATAAAAAGGTAATTAATTAATTAGTTGTCAGTGACGTTTCAGAGCAAACCTTCCTATATAAATTGAATGTGATCATTTTTCTTGTCGTGCAATGTATTCGTTTGATTATTATTTCGGCGAAATAATTGAGTATATGCTTGAGCTAAGATTTGACTACCCAAAGTACTATCGATTATTTACTTTCGTGAGTGGATCATAAGGCTTCGACATCTCACATCACCATTTCATCCTGTTTTATGCAGTGCTGTTTACCTGACTGTACTATCGTGCAAAATTCCTTATCCCCTCCTCACACTGTCTACTCCTTGTTACCCTCGTTTCTTTCCAGAGTTCCACCCGATGACCTGGCTAGTGATGCTTTTCAATGGTCTCCTCAGAGTATTTCAAATCATCTCCATTTCGTTTTATATAGTTTTTGGGCCGTAGGTTGCCAAGGTTTCTATTTCATTTCGCCTTCAGCTGGTCATCTCATCTTCATTGTAGAGTCAATGAAAGTGGGTGTTGATAAAATGTTGCTGCGAGCTGTTGGAAATCCTTTTTATACCTCATGCTCAAAGTATCGCAACCACAAAAAAGTTCTTGCCTGACATGAGCGTTGAAAATTCGAATTTTATTCTCTAGTTCAATAAAGCAGCTGACTTAATTTAGGCTTTCCCAGATTATAATAACGGGGCTTCTTATTGTTACTAGCTAAGTATGTTCGCCACCTTTTACTTCTCTGTGTTCACCTGAAGAATTTTCTGGGCCACCTATTTCTTCTGCCAAATTAATAGTTTTCGAGTATTGGTTTTTAGGTATTTGGTTGATTGTTTACAAGATTTCATCATGAGCTGACATTGGTTAGAGAACCTTTAGAAAACCTGGGAGTACTGGACAGCTGTTTCATCCTAGCTTGTGTCTCTTCAGAAGTACGCACCCACCGGGGTTCGAACTCAGGACCTTCTGGTTACAAGACGAGCTGCAGACCGTTAAGTCACTGGGACCCGATTGAATAGTCCTTGAATTCTAACTTCTGCTAATTCACGATATGGCGCAATCGCTAGCCAATGTCTTCCGCGAGTATTAGTCCTCGCACACGACCTGCTTTTAAATTTGTGTAACATTGGATGTATATCATCTGCGAAGTTCACGTCTTCTTCCACACTAGTTAGGCTAATTATTCCTTTTAGAAATATCCCTAACTTTAGATATTATAGAGTGCGATTAATAGAAAAAGTCATCATGCAGTGTAACAGTTCAGAAACGAGATAAATCGATGGAAATTTCAAACTGATAAAAGCATAATAGTTGCAATCTTTGTATGGCAGCCATCGTTCTGTATAGTAATAATTTTAACTGACAGGCTTAACGTAATCAGATGAAATAAAACTGAGTAAAACTAAGCTGAAATATGTTTCACTATAGGTGAACACTGGTTCAATGTAGATCAAAATACTGATCAGCTCTGTAGATGTGACCAGTAATATTCTGACAGGCCTCAAACTCAAAGTTTTATTTACCGTATTTTCTGACCATTTGCAGCAGAGATGCTATTTTCATACTTTGTATTAAGTTCTCAAGTGTCAGTCTATAAGGACCTCATTGGTTTCAAGTTTGATTACTAGACAGCTGTTCCCTGCTGGCTTCCGGGACTCTTGAGCAGTACTCACCCGTGAATCTAGCGTAGATCAAACCAACGACCTTCAAGTTACAAGGTGAGCTCTTTGACTACTGAGCCACTGGAACGGAATCCAGTGTCCTATCAATTCCAGCTTCTCAAATTTCGCAAATCACGAATATCCAAAATGGTTGTGTAAATTCACGGTTTGTACGTAGATCGCTTTACAACACATTAACTGTGCAATGTAGTAATGATGATAATAATAATGCTTATATTAGTAATAAGGATGAAAAAATGAGACAATTTGTGGACAAACAAATGTTCAGTTAGACGTAGTCGATAAAGGCATATTGTATAAGAAAATGTTTTTATTATTATTGCACCTTGAGTTCTGAGTGGAACATAGGGCTTCAATGACACCTCTCCACTTTTTTCTATTTTCTGCCATCCTCCTCATCTGGGTTTATGATTGCCCAAACTCTCTCATCTCTTCCTCACACCATCTTCTCCATGTCACCCTAGGACGACCCATTCGTTGCTCCGCATTCGGACTCCACTTGAAGAAAATGTTTCGCTTACCTTGTATTTATTTATTTATCTGACTAGAAATAATTTTTATTAGTTTCATGTTTTCATAAAAAAATTGCTTCTGCTCTATTTCAAAATATCTTTACATTTTTTAACGTCAAAGCATTTTACTCTTTCATCCTTCGTCTCCTACCTCAATAGTCATGGCCTTCCTACTCTTAGAGGAATCGCAAAGTCCAGGTAATTATTCCAAGAATTTTGTATTCGTCAAAGAGCGAAAACTATAATAAAACTGGTTACAGGATTTCATCATGAGCTGACATTGGTTTAGAGAACCATTGGAAAAGCTGAGAATACTGGGACTCTTCATCAGTATGTACCCACCAGGTTTCGAACTCAGGTCCTTCTTGTTAAAAGGTGAAGTCGTAGAAAATTAAGTCCCGGTGGGTGCATACTGATGAAGAGTCCCAAACTAGGACGGAACAGCTGTCCAGTACTCTCAGGTTCTCCAATGGTTATCTAACCAATGTCATCTCAAGAGGAAATCCTGTAACCAATCAACCAAATCCCTATAAGCCAATAATTGAATATAATGAAACTGTTAGTAATGAAATTTTGCTACTTAATGCTGTCAGTAGCTTTCTGAAAGTAATAATAGACCATAGATTTACACAAACTCAGTTCATATATTATAAAAATATCACAGTTCCTCTGTAGGAGATGATTATGCGTTGTCAAGTGAATGAATCGTTGAAGATAAGTATACATTTACAGATCGCTGGAACGAAAAATTATATGAAGTGTAAAAGAGGCATGTATCTATGCAATGAAAACTGCTTATCACACCTTGGTTTACTACATCACTCCACAGAGAGATGTACGATTCATTCGCGAATGCGAAAACGTTTTCTGTGAAATGGAACACCCGTACCCAAAACCCAGTTTTTTTACTATTTAAAGCTGAGCTGGTTTTTCACAAATATGTAGTCTCGTTCTCTTAATTTCATTATCAAACAGCTATTTTATTTGTGCTCATATATTCTCCTTGGGACTCAATCAATTCTCCAAAGAATATATATATATGAGATTTTATGGCCGATAGTTACTAGCGGTAGAATCCAATATGCTCATCTCGTCCTATTTAAGAATTGTAAGCTTGATATGAGTGCCTTTCTACTAATTGATGATGTCTCCACTGGGACTCGAAGCTAGCACCCATCATTTTTAACGCGATAGCATTATCCGATAAGCTGTTCCACCTTTAGTAGCTATAAATCAAAATAAATTCGTGTTATTCCAAAGACGTTGTAAAAGCGTCCGTACTAGGAGCTGACATGGCAAAACAGACCGACCATTTTGGTACAAAGTAATCAGCAAACAGGAAATAACATGAGGCTTTAAAGCAAAAGATAAGTGTGTGTGTGCATATGTGTCAGTCATTTGTTCAGAATAAACTACCTAGGTAGTTAGTCACTTATCGTTAAGTCAAGACATTAAGTCTTCTATTCGTTTTTGCCATAAATGAAAGAATTAAACAAATTTTAACTATTTTTCGCCTTATTAAACCTTCGTACACTAAGTGTAGGAATATGTGTAAAAATACGGCTGAAACGTTAAGTCATGAAAAGTCACAGTGTTGAAGCTTTGTAGAAATATATTTCGGGAATAACTTATCTATGATGTTCCATGTTCAACATAAAAACACACAAAAATAGTTGCATGTCACCCTATACAAGAATAATGACTGTAAATTATTTTCTTATCAATATAACACTAATCTGCTTATTTGTTAGGCTATTCGTTTATTGAATTATTAACTGAAACGTAATCTTTAAGTTAGGATGTTCAGTGGTTATTTAATTCACTCATGAATAATCCTACAATTTATAGACTTCCAAATGTTATCTTTATCTGCGCTTCCCACTGTTTTAATTCATGAAACTTTAATCAGATTTTATGCAAAAGTACAGGAATATGCATATATTCTACTGACTTCTTAACATTACGATGCATCTATATAACATGATCATTCTTATTGTTTTATTCTTTTTTGATTACAGCTTCATTTCACACCGTATTTTTGTTACAAGTATGAAATTTTCAGCATGGATATCGGTAGCCCGAATTTTGCAGGCACCCCATAGATACCAAGTGTGCGTCGGCAGGGAATCGAACCCCGGACCATGTTCATGGTCGGCGAGAGTCCTAACCACTGTGCCACCGACGCACAGGTGGATAGTCTACCACAACACCACAAACTATTGGCCCAAACTAAAACACATACACCACTGCCAACTGAACATGATCAAGCCATCAACTGACCAGCTGAAACTAGCAACAAGTCGACCAGACTCAACCACGCCTGAAAGACAGCGCATATGCAAAGCCGCCGTCTCCGACACACCGTACGCATCCACTATAGCCGGCTAGTAACATTCATAGCCCACTGAATGGACCAGTGAGTCACCAGGCAACTTAACAAAGCCCAACGGTAATCAGACCTGATCAGTTTGACTACAGCAGACAGACAGCAGTGCCGGTCGTGGTGAACACCCTGAGAAAGTGCACCGACAAGTAGACTCATACACTCTCCAATGCGTGCGGTACACGATAAGCGCACCACACATACCCACCAGAGGCACGCACCTGCAGTTAAGCAGACACTGAAAGGCGGTCAACATGCCCAAGCACAAATCATGCTCATCAGCTGAATTTCCAAGGATCTCAGTTCAACTCCACCCGTTTACCTCTGAGCGGTTTCACGCACTGTTTACTCTCTCTTCAAAGCACTTTTCAACTTTCCCTCACGGTACTTGTTTACTATTGGACTCGTGCAAGTATTTAGCCTTGGATGGAGTTTACCACCGGCTTTGGGCTACATTCTCGAACAACCCGACTCCAAGGTTAGCTCTGGACAAATCTGTCATTCTTTATCTCTACCTCCACGGATTTTTCACCCTCTTTGGGCCAGAACGGTATACCGTACCCATCGCAGGACTTGCGGCAGAGCAGTAATGCCAAGAACAAGCCTATTTTGTTTGCAGTTAACTGAAGTATGTTAAAGTTGTAACAAAATTTTTTAACGTCCATTATTCAAGTTGTATCTAGCCAACATGTTTCCGACGAAATTAACGCTGGATCCATTTTTTCCTGCACGATGTGTTCTCATTGTTTTGTCCAAATACAATTTTAAATGGTGAGTAAAGTAAAAGTGAAAGCTTTGTCAAAGAATATGTCAGCTGTGTAACTCAGGTCGATGATTTTGATTTGGCCGCGTTCTCTGAGCTGGTTCAGAGCTTTAATTGCAAAACCTTCTTTGTCCTTCTAGACAATCAAAATATCTCTGTTCCCAACGCACCATAAATAGGCGCTATAAGAAGTTTTGTAGTCACGTATGTCCACTGGAAAGCTTATAAAAAGAATTAGCTCAGAAAAAGTCATTCGTGTTTTTCAAATTAATTGAACATAACAATGAGTACAAATTATAGTTGTTGGTACGAAATTTAAATTTATTAGATAACTTGAATAAACAGTATAACACTATGGAATCGTGATACTGCAAGACCAGAAGAGACATTTTTATGAGAAATTGGGAAACAGTATAGAGGTTAAATAAAGTAGAACTTTTGATGCCTGGAGAGGCTGGAGATAAGTTTGATCCCTCTTCTGATGTCTCAGTGCCTAATAATTGTGAAGTAAGTGTGTCCTGTCAAAAAGGTTTATTTTCAAACGTCATATACGATGAAAACAACTACTTTATTAGAAGAAAATACACTGAAATTTATTCAGACACATTAGTCACACAGAAATTGTCACCAACATTCAAGCCGGACAAAAGTGAATGGTTTATTGGGGATGAGAATCAGAATTGTGCCATAATCTGTAAGTGGGTTGGCAGCTTCAAACATGTCAAATCTGACTTATCATTTGAATAAAATAACATTCAGTACCTATGGAAATGTTAAATTAGGACAGAAAAACCCTCCATGTAATTTATTGTTAGACCTAGCAAGATATGACACTGAACTATGTATTCACTAGATCTTTAGGTTAGTTGATTTTATTCTATGTGTCTAACGCAATTTACGATCCTTTGATCGAAAACTAAGTAGCAATTAGTGTCATGCGTCCAGCCTATTATCTAGTGAAGAGTGACTTCTTTCAGTCAAGTTTGAACGAAACCAAGGTTCAAGGCTCTCTGCCGGTAGCTACATGGCTTATAACTAGTCATACGGACGAAGATACTTACCTGTTTTACACTAAATCAAATCTAATATTTATTCTGTCGCCTTATCTATTATTAGTCTGTTTTATAACGGTGTATTATTTAGATTTCTTTGTTTTCCCATTTATTGACATACATTACATAATTTCACAAAATACGAATGAAAACAGGGTGAGGATAGTAAAGCTTAATAATTACTCTCGTGGCCTGCTTAAACCAATGGGCTACCCAAATTCCCATACAGTCAGATGCATCCATTCTCCCCAACTTCTTGATATTTTAATCTTCCAGTTATAAACTTTGATCGCAACATGAGCTTATGCAAATTTTTAACTGACTTTCAACCTACTGATATGCACATTTCAAGAAGAAAATGAAGGAAAATTATCCTACAGAATTAAATTTTGTTTCATGTAGAATGATGTCAATGGATTAAATGTCAATGGATTTTTATTGATATGGGTATTACATGCATTGCAACAAATTACTCTGACCAGTAGGGTGCAGCTGGTCGGCTGTGAGGACAAATACACCTCAAAGACATTGGCTAGCAGTTGCGCTATATCGTGAATTGGCAGAAGTAAGAATTCATGCTCTGGCCATTGGAATGGGTCCCTGTGGCTTAATGGTCTACGATCTCGCCTTGTAACCAGAAGGTTCTGGGCTTGAATCCCTGTGGGTGCGTACGGATGAAGAGTCCTAAACTAGGACGAAACAGCTGTCCATTACTCCCAAGTTTTCCAATGGTTCTCAAACCACTGTCACCTCATGATGAAATCCTGTAACCAATTATGTATTGTGTTTAAATATTATTTCCAGAATAATGCTGATAATACCATTATTAATGTCACGTAATAAGACGAAAGTAATCAAAATGTCATATTCCCTTCATAACGGTTAGTTTTATTAAGTTATCAGTTCACATAAATGTTATGAGTGAACGGCCAATTATTACTATGCACTTCATTTCAGAAAAGTCCGCTACACTTCTACACTGATGAAAGCTGTTTTATCCCATTGAATCTTAATTTAACTGTTAAATATTATATCTCCAATATGCGAAAAGTGCCTCGGTGACACAGTAGTTAGGACCCTAACCGAGAATGCACATGGTCCGGGTTCGATCCCCGGCTGACGAACTCTTTTACCATGCTAAGCCAGAAATTATAGGGAAGGTTGGGCATGAGGCTAGCAACCCCATCCTGTAAAAAATAAACACTGCTACAGAAACTTCAAGCCACTAGCTTGAGGCCCTATGTTCCAGTGGGAACGTGGAGGAAAAAAATATGCGAATTACTTTAAGATGAAGCAGAGTGATATGGAAGGCTTAAGTGTAAGTGTTATATGTGAATACATTGACTTTTGAAAGTTCAAAATCTCCACTGGGACTGCACGAAATCTGTCATTTATAAGGAGCATATCGTCTACCGTAACTATTGTGTAACTTGTGAAGTAAACTGTTTCAGGTTAAGTACTGCATTTCTAGTGATCATCACTAAAGTCTTTCCGACCTCCTGGTACAACCAATCTTTCACATTTTCTGATACATCTGACCAAATTTTGAATGAAATCAAATTTTAAAGAATGTATTCTTTGAAAAATAGCTATCCACAGTCCAAATTTTATTACACTGGAAAGCAAGTTCAAATATTCAGTTCATCATTTTTAATTTATTTTTATTTGACGTGCGGGTGTTAATTCTAGACAAGTCTAGCGTGTTAAAAAAAATTAGTAGCGACAGTTCGCAGTTTTACAAACGTCACTTATTCAGTGACAGAGAAAAAAATATATAAAACGGTAATACGAGAAATACACTGCTGAATCTAAATGATTTTATAATAGTCACTGAAATGCCTTCAGACATCTTCAATTACTTCAGTTGTTCGTTGAATATCTAGTAATTACATCAGCACTTTCTGTTTCTAGTTCACTGTGTGAAAAAATTGGCAATTATGATCACAAATTGACTTCCTTGGAGAACCAATAAAAACCAGGGGACGCTAGACAAATGTTTCATCTTCTTCAGCAGTGCTCATTAATGAGCCAAACAGGGATCGAAGCTAGGAACTAAAGGTTGTCAGGAGAATTCGTATAGCATTAAGTTTCTGGGAAGGAATTTAGTGACCTGCCGATGAAGTCTAACTTCTGACGATCTGCGATTTATTGCACAATGACCAGTCAATCTAAGTAGCGGCTTTTTGTCTTCATGCCCAACTTCATGGACACCACTGATCACAGAATACGCACTAGAACTACTTTCAGCTTCATCCACCAGATCCTCTCTCAATGACTAAATGGTAAGTGAGTTCTCCTTGTAACCTGATGATCCTTGGTTCAGCCCCTGAAGAGTCCTAAATACGGACGAAACTGCTAATGAGTATTCCCTGCTTTTCAGTAGTTCACTGACTGAAGTCATTAAGTGATCAAAAATGATATTGATCAAGACCCTAGAGACCAATACTTGAAAACTGGTTATTACCAAACATGAATCTTACTTTTGCGAATTCATGCAAGTGCAAAATGGTTACAATGAATGTCTCTAGACTTTATCCTGGTTACTTCACCTGACTTGATGACTTCAGTTATCTCCATACGCCAACTACATTTGAAGATAAAACTTATTCTTATTGTTATCAAGGTATGTGTTCACTATCCTTATGAAGATGTCTTTCTTTCCTGGTCGTCTCATATCTTGATGATTTCTAAGAAAATATTCTGTCCTACCTTGTACATCAAGAAGTTTAGACATTCTGGTATAACCCAGCCCATACTCCTACAATTCGTTAACTCTCGCATTCTGCCTATTATTCTATATTGTTCTCCCTTAGTTTTTCCTGGGCTACTGAAGAAAGACTATATCTTATTACGTAGGGTGTTAAAGGTTATCAGCAGGGTAAGCAACGTGCCGCTTAACCAGATTGTTAATACCCTGGTCGACAGGCACTTCGACTCATGTGAAAAATGGGCTAAATCCTGTAAACCAATCAAATTTCTACAAACCAACATTGAAAATCGATGAGATGCTCACCAGCGACTTGCTCTATTAAGGTAGGTAGTTACCTGGGGTTCTAGTGAGAAGTCGTGACCTGTAGGGTGCAGCTGGTCGGCTGTGAGGACAAATACACCTCAAAGACATTGGCTAGCAGTTGCGCTATATCGTGAATTGGCAGAAGTAAGAATTCATGCTCTGGCCATTGGAATGGGTCCCTGTGGCTTAATGGTCTACGAGCTCGCCTTGTAACCAGAAGGTTCTGGGCTCGAATCCCTGTGGGTGCGTAATAATGTTTCTTTAGGACAACATATTTCGAAACAGAATTTAAGATAATATGTAGTGTTTGTGATTGTGTCATCCCAATCCCAACGATTTCAATCAATGTAGCTCCACAATCTCACTGACTGACTTCACTTCCCTACCTAACAGTCCATGCCTATCCTCAGTACTGCTCATCATATTATATCTCTTGTAACAGGACATAGAATGCAAACATTTGTCGTTGTATGTAGCCTAAAATAATTTAGTAAACTGATATGTTAAAAACAATTTTAATCCCTCATCCGTTAGATTGATGGAGTCCAATGATTAAAATCTCTACGTTTTTATTTTGTTTCTCTGAAGCTTGTTAGAAAGCGGACAGGCTTTTTTGATAAAAAAAAACCGCCTTTTCAATGTATATAGGAATGTATTAAAACACCATCAGCAATCAAACTGACATTACAAGACAGTACTTCCCTTAACAACTTAATTACATAAATCTAATAAAAAGCTAAGCGACCAGATTAAATGAATAACCAGCTTTGATTGACATTTGGTAGCATTAATTAAGTAGTTAGACATAACTGAATATATATGCATGTTAACACCTAAAATATTTTTTTAAAGAAATTCTTATTTTAACATTAAGAATAACCAGTAGAAATGGTTGATTTACAGAACTGCCATCTGATTGGATAATTTTTAAAAGCAGTATGACTGTTATTCATCAATTTTCTGATATTATAAAATATTTCACTTGCCTAACACTAATTCGCCACATTATAAACATACATTTATTAATGTATCTACGTACATGTATATATACATATATAAACGCGAATCTTGAATGAGGAAATTATACTCTCTATAATGTCAATTAAAAGTATGTTCTGAGAAAACTATTTATTTATTTGATTAAACTATTTAACTGTTTTAATTTTATGTAACTGAGTACATTTTATAAGAAGCAATGGACTAATATATTGTAGTATATTTGCTCAGTTATTACTGTCAATTTCAGTAATGTAAATATTTCTATTCTGTTTTATTGATAATAATAATAGCTTTATTCTGGATAGTGTTCATATAATATACAGAATTTTCAGTGAAGTTTATTGCATGATAATTTCTCTTCTTACAAGATCTTCAAATAAAATATTAACTGACTGGCAGTAGATCCTGTGAGACAATGGGGTGTGATCTGAAGCCAAAATCAATCTGTTATAATATTTCTTCTTTTAAGACCAGGGAAAGTTATCTCATGTGTTAGGATACGTTGCCAGTCACGATTATGTTTTTCCCTAAGCTTAGAAGAAACTTGTAAATCAGCAGGTTGTTAATAATTGGAACACACGCGAGAGGTCATATTTTAATGGAATAAAACGATGTGAACAAGAGAAATTATATGCAAAGAAATTGATGAAGGCCTTTTGTGGTCCAAGTATTTACCAGGCCACCGAAGAAGAAGGGCATTTTAAGTATTTAAACCGTTGTTAATTATAAAATCAAAATTTATACAACCGTCAATGTACATACATTATGAGGTGTTTGGTTTTACAACAGAATTTCGTGACAATCCAATATATCGCTGAGGTGAACCTTCGTAAATTCGAATGAAGTATTCCTCTAACCCTCTTTTATTTTCACTCCAATTCCTAGGTGTTATTCAGTGGTATATACATTTATAAACTCCTTTTGAATGCACTCATAAGTTCCTAAGATATTCAGTAGTAATAGAGCTTTGATATTTCCGTACTCATGCTAATGTTTATTGTGTGTGGTTTTCCAAATTTTTGGTTATAAGCTGAAGATCTGATGGAACTCACTTCATTTTATTGTGTAGTTGACTTTTTACTTCAACCTACATAAGATTTTGAAAAATGTTGAGCTACTTACTTGACAAGTCATTTACAATTATTTATTATTATTTGAATCGACACCATCAACAACAACATAGAATGTAGGTTTGGTACTAAATTCCCTATGGAAATCCTAACATATATCTCTGTTTACGTCACTTTTAAATATAACACAAAAGTTCATTATTCTAGTTAAAACGTGAACGTTACTCTTAAGTCAGATTCTAATAATTAGAGATTTATGAGATTTTGTGGTTGCATAGATAAGATAAAGTGAAGGAATAACTGTCACGTTTAATTAAATGTTTTCTCTTAATTGATAAGAAAAAAATTTCGATAGGTAGAAAAAATAGTACGACATAAATGACAAATATGTAATTCGTGTTATAGAATGTACCCCTTGATCGCTACATGGATATTGGGGATGGATGATAATTCTGAATTCAGTTATTCTTATATGTAAGACTATCTTTTTGTTATACAATTTGTACACTTAATTTGTCTAAAGATATTTGCCTGATTGACGATATGACCAACTGTTTTCTGATATGTGATCCTACAGTATATAATTTAACCGTTATTTATTCAAGCGAAACACTGATTACTATTAAAAACGGATTCCTCTAAAAATTATGTTTACGTTAGTTTCAAATGACACTTAAAAATAAGGTCCCTCTCGCTTCCATTTTTCTAATTATTGCTTGAAAAACCACACTGTATCTTTTGTTACAGGTATGGAATGATATCGGTAGGCCACATTCTGCAGTCGACCATAGACATCAGGTTGCCTCGGCAAGGGAACGAACCCCGGACCATGCGCATGGTCGGCGAGCGTCTTACCACTGTGTTACCAAAGCACTTGGGCTTATGATACTTACTTGCGTCGGTGATTCAGTGATAGAACATTCACCGGCTACACATACGTTCCTGGGCATGGTTCCCGACCGACACATTCCTTAACCTTGCTTAGCCGGTGAGAAAGCTGGTAAAGAGAGGAGTTTAGGCAAAAGGCTAGCCTTACACCCTGAGAAAAAATACCACTGCTGCTAAAAATTCAAAAGTCAAGCCTGAAGCCTTATTTTACACTCAGAATGCAAAGGGATAAAAGCATATGATACTCATTGGATAGGTAAAGGTTAACTGACTGTAATTGTAAACTTCCCTTAAAAATAAATTCAGATGATCTGTTATAACCAACACTGGTCTTCATATACTAAGTATTTCTCAGAAACGCAAATTTTTCATTTTTTTTTCTTATCCATTCGAAGTGAGTATCTCAACCTGAGATCAAAATAAGCATAGAAAAATGGCGTGATATATTTGAGATCATTTTGACAAATCATCTTTATCTGAGTTTATTCGACCCATTTGTAAATCTACCTAGAAATGTATTCTTGAGTGTTTTATTTTTCTGATGAAAGGTACCTTCGTGTCAATAAAGTGGTCATTAAAAATCATTAAGTAAAACTTGATATTAAAATACTTCTGAAAAGTGAGTCATGAACTCTTATCATAGATCAATCAGAAATCACTAATTATTCTATTAAACTAATAATTATTAGTTACTGATTGTTCCATCATAACAAGTAGCCTTCATTCGTCAGTTTTAATGCATAGAACCATTTCCTAATCGACAATGAAAAAGACTAAATTGCAATAATTCGTTTTTGGTGAAATCGTACAGTATTAATTTTCCTAATGCTTCGTTTATATAATTAAAAAATAACACAATTAACTATAAGGCTATTATTAACCAGTTAAATCTCCTTTTTCTCTCTATACACTGTAGTCTAGAAATCTGTAGATCCAATTAAAAGTTTATTCTGATTCTTTCTTCAAGCAATGCCACCAAAAGAACAAAATATTAATCACCCCGGAGAATAGAAATAAAACAAAAAGTAGATTAGTTTGAAAAATGCAAAGCATTATTCTGTTTCCTGTTCTACAACAAATCAGTGAATAATTGAATCAAACAATTGTCCTGCTTCGAGAATAATTATTTCATTTCAGTCGGCTTTAATTAAAACGTGAATTCTGGCGCCTAATTTCTCGTTTTTTTCCGGTACTTTTAAAACCATTCTTATCATTTTGTCATTTTCTTTAACTATAATCCTCTAGTTTAATGTAAACCAGATGATAATGAGTAATTCATTCGACGTTGTTAAAATGATCATTTCATAAGAAAATAAATTCTTAACGAAGGAGCATAATACACTAATAGTTATATGAAGTTTAAAGTATGGAACTTAACTACACATCTGGAATCTGATTACACCTCATAATCGTTACATTAACAGTTTCGACTTTAACTACCCGAAAGTTGGATAAAAGCACTTCCGTGTATGTTGATGTTTATGTCATACAATAAACTACTGCATATATTTTGTGTTCGTTGGTAGTCGAAATTTTTCTACATGAAGTTATGTACAAAACGACAGAATTTAACTTTCTTAATAGAAAATTGTTCTGAAATAAAATGTTTGCATCAGATGTCTAAGTCTAATTATTACCTGCCGTTTTGTTAGTACTCTGAGAAAAATTAACATGGTATTGTGTTATATATATATATATATATATGACAAAAAGTTTAGAAGGCATTAGGGTCGTCTCCAAGACCTACCCTGTCTTTTCTCTTTTCATACATTTTCAAATCATTATTCATTTTTGTCATATGAGAATTCTCCTTAGTGAATTCGAATAAAGCAATAACGACCAAAGGAGCCGAATCAAACGGATCCTTTGTCCATTCAGTTGCCATGTTTTCAACGGCATACATGGATTAGAATCAGAGCTAATAGTTTTTTTTCACAATTTCAACATACTTTATTGCATTGGAGACAATCATGATTTCAATACGTGCATTGAAATGGTAGGTTAGCAAAATATAAAGGTAGTACTGTATTTATTCGTGAAATGTGATCTGACTTACTTGAATAAAACAAAAAGTAGGAAGCAAGGATAGTAATAAGTTGTTGAAGCTGATACATTATGAATTTTTACGAATTATAATCAAGATAGTTCGTAAAGAGAACTAGACCCTGAGTGTATGATAAAAATATTCAATTGTGCGGCGGTGGCACAGCGATTATGACTCTCGCCGACCATGCACATGGTCCGGGGTTCGATCCCCTGCCGACGCACACCTAATGTCTATCGTCGGCTGCAAAATTTGGGTTACCGATATCACATGTTGAAAATTCCATACTTGTATCAAAAAATACGGTGTGGGATCAAGCTGTAATCAAAAAATGAATGGATAGGAATTTATATTTAAAACAGTTAGTTCCATTTATGAATTTATACAAACCATTAAGAAGACGTAATTTGTCTGAATCGTGTAATGCTGTGTGTATTTGCGCAACACATTTCGAACAGTCTGATCACACACGGACTTGGCATTAGAATATATATGAACGTATTAAAGAGTTAAGAGATGAGAAAATAAATTTAGGTTAAGTTAAAGGACATACTGAAGGTCAAAAGAGCAATTAAAATCACTAAACCACATAACAGAGGTAGTGGTACATCTACGTTAGCTGGTATCGAAACAAAGTTTATCAAGGAAGGTTTAGTGTTATGATTATTGTTATTAAACATATAGAGGTGTTTAAAACTTTCTTACTGCTAGCTAGGGCTTCCATAAACTTTAGGATACGCCCAAAACACGTTCTATAGATAGGTTTAAAAGATGTGTAAACATCAATGTTATGTTCTGTTTCTATAATATGTTTCTCATTAGAAGAGCTAGGTCTCCTGTTCTCACCATTAATGGGTTCTGAAGATTCTGTTTGCTTCTGGAGCCATTAGGGAATATGTTCTGAAGCCAGTCCTTACTTGCAGAGATCGATGAGTCCTCCCTATGTATGTGTGTTCACACGTACATTCAAATTGGTAAATACTTTGAGATGTGATATCATTTTTCTTATGTTCGAAGGGCTAAGATAGATTTATTGGCTTCACATTCCCTATTATTATGATATAAGCTGCATAAAAAGTCATTTTTAACAGCAGCGTTCAATCTTTGTCTAGTTATCAAGCTGTTATGATGTCCCATATAGGGTAGCTTGATGTACACGTCTTTCTTAGGGGCGAGGTGAAGAATGTGTCTTCTTGTTCTGACTACTTTATATCTCCTGATAAAATTGTTTGGATAATTATTATCAACCACAGTTTATGTCAGCTTTCTTTCTTCCTCATCAAATGTGCCTTGAGTGCATATTCGTTGTGTTCTGTATAAATCTCGGGGAAAGTGAAGTAAATAATTCCAACGTTTCTATCGAAAAACCAATCCAAAATTCTGCAGGTAAATAATTAGAAGTGATGTATATATCTACATAAATTGTAAGATTACAATAGTCACTGGAAAACTGTTAATAAACAAATGAGATATGAAAACTGTGTTGTGAGTTAACCTCTATTGGTTATATATCAAACATATCACGCATGATATTTAATAAATGATGATGTAACTAAGAGTGGAAGGAAATCAAAATTTTCATTCAAAAGAAGATGTTATAATCAATAAAAGTTAAAAGACTAGTTACCAAGATAGAGGAAGATTAACTTCACCCTTTAATTCAAATAAGTAAATCAGTTTTGATGACGAAGGCCATTATGAAGTTTAGCTTATTATTCTGATGTTCGGTGTCAATCAGACGTCCCATGACTGTGCTGCTCAAAGATTTACTTTTTCGTAAACTGAGACTTTTCAGTATTTGTTCCAAAAATCTAAGATATATTTTTCTATTGAAATAACACAGTTAAGTCTCCCGGAGGAGTAGCGTTTGTCATCTTTTGATTGAACTAACAAACATGCTGTTTTATTCTGCTTTATTTATTTTTATTGCTTTGTTCAATCAAAATGAATATTTGTCTTCATCAAATTTTCTGGTACTGTCAGCAGCCTATTTTGCTGAAAGCATGGCGAAAAGTATTCTTTGTACCTTCCAAGAGAGTGTGAAACAATATTTGTAGAGCAAAACTTCGGCAATGTGGTAGTATGTAAGTGTCCATATTATTTTTGTTTATTAGATAGCTCACACAAGTGAACAGTACTGTTTACTGAATGATATTTCGAACCCAAGTAATCGTTCATAATCATATCAATTATAACTACACACAAGTGAAAGTTTCGAAGTTGTGGAATTATAACTGATGTGATTATATTTGAAACGTCATCTAGTAAATAATACTGTTTCATTGTTTGATATATCTAATAAACGAATTAATATGGAATATTTCTGTAGATTGAAGAAAGTTGGGGAGACTTTTCATGAACTATAGTATTCACCTTAAGAAGAAATTAGTTAGTGATCCATTTTTGTTGTTCACGTGGATGGAACAAAGACTAATGATTACAAATTTATAGGGATATACGTCAATTGTTGTAACATAAGCATCAGCAGCAGTTGAAATCTTACTTCACACAGTCCATCATTAAATGTGATAATGCCAGTCATATTTTCAAAAGACTATTTATGAGGTCGCAATATATAGCAATGTTATTGTAATAATTCTATTGCATAAGATCTATTAACTTATTATATCATTATTGTTTCCTTGGATTCCTAGTGGAACATAGGGATTCAACTGCATGTCTCCACTTGTTTCTGTATTCCTTCTGCTGTACTTTTTACCTGCATCCATGTTAGTTTATACTCTTTCAACTACTCTTCACACCATCTCCTCCATGACACATTTGGACGTCCCACTCGCCACTGGCCTGACGCGCGATGTCACCCAGTGGCGGCCTCCTCAGCGAGCGAGTGTCCAATCCATCTCCACTTTCTCCTGGATATTTTTTGGTTAGTTGCTGGTTCTTGTTTTGTTTGTTTCTTCCTATAGTTTCCTGCTAGTGATTCTTTCCGGCCCAACCATCTGATCTTCAGTATAGAGCGGCAACAGTGAATATTCTAAACCAGCCTTTTGAATGTTGAGTAGCCGACAAATAAAGCAATTGTGGAGTCTACTTTGACTGCACACTAGTCAGTGACTGGTGTAATGTGTCTAGTCCTCTGTTTGCCGTAGGCTGAATTCTATCAGTCAAGTTTGCTATGTGGCCATCATTCTAGATGGCTCGCCAACATGGTGCCCTTTCAGATGTTGATATTAGATGGTTGGAGGCAATTGGCAGGAAGCCTTCCACCTAGGTTTCGTACTAGTTGGCACTCGTCAGCAAGGCGAACGTCCAAGGTTTCCTACCGATTGCCTTCAACCACCTAATATTAATTGTGGAGTCTGTTTATCCACAAGAGTTACAGCTCAAGTCATAAGAAAAATCTAAATATGGAATTAAATCTACATGTTGAGTTATTTTAATCAATTGAAAATGTGATAAAATGAAATCGGTGGGGAGTTATACTCTGAAAATCAATTTTACGGTTGAATTTATAATGATTTATGCAAATGGGTGTCAAAAATCTCTTACTTTGCTTTCAGAAGACCTCTCAGTTGAATACAAAGAGACAAAACTATTTTGAAATGGAAAACTATTACTGGTTCTTTAATAGCATAGATAAAACAAACCAGTGTGATATCGAAAAAGGGTTATCTGAGGTTATCTTGCTCAATGGGATTTCATTAACGATAGGTTAAATCTTTCTTACATGTATACCTGAAATGAATGCTTTCTGGTTGACTAATTATAGCATACTGCGATTTTGTCCGTTATGTTTCATTTTGCAAAGCGAATATCTTCCTAAAGAAGATTAACTCAAAATATCCTGTATTTTCGGTTTGATTGTATTCTGAAGGCTTTTTGATTTAATTGCAAAGCTTCCATTGTCCTTGTAAACAACGTTTTCAGCGCACAATTAATATAAAGTGAGACTTGTTTGAATTCTCTAAGAATGATATAATTTTACCTCTTGACGCCCGACTTGAAATTTGAACTTTCCTGTCATGTTATTTATCTTATATTAATTGATTATCTTAATCTATAGTAATGTGTTTGTTAATATCACTAATTCATCTGTGTAACAGGCTTCTGCGAATTCCCTGGCATCTTTCGTGTTTACTCTGTTTAGAGTTTGGAATTAGAAATCAAGAATAGCCATGAAAGGACACGATATGTTTTCCTTCATATCAATGCATACAGCCAGTCAAGAACACCAGTTTTATTATGAGAATGTAGAAATTCTGAGCAGAAGAAACACCGGAATCGCCAGAGAATTTCAAGGAGCCCACTATTCAGATGAATGAGAGATTAACAAACACATTACTACACATCAAATTTTTAAACTAATAAAAAAAACAAAATTAAATCATATGACAAGAAATTTAAAATTCCAAGTCAATAAAAATGATCCGTAGGATCGTAACATTCACAACCAATCACGAAAATGGTTGTCAAAAGATACAACTATATCAGCAATATGTAGTAGATGAACTCTTAAGGCAAAGTTATGATTTGTTGATATGCGATAGATGACTTTGAAAGCTGCCTCGTTAACATCAATCTTGTGTTCTATCTCCACAAGATGAGATAGAATAACGCTATGAATGGATTTTGTTTGTTCTTTACCTAACCAAATCCTTTGATAAACACGTTTAATTATGCGAACTATGTAACTGGCCGCACAGAAACAGTCAAACATGTAGATACATACAGAAGAGGCGAAATTAGGCAGTTTATCTTTTATTCCAGAGCGCAAAAAAAGGTACAGCATAATTCAGCAGCAGGAAATGCTCTTTTTACCGCATTCCTAAGGCACTGTGTTAATATCTCGTTGATGTTGTCCCTGAGAAAATTATTTTGTAAGGGAAAGGGCTTTTTAGGAACTTTTGATACCTTGGGCCGACTTTATTTTTGATTCATATTCTTACCAATGAATTTTTCTTGATAACCGTTTTCATTCAGCAACTGTTTAATAATATTAAGTTTTTCATCAAGCCATTCACCAGAGCAGATTGCTCTTGCTCTATTAACTAAGCACTTCATCAGATTGTGTTATATTATATATGTGGTAATGCAAAGTAAAAAGAGATACGAGCAAAAAGTGTGAGCAGTTTTCTGGGTTTCCAGCCCCACTATGTATAAGAAATCATAAACAAAACTGTTATCTTTAATTATCTAATATTTTGCAACCTTCTAGGTTGTCTCATCATAAAATGTCATACGTTAACTATACTAAGATGAGTTATTCATAAATTTTAATTGATATATGCCTCATCTATCATCTTAATTGATATTCACTCATACTGAATAGTAATTAGTAAAGTTAAATAATGATCTAGGTAGAATAGATAAACAAACAAATTGGTATCTTTTCTATTCTCAGTTTATTCCCTTAACTTGAACAAAGGAAGAAGAATAAATTGAAACGGATAACGTGGTATCAATTCATTTTGTTAGTGCTCACTATCAAGAAGGGAATTATTCATATACCTGAATTAACTAGTTAGGAAATTGGCAAACATTCATATTATGTTAGCGAATATACATGGCGGTGACAGAAATGAACTAAAGATGTCTGTAGGCTTATGAGTATACATAGAAAAGACAAAAAAATATTGTAGAATCAGGAACAAAAGTTGAACTTGTGAATATAATGTACGACGATGCGTCTCTGGTTTATTGGTGGAACACTCACCAACCACACATTTGGTTCGGAGTGGAACGACAGAAGACAAGGGTCACGCAACAGATCGTTTATTGAGAAGATCAACAGATATTTATGGATGTTTATGTACATTATTGTTAGCGGAGAAGCAACGTCTTCTGAATGGTTATTTTCCTGCTGAAGGTTATTCTGTCATCTCTTTGTGGCGGTTTCTTAGAAAGTCAGGCCATATATCCGCATATCCTATTTGCACACAATAAGTCTGCTGTGATTGGTTGATGAGTTTCTCAATGTTAAGCTTTGTGATTGTTCTTTCTCATGACTCCGATTTCGGACGTAAACATTGAAGTAAATTGTTGTCTACAATTTTGGCTAGTAGACAGCTTTCACCACAGGAGTTCAAACGCCGACCAACGCACTCTTAAGCCTTGCTTAGATAAAAGTAAGCCTGGTAAAGGTGGGAGATTGGGCATGAAGCAAGCAACCCTACCCTGTAAAAAAACACCGGTGCTACTAAAACTTCAAAGTTCAAGCCTAATGCCCTATGTCCCACTCAGAACAGAGAGGAATAAAATAAAATGAATGTATAATGTTACTGACTTTATTTCAGGTTGTATGCAATTGACAAGAATTCAACAAAACAAAATGATATCATGCTATTATTCCGCTCAAATTGTTATCCTTGTTTTCTTCAACTGCATGAAGCGAGGCATTTTGTTCACTCACAAAACTGAGGATTATTTTATGACAATATTTAACAATCACATGTAAATCTGATGATGATACACTATTTAGGAATAAGATTATCTTGCTTCTTATCATTGGAAAAAGAAGATTATTTAATAAAGAATTCGTTTTTTCTCCTTTACTGACTTCAAAAACATGAATTAGTAAGTAGATATTTCTTTTTGTTGTTGATTATATGATATGAAACGAACTGAACAATTAATCCATCCTGATCTTAAATCTTTTGGCTTTCAAAACATTCGCTACTTGAATTTGGTTAAATAACATGGTAGTAGAATCATCTTTGTTTACAATTATTCGCTCAATTGTTGTTGTGGTGTAGAATTTAACCGGGCTAATGATCCACATGCATTTTTTTTCTACTTCGAAATTTCATCCTTTTAAGGGCTATTTTCTGATGAGATTTTAAAATGCCTCAGGCTGGCTTGGGCCTTTAGGGTATAAAGTTATCAGAACCATTCAAACAAAGCGTAAACAAATTGATAATGGCTGTGTAACAGTGTGAAGAAAAATCCGATAATGAAATATTCTCAGTGTATTAAAGATTCTTCTTCTTTTTTACCAAGGTAAGCATCAGTAGTTGTGGATTTCGCAAAATTTGAAAGGGATAATCACATCACACATTATTCTGGAACTATTAGATGCATTTACGTGAAGTAACAATGTAGTATGTGTTTTAGAGACTGCCTAAACAATCTGTAGCCTGCTAACTGTTTTATATTCTTGATATTTAGTAGACATAGTCTTGGTATATAAGCGATACTTTCGATTCAGATGATCTTAAAATATTTGGGCAGAAGATATTTGTGCGGTTTTCTTTCTGGAGGACAGTTCATTCTCATAGATATTGCAAATGATGTTGCACTAAGTAATAGGCAAACTTTAACAAAACAGCCTCCTTGAAAGTTACGCACTACTCAAACTTCGACCAAGTAGCTGAATGACTAACGGGCTCATGAAGATCATGGGTTGGACCTTGACAATGTTCGTAAGTAATTGCTGCTGATTAGTCTGAAACTAGGATAATTCAACTGTCTAGTACAGCCTTGTTTTCAATGGTTCAGTAGCTGATTTCATGCTGTTTTCTAACTGGGAATTATTTATATACAATTGGTGGATGGTGGCTAGCAGTGGAATCCAGGATGCGCATTTCGTCCTATTTGGGACTCGTCAGAACGAAATGCGCATCCTGGATTCCACTGCTAGCCACCATCCACCAATTGTATACAAATCAAATGCCCAGACATCGTCGAAGCATCTGCACAAGAAGCCGACATGTCAACCTGAGACCGAGCACTTCGGTCCAATCAATCGACGGGAAAGTCAAAAATTCAATTCAATGGGAATTATTTATTGGCTTAAGTTGAAACTCATAGTATAGTTTATGAGTACTTATATGACTGTATTTTAAGTGTTAATTTTAAACGATGTTATGCACTACATCAATGGCCTTGCAAAATATCTAGATTCTGCGTGCTTCAAAAGTAATCTAACTTCTTCATGCGCAACGGACCACCATTACATATTTGTAGTCAAAACATGTAGCTGGACATATGAAGTACTGCATAACTATTTCATGCATAGCCACTTTTTGTAAAACATTTACCTGAGGTAGAGTATATGGTGAAAGTCTGCTGACAGTCAGAGTCACTGAATCAAGTGTTCACTGATGATGCCAAAATGCATAAAGCATGCAAACCTTCTTCATTATTAAACTTTGATCACTGCGTCATACCACTGTTACTTAATATATATGGAAAGTTATAAGCAGGTGTCACTATCCACCTTTCCAAGAAAACTTTTCACAGATTTTACTGCATGAACAGTATGCATAGTCTAAGTTGTTTGTTGAAGGACATTAACTGGGAATTATTTACTGAAACTGCGCTGGGTGATACAATTACTGGTTATCTTGAATTTTGCTTCATTACTTGTTGCCTATAGACTCGAGCATTTCCCTTCTCATCTTAAAAGGCTACTCAGAGAAGAAGAACGGCTATACAAGACTGAATAGAAATCTGGTCTGAAAAGGATATATACGAGGTAATCCGAAATGCTAAGTTTCAATACAATAAATAACTAAATAGGTTTTCGTAAAAATCCCACTCTGGCATTTGGAAGCATTTCATCTAAAATACTTGGCGGGTCACAAAGTATATTTCCAAAAGGCTGCAGACCTTTATTAACAACTGTCTTCGCTCCATACTGATGATCGGCCGGAAAGAATCACCAACAAGGAATTATGGGAACAAACAAAGCAAGAACCAATCGCCAACCAACAAATATGCAGGAGAAAGTGGAGATGGATCGGACACTCGCTGAGGAGACCACTGGGTGACATCGCGCGCCAAGTCCTCGAGTGGAACCCGAAAGGGAAGCGGCGTGTGGGACATCCCAGGGTGACATGGAGGAGATCGTGTGAAGAGGAGTTGAAAGAATATGGACTAACATGGATGCAGGCGAAAAGTACAGCAGAAGACAGAAGAAAATGGAAACGTGCAGTTGAAGCCCCATGTTCCACTAGGAACCCAAGGGAGCGATAATATAATAATAATAAAATATCTAAAATACTGATGGTAAGCACACTATTACTGTTCCATCTTTTGATGTAGATACTCTTAATAAGTCTTTCATACGCTCTCCAACTGATTTTATAATTCCTAAAGTCAAGAATCATAAGGAAATTAACTTTCATGACTTTATTACTCTTGATGTCTTCAAATGTCTCAAATCCCAAAATTCTCAAAGCACTGATCACAATAGCCTATCTGCTGCTGTCCTCAGAAGGTGTACTGATATTTTATATCATCCTATTGCCAACATTTTCGATGCTTCTTTTTTTAATAGTGTTGTACCCGTCTCATGAAAACACACTGAAATTCTCACAGTACCTAAATAATATTCTGTTATGAATGTTGAATTTATACCTATTGCAGTTATTTCTTCTTTTTTGAAATTAATGATAAAATAACTGTCACTCAACCTGAAACCTCCCTCGAAAAGTTTTAATGACCCTAAGTAGTTTGCAGTATAAAGAGGATGGCTGCACTTTAGTTGCTGCTGCTTTCTAAGATCATAATATTGTTTCTAGTTTTTAGACAAAGGAGCCAAATGTCCCCGGTGTATTTTCCTTGATTACATATCCACTTTTGCTTCGTACCTGAATGCCTTCTGTTAAATAAGCATCCCTTCATGCGAACCTAGTTAACCAGTTGCATTCTTATCTCTCCAACAGAATGCAGTATACTTTATATTGAGGCGAATCTTCCTCTGTCATGCCTTATCTATTTCACTCAAAGTGTGGTTTTCTCTCCTCTGCTTTTTTCTTTCTTCACACACAACCTATCTTTATCAGGTGAAATCAACATTTCTAGATAAGCTGTCGATCTAACTGTCTCTTCTCCAGTTACTTCCATATCTGACTGTTTCAAACTGGATAGGTTTTTACCGGATATCAGCCAGTGGTCCAAGTAAAGTGATCTTAAGGTTAAATTTTTCCAATTCTCAGATAGTTAACTTCACCTTCAAGCATGATCGTAATCTACAAGAGCTTTTTTGTTCACATGATGCTTGTAGCATAGAGGGCACTAAAGCAGAAACTAAGTAAACCACTGAAAACTTAGGAATATTTTTTTCCTCTAACCTTTATTGGTCACCTCATATCTCATTGATTTCTAGGAAAATGTTCCCTTTAAACCGCTACATTTGGGAGTTAATAGAATCAGGCACTACTCAACTTCTGTTTTCACATTTCGTTAACTATTAAATCTTACCTATCGTTCTTGACTGTTCTCCCTTGGTATCTCTTGGGCAACCGAGAAAAGACTGTCATATTGAGAAAGGTGTAAAAAAGTTGTCAATAGAGCAAGTGGCTTGCCACTGAGTCAGTGCATTACTTTTGTAGTCGACAGACAACTGAAGTCATGTGAAAAATGGTCTAAATCCATATAGTCTGACTGTCAAAACACTTTTTAAATACACAACTTTCCTGCTGCATATAATCAAGTAGAACAGGAAGCCATTATAAAGATTAAACGCTCGCACAACTTGAGCCTTGAGAAAGTGTTAAGCGTGAAACTTGTAATTTACCCTGTAATTAGTAGAATAAACAGTTCTTTTATCTTCTCTTATTCTTAATTAGTGGTGAAAGTGTTTCTATCGTTTTATAACTTTAGTGATCATTATTACTATTATTCCATATTGGTTTGTTTGTTAGATGTATCACACAGTGAAAAAGTATTATTTACTGGATGACAAAGTTCCTAACACAAGGTATTGTTCGTAATCATATCAACCATAATCACTGGATGTCGAAACTTGAGTTTTATAATTTTCTTTGTCTTCTCCTATTTGTCGTCGTTGAGGTAGTAGAATTTTCCAGATATCTGAGACAAGTGTTGAATCATTCCTGTTACATGTATTCGCAGTTCATTCGATAAACAAAGCTTCTGTTATTAATCTCTCCCTCCACCCTGTTGTTATATTAGATTTTAAGACTTTCGTCCTATCCTATTGTATGGTTGTGCGTAATTGCATGTAGTGAGTGCTTTAGGTGAACTATTCTCTAGATTTCTTATCTTATTCGGGTCAATCAATCTAGATTTTGTTAGGTTTTTATGTTCTGCCAGTCTGACTGCCCTTGTTCTACTAATCTGACCTATGTATTTAACCTGACAGTCATTGCACCTTATTAGATAAACTAAATCTCCACAGGATTGATCCTTTAAGCGATAAAGCTTGTTTCTAATTGAGTTTGTGGGTTTGAATTCCAGCAACTTTTATTCCTGCCTTGTTAAGAACTCTGCATAAGGTTTCCGATGCTCTTTCCTCGTATGGAATTACTCCTGACGATTTAGGTTCCTTATTGTTGGTGTCGTCATTAATTTTATTATTAGTATTATTATTATCATTCTTAGTGTTATTATTATCACTTTCACTACTATCATTATTTATTTCATTTTAACATCTCCTTATATATTTCCTGACTAATTTATCCAAGTGGGTCCCAGTGGCTTATTGGTATACGAGCTCGCCTTGTAACCGGAAGATCATGGGTTCGAATCCCGGCGAGTGCGTACTGCTGAAGAGTGCCAAACTAGGACGAAACAGCTGTCCAGTACTCCCAGGTTTTCGCCAGATTACTAGCTTGCTAGGCTACTAGTTTTCTAGCCGGTCCCAAGCCCGGGTAAAGAGGGAGGGTTGGGGCGTGGTGCTAGCAACTCCACCCCTGTAAAACAACCAAATCGCTACAGAAACTTCAACGAATAAATATATTAAAAATTCTAAAAACATAAACAATAGCCTTACTTTTTGCTGGAATCGGGGAAGTGAAATGACGCAGGCTGGTGAAAGCCTTCGGGAAGCCAGTCAGCCGATGTGCCTTCTTTCGATGAAAGCAAAAGTAAGGATGGGTACCTGGAATGTTCGTACAATGTACGAAACTGGAAAGGCTGCCCAGATAGCCGCTGAAATGAGAAGGTACAGAATAGAAGTGTTGGGAATCTGCGAAAGCAGATGGAACGGAACTGGAAGGTGCCAACTACCTACTGGAGAGACAGTAATCTTTTCCGGCCACCCAGAGGACAACCACGAGCACACCGGGGAGTGGCCATCATGATGTCACCAACAGCAGCCAAAGCTCTCATGCAGTGGGAACCAATCTCCTCCAGGATAATGACAGCCAGGTTCAACTCAAAAGGAAGGAAAGTTACAGTCATTCAATGTCAATGCTATGCGCCTACAAACGTCTCAGAACAAGAGAAGAAGGAGGCGTTCTACAGACTACAAACAATAATGGACAACGTCCCAAATGGCGATATCAAAATCCTGATGGGCGACATGAATGCGAAGCTGGGAGGAGACAACACAGGAAGAGAACTCACCATGGGTCGTGAGGCCCTCGGTGAAATGAACGACAATGGTGAACTCTTCTCAGACTTCTGCGCCTTCAATGATTTGGTGATTGGTGGTAGTGTGTTCAAACACAAGGATATACACAAGACGACATGGATTTCACCAGATGGAAACACCAAGAATCAAATAGACTTCATCTCAATTTCAAGAAAGTGGAGACGGAGCCTACTGGACACAAGGTCAAGGAGAGGAGCAGATGTGGGTTCAGACCACTATCTAGTAGAAGGGACTTTCAAGGTGAAACTAAAAGCCTCGAGGATAGCTGGGGATAGGCCACAATGCAAGTTCAACACTCAATTACTGAAGGACACAACCACAAAAGACACTTTCACTGCAACTGTCAGAGCAAAGCAGGAAACACTACGCGACATCACTGAAGAATCATGCGTGGAAGAACATTGGAAGTCTCTGAAGGCGATTCTCAACGAAACGTGTTCAACGGTTTTAGGAAAAAGGGACAAGACAAGGAATGGCTCTCAACGGACACTTGGAAATTAATAGAAGAGAGGAGAATGGTGAAAGAGAAAATGATTCAATGCAAGGACGGACAGGAGAAGGAGACGATGAGCTCAACTTACAAAGCATTGGACAAAGAAGTGAAGAAAAGTGCTAGGAAGGACAAAAGACGATTCTACGACAACCTGGCCCCTGAAGCTGAGAAGGCAGCAGGCAAAAGGGACCTGAGGACACTATATCAGATAACCAAATCTCTATCCGGGAAGAGATCAACACAAGCGAAACCTATAAAAGACAGCCAAGGGAACCCAATTACCAAGGAAGAAAAACAGATTAAACAATGGGCGGATCACTTCAAAGGACTCTTGAACCGACCATCACCTGCAACCCGTCCAGAAATACCAACAACAGCGCGCACACAACTGCAAGTTGACACCAATCCTCCAACGAGAGCTGAAGTCTTGAACGCAATCAAACTTCTGAAAGCTGGAAAAGCAGCCGGACCAGATGGAATACCCCCTGAAGCACTGAAAGCAGACCCAGAGACGACAGCAGACATGCTGACTCCATTATTGCAAAAGGTCTGGAAGGAGGGAAAGGTGCCTACTGACTGGAGGAAAGGTTACCTCGTGAAACTACCAAAGAAGGGCGACTTTAGCCTCACTCTGCAAGAACTGGCGAGGAATCATGCTCCTATCGACGCCAAGTAAAATCCTGAGTCGCATCATCCTGGAGAGATTAAAGGACGCACTGGAGACAGAACTCCGACCAGAACAAGCTGGATTCAGGAAAGGCAAATCATGTACTGACCAAATTGCAACTCTACGCATCATCATCACAGAACAAAGCATGGAATGGCAATCAAACCTCTACCTCAACTTTATAGACTTTGAGAAGGCCTTCGACAGCGTTGACCGCGAAGTAATTTGGAAATTACTCGAGTACTACGGCGTACCCCAAATATTCATCAACCTTATTCAACAGCTGTACGACAACGGAACCTGCCAAGTGATCCACAACGGAAGACTCAGCGAGGCGTTTGGAGTAAACACAGGAGTCAGACAAGGGTGCTTATTATCTATCACCAATGATATTCCTAATTGTGGTGGACTGGATTATGCGTCAGACAGTGGGAAACGAGAAGACAGGAATATCCTGGACCGACGTGAAGAACCTAGAAGACCTGGATTTCGCGCGTGGATGATTTATGTTTGATGTCACACACAATCGAAGACTTACAAGCGAAAACCGACAAACTGGTCGAAGAAGCAGCAAAGACAGGACTCCAGGTGAACATAGACAAGACGGAGGTTATGAAAATAACCAACCAACAACAACAGCAGCAGCAACATCCAACGCCAATCACCATCAACGGGAGGGATTTGAAAGAGGTTAGTTACTTCACTCACTTATATAGGGAGCATTGTCTCAACTACAGACAGTCGGAACGGACGAGGATGTCAAATCCAGCGAGAATCCGGAAGGCAGGCGAGAAACACATTCATCAACCTGAAATCAATCTGGAAATCTTCGTCACTCAGCCAGCATCAACAACAAAATTCGGATTTTCAATACAAACGTCAAGTCAGTCAGTTCTTCTATACGGATCAGAAACTTGGCGGGCGGGTCACAAAGAATATTTCCAAAAGGCTGCAGACCTTTATTAACAACTGTCTTCGCTCTATACTGAAGATCAGATGGCCGGAAAGAATCACCAACAAGAAACAATGGGAACAAACAAACAAAACAGGAAGCAATCGCCACCAACAAATATGCAGGAGAAAGTGGAGATGGATCGGACACTCGCTGAGGAAACCGCTGGGTGACATCGCGCGCCAAGCCCTCGAGTGGAACCCGAAAGGGAAGCGGCGTGTGGGACGTCCAAGGGTGACATGGAGGAGATCGTGTGAAGAGGAGTTGAAAGAATTTGGATTAACATGGATGCAGGCGAAAAGTACAGCAGAAGACAGAAGCAAATGGAGACGTGCAGTTGAAGCCCTATGTTCCACTAGGAATCCAAGGGAGCAATAATAATAATTTATTCGAGTAATTATTAGCTTTCAAGGCTTCTTTTATGTATATCACTTCCTGTCTTAGATTTTCCTTGGTACTACTTCGTTTTTGTGCTTTATGCCTTCACTAATTCTATTTTTACTGACATAGGATGGGATGATCGCGAGTTGAAATATCTGTTTGAATGTGTGGGTTTCCCGTAAACACTAGTGTTTAACTTCCCATCTTCTTTCCTTTTTACGTTGCAATCTAACATTGGAAGCTTCCATTCCTGACTTTCCATTTCACAAGTGGATTGAATTGCCTCTACCTTCGAGCTGCTGTGTTCGAAAAATCTATTTATATCTTGTGTTCTAAATACAGTGAATGTGTCATCCACATACCTCCACCATACTTTTGGGGTAGGGTTGAAAGTTTCAAACTCTATGTTTTCCCACCTATCTATTATTATATCTTCTACAACCGGGAATATTGGTGACCCCATGGCAACTCCTTCAGTCTGTTTGTATATTTTCTTTTGGAATTTAAATGCTGTAGAAGTGATATATAGCTGTACTCTCAGTATTATATTCTCAAGTGGCACTTTTGTCCTAAATTCAAATTCTTGGTTAGAAATGAGTTCATTTCTGACTGCCTTTATAGCCATATTTATTGGTATACGTGTATATAAAATAACAATGTCAAAACTAACCATTTTTTCTTCATTATTATTATTATTTAATACTTTTTGCACATTTTTGACTTCATTGTTAGTGCTAGTGACAAAGAGTCATCTATCCATCCATTTATCCATCTTCACCATGTAATGTTTCTTTCTTAAGAAAATCAGATACGAAATTCTACCAAATATTGAGAATTGCATGCTG
Source organism: Trichobilharzia regenti (assembly GCA_944472135.2). NCBI lineage: Eukaryota > Metazoa > Platyhelminthes > Trematoda > Strigeidida > Schistosomatidae > Trichobilharzia > Trichobilharzia regenti. Next base: position 158,542,303 of record OX235262.1, read on the forward strand.
TCATAAGTACTGTTTTTATGTAAAGGAAATCATTATTATAACAGACTAACTTCAGTAAACAAATGGGCGAATTTGACTGAAATATTGCCGGATGTTTTTTTAAATGGCACAATATTTTTGTCAACTGGTATTCATAAAATCTGATCATTTACTAAATGTCATCTATTATTCCATTACTTTTCCTTTCAGCGTCATACTTATGTGAGACAAAATAGTATTCTATAATAATGTCACTTTATCTAGTATTCACTGGCGTCAATTCTTTATAAAGGCGTGTCTATATATAATTTTGCATTTTGAATTTGAATTTTTATTTATCTATTTTTGTCCTAGCCTCAGTAGCACAGTGACAGACTGCTGGCTTACCAACCAGGAAGTTCGAAGTTCGATTCCCGGCAGCTGACGCTCTCTCTCCTTTACCTCGCTAAACCAATAATTACACCCGTAAAGATGTAAAGTTGGTTAGGAAGCTATCAACTTCACACCGTAAAAATAAACACCACAGCTGCCGAGACTTCAAGCCTCTAGCTTCAAACCCTATGTTCCAATGGGAACGTCAAGGAATAAAAAAGGGTTTATTGTGGAACATTCTAAAATAATACTTTAATCTTTTATAAATACTAGGACAGTAGATGTATAAAATTCCTAATTATTAAAACACTAGTGTAAGGGTGGTACATATTATTTTTACATGCTTGCGTTATGATGATTTAGTCGCTTTCCAAGACTTGAATTTAATTGCTAGAGCTTTGTTGGATTTATAAATTAATGGTACTTGCACAAAGATTTGACGTATATCTTAAAAATTATATAAAATTGAGAATTAACAAAGAATTAAGTGCCACTAATTCTACTTGGTAAGTCAAAGTTTTCCTAATATAAGACTTTGTCATTATTTTATCTATGAAACACACTTAGTTGCTCATAAAACAGGTAAAGAACAGTGTGAAGACTTAGAAGAAAGGTATATCATAGTGTGTCGACAGAAGATAAGCGCCAGGCAACAGATCGCTTGTTGAAAAAATCAATAGATATTTAAAGATTCTTATGTACATTATTGTCAGTGGAGAAGCAACGTCTTCTGATGGTTTCAGGATTTCATCATGAGCTGACATTAGTTAGAGGACCACTGGAAAACCTGGGAGTACTGGACAGCTGTTTCATCCTAGTTTGGGAATCCTCAGAAGTACGCACCCGCCGGGATCCGATGGGTTGTTTTCTCGCTCAAGGTTATTCCGTACTGCTTGTGACCATTTCTTAGAAAGTTAAGCCATATATCTGAGAATCATATTTTTTCGTACGTTAAGTCCGCAGTGATTGGTTGATGAGTTCCTGAAGGTTAAGCATTGTCATTGTTTCTTTCTCCTGACCCTGATTCGGGACGTAAACGTTGACGTAAACTATTGTCTGCAATTTAGGCTAGCAGACAGCTCTCACCACAATAGTACGAAGATAGAATAAATATTGACTCATTACTTGCTCTTCATACATGTACACATTTGCTACTGAAGAGCTAGTCTGCTGAAGACCAGTTTTTATGCTGTAACAAGCATTTAAGTAATAAACTCATTATGTTATGACATACGAGACCAGAACTTGGTTGTTGAGTAACCGACTTTGCAAAAATTTCAGTTTTTAAAGAAATATTAACTTCCCCATATAATAATAATTCTTTCTCCTTTCATCCACTAATGATATGATTTACGTCATAAACTAAATTAAATTTATTGGCGATCTCAAATGAAAAAAAGTAGTGCATAACTTAACTAGAATTATCAAGGCTCTTTGGCTCAAAGATATTTGCAATTTTTCACCAGTTGATTAGAATACTGGAATTGCTTTTTTCATATGCATTTTAGAATAAGAATTAGGATGACTTAAATTTTCATGTAAAAAATAAAATGAAGTGAATCAATTTGTCTGTATCATTATTTATGAAGGCAATTATGTGTAAAAAGGCGAAGGTAGTAGTAATACGAATATCTGATGATACTAGATGGTTGGAGGCAACTGACAGAAAGCTTTGGACCTAGGTTTCATGCTGGTCGGCGCTCGTCAGCAGGGCGTATCTGCAACTTTGAAGGAACACATGTCCCTTCAAAGATTCGAACCCGCGACACCCAGTGAGAATTGTAGTCACAGACATTATCACTGGGCTATTCAGTTTCGCGGTTAACCTCCTTCCTGTAAAACGGTGGCCACAATGCAAACCTGACTGATAGAATTCAGTCTGCGCCAAGCAAAAAGCTAGCCAGACATATCACACTAGTTACTAGTGTCCAATCAAACTACGGATATCTTTCAAAACTGTGAATCCATTTTCCACGGCATATTTGATCATTTTAGGGGAGATTTTTGTCAACAACTGAAGGCATAATAACCAGATGGGATATACTGATGAAATCAATCGACAGTTTTCTATTAGATGTTCACTTATTATATTAGTGAGTACTAAATGATCATTAGGTAACCTTGCTACATAATAATAATAATTTACTTGATTCCGAAAACAGTACTTGTGATACAGAATGGAATTTTCAGCATTAATCACAATATTGCATCTAATTTCCTCAAATTATAAATAAAAATTAATCACACAGAAAATTTTCCACATTTACAATAGAGGTAGTGTCAAAAACACGCAGCATATAAAGTGGAAATAACAATGATAATAATAGCAGCTAGGGTCATAATAATACAAATAAAAATTGCCGTGGGCTTATTTCACACAATATTGGCACTGTGGTATAGGAATCCTAACATGTTTAAAAATATTGAATATAATGTTCTCTTTACATGATATGGTGAGAGGAAAAACAAAGATTACAGCCGTCATGGAGATAAGTTGGTGTTTTCAATTATGAGAGTAAAACAAAGAAGTAACAGGACCATAAATATAATAGAAGTAATAAAAGTAAAACTTAAAGGTATATAAGGATGGATGGAGGAAATTGTTTATTTATCAGATGAAAAAAGGTTAGTTAATTCTTGTCTGACACTATTTTCATCACATAAAATACGTGTTAAGTATGGTATCATAGAATTCTTATACTTAGACGTGCGAGCATACAGTTTTCTGAAGTTGCTCCTTGTTCTACCTGAGGAGATGCAAGGTGAAAGGAAGCTGAGGGTAAAGTGGATGCTCCAAGTCAGACAAAATCCCTTTAGCAAATTTATTGCACGAAGTCAAGTGCTTATCGACAACGACGTTAACTATGTGGTCCACTGGGACACCACTCACCCTACTGACAGTTTTCAGTATTCTACGAATTGTGACAAAGTCCTTTTTAAGCAAACCAGGAAAGAATAAGCAGGGGTGAACAATAAAGAAGAATAGGTAGGATGCAAGAGTTTATGAACTGTAAGAGGAAGGGTTGAGTTATACCCGAGTGTTAACTTAAACTCACATTTATTTGGTTTTTATACAAAGAAGGAATTCTTTGTGCACAGATCTAAGTGAGGGAGTTAGCGTAATTCAGATATCAGACTAATTAATGCTTGAATAAATCAAGAACAACAGCATATGCAGAATAAGATGGAACCATCATTTATTTCATCTGGAAGGCACAAAGAATCGTAATTTTCCAATTCTCTGAACATGTACCGTAAAGCCTACGTCTCAAGGAAACAAACGCTCATAATGATGTCACTGTCAGGCGTCTCATCAATACAGGTCATGAGGTGAACATCACGAAATCCATTCAAACTGTCAATAGAAAAAATTGCTCAGTTCTCCATATTTTTGTAAAAGTAATCTATAATAAGCTCCTGAATACCAATTTTTGTGTTCAGAAAGGAGCGGTTATCAGTCTTTACTTGTCTTGGTAACTGGATATCTTTATTCCCTCTCTCATTGGATTACGTAATCTTTGGACTCTCTCCTCTGTTACAAAGTGTAGCTTCACTTGACTCTTGTTTCCGTGATTTGAGTTGAACTCACTGGATTGTTACTCAGCTAACTAGTTACTCATCAGTTTACCCAACTCTTGTCTTTATAAGGTAACTCCATTACAATGGTGGGCGTATACTGATTCCTGTTGTTGAAACTTAAACTCTCTGTCAACTAACATCATGGGAAAATTACAAGTCAAAACTATTTCTGGACAAAACCTAATAATGTCTACAGGCTAATGACAAGCCAACGAAATAAATAGTGGTACTATCTTTTCCTGCACCACCTGTTATGCTCACTCTATTCAAATTTACTTTTCTTCCCCATAATATAAATTATACTCTTAAGTGGCGTATGATTTAATTTATTTTGTACTTATAAATAGCACCACGTAAATATCCTGCAAAAATTTTAGTTCAACTGATCTTTACAGACTTCAGAGGATACAGCGCCGGTAGAATTTTAATAAAAGGCTGCGGTTGTATACCTCAGATGTTTTTCTTTTCCTAATTTATGCGTTAAACTCTAAAATGGCATTACTGATTGTGATAATCTTAAATGTCATTCGTAACACTCGTCAAAGTACACCTACATGACGAATACTTATATAAAATATACCTGTGGCCTCTAAAATCTACCTCTTCTGAGGACAGCACCGATTTCGATGCTGCTTCTCTTGATAAATACTTGTATCTAAGGAGTAGTAACTTTAAGTCTCGTGCTAGTAGTTTCTCATCCCAATAAGCAGTGAAAATGTTATCATACTAGATCTAGTATTCACATCCTTTTGTGCTGAGAATTCTACACTTTGTTAACAAAGTATCGTTCTGAGTAAAGTGATTATTATTAATATTCAGTGAAACGGCTGAAGTTATTTTGCAGTTAGGGTTTTTTTGAACGTCTTAGTCAACTAGAATTAGAATTAGAAACTCTAGAAACTTAACACAGAAAATCAACTCACACGGACCAAATACTCTAATACAACAGTAACAATCCAATAACACACAAAAGGAGTTGTATACAAACGCTATTCAAGAGGACAAGGACTCATTGCAGCAGTTCCAAATGAAGGAGAATTGAAGAAAGCTATCTAATAGAAGTCTTCCAAAGGAGTGGATAATCATGGCTTTTCATCAAAAGACACAAAAACACAAAAAAATCGCCCCACCATATACTAAAGACACCTCAGAAATCACTGCAAAACTCTTCAATTTTTTGTTAATTGACTTCACACAGAAACCAACAAAGTCGCTTCACTCGACTGGCTCTATCTGACTCAAAAGACCCAACAACGAAGGAAGATGAAACCAACATCATCTACAAAAAATTGTAACAACTGAGAAAAACACTACGCTGGTCAAAGTGGACGTCCCCTTTATCTTCGTATCCTTGAATGTAAACTAGCCGTCAAAGGACATGACATCCACTCCCTCGTATCAATACATGCAGACAACCACGAACATCATTTCACCCGTGACAATGTTCAGACATTAGACAGAGGAAACACCAAGATTGCTAGAGAATTTTTTTAGAAGCCTGTCTGGTATTCCAGTTAATCATCAGTCAATGGACACATTGACGTGGAAAAAATTTACCAATCGATAAGACGGAAATCTCATACACAAAGGGTCAAAGTTCAAGTCAAGGAAGCAATCAGTACCAAATACAAGTAGCCTAGAGGGTGTAAAAACATACAAAAACAATCAATCACGATGTTCAAAGTCACCAGGAGAAACGACAAATAAACTCGTAGAGAAATCTAAAAGCTCCATTGACTTCAAATTGCAGTATGCTCTAAAGATATTGCCTAGTACGGCAATGAAAGCTTCGCAAAATATACCATCTAGCTCAGAGAACACAACAACATCAAAAAAAGATATTGCTATCCTCTGGCATTTCTCCTAAAGCTCAAGATTCTGTTTTTACTTTCTTCAGTATAACTTTTAAGAAGAAAAATATAACCACAATTTACTCAGTATTCGTGACTGAATTACGCATAAAATTAATTTCTCTTTCGTGACATTATTTTTATTGTTAATTAAACTGGATGAAAACTGGGGTACAAATAACAATTATTTATTAAAAATAAACCATGTTAATCTACCTTTTATCTTCCGAAATTAACTTGCACAAAACTGTGTTCATTCAATTGAAAAATAAAAATGAAAAACATTCACACAGTTTACAACACGAAAACATGTTTATTTTCATGTATTCGAAATTGAGAATAAACAAATTCAAAATAAGGTATATACACATAAATATACAAAGTCATAAAAATAAATTTGTTTTGCAAACAGTTTCTTTGTATAAAAGTGATGCGTGATGTACAGTGACACTAGTAAGGGACTGAATAAAGCACGAACAATAGTGGTTTGTGCAGACTAAGATAGGACCATCGTTTATTTCGTTGGCTTTTCATCAGCTGTGTACAGCCTAAATAAATAATTAAGTTTATAATTAAGTTATTCTTGACTTTAACCTCACCCATCCCATTTGATATAGTGTAATTTTGTTTGTCTTTTGTTTCTATGATTTGAGTTGAACCAAACTTATTAGTTATTTATCACCATCGTATACATACATGGATTTTGTTTAAACTTGGATATTCCAAGTAAAACTATATTAGTGTAAGTTTCTGAGCAATGTTCATTCACTTTGGAACATCCTGACAACTGATATCATGTAAAATTTGCAATCACGTTAAAATGTTTCTGTACATAACCTTAATAATTTATTTAGGCTATATGCAACTTATGTGCGTCCGTGGCTCAGCCATTAGGACGCTCGCCAACCATGCACATGGTACGGGGTTCGATTCCCGGCCAACGCACTCCGACACCTCGCTAAGCCAAAAATAATGCTGGTAAAGAGGAAAGGTTGGGCATTAGGCTAGCGATCTCATCCTGCAAAAATAAACAGCACTGCTACAGAAACTTGAAGCCTCTAGCTTGAGGCCCTATGTTCCACTGGGAAAGTGAAGGAAAAAAATACGCAGCCGATGAGAAACCAGCGAAATAAATTATGGTACCGTTTTATTCTGCACAAACTATTGCTATTTCCCTATTCAAATTCACTAAGTTGAGTTAATCAATGAAGTAAAGGATTGATTTTTCAATAAAAAATGAATAAATACTGAATGACATTAAATAAAAGAACCGCCATGATTAGATTTAAAGTTCCACTCCGTTACATTAATACACCCATCAAATGATGAGTCTGAGTTTTGAGATTTTTTAATGAATACGAAGAGACAGAAGTAAAACTTTGACGAGTTAGGAGGTGTTTCCCATCATAAAAGCCAATGAAGATATCGAATCTTTTATTATTCTGTATTCCGAGTAGAATATAAGGTCCGTATCTTCAAAATTTCTCTGGCCTTGGTGTTGTTTTTACTAAGATGAAGACCAAGCTAACCTTATTTCCTATTTCCCTACCAGATAGGTGTGGTTTAGAAGTCGGTTGAGACACAAATTCCAGAATTCCAGCGTCACTATAGGGAATTCTACCATTAAATGACCGATGCAAGGATTTAGAATACTGAAACTATTTATTTGCTTTACATCGGCCTCTTAATAACACTTGCGTTAGTCTTTTTAAAGTATTGTAACCAGAAGATTTTATGAAAAATTACATACGCCTAGGGTTACCAGCATCCTTGCTCATCAAAACATAACAAAATGATTTCTACATTGACGTCCAACTAGTTATAGCAACTGTGTGAAAAATACTCATGCAGTAGCAAGTAAAGATATTTAGGCAAAACAAAGAATATTCTTTATTTGTCTTTAAATACTAAGTAGAGAACTGAACTTTTTCCGTAACACTCTAATGCAGACAGAAGTACCAAGGAAAATTTGGTCTTAAACCTGAAGTTGGAAGGTGGCACAACAGGTGAATTTCCGCAAAGCAATTGATCAGGAGCAGTTCGGAAAACATTCGAAGCCACATTTTAGTTCTCGCCTTCTCTATTCAACCTCTTTTTCATCAAAAAAAACCATCAGACACAATATTTCACCATTAATAGCATCAGTGTGAATACATCAGTTTACCTCTCTCCATGGAGCTGAATACCTATGTCGTGCCTGTGAGATATTTTCTGCACACGCACTTGAATACCTCCCAATAAGTCTGGCAAAAGAAGAAATCAGATGAACCAGTAGCTGAAGGCGTGTACACCCTGTTCTTTCAACATCAACAAAAAAGTCGTTTAAAGTGATGCGTGAGGTAAGATCGGATCGATACAAAAGTTTCCAGATAAATATGCTGTCCACTACAGAAGCTGTTGCCATACACAAGGAAAGCCCTGAAAAGTGTATAAAGAAGCGGTTTATTCAGTCCCTTTAACACGGTGGCCGTGAATACTTCGTTTTTGTAACATGTACGAGAATCTGGCGAGTAATCCATACTCATTCAGCTTTGTTCTCCTCTTATTCGTGCCCCCCAAACTTGAGAAGTATTCTGAATCTCAGACTCTTTTGATGAATACCCTTGTTTCAAGCATTTGTAATTTCTTAAACATCTTTAATGGTATTCATTTTTGAGCTGCAATCAATAGTTTTTGTCTTTGGACTAATTAATTTATTGCTTTCCTCCGTATGTGATTTCACATGTTTCTTTACCAACTGATATGAGCAACTGTCCTGATAGGCATTTTGTGACTTCTACAATACTATCTAACTCTACCGCTTTGAAGCTGTTGCAAGGATTATCGGTGTACCTGTGGAATCCCAAGTGTGTTAACAGAATTCCTACACTCACATGTACAGTAAAATCACTCGGTTGTGTATTACAGTGTTGTTCTATACCATAGTTTTTGATGTGGTTGTGTTCTCTGAGCTGGATAGTTAATTTGTGAAGCTTTCATCGCCCTAGTAGGCGACATCTTCAGCGCATACTTCAATTTGAAGTGAGATTTTAGATTTCTCCACGAGTTTATTAATCATCTCTCCTGGTGACTTTGGATATGACTGGTTGTTTTTGTGTGTTTTCACATCTTCTAGGTTACTTGTATTGGAACTGACTGTTTCTTTGACTTGAACTTTGACCCTTTGTGTGTGAAGTTTCTTTCTTATTGGTTGATAAATGTTGTCTATCTCTATGTGCCTATTGATTGATGATTCACTGGAATGCCAAGCTTCTAAAAATTCTCTAGCATTTTTGTTGTTTCCTCTGTCTAATATTTGAACGTTGTCCCAGTCGAATTGATGTCCGTGGTTGTCTGTGTGTAGTGATATGAGGGAGTGGATATCATGTCTTTTGACGGCTAACTTATGTTCGTGGATACGAAGACGAAGGGGACGTCCACTTTGGCCAATGTAGTGTTTTTCGCAGTTGTTACAATTTATTTTGTAGATGATGTTGGTTTTATTTTCTTTCTCTGTTGAGTCTTTTAGTTGACATAGAATTGAGTGAAGCGACTTTGTTGATTTGTGTACGTCGTCAATTCCTAAAGGTTTGAAGAGTCTTGTAGTGATTTCTGAGATATCCTTTATGTATGGTAAGGCGATTTTCTTGGTGTTTTCCTTGGTGGCTTTTGCTTTGGTAGGTCGGCTTGGAGGTATATGTATTTTGATGAAATTCCGTGGATATCCATTCTTTTCGAAGACGTCCATGAGATACTTTTCTTCAGTTTTCCTTAAGGTGGGAGTGCTGCAATGAGTCCTTGCTCTCTTGAATAGTGTTTGTATGCAATTCCTTTTGTGTGTTATTGGCTTGTTGCTGTTGTAATTTAGGATTTGGTCTGTGTGAGTTGATTTCCTATAAACTTGAGTTTCTAACTCCCCTGTGGTTGTTCGCCTGACTAAGACGTCCAAAAATGGTATTTTGTTCTCGGATTCCTCTTCTCTTGTGAATTTGATGTCGTTGAAGACGTTGTTTATTAAGTTGTGAGTTTTATCTAACTCGTTTCTTTTGATTATTACAAATGTGTCGTCGACGTAGCGTATCCAAATCTTGGGTTTGATCTTTGGTAGAATTATGTTTTCGAGTCTTTGCATCACTGCTTCTGCAATCAAACCTGATATTGGCGATCCCATGGGTCACCAGGAGAGATGATTAATAAACTCGTAGAGAAACCTAAAAGCTCCATTGACTTCAAAATGAAGTATGCGCTGAAGATATTGCCTAGTACGGCAATGAAAGCTTCGCAAAATATACCATCCAGCTCAGAGAACAAAATCACATCAAAATCATCCACCTGAGCTACAAATCTTCTCTGTCATATCTAGACCATTGTTCATTGAAATTTTATCACATGCTGACACTAATATGATGGCAGAAGACCTAACTGTCTCTTTGCGATTAGAGACAAAAATGGCATGTTGCACACTTAAAAGCTGTGGATTCTTGCATATATTCCGTTTTGAGATCGTATGTTTACATTTCTGCCGTCATTTAGTTTATTGGAATATAAATGCCTTAACTATATTTATTCCAGATGGTTATGCTCAACAGTGTTCTTCACCGAAGTCTGTAGCACTCAGCTGACAGAACTCAATGAACCCTAATTTTTTAATACCCCGTGCTTTGCAGTAATTATTTCACTATATTACCATTATTACTTACTTATAGCTCGAAGTGGCACATGGAGAGAGCTTCAACAGAACATCTCACTTTTATCCTGTCTTCTGCAGTTCTCTTCATCTGGCTCTAAAACTATCATGAGGTTTCATCACTTCCTCACACGACCTCCTCCATGCCACCGTCGGGTACATGCCCTCATGGCCGTTTGCCAATTGCCTGGCTCTTGACGTCACGCAGAGGTCTCCTCGGCGTACATCCGATCCCTTTCCATTCTCTTTAACGTATTTTCTAGGTGAAAGGCTTCTGACTGGTTTACTCACACAGTTCCTTGTTACTGATCCCTTCTAACCGGTCACCTGATCTTATGAATGGAGCCATGGAGGGTGGATAATCATGGAAATTTGCAGCATACTGTTGGAAATGCTCTTAGTGAAACGCCAAATCTCTGGACTGTACAGAAGCAGTTAATGACTTAATACTGGTGTTGAAATTCTGATCCTTGCTTTCTGCGTTCAGTTGAACAGATTTTCAAAGTGATTTCACATTGATAAATGTCTGTCTCGTTTTTCCGATCCTACATTTCAGATCCTTAAGGCATGCCAAACATCTAAAACGATGCTACCTAGATAAGTGAGACAACTGACTTCATTCACCTTTATCTTGTTGACCGTGATCTGCCTTATACTCCTCGATCTTCTGTAAACTCGTTGATTGCCACCTGTAGATTTCTGATTTTGTGTGATATTTGACATAAACCGTCTACGAAATCTACCAAATGATCCAATTCAACACAATCAGGAATATCATCGGTTAAAGTAGGCAGCTCTCTCTCTCCCACTACTGTTCTTAATTCACTGTCTTCACTGGTTTCCCTGCTGTGAATCACTTGATGTGTGACGGCTTTCAGTTGTTATCGAATGAGATTGAAAAAGGTTTGTGGCACTTATATCGGTAGAGTTGAAGCAGTTTGAAGATTACTTCTAAGTCAACACTGTCGATAAATTTGAGGCGGAGGGAGATTCGACTGCCATTCTATGCTGTATTCGATGATGGTGCATGGCTCTGATCCTCACAGAACTTGCTTTTTTCAGGATTCATCTAGTTCTGGGCTAAATTTCAAAATAAGTCATAAACACAAATATTAATGTAAACTGGAATTCGGATGTCGACGTTTCGAACTTTACTTGTTGTCAGTAATCATCATCATATTGTTTACTTTTCCGCCAAATACTTCGTTAACTTCGGTGATATTATCGATCAACTGATTTGCAGTAAATAAAATATTCTTCATACGAACTGTGATCAAGATTTGACCGGATAGATTGCCGAACGAAATGTTGGAATTAATCATTTCAATTTCACTGAGATTTTACAAATATAACTTTATAAAATATTCTTCCTTTATCCCTATAACATATTTTACACGTAAACACTTTCAGCGTCGTGCTATAAGCCTTACTCACTTTTATAATAAAATAAGAATCCTTTATGAAGGAATCAATTCCTTATTAGTTATTTAATTACAAATAGCATCTTTTATTCTTGTGTTTTAAAAACATAACAGGGAACATTATCAGCAGTGTTAATAGAAGTTAATCACGCTTGAACTCATTAAAAAATCTAACAATTTGTATCAATAAATTGAAAAAAAGAAAGAAATTATCTAAAATGCAAGGAGACATTAAGATTTATACTTTTTTTCATATGTCCCTGTAAAAACCTACAGAGGAAGAAAAAAAAAGATTATGAGTTGGTGATTTTATTCGAAAAAACAAACAAATTGTTTCCCCTTGGGGATTTGATATATGGACGTCTGATGAACATGTTAATCGTCAGCAAATATATGCATATCCATCTTTGTTTTATTATTAGAAAACCATAATTTCGTAATATACGTCGTTTCTTTGACTTAGGAAATATCTCCTGAGAAAATAAGAGTAATTATTGACAAATGCATACATGTTACCTGAAATGTTAATGTTAATCAAACACGAAATAATCTCTCTACCTCTCTCTGTGTGTGTGTTTTGTCTGTACAGAAAGAGTTTGCCTCTTATTCTCATGTTTCTTATGCATGACATTTAGTTTTACCTAATTCTATGATGAAAGCAGAAAATTCACATAATCAGCTGATATATATTGTGTGTTATCAATAACTTGGTTATCGACCCCACGCATGTGGTTCAGGTTTCGATCCCCTGCAGCCGTTGGACTTCTTTATCTCGCTAAGCTGGTAATAAAACTGGTGAAGAGGGAAGGTTGGACATGAGGCTAAAAACTCTACCCTGTAAAAATAAACACCACTGCTAACTAAACTTCAGAGCTATACCTTGAAGCCCTATGTTCCACTGCAAACGTAAAGGAATAAATTAATACGAGTGTAGCATGGGTACTGTGGTATAATTTCGTTCCATATTAGATACAATAATTTTGAAATCACAAAGTGATGTAGTATTAAGAATTGGCTGATGTTGCGAGCACAAATTATTGCTCATAATCATATCAGTTTAGTCATACAGTTTCACAGTTTTCAATCCCCTCTCTCCATCTTTACCTTGTTGTTTGATGCCACTTCCCATTTCTCTGGTAAAGGCTTTGCGTCATTCCAATTGCACGTGTTGAATCGATAGATAAAAATTCAATGATTCACCTCTCTCTCTCCACCTAACTTTATTACCTTTTATGACTTTCATACTGTCCCAACCTATTTTGTGATTACATGCAAGTCAATCCAGTGCAATAGCTGAGCTTTTTCTAAGTTATTTGCCTTAGCAGGGTGAATAATTCTAAGTCTAGCTAAATTTTTATGTTCCAATAATCTAGGTGACCCTGATCTACAAGTCTGACCATTGTAAATGACCTCACTCACAGTCACTAAACGGTATTTGATAAATTATATTATTTTTCACAACTGGATCTATTGGGTCTTTAAGCCGATAAAATTTATCATTAAGAGAGAGTTGGTTCCTTTAAATGCCACCCTAACTAATTCTAGTCTAATGCAGAATCCTACGTAAGGCCTCTGAGGTTCCTTCTTTGTACAACAGAACTACAGGGGCTTTCAGTTCGATGTTATTTTCATCATTTTTATTGTTAATTTTATTTTTTATATGGTTTGTCATATACTTTGAATAAATTCTGGTTGATAATAATTCACTAGTAATACTTCCTTTATTTGTTTGGTTTCATCATTTGAATCTTTTGGCCTACTAGTTAAGCACTTGTCCCGATTATACAGACATTTAACTAAACCCATCTTTACCACATAAAATAAAATAAATATGGTTACCAATAAATAAGGTATAGGGCGATCACTGAGAAATTACATTTAATGGTATTCTTTGTCAATGCAAAATATATTTTTATATGATATGATTCAAAAACTGCAAACTGCTGGGTAATCATTTCACATTGAATACTTCACAGCCTCATTATATACTTTTGATATGACACCTAAACAGTATCACATAAGTTATCCCAGAGTCCACCAGTTTGAATGCTACTGGAAACCACATTTCGATTTCACCCTCACTTATCACCTATTTACATAAAACTTTATTATTCACTGCAAATCTCTCCATTTTCCACGGGGACTTTCTTCAATTAATTCTTTAAACATAAATTACTCTAAAATCTTAGGGTTGTGGTTATATCTTTCAAGGAGCGGACTGTTTTACGTGTTACGCATTACACACTTTCTTATTTATTAACGTCCCCAGTGGAACATAGGGCTTCAGTTTAGAGGCCTAAAATTTTGGCAGCAGTTATATTTTTTTTACGAAGTAGGGTTGCTAGCCTCATGACCAACCTTCACTCTTTACCAATCTTATAACTGGCTTAGCAAGGTAATGAAGTGCGTCGGCTGCCGGCGATAGAACCCCGTACCACATGCGTGGTTGGTGAGCATTATACTGCTGTGCCACTAACACACAAATCTGGTCTCTCCTCATTTGCGGATAAATCTTCCATATTTTAAACATTACCTATTAGTAAAAATGAAATAAATTACTATACTATATTCAAACTAATAGCTTGAGTATATCCACTGTACTTTAGATGAGAAAGTAAAAAGTATATTTTAAAAAAGTCAGACAAGCATTATTGTAAACGTTTTTGTATTTCTTAATAAATGTTAAACAAAGCGTTATTTTTTTTACTGACGTTTCGCTATTTAGCCTTAACAGCTTTATCAAAGTTTTAAGAGTTACATGACATTCACTCTTCTTTTATCAATCATAGGTTTTTTTAGTTTTAACCAACAAAAAGCATTTTATGAGGTTATCTGTTATTCATAGTGTTTTACTTTACTTTTGTCCTACCTCATTCTATTTGTGTAGCTAAGCTCTTCTACGCTGACGTCATCTATATCTATTTGAAGCCTTATTTTGAATACGGCGATATATTACCTGAAAATAGTTTAGTCCGGAGTATTTTCCTTCCTTAAACCTAAACCAGTTACAAAGGATTTATATATCCTTCACTGGAAAGAGTAAATTAAAGTGTCATATAGGCAAACTAATTGTATGACGTTATTTGCATTTCTCTTAAAATCAAGAGGACGTTATCTGTAGTAGTGAAAGGAACATCCACCAAACAGAAGATTACAGCGAAGGGCAAGAATTAAACCGGTTTTAGGGATCCAAAAAAGGAGGTGAAGTAGAAACCAATCACAAGATAGATGGTAGTTAAGTGAATATATATTGCAGGTAATCATATCCACGAAAAAGTCAGTCATCACAAAGCGTTTATCTGTTTTACAATTTTCGATTGATAATAATCATCATATGTTATCTAGTGTATTCATCAGAATTAGGAATTTTTTATATTAGGAGCTCTACCGTACTATGTTCCCTGTCAATGGTTCAGTGGTAGAATACTCACCGGTCATGGTGTACATGCTTCGATCCTTAATTCCAGACCGATACTCTCTTAAACCACACTTGACAGGTAGTAAGGTTGATAAAGAAGGGAGGTTCGTTGGGAGGTTAGTAGCCTCACGCCATAAGAAAGGACATCACTGCTACTGAAACTCTTCAGGCCTGAGCTTGAAGTCCTATTGTTCCCACTGAAATGTGAATGGATGAAATGTAAAAACAATATTCCACTATCTTAATTGGTTATTCGGAGGAAATCTAGACATTTTCTATTTGTAAATCCACATGCTTTTTAACAGCTTACGATCTAATGTAGTAGCTTAACAACTTACGATCCTCGTTTTCGCCTAATACTATACATAAAATGTCACACAATATGTAAAGTCCTTATTGAAGCTAAAAATATGACTCCCCACTCTATTACTAACTATTTGAAGTAATTTAGCGGAGTATTCGAAACAAGAACTTTAAATAACGGCTGTTTTATAAATAATTATATGTATATGTATTAGAAATGAATGATCAAACAAAAACTATGTTTTCACTCCAACCGACATGTAAACGTATTTCATTTACGGGTAAATTTAAATCAGACTTACTGGATATAGGACAATTGGTTAATGATTTGATAAACTGGTTTTAAAACACTCAAATATTGTTTATTCCCCAATACTTTTTGAAATCGATTAGTTCATTGTTCTCCTAGAGGATTTAACTCACCATCCTTTTTTCCGATTCATATATTATATCCATATGTTAGTCAGTTAGTTAGTTAGTTAGTTAATGTGTAGGTGATTCTGAACATGTATACCTTGGGAAAATCAATTCAGTAAAAATAGGAGAAAGAAAATACAATAAATCCACTTTCTTTTTCTCTGTAATTTGCAATATGTCTGAGTAGACAGAGAAGTGTTAGACTGTAAAAATATTTCTTTCCTTTCTAACCCTACTCATAGTCGGATGCAATTAGAATTATGAAGGGTATCTAAAAGTTATGTCAATAAAATGAGTGTATTATTCTTAATGTATATTTGAATGATGTATTGAACAATATTTTCATACTTATATATTCTTGTTTATAAGTATACTTGAAAATTATATCTAATAATTGTATTCTATTTCAGACAATATTAGTAAATAGGTGCTTACCAGTCATTCACCATAACAAGGATAAACTGATTATTAAGGAAAAGCTGGACGGCAGAAATGAAGAATCAATCATCGGTTGGGATCTATCAGGCATAATTCAGCACTACCAGAATTCGGAGCTGGAAATTGTTAGTTCCATTCAAGCTAGTTGATGAATTGTTTTATACTAGTGTGAGACTGTTAGGTAATGCGCATCCGCGACAACATGCCATGTCAGTGTATAGTTAATGGCCTCTTCTTGTAACTCAAAGGTTCTCGGTTCGATATCTCATGACATCATGAATGTGTACGGCGAAATAGTCCCAAACTGGGACAAAGAAACTGTTCAGTACATCATGGGTTTCTTAATGTTTGTCTAACTGTTAGCAGTTCATGACCTTACACATGAAGACAAGCACCAAAACGCTTTTGTGCTGATTAGTTAACATGCGTAAATTAGATTTAACAGTTCCTATGAAATTGTAGGGAAGAGATTGATAATTGTATGACTGACAGTTACAGGTATATTACAAAACGGTTCAAATAAATTTGGAGGAATGGGTCCGAATTCTAGTTCTTTGAAAATCTTAGGTATTTTATTGGGAGTGTTAAAATATCAGATACTGTCAGTCAAGCGGTGGTTTACTCGACGGAAAGAGAAAGAAATAAAATGGCTAGTGCAACGTACAGCATAATACTGGTATTATGATTTCCGTAATATATGCCTACATTTGGTGTGTATAATAGGAAATATAAGCAAAAGGTAAATTAAAAAATAACTCATGAATACTCCCTATCTAGGCATTAATGAAAACAAAACACGTAGTTCAGCGAAGAGTCTCTTCTCGGCGAATTCATTTTCTTAGCTGTACAATCACAAATACATATATATGAGTTATTTTGTATGCATGTGTATATTAAGTTTGTCACACAAAAATACAATTAGACATTTGTAAAAAATTATATTTGTAAAATCTCAGTGATATTGAAATGAGTAATTCCAACGTTTCGTTCGGCAGTCTCGTCCGAACTTCTTCAGGGAAATCAATCGAAATTAACACAACAGGTTTATATGTAAAAGGAACCACCGACGCACTTATGTCAATAAAATCCGACAAAATGTTTAATAGGCTGTTTTTAATTTTCTGAGATTATTTCTCCATTATTAATGAAGTGGTAACTAGCAGCAGATAGACGATTATTACTATTACTATTATTTAAGTTCCCGGTTTCTCAGTTCAATCCAGTCCCTAAGATAATTATATTCATAAACCATGCTTGATATGGACAATATTAACAAAAATACCTCTTTCGCATACTAAAATGACTAGATTTTTGGTGTCCTAATTACTGTCTCATACTCATGATTGATAAAAAAGAAATATCATCTCTTCCATGGGTGCTATTTATAGACATCATCACCTGAAGGTCACAATTGAATTAGGTATTCTGAGTTGCAGTAAAACTAAGTCAATTAAATTTGACGCATTTCAATATATCTTGGCAATGAATTCATAATTATCACTTAATAACTACTGAAATTGGTTCGCCTTTCTTCCACCATTCCTTTCATCTTTAACAACTTAACTGGATTTTGTTTGAAAAACTATATTTCACTATATCTGAAAGAGATTTGAATACTATAAGTGTCTAAACATACTGCTGTCCATTAGATATTTGACAAAATAATCTCAGAATGATAAGTTAGTTGGTCAGTTAGTGAATGCCTTGGTGGTTCAGCCATAGAATACTCACCACCCATGCACATGGTCCGGGGTGTGGTCTCCAACCGAAATATCCCTTGGCCTAACCTAACCAGCAGTACGTTCAATAAAGAGTGAAGGTTGAACGTGAGGCTAGCCATCTCATCTGATTAAAAAGTACCACTACCAATGAAAATTCAAAGCTAACCGCCTGAAGCTATAAGTTTCACTCAAAAAGCAAAAAATGAAAAATAAATAAAAGACAGTAAGTGAGTATTACTCAAGTCTGGCGATCCATTACCCCCGAACACTTCGTACTGCAACAGTAATGAGTGTCTACCTGTAGACGGTGTCTTACTCAGATACTAATTTTACGCCAAAGTACATTCAGATTTCGGAGTATCCTGTTCAGTCTTTTCATTTGTATTTTTTATCACACCTCCATGAATCAATTGTCATTATGGATAACGCTTCCTTGGTTTGGCAGTTTTTTGTCTGCTAAATATTGCCGAATGCGTCTATTCCTTAGACAAATAAGTACTACGTATTACTTACTATCAGTGTGCCCTTTCACTATTTAATTATCAGTGTTTATAGTTAACGGGAACATTCAGTTCACTTCTAAGTTCAGTTGATAAAGTTATACGCGCCTGAAGACTGTCAGTAATTCAATTTCGATTATTTGTCTGTCTTATGTGGCATGGTCAATTAGATTTGACATACCAGTCAGTATACAACCTCTCCCTTGGAAACATTGATGAAACAGAATAAAATTATGTCAACAGCAGGATCAGTAATTTTCACTTTCTAAATCCAGCTCTTACAAAGCCACCTTTCTCAGGATTGACATTTTTATAATATATGAATACTGCAATTGTGAACAAAATAAGATCCTTTGTAAAAAGTTATATTTGTAAAATCTCAGCGATATTGAAACGAGTAATTCCAACGTTTTGTTCGGCAATCTCGTCCGAACTTCTTCAGGGAAATTAATCGAAATTAACATAACAGGTTTATATATAAAAGGAACATCTTTTGTTTTTAAAAACTTTGCCCAATCATGATTCATAAAACAAAAATTAACAAGTATAATAAACAAAATTGTACGAGTTGTGATCAAAATTTGACCTCAGACTTACAAATATTGATCTACCTTTGTTAAACACTTTAAACACAGTGTGTATGTATGTGTGTGTGTGCGGATAAACAGTTGTAAAACAATGTCTTAACGTCTCCATAAGTAGATACAGACAGTCGGGAAACACTGACCAAGTATTATTAGTTAGTGATACATATCCATTCTTATTTATTAATCAGGATTTCCTATGCGTCATCTAACATCCCACCTTCATGTCTCTTCAAACTGTTAGTATCTAGGATTTTTTGATTAGACGTATTTTCAAAATTATGGTGTTTAGGATTAGAGTTTAGTCGAACAACCCCGTCAAACTTATTACTTTGTCTTCTTTCTGAGAATTGAGCTGCTTTATTCGACCTACTGAAGTTGTCAGGTGACTGGACAGCTACGAATTTAGGATACGCACTCTGCTGCAGACAACGGAGAGTGAAAACACGATGATTGTGCCAATTACATAGTTTCCTTGTTAATTTATGGTTATTTTAACTAAACAGATGAGAATCAGTAAGTTCTGAGTAGTGATATGTAATACATAAGTGGTCAACAAAATTGGGTGTTAATGAAACCGGTGAAGTAACAAAGGTGACGAGTTGTCACAAACAGTTGTCAAAGAGGAGTTACGCAATATCACGAATAGTTTGATGACTGAGTTGTACTCAGGATGCATATAGAAACAAAGTGGGAAATAAGAAATTGCATAAGAATTCTAAATGAATACAAGAATTTTAAGCAGTTAAAGAAACAGGCAAACAAACAAAATTAAGCGTGCATATATCAGTTCACCTGTTTATATATATATATATATATATCAGTTCACTGCTTAAAATTCTTGTATTCATTTAGAATTCTTATGCAATTTTTTATTTCCCACTTTGTTTCTATATGCATCCTGAGTACAACTCAGTCATCAAACTATTCGTGATATTACGTAACTACTCTTTGACAACTGTTTGTGACAACTCGTCACCTTTGTTACTTCACCGGTTTCATTAACACCCAATTTTGTTGACCACTTATGTATTACATATCTCTACTCAGAACTTACTGATTCTCACGTGTTTATTTAAAATAACCATAACCAATTGTATTTTTGTGTGACAAACTTAATATACACAAGCATACAAAATAATTCATATGTATATTTGTGATTGTACAGCTAAGAAAATGAATTCGCCGAGAAGAGACTCTTCGCTGAACTACGTGTATTGTTTTCGTTAAAAAGCAATCTAACAAATAAACACATACAGGATGCATGTGGATAATAAAAATCATAACGCAGGAATTTCATCCCATGACATTAATTTCCATTCTTAAGCTTAACTGATGACATGATCTGTCACCTTACATTCATTCCAAATGTCTGAATTCATTGAAAACGTATGTGTAACAAACGGTGCACTTGTAAATGTCTCTGATAACCAGAAATTTCCAACTAGTAGATTAAAACAAACAGCCTTTCTAAATACCTCATGTCACATTAATCATGCAAGTGCCGATTTTTTGTATTTGTTAATACAGGCAACAAGATGACGCTCATTGCATAATGGCATCCATGATTACCACTGCTTTCTTTTTATGAAATACGTTTCTGTCAAAGAAATGTTCCTTTATGAAACTGTCAGCCATATTGACACATCAGATTTATGTTCCTTTGATTTTGTTTATTTACTCTAAGGATGTACAGTTCTGTCAGTTTAGCATACTAGCAGGATTTTTAAGCACCGAAATACTAAAATGCAACCTAGGAGACTGACAGAATCAATCCGTTTTTCAGCTACAGAAACCTTTTCTGCGAGAGATTGGAACGAACTGTTCATTTCTGACTGGTATTTATCTATAATAAAAAACATTCCCCCATAAGAAGATGACCGTATAAATGATTGGTTCAGGAAGAAATTTCCTATTTCTTAACATTTAGGCAGATAGCTGTAAACTTTACGGATGGAAAAAGTAATTACATTCGACTGATCAAGATTTGACCAAGAGAATACGCAGTAATGCATGCAAAACTTAGGATTTGATAGTATGAAATATTCCCATATTATGAATTAAAATTCAGTCTGAATGAAGAATATTATTTTCAATAATTTCTCTTCAGGTTCTTACAATTATAAAGTATAATATTTATTGTCGTCACAATAAAGGCCAGTTATGCGATGGATACATTTTTAACGCAGAATAACAGATTAGTTATGGGGTGTCAAAATAAATAGTCGTATTTGTGTGACAAATGTGCTAGGCTGAAATCGATTACCAAAATATTGTAAAACGGGAGACAATGGTGGTGATCAATCATAATAGAAGGTGTCAGGTGAGTGTCTAGTACGAAGTGGTCTGTGTTAAACAGGAGTAAGACTGCAATGAGAGGTTCATAATAACATAACGAATATGTAAAATGAAACAGGTGGATGCATATATCGAGAAAAGAGATAATATCACTAATAATAGGTCCGGGTAGTATAAATAA
Organism: Trichobilharzia regenti; assembly: GCA_944472135.2. Classification (NCBI taxonomy): domain Eukaryota; kingdom Metazoa; phylum Platyhelminthes; class Trematoda; order Strigeidida; family Schistosomatidae; genus Trichobilharzia; species Trichobilharzia regenti. The sequence continues at coordinate 158,564,030 of OX235262.1, forward strand.
AAATTCTGTAGTATTGAGGGAATATTTGCATGAAGGGCATGAATTATGACGAATAATAATAATTGTAATGATAATATATGTAATAATAAGCAAAGGAAAAATACCAGAGGGTTAAGGGGAAGGAGCACTCTTGTTGAAAAGAAGAATCATCAATCCAAGTTTGGCCATGGTAGGAACAGTGCCTGGACGTGTTCTTTTTGGATACAAACTTCCAGTTTAGTCGATCTTATTGCAACAGCTTCAGCTATGCGTAGGAGACGTAAGCGAACTGTACGTGATAACGACTTAGGAATTCGGCATATAACTCTGAAAGCTGTGTTAACATCGATACGATGTACAGTATCGATCAAGTGTGACAGGATCGAGCTTTTCTTGCACTTAATTTTCCCCTTGCTGAACCAGGCTGGTAAATGTTCTCGAACCCTAACCTGAAAAGAAATTATTGAAAAGAATATTCTCCGTTCAGATTGATTTTTAAACCTTAGGAGCCAGGATGTGAAACTACATACAATAAACATTGTCTATTTTTTTATCCTTTCCTAAGTGGAACACATGGCTTTAAGCTCAGGCTTTGAAGTTTCCATAGCAGTGATGTTTATTTTCATGAGATGAGGTTGCTGACCTCAAGTTCAGCTTTCCCTCATTACCGGGCTGACTGCCAGCTAAGCGAGGTTAAGGGTAGAGTCTGTCTGGGATTGTACTCAGGCCGGGTGTGTGGTTAGCGAAAATTATAACATTGACGCACACATGCAATATATGGAGAGAGACATATTAGGAGGTAGAACATAAGTAATGCTTGCATATAGAAGGTTGATTGTAATATCTCTCAATTTTACTATACATAATCTGCTGTGAAGTTTATGTTTTCCCTGAAGCATTGTTTTATCTAACAGCTGTTGAACAATAAATAACTAACCCCACTGGCAATATTTATTTTATCTTGAATAGATATAGTATAGGTGTAAAAACGTATATGTAAACACTTTGAAAGAAATGTGAGTTAAATTTGTACATAATCTGAAATTGACAGAGTTGATTCTAAGAATTTTACTAGATAGCAAAGTGCTTATTGTTTTGTTTTTTCTACCTCAAACTTGTATGTAAACATATTGTTTTGACATACTGTGATGGAATATATCTTCATGACGTTGTAAGAAACAGATAATGACGATATTCAGGACAAATAACAGTGATTATCAGCAGGTGAAGATTTGTGTGCGTATAGACTATTTTTCAAGCTGAGTAATTTCACATAATAAAAATCATATTTACTGATTGATGAATATATATCTGGAACTAACTAACTGAAGCCTAGTGAGGGCAGAAAACATTTATGCACCTACATAGTATCCAGACAGTATCTACTGACTGGTGTGAATACCACTTACCTCAACTTATATTGTTTACTATCTACACTGAAGTGATGCAAACAGCGGACGGCCTTTTTCCTCGGTTGGAGCCAAGCTCATTAATTCGCCCAACTAGCCAGATGGAAACCGGTGGGTGAAAAGTGATTAAACTATAAGAGGTGAGTAAAACTGCGTAGACCATTGATAAGCTCGGTCACAAACCCGTGAATAGGACAGGATTAAGGTGATCACCTTAATCTGACCGCCCAGCAAGCTCTACTGATTGTTGTGAGTGATACACAACTGCTCATATCAATCAATCAGTAGTATATAGTTTTATGAATTTACGCTAAGTTGTTTGGTTACCATTTGTGGTACCCAGCAAATCAAGTATCGTGATCTGAATTAACTCAATTTTCACAGGAAACCACGGTGAAATAAGCACTTTGAACTGTAAAGAGCGGGAATTAATTTGCACACTATGCATTTGATTTCTATTTGCATCTGTCGACTAATTACTGTCTGATTTGAAAATTACCATTATGAGTTATTTGGTATTACCCAAACTTGCTATTAGTCATCGTTTCATGTTTCATGTGTATCGAAATCCGCGGTAGAACTAGTACTAGTCTTTTTACAAAGAACGGCTCGTTAACAAAATGCATACATTTTAAAGGTAACCTACTACAAACTTTGGCTACCAAAAATCACCATCATTATACTGCATAGAATTTCTCTTGTTCATATGGTGCTAATCTATTAAAACTTGCTCACTCGCAAGCTTCTACTGAGCTTGAGAAAAAAGAAAATCTTGGTTGACAACTATTCCTGAGGTTTTAGTGCACGCTGTCGCTGCCAGAAGAATAAAACTAACTACTTACCATCTTTAGACATCCGGTAATGTACCCCTGTACTTTTTTAAGTGGCTTTCAATCAAATGCCACGTATTTTCTGAAGAAGACAAGAGAGGAATATCATAAGAGTTTGATTCCACTTTAGGTTAGACAGAATTATGTCAAGTGATCCACTGTCAAATAGTATGTTACTGGAAGATCTCAGTAGACCCATTTACACAAAAGCAGAAACAACGTGTGAATGAATGATGGGCAAACAATTGGCATGGTTGGTAGTATGAATAAATAAGCGGAAATGGCTTATGTGACATTTTTTACCAGTTTGATAATCCTTCAGTCAGAATTCGCTCATTATGCTACCATTCTTATCATCTGCCCAAAATCGTGGCCATTACCTAACCATTCTTTGTCCATTTTTGTCTGACTGAGGAAGAGATACCGCTATGCAATACAGACCGCTGAAAATTCTGTACATTATATAAACACTGTCCAGAACAAAACTACGATTGTTACTATTATTATTATTCAGCTTCATTTTTCCTGTACTGGCTCTTAGTTTTTTGGTCGTTTTGTGAATAATTCTTAAGCTGAAACAATTGACGAAACTGACGGTGTTCAGTATACCAAATATACTTTGAGAGGAAAGGATAAGTACATTTAGGATAAACTGTTTTGAAATGTTAAATAGTTGAAGAATAAGTGTTTTTCAGCTGCCTTTTTTAATTTCAGACCTATTTAGAGATACGTGGAATACGCCCAACACGATGTTAAGTAATTGGACTGATTATCCAAGATATTCTGTAAAAAACGGAAAGATCCGGTATATCATTACTACCTCAGTTAAACAGTTTAAAAACTTGATCAGTTTAAGGGAATGTACTGAGATTTAGTTCTGAGGAATTTTTTCTATTACAGCTTGATTCCACACCGTATTTTTGGTATAGGTATGGAATTTTCACCATGTGATATAGGTAGCCCAAATTTTGCAGGCCGACCATAGATATCAGGTGGGTGTCGGCAGAGGACCGAACTCTGGACTATGTGCATGATCGGTGAGAGTCCTAACCACTGTGCCACCGACACGAAGGAATATTTATTGGAATCACTATTAAAAGCAGATTACAGAGCAATATTTCGAAATATTTCTAAAGAAATCGATTTCCAAACATCTTAAATAAAACCATTAGTTTCCTTTTTAATAAGAGTAAAGTAATTCATAGGATCTATTGGTAGTTTCTACTTACTAACTATCATATGACAGCAGTCTAATTGATTAAAAAAATACAGGAAGCTGTACAACTGATTGGCATTCTATGACAATTGCATCATTGCTGAGAAATAGACAGGACATATGTAAAACTTTGCTTGTTTAAAGTGAGTCAAAATTTATATTCTTTCCAAATAACTTCCTGTTAGAAGACAATGTTTGCGCTGAGTTGTCAGCACCAAGTATGTGCTACGTTTCAAATGACGTTGCATTTCATGCCCATGTATTTATATATTCATTCACATAAGGAATTCCATTTGAAGGTTTATCATTATTCCAGGAACTTGTCATTTTCATCACACGTGACTATACATTCATTCCATAAGAGGAATTCAGACAAAGTTCTGAAATTAATTTTAGTAGGTAAAACATCCAGTATCAAGAATTTACGGCCAACAAGGAATGGTTATTTTTTGTCACACATTCTTTATCACTCAAGTAATGGTTGAAGCGACTCATTTCCTCATCTCATAATAAAATCTTACTCTTTTTGACAGACAATTTTAGGAGAAATGGAAGTTTGCTTTCACCAAGATTTTCTGTTTACTAAGGAAAATTTGTGCCGACGTCATACTGATGGTCTGCTGTTATTGTATGGTTGGAGGCAATCTGTAGGAAGCCTTGCTTGAACGAGGTTTCGTGCTAGTTGGCACTCACCAGTCAGCAAGGCGTGTCTGCAACCTTGAAGGAACTCAAGTTTCTTTTCTGAGACTTGAACCCGCGTCACCTTGTGCTGCAGTCAGATACGTTGTGTCAAATAGCACGCAATATAGTTACAAGCCTTCCTGCCGATTGCTTTCAACCAACTTATAAAAACAGTTCAGAGTTAACCGTGATGTCTAGCTACCTAACATGGTGGCCACATTGCAAACTTGACTGACAGAATTCAGCCTGCACCAAAGATAGGACCAGACACATTACACCAGTTACTGAATAGTGTTCAATGAAAAATATTATTGGTCTGTTCATCCAAGAGACGAAAAACTGACAAGAATACCTGTTACAACATAGACTTCTATTTTGTATTTTAAGATTATTTTCCTGGTAGTATTTCGTTAAGTAAGCATGCTTGTGTCTTATCAGACAGAAAAGAGGTTTAGAGAAAAATTAAATCATTGTACCAATGAACACAACCTCACCTGTTTCACTTGTTGACCAGTTTACTAGCCCGTCCTAAGCCCAGGAGAAGAGGAAAGAATGGTTTTGGGGCTACGGACCGAAATTTTGAAGCACAGAAAAACATCCAGAATAAACTTATTCTTCACTGCAATCAGAGAGACGGAATAATGAGGGTTGATGGAAGCCTTTGGGAAGCCATTCAGCTGGTATGAAAACAAAAATAAACATGACGATATAGAATGTGTGTACACTGTTCAAAGTTAAGAAGGCTACTTAAATTACAGAAGACAGAAGATACAGTACAGATGTGCTAGGATGTTTTGTAAGCAGATTGAATGGGATCAGGCTTTTAAAATTGTACACTTCAGAGCCACTAATCCATTTTGGTCACTCAAACGAAGACCACGAGTGCATTGAAGAAGTAGCTACTGTGATGTCATCAACAGCACGGGAATCTTACATTCAGAGGGGATCAATGTCCTTCAGGATATTGACACCGAGATTTAATTTAAAGTGTATGAAAGTTGAAATTATCCAATGCTAAGCTCCTACAAAAAAATGAAGACCTGGTAGAGAAAGGGGAAGAATTCTACACACAACCGAAAATATAAGTGAAAAAGACTGAAGCCATATGGAGGTTACAGAAACCTAATGGATGGATGAATGTGAAATTGGCAGGAAACAGCACAGAAATTTAACTCATAACGTGTCAGTAAGCCTTAAGCGAAATGAATTAGAAGGAAGAAATCTTTGCATACCTGTGTCCCTTCAGTGGTTTGTTTATTAAAGGTGCCGTGTACAAGCATAAAGATTAACACAAGGCGACATGGGTTCCACAAGTTTATCTTATCAAAAACCAGACAGACTTCATCTCAAATTCATGAAAGTGGAGACGTGGCCTGCTGAACACAAAACTGAGAAGAGTAACAGATGTTGGTTCAGACCACTAACTAGTTCAAGAAAATCTTATGACCAAGCTGGATGTACTCAAGAAGATAGAGATAGACCACAATGGAATTTCAACACTGAGAGACTGAAAAACTTAATTACAAAAGAGACCACCACCACAGTCATCAGTGCGAAGTCGGAGACAATACATCGAAACACAGTAGAGACCTGTGTGGAAGAACATTGGAACTCTCTGAAAGTAATGTTCAAGGAAACGTGTACAGCCATTATAGGAGGAATTAAGAGGCAGGACAAGGAATATCACTCAATAGATACCTGGAAGCTAACAGTGTGAGAGGGATGGTAGAACAGATGATGAAACAATGTACATATAAACAATGAGAGGAGAAGCTGACTTCACTTCAAATGACTTTTGCACTAATCATCACCTGAAAATCTTATGACAAATGCAGATGTTTCAGGATTTCATCATGAGCTGACATCAGTTGTCTTGAATGCCATAAGGTTACTAAAAGTCAGGAGGGCAAAAAGACCAGGCAGAATCCCTCCTCAAATCACTCGAAACAAACCGCTAATAGAAAAATTTTGGAAGTCAGTAAAGATGCTCGATGGCTGAAAGAAAGGCTACCTTGCCAAACTGTCAAAGAAGGGCAGCCTATGCCTTTGCAACAGCTGTCACGGGATCATGCTATTGTCCACTCCAAGAGACATACTATGTCGCGTTATCTTGGAGAGACTACAGGATGCTCTGGACGTGAAATTCCGGAAAAGCTTGCTTCAAGATAAACTAACTATGTGAAGATCAGTTTGCATTATCATCGGCACATAATAGAATGCCAATCACGGCTCCCTCCATCTCAGCTTTGAAAAGCCTGTCGACAGCGTTGACTGAGACACTATCTGGAAACTGCTTCAACATTACCAATTTAAGTTCCACAAACACTTTTCAGTCCCATTCGACAGCTACTGGAAGCCGTCACATGTCTAGTGATTCACAGCAGGAAAACCGGTGACGACTTTGAGTTAAAAACAAGCTCATGGAAAATTCCCATTGTAACATGTAGAAAATCAAAACAAGTGATTCAGCGAAGAGACTCTTTTCAACGAGCTAGGTATATCGGTCGTTCGACCGAGTTTTATCCAAGAGGGTGCAAGAACATTATCCTGCATGGCTACGAAAAGGTGGAAGTGGAGCAATAAGAAGCGCGATCATAGAACATCTGGTCGATAATGATCACCCTATCTCTATAGCCTCCGCCTTTAAAGTCATCTACAAGGCAAAGAGTAATTTACCCAAATCCCTACCTACCCGACTCATCTGTATTGCTGAAGCTTTGGCTATCGAAACAGAAAAGCCAGATCTCTGTGTACAGAAAAAGTTCGTTCAACCCCTCCAACTTTCATGGTCTTAATCCCTCTATGCTAAAATATGGTAATCCCAATCATATTTTAGCTCTACCAATTTTTCATTTTTCATTTTGTCTATTCAATTTGTATACTCTTCCTTATTAAGTCAATTTTTATTATTACTATTCTCACTTTGAACTGTCCCCGGTATTATTTCACTTGTTCCACTTGTCATTCTAAATCAATTCTTTTTTACAACGATAAATTCTATGCTATTTAATTTCACACAATATTACGTAACGTTTTTGTTTTATTCGATTTGTCTACTAATCCTATAATTGCACAGCCTTTTTCAAGTTCTATCCCTCCTATGAATTATTCTATATATGACATTAATCTGCTTTGCCACTTGACATTTAACTACGATTATAATCACAAATATTTTAGTTTTAATTGAACTTCATATGATTATTATTATTTTATGCATTCACACCTAAGATTCAATTCCCTCACCGGATATAACTTATTAAAAAACCATATATATACGACTGTACAGCTTGATGATAAATTTGTTGAAAAGAGTCTCTTCACTGAATCACTTGTTTTGATTTAAAAACAAGCGTCAGAGACTTCTGTCTACTATATCCATTGATATTCCTAATTATGGTGGATTGGATCATTCGGTAGGTTTGGAGTATGACTTGTGTCCAGTATCATACAAAATCGGAAATCTACAGGCAAAACCAGGAAGATGGCAGTAGATAGAGGAGAGGAAGACAGGACTCCAGGTGAACACAGAGAAGAGTTGGGGTGATGAAGATGCCTTACCAACAACAACAAAAACAACAAGCACCTATCACAGTCAACAGGATAAATCTGAATGAAGTCAGATGTTTAACTTAGCTAGGTAGCATCGTTTCAGCGGTAGGTGACGTGCATCAGGATCTGAAACTGAAGATGGGAAAAGCAAGACAGACGTTTATCATTATGAAATCAGTGTGGAAATATGTTCAACTGAATACAGAGAGCAAGATTAACAATTTCAATACCACTTTGAAGTCAGTAACTGCTTCTGTATGGTCCAGAGTTTTGGTGTTTCATCGAAAGCATTTCCGACTGGCTGCTAAAATGTTCTATCATTATCCGCCTTCCCTAGCTCCGTGTATAAGATCAGGTGTGCGTGTGTCCACAAACCTTTCAGAAACCTTTCTCTCAGGAACTGTACAGACGAAAATGGAGATGGATGGGTTACATGCTGAGGAGACCGCTGAGTGAAATCACACGCTAGGCAGACCCTCAAACAAAACCAGATGGTAAACGATGATTTGGGCGTGTATCTGGAGGTAACACTTCAGAGTAGATTAAAGCTTATAGGACTTTTAGGGTCAGCTAAAGACGACTACAGATAATAGGACGAAATGAAGATATGTTCATGAAGCTCTGCGTACCACATGGAACCCAACAGAATGCCAATAATAATACTGATGATCATGAACAATGTTCACAGCAAGTAATGTAAAAGACATGCATATGCCTACAGCTTGTTACCGGAGGAGTTCATCAAGAATCTATTCACCGCAACCTAAAGCATTATGAGGATGCCTTTAAAGAGATGACTATTAAGGTATAAGATTGTAGCCGAAAATTGATGACTACGAGGAAAACAGGACAGTCTTAGACTAATTCTTCATAATTATTGCATGCTGTATAAAGAATACATCAGAATACACAGTTGCAGCATAATTCTACTGTATTTATATTAAGGCACGATGACATTTGTGAGTGGTAATAATTAAAAGAAATAAAAATATTTTATACCGTATCACCGTTAAGAACCTATACCATACTGACTTAATGCGAGTTGCTTACATTAGCAGCCATATACTGTTGTATGTCTAGGCTTCCCCCCGAAAACAGGTATTTAAAGCAATAGTGATTTTTCTACAAGCTGCAAAAACTTACATGTGAAAGATGATAATCGCTTAAAGAAACTTAAAAATTCATACCAGTCGATTTAGCAGGTTGCTTAGAATAAAAGCTAATGATGAAAATGTCACCCTAAGTAATTACTCGAATGTCAGTCGATCAAGAAATTATAAATGGATTAATGTTAAACTTCTGTTTTTCAAAGTCCACTGGTGGTTCACCAGTAGAACTTTCGCCGATCATACATATGGTCCTGGGTACGATCTTCGCAGCCAACGCACTTCTTTACCTCACTAGGCTGATAGGAAGCTCGATAAGGAGGAAAGGTTGGACGTGGAGCTAGCAACATCAACCCGTGAAAATAAAACCACTGCTACAGAAACTTCAAAGCTCTAGCCTGAAGGTCTATGCTCCGCAAGAAACGTAAAGGAATAAAATAATAATAATGAATAATAACCAGTTGTTCAGGATTTAATTTTAATGGACTAGTAGTCTAGGTGTAATATAGCGTTTAATAACTTACACAAATTTACCCACAAAGTAGAATTTGAGTAAATGTCGCATCCTAGCAACCAAAAAAATATACTAAAAGTGCTCCCTAATTCGATTAACGATAGCGCATTCGTATTAAATATTTTTCGTTCTCAATTTTAACCTACTCTTCAACTTTCTGTCTATTACAGACTAAAATCTCTAGTCTTCTGTAAAGATTAATAAACAAATAGCATCAATTCTTACATTTATTCTGGAGAGGAAAACAGGAAACCAGTAATGTTTAAATCAGCAATTTTTCATTGAGTTAATGCATAAATATACTTTAACTCTTATCAGTAGAATCACTTGGATCTATTAAAATCACCTAGGAAACATAATGATGTGCATAATTCTACCTTTGAATGACGTCTTATCGGTATTATTGTTATTATTACACTTTTCTTAATATGTTCGATAAAGTAGGCAGCTTATTGATAAACTACAATAAACCAAAGAAATCACCTATTGAGCTATGTCTCATCTACACAGAGTAAAATTTGAACAATTCCTAAAGTAATTAGTGAATGATACATAAATTGATACAGAAGAGTATATGGACTGATACGTTTTATTATTACTATTATAGTAGGAATAATTGAAAGTTTTTCAAAATATCAGATAGTTTGAATGTTCATATGAAAATCTATCTTGTCTTTTTATTTTAGATATGTTAGATTAAAAGAATGAGAATGTCGGCTCATGGTTGTCTAACGAATACAACGGGTAGTATTCCCCTCTCTAATCAGGTAAGATGCATAATAACGACAATTGCGCTAAACATCAGTATATGGTTTCATATAAGAACATTTAGATTTCCCTCTGAAAGATGGGATTTATTTTTTTAAAGCAATTCTATTATTCATATAATTACTCACTGTAATTCTGATGAAATCTGCAGTTTTCAGTATATAATACTACAATGAATTTATGAAGAATGAAATAACCAACTATTTATTATTATATTATTGTTCCCTTGGGTTCCTAGTGGAACATCGGGCTTCAACTGCACGTCTCCACTTGCCACCTCCATCCATGTTAGTCCATACTCTTTCAACTCCTCTTCACACGATCTCCTCCATGTCAACCTTACACTGAAGTCCCATTCGCCGCTTCCCTTTCAGCCTGGTTCCACTTGAGCAATAGCCTGACGTGCGCGTGATGTCACCCAGCGGCCTCCTCAGCGAGCGTGTGTCCAATCCACCTCCACTTTCTCCTGCATCTTTATTGGTTGGCAATTGGTTCTTGTTTCGTTTGTTCCCATAGTTTCTTGTTGTTGGTGATTCTTTCCAGCCGGGCCACCTGATCTGCAATATAGAGAGAGCGAAGACAGATGTTGGTTGATAAAGGTCTGCAAATTTTTGGAAATATTCTTTGTGACTCGCTCGCCAAGTTTCTGGTCCGTATAGAAGAACTGACAGACTTGACGTTTTTATTGAAAATCCGACTGAATTTTGTTGTTGATGCTGGCTGAGTGACGAAGATTTCCAGATTGGTTTCAGGTTGATTAATGTGTTTCTTGCCTTCGCAATTCTTGATTTGACATCCTCATCCGTTTCTCCTGTAGTTGAGATAATGATCCCTATATAAGTGAATAAAGTAACTAACCTCTTTGAAATCCCTCCTGTTCATTGTGATTGACGCTGGATGTTGCTGCTGTTGTTGTTGTTGGTTGGTTGGTTATTTTCATAACCCCCATCTTGTCTATGTTTACCTGGAGTCCTGTCTTTACTGCTTTTCCTACCACTTTGTCGGTTTTCTCTTGTAACTCTTCGATTTTGTGTGACATCAAAACATAAATCATCTACCCGCGAAATCCAGGTCTTCTAGGTTCTTCATGTTGGTCCAGAATATCCCTGTCTTGTTTCTCGTTTCCCACTGTCTGACGCATAATCCAGTCAGTCCACCAAAATTAGGAATGTCATTGGTGAAAGCAGCTATTTAGTGGTTATAAATTTGATATCAAGTTAAATAGGTTACTAATATTGGTTACATAACCAATGAAAGCTAGAGAGCAGTATTAGGCAGATGTTTTGTTGAAGTTTGAAACCATTTAGTACTACGAACGTGGGATTTCAGATTACTGAGTGAGACCACCAATTACTCAGATATTGCCACGGAATCCAGTGACCCATGAGCTCCCGATATATAGCAAGCGACACTGCTATGTAATGTTATCGGTAAGTATTTATCATTACACCTAACCTGGTGGATTCCACCGATTAAACATTTTTTTAATCTAATGTTTACTAGTGACTGACTTCCAATGAAGTTGCCTGCAGCTCTAATGAGACGTAGTAACTAGTGGGATGGACAAAGTCAGGTGTAAGAACAAGTACTCATCAGAAGCACTGGCTGTCTGTGGCGCTAATATATGAGAAATTGTCAGAAGGTAGAATTCACAGGTGACTGGATTCTGTATCAATAGCTGAATAGTAGTCACCCAGCTCACTTTGTAACCTGAGGTTTCTTTTCTCCGTCCCCGCTCTTTTGATGAGTGCACACTGCTAAAGGATCTGGCACTAAGACTATACAGCTGTAAACTACTCTATGTTTTTCATTTGTTCTCTAACGAATATAAACTCGTGATAAAGGGGAATCAGTCAGTTACTTATTAGTTTGTTTACTAGGTGTATCACACAGTGAAACAGTATTATTTACTGGATGACGTTTCGAACAAAATTTATTCTTCATAATTATATCACTTATAATCACACGACTTTGAAACTTGAGTTTTATAGTTTTCTTTGTTTTCTCCTATTTTTCGTAGGGGTAGTAGAATTTTCCACATATCCAAGTGGATAGGTGTTGAATCATTCCTACTACACATGTTTGCTGTTGATTCGATAAACAAGGCTTCTGTTATCAATCTCTCCCTCCATTCCCCCTGTGACATTAAATTTTAAAACTGTCATCTTATCCTATCTTACTGTATGGTTGTGTTTGACTGCATGTAGTGCTACAGCTGAACTATTCTCTAGATTTTTTAACTTATTCGGGTCAACCAATCTAGATTTTGCTAGGGTTTTATGTTCAGCTAGTCTGACTGCCCCTGTTCTACTAGTTCGACCTATGTATTTGACCCGACAATCACTCCAGCAGGGTATTAGATAAACTAAATTTTTTGTTTTAAAGGCTCCACAGGATTAATCCTTTAACCGAGAAAGCATGTTTCTTATTGAGTTTATGGGTTTGAATGCCAGCCACGTTTATTCCTGCTTGCCTTGTTAAGAATTCTACGTCAGGCTTCAGAGGTTCCTTCCTTGTATGGAATTACTATTGATGATTTAGATTCCTTGTTGTTGGTGTCGTCATTAATATAATTATTATTATAACCAATATTTTTATTGTCATTAATATTGTTATCGCTATCGCTACTATCATTATTTGTTTCATTTTTACATTTCCTTACATATTTCCTGACTAATTTATCCGGGTAATTATTAAGTTTCCACGCTTCTTTTATGTGTATCACTTCCTGTCTTAAATTTCCTTGGCACTACTTAGTTTTTGTGCTCTGTCAGTTAAACATTTCACCAATCCTATTTTTACCGACATAGGATGGTATGATCTGAATTCCAGATATCTGTTCGGATGTGTGGGTTTCCTGTCAACACTAGTGTTTAACTTTCCACCTTCTTTCCTTTTCACGTTGCAGTCTAACATTGGAAGCTCCCATCCCTGACCTGAATCAGTCAGATGCTTGCAAACCCGCACGCAAAAGAAAAAATCTGATAATTTACTTGTCTGCTAATATTCCTCTCTTCATAAATAGCATGTACTATATCGTGTTTTTGGGTTTAGTGTATAGTAGCTATTTGACTGTGAACTAAACTGATATGTTTGAAATAGAAATTAGAGGAAAGCAATGACCAACAAAGGTAGAGAAAGGATAATAAGTAGCCTTTATCACTATACTTAGTAATATTAATTGACCAAGGAAGGCCGAATATGACGGAAAAGTCATTTAGAGAATATAAAAAGGCGTGGATTCTTAAATAGCTATCGCTAGAGCTAATTTTAGAAGCCCATCAGACTATCTTGACTTCATTGGTGTGATTCATTTCTTTAATGCTTTTAGCTATGGCTAAAAGTGGTTACGTGCCTGACTTGCCTAAATCCTATAATTCTTTGGGAAATTTAATAGATTTTTCTGTACCTACACCTAAAGAACGGAAAATTACATATACACATGCAAATAGATATATACTGTTACCTTAGATGTAGCAATTGCCCATGTGCTTTATAAATCTTTATTATTTGTGAATGGAAAATCCCTGAGGGGGATAATTTCTGAAGTATCTAAATGCTGAATTTGAAATGAACCACTTAAAAATGATTTTTACTTGTTGTGTACTCTACAAATAACAATTAATGTATCACATAGAAAACAGAAAGATTGAGCGAAGAAATATTTACTTTTCAGTTAGATCGTCATCTCTGACTCTCTCCGACCATGCACATGGTCCGAGGTTCGACCCGTTGCCCACGCATCTAATGGGGAACCCATAGCTACACCATCAATTTTTCTGTAATATTCCTTATTGCATAAGAAATTAACATTCATTGTACATCTTAAAATAAGTTCCTTCAAGGTGGATACAGAAATTCTGATGCCCATGTTTTGTGTAGTAATCTTCTCGCATATAAAATCCACTGTCTTCATCAAGGGTACATTGTTGAACGCAGAGGATACATCAAAAGGTATCATAGTTATACTACGGATTCTCCTCTTTATTTTCGTGAAATTTTAACATCATTATGGAAGCTTCAACAATATAAACGAATCGGACAGTGATTTGAAAGCTTCAAGGGTTTTCATTACTATAGGCTATGAAGTCAATACCCTGACTTCTTCAAGCTAGATCTCAAAAGTAAATATTATCACTGAACCATTGTTACAGTCATGCTGACTGAATGACAAGTTGTCTGAAAAATACTCAACAAAAGAGAATTATCTTATATAAATAAACATTACTGAGAGAAACAGAGTTATCAGAAAACTCATCCACACAGGTTAAAAAAGATTTGAAGCCATATCATCAAGTCTCCAACCACTGTTTTTCAGTACTCCTACAAACTCACCCTGTGGAACTGAGATCACAATGACTCCATAAATGATGAAAGTATTTTGACGTGACTACTCGTAATAGTTTCTTTTCCGAAAAAAATTGATATAGTCTTTGACAGTTATTTGATCTATCTGAGTATTTCTCGTCTTTTTCATTCAGCTAAACGTTTTTTTAGCCTATAAAACCACTTCAAACAATAACATTAATCCTTATAATTGTCTTGAATATACTTTCTTTTCTCCAGGAATTGTATAGTGCAGCTAATACTGCTATCCAATTGAATGCTAACCTAAATTCAACTGACTACTCAACATTGAATATTTCAGCAATCAATTATTTTCAAATAAACACTTTGCCACTGTTTAAAAGCAGTATTGGTCTATACGATAATACAGAGAGTGTATTCTGTTCACGATATCCAAGTTATAAGCGGGAATTCAATTTAAATCGTATACTACAAACATATGTACAACCATTTGTTATATTTTTTACAATAATAACAAATTGTTTAATATCTATTGTACTTACACATCCAACTATGCGTAATTCAACAAATATTATCCTGTTAGGTATTGCTATATGCGATTTACTTACTGTCCTGTTACCAACACCAGTCTATTTAAGTTTATTAACAAGTAATTTATTTTCAGAGAATTTAACAGCTTTTAAGGGTTATATTGAATTTTATTTGACAACAATCCTGCCAACAGTATGTCATACTTCATCGATATGGTTAACAGTATTACTAGCATTACAAAGATTTATCTATGTACATTTTCCTTTGAAAGCTAATCGTATTTGTTTATGTCAATGGAGATCAGTCCAATGGTTGATTATATGTACTATAATAGCAGGATTATTGCATCAACTCCCCCATATGATTGTAACACGTTTTGAATATGCATTAGAATATTGTATGAAATCATCAGTGTCAATCAATTCATCTTTCTCCTCACAATTATCTTCAGTGGTAAAACTGTCTAAGCCAACAACATTTATAATTGATTCAGAACATATATCTTATATACTTAATAAAACTACTGAAGAGATGAATGAAAATGTTTATATTACATTTTTAAGAATTAACCTACTAAAGTGTACTCCAATGAGTTATACAGCATTTACATGTTTTTTATTATTTCGTGTAATTACTGTGAATTTAATCCCGTGTATTATGCTAAGCATATTAACTACTCTGTTAATTATGGCATTAAGACGTTTTATACAGAATAGACAAAAGCTGTTACGGATTAAGAATGAAAATCATCAAATATTAATTAATAAAAAGGATACAAACTCTCAGTTATTGAAGAGACAGGATGAAGATAATGAAAAAGATTCAGGACAACAGGAGAGAAATAATTACAAAGAAATAAGTCTTACTGATCAACTGAGAACATCTGTTACTGGACCAAAAACAACCTCAGCGATGATGATGAGAAATGTTTGTAAACGTGTAAGTGATAGAAATTCATCTCAGCAAAAATCATCATCCCGTGTTCAATCTTCCACTGATCCAGATTCTACATCAAAAATGATGCTTGTCATATTGAGTATATTCTTGTTTACAGAGATACCGATCACTGTTTGCTTGTGTATTTATGCATTTGTAACAGTTTCACAAACTCAACCGAGTGCAGCATTTTATCAAGTGAGTTAGTTTACTGTTTATTGATTTTTGCTTTGTGCTATTGTTACCAAAAAACAGTTAAAATTAGTATTTTTCAAGTACTGGTTCGTTGAGAATATGTTTGACTGGATGGAGGGTTTTAACGTAAGCTGAAATCAGTTAGGGAACCATTGGAAAACCTGAAGGGAGCACTGAACAGCTGTTTCGTCCTAGTTTAGGACTCTTCAGTAGTACACACCCACTGCGAGGGGTCGAGCTTGCGGACCATTAAGTCACTGAGACCCAATCAACTGGCCAGCCCATGAATTCTACTTCAGCCAATTCGCGACATAGCGTGACCACTTCGCGATATCTTCTTCGATGAGTCACTGCCTCAGCTTCAACTTGCTTTACCCTGCTGGTCATGGCTTCCCAGTTTAGCCCCAGGTAACTCCCTGAGTATGGCCTGTCGCTAGTGAGCATCAGATCAATTTTTCAAGTATTTGTTTGTATGTTAACATTTTTAATCAGAATGCAGAATTTTGAAAGTGCAGTGAACAACGTCAATTTTTGTTACAGAATACATTATATTCAGGTATGTGTGAATATACGGATATAACTTTGGCCCTGTAGTAGAGGATAATTCCAGTATCGAGAAAATTTATTTTGGTAAAGTCTCACTGTGTTATACAGTAGACTGCTGATAACCTTTCGAGCAAGATTTATTGCCCATAATCATGTCAAGTTACTCACACAGATTTCTGACTTCGTTTATATAATTCCACTAGTTTTCATCTTTCGATTTGATTATTAGTAATATTTTCCATTTTTCTGGTGTGAGCGATGAGTCATTCCTGTTGTATGTATTGGGTGTAGATTCTATGAAAAAGGATTCAATAATCAAGCTCTCTCTCCACTTACCTATATAAGATTTTAGAATTTTAACTTGGTTCCACCCTATTGTGTGGCTGTGTGTTACTGAATGCAGTGCATTTTCTAAACCACTTATCTTCGCAGGGTCAGGCATTCTACACACGTCTAAATTCTTATGTTCTGACAATCTGACTACACCTGATCTATTGGGCTGACCTATGTAGTTGACTTAATTCACTTTCGTTACTAAGTATTTTGCAAATTGTATTATAGTGTCTAATTAGGTCACCTGGGTCCTTTAACCTACAGAACTTTTCCCTAAGTGAATTTGTAGGTTTAAATCCCACTCTAATTCCTGCTTCGTTAATAATCCTACGCAGGATTTCAGATGTCCTCTGTAGATACATTATATTCCTTCTTATATATGTTATTATTACTAGTTTCACCATTATTTTATTTTGCCTTTCACATTTTTTGATCTTCCTACACTTCTGCTATGTTTCACTCCATCATTTACGTTTTGTGACGTACTACTTAGTGCTATTGCTCGGTCTGTTAGACACTTAACTAAGCTTGCCTTAACAGTTAACGGATGAGGTGAATTAAAGTCTAAATTTCTATTAGAATAAGTGGGTTTTTTTTATAAACGCTGGTGTGCAGTCTACCTTCTATTCGTTTTGTTTTACAATCTAACATGATATTTAATTCTCCTTGTTCATTTTCCGATTCAAATGTGAACATTATTCCCTCTGCTGGTAAGTTTATATGTGTCAAGAGTCTGGAGATATGTTCTGTTTCTAACACTGTGAAAGTGTCATCCACATATCTCCACCACATTTTCGCAGTACGATTCAATGTACTCACAGCAATAATTTCCCAGCTGTCCATAATGATATCTGCTACGATCACACTGCTACACCTTCTGTTTGTTTATATATTTTGCCCTGGAATTCAAAGATAGTAGATGTGAGTCATAACTGATTCCCTACAGTAATTTTCTCATTGAGTAGCTCTCTCCTTTAAATAAGATCCACATCAGTAGTTAGTTCTCTTTTAACTAGAAAATATTACTATCAATCAAATCAGAAGACAAAAACTTGTGGAATTATATAAACGAAGTGAGAAAGTTGTTACAGTAACTTGATATGACGGCAGTCAATAAATCATGCTCGAAACGGCATCTGTAAATATTAGTGTATAATACTGTGAGACTTAAAAATAAAATAAATAAAAAATAAATTTTCTCCATAATGAAATTATGTGTTAACAGTTTTCTCCAAAATATTTAATCTTTTTTCATCCAAAATATTTGTGCAGGAATATAGAATTAAGTCACTATTGAGGACTCTATACATGTGACTTTGTTCATTCCATAACGTGTTGGCTGACGCTTACATGTCTTATGCTGAAAACGTATCCTTTGATTTGATTTCTAAATTGCCTTTCTATAAGAGATATGTGGATGATATCATTTTGATATGCGATGATCATGAAGATGCGAGTCATCTATTAGATAGACTTGACTCTGTACATAATCATATTAGTCTTACATGAGAGGAAGAAAGTCGCAACCAGCTTACATTTTGAGACATACTTTTGAAAATTAAAACAATTAGTCCCTTTGATAAATTTGAACAAGGCATTAAGAAGACAAATTTCGCGAGATGATATCATTTCGTAGTTTCTTTACAACCACTTTACAACTAACATGGTTAACACTGATAAAATAGAGTTCACGAAAATTACTCAGTTAAATAAAAACAAAAGTACATACTAATGACCAATCATATTTAGATAGGTCATGTAACTGACTAATTTTCATGAACTTTATTTTATCAGTGTTAACCATGTTAGTTGTAAAGCGGTTGTAAAGAAACTACGAAATGATATCATCTCGCGAAATTTGTCTTCTTAATGCCTTGTTCAAACATACTTCTGAGCGAAGAGATGATGGCTCAATAAGACGGCCTATCTACAGAAAGCCCACTTGGACAAGGCAATACCTTAATTTTCACAGTTTCTGTCCATTGCAGTATAAGAGAGGCTTGGTGAAGTGTCTGTTTAAGAGGATTCAGAGTATTTGCACGGCTGATGTTATAGACGAAGAAAACGAAATGGTGATGGATACTCTTGTCGAAAACGGATATCCTTTAAAAATTTTTAAACAGGTGTAGAAATCAACTAGCCTCTAAACCTACAATCCATACAGTCCCTAAGAAAAGGTTTTCATCAAATTACCATATAAGGGAGAAAACAGTAGGATTTTGAGACAAAGGTTGAATTCGATCACCCGTATAACCTACTACGCAGCCCAGCTTGTAAGTGTGGAAAAAGCTAAAACTATGCTTCACTGCAAACCTCAAAAGTGCACAAGTGATTATGTCACATCCCATGCAATTTGCCAATTTTCGTGTGTGTGTGGACATACATACATAGGGAGGAGTAATGGTGCTTTGCGTGTGAGGGTGGGAGAACATATCCGAAATATTTAGAAAAACAAATGAATTGTAGAACATCGATAGACGCAGTTGTCAGGCTATCATCTTCGTCTATAGCCAAACATCTAATCGAGATGAACTATGAGATTGATGTTAACGCAGCCTTTAAGGTCATCTATAAAAACGGTCAAGGGCGTTTACTGAAATGTGCTGAGGCTATAGCTATTTATAAACTTAAGCCCCCTCCCTTGTGTATTTAAAAACACTTTATTATTACTCTTAACCTACCTTGGTAATCCTTATTTGATTGGATTACCAAACGTTATATTAATCATTTTTAAATCCTTTTTTGTCACTTTGTTTATTTTAATTGCCCTTAATTTTTTCATTTATATCGACTTGACAAGTAAATGTGTGAGGAATCAGATTGTTCGAAATGCATAGCGCAAATACATCACATTTTTCAGATAATCTCCGTCTTCTAATAACGCTATCAGAATTTATAAAAGGGACTAATTCTTTTATATTACATAATGATCAATTAATGTATCCATCATGGTCCTATAGGAAGTTAGTCTTCAGCTTGATCAGCTCAGTGCTAATTTATCTGACCATATCATTGAGAGATATAGATTCAAAACTTCGATAAACATTTTGTCCCTTCAAAGTGTGAGATACCTCATGCTGACGAATGCCAATATAGATGAAACCTAGCTCCAGGTTGTTCTGAGGTTCATACTAAGTATCTACAATCCAAATGTTGTGTGCATACCTCACAACATAATAAACCAAGCAGTTGCAAAGAAACTGTTTGATTTATTCACCAATAAACTGTTTTCAGGAAGAGCGTCTGTAAAGACATTTCCAAAAAAATATGTAGTTTTCAACAAAACTTCTTTCCTAAAAATATTTTTCAACATTCGTTAAATCAAAAAAGATTTTCAGACAAAGGAAGTAACAATTACAATAGTAAAGCCAGTAATAATGATACTAGAATGGTGATAATGAAAGAAATGCTTAAAAATAAAAGATACTAACCAGTTGATCTCGAAACCAGTTGGTGAACAATATGCTTATTACTTTAACCAGAAGGCGAAGCTTCACTTTATTTTGTTTTTTAAGATGTATTACTATTGTCGGTGAATGATTTCATTGAAATGAAAATTTCCATTGTAGATTTAGTCGCAACCCAAAATGTTTTCATAAAAACGAGTGAAAAAGTTTCTCTTTGACAAATTCTTTTCAAACTCTGTACAATAGTGTTTGTATTCAACAGAATTTATAAAAATCAGTCAGACACTAATAAAATTATATTAGAAAAAAATTCTCTACTTAATGTGAGGTATAATCTAACAAGAAATGAGTAAGGGGAGATTAAAAAACGGAAGTTAGCATCACATATTAGATATTAAATAAGTCTCATTCAATCTCAGTCTGTTTGAGAAAGTCACTGTTGTCAGAAAAAGGATAAAAATTACAAAATAATCAGAGGAAATAATAAATTGAAACGTCAAAAAAATAAAACGATAGCAAACACGTTATTCTGATCATGATATGGCAAGTCAATGTATGAGATACTTTCGAACGTAGTCAGTGATTTCGCTACATATAAATGTCTCATTCAGAGTCCTTTCTTGAGATATTAGTTTGCTCTGTGTATTACTATGATACAGGCAAACAGAGGTACCTGATTTGCAGAGTTGACAGTGGTGTTTACGTATAGAGTGGTTGGTGTACTTTTTTTCTTCTCCGGATGGACAGGCTGGACATTCATTTACAAGATGTTTACGGAACTGATGCTGTCTACAATTGGTATACTTGGCTGCAAAGAACAGGTAAATGGATGAGTAAACACTGAAGTGGCCAAACGTTAAAAGAACCGTCTTCTGAGGAGAGTGACTTTCAAGATAATTGCTTGAAATACCTCTTTGTAGACTACGATAAGATCCCTTATTCAGAGTTCACCCACAAGCATAGCTTGATTCCACACAGTACTTTTGGCATAGGTATAGACTTTTCAGTATGTGATATTGTTAGCCTAAATTTTGCAGGCCGACCATTGATATCAGGTGTGCGTCTGCAGGGGATTGAACCCCGGACCATGTGTATTGTTTGGCGAGAGTCATAATCGCTATGCCACCAAAGAATGTGAGTAATGTAAGCGCCAGTGGAGTTTTTTCCTCTAGGTGGTTGAATGGCACAAATGACAGGTGGTCAGAAATAGTCTCAAAATATAAGACATTCATATTAGTCAGTTAGTTATCTATACACTGGCAAGCGTTACACATTCAATTACTTCAGTATCTGATGACTATGTTGACTGCTTGAAAAGTATATCTGGAATTTTTAAGCCACATATGCTTAAGAAGTAGGAGTATTACTTGACCATCACTGTAAATGATTGTCTCTTTTTACTTCTGGAAAGTTGTAACTTATATAGACAAGTCTCTTAAGGATAACCTTCTCCTCAATAACAGTTCAAAATGTCATCCATGCGTGACAAACTAAAACAGCATTGACAGTAAGTATATAGTGTTATCATTGAGATAATAGTGTTCCAAAGTTGAATGACGCCTTCACAGATGAGTTTCTATATTCCTATTCATGAGCATAATCTTGAAAGCTTGGTTCTTGTGTTTCTTTAGTCAGGCATGAAGGAGACGTAGTTTTTGACTAAAGTGCATAGATCACATTTTTCAAGAGGAATTTTGCAGGAATTTGATTTATTTCAACTTCGATCATAGACTGACATCAGTCAGAAAACTACTGAAAGCAAAAACGTGCAAGAAGGCTATTCAATTCTCATTCGGCACTCTTCAGTAGCAAACATCCAAGACCACTCTGGGGATAGAACCTAGGTCTGTCAGGTTAAAAGGCTAGCAACTGGGACACAATTGAATGGCCCTTGAGTTCTATCTTCTATGTGTTAGCTGGTTTAGCGCGACTGTCAGCCGGTGTTATCACACCTGACCACATGGAGCTCAATATACACGGCTACTGATTAGAACCTCTGTTCACGTCACTTTGTGTGGATTTGATTAAATGTGTGTAAAGGCAAGGTTAAAGTGTCATAGCCAAAATCACAGCGATCTTGAAGAACCAATTAGAATTTAGATTCAAAGAGCTCCATCTTCGTTACAAAAATGTATGCAAAAAACACTA
Organism: Trichobilharzia regenti; assembly: GCA_944472135.2. Lineage (NCBI taxonomy): Eukaryota > Metazoa > Platyhelminthes > Trematoda > Strigeidida > Schistosomatidae > Trichobilharzia > Trichobilharzia regenti. The sequence continues at coordinate 158,586,486 of OX235262.1, forward strand.
CACACATGATACTGCACTGGGATAACTTTTTTATACATGTTGTAGGGATGTCTCCCATTTAATTCAAAGATAATCCGAGAGATGTATTCATCAATGTTACTAGATCATGATACTTTGGGATCCATTGATATTCCTCAGTCAATTATTTGACCCTAACCCCAAATGAAAAAATTACTTGGAGAATAATAATACTTCACCCACCTTCACGGACGGATATTCTTTTGATGTGAAATAATCATTTCTAACATTCTTTAATTCTGATTGGTCCTTGAAGGTCAAATTTAACGTCGCCATGACATGTATGTTTTACTTACTCTCCCGCGTTTTCCCTAATTTTCAAACAGCTTTTTACTGGCAGTGTCCATCGGCTGCCACAAAAATCGCGCATTCGACATTGTGAACTAAACCTCATGATGCAGTGCTCCCATTTAAGCCATAGAACACATTTTCAAGTTTTATTAATACTGAAGTCTACGAAACAGATGTAAAGTTGGCAAGGCTAATGAAACCTAAATTTCTAAAAAAAGCTTAAACTGGAAGCAGTAAACTGCCAACAGTCTGGAAGAAATGGAAGACAGATATTTATGCGTATGAGAAAATGAGTAAACTAATCATAAATACTAAACATCTGAAGGAAAATAGAGTCAGGTTTTACGAAATCATTCTTGCTGTAAGTAGTGTTCAATGTAACGTTTCCTAGTGAAATGAACTTTATTCAGAGAAAGAATGTTAGACGTAAATGTCAAATGAATACCTGTTGTGCAAAATAAGTAGGCTATCTTTTTCAAGGACACTGTTCATTTTAACTTTATCAGTGCTAATGGCACTGCTAAAATAAACGTCAATTCAAAAATGATTGACTTTGGTTTCAAATGTTATTCAACAGATTAAAGTCTAAATCCTTATTACTAAGACACATTCGATAAAAATGGTGGTAGGGATTGTAGTTTTAATATTGTGTTAAATCCGTTATCTACACTACCACGTAGCACACGTAGCACTCTGATCCATTTTCTAAAGTTTTTTGGATTTTAATTGGTTCTGAAACGCAAAAAAACGTTACTTTATACTACCAATTATCTTTGAATTAGTTCCTTCTGATTCGTTCTTCATCAGGTGAAGTTAAACACTAGATAGCCTAAGTAACAGACGCAATCAATAACGTAGGAATAGCCAGCTGTTAGAAAAAGGCAAATTTGAGTCTCTAATCCAACCGTGATCTATTCCTAACTTCACCCTTACCCTAATCTTCAGCTAAAATAATATATTTTTACATTTTCAACTCTTTTTAATATGAATATAACGTCAATTACCTGATTTCATTGTCTTACTTGGACTGGGTGTTTCAATGTCACTGGTGAGTCATTGCTCTGAATGTTTTTCCTTTAACTCAGCTATCTACTCTTAGTTTTTAAAGATGAATATCTTTCATGTGCAGGTAAATTTAACTGTCTCTTAAACAACTCTTGGCATTGTATGCGTGCATATACTGTCTTCAAATTTTCTATAATACAGTCTATTCATCGCTGATCTCGTGTGTTTCAATGAATTGCCTTTAAGTCTAACATACTAGGTCATTCATTAGAATACAAGTCATGTCATGCTTCATAAGTCACTGAATCCCACTGTTTTATATTCGCACTTCCTGTTTTATATTCATATTAAAACAATTAGTACCTTTGATAAATTTGAACAAGGCATTAAGAAGACAAATTTCGCGAGATGATATCATTTCGTAGTTTCTTTACAACCGTTTTACAACTAACATAGTTAACAATGATAAAATAAAGTTCATGAAAATTACTCAGTTAAATAAAAACGAAAGTACATACTAATGACCAGTCATATTAAGATAGGTCATGCAGTCCAGGGTAGGCGAAGATTGAAGTCTATTGATTTTTGTATACACAGTTTAGGCTGTATGTGATTAATCCAAAGTGCTTCCATCACCTTCAATAACCTTGAATTAGAGTTATGTGAAATAATTGTGAAACAGTCATTAATATTGATTTTGTGACCAGACATTAATAAGTGTTTTGCAATGGATGATGCTGGATTTCTACTGAGATTAATCGCGTTAGAATTTTCGATATGATTTACTAGCCATTTTGGAATATGTTCTTTTCGACGACATTGGAGCATTCTGTTAGTTCTACCTATATAGGTGTCACCGCACATAACTCTAATTCAAGGTTATTGAAGGTGATGGAAGCACTTTGGATTAATCACATACAGCCTAAACTGTGTATACAAAAATCAATAGACTTCAATCTTCGCCTACCCTGGACTGCATGACCTATCTTAATATGATTGGTCATTAGTATGTACTTTTGTTTTTATTTAACTGAGTAATTTTCATGAACTTTATTTTATCATTGTTAACCATGTTAGTTGTAAAGCGGTTGTAAAGAAACTACGAAATGATATCATCTCGCGAAATTTATATTCATATTTCTAGATATTGATAAACTCATTCAAAGTAAAGAATACTGAATAATCCTGTTGAATTTCACTATTAATTCGTCAGTGCTAAGTAGATTGAATTATCAAGGTTGGATAAATTGTCTGTAGCATGTTTTTGAAGTTGATACCGTGGATACTCATTTCATACTTCATAATTCACCGTTTCGAATATTGTTGGGTCAAGAAAATTGTGGTTAGAATGATCATATTGTTAGAGAGGATAGCAGATAATTTCATCAACTGTGCAATTTGCATAAAATGTCAGATAAATATGGGCATCCTGGGAATAAATTATTGAATCCCGAATATAATATTATCATCTGTAATTGGCGACTACTCTTGTTATTTGAGAAAATTTATCTCGATGCTTATAAAATGGAATCTTTGTGTTCAAGACTGCATAACACTATCATTACAAGATGCAACCGAATTTTATAGTGGTTTATAATTTCATATGTAAGCTTTCGAGCATACTGCGGATTTTCAAACTTCTCCATAACTGATTATCTTATCATTAGTTTGAATGTGAGACCTCGAGATAATGAACGGGCAGTTTAGAATCAAATAAATAATTTTAAACGTTTCATCTCCCAGGTTACCCAACGAAAGTTACTTTGCTACAATGCTCATCTTAAAATAAATCCTTTACTGCATAGAATATACCTGAACTCTATACTAGTTATGAAGTATAATTTACTAGACTGATTTTCTCAGAATTAAACCAAAAGAAAAATTTATTCATATCAGAAATTTATTAATGTTATGCAAAGACCTATAGGCAAAAATCAACAAGTTGGCAGAAGCCCTACGAGGAGAAGACAGGACTTCAAATGAATATTGGAAAGACAGAGGTGATTAAGATGCGTGACCAACAATAACAAGCACCAACTTCCATCAACTAAAGAGATTTGAAGGAGGTCAATTCTTTCATCTATCTAGGGAAGATTACTTCACTTACGAAAGGAATGAGTCAAGACAAGCCTTCACCGATCTGAAATCAATGTATAAATCTGATGCATCAGCTTAAAAAAAATAAATTTCGGATTTTCCACATTAATTCAAGTCACTGAGTGCCTCTACATGGTTCCAAAACTTGGCGCGTTACCAGCAGCATTCAGAACATCCTTCAGACTTTCAATAACAGTTGCCTTCACTCTACGCTACAGATCAGTTGGTCAGGCAGAAAAAAATAGCGACAATGAATTCTGGAGGGCGATATACCAGCCCATAACCTATTACTCAACAATACGCTGAGAAGACCGTTGAATGACATTTCCATCCAGGCAGTCGAATGGAACTTGAATGGGTATTGGCAATTCGGGTGTATATTCTGGGGCGACATGAAGGAGATCGTGTGAGGTGGAGGTAGAAGCTTATGCGTAAATGTGAAGCCAGATAAAGAGGACTGTGGAGAACAGGATGAAGCGACAATGATCTTTTGAAGCCCTATATTCCATTCGGAACCCAAAGAAATAATAATATAATAAAAGAACCAGAACAATGAGTTCATTCAATGCTTTCATCGATAGTGATTACAATCTCTTTAAACAAATAATTTTCCCCATATCTAATATTGTTTTAAAAAGTGAAATTGAAAATACTACGTCCTAGTTGTAGGAGGTGTTGAACCTTGTGATTTCATTTATACATAACTACTGTCCTCCTGTTTAGAGTAATCATACCCCACCACAGAATATGAATGACATCTATACATTTACAGTTCACTGTATACTGAGGAAACATAAGTGTAATAATAATAACGTCTTCATGCTGGACATTATTTATAAAATATACAGAATTTTCAGAGTTTATTGCATGATATTTCCCCTTCATGCAATATCTTCAAGTCAAATATTAATTGACATTATATCCTGTGATGCACTGGTCTCCGAGCTGAAACACATACCATTCCATTGTGATATATATGCTTTGTCTTCTTCAAGAAATCCATGATATCTGGTTGAAAGCTAATTGTAAGACGTCCTGAATTACATTTTGAGACTCAAGGACTTAAGTGAAGAACAGTTCCCTCATGTATTGGAACACGTTGCCGCCCAATATCAAACCTTTCCTAAAGTTTTATTAGGAACTAACGAACCAGAAGCTTGTACAAATTTTTAATACAGACCATCAGGGGTCATATCTTAGTCGATTAAAACAAACCGAACAAGAGAAAACATATGCAATGAAGAGATGGAAGTTTTTGGTAACCCAAATTTTAAGCAGGTTACTTTTTCTATATGCACTATATAAATGCGTCAAGTATATTTCAAAAGTACAGAGGTCAGAAATCAATATATCAAACAATAGTCTTATAGGGTTGACCTAACTCTATGACGTGGAATCACTTTTTATGACTATAAAATATTGTGCCTTCTAATGATTTATTGTCAATATTTGCTGAAATCTATCTAGTTATTCAGGTACACTATAGAACCACTCTTAGTCGGAAAGGTGCCTAAGTTTATCGCATACATATATATATATATATATATACTTATATTCCCCTTCAGCAAGTTACATAAGAGTAACTTTGTGAAAAGTTAAAAGTCATGTTATTGAAGGCAATAAAAGCTACGTGCATTTCATACTTTATACAACAGATGGGATATTAAGATTAATTACTTTATATTGGCACCTAATGAAGATGAATGAATTTTATTCTAGGGTGGTAGGGAGAGTCGAATTTCAAATCCATACAGTTATTTCTACAGTCAATCAAATCTGTTGTTTATTATAGTATAATTTGTGTAGATTAGTAATGAAGATGGGCATATTTTTAATAATACCTGTAGCATTTTTAAACTGCGTATTTGGAAAAGTTCCAGCATGCTTAGCAACACACTACAGAGAAAGATTCTTTTGACATATATCATATTTCTCACAAGGTGTGGCATTTTACTTGATATTTAATAAAATCTGCGATATGCCTCTAAATTTATCAGATTGACTTTTCGCTTTGACTGATATCCAGTACAATGAAATCAGTTTCGATTTACAAAACCTTCTAAGTATTGGTTTTGTAGGAATTTTGTTTGATTGGTTGGAGGACTTCATCATGAGCTGATATCGGTCAGAAAAAAAAACAATTGGAAAACCTGGTGGGAGCACTGTACAGTTGTTTCATGCTAGTCTGGGACTCTTCAAAGTACACACTCATAGGGATTGAATGCAGAACCTTCTCGTTACAAGACGATCTCGTAGACCGTTAAGTCACTAATAGACCGTCTTGTAACCAGAGGGTTCTGCGTTTGAACCCCTGTGAGTGCGTACTTTGAAGAGTCCCAAACTAGCGTGAAACTGCTCTCCAGTACTCCCAACTGGTTTTCTAATGGTTCTCTAACCGATGTCAGCTCATGATGTAACCCTCAAACTTATAAAAACTTCCTTTCATTTCTTTTCGTTGATGTATACTAAGCGTCAAGTTACGATCAATCAGCTTTTATATGTACACTTGTATGCGTCGTCGATTCATCGGTACAATACTCCCTGGTCATGTCAGTGGTCCTTATTCGATTCCCGACCAACCTCGCCAAGCCAATAGTAAGCCAGAAAAAGAGAGAGTGTAGGGAGTGGGATTAGTAACCTCAGCTTGCGGTGACAATACCAATACTACTGAAACTTTAAAAACTGATGCCCAACGTACCACTCAGAACTCAAAGAAATGACAAAAACACCTGCTCACTGTACTATACTATGTAAAACTTCACATGAAGTTACGATTTTGTTTGCAACTAGAAGAAGGAATATTCTGAAAACTGCACGAAAATAAAAATGTAAATATTTTTCCTAATGATACACAAAATTATGGATGGTTATACTTTAGTCCAAACTAACCAAGAGACAGTCAATTGCATTTTTACGGATAGTAGCTGTTAGCATATTCAGATTACCCTTTCACTTACACATAAGGTACAGTGGTTCAGACCCTCGCCGACCATACATATGCTCCGAGGTTCGATCCTCTGCCGACATACACCTGATATCTATGGTTGCCCTGCGAAATTTAGGCTACCGATATCCGTGCTGAAAATTCCATACTTGTGCTTAAAATACAGTATGAAATCAAGTTGTAATCAAAAATTAAAAAAAATATTCCTGGCGAACGATTCTTCCTTTACACGAATATTAATTTAGTTAGTAGAAAATGCCTTCCCAAGTGAATGCTACGTGCAGTTAGTTCGTACATTTGGTCTTTGTATTTCTGAGTTCGGTGTTTACGGCTGCATATTTAAAGTAGAATGAAAGTAGCTAATTAAATCTCATTGTCAAAGGTAAAGACCTACCAGCAAGTACATTCGTATGTAGTTCGCTATTTTGCAGTGTAAATGGCAGAAGCCATAAATCACCAAGTTGGAGCCAAATGTCAAAAGTTTTTCAAAGACTTATTATATTTAATAAGTTTTTTATTAAGGGAGAAAACATTACACAGATAAATTTTGCGAAACGCATCGGTGGAAAAACATTTTACTTGAACAAATGCCACTTTTCATTAGGTATTAAAGTAAAAGTTTAAGACAGTATAAAAATAATTGCTGACCAACGGAATAAGTGAAAATTTCTGCAAAGTTTATTTTTCACTCTGGTATAAGTCAGGGTCAATCTAAGTGGCATTTGATATCTTATTAAATTAGAGGAGATTTAGAATTCAAATTAGTAAATGAGTCTCCTACTGCTGAACAAAAAACATCCGTCTTTCGTATCTGTTGAAATGACAGAAGTATAGACCTAATTTTTTTTAATTTTTTTAAAGCACAATTCAGTAGGATTTTAAGTATCTTCCGCATTGGATGTGGCTGTGAGAGAATTATGATTGAATTGGCTACAGGATTTCATCACGAGCTGACATCAGTTAGAAAACCACTGGAAAACCTGGGAGTACTTGACAGCTGTTTCATGCTAGTTTGGGACTCTTTGACGGTACACGCAAACCGGGGTTCGTTACCAGGACCTTCAGGTTACAAGACGAGTTCGCAGACCAGTAAGCTACTAGGAAGCGATCCAATGGTCGTTGAATACTAACTTCTGTCAATATACACAATATAGCACAACCACTTGCCAGTGTCATTGACGAATATCTGTCCTCACACCTGGTTTTTGACTTAATTATGGTTTCGCGTAACAGGCGATATTATCGTAGCAATCATTCTAACTCTCTGATGGAAACGAAGAATTTTTTTATTGAAGCTAATTCCTCTAACCCTATCACCTCACTGTATGCGAGGGTTTGCGTGCTGTTGTCGCACAACTGCCACCTTCTTACTAATTTGACCTAAATATTTGACCTTGCACTGATTACACGACATATGGTAAATGAAACTGTTTCATATTAGTAAATCAGTGAAATAATTAATCCCATAAAATTAATTTCTTGGTGAATTCATGCGTTTAAGTGCTAATCTAACTAGTATCTTGTTGAGAACTTAGGGTAAGACTTAAGATGTGACTTCCTCGTAAGATAGCACTGTAATGGCTTCAGTTTCCTAATTAGTCATCGTTATTCCTAATTAAATTACTATTACTATTTATTCCAGAGTCTTTTTAAATTTCAGAAAAGATTCTGGTGACAATATTTCCCCACATGGGTTTGAATTTCTTATTTATCTTTTTCTAACTTATTGTTGAAATTCCTGACTCAATTACTTTAAAACTTAAGTGAACCTACCTTTCCTAATATGAAATCGATTGATTCTGTGTGTAATTTCTTATTAGAGGGTAAAGACTTTTATAAATACTACTTTTAAGCCCACGTTTTCTTTTCCTTTATATTCTAGAACAGCTGATTCATCCTATTTATTTTCCATCTCGAGAGTACTTTAGACTTCATCGGTGACTGAGTCACTATACAAGAATAAATTCTAAATATGCCCGAACTTTAAAACAGTTAACATGTCATCCACATATTTCGATCATACCATACGGCCATGAGGCAGAATGAGGACAGACAGAGGACAGGAATGCGTTGGATTAACAAGAGGACTCCAGAAAATCTAAGCTCCTCAGACAATTTGTGTCTGATTTCACAGAAACTCACTGATCTACATAGGCGGAACCAGTAAAAGTGGTAGAAGAGACACAAGGAGAAAACAGGACTTCAAACTAACATTTGGGAAGACAGAGGTGATTGAGATGCCTGACCAACAGTGGCAGCAAGCACTAGTCACCACGAGATGGGAAAATTTGAAGGGAGTCGTTACTGCCACTTTCTACTACAAAGATTCTTATAGAACAGAGTTGTGACTGGTGTTCTTTTATAGATATTTGGACAAAAACTAAAAAAGTACAAGTATTGCCAATTTCATGTCAGCTTTCTGCAAATCGACCTCTGAAGACTACCATCTTCTACCAGGCATTGCATGGTAATGTCAATGAAATGAAAATTTTCATCATTTTCATGTTCCATAGTAAATTCAATATTTGTATGTGGGTTGTTGAATAATCCGACTAGGTAGGAAACATGACTTTCATTCTTGAACACGACAAATGTGTCATCTACACATCGACAATGAAACCTTGTTTCATTGATTGCATGCTTCAACTTTGTTCTTTCAAGGTTGAACATAAAGATATCTGCTAAAAGGGGGCTAAGTGGACTACATATAAACTTAATAGTGTCTTTGGGATGTAAGCAGCTGATGAGAAGCCAAAGAAATGAGAGATGGTACTGTTTTACTCTACACAAACTGTTGCTTTTGCTTCATTGAAAGTTATAAGGGAGAATCAATATATGATGTGACTTTTCTGGTGTTTCTGTGGAGAACTACATAAGGAAGCCGATAAATTTAAAACCACTAGATATCAAACAGAATCACACTAACTAATCACTTAATGCGCAGACTTAGCTCAGTTAATCTAACTTTGAAGAAGACTGAGCACATTACAAAATTATTACACCTTGTCAAAACATTTACTCACTGAAGATTTATTCTTCCATGGTTTGCTGAGAGTGGATTTTCAAAGCCACATTCATATAAATATGCGCAGATCTCCTACTTGTTGAGAAAGTCAAACAAACGTATTACTAAATTGGATTACAGAAATTCATCTTTAAGATTATTTTTCGAACATAACAAAAATTGTGCATTCTTTACCCCGTGATGGATGCTCAATTTATTCAGAATTTGACTGAATTTCAAGTTGTTTCATCTATTATATTGATATGTATGTATTCGTAGACAAAACTAACAAGACTATTTTTTCAAACGATTCCACCTTAAGGCCATGAAATGTTTTTTTTTGTGGCTTTAAAATTGTGTGGGAAACGGAGTAAAAGTTCTTTTTTCATTACTTTACTTGACAGACAGTGTCAGAATAATGAAAAACAAACTGAGAACTACCACTTACCATTATAGTAGGCAATCAGGAAATCATTTTTGCCCAAAAAAACAAAATCATCTTAGCTTCAAGAGTGATAATATTGACAATGAATTAAGTAGTCAAAAGTGTCATAACATTACTAGAGGCAATAGTTGTCACCCTTCTCTGTCGCCAGTTTAGTCTGCTTAAATAATTTAGAAAAATACTGTTACTAAAAATAGTACTAGTGTATAGGCCTTTAAGACAATTTAAGTATACATATTTGCACTAAAGTTTGTGCGTCGGTGGCACAGTGGTTATGATTCTCGCCGACCATGCACATGGTCCGGGGTTCGAGTCCTCGCCGACGCACTCCTGATATCTATGGTCGGCCTGCAAAATTTGGGCTACCGATATCCACGCTGAAAATTCCATAATTGTACCAAAAATACAGTGTGGAGTCAAGCTGTAATCAAAAATTAAAAAAAAAAAATTAAATTAAACCAAAATGAAGATATTTTTCCACTCTCCAAAATGTTTCTCTTTTGTACCAATGAGAGGGTGTGGAATGATTTTACAACGAACTGCTTGGTCCGACATAGTACACATTTAGGCTTACCTCAGCTGCTTGCGAAGAACTATCTTGACAACAAATGAATTATTTGGATACTCACCTTACTGAGTGATATCAACTATTGCGAGACTCTGTGACTGCCTGTCTGTCTGTTTTCAACATAGAACTTTGCACCGATATGCAGCAGCTCGAGTCGCCACACTTACTCCATCTAGCACACAAAGCAACAGTAGAAAGTAGAAGAAATGCAAAATAGAGACAGTAGACAGAGATATGAGACAAAAAGAATAATAATAACGAAGGATAATATAGTTTAATTAGGTGTTATAAATCACAAGGGGTGGATGCTTCTGCGCCATCACTGAGAACGATTTTGAACCATATTACAAATTGTCTCGGCCATTGGTTTTTACCATCCCGAGGACCCCAACCAAGAAGTCAACACCTTCCTACGTGACTTAAACCAACTGTTTTGGATTTCACTGACTGGTTCCGTGTTTTGGTTTAACCACCACTAGCTCTTTTCCAACCTGACCCTATGTCAGCAAACATTGCCTGACAACTAGTAACAGATATACTTTATTGGAAAAAATAGATTTAAGTTTGCAATTTTCCACTGTTTGCTCTCTTAGGCTGAAACAGTAGTCTTCCCTGACCTATAGGATCTGAAGACGAACACCTCGATAGTGTGCCAGTGTCATACTGAATGTATATGACAAGCGGTCGTTAGCAGCAGAATCAAGAATGTTCATTTTTTGTGGATAACTGTTTTTCTTCATCTCAGTAGATAATGGTACAGCTCATGAGCCTGAACATAGATCCCGTTGTTTAAAACGTCATACTTTAGCAGATAATACAAACGCATGATGATAGGCGGAATACAGATATCCATTCTAGCATCCCTTATGCTAGGATATACTGATCATTGTGGTTTAGAAAAACAGACAATAGGAAAATAAACCTAATTAAAATAATCAGCTATTAGTTTTGTAGGGATTTTGTATGTGACGGCTTGGAGGATTTCATTATGAGTTGACATCAGTTAGAGAACCACTGGAAAACCTGGGAGTACTGGACAGCTGTTTCGCTCTGGTTTTGGAACTCTTCATCAGTACGCACCCACTGGGGTTCGAACCCAGAACCTTCCAGTTGCAAGGTGAGCTCGTAGACCATTAAGCCAGTGGGATCCAACTTGATCTAATTGTTCTTGGACTCTAACTTCTGCCAATTCACGACATAGCGCGACCATCTCGCAATGTCTTCTTCGATGTGTTACAGCCTCATCTTCCACCTGCTGTACCCTACTGGTCACGGCTTCCCACTAGAACCCCAGTTTAACTGTCTGAATAGGGCCAGTCGCTAGTGAGCATCAGATTAATTTTCAAGTATTAGTTTTGTAGGAATTTTGTATGTGATTGCTTGGAGAATTTCATGAGCTGACTCAGTGGGTGCGTTCTGCTGAAGAATCACAAAACCAGGACGAAACAGCTGTTCAGTACTCCCAGGTTTTCTAATGGTTCTCTAATTGATGCCAGCTCATGATGAAATCCTCCAAGCAATCTAATAAAAATTATTTGACATTTGCTGCATTGTGGATCACTAAGCAACATACTTCACTGACTCTGTCTTCATAAAACCACAAATGCTACTTCTAAGTTTCAGTAAAACTATCGCTCAGTGAAGTACACGGAATTCCTTGTTAACCGGCTTAAATAAGTCAAAACGCCTATTGCTTATGAAATAACATCGATCACATAATAATTTTGAGCAAAACAAAGATGGAATGTGTAAGTTGAATGATATTCATTTTCATCATTATACAATCACATTGAAAATGTTATCGAAAGTACAGGAATTTTAAAAAAGTGCCTTGTTTACCTCTGGTTTAAGTTATCCTCAAATCTCCCTCATGTTACAAGGCATTTGTTAAAATTGAGTCCAGTAAATCTCTATGTTTAAATATTAAAAAAACCACTTCTCAGTTGTTTAAAACAGAAAATGTCGATGACATGCTAAGAAAATATGTTGATCATATGATCAATGTGTGCATGTGAACACCATTCATTTGATCTTCGCGTATGTAGTTATATGATCAAAGGTTATTATCAACCTCTGGCGTATTTAAGGGAGATAAACAACTGAAACACTAATTTAAACGTAATTAGTTCCCTATATAAATTGCGACAAAACAGTAAGGAATCTAATTTATCTGAAATGTTCAGCGTATTTATACAACATATTTCGGACATTCTGATCAAAAGCATAATTGTCACACATATTTACACATAAAATGAAAGGGATAAAAATTAGTCACTATTGCAGATCAGGATCATAGTAAAGAGGTGGGAAAATGAGGAAAGCCAAAAATATCATACAGTGAAATAAACATTGCTTTAAAAAATTGTTCATCAAGGCATGTTCAAATTAATAAGAGGTAATTTTTGAACGCCTTAGAGAGCTCAAGCCTATTTATGCTTAAACCAACTTTACTTCTTCACTTATCACCACGGTATAAATGCTATTCACGTGAAATAGTTCATTTGTTATATGAAGAAGTTAAACTATAGGGTCCTAGGGGCGTTGACTCTCCAATGACCTAAAACGCATGATAGTCGTTGGCTAACGACAACACTGGTGAATACTATAGCGTAAATATTAGCTCTGTCCATCAACTTAGAAGCGAATTTCACTCAGATCACACTTATAATTACTGTTTGGATAATATGTTAGTAGCTCATTAACGTTTGGATCAGGTTTATAATTAGGGTTAGGATTATAGTTAGGATTTGAGTTGGTACTATTTATTTTAGTTTGTTTTATTATCCACATTTTCCTAGTAAGTAGGTATCTATCCTCTTTCTGGAAACCATAGTAACTCAAGCGAGGGCTTTTGAGGAAGACTGCAAAACAGAATAAGGGCGATAAAAGTGTCACAAAAAAGGCTCACTTTAAGTCACCTAAATGAATGCATGTACAGAAACTGGTTTAACTTAAGAACTTATGCTCCTCATAATAACTGAGACGTACTTTTAAATCATGTCAGAGAAAGATGCCCTGTTTATTGTGTTTTCATACATTTTATTTTAAATAAATGTAATTACTGTGCAAAAACAGAAGGTCCTAATTTCAATCCCCAGTGAGTCGTATAGATGAAGAATCCCAAACCAGGACGAAACAGCTCTCCAGTACTCCCTGGTTTTCAATGGTTCACTAATTAATATCATTCCATGGTCAGACTTGGAACAAATGAAATCCCTAGAAAACAACTCTGAAAAATAATCTACGATTGACCCAGAAGAGTGGTTTAGTTAATCAGAAAGTGTATGAACAAATAGGGAAGCTTACATTTGAAGGACAGGTATGTCTGTAGATTTCTTTATTTCAAAGTAGACCTCCAGACAATTAGGTATCACTTGGTGGATGGTGACTAGCAGTGGAATCCAGGATGAGTATTTCGTCCTATTCGGGACTCCTCACTGAAACTACCTGCATTCCCGGTGAGTGATGGTGTTCCAACCGAGGCTCGAACTCAATGCTGGTAGTTTCAAACGTCAAAGTGTTATTTACTAAACTAGTGCTCGTCGAAGCATCTGCACGGGAAGCCGACATGTCAACGTGAGACCAAGCATTTCGGTCCAATCAGTCTATGGGAACGTCTAAAGTAAATTAAATAACTAGACATCTGTTTGGAAACCACTGAAAACCGAAAGTACTTTACAGTTGTTTCGTTTTATTCTTTGAATATCCACCAGTCCACTGTTATGACCTCACCATGGATTTACGCTAGGAAATTCAGGCTGTAATGTTAAAATGTTATACTTCTACCAACAGGATTGAGTATAATGACCCGAGAATTCTAACTTTGACGGATTTAAGACACCCAGCTCCCTCTTTCAAATGTTACAACTTCTAGATAGGCATTAAGGAAAATCCACCTGATGACGGTAGTCCAAATACAACGGATAAATATTTATGTTTGCGTTTATGTAGGGTTTTTCAGTTAGTATACTTGGATTTTTTCGCGATATGATTATAAGGAATGTTAGTAGGACTACACAGCGCATTGACAGGGGTCAGAAATCACGGGTTATTGAACTCCGAAAGCAACAGACAAAATGCTCACTAGCGACTTGCACTATTCAGGTAGGTAGTAACCTGGGGTTCTAGTGAGACGTCGTGACCAGTAGGGTGCAGCAGGTCGGGTGTGAGGAAAAACACTTGCCGAAGTCATTGACTAGGGGTCGTCAATTGGCAGAAGTTAGAATTCATGGGCCATGGATCGGGTCCCAGTGGCCTAACGGTATACGAGCTCGCCTTGGGTTCGAATCCCAGTGGGTGCGTTCGGATGAAGAGTCTCAAACTAGGGCGAAACAGCTGTCCAGTACTCTCAGGTTTTCCAATGGTTCTCTAACCAATGTCAGCTCATGATGAAATCCTGTAACAGACAAAATGTTTGCAGGGTTTCATCATAACCTGACATCAGTTAGAGAACGATTGGAAAACAAGCTGGGAGTACCGGATAGCCAACTGTTTCGTCCTAGTTTGGGACTCTTCACTAACATGCATCCGTTGGGGTTTCGAACCTGGAACCTTCTGGTTGACCATTAGGCCACTGGGACCCAATCCAGTGGTCAGAGCATGAATTCTAACTTCTACGAATTCACGACAAATAGAATGTTGATATGACCACTCCATTAATTGGACGTCCAGGTGTTTATCTCTGGTAAGCTCATGGATACAGACAACTGGAAAGTATCAAACTGGCAAAATATAGCCTTCCAGTGCTTTCTGCCTTTCCGTACTTCTCTGAAATATATCACTTCACAAAGTTTACACTGAATTTTTCAGCTTTCACAAAACAGATATATGATTATTCGGATAAATCAAATGAACAGTAGTCAAGATTTGACAGAATAGTTATATAATATTTGGGCGCCGAGTGAGAAGTAGACAATTGTAAAAAATTATATTTGTAAAATCTCAGCGATATTGAAATGAGTAATTCCAACGTTTCGTTCGGCAATCTGGTCCGAACTTCTTCAGGGAAATCAATTGAAATTAACATATCAGGTTTATATGTAAAAGGAACATCTTTTGTTTTTAAAAACTTTGTCCAATCATGATTTATAAAACAAAGATTATCGGATCAGATTGCCGAACGAAACGTTGGAATTACTCATTTCAATATCGCTGAGATTTTATAAATATAATTTTTTACAGATTATTCTGATAGTTTAGAATTTCAGAAGTATTTCAGGATATGCTTTTTATCAACTATGAATAATTATAAGGACTTTTGATATGCACAATTTCATATTACAGTGGCTCTAATATCTTTTATTGGATAACATGAGCCATTAAAGTTTCAATAATTATCCACCAAATCCTTATGAATCTAGTCCAAGTGAACAATGCCCACACTTAAATAAAAATAGGGAATAAATTCAGTGAAGATAAACGTTATATTGTGTGGTCCACACATATTCGTGATTTGACAAGGTGATAATTAAAATGATTCCTATCCCTTCTGTAATAAACTTATGTGTAGTTCCTCTGTTATACTACTACTACTACTGCAACATTTTTAATAGAAGTTTGGAAATACTTACAGTTACTAGTTAATAAATTTCACTAAGTAGCTTAGTGTAATTAATTTTTAACTGTGACATATATACTACTGTTAAGAATAAACGAGGTTATCAGATGCATCGAAAGGTTTTTCGCCTGACTGTATTTTCCTCCCAGTGGAACATAGGGCTTCAAGCTAGTGGCCTGAAGTTTCTTTAGCAGTGTTCATTTTACAGGATGGGGTTGCTAGCCTCATGTCCAACCTTTCCTCTTTACTGGCATTATTTCTGGCTTAGCAAGGTAAAGGAGTGCGTCTGTGGCCGGGGATCGAACCCCGGACCATGTACATGGTCGGCGAGCGTCCTAACCGCTATGCCACCGACGCTTAAAATCTAAATAAAGAATGTTTCATTGTGTACGGATATTTATTTACCTTCCAAATTTTAAAAGAGATGAAAAAGAAAATGCAGAAGATGAAATGCATTTTGATGTTATTATGTTCTCTAAGTCAGATAGTTTGAATCGTAAAGCTTTCATAGTCATTCTAGACAACATATTTCAGCACTGAATTCATACTGAATCTAGTGTGGTAAAAATTTGATTTTTATAAAGTCTCACAGTGTTATGCAGTAATATTTACTGATGACCACGTTTCGAGCACAATTTATTATCGATCACAATCATTTCAAGGCACCGCTCACAGAACTTTCTAACTTCGTTTATATAATTCCATCATTATTTTTCATTGCTTGACTTGATTGGTAGTAGTATTTTCCATATTTCCGGTATGAATGATGAGTCATTATTATTGCGCGTGTTGGGCGTGGATTCGATGAACCAGGCAGGATTCAGTAATCAGCCTCTCTCTTCACCTACCTTTATTACTTCTGAGAATTCTAACTGTCTACCACTCTATTGTGTGGTCGTGTTTTAACGCATTCAGTGCAGTACAGAACCCACAATGGAAATATACTTTACAATAGTGCAAAAGTTCTATTCTTATGTAATTTTGAATCTGTTTCATCAGTTCAAAAATTTAACCAAAGCGAAATTGATCTGATGCTAACTAGCGACTGGTCCTATTCAGGCAGTTACCTGCGGCTATACCGAAAAGCCGTGACCAGTAATGTACAGCAATTGAAAGCTGAGGCATTAACTCATCGAGGAAAACACTGCGAAGTGGTCGCGTTATGTTATGAATTGGCAGAAGTTAGAATTCATGGACTAATTGTTGGATTGGGTCTCAGTGGCCTAATGGTCTCCAAACTCGCCTTGTAACCAGAAGATCCTGGGTTCGAACTCAGACGGTGGATGCGTACTGCGAAAAATCCTCAAACCAGGACAAAACAGCTGTCCAGTACTCTCACCTGTTTTTCAAATGGTCCTCTAAATGATGCCAGCTCATGATGAAATGCTCCAACTAGTCAAATTAGAATCTCTACAAAACCAATACTTGAAGCGTAATAGCTAACCAATCTGAAACTTCCCTTAAACGTTTATAGATTCATATATGACGTGTTTTCTTTTAACTTTGACCAGACAACCGTTTCGAAGCATACAGTGACAGCCTCTTTTATTCGAAGTTTCTAACGAAAACATATTTCCAGCGGGTAAACAATCCTTCAAAAGACAGCCAAAAAGTAGATTATTCAGTGAACGCCACTATTGACCCAAAGGAATAATTTGTTACGATCATGATAATACTAATTTCATTTAATAAGTTTACTAATAGATATTTTGATTCTGTGTAATCGTTATTTTATTTATTATGACTACAAAGTCAGATTAGACATTTTCAACAAACTTTTTGACTTATTTGTCTTTTTCAGGTTACCGAAATCTGTAACTTCCTTGTGATTTTATCGTATCCAGCGAATTTCTTTGTCTATCTAGCCATGTCAAGACAGTTTAAGAATACCTTTTGGACAATATTCTCACAGTTTCGCCGTAACAGTAACATGCCGCTGGTCACGCAATCAACGACGAAATCACGACGTCCTCATCAAACAGCGTGAATGTGTAATCAAGAAAAGATAATAATATGCTGTAACAAAATTTGTTGGGTTGAGAATACGAGAAACATTTTTCTTTTGGTATAAGTTTCTAATTAGAACTAATGCATTTGAACGCAAAAATCAAAATTAAAACACCCAAATCAAATATTTTGCCTAACCTTGTATTTTCCGATTACTTATGTTTAGAAACTCTCAAATTGAATGTTATTACTCATTCTTGTGGGTAAACATTTAGTAAGCTGTCAACACTTGTATATAGGATTCGTCTCAAAGTCTGTTTGAGAAAGTATTTTGAACTACGGTGCATAATTTCAACAGTTGGACACAGGGTTGATTGAAGACCGAGTTAAGGACTTAAGGATCCAATAGATCCAAATAAGAAAACAACATAGTTTACCAAATCACGTAGATCAAACTAGTGGTTAATGAGATTATTGGAACGAAACAATTGAGCTAGACGCAATATGATTGACGCTGCTTAGTTGAATAATCCAGAGTAAAGCTCAGGTATTGCACTCCATTCACCTGCATGTAATCACAAAACAGGATTGTGCGATATGAGAGTATTTAAAGGTAATACAATTAGTTGAAGAGAAATTAATCAGTGAATATTTTTTCACCGATGAAACACCGTGCAACTGCAGTTGGAATGGCGCAATGCCTATACCGGATATACGGAAAGCGGCAGCAAACAACCAGGGAAAGATGGAGATAGAGGTAAGAGATATAAGTAAGGCACATAGCGAAACTGTGTGACTGAGTTGATATGGTTTCCAGCAATTAATTATGCCTGGAACGTCATCCAACTATTAATACTGCATCACTTTGTGATTTAGAAATAAACTTATCTAAAATGGAAGTACATTCTACCACAACGGCCAAGTCCTACACTTACAGTCTTGGTTATCCTTTTCTGATTCGCATCTATTACAATAAACGCGTTCAGGTGAAAGGCGATACCAAGCATAAGAATATAGTATGCCTTTCAGTAAACAGTGTTTAAGGGAAACATCTGCTCTAAAAACATCTAATAACAGATCTTCATTATATTCTTTTAATTATTTTGCCTCAAATGTTTATACTTGTAAGCAGAAAAATCTGAAAACCGTGATTAGGAATGCATGCATCAGTAGAAAATCCAGGTTTTATTTCAAATATTCACGAATAGTGCGCTGTTTCATATATAATATACACGATATAAGATATAAATTTAAAAAATTAAGTAGCATCTAAACATTTAACATTTCTAATGCCATTCAGCCCATTTAACTTGAACACATCCATGCTTGAATTAAATAGGTTTCGAAATGACAGCCGTTTACATTTCAAGTATTCAGAACAATTTTGTACATGCGACAACATGAATAATTTTGAAATAGTCCACTAC
Source organism: Trichobilharzia regenti (assembly GCA_944472135.2). Classification (NCBI taxonomy): domain Eukaryota; kingdom Metazoa; phylum Platyhelminthes; class Trematoda; order Strigeidida; family Schistosomatidae; genus Trichobilharzia; species Trichobilharzia regenti. Next base: position 158,605,789 of record OX235262.1, read on the forward strand.
GTCAAGTGTTCCTGGTTGATTCAGCGACTAGAAACACTTCCTGCTAACACCATGAACTGTTTTTTTTTCACTAGGTCCTACAACCTTCAATTTATCCTTGGTGACGCTAAACTCGCATTTTAAATGTAAATATAAAAGAGAAGAACTGTAGCTCAGGCGAATAATTTTGTTTTAGTTCTCAGAGCTGGACGGTTTAGTTGTGAAGCTCTGATTGTCTAACAGGACAACATCCTCAGAGCATACTCAAATTTGAAATGAGATTTTAAAACATTAAACAATCACATGTAAAGAACCGTAAACAAACAAAAAATTATTCAGATCATAAAAGGAGATCAATGCTGAAATGAATCCAAAGGACCCTTTTCTACCCGTATTCTACCATAAACCGGAAATACACAAGCCAAACGTCTCCCTACGACCAATCATACCACTTTCAGGAACGCCGACATACAATTTATTAAAGGAACATTCAAAAGATTCCCATGATCACTCCGTAAAATCTACAACCTAATTTTTAAAAAACATTAAACCTACTCAAACAGACAACCAAGAAATAATGGTTTCCTTCAATGTCATAGCATTATATATTTCAAATGGATAGAAACTAGCGAAAACATGGAATAGTTACTCAACAACAATGATCACCTTCCATAACACTCAAAAATGCAGCATACATGTTAGATGGTATGCATAAACCTGTCTATAAACGTGTTTTTACCTTGACAAACAAATACATGAACGAATGAAACGCATATCTATGGAATTATCTATATTGGTACTTGATTGTGGAAGCTGTCAGGCAAAGGTCTGAAAACACAATCCTACTGAAGATTAAGTCCGAAATTCCGATACGTTAAGTGGATAACACATTCATGATAATCAGAAACGGCTTAGATAACAGTCAAAGCTTATTAAACAATATCTTCATCGACATCAGATTCATAAAAGAAGGGGACCACGAGGATGAAATTCTATTTATTCATCTTTTTCAAGTGAACAACTACATGAAACTAAGAAACTAGAGTATACATAAATCAAGAACTCAATTACAACACTGAAGATCCACAGAGCATACAAAACAGCCAGGACTAACTGCAGTACTCCTGACTTGAGGAGAATGGAGGGAAAACATATCTTATAGCAGCCTTCTAAAAATTGATATCCAAGAAAATTCGCTAAAAACACCCACCGTTAAACCAACTAACTAAATCAAAAGTGCCCAACGAGAGAACAAAGAAAATTGTTCTACGATATGTGAAGAATATCTTCGAAATCACTGCAAGACTATTCATACCTTCTAGAATCGGTCTCGTGACAAAATAAAAACAACTTCAATCCAGTTGATGCTACGTCAAACAAAAGACTTAACAAGGTAAGAAGACAAAAACATATCACCTGCAAGATAAATTGAAACGGTTGTGGAAAACATTACATTATTCAAAGTGGACGCCGTCTTTCTCTCCACTAACATAAATTGGCTATCAAAACACACGGTGTCTACTCCTTCATATCAATGCATTCAGATCACCACTTACACCGATTCGATTGGATCAATGTTCAAATCGTATACAGAGGAAAAATCAACAACTCCAGAGAATTTCTAGAAACTTGATATTCAAATGAATCGGCAGTCAACAGGTACACTGCATAGACAAGGTTTGCTGGTCTTTAAAAAAAAGTCAAATCGACAAAATGTCGACTTTCGGATCACGGAAACAATAAGCAGAAGTAGACTAGGAAGTGAAAAACACGTACAAAAAGAACCAATCAGATTGCAGGTTCCCAGGGGAGACGACTAACAAACTTGTGAAGAAACTTAAAAGCTCAATTCACACTAAAGTATGCACTGAGAACCTTATCTAGTAAGACAATAAAAGCCCCGCAACTAAGCCATTCAGCACAGAGAACACAACTGCGCCAAATGTTTCTCAGTGTATATTACCTGAACATTCTGTATTCTCTGGTTGCAGGTTGTATAGTTGCAGGAACATATAATGAGGTTCAAAATGACTTAAAATGGATGTTTAACATGAAAATATAGAATTATCATTGCTGAAAAATTTTAGTTTTAACAATAAATAAGGAAAGCTTGCATTTCTTCCTTAGTAGGATTGATAGATCTATCAAATTCACATGCAGGAGAAGCAGGAAGTTGAAATTTGAGACTTCTTTTTTTGAATAAGCTCTATCTTTAGACAGACTGAGACAAGCTGAAAATGACTGTGTGTCTCACATCATCACAGAGATGGATTATTGTGTTATGTATAATTACAAATATTGACATAAGTCATTGAAAACATTATTTGATTTACAGCAACAGTTAAACGTATGCCTGAAAGATGTCCTAAAAACTGATATCTTTTTTTTCATTTGTCGTGACTATCCTTCTGTGTAATGTCTTAAAAGAGTAACAAATATCTATATGCTTTTAGATATTATTTAAACATCTTTTCTGCTGCCTATCAACCTCATATAAATGTGCTACCAGAACAGCTTTCAGCGATCTCTTCTGATAAAAAGAGTGAGACTCACATTAAAAGTGCAAGTGCGTATGACGAGAACGACAACAAGATATGAAAAATGCTTTGACAAAGATAGATGTGTAATCTCCTACTAGACATTATGACTTATAATAACCATAATATTCCGAGACTCTAACAAGTTCCCAACGTCATCAGTTATTTGAATGATTTCATTATGTAATATCCATCAGACAGATAAAAACTAGCGTAGATGATTTCCACAGAGATTAGAAAATGTAATAAATGTGAAGCATACATAAAAAATTTCAACTCTGATTAGATAGTTTCAAGCCTCTAGCACATTGGAAACGTCTATTCGACTTCTGGTCTATTATGGAATGTGTGTAAATATTCAGGAAACAGATCTCACTGCCTTGGTCTATTTACTAACCTACATAAATAAAGCTGGATGGATAGATAAGGTTTAAAGCGTTGGAGAGAGGACTAGCTAGTTATTCATCTGAAAAGATGAAGACAGACGCATTTATAAATCCTCCCGTAATTTCATAAACTATTGAGAATGCATGATCCACAAAAGTGACGTTTCCATTGGAATTATTATTTATTATTGTTCCCTTGGGTTCTTAGTGGAACATAGGGCTTCAACTGCACGTCTCCACTTGCCACTTCTGTCTTCCTTCTGCTGCACTTTTCACCTGCATCCATGTTAGTCCATACTCTTTCAACTCCTCTTCACACGATCTCCTCCACGTCACCCTTACACTGACGTCCCATTGGCCGCTTCCCTTTCGGCCTGGTTCCACTCGAGCAATGGCCTGACGCGCGCACGATGTCACCCAGTGGCCTCCTCAGCGAGCGAGTGTCCCATCCATCTCCACTTTCTCCTGCATATTTGTTGGTTGGAGATTGGTTCTTGTTTTGTTTGCTCCCATAGTTTCTTGTTGTTGGTGATTCTTTCCGGCCCGGCCATCTGATCTTCAGTATAGAGCCAGCGAAGACAGTTGTTGGTTGATAAAGGTCTGCAAACTTTTGGAAATATTCTTTGTGACCCTCCAAGTTTCCGATCCGTATAGAAGCACTGACAGACTTGACGTTTTTATTGATAATCCGACTGAATTTTGTTGTTGATGCTGGCTGAGTGACGAAGATTTCCAGATTGGTTTCAGGTTGATGAATGTGTTTCTTGCCTTCGCAATTCTTGATTTGACATCCTCATCCGTTTCTCCTGTAGTTGAGATAATGATCCCTATATAAGTGAATAAAGTAACTAACCCTTTGAAATCCCTTCTGTTCATGGTGATTGACGCTGGATGTTGCTGCTGTTGTTGTTGTTGTTGTTGTTGGTCGGTTGGTTATTTTCATAACCCCCATCTTGTCTATGTTTACCTGGAGTCCTGTCTTTACTGCTTTTCCTACCACTTTGTCGGTTTTCTCTTGTAACTCTTCGATTTTGTGTGACATCAAAACATAAATCATCTACCCGCGAAATCCAGGTCTTCTAGGTTCTTCATGTCGGTCCAGGATATCCCAGTCCTGTTTCTCGTTTCCCACTGTCTGACGCATAATCCAGTCAGTCCACCACAATTAGGAATATCATTGGTGATAATAAGCACCGATGTCTGTCTCCTGTGTTTACTTTTCTATTGGAATACCTACGAAATTTTATCCATGAATGGAAGGTGTGAAAATTTACCTATCAACACGAATCAGAAAATTTGATTTAATATTGAAAAGTCGACAGTATATTTAAACAGGGAAAGGACATATTGAGCGACATAAAATGAAGTCATTATATTTTGTTGGTTTTTCTGAGTTGCGCATAACTGTGAACAATTTAATATACGAAGTTTTCAAATACTTTAGTTATTGATTGTAAAGGTGATGGATATTATTATTCCCGTGATTTTGTAATACAATGAAAAGGAATAACAGCCGTTGTTAAGCTCGTTGGTATATATGGAGATGATTAAGGAATACTGTAGAACTACGACCGATTACTCCAAGTTGAATAGAAGTGTAGAATCAACAATGTGCTTACGTAATGGTTAAGTAATCTAGTTGAACAGAGGTCAAAAAAGGACCTTGTCGAGAAAATAGACAAAGACAAAGCCAAGATAAGAACTTACGTTGTAAAAACAAAATATGAGTAAAATAACAAAATTAACAACAACAAAGATAATTTAAATCCTGTGCAGTAGACCAACCAACCAAATGAAAGCAAGATGAACAGCAGTTTTCACTCCGGATGCATAAATTCTGTTTCTACCGCTTGTCGGCAATCGTTTATACTGATAAAGTAACAACCCAGAACCATTCTGAAATTTAATCATTCCAAAGGATTTTAATGTATTTCGGTGGGTGAGTACTACTGAAGAGTCCCAAAACTCAACGGAACAGCTTTCTAGTACTCCCAGGTTTTCCGGTGGTTCTCTAACCGATATCAGCTCATGATGAAATCCTGTAACCAGTCAATCAAATCCGTACAAACGACTATGTGAAAAGTGACAATATATCTTCAAAGCCTAAAGAATGATGACTTTGTGCTAAGCGGTCTATGGACCATAGGAATGTTTAATAATGTAAGCATTTATAGTTTTGAGCGGATGAGTTTTCACGAACTAGAAAATGAGTAAAAGTCATCTCGGCAATAATCGTGGCAGAAGTGCAATAAAGTGAAAATTTCAGTTTTGATAAAGTTACTGAATCTAATCAATATAAGAGAAATAGGGTTGCTACTTGCTGCATTGAGAGGGGCTTGGTAGACCACCAGCCACAATTCTAATTAGCCTCCATAAGCAAACGCTGCCTACAAGCAAGGTAACTAAAAGTCCTGCAAAAGGAATTTTTAGAGAATGCTTTATGACAAAAATCAAGCTAAATGATAGCATGACATCGTCCGAAGCTGAATGTAATCTAAATGGCTGACTCTGACAAGTACAACAAAGTTAAGATAAGACTACACTCAATGGAAGACATGTAGCGTCTGATTATGGCTTTAGGCAGATGTTTAAAACAAGTAACAAAGTTTGTTAAGATAGGTTTCAATGAACGCGCCAAATTTCGGTAGAACTACTACTCAGCTGAATACTCTGCATACAGGCATATGTATATACTATTGGAATTAGATTGTGAGAAATAAGACTGATGAGGCAATAAACTGCATTGAAAAAATTATGCAAAACGATAGGTGTGAATGTTTCTCAGGTCATGTTCAGATAGATAAGTGGAACGGAGTTTAAGAGATTAAAATTAAGATAAAATATATTACGACTCAATCCAATCAACTCAATAAACAATAATTTATCACAGAAAGAAATAAAATATATCAAGGATTGCCAAATAAATAATATTGATAATGATAACAGTGATAATAATAATAATTTCGAAATTAGTTAAAATGATAGTACTTATAAAAGATAGTTTTAAATGAATCATGAATAATAATAATATTAGGAGGTATGATAAATTAAAATATTAATAAGAAAGATAACAGTTAATAAGTAAAACATACTACCATGGTAGATTCAGAGTGATCACCACTTCATTTTGCAAACGCAGATTTGACTTATAAACTCTAATTGCATAAGCCTTCGTAATTGCAAGCATCTTCCTGTTACTTTGTCTGCTGGCAACAGTGACAGTGTCAATACCATGTTCATGGTCTGCAAGGTGCTTTGTTACTGAACTGACTTCTGCTGTTTTCAGCCACCCTGGCAAATGCTTTATCATTCGAGTGAACAATCACCTCTCTATATGACTTATGCAACTGCCTCCACAAACACAAACAAATAGATATAAGCAGTTTTGTAGTGTTGAAGATTGGCGACAGATTGTTAAATCACTTGCTTGGTGGAGTTTTTGGAAGACGAGTTTTGCGGCATAATGAGTTCTCCTGAAAGCTTTCTCAAGTCTTTGTTAGACTACTTCGTGAATATCATCTCCTTCAAATGGCAATCTAATATAGACAGATTACTTTGAAACTATTTTTATGTTTTAAGTAGATGGATATTTTACTAAAGTTTCTCTTTTCTTCCTTATTCAAAAATGTTAAATAGTATTGATCTTCTTAAGATGAAACAGTCAATTAAATTTACATGTCCATCTCTCTTAATATAAGACCATCACCATGGAATTAGGGCGTATTTTTATTAGACGTCCCAGTAATTTAACAAAAGCCTTTTCCACTGGCCGAATATGACGTATGGAGCTGATAAGAACAGCTAGTGACCATTTAAAGTCTAAGTCAGCGTTGACCAAAACAGTCACGGCTGGAAACTGCATTTGAGGCATCTATTTGAGAACCAAAGATCAATTCTGGACATATGTATTTAAATGAATATTAGATTTTCATTATAATAAAAGTTTTTTGTATTTCCCAATGAATGAAAAACAAAACGATATTTCTTCTACTGACGTTTCGCTATTTAATGCTGCCAATAGCTTTATCAAAGTATTATTAAACCGGAATTTACAAAATCTCAGCATATATATAACAAAGAGTTAAAGGGTGAAAAAATAAACTTAAGTTAAAAGGACATATTTAAAGTCAAAATAACAATGGAGATCACTAAACCAAATATCAAAGGTAATAGTACCACAATGCTCAAACTTTTTACTGACATCTGTTATGATATCAAAACAACTGGATCAACGTTCGTTACTCTGGGGTCGGTTTTGTTGTCAAGTTGGTCAATTGGTAAAGATAACAAAATCAAGTGTAGATTGTTGGATTTGATCAGTGTGTAAAATTATAAAAGTAGTGTTTGTTTACATAGTGAACTTGCTTATCACATTTGCGTTGATTTTGCCACTTCATGGGGGAGAGGGGTGTTGTAGCCACCTCAGATTCTGTTTTAGTCCATCATTCCTATTCAGGCAATTTGGATTCCACTTGATATGAAGTGCTTCTGATATTAGACGTTCTTTGTGATTCCTGAAGTTTTTCTGGATTATTTCAATATTGTCAAAATCAATTTTGTGGCCTGATTCTGTAGCGTATGGTTGATGATTTTTCGAGTTTTCCTAATTCAACTGGATTTCTCGGTGGTCGCAGAGATGCTCTACTGTGTTCATTTCTTCTGATTTCGACTTCTCGAGATATTTGTCCGATGTATATCGCATCACATTCCAATCATTTTATTTTATAGACGCAATTGGAGAATCTTTAGGGATTTGGTCTCTTATATGGACAAGGTTGTTTCGTATTGTGTCTTATGTTTTGAAGAAAACTCTGATGTCGAGCTGATTGAGTACTCACCTGATATCGTCTGACGTCTCTGCTCTATGTGGAATGACGACTGTTGAGGTCCATGTTTTCGGAATGCGTTTTCAACCATACTTAATGTCTGTGTCGATTCTGTTGATGAAGTTCCTTGGGTAGTTGTTTTGCTTGAGAGTTTCAGTAATGTTTGATATTTCGGCTTCTTTTTCTTGCTCATCCGTTATCAGAGAGTGTGCTCGTCTAAGAAGACCTGAAACAACTGAAATCTTTGCGCTGACGGGGTGTGATGATTTGAAGTCTAAATATTTATTGAAGTGGGTTTTCTTCCTGAATATGGATATACTAAAATGTCCGTTTTCCCTTCACTTAACTAGGCAGTCTAGAAATGGTAGTTCACCGACGTCTGATTCTGCTTCCGAAGTAAACTGGATTCTGGGAGATACACAGTTTATTTTCTCCAGGAATGAATTGTGTAAATTTCGTTTTAGTACTACAAAACTATCATCCACATATCTTAACCATATTTTAGGAGTGAGTATGCCTGAAAAGATGTTATTTTTGAATTTATTCATGGGAAGGTCGGCGTCTATTGGGGAATATTAGATTTGTTATTATTCTTTACAAAAATACACAAATACAAAAAATTTTTTGAGAAGGCAGACAACAAAGTGGACCTATATCCACTTTGTTAAGATCCACAGTGTTTACAATAGCTTCCATTAATCACTGGGCTAACTAAATTTTCTACCCATCAAAATGCGTCGTATTTACCCTCATTTCATGTTGTTTTAATCGTCTAGTTACCAGAATGCACTGCAGTCTATATTCACTCACATTTGCGAATAAATGTCTACCTGCTACTAGTAGTTCTTAGAAAACGGAGGAAGAACATTCTGGAGTAGTGCTGAAGCATGCTATGGATGGAAGAGCATTTCTTCAGATGATATATTATCGACTACTGTACAAGAAATAAGTATGTCGCAACGAAATTCACTGAAAATTCTATACTGTATACAAATGCATTCTTCAGAATAAAGTTATTACTGCTATTACCTAATGCGAGTGAGATTTTGATCTGATGTAAGAACAAATATATAGTTAAAGGTATTCATTGCTGAAGTCCTAGTAGAAGATCTAAACTTCTGACTATTATTTTTACTGATAAACTAGTCTTCACAAATTTAGAAAGTCATGAAATTAACATATTTTTCCTGTTTAATATTGAACGAACACTAATTAGTATCATGCGTCTGGTCCTTTATTTGCTGTAGACTATATTCGATTAGTCAAGTGTGCAATTTGGCCACCATACTAGGTGACTTTCAAGTGTTGGTTTGTAGGGATTTGGTTGATTGGTTATAGGATTTCATCATCAGCTGACATCAGTCAGAGAACCATTGGAAAGCCTGGGAGTACTCGACAGCTGTTTCGCCCTAATTTGAGAGTCGTCATCAGTACCCACCCACCTGGATTCGAACTCCGCACCTTCTGGTTACTAGGCGAGCTCGTATACCATTAGGCCACTTGGACCCGATCCACTGAACAGCCCATGAATTCTAACTTCTGCCGATTCAGGATATAGCGTGACCCCTAGAAGTCATGACCAGTAGGGTGCAGCAGGTCGGGTGTGAGGATAAATGCTCGCCGAAGACATTGGCTAACAGTTGCGCTATATCGTGAATTGGCAGAAGTTAAAATTCATGGGCCATTGGATTGGGTCCCAGTGGCTTAATGGTCTGCGAGCTCTCTGGCCTTGTAACCAGAAGGTCCTGGGTTCGAATCCTGGTGGGTGCGTACTGCTGAAGCCTCCCAAATTAGGACGAAACAGCTGTCGAGTACTCCCAGCTAGTTTTCCAACGGTTCTTTAACCAATGTCAGCTCATGATTAAATCCTTTAACACCAGGTAACTCTTCATCACTATATACTCAGAATTACTGTTGCTAGTTGGTTATAAGCAATGGGCAGGAAATTTTGGACCTAGGTTTCCTGCCGAATGCCTCCAACCACCTAATTTTCTTGTTTCCTTCAAAGGTTAGTTAGCCTCCTGTGTCAACAACAGTGAAAGTATTAGAATGAATATGATCTATCTTGTTGGCTGAATTCACTTCATTTCTTTGCACCAGCGATTTATTTTAGATACTCTACGATTATTTTCACTGCGGAATCAATGAAAATAGTGTAACTCAAATATGAGAAAAATGTATAATTTACTTTTTCAGAAATCCGTTTTTGAAGGGATTCTGTTTGTTTCAGATTGCACCACAGATTGATATCAGTTACAGAACCTGCAAAACTCAATCCTTGAAAATTATTCTGATGCTCTCCAGTGAGTGGTTGGCTAGAGGATGGAGTTCCCTGAAGTTCTAGTAAGGATCGTGACCAGTGAGGTTCATCCATTAGAGAATGAAGATGAAGCTCCTACCTATAATATAGGTTGGTGGTCGCGCTATAATTATGAATTTGCAGAAGTTAGAATTCATAGATCTGCCATTCAGTTGGATCGCAGTGGCTGAATAGTATACAAGCTTGCCTTGTAACCGGAAGGTCTTGGGTTCGAAACCCAGTGGGTGCCTACCACCGATGAGTATTATTCACTGTTTAGAGAAAATGGAAATTTAGCTTATATAATGGAAATTTTACATGGATTTTAAATATCAACTAGTATAATGCATTTAACTATGTCTTTCCTAAAAAAGACAATTCTACGTGACTACAATGGTTTAAAATACCTATACTGAAAAAGAGATATACAGAACATGGGCAAATTATGACCATATGGGGAGGATGCTTCGAATATGTCATTTTAGGGTTCAACAGCTATATGTATGTCCACATTAATAATATCTGGTATAAATGAGCACGTTCAGAAATATAAATCTAAAATTTCAAAAAAAGCATGAAAATCTAACCATGCATTAATTCATAACTACCTCATAAAAACCAAAAATGCTTCTTCTATTCCAGCATATGACAACTATTCCCAAGACTGCCCATAAAGATTTGTGTGTAATGAATTTAAATTAGCTTATTCATTCTGTTCGAAAAAACGCTAAATGAACTCTGTCTCTAATATCTAAATGAAATACAAAGCCTGAAATTTTTTTGCATAATGATTATGCAATACTACTAATAAAATACTTTAATGTATTCAGATGAAACTGTTTTACAGTTTTTAAAAGCGATTAGTAAACGGAAAAAAACATTCGTTATTATAATTTATGTATGCCTCATAGATATATACATGTTAAGCGCAATTGTATACACAGATTGCAACTACCTCTATTAGTGCAATAATTGGCTAGATATTTTAAATCAGAATTCATTTCATTGAGGACTATAGACTCAAACTTTACATTAGCATGCTGACAGAGTCAACAGTCAGCACTGTTGAGTACAATGATGTTATGCAATCTCATATAGATAATAACCTGTAAGTGCAGAAACTAATGGATTATTATAAAAAATATGATTAATTTAAAAAACGATGAGCGCTTCATTGTAGTTAGTGAATTAATGGAAATTGAGCACAAACAATATAACTTAGATAGAAATGATTAAACCGAACATCGTTCTTGGTGGGATCATAATGTTGGGAATCGGGAACATAATATATCACATCCGTGTTGTAAATGATATCAGCCCTTCAGTTTACTATATTTTTTCAAAAGTTGAGGAATACTATAGCTATCCAGAGAGTTGATGTTATGGACATCCTGGAATAATTTGAGTATCGAGTTAGACTGAAACCTTATCATTTATTTAAAATAATCACAGCGTAATTTCTGCGTCTGTGGCACAGCGGTAGAATGCTCTCCAAATACGCTTCACGTGATCCGGGGTTCAGTCGCCAACCGCCGCACTTCTTTACCTCGCAAAATTAGAAGTAATATTCATAAAGAGAGATGGCTGGGCATGAGGTGAGCAATTGCGTCCCGTAAAAATAAACACTTCTACCGACACTTCAAACATCTAGCTTGAAGTACTCATGTTCCGTTAAGAACGTAAAGGAATAAAACCGCCCCAGCGTCCTTACGAAAAAATAAAAACAAGGTTCTTCTGAACATTTCTTTGCGTAAGCCACAGATTCTTCAGCAGAATTATTCGTATTTATTACCGATTAGGATATATACCCAAAAATTACACAAATTCAGGTCAGTTCTTTTGAAGATCACTTGTCGGTATATACTTGTACCAACGAAGAATGTTAACAGTCATCATATATTTGTAATGACTAATGCCCACTTGTCAATTAAATGACTAGAAGAGAAAATTAAAAATTCTGGGTGTTGACAATAGACATTCCCTGTCAATAGGACATGGTTGAACAACCTCAAAGAGTACTTGCTTTATATAATGTTAAAGTGTATTTCAAGCCCTCACATTCTTCAGAGAAAGCTTTCGTGAGTGTCACAGATATGTCTCTCGAAATAACACAAAACAACTGTGTCTATAGGATGAAGTTTTCAGAATGTGAAGTTTGATATATAGGGGGAATCAGCAGACAGGTGAAGGCTGAAGTGAATGTACGCGGGTTGAGCGAAACGTTCGCCTAGAAATGAAGTTGAATTAAAAGGTTTTGAGAAAAGATCAGCTATGGCAATGCACACTATAGAAAGCGGACATAAGATTGATTTCGACGATGTGAAAATTCTAGGAAGAAGCTTTCATTAGCATAAGGAAGAACCCACAACTGAGGCCCTACATGTTCTAATTACATCGCATGCATAAATAGGAGAGAGGGTATAGACTTATCACTCATATAACAGAGTCTAATGAAGCAAAACGGATTAGAGAAAACAAAAATATTCAATCCTATGTTCTGACTTCTGTAAAAAATATTAGCATGTTTTTCACATATGAACTGAATTGTTTTCCATATAACAAACAATATACACACATTTGCACATTTTATATTATGAAATGCAATCAAAATATTTTCAGGTATTGGTTTGTAGGGATTTTCTTTGATTGAATGGAGGACTTCATCCTGAGCTTACAGTGATTAGAGAACCATTGTGAAACCTGCAAAGAGCATCGAACAGCTGTTTCGTCCTAGTCTGGAACTCTTTAGTGGTACGCACCCACCGGGATTCAAACCCAGGACCTTCTGGTTGCAAGGCCTGCTCGTAGACCATCAAGCCACTGGGAAAAATATGTGATAACTGTTTAACATAACATAACATAAGATAAGCTTTATTCCAAATCAGTACTTGTGATACAGAATGGAATTCTCAGCATTTTACTACAATATTGCATCCAGTTTTTACATTAACAATAAATAAAGTTCTACATAGATTAAAGTTATCTCAACAACATATTAGTATGTCGGTAGCAAAGCCAAAATTAAAGTGTTTGTAGGTGTTAGAAAAGTAGATACTACTAGCATATTTACTGGCGTAAGCGATAGCAAAATGGTCGAGATATACAGAGTGTGAAAGAACGAGTAGAAATGCCTCCCGACAAGGGACCTTCACAAGAGTTCAATTCAGTTTACATAATTTTCGAATATATATTTTTATGGATAACAAAATCCAAGGAATTCTGCTGCAGAAGCTGCGGCTTACACAGCGTAGCGTTCACAAAAATCTTGTATTAATTTTTTCACAGACATGTTGGGATTATTTTTGATTGCACACTAGTCAGTAACTAGTGTCATAAGTCTAGTCTTATCTTCGGTGCAGACTGAATTCTATCAGTCAAGCTTGCAATATGGCCAGCATGCTAGGTGGCTCACCATTACGGTGAACTGTGGATTGTTGGTATTAGATGGTTGGATGTAATCGGCAGGAAGCCTTACGTGAACTACGTTTCGTGATAGTTGCCGTCAGAGCTGCAGTCAGAGACGTTACCACTGAGCTATTCAGGCTCGCGACTGACCTTCTGTAGGACTGTATTGAACACTTTTGATTGCACACTGGTCAGTAACTAGTGTTATGTGTGTGTCTAGTTCTATCTTCGGTGCAGACTAAACTCTATCAATCAAGCTTGCAATGTGTGATTATTTCAAGTCATTTATAATAACTAGAGAACACCATTTATATATTACATGGTTTTTAACTAGTGATATTACTTTTTGTCAACGTCTCTACCCTTTTATTAAGAAGTACATCTAAAAAATAAACACCAACTTGATTTCCTTCTTCATAAGTGAGTATTACTGGAGAGTTGAATCAGATATTGTTTTTCGAAATTCTAACCAAAAATCATAAACGTAGTGTTCATTGTTCACACTAATAATATCCAAGTTTATTCGTCTCGCACGGAGAACAAATTTCCAGTTTCGCCAAAATAATACTGACTGATAAGTCAGTCAGTGAAGAGGGAGGCGAGGAAACAAAACCTTATATATTTGTTGGTAAAACTCTTTGCTAAAAATAAACTGAATATTCATCGTACATTCATTTCTATATGGTATTAGTCAGTACAGCATATTAAACAGTTAATCAGTCTACCTTACTCGTAAAATCCGGAAGTTTCGGTACATTTCTTACAGAGTTTAAGAGACATAGATTACTGAAGTTATATAACCTTCCAATTCAAACTTAGTGGGTAGACTTAATAGTTTAAATTTAATAATGAAAGAAACAGACAGTACTTTTTCAGGTGACAGGGAAAGAAAACTACATTTTATTTCTAATTTATATCTAATTTAAATATACACTCACGACATGATATTCAGTAATTTCTCGTTATTAATAGTGCTGACCACTTTTTCCCCTATAGATTGCATCAATAAGCTTTCTATATAAAGGAATTATATGTGACAGATCAGTATGCAGACCACTAGCAAAAAAGGATTATACGTTGAATTAATGTCACTGTTCTACCGATGCAACATCTCTCTGTGAATAAAATAGAAAGCGGAGGTTAGAATCTTGCAAGGATATTGGTTTTTTCTTTGACTATCTGCGAACGTATTGACCACAAATTGCTTGTATTTCACTAGAAAACTTAGCCTCTTGCCCACTCTCAGTGATCTAATCTTTTAAGTGACAGTAAATAAATTGTCGAAGAAATACAAATTTAGTTTAGGATTTATTCAAGTCAACATGTAATTTTACTTTTTCTAATAGTAGAATCTGACAAATGTATTGGATGCCTGGAGCTAGGCAATGTACAAATCATCATTTAAGTATACTATCTACAATATTCCCCATGGATAATAAATGATGTCGTCAGATGGCACAATCAACTACATCTACTTTCTGATTCTGGAAAATGCTTGGCATTTTTGCAAAATCGGTGAAGATAAATGGTATCTTTCTTGATGGAGAATTTGTCACTTCTTTGATTTATATATATATATATATTTGTATGTAATTAATCAAAACTTGCGGCTTTTATAAGTAAGATGGTATTTCATTTCACTGGAAGAAAGTGTCTTTTTTACTTACTTTTTGAAGTAATTTTACATTTCTATTTAGTTTATGACGTTTTTGGCTAATGTAATCATGAAGTATGAAAATACAAGTTATGTACTACTGGTTGCATAATGATATAGAATTGATAAAAGGGTTTCAAAGGTGTTTCAGAGTAAGTGGTAATACTGTTTACCTTTTCAGAGTTAGTTTTTTGACTCTGATTATGTAAACTGAAGTTGAAGGGGCAATCATACTTTTTATTTAGTTTAATGAATATTGTTCACTTCGTGTCGTTTAGTCGGTGAACTAAGCTGAATTGGTTGTCCTACTAGATTGATTACAGCTTGATTCCACACCGTGCTTTGAGTAAAGGTATGTAATTTTCAACAGGTGATATTGGTAGCCCGTTTTGTAGGCGCACCATAGATGTCAGGTGTGCGTCGGCAGGGGATCGAATCCCGGACCATGTGCATGGTCGGCGAGAATCCTGACCACTGTGCCACCGATGCACTTTACTTCGAGACCAAATAGACAGAATGAAAAGGATTAGCCGATTTGATTTCGTTTATTAGGTATAAAGAAACATCTGCGAAAAATTCGTTAGTGTTTAATGATAATGTAATACGAATTAATAATTAAACGCAAGGACAGATGTTCAAATTATTTAGGAATTTCAAGAGAACTTAAATATTCAAACAGTACCGCTTCTGCATGAATATCTTCCGTTTGTATATATTACTCTTATGGTGACAAGTATGATAATGATTCAAGAGTTTTCAAAGTAATTAAGTATTTAATTTGTAGATGGTGACTAGCAGTGGAATGCAGGATACGCATTTAGTCCTATTTGGGACTCGCCATCTGGATGTATCTGCGTTGGTGGCACAGTGGTTGGGATTCTCGCCGACCATGCACATGGTCCGAGGTTAGAACCACTAACGACGCGCACCTGATATCTATGGTCGGCCTGCGAAATTTGGGCTACTGATATCCATGCTGAAAATTCCATACTTGCACTAAAAATACGGTGTGGAATCAAGCTGTAATCAAAAATAAAAAAATAAAATAAAAATTTCCCAGTAAGTGATGATGTTCCCACTGCGGCTCGAACCCAGTGGCCACAGTTTCAAACGCCAAAGCACTTCGGTCCAATCAACCGACGGAAAATTTCAAATTCAACTAAATATATATATATATATATTTAAGCATTTGTTAATTATATATGATGTTTGGTTATAACGCGAATACGCTAACCTTTCATAAATAAAGCTGTCTTGAGCGGTCGCTTTTATTGCAAAATAATACAGTTTCTTGAAGACTCTAACGTGCGTCACTTGAAATGTACATGAGTCTACTGCTGAACTAATAATTATTATTGATAGCAGCTGGGAAACATAGATTCCATATTTATCAAAGCGAGAGCTTCGTTGTGCAAACGGCAGATGATATTACCTTTTCGTTGCACTACATAAAATGGAACTTTACAAATTTGCGTTAATATACATGATAGCAATCTCAATACTTACTGGTCAAACAAAAATTATGTGATCAAATAAAATTTCAGTTTTGTATGCGATGATATTCTATGAAAGTTAAAAAGGTCTGAAGTTGATTAAATACTTCCTTTAGATTCGTAAAACTGTAATAAGATTAAGATGTTAGGAAAAGTCTGTCAGAAAATGTTATGACCAGAGTTGATTCGTTCTGGTCTGAGCTCAGTGAACTGATCTCTGTGTCCAACTGTATAGCTGAGAAAACTTCTTTGAAACACAAGCACTCAGGAAATGCTTCAAAGACAGGAAAAATACGATTATTTCCCGATATATCTGCGGTTCTATTCAACAATATTGACATAAAAATACTCAAAATTACCTCAACAGTGCCCTTAGCCGGCTATACAGTCAAGATTATTTTCTAAGTATAAGTATCAATTAGAATATCCTAAAAAAAGTTGGATGGAGAACTCTGTTCACAAGACTTATATCAGAGATTCCCACAGACAGTCCAAGGACGCAACGACCTTGACTCACTCAAACAAAACCACATCGTACAACACATTATCAGTGTACATACAACCACAGAGGGAAGCAATAAAATTGGAGAATAAACTGGGAAAAAGACAAATAATAAGGACCAAGTCAAAACATGACGTTCAGTTTTGGAGAAATAAGGCAGACTAACTGCAAAGTTAGCTGAAACACCCAAACAATTATCAATATTTTAATTAGATCGTTCGTGGTGGCGGAGTGAAGATTTTACAAGTAATTATTTCGTCACAACTTCTCAGTCAAGAACCACTTGCATATATAAGTATTGCTACTCTAGGTAACAGATATATAAGTTAGTTTTCTTGCGCATGGATATAACAATTTAAGCATCAGCCGTTCACTATTATGATCAAGGTAGTCAACAAGACTTCATACAATAAGTTTATGTCACAAGTAGGGTATGAAGATACGCATAATCAATAAGTTACATGTTTAGTGCAATTACAACTTGGGGTTTATAGAGGTTTGATTGATTTCGAAGTGAGCGTTTGAAAGAACCTTTAAAAAAGTCGAGGAATATTGATAGCCATTTTTTTTCACCTAATCCAGAAATCTTCATGAATTACTAAGTTGGTCGAAACGTTCAAATGAGTATAAATGTCCAAGAGGTATTTTCCAAACAATTACTAAGTTACAGAAGGATCTTAATTTCGTACTAGCTAAGACTTCTGAGTCTGTAGTACCTGAAACCTTAACAAAACTTGTGTTCTATTCTCACTTCATTTCCTCGTGACTCACTGTCACTGTTGTATACAGAGCTGAACACACCATAGCTGACCGCGTTCGATTATGTGTAGCTGAAATAATTCAAAGAATTTCATTTTTGTGCTGATGCACTGAACTATCACAAAAGTATATTACATAGGATCTCCAAAAACATCATTGTTCAAAGACTTTCATGGATAAATCAGCCCGTATTTACGATTAATCTATGCAGGGAAACAAAGAAGAAACTTCATAACAACTTCAATCAATTACCAGCTTTACTACTAGCCTTTGAGACGTTTCTAAGTGAAGGAAATACAGTTCTTCAATTCTGCTTTCATTTATGTCTGATAGCATTTTATCTACCTGCCTTCATTTATATTCATCCTTTATCAGTTTTTGATCGACAAAATGAAAAAAACTTATTTTAATGGCATGTCAACAAAATGAACCAATCAAACTTTAGGTATTCAAAATCCGTCACGTAATATCACGTAATCTTAATCAGTGTTTTGAAATTGGGAAAACCTTTTAGCGGGAAGAAACAAATGAAGTGAATTGTCTTCAGTGCATGATTTTTTCCTGCTTTGAATGACTAACTGATAACTCAGTTTTGGAGGTCACATTGCATGAACCTACAAGCAAAAAAAGAAAAAATTGAAAGGACAGTGACTGCGAAAGATATTTTTTCTTTTCTGCGAACTTATCAATCAGGCTTTACATTCGTGTATATTCAGTAAACGGATGAGAAATTTCCACAACTATTTCCAGTCAGCAGTCGAGTTAAGATGATTACAAATAAGGATTAACGTGTAATAATGGTGTAATAAGCAGGTAGATCATATATTAACTTGGTAGGATCGTAGATATTAAGAAGATTGATCTTTTGTGCAGCTACGGATTAAAACTGTGAGGACAACGGAAATAAAGACAATAGAGTAGACAGAGTCTAGGATGGAGAAAGGATAAAAGAAGTGAATATTAGTCATGATTTTCAAAATCCTGATGACAATGACAATGAGTGAATCCACGTGAACCGCTGTCACCGGTTTTGTTACTTGAAGATTCCTGTTTAGTCATACAGTGAACAGTTACTCTCTTCAGCGATATTATTCTCAAATTGTACAACAACATTTATACAGCAAATTGTCTTAACAACAAAAGAAATATTTACAAACATGCGTCGTTACAACTTAAATTTAAGTTAACACACTAAGTAACATACAAAGCAACAGTCGCATAGAGAATAAAGGAAAATATGATAGTAGACAAAAGACCAGTAGTTCAGCAAAGAGTCTCTTTTCGGCGAATTCATTTTCATAGCTAAAAAATCGTAAATATATATGGTTGTTTTCTATATGTGTGTACATTAAATTTGTCAAACGAAAATACAATTTCCAATTGTATGCTAGATATGTGCACGACATCCTTATTATCTTTATTATTTAGCAAAAACCATTCAGCTACAAAACTCACTCTTGAAATTGAAAACGAATTCGAAATTCCTTTTCTTGATGTTGAACTACCAGAAGAGTTGACGGAGCTTTACGAAGGTCCATCATAGGAAACCTAACTAGAACAGCCAACTGGCAAGCTTCTACAACTGGGTACCGAAGAGTACAAAAAGAAACTCAATTAGATCTCTTGCTACTCGCGTTCGACTCATCTGCAGCTCTGATACCCAGGAAGAAGAACTACACTTCTAGAAAGAAATCTTCATACAAAACGGTTATCCACCAAGATTCATGGACAAAAACGTGAAACAGAAAATCTTAAAGCAAGAGACGCCATCCGTGCCGAAAAAAGATACTTTATATGGACCCCGACTTCAAAGTTGACCTACTCAGTGATGTCCTTAGGAGGAGAACTTCCACTTCTTGAAGAAGAACTTTCCTCACGACAATACAGAGAGTAGTGTTCTCCAGTCACCCACTGATCTGCAGAAATCCAAATGAAAAGACCCCATACCTGACCACTTCTTTGTGTATACATCAGTTCACTTGTTGCTTTGGAGCCAGGTAGATTGGTCGTCCGACGCGTATCTCGTCAAAAATCATCAAAGAACACTATCCAGCGTGGCTTCAGAAAGGAAGTGGTGGCCGTATAAGTAGGGGTATGATCGAACATCTCGTCACCACTGGCCACTCCATGTCAACAACCACCTCCTTCAAAGTAATCTACAAAGTGAAGAACAACCTTCCAGAGACAGTATGATTCCGTCTTTTTCCCATCACAGAAGCCCTTGTCATTCAGTTGGAGGAATCAGAACTGTGCATCCAAAAATTTATTCAACCACTTCTACTCTCGTGGTAACAACTTCGTTGATCTGATCTAACTTTTGTTAGTTTCATACATTTACTAGTTTGTTTGATTCGACTTCTGTTTGTATGCGTATTTTTCTAACTACTTAAAACCCTCGTGTAATTCTGTATATTATTTTGTTTCCATGTACACCCTGAGCACAACTCTTTTATCAAACTATTCACGCAATCACTTAACTTTTATTTAACAATAATTTATGACAACCCATTTATTTTGTTACTATCATCTTATATCAACTTCCAATTCATCTGAACTTACTAAGTGTATTTTTGTATGGAGCCTTTAATGTACACACACACATACAAAACAACCATATATATTTGCGATTGTACAGCTATGAAAATGAATTCCCCGAAAAGCGACTTATCACTGAACTACTGGTCTTTTGTCTCCTAATGTTCGAATGAAAATCGTTCATGAAAAATTAGAAAAATCGGTTTACTGACGCAATATTATTGACGGTACTGGATAGTATCCGACTAACGCCTAACTTCAGCTAAGTTAACAACAGTGGTAATGAGGAACAGGGATTTTATAGTGTGTGAAGGAGGAAAAACCAAAAAATACGTAATCAGTATCTAGATAGATCGGTTAAATTGTCTCTGTCTGTCTGTCTGTTTTCGACATAGAACTTTGCACAAATGTGCGGAAGTTCAAGTCGCCACACCCCGTGTAGCACGCGAAGCAAGAGAAGAAAGTACAAGACAAGCGTAATAGAGACAGTAAAAAGAGGTGTGAGACAAAGGAATAGTAATAACGAAGAGCAAAACAGTTTCATTGGAGATCATAAGTCACATGGAGTGGATGCATCTGCGCCACTGAGAACGATTTTGAGCCATGTCACCAATTGTTTCCAACCATAGATTTTTACCGTCCCGAGGACCCCAACCAGTCAGGAAGTCTATACCTTCCTACGTGGCTTAGACCAACTGTTGTGGATTTCATTGACTGGTGCCATGTTTTTGTTTGACCGCCGCTAGCTTTTTTCCAGCCTGACCCTATATCCGCTAACATTGCCCATTGTCGGGGAAGGCGATGACTAGGCATGCATACGTAACACATGCCCTAACCATCTCAGTTTTTGTAACTTCACGACTTCGTCGATTGATTTCCCCTGTTTACCTAGAACTCGAAGCCTAACCTCCATGTTGCTCACCTTATTATGCCACTTTACACGGGAAATAGAGCGAAGGCACCTATGATCAAAGACAGCTAGTCTTTTCATGTCTTCCACTCTCAGTGGCCAGGTCTCACAACCATAAAGAAGGACGGAATGGACTGATGAGCAGTACACCCGCCCTTTGGTCGATAGTCGAACGTCTCGTCTACGCCAGAGTCGGCGTAAACTGGCGAATGCGAAACGAGCCCCCTGTATTCGTGCTGAGATTTCGTCAGAAATCAACCCGTTGGCACTGGCTGATGGTACTTCCCAAATAAGTAAAGCGGCCAACGTGCTCTACCACTTCACTTCCTATTTTTTAAACTAGGCGTCGATGTAGTCCAGTCCTGTAACATCATCTTGCATTTGGCGGGAGCGAATCGCATGCCAACCATTCGTAGATTGCGGCTCTAGGTGTTTAGAAGACTCTGCATTTCGTCAGCGTCTTCGCCTAAATTGTATAATTATTGACTGCACAAACTCCTTAGGTATGCAGTGTTTGGGATTTAACATATGAATTGCCATTGCTTCCGTGATCTGAAGAACCTTGATGCGTACTCGCTAAGCAAGATTTCCACGTATTCTGCAGATAACTTTGAAGCTGCCTTATGAGTTAACCTGACATTCAGCTGTTCCAGGATGGAGCTGCAAAGGGGTGTTTTCCATAAGGGTAATCATTTGACGACACGTTTGGATAGCAAACGCAGGGTACGGCTGAAACACCTAGCTGCATAGGAACAGTTGAGACGATAGATACACATTGGCGAGGCTAGTGGTTGTGCGGGATTCTTCACGAATAACTGGCTTTGTTCTACCTGTTTCACTTCACAAAGAATATGAGGGATTTCAGCCAGAAAGAACCCACTTCATTCCATATCACAGGCCAGAAATCACTGACTCTATTCATTGGTGTTATGATTTGCTCCGGTCACTCTTAGCTCCTTTAGGATCGAATGGAACTCCAGCTTATGTCGTTCTTACACTTTTTTCTCTTTCTACAACCGGAAATCAATGTAGATAAATTTTTGGAAGAAAAATTTGTTAAACATATTCAAATTTCTGCCATGGTTCAGAAGGCTTTACAGTTTGTAAGCCTTTCCGTTTATAGAGACTCCATTTTCTGTTTATTTTAAACCAATCAAATCTCTCGGTAATAGGAAGTTATTTGCTGAAACATCTCAGGCAAATAAAATAACCTCCACCTGTGTATCTCCGATAAAACTGAGGATTGATTTCATTGACAGTTGTCACTTTGGATAACTGTTCTTCGTATTGTGTTACGTAGCTGCAGGATAACCAGTAATGTCCCCTCTGAAGCACCATATACTTAATTGACAAACATTTCACGGATAAACATCACCGCAGAACTGATCCATCAATAGGGTGGGAGATATCCTTTGGGTCATGGTGTGTGATAATTACCAGTTGTTTGACTGAGATAGACGTTGTAACTGTGAAACTTGCCTGGTTTACACCAACTGTGTTTATCATAAGTCCCACGTATTCTTGACATGACCAATGATCATAGGACCATATGCACTTGCCAATCGTACTGTTCCTTTTCTAATCATAACTGGAAGACTTGATCCTTTTCCTATAAGCCTGAATTTTGAGTAATCTAAATCAGTCTGATGGAATTATTTCAAATCTGCATACACTAACCATTACATTAGTTAGTCTACGTAATAACTCATCATCTTTAAACACCACTAGAGTCAAAACAACACGTGTTTTGTATCAAAAGATAAGTTATCTAAACCAGGCTAGATTTAGAAGAGAGCTGTATAATTCCTCTTCAAGAGGCCAATAAGTACGTAAACCTATTAGGACCTGTCAGAAAGTTTGCACTTTGTCAATCGTAGATAGTACAGTTAGAACAGGTGCCTAGGTTTTTTAGGCATTTCCCTTAGGTTCATTTAGTCATACTTTTGTGAGAATAAATTTAAAACGGTACATATTTATTAACACAAGGTTGTCTGTTATTCTTTCTGCCCAAAAATCCTTCTACTGTATCCTCTAACTGTATAGTAACAGAGAAAATGATTGCTGGACGTTTTTCAAAATCGGAATGTAACAAGAAGAACAACTCTAGCATGACAGTATGTTTTTACATTCACTGATCTTGACAACCGTTTAAAGATGGCTGAAATTCTGAACATCTGTAATGTGTTATTACCGCTAACCAGATGACAGATAAGAACTGTAAAACATGATGATTATCACCAGATGTCAGTGAAATAAGGAAGTATTCATAAACAAGAAATCAGTAGTAAGAATAATAATGATAAAAATAACAAAAGAATGTTAGGTTGATCAGTTTAACAGAAATAGAAGTAGCTTAAACGAAATGAAAGGTGAAAATGAAATGTTAGTAGTAAAGACATCCTGTACAATTTAAAGCATAGTTTAAAGTTCTTAAACAGCTGAAATACTTGAAGATAAATAATGACAATAATGACAACCATTGTTAAGACCACCGTATAAATTAGTTCAATTGGTAATTTTAATTACATATTTAGGCATAAAAATGATTTTGAAAAGTCGCCATTTTTGACCTTTTCGATTGTATTTCCGAATACGTGTACAATTCATTCCACGCTAATTTTATTTAGTTGTCAGAAAACAATGTTCTTGAAAGAAGAAGAGGAAGAAGCGTGTACTTTGAAACAGTTATCTAACTCTGTTGTTTATTGTTTTGCCTGTCTACTATGTCTGCTAAATTTACACTCTTCTTATGTCATTCATCTCTCAACGGCCAGTGTAGTAACCGTTTGACACGTACTTCTAGAAGTGTAATTGTCATAATCATTGGGAGTATGTTACCATTGTCCACCTATATAAGCGTTTTACATCATACAATTTTTAAAATTACATATATACATAAGTTATCAATAAAATTGTCAAAAATAGTCTGGTTGGGATATTTCCTGTTATCAGTGTTACATTGAGAGTTATTATACTGCTTAGGTAGTTAGTAGTCTTAACAGGCTGTTTAAAGTTAAAAAAAGGGAGAACAGAACGGAAATACCCAAGTAATACCTGTTCAATATATGCCACCAATACTCTAAAAAATACAGTCATTCTAAGTTGTGCTATTTTCAATATTTAGTTAAGCATCACGCATCAACATAAGAAAAAGAAAGTTAGCCAGTTACAATGGTTTGTCTAACATTTCTACCATTTTGTATAGACAAATTTTCACACGATTTTGGGTGTTCTCATAGATGTCATTCAGAACATTTGTCTTGTGGTATTAGAAATATTTTACTAAATTAGATTGGTATTGTAATTCTGCGTGCTGGTACACGTAATTGTTTGCCATTATGTAGACGATTAAGGATGATGGTTTGAGTCAAGAAGATTACTTGAATGTGTCTAACACATTTTTACCTGGATAACTTGATTCTTGGTACTTTAATAAACATAAATGTTGATTTCTCGATACTCTTAATCGGTTGCATCATCATTTACTAACTTCTGTTTGATGTTAATGAAATAAGGTGAGTTCAGAGTACTTCCTAAATTGCATTAAGTAACACGATAGAATAAAATGTGCAGTCTTACAATATATTCCCATAACACTTGCTTGCTACCTTTGTCATTTAACTGTCCTCTATGGTTCATAAGCCAGATATGACTACGCGACTACTGTTCGATATTTCATCGATTTTATTATTATTGTTCCCTTGAATTCTGACCAGAATAAAAGGCATCTACAGAACGTCTCCAACTTTTCCTATTCTCTGTGGTACTCTTTGGCTGGCTACACTATTACCCACAGTTTCTTATCCACTCCTCGCATGATCTCCTCCATGTCACCTTCGAAAACTTCCCCAACTCTCTGTTTCCCATTCGGGTCCCACTCGAGATCCTCGAGCGCGATATCATTCGACGGCCTCCTTAGCGTGTGTCGGATCCATCTCCATTTCCTTCAGAATATTTGTTAGGCTACAGGTTCTTGACTGATTTGATCCATAGTTTTTTGTTGCTTATCTTTTTTGGCCATCTGATCCCCACTATGCAGCCATCGAAGGCAGGTGTTGATAAAACTCTACAGTAGCCTATCGGAAGTGATTTATTTATCGCACCTAGTTTCTGACTCATATAGAAGAACTGATGTAACCCTGGTGTTGAAAACCCAAACTTTGACAGTGATTTTACAGTGAGGAAAAGCTGCCTTACCTCTTCGAAACTAGTTTTTAACATACCCATTCGTGCTGCAGCACGTATTTGAAACGATTCTGTCTAGATAAGTATAGGGAAGTAACGTCATTAAAGTTTCTCCTGTTGATACTGACTGGAGTTCGCTGTTGTCGATAAGTCATATTCATCACCTCCGTCTTCTTCGCGTTCACTTGAATTCATATCTTTGCTACCTATCTCTTCTGCAAGTTTAATAATTCTCACATGGAAGTCTTCCACTTTGTGTGACACTGGACATAAATCATCCTCAAAATCCAGATCTTCTGGAGTCTTCTTAGCTCACCAACGTATTCCTATCTTCACTCTGCCCATGCTCGGTCTGACACGTGATCTATGCCACAACAGTTAGGCACATCATAGAAAATAGTAGGCAGCCTTGTCCAACTCCTGTTTAAACTCAATAGTTCCACTAAGCCTTGCTTAAATGAGGGTAGATGGATCGAATCCATAATATAGGAAAATTCACTTTGAATTCTCAGGTCAAAGGCAGTTGACAACAGAAAAAGATATTAAGTGGAAATCAAATTAACATAAATTAAAATACTAATCACCAGCCGACTGACGACTACTGCATACATGTCCTGGAGCTGTAGTGAGTAGTCCTAACCAACAGAGCTCACAGTGTCAAGGCGAAATATATGTTCATTGAAGGCACTGGTACATATAGCAACACATCACGAGTTTACAAAGTTTCAATTCATGGGTTACTGAATTCCTGCCCGAGTGTCTGGACTGACAATGACCTTGGTCTCGCAATCTGAATGTCCAGGGTTCCATCCCTAATAAAGACGTGGGTGTGCATAGACGAAGAGTACGAAAATGGGATGAAACAGGTCTCTAGTGCTACCTGGTTTCCAATGATCTTTTTAAAGGATGTTGGTTCATGACGAAATCTTATAAATGAAATTAAAATGTATTTGTTTTGTCCTGATGCAACTGCTTTTACTGGTCTTTTTAATTTAAGAAAGCAATGGACAATTTGATTTACCTCATTCTTTGTTCTAGTCATACGAATACTGAATTAAGTTCTTAGCGAATTCTTAAATAAATTCATTTGTTTTCTGTATTGAGAATAGTGAACAACTAAAAATCTCAGAACAACATTAACATCATCACTTCCTACTAATCTCTACCGGCTAGTTCATCAGCGGTAATAGAAAAATTTATTAAGTGGTGAAATGCTGATAAATTGTTTTCTACGCTTGTGAATAAATAATTGACCTTTTTATGTATCTAGTAGAGCAGATCCATGTCTTCATTTTCCAGTCACATAGTTTTCAAGATAAAAACACCCGTACCTCTCATATTCATTCACCTGCCTCTTCCAGTAATTACTTTATGACTAGATCTACAGCTTTTTTCGCCACAGTAACTTTTCTTAGGAACAACAGTCGTATGAAGTAAAATAATTGACTTTTTCCTACATCATAATTGCTTTTTCTCTAAGTTTTCCTCACAAAGAGACAAGAAGATTAAAGAACGTTCTCTCCAAAAGATTAAAAGTTATTCACTTCAGATTTAGCCAGTAAAATTTCGTTGTAAGTTAAACGTTTAAAAAGTATTATGTTTTCTCACAACGTAGCCTATTGTAATCTTAAAAAGGTTGACAATGTTGTAGGAGGTAGACCTCCGAACTATCAAGCCCTAGGGTTCGAATTTAGCAACCATAAATATTTTCACTTCAACTTCAGTCGTCATGGATCACATCAACACCAGTCTACTAAAACCAAGACTATCTTAGACAGTTCAACCATTAGTTGTAGTTTAGTCTGGCACGACAACTCTTTTTATTTTTAATAGTTTCATTATGACGAGGGAGTAAAAGCTTTTTTGAGGCTTCAAGTGTTAGCATAGAGATGTCATCGATTTCGGTCAAGTCAAGGCCTTAACAGTCTGCAGGTATTTCTGTAACTAACGCTATGGAAAGGTGTCAAACATTTGTTAGTGAAATATGAAAAATGTTTCTTTGTGAAAAATGTCATTCTTACTCCTCTCTGTCTGATTAACAAGTGTAGTTATGTAAACAGTGGATCGAAATTAAAGTTGGACTGCAAATTATGCAGAAATTCATGATAAATCCCCATTCGAACATTAGTAGACAGAAGACCAGTAGTTCAGTGAAGAGTCGCTTTTCGGTGAATTCACTTTCATATTTGTACAATCGTAAATATATATGGTTGTTTTGTGTGTGTGTGTGTACATTAAATTTTCCAAATGAAAATAGAGTTAGTAAGTTTAGATAATTTGGTTGTTGATATAAGAGGATAGTAACAAAAATGATGAGTTGTAACAATTGATTGTTAAAGTAGAGTAACGTAATGACATAAACAGTTTGATGAAAGAGTTGTGATCAGTGTGTACATGGAAACAAAATAACATACTGATTTACGCAAGAGTTTTAAGTAGTTAGAAAAATAAGCAAGCAAGTAAGCAAAAGTTAAGTCAAATTAACAAAGTTGTTGCCATGATAGTAGAAGTGGTTGAATAATTTTCTTTTGTATACATAATTATGATTCTCCTATGTTATTGGCTGGGGTTTCTCCTATGCAGAAAAACCCAGAAACGTATTGTCTTTGGCGGGTTGTTCTTAACTTTGTAGATTACTTTGAAGGAGGTGGTTGTTGACATGGAGTGGCCAGTGGTGACGAGATGTTCGATCATATCACTACTTATACGACCACCACTTCCTTTCTGAAGCCACGCTGGATAGTGTTCTTTGATGCTTTTTGACGGGATACGCGTCGAACGACCATTCCACCTGGCTCCAACGCAACAAGTGAACTGATGTATACACATAGAAGTGGTCAGGTATGGGGTCTTTTCCTTTGGATTTCTGCAGATCAGTGGGTGACTGGAGAACACTATTCTCTGTATTGTCGTGAAGAAAGTTCTTCTTAAAGAAGTGGAAGTTCTCCTCCTAAGGACATCACTGAGTAGGTCAACTTTGAAGTTGGTGTCCATATAAAGTATCTTATTTTGGCACGGATGGCGTCTCTTGCTTTAAGATTTTCTGTTTCGCGTTTTTGTCCATGAATCGTGGTGGATAACCGTTTTGTATGAAGATTTCTTTCTAGAAGTGTAGTTCTTCTTCCTGGGTATCAGAGCTGCAGATGCGTCGGACGCGAGTAGCAAGAGATCTAATTGAGTTTCTTTTTGTACTCTTTTGTACCCAGTTGTAGAAGCTTGCCAGTTGGCTGTTCTAGTTAGGTTTCCTATGAATTGACCTTCGTAAAGCTCCATCAACTCTTCTGGTAGTTCAACATCAAGAAAAGGAATTTTGAATTCGTTTTCAATTTCAAGAGTGAGTTTTGTAGCTGAATGGTTTTTGTTAAATAATAAAGATAATAAGGATGTTGTCCACATATCTAGCATACAATTGGAAATTATCAATAGTTGATTTGATTTAGCCGTTCTCGAAGTTTGCCATGAAGCAGTCTGCTAGCAATGGGCCTAATGGAGACTTCACTGTGATCTCACCTTGTTGTCTGTAAATATCATCGTTGAATGTGATTTGTACATTAAGTGTACATCTCAATAGTAGTTCTTTAAACAAGTCGTCGGTAATCCGATGTTCAGCTGATTGTCTGTGTACTGACAAATGTGACAGACAGTTTCTGTGAGTGAAACTTTGGTAAATAGTGACTCCATGTCAAGAGAGGGCATACTTTTGTTCATTTTATTTATATCTTGTACACCGTAGACGAATTGAAAGGTGTCACGAAGCGAATAGTGGCACATCTGTTTTCGTACAGGTTCTAAAATGTCAGCTAACCATTTCTCTATTGAATGGTACGAGGAAACTGACATATCTAAAATAGGGCACATCGGGAGGTTGGCTTTATGCATTCTGGTAAGCCGTATAGTCTTGGTGTTATTAATCCTCTCTGTCGAATCTGATCATAAACTTCATGAATGGTTAACTGTTCGGTTTTCATTCTTTTCAGGACATCAGTGGCTGTTTTTCAATCTGTTCTGTTTTATTTCTTCCATTGGGTGGTTGCGAGAATTTATTTTTATCTAAGAGTATGTAATTCATTTTCTCTATGTAGTCTTTTCTCTCGTCATGGACCAGGCCAGCTCCTTTATCTGGACTGGTTACTAGAAGTTCTTTGCTATACCCCAGTTGATGTTATTCTTCTCTATTTAGCTTTGTTAGGTGGTTGTATACTTTTGGTTTGGTATTCAGATATTGATAACAGCAGTCGATTATTGCTGATTTGAGTCGCTGTAGTTCTTTTTCAGAGATTGGAGTTACATCATTTGTTTGGGTAATTAATTTTTCAAATTGAACATGAGTATGGAGTCTGTTGGCATTCAGGTCAACGTCAAAATATTTTGGACCCATGGATAGAGCTTTTTACTGCAAGAGTAGTAGATTACGAGTTTTGAAAGATCATCAGTAAACCTTATGTATGCTTTGATAGATTTGAGGCTTTTCGTGAGATTGGAAATAGTAGACTCTGACCATTTTTCAGTGGCTGTAATGACGTATTCTGTAAACCTCTGAATTTCACTAGGCAACAAATCGTGGACGGCTGCAGACCTTTGTGAAATGTTGCGTTGCAGCTCTGCAATACGTACTTTGATACAGTCAGTAAAATTCACTGCATGACGTCGGAGAGATTTTGTTTTGGGATATATGTGATTTCTGCTCAATGCTTTCCAAAACCATTTTTGATATTCACAAAAAGGTTATTTTCTCTATCACAAGTTTGACAGAGTATCATAGAATTTCATTGAGTTCCTTGACTGTCGAGGAGTCCTTGATACTGTTTAATTTATGAAAAATCCCCCTTGGAACATGAATAGAAAGCAGAACAGTAGTTCAGCAAAGAGTCTCTTTTCGGCAAATTCCAGAAAAGGAAATATAGAACATCAAATTTGACGAACATATATGCCTGAAGCTACAGATGCCCTTTTTATATTAGTTAAGCATTTTCAGTCAGTTGCTGGTATTTTGCTTGATATATCTCACCTCACTTAGTAGGAACAATTAACATATGATTTCAAGGGGCTTTCTTACATTTGACTGTAGCCGTGATGAGGTGTCATCGTTATTCAACTTCTAAAATACTACACATTCAACTGGTGTTATTAGTTTCAGGAATTAGTTTGAATCATATCTGCACACTCATCCATTATTGTACTCAAAGGCCTCTGAGTTTCATAGTGGATTATAGCAAATTAGCTGAATCAGATCAAATTCTTGATCACAACAGTAAAACATAAGCAACATCCACAAGAACATGCATTCGAATATTATTTAAGAAATTCAAAACATACCACAGAACTCCTATCAAGAAAACGGATATCTATGAAACTTCATCATCAGACGTCTACCCACAATCCAACCAATAAACTCAATCAACACTGTCCAATGAAATCATATAAATTGTCTTATCACATCTAAAGAAGATCTCTTGAATCATTGCAAACTAATGGAACCTTTTGGAAATAATTCGTCATAGACCTGTAAAATAACTTCAATCTAAACTATATCAACGAAAAGACGTGGAAAGAAGACGAATCTAACACTATCCATAAGATAAAATGTGACGACTGTGCGAAACATTAGATTGGTCAAATTGGACATTCACTTAATCTGTGCATTCAGGAGGATCAATCAGCTGTCAACAAAAGACACGATGACCATTTCATTATATCCATACAAGCAGATAAATAAGGACAAAAACTCAACTAAGAAAAATGTACAAATTTTAGTCAAAGGAAATATCAAGAATGCCAGAGAATCCCTAGAAGCCTCGCGTTCGAATCAGTTTCGAGTCAATGGCCATAGTGAAAAATACCAAATTTATCAAGCAATGTAAGGTTATAGATCGGGTCAGTAAAATAAATAACACAATTATAAGTGAACGGAAGGGTTAGAAAATATCCCGAGACAACCAATTACGCTCAAATCATCAAAAGAGACCATTATTACACATATGCGGAATTCTGAAGCCTCACTTCATTGTGGTGTTAACGTTGAAGATATAGTCTAGAATGACAATGAAAGCCTCACAACTAAATGGTCCAGCTTAGAGGAAGAAACCACACTAGTATCACCCACCTTACATATAAATCTCAGTTATTTCTGTGTGTGGAAAATTGTATTGGATAACCGCATAAAACCAAGTAAGAAATTGTGCAAATGCATTCCCATGGTTAAAAGGGACATACAAATAACAATAATGTAACAGTGTTATGTCTCTTGTAATTAAGATGATATTGAATTTGTTCTTTTTTGTTAATTAGGCACACAGAATTTCATACGTATATTTTTTTATTTTTTTGAATACAACTTGATTCCAAACTGTATTTTTGGTACAAGTATGGAATTTTCAGCATGGATATCGGTAGCCCAAATTTCGCAGGCCGACCATAGATGTCAGGTGTGCGTCGGCAGGGGCTTGAACCTCGGACCATGTGCATGGTCGGCGAGAATCCTTACTACTGTGCCATCGACGCACAATCAGAAAGATACAGAAGACAGACTGATAAGTCTAACATGGTAAAATAATACATAACCAGGAATTACAACTAATTACGTAATTATTCCGCATGGCCAACGACAAGTAAGGATGCACCAATAAAGCTCCATTTACCTGACATGATGCACAACGGCAGAATGCTCGCCATCCATGCGGGTGGTCCGGGATTCAATCCCTGGCCAACACACTCCTAAAACTCGCTAAGCCCGCAATAAGACTGGTAAAGAGGGAAGATTGGACATGAGGCTAGTAACCCAGTCCAATAAATATAAATACCACTGCTACTGAAACTTCAAGGCTCTAGCTTGAAGCCCTATGTTTCACTGGGAACGTAAAGGAATAAAATAAATAAAAAATAATAACATGACACGATTTAACATGTTAACTGCTGAAAATCAGGAAGTACTGGATAGCTGTATGCACAACAAACCGGACCTAGGACCTCCAGTTTACAAGAGAAAACCGTCCATCATTCAGCTACTGAGCTTCGATCGACGCATAAATGTGAATAAATTAACCATCTTCAAAATCCCCATTGAGTTATATAAGAGAAAATACGTTCAGCGAAAGGTTGCAATTTTCAGCGATACCATTCTCAAGATTTAAAATCGAGCATACGTTTGGAAAGCAAACGCTGAGAACTGTCAACATACCTAGCTCCCCACGAGCAGGGGAAGTGATATATGGTTACTGATGAAGTCAACAGTGATGGCTTATCCTTCACGTTCATGCAAATCAATGGTTTCGTAGAGAAAGTTAGTCGAAGCTCATCCGCATAGATTGTTTTTCTCAATGAGCAAGAGAAGCGTTTTCTCAGTATTTCTGCTTATGAGTCTCTACTGAATTCTAGATTCAACCAGAGAAGTCTTTTGGAAGCAAAACGTGTCGGCGATTTTAGTGGTTTAGGCCTTATAGATTTTGTAATGAAATGTTCTGGGTAGCCATTTTCAAGAAGGATTCTTTTCAGAGTGTCCACCTACTTCTTTATAGCGTAAGGGCTTAAAACTTTGCGGATTCTTTGGCTCATTGGGCTAATTCGGTTTCTTTTTGGATATAGAGGCACCTATCTATGAAAGTTATGAGTTATCCGCTCCTTGTCGACTTCCATCTTGTTTACGTTTTGTTAATTGAACGTTCAGAAGATATATTTTTGTATTAGACTCCTTCAACCCTGTGAACTGGATTGCAGGATTTCAAATGTTGAAAAATGCCAGGATCTCTTTCAGATTCTCATCATTATTGGAGATAATAAAAGTATCGTCCACGTATTTCTTGTAGAATCCAAATCTGTCAAAACTAGAAAACACGCTTTTAGTTGCCTTCATACTCAAAAGAAATACAGAAGTTTCTGTTGAATACAGGAGACATTAATCAAATAAATGTATTCACAATCTGATTGCTTAATTCGTTTTTCTTAAAAGATGCATTTACTTGAGTCTAAGTCGTTTGTATTTACACCTGATTATCCATAAAATTATACCAGCTACATACGTCCAGTGAGAACAGACACATCGCTCTTAGTCTAATTTTATAGTGAAGATTCAAATTAAGTGTAAGCTTTCTTTCAGTAGACCTTAGGTTTACGGTATTAATACAGGCTTCTTGAATAAGAAATTGAAAACTCTCATTTACATATCTAGATGAGAAGAAATATGCTCCTTTTCGATTAGTTTCACATCAGTAGTTCCATACGAGCATTTGCGTTTTTTTCGTGAATAACGTATAGAAAAAGTTTACCAACCAAATGATGATAATTTCGTCAATGAGAAAATATCAGTATAAAACAAGTTGAAATAATTACGACAATCGAGAAAAAAAAGTTGAAGAATTAGACAGTCTGATATAATTACATAGTTATTTTGAAGGAGCTTATTACATAAACGAAAGTTTTTAAGGTAAAGATAATTAGAAAGAACAGGTGAATACCTTTGTTAATTACTATATAAGATAGACTGGATACGAAGTGGTAATGTGATTGGGCTGAAACAGTAGTATCAGTAATGAGCCAAACAATATAATGCCAGACTGCTAGAAAGTTAAGGGAAACAGTTATTTATGACATTCTGTGCATATTATACGGAAGACTGAGGCGAAGAGATTCTCTTGCAAATAATGTATCAATCTTACACAGAAGAGTTCTAATTCTCTGTACTGCGCTGTACTCTCCTCACTTCTCTTTTCTTTCTTTGTACATGACTAACCATCTTCAAATGACATTAATTTTGTTAAATATGCTGACGATCTGACTGTATCTTTGCCTGTCAAGAGTCAAAGTGACTGCTCCAAACTAAACGGTTTTTTTTATCATAAACCAGCCAGTGGTCCAAAGAAAACGCTCTTACCTTAAACCCCTCCAAATGTCAAACAGTCATTTTCACGTTAAGGCATAAATTGTACCAAGACAAACTGGTTAGCGCTCACGAGGTGTGCATTGAAGTGGAAACCAAGTCGGAAACTAAATATCTTGGCTTCATTTTACCTGCTGATCCTTCCTGGTCGTCTCATATCTTGATGATTTCTAAGAAAATATTGTGTCTTATCTTCTACATCAAGAAGTTAAGAAACTCTGGAATAAGCCAACCCTTACTCTTGTGATTCGTTGACTCTTGCATCCTGCCTATTATTCTCTATTGTTCCCCCTTAGGTTTTCCTGGGCTACTGAGGAAAGACTATGCCTTATTACGCTGGATGTTGAAGGTTGTCAGCAGGGTAAGCAACGTGTCACTTAATCAGCTTGTTAATATTCTGGTTGACAGGCACTTCGACTCATGTGGAAAATGGGCTAAATAAATTTTATCTAACTCTCACCACTCTCTTCATTCACAACTCTCCCCTTGTAAATCACCAGGCAGCACCAGAGGTCTATATAGAAAACTATATGCCAGTAATAGCAAGTACAAAAGCTCAGCCATACCCTACTTGGTTAATGTTCTGTGCGATAAAGAAAGCATTAGGCGTGTTACCTATAAGTTATTAAATAGTAAGCAGAACAACTGGATCTCGTCTTTCCCACTCATATCATTTATAGGTACAACGTTTTTCTATCTTTCTTTTCTTTTTCTCCTTTTTGTTGTTGTTATATGCTGCTTTGTTTCATTTTTCCTTACAAACTCTATTAAAACATTCTTCTTCATTCTTTCACACTCTGTATATCTCAACCTTTTGTTACCGCTTACGCTAGTAAATATGCTAGCATCTACTTTTCTAAACCTTCAAATATTGTGTTCACTTTTGGCTTTGATACCGATATGCTAATATGTTGTTGTCAAAGTTAAGTGCGACTACCCATAATCTATGTAGAATTTTATTTTATTGATAATGTACTAACTGGCTGCAATACTGTAGTAAAATGCTGAGAATTCCATTCTTTATCACAAGTATAAAGCAAACTATTATTATTATTTAATCCATACTGGTAGAGCATAAATAAGGCTATTTTGAAATAATAGAGACGACTTTAGCTCAGGTGGATGATCTCCTATCTGGTTGATTCATTTGTGAAGCTTTCATTTTCCCTTCAGACAACATCTTCAGCAGGAATGATATACATTTATCTCATGAAAATCACTGTCGTGATTGGTTGTCAATTCTTATCTTTACCGATCACTTTTATTGACTTGGAATCTGAAGCTTTTTGCCATGTGATTTATTCTTTATTAGTTGATCAATGTGATCTACAGTAATGTGTTTGCTGATCACGGATTCATCCAAGTACCAGGCTTCTAGGAATTGCCTGACTGCATTTTTCGTGTTTTTTTCCTGTTTCCTGTGTTTAAAATGTCTGAATAAGGGACTAATTGTTTTAATTTAAAATGTCTGCATTCTCCCAATCAAACTGCTGTCCGTAATTTTCTATATGCATCGATATAAAAGAATAAATATATATATCTTATCTTTCCGCAGCAAATTTATGTTCTTTTGGATTGTGATTCGAAGGGAACACCCACTTCAACCAAATGTACTGTTTATCACAGTTTACGCAGCTCATTTTATAAATGATAATAAGCTTAACTTCTTTTGCTGTTGGATTATTTGGTCTCCACAGTAGGGGATGAAGTGATTTAGGTGACTTGTGTGCTAAATGTATTTCAAATGATCTTCATATCCTAGCTGTTATTTCAAAGACATTCTTCATACATACATATAGTAGAATGAATTGTCTTGTGGTCTTTGAAGACGAATGGCGGCCTGCTTAAAACTTGGGCTACCAAACAATTCTATCTCTCTATTGCATATGTTTTCTCTTGTTTGGTTTGTTTTAATCGATTAAGATATGATCTCTAGTAGTATTATCTACTCTTGTGTGCATTTAAAATGTTAACAAGTTTCTGATTACTACGTTCCTCCTAAACTTGAGGAAAGGTCTGATTGTGGGTGTCAACGTGTTCCAATATATGAGATAAGTGACTTTCAGTTATATGCTTGGATCTCAAAACGTACTTCTGAACATCTTACAATTGGCTTTAAACCAGATATCATGGATTTCTTGAAGGAGAGAAAGCAGATTTACCATAATGGAATGGTTTTTGCTTCAGCGCTCTGAGACCATTGAGTGTCACAGGATATACTGTCAATTTATATTTTACATTAAGATATTGTAGGAAGGGAAAAAATCATTCAATAAAGTCCTTTGAAAATTCTGTACATTTTATAAATACTTTTAACGGTTTGAAAAAATTTGGGCATTGGGTATATGATATTCATTATAATTAAGGTTTTTTTGTATTCCCCAATGAATGAAAAACAAAACGATATTGTTTTTACTGACGTTTCGCTATTTAATGCTAATAGCTTTCTCAAAGAATTTTATACATCTACATTTTATAAATACTACCTAGAATAAAGATATTATTATAATTATTAGAAGACGATATACGACAAGCAACTTTAAAAGCTCTGTTTGTGTAAACCTAAAATCTTGTATCAACAAAGCAAGCCTGTTTTTTATTATAGCTTGATTTGACACAGTGTTTTTGCTACAAGTGTAGGATTTTTAGCTTATGATATCGGTAGCCCAACTTTGCAGGCTGACCATTGATATCAGGTGTGCGTCGGCAGGGAATCGAACCCCGGACCATGTGCATGGTTGGCGAGAGTCCTAACCACTGTGCCACCAACGCACAGCTACGTATACTTCCAATGCATCCATGATACAACAGAGAGACTGACTAAATTTCACGCTCAATACAACTACCTTACAGTTACAGTTACTTTGATGGTATTAGATGGTTGGAGGCAATCGGGAGGAAGCCTTACCTGAACTAGGTTTCGTGTTAGTTGGCACTCACCAATCAGCAAGGCGTATCTGCAACCTTCGAGAAACTCATGTCCCCTCTGAGATTTGAACCCTTGTCACCCAGTTAGAGACGTTACCAATGAGATAGCCATTGGGGCTCGTGATTGACCTCAAGTAGGACTGTAATGGATACTTTGATTGGACACTAGTAACAAGTGTGATGTGTTTAGTCCTCTCTTTGGTTCAGACTGAATTCTATCGGTTAGGTTTGCAATGTGGCCAACATTCTAAGTAGCTCGCGGTGCACGTTGAGTTGGTGATATTAGATGATTGGAGGCAATCAGGGAGCTACCTAGAATGGTGGCCACATTGCAAACCTGATTGATAGAATTCAGTATGCACAAAAGACAGGACGAGACACACCACGCTATTTACTAGTGTCCAATCAAAGTTACAGTTACTATTTTTCAGTGGACACCAATCAGGAAGCTATATTACATCACATCGTAGTGATTCCGACTGTTTGGAGAAACTTTCTTACTGTATGAGCAGAACTCAAAACCACTTACCTACAGTGTTACATACTAATCAAATGATAATCGTCATTTATTGATCTTTGCATAGCTACTCCTCTCAGCTGCATCACTTTGAAATGTCGAACAAGAATGCGGAGAAATAATGGAAAATAAAGTTACATATATATAGGATACAGTCAAAATTTATCCTATTATAATTAACATTTCTTCGTCTTTGTTTGATCAATTCATTAATTTATGTATTTACTTATCGTCTAGTTGCTCCTGTTCCCTTCCTTTTTTCCGAAATGTACAATTCCCGCCTTATTTTTGTCTTGTTAAAAAAGAAATCCTAAAACTGAAAATGATATGATATATGGGGCAACTGTGTGATTTGCTTTAAATAAAACTGTTTGTTTATTTTTTCTTTTTTTTTAATTAAATTATACACATTAGATATTTTCCAAACTGAATTTAAAATTTTTTTTTCAACTAAGCAAATGACATTTTAACGAATTTAGCATTTCACTGAATTCTTGGATTAACATAATGAAATACGAATTAGTAAAAATAAATAAATACAACCGAGGGTTCATATAACTTTTAAGGGAGATAATTTGAAATGTGAAATGACAGTATGGATTAATTTTTGCTTCAATTAATCTTCATTATTGTTCCTATTCATAGAAACCATGTGCGCAACTCACTTGAGCTTACTGACTCAAATAATTTGGAATATTGATATACCCACTATGTGTATGGAGTAGCTAACACTGAAGTACGTATTAAATGTCCAGTTTTTAATTCAATGGAGTGGCGATAGCGTCACTACTCGGTTAATTACTTGTTCTTCATGATATAGCTGGGCTAGAAGAACATTCAATCGGCGATCAGTTAGTTCAAAGTTTATAAGTGGTACATGGAAAATATCTTTACCATTTTCGACAAAAGTGCTGATCAGTTGACTTAAACACTGAAGCTAGAACAGTATATAAATTAACATTCCTAGATGTTCAACATTCTAGGCGGAGAGATGAATCTCAACAAAGATCAGATTATCACAATCCAAAATTGAATGGTAACTGACAAAACTTTACAGTTTTCTTCCGACAATCGGAAAGAGAATCTATCTCATTTGTAACTAGGATAAATTGAATAAGGAATCAGAATTCTTCAGAAACACTGCTTCATCGATAAACCTATAAAAAAGACCGATTTTTTTATGAAACTAAGATCTGAAATTCAAATACGATAGAAACGTTGAAGTCTTCCAAAGTGTGGATTTAATTACAGAGACTGTACTGGCAGCATATTCTCTAGACGTACTTATGAACACTTTCCAGCACTGCTATCGATAGGAGAAAGTATGTAAAAAGTTGGTAGCTCAGTTCTAAAACACAATTTGCTTTTAGTCCTGTAGAGTCAGCGGAAGACTTCTTTTAGAGTAAGATATAAGGTAAGATCAAGCTAGTTAAAAAGTTTTTGTCTACGTCTTTATTATGGTTGAGGTCGCGCTAAATCACGAATTGGTAGAAGCTAGAATACATGAGCCACTGAATCGGTTCCCAGTGGCTGAATGGTATACGAGCTTGCCTTGTAACCGAAATGTCCTAGGTTCGAACCCCAGTGGGTGTGTGCTGCCGATGATTTCCAAACTAGGATGAAATAGCTGTCCAATACTCCTTGGTTTTCAATGGTTCTCTGACTGATATCAATCCGTGATCAACTCGTAAATGGATAACTAACCCTTGCAAACCAAACTCCAGAAGATACATCTTTATTGAGCAACAAAAGCTGTTGCTATCCATAAAGAGAAACGTAAATTTTGTGTTCAGAAACGTCTCATTGCGTCTCTATTACCACCATCACGGCCTTAGTATTAATTTTCTTTCAGCGTGCTCTTGTTGACCTTCAGTTATCCCTGAGTAACTACTCGAAAACAAAGAGTATTCTTTTAATTGAACCCTTCTTTAGGTTATTTATAGAGCCTGAAGATACAGTTGAAAAGAATAATCACTTAAACTGTGTTAATACAAATAATAAACATCACCTAATTAATAAGTCACAGAATTCCTTGATTAAGTGTGATTTTTCATTGCGTTTCACACATTGCTGTTTCCCATACATATGTCTTTCTTTGTCACTAACTAACAATAACCTTTGACCTTTTTGGAAATAAACATTGTACATAAAAAGCTCCAGATAGCTGTAGAATACTGACAAGAAGTTATAAAAAGGTATGTTTTTTAAGTTCGTAATTCACTAAATATCTAAATTGAACATGAAACTGAGTAAATATACACGAAATGATGTAACCAGTGAAACTGAAAAACTACAGACAGAAGCAGTCGAAATCGTTGCTAACGTCAAGATGCATTAACTGTTAATTCAGTCTAGGTGCGATTACTAAAGGTATTATGACAGAATAAAATAGCTACGAAAATCCCGCATTGACAAACTGCGCTAAATAGAAAACTTAAGGGCGGATTACAAACTCGTTAATTTTACAACCTTAAACGTTTCATATTGCAACACACTAACCGGGTGGCATAATGATTACTAAATGTGGCTATTAAAATGAAGGGTTTTCATTTTTAGCTTCACTGGTGACATGATCACCTATTCTAAACCAGGTATATAAATGTGATGAGTCCAGGATGAAAAGAAACACACATTTTGCCTTTGTACGCTTTTAGGAATCAGGTCAGTTGGATCCCTTGGATTTTTCCATATTGGTTTGTTTATTGGATGTATCACACAGTTAAACAGTATTATTTACTGGATGATGTTTCGAACAAAATTTATTCTTCATAATCATATCATTTGTGATCACACGACTTTGAAACTTGAGTTTTATAGTTTTCTTTGTTTTCTCCTATTTGTCGTGGGGGTAGTAGAATTTTCAAGATATCCAACTGAACAGGTGTTGAATTATTCTTATTACATGTATTTTCAGTTGATTCGGTAAACAAAGCTTCTGTTATCAATCTCTCCCTCCACCCTGTGACATTAGATTTTAAAACTGTCATCCTATCCCATCAACTGCAAATACATGTAATAGGAATAGTTCATCACCTGTCCCTTATATCTGGAAAACTCTACTACCCCAACGACGACAAATAGGAGAAGACAAAGAAAACTATAAAACTCAAGTTTCAAAGTCGTGTGATCACAACTGATATGATTATGAACAATAAATTTTGTTCGAAACCTCGTCATCCAGTAAATAATACTGTTTAACTGTGTGATACATCTAATAAACAAACCAGAATGGAATAACTTACTACCACAGTTCCCAAGTTTTACACATATATTAATACCCTTGAATTTTTCTTTAAAAGGTATCTGGAGAACGAAACCGACCAATGTGTACATGAAGCAGTTGATATACATGAATCCAAACTTAAACTCTTCAGTGAAGAATGTTTCCCGAAGACTTTGTAAGGAATTCGTTTCATTCTTCTTAATTTGTCATCTGCAATATAGTCACTGGTATTATTATCGTCATTATAATTTCAAAGCATTTGACAGCATTAATTTGATTTATATATTTTGTAACCAATTTACTTCACTCATAACTTTCGCTTCCACTTTGACTCTATCCTTAGTAACAAACACGCCTGGTTCCTTAAAACTAGTGAAATAATCTCACCCAATAATACATCTTTTTGAGATTGTTCTGAACACCATGAACGCTGTATACATGCTCAGTAAAGAAAACCCTTGCAGTTTTGAGTCTATATATTGAAGAAGGAAATATACTCACTCAAATGGTGCCTTTTCTGAGCAGTTTAATATTGATATCCTGTAGTCTTAATATCTTGGTTTTGAGTACTTTACTGTTGTTACGGTTGCTACACTATTAGGATTGACAGAGTAAATGTAAAGACTAGACGGATTCACTATATACCAGTTCAATATCTTTTAGCAAGATTATATACTTGGCATATTTTTTCATCCGATAGTACCACGAATATCATATAGAATAGTTCATATTTGAAAGAGTTCAGCGTTTACTTCCCAATTGAAACATGAATTTGACTTACATACGTTATTCATCAGGGGTTATACTATTTATAAGTAGACAGAAATATATCTTCAAAAATTCATGACATTCTAATGCAATAAAACCCTTAGTATTATGATGATTTATTATTGATGCCTTCTGATTGGAACACAGTGCATCTCCACTCAATTCAATTTACTCCCATCATTTTAAACTGCTTCATCGACCTCTTACACATTTTCTCTTTATCTGATATTCTGTATGTCACCCTCAGACCTTCGAACAGCCAGTCGCCTCCCTTTCCGGATCCATCTGAGGATCAGGCTGATATTTGGTGTTAATTGGATGTCTCTCCAGCGTATATCCAACCAACCTCCACTTCCTCCTACATATTTGGTTGATTAATAGGTTTCTGGATAATTTGCTTCCAATTTCTTGCTGCTTATCCTTTCTACTCAGCTATTTATTCTTCATTGTCCAGTGAAGTCAAGTGCAGATGAAAGTCTGAAACCTGTTTACCAGGCCTGCCAACCATTTAACAGCACCAGCTTGATATTAGTGCTGAAAATTTGGATCTTGTTCTTTATTCTGAGCACTGTGATATGTTCAGGTGAAATCCAGTCAGCATTGGTGTCACTTGTGAGTCTTAAAGTTTATGCGACATGAAGCGTAAATCACCTGTGAAATTCAAATCTTTCACGATGATTTTGCTGGTCCAACAGTTTTCTGGATAATCCACCACCAACGATAGCGCTCAGTCAAAGACTTAAGAGATTGGAAACTTCACTGTTATCATACATCGTGTCGACAGTGTCGCGAGATGCTGCAATTTGATGCGCGCATGACATTTTTCCGAACGTAGCCGTTTCCGGAAGAAATTTTGGATAGGGAGCACCTCTTATACTCGTACGCCCTGCCTCCGGTTACCAAACCAGTGGAGGCGCAGAAGTCTGCAAACAGTTATCTGTTCTCAATCATTTCGCAAACAGCATCCCGACACATGTTGGATTTCCTTCCTGTTTCCTGCTGTCAGTCTAGCATTCATATCATCCACTAGGATTTTGATGTCTACATCTGGCTTGTGTCGTGTCCGTTACTCCCTGAAGTTTTCTACAGAAATACTTCTTCCCGTGTAGGTTGTTTCTAGGTGTGTAGCAATCTATAGGTGTAACTTTTCGTCCCCCTTAATTGGATATTGCCGTAATGATCCTGAAAGAGAATGATTCTCACTGCATGAGAGCCTTTGATACTGTTGGTGATAGCAACACAATCAGTGTGGTTGTGCAATTTAGACGGAAAATTCTGAGTAAAATAAGCCGAATTCCACCGAAGAAGACAAAGAACTAACGTACTTGGTTTCTATCCGCTTTAATGTACTGTTTGTTTGAAAGGAAATAGAGGAAGGAAAGCTACTGTTAAACACACTATTAAGTCACTGACTGAGGACCATACAACCACAGATAACACTGCTCATAACTAATAGTTTTAGGATCAGTGGTTCAAGTTATGAATAGATTTGATCAGCATTCATGCATTTGTTCACAATTCTTGCTAACACTGTGGTGAGAGCAGGCCGTGAGAAAATATGAGCAAGGCTGATTCAACAACCAATCACAGCAAAGTTAACGTGGCAAAATATGATTCGCAGATAGAGAACTCTAATTGTCGAGGAATCCCAAAACAACCAATCAGAAGCCTGCGTTTGTCTGCCTAACTTCTGATAAACAACCAATCAGATGACTGCGCTTGTCTACTTGCATAAGCTATAATAATGTATGTGAAATATGTATAAATACGTGTTGATTTTCATAATAAAACGATCTGTTGCCTGGCCCTTGTCTTCTGTTGTTACAACACCTACCAAGTGTAGATATCAGGTAAGTGGATTCACCATTTAGATGAAAGTCAACAGAAGAGACCAACTAGAATAATACACAGTACTCGTAAAGTGGGATTTAATAAGCGGTTTCTTATTCTAAGAAAAACCATTCAAAGCTGAGTTTTTTTTCATCATCGTCACAACTCTAATTTGTTCCAGTTGTTTCCAGGCTTAGTGAAAACAAAGCATTAAAGTCCTGGATTTCTACAGTGTAAATACAATAAATACTTGTACAACTCACATAACAATAAGAGAGTAATCTTAAGTTCACATTGAGTATACTCAATTTACATATGCGAACATGCATTTATTATTAGTTAGGTGCCTCTTCAGTAGAATCCAACGAATATGCACTGAAGATACACTTGATGGAGAAGAAAGAAAATTGAAACAAACTGCGGTTGATAACAATTATCCAGACAAGTTCATCAGGAGATATAAAGAAGTCAGAAACCCAAGACCAATACTTCAACTCGCACCTAAGAAAGACATGTACATCAAGCTACCCTATATAAGGCATTATAGCAGCTTGATAACTAGACAAAATTATGACACTGATGTTAAAGAGACTTTTTATGCAACTAATATCATAATAATACACAATGTAAAGCCAATATATATATATATATATATATCTAAGACCTTCGAACATGCGAAAAATGATGTCACATCCCACTCTATTTACCTATTTGAATGCACGTGTGGACACACATAAATATAGGGAGGAAACATTGAAGTGAAGGCAAGTGAAGGCTGGCTTCAGAGTACATCCCTAAATGACTCCAGATGTAAACAGAATCTTCAGAACCCAATATTGGTGAGAACAAGAGATTTAGCTCTTCTATAGCGAGACATATTTTAGAGACAGGACATAAAATTGACGTTAACACATCTTTTAAACCTATCTATATATAAAGTGTTTGGGGAGTATTCTAACGTTTGTGGAAGCTCTAGCTAGCAATCAGAATGTTTTAACCACCTTCTTGAGTTCAAAAACAATTTTTCATCACACTAAACCTTCCTTGGTAAACTTTGTTTTCATGCCATAGCAGATGTACTATTACATTTGTTACTTGGTTTGGTGTTCTTCATTGTTATTTTGACTTTTAATATGCCCTTTCATCTTGACCTAAGTCTATTTCCTCACGTCTTAAGTCTTTATTAATTTCATATATATTCGTATGACAAGTCCGTGTGTGATCAGATTATTCGAAA
This sequence comes from Trichobilharzia regenti, assembly GCA_944472135.2. Classification (NCBI taxonomy): domain Eukaryota; kingdom Metazoa; phylum Platyhelminthes; class Trematoda; order Strigeidida; family Schistosomatidae; genus Trichobilharzia; species Trichobilharzia regenti. Next base: position 158,650,634 of record OX235262.1, read on the forward strand.
GAAGTGTTTCGCAAATACATTACACGATTCAGACAAATTACCTCTTCCTATTTCTGTATCTACATTTATTATTATTGCATTAGGTTCTAAGTGGAATATACAGTTCAGCAGGACATTTCCATTTCATTCTGTTCTCTGCAACCAACCTAGGCTGACTACATGATTGCCTATAAATTTTTATCCCCTCCTTGTCACCTACGAATCCATACCTAATTCGGTTTTTCCCGTTCAGCTTTCAATTGAGAGTCTGGTGGACGATATCATTCAGTGGTCTCCTTGTTACTTGCACCTCCTGGCCATCTGATTTACGGCACCAAGTGAAGGCAGCTGTTGAAAAAGTCTGAAACCTATTCGAAATGCTACTGGTGACACTAATCTCCGATTCCAGGAATGAGTTAACCTAATTTTGATATTTTTCTGTGCACTGAAGTTTCTGTACCGACTGGGATGATTTTCCGGGGTGGGTTCTTCAGCTTCTCTCCTCTTTTTCCAGGATTAGGACCTGCTAGTAAACCTACCACAGCTAAAGTATGCAAGCATTCAAGTAAATCAATTATTTCTTCCAATATTCTTAAGAGCTGTTCGCGTTAACCTGTGTACTTGTAAATTTAGATTATGTACGATTATAAGACACTGCATCTATTTACTATGGCAAGTCAGTAGAGAAATTCCAAAACAAATTTGCGTTGATCATAAAATCCGCTTGTCCCCAAATTTTGTATAGACTTACTAAAAACAAATATTCATATAAGGGATTAACCTTTGAAATCAAAGTCTGGCTATTAGTTGCAATTCACTCAGTGTTTTGACGTAAATACAATTGTACTCTACAGATGTGACCCTGGGAAAAAGAGATATCCTATTGATTCACCCCAATTTACTATAATAAATCGACAGGCTATAATAGACACAATATTGGTAGGTGGCTAGATGCAATTCCAACGTGAAACTACTTATAAGTAGCATATATTTCATTGTTAAATATCTGGCACACTTTTCAAATACTAAAGATTAACCATATTTCTGTGCCAGGGATATAAAGTCTCGGCCATATAAGCGAATAAGCAAGGAATTTGAATCTCCACAGATAAACTAGGCATGATCTAGTGCTTAGCTAGAAACCAGTCGTCCCCTGATCGACACACTTTAACCTAATCTTCTACGTTACTGGATCGTATTTCCCCTGTGAGGCTTACCCATTAAATAATTTCTTTAACTCTCTACACTTTTGTACTGATTTTGTAGATGAGAAGACAATTAGGGTACTGCATACACAACATTTTAGATGATGCAATCCACAGATTATTATTTCCTTTAATTCCTAGAGGAACATAGGACTTCAGCCGCGCGTCTCCATTTGCGTTCGATTCTCTGATAGAGTTTTCACCTGGCTCTAAGTCTGCCCACATGCTTTCATCTCCTCTTCACATGACCTGCAGATGCATACAGCAATTTCCACTAATTAGTTTGAACAAGGCAAGAATGAACATATCTACATGACAAAAGCGGTTGTTAGCAGCTTACGAAAAGCTGTGAAGTAGAAAATTTAGCTCTTTTTACCCTACAAATGTGTCTATTTTAGCTTTTTAAAGTCTGCACCGGCTAAAGTCTTTATTTATTAATAGTATGACAACCACTGATCAGTTCATGATGTCCTGTATAACTTCATTTTTTGGTTTGAATTCCGAGAGATTCTCCTTAAAACCAACAAGTCATTTCTGAAATTTCAGGTTGATCACTCAAGTTTACAGGTTTTAATATTCTAACTGCTTCTATGTGTACAGAGTAGTTTAGAGTTCATTTGTTCAGATTGTTTCGGGAAGCAAAAAATTACTATAGACATTTTTGACATAATTCTACTCAAACTAGTATACCCTTACTTACACCTCTACTTAATTTCCGCAGAAAATTTCCCTAAATTTCCTGTCTCCATAGGTTAATATTAAAGTGAAGAAGCAGGAATCACTAGTTCGAAAATAGTAATGGTTCTAAGAAGTTTTCACTTGATATTATCAGAGTGAAAATGATGAATTACTAAAACAGAGTGGTAACTTCTTAAGTAGGACACAAACTACTAGTCTTTTGACAAGTATTAGATGTATATCTTGATGGATGTGAATTTGTCTGTCACATATACAAAGATGAAATTTAGTCAATGCAATGATGGACGGAGATGAGACATTTTTGTGTAAAACAAATAGAAACTGTTCTTCAAAACTCGCGTACAATTCACAGGATTATCTTTCTTCTTAAGCCAATAATAATATACAAATTGTGAATTTAAACAAAAAAACAGGCAATGTATCTTGACAATATCTAATAGTCAAACTGACACTTGAAATTCTGAATTGAAAATGCTGTTCTATTTGAATGGTTTTTCAAGTATTAGTTTTGTTTGGTTGGAGGATTTCATCCTGAGCTGACATCAGTTAGAGCACCACTGGAAAATCCCAAGGGGAGCACTGGACAGCGGTTTCGTCCAGTACTTGAAAAATGACCTGATTCTCATTAGCGACTGGTCCTATTCAGACAGTGACCTAGGGTTCTGGTGGGAAGACGTGACCAATAGGGTGCAGCAGGTTGATGGTGAGGCAGTTACTCATTGAAGAAGACATTGCGAAGTAGTTGCGCCATGTCTTGAATTGGTATAAGTTAGAATTCATGGGCTGGCTATTGGATCGGGTCCCAATGGCTGAATGGTCTAGGACCTCGTTGTAAAAACGGAAGGTCCTGGGTTCGAACCCAAGTAGGTGAGTACGTACTGACGAAGAGTCTCAAAGTAGGATGAAACAGCTGTTTAGTACTCTCTAGTGGCTTACCAATGATGAATGATTTTTGTCCATAAAAGAACGTGATTTACTCAAAAGAAGGATAATTTCTTCTTTGTTATCTACAACCTGCTTATTTTAAAATTTTTGTATGATATCTGAGTATACCTTTCGTACTATCTCACCGTGTTCACAAATTCAGTTTTCCAGGGTGAACAGATTACTAAAACTGCAGTCAACAAAAACCAAATTCACCTCAAAATTGACTCTTGATACATTTAAAAATAATGAAGAAAAAATTTCATGAAAAGTACAATTAATGTGTATTAGACAATTTCTGAAATTTACAAACCAAAGTTCAAACTATAACCATTACACATATGAATTATGATCAAGATTTGACAGAATAGTTCTAAAATAATTGGGTAGTGAATGATAAGTAGACATATGTAAAACTTATATTTGTAAATGTCTCAACGAAACTGAAATAAGTAATTCCAACGTTTCCTGTGTTCAGTAAAGTGGTTCGAAATTCATCAAGGAAATTAACTAAAATTAAAATAAAAAAGGTTCATATATATAAAAAGGAAATCTCTTGTTTCGACAGGTTGTTTCAACTAAACCGCAATCCTAAATACCATTTTGAAAATAAGTCTCTACATACGAACAAAGTGGTGGTTAATCTCTCTGACAGAAATTTATCTGATTGTGAGATATCTCTCCTTAAAAAGGGACTTAATGTTAAATTAAACAAAAGACGTTTATCGGCCTTCGTGAAATAGTCCCAGCAATTAAATCGCCATTAGAGGGGGTGACAGCCGAAGAGGTTAAACGTCATAAGACACAAAATTACAATCATACTACAAAATAAGAAGCGAGATACCCCGAATATAAGCAAAAGTGATCGACTAGCATTAAGACAACTACAGAAAGATAAATTGATTGTCATTACAACAGCAGATAAAGGCAGCACCATAGTTTTAATGAACTCCGTAGATTATGAAAAGAGAACTATTGATCACAATAATATCAGACCTATGATGTTGCGGTTCGTTAGTTATCTTCATCATCACCGTCTTCTCTGTGTTTACCCACAGACCTATCTTCTCTGCCTGCATCTTCTGTCAGAGATTACCTCCTCCACTGACTTGGCCAGGAAGCACGCTTTCAACTACAGGCAACAGCACGGACGAAGATGTCAAAGTCAGAATCGGAAATGCAAGATACGCCTGCATCAACCTGAAACCAGTTCGGAAATCTTCTGCAGTCAACCAGCATAAAGAAGATTCAGATTTTCAAGACCAATGTCAAGTTGGTCCTTCTAAACGAGTCAGAAACTTGGCCGTTGTGTCACAAAAAGGATTTCCAACGGATTACAAACTTTTAATAACGGGTGTCTTCGATCTATACTGAAGATAAAATATCAAGAAAGAATCCGATACAAGAAACTCTGGGAAAGACATCGTCGAATGACATCGCGCTCAGTGCAGGCGGTAGCCCACGTGGAATCCAAATAGGAAGCAAGGGTGACATGAAGGAGGTCGAAAGGCGGGAGGTGATGAGAGATTATGGACAATCGTGGACCCAGATGAAGAAGATGGCAGAAAATATGAGAAAGTGGAGGTGTGTAGTTGAAACCCTATGTTACACTCAGAACGCAAGGGAATAATATCAATAATCATAGTGATTTGTTTAACGTGAGATTTGTGGTTTATTCAGGCCAAAATTGGAGAACTGGAATGGAATATGTGAGTGTAATAAATCATATGAATATATGTAATCTCTGTGTTGCCAAATTATGTACACCTTATCTATAACGCACAATTTGCATAAGTCTACGGTGTTTTTCTGATTCTGTTCTTTATATTGTGTTTCTTTTTGATCCCTTCTCGTCTCCCATGTATATGCGCAACGCTACATTAATTGCTTCCTCTAATGACAAATCCATCTCCCTGTTATTCTCGAGTTTGACCTGTTATTTAATGTTTTATGACGATGAACATCTCATTATATATATACTACTCATAAACCTTATCAGTAGCATATGCTACAATGGTAATAATGACAATGGCGAAAATTCAAAAATAGAATACATAATTTTGTAATAAGTGAAAAAAACTAATACCAGTTGGAATTAAGATTATTTACTGTTTCTTTCTGTATGAGCAAGTTTGGTTTCAGTTTGTCTGGTGATAACAGAGTCGACAAATCGGAGTAAAGTTTAGTTAATGCTAAAAGCAATTTGAATATTTACTTTGTGTCCTGATTAATCTAGATGTAGGCCAGTGGCACTGGTAGGAAATGCGGACCTGTAAATCTGAGGATGTATTTGGAACAGTGAACGGATGCTCACCTTCCTGTTATTCCAGTGTGCCTGCTATACCATATACATGAAAAATCATAATCACAGCTGGAGGTGACTTCAGATGGATACCTTTCCACTTGTGCATGTAGACTGTACAATAGGTCATGGTAAGAATATTAATTATCACATTAATAACAAAGGTGAAAAACTGCAGAGATTTGTGATAACAAGGATAATAAAAAAGCATATAAAGGCTAAGAAAAACCAATAATTTGACTAAGTAGTGCCATATTGTAAGGGAAGTAAATAAACTATGTTTTAATGGAAGTCAAATAAATTAAGGGTTAATAAGAAAGGGGTTAAAACTTTAACATAAGGGGTGGTGATGTTGTCAGTTGGTTAGGTCTTAAATGACCATACGAGGGATAATGGATGTGCAAACTTCTCTGAATGCGTAGTTTAGGCTTTGTATTTTGAATAACAATCGCTTCAGCTATATACAGTAAACCCATATGGAGTCTATATGGATAGAATGCGATAAATCAACTTGAGTGCCTTTGTGTTTTCCACTAAATGACCACTACCAACGAAACGCGACAAAACAGAGCTTCAGATAGTTCTTGTCTGTCCTTCTCCAAACAACGATGGGAGGTGTTCAGTAACACGGTAGCTAAACTGTCCGGTAGTCCATCCAACATACTTGTTTCTGCAAGGGCAGTTGAAGTGATAAATGTATATGGATGTGACAAAGCCATCTAACTTATCTTTCGACTCAGTCCCAAACTTTTACCGACTTTAACATGATTTACACACGTTTCCTGAATAAAATCTTCCCTATATACTTCTTTCTAGTATCTGGAACCAATTCCCACTTGGCAACACCCCATTAAATTGTAATTTAATAAGTAATGTTTTATTAAACATTCGTTTGCTAGGATTTGATTGGTTACAGATTTGATCACAGGTCCCAGTTGCTGAATGGCCTGCAAGCTGGCCTTGTAAGCTGGAGTTCCTGGGTTCGAACCTCGATGGTTGTGCACCAGTGAGGAGTCCTAAAATAAGACGAAACACCTGTCCGGTACTCCCTGGTCTCTTACTGGTTCTCATATTGATGTCAACTCGTGGTCACATTTGTAAAAAATGGTTTCTTCCTTGTTTTCATTGTCTTGGGTTTTTCTGTCTAATTTTTTCATATGTTTTTTCATGAAACTATTCAAAGCATCATGAATATATTTAAATTCATTTGTAAGTGATCTTTAGTACATATCTTCCTTTCCCTGCCCGTAGAACACTTAACATTATTTCCTTCATATTAAGTAAGCACATGACTGAGGAAGTGAGTGTACTGCCCTATGATGAATGTACAATTCGTATACATGCTTCTTTCAAGTGATCCGTCTTCTCACCTATTTGTAAGGAAAAGTAGAAAAAAACAGTGCACTATCCAACACCTCTTCAAAAGTTACAGCAATCGAATCATGGATTTTATTTAATTTCAGTAAAAATTCACTTACGTTCACATTATCACTAATTAAGGCAAATGCATTTCCCACATGACGTAATACATATCTGACTCACTGGTAACATCATTCAACCATACATTTTCAAGTTTTGTAAGAAAGAGGTCATCTAAAATTGAACTAAATGACAATATGAGTTATTGAAGATGGCGTGTGCATTAATTATACACTTAAAGAGTAGTTTTTAAGTCTACAGGACTGTACATCGGTGGCACAGTGGTTAGGACTCTCGCCAACCATCCACATGGTCTGGGGTTCGATTCCCTGCCGACGCACACCTGATATCTATGGTCGGCCTGCAAAATTTGGGCTACCGATATCACATGCTGAACATTCCATACTTGTACCAAAAATACTGTGTGAAATCAAGCTGTAATCAAAAATATAACTTAACATATTTCGTTTACAGTGAAGTTATTTATTCCGTATACTTCTGCCTAATATACACAGCTTGTTGAAACACAACTGTCAAATGTGCAGATTAAAAAGTATTCTAAACCTAGTGCAGGGTCCAGAAGACCTATCGGTGTCTCAGGATACGGCTTGCGGTGACCGACGCAAGGATATTATAAAACGGAATGGCAATAAGACAGCCGTTTATTTCTTCACCAGTTATGAAGTAGAACAGGGTTACAAAGCATACAGTTTGGGAATAAACGTTAACATAAAACACATTAACACTTCTGACTGTCTTCCGCCAACCAGAGTACGATTAAGCAACGGCCGCAATTGTTGTTTCCTGCCAAATGGAGATCAGTTTGTATAAACAAACTTTATATGTTGCTCATCTAGTGTTCACTAACAATGACAACAATATTCAACGGAAAGTCAACGTTTCATTTCATGCCCGCAATCATGTATCAGTTCATTCTACTCTTAGAAATTCGTTTGCCTTATGAGCAACAGGATAATCTGCACTTCAGGTAATTGAAAATACCTTCGAGGTTGATAAACTCGAAAATTAAAAGGGCCCTCCAAAACATGAATACCACTCATCCCAAAACAATTATAGATACTAACGGTTAATAACGGTGTAGAGACTATTTAGAACTACTAACCACCACTATGTGACTAATTGACTTTAAGAGTCAGAAGACAAATAAGTTACTTATTTCACATTAAAAAAAATCACAGGTTCAATTAATTTTGCATGCTGTTGTGCTTTGTTTTTAAATGGTCAGGTGAAAACTGAGTGACTGCTTTCTACTAAATTTTACTAATTCTACTATAAAATAAAAATGTTCACTGCACTCATATGATACCATTACTTTCAGTTTTGTAGGTTATCTGCTTCACATTTAAAATTATAAAACTGTAGAAAATAGAGTGTTTTCAAGTTTCATGGAGTCTCGAAATGAAATATCTTTTAATTTTAAAAAAAACGTTTATATGGATTAGAAACTTGGTGCGTTACTAAAGGCATTTCCAACATGTTGCAGACAATTATCAGCCTCTTTCTTCGCTCTATAGTGAAGTCCATATGGTCAGAGAGAATTAGTAGCTTCAAAAATTCGTGGATAAACCAGTCAAGAACCTATTATACGACATATATCCCGAATGAAATGGAGGCGGTTTGGATATATGCTTAGGAGACAGTCGAATGACATCATACTCCAGGCCCTCCAGTGGAACAAAATTAGGCGTTCGACTGTAACATATAGGAGGTTGTGTGAGGTGAAAATAAGAGCTCACAGGTATGAAGAAAATAAAAGACAGATTCAGCGAAGAAAATTTTCTTTATCGATGAAATCATCTTTCAGTACAATCGAATTTTGTTTTATTTGTACTATCCTGCTTTATTATCATTGATAGTATCCCCTTTCTAAAAAATATGATTTTACCTCCTTCGTTTTGTATATTGAATATATAATGATGAAATATTCCCTGCAGTCTGATTACCTTCTATTTAATGTACACTGTTTTGTACAAGAAACTCACCAGACACATTCTACAACCATGAACTCACTTGTGAATTTTGGTCTCTTCACATTGTATTCACAACAGTATTAACATCAAAAACTCAAAAATTTACCTCAACAGTGCCATTAGGCAGCTAGCTATACAGGCCAGATAAGTTTCTAGTACAGAAGAAAGTACTAGTGAACAAAATTAGATAACTAACTTAGAATCGAGTATATTAGGGATCGAAAATCTGTCTTCAAGATTTGCGAACCAGCCATTTCCGCAAGCAGTCCAAGGTCAGGATGACCTTAATACACTCACACAAAATCACATCGTACAACACATTAAGAATATCAACGTACAAACATAAAGAGAATCATTAATCTTGGGACACGTCATCAGTACGCACCCACCGAGCTTCGAACCCAGGACCTTCTGGCTACATGACGAGCTCGTAAACCATAAAGCCACTGAGACCCGACCCTATGGCCCATGAATTCTAACTTCTGCCAATTCACGACATAGCGTGTCCCCTAGCCGATGTCCGATCTGCTGAACATCACTGGTAACGACTTCTCACTAGAACGCCAGGTTACTACTTACCTGAAGAGGGAAAGTCGCTAGTGAGCATCTCATTGATCTTCAAGTGTTGGTTTGTAGGGATTTGATTGGCTACAGGATTTCATCATGGTGAATTGGCAGAAGTTAGGATTCATTAAAACTAGAGATCAAACAGGGACAAAAGCAATTAACAAGGATGAAGTCAACATGTCATAAAGAAATTTAAGAACACTTATATGCAGTCCAGGAGAACTTAGAACTTCGAATTAGGTATAAATACTGTGATTAGATTATTCAGGAGTGCCTTTACAAGTAATTATACTGTTACATGGGCCGCCAACCTCCCTCCATGTACTTTCAGACACCTTTTCAAGCATTCCATCGTCTTCTGTCTCTTACTTCTGGGATCCAGGACTCACAACAGTAAGCATCCATAACCCCACTATAACCTAGACGTATAGTTTGCCAGCTCCATCAAGAAGGTAGAGTCCTAGTACATCCCTTGTACAATATCTTTGATATTGTGAGAAACGAAATTTGTAGCAGGATTCAAGAGGTTTCCAAGCAATGGAAGAACGCGTATAAATGGAATCTGATGACAGTGATTGTTAGCAGACTATACCCAAGCATGAAGGCACTAAAACTAGGCTGAGCCCAAATAAACTAGTGGTAATCATTGAAGCGAATAAACCAACTAATAAAACTATCAAGTGGCGTAGATGGCGGAGGTGAACGTGAATTTTTCTCATGTGACAAAAGTGTATTATCATTTATAAGCTGAAGATTATCCGCATCTAATACATCTTCATGTTACTGATTTCATATGTGTAGTAAAGCTTCCTGATCAGATTTCGCATCCGATTTTATAATTTCGGAGTTTGATTTTATCTTTAAATATAATGGAGATGGATCTATCAATTTCGTCTTTGGTATAACTGTTCCTTCCATTAGACTTTTCGTGTTGATTTGGCATCGTGACGTCCTTGATTCCATCGTGTTGCGTGTTCCTTTACCAGTAGTAGGCACTGCCTGCCACTGAATTTACTGCGCAAAAAGTCGCATTACTTTTAAGGATCAAGAATTGACTGCTATTATTACAAGAATCGAAAGAAGAGATGACCGTAAGTACCTATCCTTTTTCATCAACTAACACCGTGGACAGCTCACCACATATTTTCTAACGTCTTGTGCCTGGCCAATAGATGTTTCGTCTCAATGTTGTTGCGGCTACACTTCTGCTTACTAACTCGTGGCATTCATGTGTCATCTGATGGAGTGAGTAGGTAATGAAGTATCAACTCCCGATAAATTCCATCATTCTATCGTCAAGTCTAATTTCTGTAAGCGTTCAGTCTCAAACGATTAATCTGTTTGAGTAAAATGTTTAGCTTTTCATTTACCGTTTTATAAACATCCCACAATTAATCACTGGTATCATTATATTCAGAAAAAGATGTGATATTGGACAGCAGACGAGTCTTAATTGATCTTATTCTGGTGCATGTAGTCCATATGCAATCTCAGGCAACTGGGCTTCATCTTCTAATTTAAAACATTCTACCCAACAAATTTTCTTTTCTGAAAATGATGGAGATGATGTAATCTACCACGATAATACCCGACATGAGTCTCTCACTGTCGTCAACCACTATCAGAAGTTTGTGATTACTTTTGGTGCGGAAATATGCATACAGTAGGTAAGATCATTACTCATCTAATACCTCCAAAGCCTCAGGATGGTCGGGGGTGGGTGCCTTGCGCTGCGGGTTGGCCACCCCTCCGCACACCTCCTGAAATGCTCCCATATGACCGGGCGTCTTATATAGCCTCTCCTAAGGAAGTCCTACTCACTGCCTTTACGTGGCGGAGGTATTTCTCACCAAAGTGAGAGGGCGAAAGCGGATGCCCGGCGCTCTCCACCGGGTTGACTGTCCATTGGATGACAGTCTAGGGGAGATGGCTAAACCCTGATTCCAAACCTCCAACGACTGGCGTATGAAGCTCACTGGAGCTCACCGGCAGACGTATGGACAAAGGGCTTGTTGGATGTCCTGGATGTCTGGCCCCATTCAAAAAGGCATATGAACCGAACTCCGGTCACCGGCTGCCAATGGATAGTGGACTCCTTACTCCACTCCTACTGCCTTGTAGGTCACACTTGGCTGTGTAAAGGCTAGAGCTGCACTCTCAAACAAAAGGCCGAGCGATGCTGGGGACATCACTCGTACCAAATTCCCATGAAACTTCATGAACCCTCTTACAAATTGCCGCGCCTGGGCAGCGATGATTCGAGACGTTCATGAAGCCGGCTCATCCTCCCGTAGGAGATAGCCGAAGTAAAGTAAGTAAAGTAAGTAAGTCATCTAATACCCATACTGCTGTGATATACCTTCTTTCTTGGATGTTGAGTACTTTAAATCTGAGAGTGTCAGAACATAAATGGCATATTTCTTCCCTTTGTCTCAGTATCCAAAAAGCTGTTTAATACATTCGAATACCTTTTGTAGGTCTTCTGACCAAATGAACTGCTTTTTTTAAATAATTCAATCCCTTTTAAACTGGCTTCTACGATTGTATGATTAGATAGAGCAATAGAAATGTGAGTATTAACAAATTGGCTTTTAGTTACTTGTGATCATATATATGCCATATATATATGCCACAATGTATGCACACAGAAAAACGCAAACATGTAAACGCGAATAAAAATCAATTTTGAGAGCATAAAGCAAGCGAATACATACATATGTTTTATGCGTAGGTGATCTGTTTTAAAGTAACTTTACTAACTTATAGTGTATAAGATTAAAAGTCATACATATATATATATATATGTGCTGGAAATACGAAAACTTACCTAAGTACGTACCATTGCTACTCGTGTAGGTTTGTTCCGTTATTCATCTTTATGACTAATAATAATAATAAGAAGAAGAATGGCATTTTTGTGAAATAGGGCATTGGACAAATGGGGGTAACACATAAGTATGACTATTCTATCTATTGCACGCTTGAGCTTCACTCATATATATATATAAATATATATATGCATTTTTCTATACATAATGCTAATAATTTTTATTCGTCTTTTATTTTTCTATTCTGTCAGATTTCTGATACGTTAAAAGAGAAGTCATCTAACGAGAAAGACAGGATTACTTTATGATTTCTAATTGTAACAATAATAATAATAATACAGTTGGCACAAAAATATTATTCTTTGAAACATCTTCTTAAAAATAATAAGGAGGAGTTATAGTGCTTTGGAAAGTATTATTGAAGCTGATTAACTACTAACTTTTGCGACAATAATTCAACATAATGCTGAGAAATACAGGTTAGTATGATTATAGCATAAAAGCCAATAAATTAACTTAGTATGCTTTAATGCCTTTTTTTTTAAAAATAACAGTGTATACCATTCAATCTACTATCTGATATCTTCATTTATCAACATCCTTTTTATGATTATTTTTGCCTAAAATAACACTAATATATTAACTTTATTTCAAACAAGGAAGATATGATTTCCACTTGAGGATAAAAGATATATATCGTAAGGTATTTTCGTAAAATAGCACAGTGAACGTCATGACAGATAGTCTACCCAGGTAGAAAAGTTGATGGAACGTCTTTAAAACAGCCAAACGTAAGATCTGAGATATTAATTAAAGTATTTCTCCATGCCCGGCGCACAAAACCAACTATGTGAGGATATATATTCAAACTGTCACTGACCGCCTCTGTTCTACCTACACAAATATACTGAAATGAAAGCGCGTCAAGTTTGGTTTGTGACAGTTTATATGTATATATATACCCACCCATGATTTACAACGAAATCAGTCTGAAAGTTGATATAAAATTGTGAAAATTGTGTGATAATTCACGATGCTATTCAGAATTATTTGTAAATAATTATGCCATAGTTTTACTATTGAAATATGTCGAATCTTGTGTACATTGAGAATATTCTTTTACATTATATAGTCTATGGTTTGCTTTTGTGTCTTGTATATTGACAAAGTGATGTTTTAGACTGTAAACTATAGATCCAGCTGTGACTTTTCAATATGATACTTTACGGAATACTCTTTTATCTGGTTTGATTATCCATGTCAAGTTTATAGAAACAAAATATTCAATAATCGTCTTCTGACAATGTTAAAAACAGGGCTAATTATTACGAATGCTTGAAGTACTATTAGTAAATAAAGATGATTAGCAATCATGTAAATATTAGGCATCCTAGTTCCAGTTTACTAGCTAGACTCAGTTATTGCCTTTGAAGAATCTGATATAATCTTGAAGGTGGGAATCACCTTAACTCATAAAACACTACCCTACTGAAGAACGTGTACTATCGTGGTAACCATATTAGTGTTCAACTTGTATGCAATGACTGAAGTATATCAGTAGCAAAATCAAATATTTCCAAACATTCAGGACTGGTAAAACGCGCAGATCCACTAATGCTAAAATTAAGCGTGTACGCGCTTGTAAGAACCTTAGGGTCTTAAATTTGATTCCCAAGTTGTAACCTGAAAATTACCTAATAATGGCTTAATGATAAACAATCACTTTGTATGCAACATAGAATCCTCAATGTAATCTGTTGAAAAATATTCAGCCACTGTAAAGAATATTCAAGGAGAACAATAATCCATAGTATTTTATCATTTATTCCATTCGAAAAAAAAGCTTTATTCCTCCACCATATTTGTACTTCATTTGTTTCACAGTAGTTTAAAATCTTTTTTTAATAATACACGTGAGTGCACACTGTAATTCAAGGATGTAAATAGGAATGTGCAAACTGATGTAATCCAGTGCAAACTACAAAAAATACTATCACGCTAAAGTAGGCGTTATTCAGTGCTTCTTGCCATTCTAACTAGATTTTTTCCTCTAGAAGCCTACCTTGAAGTGGTGAAAAATATCTAACAATCTACAATAAATGCAACACCTTAGTAAGGGAAAGTTTACAATAAAGTCTCAAACTCCTATGTTGTATGTCGTGTATGTCATAAGTACCAAAGATGGTATAAAATTACCAGAAGGGCAGAAAATAAGTAAAAATCTTATTACAAAGTGTGTGTAATGCTCGATACTCTAAGATAAGATGACATTATCGGCAAAGAAAGTAGGTCATAGAAGTATGAAGTCGGCCGTAAACTTTAATCTATTATTAAGTCATAAAATCAGTGGGAAGCAGAAGACAAAATAGCTTATGTCACAATAAAAACTAGGGCAAAGAAACAAAAAGAAGAATACGTATCAGAGGATAGTATTTAGTTAGTGTCTGGTAATGGAAAGAGTAATACCTGAGAATAGAAATCCCCAGCGTTTGTAACAATATAGCCAATATTTCTAGCATAGTTAGGAATGTATACATATTTTATGAACCTATTTAATTGCGTTCCTAGCGATCTCCTCGAGTCTTTTAAAAAATATATGTAACTCGATCGCAGTTCACTTCGATCAGTGTAAACGTCAATCTCTTGAGGGTTTTTGTGCATAGTATGAGTGAACGATAATGCTGTATAGGAAGTAGATATAAAACTTTTAGAACAACCAAAAGTAACAATGGAAATGATTAACAGGATCCCCTTAAACATCCAATACACCATCCATGTAAATGACGGAACCTATCAACGAGGGGAAATCTAGTGGAGATCAATCTGCATTTAGTTGTGGTCGCTGAGCTGGTTAACTTAATTACGGAGCATTTCTTTATTCTTCTGGACAACATCTTCAGATCAAATTTTCTTGACTGGTAGTCAATTTGCAATTAGCTGTGTTTTCGCTGATCTGACTGTAACGACCCTCATCCATAATCTTTCTTCTGTTTTAAAGGTGATTTATTGATGTTTCATTAGGCTGAAATATCTTTTATGCCGTTTACTTATGCACATAGTGAAAAACACACCCTGGGATTACTTTGATTCTCACACATTTCACTTATACCAGTTAGGTACTATTGAAATGCAACAAAACACTACAATTTAATACACCTAGTTGCATATTTACTTTATACTAAAACACGAATGATGCAAACAGTTAAACAAATACGCTCCACGTGAATGAATACGACAGAAATGAAAAAAAATGTATAAAATGTGTTTTGCATTCACTAAGAAGAAACTCATAAATCACACCAGAATAAAAATGCCCATTCACTGATAGTAATTATCTTTTAAAATATCGAAAGATCTACTCAGTTTTGCTTTCATGTTTGTCAGGCTTTCAGGGGTTTTAATAATATTAATAATAATAATAATTAAAAACTGG
Source organism: Trichobilharzia regenti (assembly GCA_944472135.2). Lineage (NCBI taxonomy): Eukaryota > Metazoa > Platyhelminthes > Trematoda > Strigeidida > Schistosomatidae > Trichobilharzia > Trichobilharzia regenti. The sequence goes on from OX235262.1 coordinate 158,665,981, forward strand.
TGCGTATCATAGGGATAACGAAAAAATCCAAATATTTCTAAACATTTTAAACTCAAATATACAACTTTGGCATTAGTTTAAAATACACCTTCTTTTTCTTAAAATAGACATTCTTTTGATGACAGTGTTTCTCATTATTATTATTATTTAAAAAATAATCGAACAGAACGATCACAGGACTACAAATCTTACTGTTATTGACATTTTCTTCAGCCTGTTAGACTGTTAATGGAAAATGAAGTGAACTTGTGGCGATTTTGTTTGCCCGCCAATCAGTTACATTGGCGTCAGCAGGAATTTCAGTTGTCTTGTCAATAAAAGTCTACTTTACCTCGCTATGTATGTGATTTAAGTGAATAAGATTCAATGTTTTTATCGGTTCTCGAAACTGCTACTGAGTATATATACAAGGAAAAGAAAGAAAAGTATCTTTGCTAGTGCAGCCATCATTATAATGCCTTATATAAATTTTAGCTACTTTATAAAATCTTTTATACCATAAAATTTTGCAAACACACTTTTTAATTCATATGACACCATATATGTAGATAACTATTCGAATTTCAGAATGAAACACTGTTATATGTATACTGAAGCTAACAAACTGTCTATCCATTAAGGTTTATAGAAATATATAGTCAGGAATTACTGTACTGAATAAACTGAGGCTGAAGAAAGTATTGGATAGATGGAGCAGCTTTAGACTACCTGTTTAAATGCGAACCAGTCAGAAGGTTAATCAGATCGCATTTTTCACATTTATATGTATATATATACCTTTGGGTTCCTAGTGGAACATAAGGCTAAAACAACCCATCTTCACTTTGTCCTGTCCTTTGAAGTCACCTTTAGCTGGCCCTACGGCTGCCCATAATCCCTCATCTCCTCCTTGAACGATCTCATCTATTTCACCCTCAGACACCCCACTCGTCGTTTCCCATTCGAGTTTCACGCAATGGCCTAAAGCAGTGTCACCGAACGGTCTCTTTATCGTGTGCTCAATCCATCTCCATCTCTCATTAGCAAATCTATTCAGCAATACGTTCTTGACTGGTTCGTTCTTACAGTTTCTTGCTGCTAGTTCTTTCCGACCATCTTACTCGGAGCACACAGTGGACGCGGCTGTTGCTGAAACTCTGAAGATGGCTGTTGGGAATTTTTTTCATGACGCACCAAACTTATGATCTATTTTGAAGAACTGACTTAACATCGGTAGTGAAAGTCTGAATTTTGTCCTTTCTGTTGAGTGCAGCAGATGTTTGGCTGCTTTTATTGACATAATGATAGCCACTCCCTCAAGTGCTGTCTTAGTTGCCATCTGTGTCACTGAGATAGTCTACAATCTGGATAGTCCACATCCATTTCAACTGCTCTCACCAGTTCCTAGCACTTCCAAGTCATGTATTCTTATTTCTTTGTCAACTTAAGAATCTTCTTTAGCTCCGTAAGTTGTGCGAACATTCCACATCCGAAGGCGTATTTTTGCTTTCATAGAAAGAAGATACATCGTCTAACTGGCTTCCCGAAGGCTTTCACTAACCTGCATCATTTCGTATCTCTAAATTCAGTAAAGAATAATATTTTTCTTTATATTTCCATCGTGCTTTGTAGTTTTCGTAGCAACTGGATTGTTTTTTCCAGCGTAAGACTTCTGACCATACCCTCAGTCGCCTCTATTTTTTCGGAGTTAGAACCTGTTAGAAAACTAATCAACTAGTATACTAGGCAAGGCTATTTATATATATATCCTCAATTACTGAGTATGATTTACACAGTAGATAGGTGTGTCGTCATTATTCCAGTTAGAAAGGAAAGTCATTCAAAAAGAAAAGTAACTGAATAAATGGTACAACCACAACATCATGTGGTATCATGCCCCAGGAGTCACGTCATGTGCAGATTCATACAAAGCAAAGAATCAAATAACCGATGTTGTCCAAAGTCCACTACTTTGTCAAGTAGCTGTCTGAGATATAATCGAATTCGCCAAAAAATATTATGAATGGTAACCCGGTATCTCTTGACTCTCAGCGGTCTTCTGGCTGATATCAATAAACGAGGAAACGTTTTGTGAAATTAGTAGGTTCCTGACACGTCCTGCAGCTGAAAGAATTCATGATGAATATTTATCCAGTTAGTATCAAGTTACCACAAATACTCAGGGTGCATAACAGTGAAACCACTCAAAGATAAATAATTAAGGCTTGTAATCTAACAATTCATAAAAAAAACTTACATTCACTGTGAGATTCAAATACATATTCAATGAAGGCTCGCTGACTGCCTTCCATAACTTATAATTCGTGTAAGGCCTAAAGAGCCGTAGCTATATACATTAGGACAATTCAGGAGATCTGTAATCAAATCATCTTGGCTGTAACATAGAATAATCCAGAACCAGGTATGCCTTTCACTATAATGGGGTAATCCAGTTATTAATACACTGTAGTGAATGTATTTTTAACTCGATAGCTGACACACTTACCTAAAGTTTTTTACTGAACCTTCGGTCTGTTTCTCCGCAATTTGCTTGTTATTCTTTAGGAATAATCTTCAACATGGTGGAAAATGGCTTCTCTTTTATAACTTCCCTTCATCTTCCACTTATTTTAACCGCTAAATAGACAATAATTTACTTCACCTTTTGATTGTCAATTAAAAGACTAACTAAGCTCACTAGGATAAACTGTCCACATGAAGTTTAATTCCATTATAGAATAATTCTCTTTGATAGACAACACACAGTGATGATGTTTTGAGCACATTATCAAAGCAAATCAGTAAATAATACTCTATCACTGTGTTCTATCGTGGGAACATATTCTACTAGAGTTTGGGAATTCTATACCTATACCAATTTTCAGAATGAAGATTGTTTTGGCAACTTTTGTTTTCGAATACACAACTGTTCTACAAATCGAAATAAGCTTACACTAGTTATTTAGAAACTTTTATTAAAACACATGATGATACATTATAGGTTAACTGATAGCTACGTGTGTACACCCTGTGCATACCTAATTCATTAATGATCACCAACTGCTGATTGAATTTTAATGGGATCCTTTTGTAAAGTTATCTTCGAAGACAAATCGTTCACATCTAAATGTGCTCTAAGTTATACTTATAAAATAACTTGACTAAGGTATTCTATATTATTCAGTACAGAACATAGATAGTGCATAGGATGTGAAGAGTAGGGTACTATAACTTCACTAAATGAAATCTGTAAATTCCAGTTATTCATCTATAAAATAAACTGTTTTTATACTATTGTTTCCTTTAGTTCCTATAGGAACATAAGGCTTAAGCCTCACGTCTCCATTGCGTTCGGATCTCTGCCAAACGTTTTCGCCTGCCTCAACGTCTGCCCGCTTGCTTTCATCTTCTCTTCACATGACCTCCTCAATGTCACTCTCGCATTGACGACCAACTCGCTGTTTCCCTTTCGGGTTCCACTCGAGAAACAGCCTGGCGTCTGAAGCAGCAAAGACAGGACTCCTGGTAAACATAGACAAGACGGAGGTGATGAAAACAACCAACCAACATCCAACGTCAATCACCATCAACGGTAGGGATTTGAAAGAGGTTACTTCATTCAATTCACTTATATAGGGAGCAGTGTCCCAACTACTATAGGAGGAACGGACGAGGATGTTAAATCGAGAATCGGGAAGGCAGGCGAGAAACACATTCATCAACCTGAAATCAATCTGGAAATATTCGTCACTCAGCATCACCAACAAAATTCGGATTTTCAATACAAACGTTAAGTCAGTTCTTCTATACGGATCAGAAACTTGGCGGACGGGTCACAAAGAATATTTCCAACAGTCTGTTGCAGACCTTTATCAACAACTGTCAACTATGGCTGAAGATGAGATGGTCGGGCCGTAAAGAATCACCATCAAGAAACTATGGGAACAAACAAACAAAACAAGAACCGATCGCCAGCCAACAGATATGCAGGAGAAAGTGGAGATGGATCGGACACTCGCTGGGGAGGTCGCCACTGGGTGACATCGCGCGTCAAGCCCTCGAGTGGAACCCGAAAGGGAAGAGGCGAGTGGGACGTCAGTGCAAGGGTGACATGGAGGAGATGGTGTGAAGAGGAGTTGAAAGAGTATGGACTAACATGGATGCAGGCGAAAAGTACAGCAGAAGGAAGACAGAAGTGGCAAGTGGAGACGTGCAGTTGAAGCCCTATGTTCCACTAGGAACCCAAGGGAGCAATAATAATAATAAATCTGATGTCACTTGATGGTTTGTTTTCTCAGAGTATGGCCAATCCACCTCCATTTCTTCCTACATATTTGTTTCACAATCGGTTCCCTGTTGCTGATCTATTCCGGCCATTCGATCTTGAGTATTGAGCAAAGACAGCTGTTAATGAAGGTCTGTAGTTTGTTTGAGGTGCTCTTCATGACGCACCAAGTCTCTGATCCGTATAGTGAGTAGCACTGACTTCACGTTGGAGTTGAAGATCCGGATCTCATTTTTCACACTAAGTGCTGCTGATTTCCAAGCAAACTTGAGAGGAATGCAAGCTTGTTTTGCATTGCTTGCCTGTCTTGTCACTTCCGCCTGCAGTTGAAACGATGTTTTCCAGTTAGGTAGATAGGCAGAGGAGGTTGCTTCTTTCAGGTCCCTCCCATTTGTGCTGATTGTTGTCTGTTGTTGTTGCCGTTGCTGTTGGCCAGGAATCTTCATCACCACTGCTTTCTCTATCGATGTTCACCTGAAGGTCTATCTTCTACGGATGCTTCTTCTGCCAACTTGTTGCTTTTCATTTGCATATCTCTCAGTCAGTGGAGAATCAGACAAATATCATCAGCTTTTCGATTAATACGCTACATTTTCCCTCAGTTACATTGATAAAATAAACTGACAGTTCTTTTTCTCAACATGTACTAGAAGTCTCTTTTGGCGTCTTCATAGGAACTGATTCGTTCATTCAGTGTATTCAGGTGTATATCATCCATTTAATCAATAATCGTTCTATGATAAATACGTTACTCTCTCTCACTCTCTCTGTGTTGAATTCAGTAGTCTGCATTTTCGTGATGTGTAAGATTTCACTAGCTGAAACTAACTCACAAAGCTGTACAAATGATAATATACTATTTCTTATGATGGTATATCAGTGTACTATATTCAATTAACTCATGAAGAAGTCATTGAGCATTTAACGTACTTTAAACTGCACACCACCTAAGATAAATATATATATTACATTTCGATCGAAGATCATATGTCAACTGAACAAAAACCATATTTTTTGTAAGAGAAGTCAAAGATGAACTTTAAAATATAAACTATTTATGCATCCTTGAAAATCTCAGTGTAAATGTTGCATATAGTGCACTTATTCAATAAAATATTCTGTTTTGTGTAAATAGAGTTGGGCGACACGATGACATATAAAGGATATCTTGCTTTGAATTGGACAAAATACAGTAATTAGCTAAGTAATTTTCGATAATATTAGATGGTTGAAGTCAATCCGCAGGAAGCCTTCGACCTGGCTTTCGTGCTAGTTGACACTCATCAGTCAGCAAGGCATATTTGCAACCTTCAAGGAACAATTCATGTCCCTTCTGAGATTTGAACCCCCCCCCCCATCAATCAGTGCTGCAGTCAGAAACGTTGCCATCCAACCATCTAACATCATCAAATCAATGTGCACCGTCATGGCAAGCTCCCTAGACTGGTGCCCGAATTGCAAACCTGACTGATAGAATTCAGCCTGCATCAAAGAGAGGACTGGACACATCACACTAGTTACTAGGGTCCAATCAAAGTAGTTTTAGATAAATTAACTCACTGGCACAGGTTTTTCTGCAGTATATTTATGGTTAAGAGTTTGTTCTTACTGATGTTGCGTGGATTGTATTCATCAAATTCTCAAAAAAGATCAGTAGTTTTCTTCTCATTTGGCATTATATGTCAGTAGTCAGGAGGCTCTAGAACTGCCTCTGTTTTTTGTCAAGATTCATCAATGAGTCATACCTTCACCTTTTAGCATTAGTCTTTCAATAAAGATTGAAATAATCTTGGTTAAAGAAACTTTATTAATGTTTTCAGTTGAGAGTTTACTTCAAGATGAAATTAGACCGACTAGTAGTCAATTTAGCCACTCAGTGTTAGTATTTCATTACAGCTAGCGACTGATTTAAAGATATAATGAATACGTTTTTTGAATGATTCTAGAAAGAAAGTGCAGCGTGCTGTACAAAGTAAATGTATAGTTTCCACAGACAAAAGACATAATGGTTATATGTGACAAGTGGTAAACGTTTCACTATCACTAACTCTACCCACCCTTGAACTATCCTTTCACACCTAAAAGTGACGTCGATAAGCCTAATAATAATAATATTAATCACCACATTCATGTCTCTCGTACAATAGACTGTAATACTATACCCTTTTTATGAACAAATAAAAATTGAACTAACCAAAACTTTAGAATGAATTTTAATTCTAAAAAATGAAAGTCAAACATTTATTTAAATTATTACTTCATACTATTTACTAATCAATAAATTAAACTCATATTCTTTTTCATCAAAACAATTTAAAAAAAAACATTTTGGTGCAATTACACTATTATTATTATTATTAATACTACATATAATATCGATTTGGTATTGTTTGTCTCAAAAGCCATTTAGTAAGTTAGTTAGGTGAAAATATAATATACGAATCAAGAGTTGAGTAGACGTTCATATTCTTGAGCTCATCTATATCCACACACACACACACACACACCCGTGTGAGTATATACACACACACACACAAATGCAAAGAAGTGTACATCTCAGCTAAACAGCATATATACACTGAGATATGTTCTATCGGATGCCAATAAAAGTTACTTACTACCTGTGGATTGATGTCAATAATGTTATTAGTAATATTAATATTCGTAAATATGAATGATAATATCACTTATATAGTATAAGTTCGTTTAAAGACACTCCGTGATAACTGAATTTATATATCTAGAATATCATACAAGACAGCGAGCGATTAAGAATAAAATTAATGATAATGGCAATAATAATAATAGTAGTATTACTAGCAATAATAGTAAGTATAATAAAGTATGCAGTAGATATATATGCATTGAAGAAGAGGTATTATCTCAGTGTTCTTATAAAATTGATTAACTGAGGAACCCTCTGTTTTGACTAAACACAAATACTTAGATCAAATAAATAATAAATATTCTCTACTTTTTGAAACAATTATAACGAAAAGCGAGTCAGAGAGCTTCTTTGATTGTTCAATGCTGGAATGGATGTTATTCAGTTTAAATGAAATAAAGAATAAAGTAAATAATATGAGAGGGTTAGCAGCAAGTCAATTTTACCATTCATTCCCTCTCTCTTCTCTAATATATAGCATCTGTAGAGATGCACACTTAAATACACTTTTATTTGAAACAATAGAGAGAATGCTTCGGGTGTGGTTGTGTTCTTTGAACAAGATGGTTTAATTGCAAAACTTCCATTGTGTTTCTTCTAGAACCAAGTAATGGTTAATTTTTTGGTGTTTGAATTACCGGGAATCGACTGATTTCGAGTTATATAATGAATTGACGTCAGTTAGAGAAATACTAAAAACTAGAAAGAACTTGATAGCTGTTTATCGTTTATTTGAAACTTTTCACCACCATTCACATATGCCTCAGGCAAGGGTCGAACCCAGGAATTTAAGGTTATCAGGTGAACTCATTCATAATTCAGCTAATAAGACCGATTCGCGGTGCATAGTGCATCAGCCAACTAATTTTATCCGTGAGTATTCGTCCTCACACTTGACTAAGTGAACTTTATTGGTCCTGACGTCTCCCTGGAATTTCAAACAAATTCACCGTGTAGTCAATCACTGGTCAGCAACAGTTAATACATATTAAACAGCCTCATGTTAATCATGAATCGTGACAACTATAACGGCTTTCAACTGTGTATTCCAAAACAGAATTTGGTCATTCTGAATAGATGTGAAAGTACTTTCTTGATAATTTTATTCCTTTAAGACCAATAACTTCATTACAAAGTCCTCGGTAGCAGTAAAGCAAACGGATTTTTTTAACTAAATAATGTGTTAATGAAATTCATTCCAGGTAGAAGTTGGATTAACATATTGTGGATAGATTTTGGTTTCCACTTGAAGCTAAAGATTGGCATGAGTTTCTCACCTGTGATTGGTTCGCATACTCAATCTGTAACAACGGAAGACAAGGGCAAGGCAATAGATCCTCTATTAAGGAAATCAACACATATTTATGGATTTTTTTCATGTACATATTATAGATTATTGTTAGCAGAAAAACACAGTCTTCTCATTGGTGGTTGTTTCTCACAGAAAGTTAATTTTGCATCTCCTTGTGACTGTCTCTTGCATGTCAAATCATCTATGTGTTGACTGTATCCGCTCACGCAAAGCCTTTGTTCTCAATTTTCTCACGACCAATATTGGGGACATAAACATTGACGTAAATTACTGTCCACCACTTTTGATTAACAGCCCGCTCTCACCACAAATCTAGCAGTATACAGGATAGATCTGATTCATGCAATTTTCGATAACAACACTGAGTCCTAAAATATCTTAAGGGTTGTAGACAAATTCTTTGGGAATAAAAAGCCAAAGTCTGAGGAATTCTGATCTTGTTACTATGAGGACAAAGCACACATTTAAGTTCCCTTGAATGTTATTTCAGTTAGTCAGATGTTTATACTATTCGCTCAAGTGAAAGATTTTGCTGAATCAGACTGAAATGTTGTCTGCTATTCAGCTATAAATGCAAAATGGTTCTTTTTAGCATTTTTAAAATATTTTTTCTTCTGCGTTCTGAGTGTGACATAGGGCTACAGGCTTCAGCTTTAAAGTTTCGGTAGCAGTAGTGTTTATTTTTATAGGGTGGGTTTGCTAGCCACATTCAAACAGTTCCCTCTCTACCGGGCTTACTGCCTGCTGAACGAGGTTAAGGAATGCATCAGCCAGGGACCGAATCTCTGGTTACTACATAGTCGGCGAGCATTTTACTACTGAATCACCGTTGGTGGCACAGTGGTTAGGACTCTCGCCAACCATGCACATGGTCCGGGGTCCAATCTCTTGCTGACGCACACCTGATATCAATATTTGGCCCGAAAAATTTGGGCTATCGATATCACATGCTGAAAACTCTATACATGAACCAAAAATACGGTGTGGAATCAAGCTATTAATAAAAACACGCTATTTATGTTAAAGACAATCCTCTGTTAATATATCCAGAATGCAAAATATCACTAATAGTACATTAACTGAATGTTTTAAACAATATTAATGAATTGTGGCCAGGATAACAATAAGAAAACATTGAGCATGATAAATATAAGCTTGATGGCATTGTATAAGGATGCATACTCTCCATTATTCTTTTAGTAACCATTAAAGTGTCACATAAAATTTGAACTTATAAACTCCTAATATGTTAGTACTTCAAGTCATCTTTTGGAGAAATCTAAACCTCTTCTTTCAATTAATTGAATATTAATTCAGATAATCTGCCTCCTAAAGTTTATTTTTCATCTTTTCGTTTGACTAATTTCATATCCTTACAGAATTCAGTTCGGGGGGCCAAAACGGTAATGAAAATAACACCATAAAGTTGTTCGACTTTGGTTTACCACCTAGTGCAAGGAAAGCCTATGGAAATCTTGGTAAGTGTTACAGTTAGGTAATGAAAGTGTTATAAAAATCTCATCTCTATTAAAAACATGAGAAGAACTGTGGTGAAGACTTGAAAATCACAGTGGAATTCAAACGGTTTATTGGCAACTATGCTGCTGCTTGATATCGGACTTGCTGTTACAAACGCGAAATGGAGAACACTGTTGTATCTTAATTTAATTTTTAATTTTAATTTTTAATTTTTCATTTACAGCTTAATTCCACACTGTATTTTTGGTATAAGTATGGAATTTTCAGCATGGATATCGGTAGCCCAAATTTTGCAGGCCGACCATTGATATCAGGTGTGCGTCGGGAGAGGATCGAACCTCGGGCCATGTGCATGGTTGGCGAGAGTCCTAGCCACTGTGCCACCGACTCACAGACTTAGTCAATGATTACATTTTAAAATAACGGTCTGTATGAAATCATCAGCAGTGTAGGCAGGCACGTTAAACGGTTGCCACGGTAACGCTTCACTTTTTAATAGAACTAAACAGTTTCGTATTGTATTTATTATATTCAATTCGGAAGAATTCACAGAATTTTTCCACAAATCCATTACCTTGAGTAGAGACCAAGCTAGCCAGATAAATGAGGCTAGTTCACCTTCGTAATGATGACCTTGGACAGTAAATATAACAATAGAAATTAGTCATTATATTTGTCAGCAGGAGAAGCTGTGCTTAGAGACTTCCCAGTCTCCTATTATTGATCCGTTTAAAAATGGTTAATGACCTTGTTAATACAATCCGATTTGTCACAACTATTACTGAATTTCCCATGACTAGTTTGGCAATTACTACATTCTTTTCATTCCTCAAAAGTTGTAGAGCTGGTGTTCCCTGCTCTGATATATTCTTTTTACCGTTATTCTGATGTTTCAGTGTCAATGTAGATTGTGCTTCGAATTGCACAGAAGTTGTTTTGTCTATTAAAGTTATTGCCACCTTAACACTAGGAATAGCATTCTCAGCTTTTAAACTGCCAGTATACGTTTACTTCATCAGAGGTTAATGCTGTTATTGACAGAGTGATCACACACTTCGCTCTGTCTGTGGCCAGTGGTGTTGCGTTAATTTACTGAACCTTTTAATTTAAGTATTTCTGGATTTATTGAGTGCAGTTAATCTTGTTTCTTCAGTATTTTTCGTTAACGATTTAATATACTTTTGAGTTTGAATATTTGACTGCTAAATCTAATGCATGATGACAGTAAGTTTCATGGTAATTAGGCACAGTTCCCTCTGAAGTACTCCTTCATCAATCTGGAACCAGTCTGGAAATCTTCTGCACTCAACTAGAATAAAGAACAAGATTCCGATTTCTAACGCAAATGTGAAGTCAGTCCTTCTATACAGATCAGAAATTCGGCAAGAGTGTCACTGAAAGGATTTACAACAGGTTGCAGACTTTTATCAACAACTACCTTTGCTCCGTACTGAAGATCAAATGCCGACCAGAAAGAATTAGTACCAAGAAACTTTGCAGTGGAACAAATCAGCCAAGAGCTGTTTGTTCAGGAGAAGGTGACGATGGATTGATCGGGCATAAGTTGAGGAGGCCGTCGAATGACATTGCGGACAATGCAGGCCGTTGCTCCAGTGGAATCCGAATAGGAAGCGACGAGTAGTTCTTCGGTACAAGGGTGACTTCGATGAGATCGTGCGAAGAGGAGATGAGAGAATATGGGCAATCGTGGACCGAGCTGAAAAGGACGGCAGAAAATAGAAGAAAGTGGGGATGTGTTGTTGAAGCCCTATATTCCACATAGAACCCAAGAGAATAATAATAGATGAAGCCTCAATAAAAAAAGCCTTGTAAAGTACTGTAATTTTAAGTTCGTAGGCACTGTTCTACATGGAAATATCTTTTAATCACATAGACATTTCTCTGTTACTAAAGTGGAAACCCTATGGATCTGAATTCTTCACTTTAACCTTAACCGGGCAAATAAGTGTCTTATAGATGACGAATATACTGACACAGTAAGATATGTTGACTAAAATGTCAAATTTACAGATAAAATTGAAATCTACAGCCTATTATAGAAGAGAAATGTAATTTTCCCCCAAAATAATATTTAATGTAACCACCAGTTTTCCTTCTTATAAATGTTTTCTTTCTTCAGCTGAACAATCAGACAGAAAAGCTTACAGTAACATCAATCTAAGTGATACGATAACAGATACAGAAGGTGAGATGATTCAATGATGTTACAATTTTCAAAACTCTTGTTTTAACTTTTGACATATTTGTAAACTAATTAAATTTGATTGATAGGTTGGTTATTTGAATGATTCTCAAACTGTCTCAATAAAGTTTTGTAACCAATGTCTTAATAATGCAATACGGACAAGTTGTCTGAAATGGAAAGATAGATTTGATGATGATTTAATTGTTAGTATCTACAAAAAGATGAGCACATTTCAAACGACGTCATATTGTAGATGTCATCTGGGGTTAAGGCGGTTTAGTTAAAATGTCGGATTCATTTAGTTGACAGTTTAATTAACAAATCAAAGGATTTAGGCATATGCTAATGCTCAGTGAATATCCTTCAGAACATCTACATGTAGTACCAAGGACATGGGGGGAGGGGGAGAACGTATGCAAATGTGACTGGTAATCAGGACAAGGTTAAGAAATAACTTCATAATTTTATCACATATAGAAAGGATGTCTTACAAAATAAATCTGATTGTTAAGATAGCTGAGATGAACCGTGAAATGATGGGGAAGCCTTGTAGGTTGTGTAAATGTTGATGGTTTAATTGCAAAGATTTAACTGTCATCCACCAATTCTTTTAAGAAATGAACTTCAATAGTCCTTCATAAATAGCATAACAGTCTATCGTAATGACCTTTGGTGTAATTGGTTTCCTTCAAAGATTTTTGAAGTCACCTATCACCTAAAACTACAAAATCATGGGTAACCTTCTGTGTGCTACATCCTAATATATTCATTCATCTTTTCGAATGTTTCTAACCATTGCCTTTAACACGGAATCTGATTAATTATTCACTTTGACCGAATCATTTAGTACACCACTGATCCTGATATATTACCGGAAATACTTCGTCAGAAGACTTGGCGGAATTATCTTCAGTATTTTATTAAGTTGGAGAAGTTCTTTCGTTTGCTGAGTTAATGTAGTCATAGGTGAGGAGATTTCCGGGAAATCGACCTTATTGACCTTGTACACTATGTTGCACTACCATAACCGGATGTGTCGCAATGTAAAAATGTTCTCCTTCGCCATAAGTAGACTCGACTGTCTTTCGTTGATTGGAAGCATGTAGCCTTATTTACGAAGAGATTGTACACAGCTTCTATATTCAAATATTTGTTAACAGAAAATTGATCCAAATACTAAGTTTTCCAAGATTTGTGTCACAAAATGACGATACTGTATTATCATGCACTTACAACATGCATGAGAATCTCTATTGTCTTATGACAAACTGCATTGCCACTATAATCGGTTCACCGCCTGAAATGATCACTCATTACTGTTGGGCTAAGAATTTGTACTTGAATAGACTTCCTCCTACAATAAACGCATTCGTTTCACCAATATTTTGTGCAGTGTTCTCATCGATATGTCCATCTGATTGTGCCTATTCACACTAATTGACTAACGGTCTGTTTGAAGTAAAAGATTCAAGAATGAACACTTCGTAAAATCATCTTCCAATAGCCTTTTGCAACCTTTGTGTGTTATGCAGGGTTGTCTTTCATAGAAAAATACTTTTATTCAACACTGTGTTGTGGTTGCTGAGAAATTGACTGGTTTATGAAGATTCTGTAAAGCTAGTTCGTAGCACCCCACTGTTTGTTCAGCTACTGGTGGAACGGAAGATGTAGTTTGATTTTCTATCCCCTGACTTGTCAACTGAATTTCAGATGTATTAAAATATCTAAATATACATCTTGAAAATTATATAAACCAGGTCGAGCTTGTTAAACAGCCTTTCATCAAAGAACAATTGGAAACATTAACCGTAAGTATTATGCAGGCACTGTAGTCTAGTTTGTTTATGGTGCCATTGTTATTAAGCAGCATCATTAATAATTATTACGCAACGACGACTAAATAATATCCTGCTGTCAATGTACCGCCAGTAACGTTTTTCCACTTAACAAATGCATAAAATGATTTGAATGACGTCACTGGTAAGAAAGAAAAACAGGAATTGTGAGATCTACGATCTGACAATTTAATAATTATTATTTTATACAACATTCTGATTAATTTCATTGAGACTCCTAGAATTATCATTGTTTGTTACGCTTAGAACAGAACATAAATGTGTAACAACAGAAGACAAGGGCCAGGAAACAGATCGTTTATTAAAGAAATCAACACATATTTATAGATTTTCATGTACATTATTATAGATTATTGTTAGCAGAAAAACGCAATCTTCTGATTGGTTTTTTCTCACAGAAAACTAACCTTGAATTTCTTGGGCTGCTTCTTGAATGTCAGATCATCTATATGTTAACTGCATCCGCCTACTCAAAGCGTTTGTTCTCATTTTCCTCACGACCAATATTGGGGACATAAACATTGACGTAAATTACTGTTCACCAATTTCGACTAACAGCCAGCTCTCACTACATATGCACTTGTAGTTAACTTAGAGTAACTGCAGTCTGTGATAATATTCACATAAGATTTATCCGTGAAGTGTATGCTGGTGTAACTAAGTATTTTCAAAAATTCAGTGTGACGTGTACATGATAACACACCATTATAATTCCCTTTTGGGTTCTCAGTGGAACACGGAGCCTCACCAACACATTCCCACTTTGTCATATTCTCTGTATTCCTCTGTAGCTGACAACACAACTGCCTATATGCTGTCATCTCCTTCATATCACCTTAGAACTCACGTCCAACTTGTCGTTTCTCATTCGGTGCCATTCGATGCCCTAGTGCAGAGTTGCCCAACAGTCCCCTCAGTGTGCGTTTGATCCATCTTCATCTTCCATTGGCATATTTGCCTAGCAAGAGATTCTTGATTTGTTAGTTCTTTCTCGCCAATCGGTCTTCACTATGGAGCTAGCAAATTCAGCTGCTGATAAAAGTCTGCAGCCTGTTGGAAACAGACTCTGTTAATGGGATACATCTGTAAGCATTCTGTATAAATTAGGATCTGTGCTTTATGCATCTAATATTTTATTAGACTGGCACTCTTCTAAAGTAAATATGGGTGTATTAAGATCTATCACATGTTCTGATTGGACCTATTTTATTTTTAACTCCTGATAAACTATATCTTTTCAAGAACAAAACCAAATAAACTGACTTCATACGAGTATAAGGAATCAGTTCAAAGTGTTTACCAAACTAATGAGACTGTTGGAAGCTTCGTCTTAGAGTTTATCACTGCACACAGTTAACAATTTATTGTGAGACGATAAACCAAAGTGTACTGACGTCTAATCATAAATGACAATTTTTCAGTCATATAAAAGTTGAGTGTGATGAATATTCAGAATTTTGTAAAGTATATTGTTTATGAGGTCGTGCACAGCCATAACACATAACTAATATCATCCCAAATATTTCAAAATTACTGAGTATACTCCTGTCCATCCATTAAGATACATTTGATGATATTTAAAACGTATGCGTGGGAAACTGCTGTTAAAATGTCAGCTTTTCCACACTAATCAGAAACACAATCCATAAATTGTTTAAATGACAGTTTTACTCGCTAAAACGACCACCCAGATATAACTAGCCGTGAAAAAACTATTCATCACCTTAGATATTTTGTGATTAATCATAGAAATTGTAGATGGACTTCAATCTCTGCTGTTTACGACAATACTGCATTAAAATTTCATGTTCCAGTGGGTATTATGGCGAATTTTGTTTGTTTAACAGAGGAATTGTATATATATGCATCCTCAGGTTGGACTGTAACATTTTTGTAATGATTCTGCTGCTTTATAAGTGTAGATTTTCCTTCACGTATGTTTCAATTTTAGTCTAGGCGTCACAGTCCACCCTTCTTCACATGAAAATCTGAGAGAGAAAGTAATTTTTAAATGTATAGTGCTTTTTGCAAAATTACCTGTGAAACTTCACACTTTACTTCTATCCTGGATGGATTATGTTGCCTGAAAAATAAGAAGCGAGGTGTCATGTACTGATATAGAATATTTCAAATAAAGTTTAAGGTTAACAGTTAACATTCATTGTAAATATAAAGGTTATTTTGCATAATCTTAAATAAAGTCGGTCAACAATTTCCCTAGGTGTTTCAAATAATGACTATGAAAGAACGAAGGTGATCTATAGCTCATACAGAACGATTTCAATGTACTTGTATCCTATAATTTGGGGCGATGTAATTGTGAAGCCTTCACTTTCTTTAACGGCAAAGAAAACCACTTCATATTAGAGTGTGTGCCCTGAAGATGGTGTCTAAAAAGATAGTAAAATCTTCACAATAAAACTATTTAACTCGGAGAAGAAAGTTTTATCATTTTGATGTAGTTGTGTTCTCTGAGCTGCATGGTTGATTTGCGAAGCTTTCATCACCCTACTGGGTGACATCTTCAGCGCATACTTCAGTTTGAAGTGAGCTTTTAGATTTCTCCACGAGTTTATTAATCATCTCTCCTGGTGACCTTGGACGTGACTGGTTGTTTTTGTGTGTTTTCATACCTTCTAGGTTACTTGTATTGGAACTGATTGTTTCTTTGACTTGAACTTTGACCCTTTGTGTGTGAAGTTTCTTTCTTATTGGTTGATAAATTTTGTCTATCTCGATGTGTCTATCGATTGATGATTCACTGGAATACTAGGCAACCTTCTAAAAATTCTCTAGCATTTTTGTTATTTCTTCTGTCTAATATTTGAACGTTGGTTGTTTCAGTCGAATTGATGTCCGTGGTTGTTTGTGTGTAGTGATATGAGGGAGTGGAAATCTTGTCTTTTGACGGCTAACTTATGATCGTGGATACGAAGACGAAGGGGACGTCCACTTTGACCAATGTAGTGTTTTTCGCAGTTGTTACAATTTATTTTGTAGATGATGTTGGTTTTATCTTTCTTCGCTGTTGAGTCTTTTGGTTGACATAGAATTGAGTGAAGCGACTTTGTTGGTTTGTGTACGACGTCAATTCCTGAAGGTTTGAAGAATCTTTCAGGGATTTATTAAATATGCTTTATATATTTTAGGTCGATTTTCTTTGTGATTTCCTTGGGGGCTTTTGTTTTGATAGGTTGACTTGAGGGTATATGTCTTTTGATGAAGTTCCGTAGATATTCACTCTTTTGGAAGACGTCCATGAGATATTTTTCTTCAGTTTTCCTTAAGATGGGAGTGCTGAAATGAGTCCTTGCTCTCTTGAATAGTGTTTGTTTGCAATTCCTTTTATGTGTTATTGGATTGTTGCTGTTGCAATTCAGTATTTGGTCCGTGTGAGTTGATTTTCCATAGACTTGAGTTTCTAATTCCCTTGTGGTTGTTCGCCTGACTAAGACGTTTAAAAATAGGATTTTGTTCTTGGATTCCTCTTCTTATGTGAATTCGATATCGTTGAAGACGTTGTCTATTAAGTTGTGAGTCTTATCTAACTCGTTCCTTTTGATTATCACAAATTTGTCGTCGACCTAGCGTATCCAAATCTTGGGATTAATCTTTGGTAGAATTATATATTCTAGTCTTTGCATCACTGCTTTTGCACTCAAACCTGATATTGGTGATCCCATGGGTGTTCTTTTGACTTGTTCATATATTTGGCCGTTGAATTGGAAGTACGTTGCTAGGCATAGGTTTGTGCATTCCATCCAGCTTGTGTGTTGCATTTTTGATTGTTGTGGGAGGTGTTCGTCGTTGATGAGTGATTGCTTCATGGTTTCGTTTGCTAGTATTCGTCCGACTGAGGTATATAATGCTGTGACGTCGAAGGATACCATTATTTCTTGTTCATCTATTTGGATGCCTCTGATTTTCCCTAGGAATTGGATAGCAGAGTTGATGGAGTTATCACAAGATTCCGTTAGGTGTTTTAGTTTTCTGTATAATTCTTTGGATAAATTATATGTTGAAGTTCCTGGAAGTGATACAATTGGTGGTAACGGGATATTTGCCTTGTGTATTTTGGGTCTGCCATAGAATCAAGGTAGGACTGGTCCATTGGACTACATTCGCCATTGGTCTTTTTTTGCTATCAGTCCAGTTTTGGTGAGCTTGTTTAAGGTCCTTTGGATGCGGTTGTTCAATGTTTGTATGGGATTTGTTGGGGGTTGTTGATATACATCCTCGTCTTTGAGTAGCTCTTCAGCTTTCTTGGTGTATTCTTCTCTGTCCATGACTAATGTTGTTCTTCCTTTTTCGGCTGGTAAAATGACGATGTCCTTCCTATTTTTCAGCTTTTTGAGGGACTTTAGTTCCTGAGAGTTGAGTTGAGTGTGTTGTTTTTTCTGTTTGACCATTTGTACAGTTGTTTGGCGTATCTCCTCCTGTGTTTCCTCGTTCAAGTTTGATGATTTGAGTAATGATTCAAGGGCAGCGAAGAAATCACTTTTCGAAGCATCTCCGGTGTTGTAGTGTAATCCTTTTTGTAGTAGTTGTTGTTCCATTTTTGATAGTGGTTGTTTTGATAGGTTGACTACGCAGTCTATAAGCGTATTGTCTGGTTGTTGTTTTCTAATCTTGGCTAGCTTGGCTTTGAGGACTCTTCGTCTTTGTTCTCTGTGTTTTTTACTTGACAATGCAATTGCGGTGATCAGCGTTGACAGGTGTTCCTGGGTGAGGATTTCCTCTAATTTTACTTTTTGGACATCTATTATTTGTTGATATTTGTTGATCCGATAATAATAGAAGGTATGAAAGCACACAAAAACAACCAGTCAAGTCCAAGGTCACCAGGAGAGATGATTAATAAACTCGTGGAGAAATCTAAAAGCTCACTTCAAACTGAAGTATGCGCTGAAGATGTCACCCAGTAGGGTGATGAAAGCTTCGCAAATCAACCATGCAGCTCAGAGAACACAACCACATCAAAATCATCCACCCGAGCTACAAATCTTCTCTATCATATCTAGAGTTTTATCAAGATGCTGACTTAATGCATTGAAATTCATGAAGTGTGACAGACGCCAAATCAAGATTCTATCCTGTCATTTTAGCTTTCTCAAAATCCCTACCCGTCAGAGCTAACTAAATATAAACATTTTTGTCTGAACAATAAAGAGAAGACATGATCTTTTAGGCAAAGTTACCGTAACTAAAGCAATGAATGGGAATTTTACTAATATTATTGAAGTACAACACAAAACATGCACTACTAAGAGCTTGAAAACAATTAGAGACTTTGGTGAGAATGACATCTCTGAATGCAACTGAAGTTTATTTCATAATGTGGACGACAATGTACAACTTTTGTTTTACCTAGACAAGTAACCTGATAATATGTTTTTTTCAATGAATGGCTTTGCAACTCCATTGGCATGTTGGGTGGTTACTATTGTACTGACACAGAGACACTTGGTTCTAATTTCCAGTCTGAAATACACTTTAAATAATCAGATGTAAATCAGACTCTATGGATGGGATTCTCCAAACAGTAGAATAAAAATTTATTAAAAGCAAATTATCAACTGAAACTTTATTATTGTTCATCCTTATGCCATTTTCATATCACTAGATAATATAATAAGAACATTTGTACTTGTATTTTAAATCATTTTCATTCCTTTTCTATGCTAGCAGAACACAGAGTTTCAAGTCTGAGTTTTGAAGTTCAATTATTGGTAGTGTTTTCTTTGCTGGGTAGAGTTGCTGACGTCACACCCAACCTTCTCTTTTTACCCAGTATAGAACCAGCTAACCGGAGTTTAAGAGACTGTCAGCAGGAATTCCAATCACGACCAGGTGCGTGGTTGGAAAGCACCATTGAACCACTAAAGTGCCAACATTATCCGTCAGTTAGATAGAGAGTGAAATTTGTGTCACATATATCAATGTAATTTTATTAGTAAATTGTTTATTGGATTGGATGGAAGATTTCATCATCAGCTGACTTCAGTTACAGAATCACCAGAAAGCCTGAGAGTACCGGAGAGCTGTTTCACCCTGGTTTGAAACCGTAGTACACACCCACCGAGGTTCGAACCCAGGAACTTCTGGTTACAAGGCGAGCTCGTAGACCATTGAGCCACTGGCAAAAGTTAGAAGTCATGGGTCACTGGATTGGGTCCCAGTGGCTCAATATTCTACGAGCTCGCTGGCCTTGTAACCAGAAGGTCCTGGATTCGAACCCCATGAGTTGGTGTGTACTGATGAAGAGTCCCAAATTAGGCCGAAACAGCTGTCCAGAACTGCCAGGTTTCCCAGTGATTCTCTAACTGATTTCAGCTCATGATGAAATCCTCCATCCGCTCATACAAATTCCCTACAAAACTAATTATTGAAAATTGTTTATTTGACGACCTGTCATTTGATGATTCGCTAATTATGCTTATCACTGCATTCGTTAACCTTCTCTGTATAATGCACGGTTAACTAACCCACAAACCCAGATCGTTAGTAGAAATTTCTACATTATGCACCACTTAAATCATAGACAATATTCAATCGTTAGGTTTTCGTCTAGAACCAACATCAATTAGAGAGATCACTGAAAACTAGGGAGCCTCGAAGAGCTGAAAGACTCCATTTTGGGACTACTCAAAAGTATGCACCCACGACCTGGCAAGAGATTGAACCCGGGACCATTCAGGCTCCAAAACCAAGCTCATTTATTATTGGATTAATTTGGCTGGAATTCAAAGACCCATGAAATTTAACTTTGAGTCACTTCGTGATATAACGATATATCAATGCCTTCAATAAGCATCCAATTCACTTTGATATGGTGGCCTCCACTGGTCACGGTTTCCCACTGTAGCTTTATGAAATCCATTTAATGACCAATAATAATCTGGCGACTGATATTCCGGTTATAGACAAATACAAATAGGTGTTCTACGAGATTATTATCACATCTCACAACTATAACTAAGAACCATATTCATAAGGGTAATCTATGAAGAAATTATGTACTGTTTACTGAACAAATGATATTATTTTCTTTAAACCCTTCGGTTTCTATGGTTATACATTCATACTTCTTAGGGAATAAGCGTTATTGAAAACAATGTCTTTTAACAACATCGAATCACTAAGATAAAAATCCTGACAGGTGAGATTAAGGGATAGAAGATTGTCCATGTATGTGTGTATCAGTGTATAAGTGAATAGCGAAGATTAAAATAAGAGAATAAGAGATTTCATACACTTGGTTCCCTTGATACATTTTCAAAAGACAACAAAGACGGAAATCTGCAGCAGAAACGATATTATTTTTTTTCACAGTTTCTCATCAACTGCAAACTGCGGGAAATTACAGCAAGTATAAAAGTAACAAAAGTGGAAATAACGCATTTCAATGTCTGAATGGTAATAAATTCGAATTAACACATCTGAAATGTAAGCATAACAATTTTTATTTTAGGCAACATCAATTTATATGCTTTTAAAGTAGAAAAGTAGAATACAGGAAACAGAGAAATCTAATAGAAAGCGTTAACATACAGGTTCACATGGCAGCTCAAGAAGATTACATTTCATAAGACTGAAATTTGCTCAGTGAGCTGAAATCATTTTTTTTTATCTGTATAACCATCATAATTTCAGGTAGTTTGCAGCTGATGAAAACCTGTGGAAAGAGAAAATATCGTTTTACACTGAAAAGCTCGTCTTTCTTCTGTGTGAAAACAGGAGATTCATTTTTAAAGTAAAACTCTAGGATGAATTCATCTCAATTTCACTTAATGTGCTCCGAATCTTCAACAAAATCGAAAAAGGTGTATGATGAAAGTTAATTTGTGAAATTCGCGTTACAAAGGTAGACTACTATTTAGTAGTATAACTTGAAAGCTCAAATTGGCTCTAAACACTTTGATCGGGCACTAGTAACTACTGTGATTTGTCTAATCCTTTCTTTGGGGCAGACTAAATTCTGTGAGTCAGGTTCGCAATGCGGCCACCATTCTAGGTAGCCCGACATCACGGTACACTTTGAATTGTCGATCTTAGATAGTTGGAATCAATCGGCAGGAATCCTTCGACCTGGCTTTCGTGCTAGTTGGCACACACCAGTCAGCAAGGCATATCTGCAACCTTGAAGGGACTCATACCCCTTCAGGGAATCGAATCTGAGTCACCCAGTGCTGTACTCAGAGACGTTACTGCTGAGCTATTCAGCCTCGCGATCGACCTCCTGTAGGACTGTTTCGGACACAAGTAACTAGGGTGATATGTCTAGTCCTCTGATTACAAAGATTTTCCCAACGGTAATTCTACGGTATTCAGATACCTGTTGTGGACGAAGGGATGTTTAAAAAAATTTATTTTTGTTTTGTAGGAAGAACCAATTGCCTATGGATATATTCCTACCTGCTAATACCATCTGAAAACCCACTGACTTCACACTTGATCACTTAATTAATCAGAAAATTTTCAAGTAAATCAGACAGCAGGTTTATGATGAAATAATGATTTCAACTACATAGGCATAGGAATTTTCGTTGGCTGTACTATTCGCTCCAACTTTATTGAGCTACATGAAAAAGTTATGGAAGCACAATACAAGAAAATCAAATTATGAAGTGTATTACATTTTTTATCATTTAATACATATCAGTATATTTCTGGTTAAAACGCCCATATATGTGATGAATGCGCAGCTGAACACGTTAATTTACTGAGAATAACGCAATCTGACTTAATATTTTATGTTTTATTTCATTTACAGAGGACATCTCATCACGAGGACGCCCAAACTCATTTTATGAGTACCCGGTGCCAAAACAAAGTAAATTTCGTTTTCTAAATTATAGTTTGTCCATGTATACTTCGATAAACAGATGCCTTCCTTTTAGGCTATTTTTCTACTCCATTTCTCATTCATTTATTTCGCATGAAATGATATCAGATAGAGAATCATTGAACACCAACCAGGAAGCATTGCCTATCCAAATGATGTTAACTCTTGACCTAAACTATACTGAAATTAATTAAACATAGGAAGTACCTCAGTATTTATTGACAAACCACGTGTGACAACAAAAATAAAACGCCCTACTCTTACTTAAAGTAACAAAACTGAAACTGACCCAACCGTTCAACCCAACTGAATGATAAACTTTCATTCCGTAAAAAGAACAGAACAAAAATAGAACAGAATGCAGCTATTTGATTCACTTAATGGAAGAGTATAGAGATATGCTTCTAATTTCAATAGCATATTTGTTAATTATTCTTTGTTGCTGCGTGCCCAGGATCTGCCCAGCTAAGAAACGATAGCTTGTCAAAGAGCAGCTGTTCAGGTATCACGGTTATAATTCAGATGCCAACCATTCAAAATCTAATTAACATGTTGAGAACTTACTCCCTGAGTAAAAACATGCAATTTCCGACTTATATGAAGATAACAACTCTTAATACGAAACTTTAGGTGACCTAATGGGATACCCTAATGGGACCTAATACCCTACCAACACCCAATGATGAAATGGGATTGTACTACTGAAGAGTTCCGGACTAGGATGTAACAGCTGACCGGTATTGTCTGGTTTTGAGTAATACCGCAACTGATGTCATCTTGTCCCGACCGAAAGCTGCTACATTGACGTGGTGGTCGGGCTTGAACACCGCAATGATCTATTCAAGCTATACTGGCTGAGACTTATGTCTCTTGAGGTCTACCATGCCAGGCAGGTTGTTTGGATAGCGGTTAAACAAAAAGCAGCTACCCAATCCAACATCATGTCCAATACAAAATCACAAAATTTCATGCCGGATCGGCCGTGGCCCGGATTAACAACGACCGCGCTTCCTGCTGCCGTGTCACAGGGCAGGAGTGATAAATATGCTACTGAGACACACCAAACAAAAAAGAACGAACAAAAACAGGCCGCGTGTGACCGGCCTCAAGCAGTTGTCCCCTGGGCTCTGCGGTCACGCAACCAACTTCCACGGTGTGGGCAGCCGGGAAGTAACAATCGCCCTCACAATCCGAAATGCACACGAAACCTCTCTATTACTCACTCATCTTTGTCTTCATCTTCATCTCTATCATCTTGCCTTCCTTCCACTGATGCAACTCCTCGACTTGATAGCTCTCCACTTCCTCTCCACTCTGCGTCCACTAAAAACGATGGAAGCCAAAAAACCACCACCGACAGCCTCTTAAAGCCGCGCCACCAATTTCATATAGGAGCTCTTAATGTTAGGACACTTTGCCAAATAGGACAACAAGCATCACTAGCCAAGACCCTGGCATCACGAGCCATTGATGTATGCTGTGTTTCAGAAACACGCATACAAGACCCAAGTGTGGTTATTCACCTAACCCCACCTGGCCAACAGGTTGAATCTGCAAAATTCACCTTGAGGGTGTCAGGAGATGCCACAGCTAGTTCACGAGGATTAGCTGGCGTAGGGATAGCTTTGAGTACTAGGGCAGAAAAGACATTGCTTGACTGGATCCCGGTAGATAGCCGAATGTGTGCTGTCCGCCTGAACGGATCAGTAAGAAGGAGGAAGGACTGCACTACTCGCCGATGCCTTTTCGTAATCTCCGCCTACGCCCCCACTGACTGCAGTTCAGATGAAACGAAGGATGAGTTCTACCAAAAGCTGTCTAGTTTGGTGGAAAGGCTAAACGCTCAGACATAGTCGTTCTAGCTGGTGACTTTAACGCTCAAGTAGGGAAATTGTGTCAATCTGAGAAGGATGTCGGTGGCACCTATGGAGTTCCGTGCCAGCGAACCGACAACGGTGACCGTCTCCTACAGTTCTGCTCTGATAATCATTTGTTTCTTGTAAGCACTAACTTTAAACACAAGGAGAGACACT
This sequence comes from Trichobilharzia regenti, assembly GCA_944472135.2. Classification (NCBI taxonomy): domain Eukaryota; kingdom Metazoa; phylum Platyhelminthes; class Trematoda; order Strigeidida; family Schistosomatidae; genus Trichobilharzia; species Trichobilharzia regenti. The sequence continues at coordinate 158,690,641 of OX235262.1, forward strand.
GTTTGACTTGGAGACCCCCTTCATCAAACCAACGCTGGACACAAATAGACCACATAGCAATAAGCTATCGTTGGCGTGGGTCGGTAGGAGATTGTCGCTCCTTCTGGAACACGTGCGTAGATACCGACCATGCACTGGTCCGCGCTCGGGTGTGCTTACGACTGAACGGACGTAGGAAACAGCTGGCGGTAAAACCATCACGTCCCCAGCTCGATCAGGAAACTAAATCCGTATTTGAGGAAGAACTAGCTAAACACATATCTGTGTTCGACAGCTGTGCTCACCCTGAAGAAGCTTGGAAAAATATCCAGGCAGCCATAGATACAGCTGTAAAAGCTGTGAATAAGGTAAACCCAAAGGTGAGTAAAAACCACTGGATCTCCACCGCCTCATCCGAACTGATAGATGCTAGAAGACTTATTCCGGCGAGCTCCGAATTCAATGAGGAGCGAAAGCTGCACAAGAGGAAACTTACGAAAAGTCTCCGCAAGGACCGTGAACAGTGGTGGGCGACAAAAGCCAAAGAGATGGAGAAAGCTTCGAGGATAGGCAACACCAGGCAACTCTTTGGACTCATCAGGGAAACGGGTGGGAGAAGACAAATCATTAGTGAGACAATCTCGGAAAAAAATGGCACTATAATTAGCTCCCAGGATAGACGACTGGATCGTTGGAAAGAGCATTATGAGGAGCAGTTTAATTTGCCCACAGCCACGCTCAACCTTCCGAGCATCCAACACCTCCCTGAATGGGATATAGACACAGGTCCTCCGTCACTAACTGAGGTTACTAAAGCTGTCACCAATCTGAAACTAGGCAAAGCAGCGGGACCTGATGGAATGACTCCAGAGGTATTTAAGTACGGTGGAGACAGCTTACTGTCCGGATTAACTGAGGTACTAGGCAGCGTCTGGGAATCAGAAGAAGTCCCATCGGGTTGGTGTAAGTCACTGATTATCCCCATATACAAGAAGGGAGACAAGTCTTCCTGTGATAATCACAGAGGGATTAGCTTGACTAATATAGTATCTAAAGTCTTCAATAATCATGCGTAGACTGAGTGGTGCTCGGGAAGCACAAACACGAGAGAGCCAGGCAGGCTTTAGACCAGGAAGAGGGTGTATTGATCATATCTTCACCCTCCGACAGATTCTAGAACATAGGCATTCCTACCGGCGTCCAACAGTCATTATATTTCTTGACCTAAAGGCAGCATTCGACTCTGTCGATCGGAAGTTCTCTGGAGATGCTTGGCTGTAAAGGGAATTCCGAGAAAATATATTGCACTGATTAAGGCACTCTACTCGTACTCATACAGCCAGGTGAGGGCTTACGGCGAGCTGTCATCTGAACTGATGACGACCAGTGGTGTCCGTCAAGGATGCCCATTATCTCCTTTTCTATTCAACTTCATCATAGATGTGTTAATGGACTTAACCCTAGGTGACTTCAGCGACTCAGGGATTGACTTGCTACCGGGAATAATCTCGTTGACTTGGAATATGCAGACGATATAGTCCTTCTAGGCGAAGACGCTGACGAAATGCAGAGTCTTCTAAACACCTTGAGCCGCAATCTACGAATGTTTGGCATGCGATTCGCTCCCGCCAAATGCAAGATGATGTTACAGGACTGGACTACATCGACGCCTAGTTTAAAAATAGGAAGTGAAGTGGTAGAGCACGTTGACCGCTTCACTTATTTGGGAAGTACCATCAGCCCCAACGGGCTGATCTCTGACGAAATCTCAGCACGAATACAAGGGGCTCGTTTCGCATTTGTTAGTTTACGCCGACTCTGGCGTAGACGAGATGTTCGACTATCGACCAAAGGGCGGGTGTACTGCTCATCAGTCCGCTCCGTCCTCCTTTATGGTTGTGAGACCTGGCCACTGAGAGTGGAAGACATGAAAAGACTAGCTGTCTTTGATCATAGGTGCCTGCGTTCTATTTCCCGTGTAAAGTGGCATAATAAGGTGAGCAACATGGAGGTTAGGCGTAGAGTTCTAGGTAAACAGGGGAAATCAATCGACGAAGTCGTGAAGCTACAAAGACTGAGATGGTTAGGACATGTGTTACGTATGCCAAGCCATCGCCTCCCTCGACGAGCAATGTTAGCGGATATAGGGTCAGGCTGGAAAAAAGCTAGCGGCGGTCAAACAAAAACTTGGCATCAGTCAATGAAATCCACAACAGTTGGTCTAAGCCACGTAGGAAGGTGTAGACTTCCAGGCTGGGGTCCTCGGGACGGTAAAAATCTATGGTTGGAAACAATTGGTGACATGGCTCAAAATCGTTCTCAGTGGCGCAGATGCATCCACTCCTGTGACTTATGATCTCCAATGAAACTGTTTTGTTTTTCTTTATTACTCCTTTGTCTCACACCTCTGCTCACTGTTTCTATTATGCTTTTCTTGTACTTTCTTCTCTTGCTTCGCGTGCTACACGGAATGTGGCGACTTGAACTTCCGCACATTTGTGCAAAGTTCTATGTCGAAAACATACAGACAGACAGATGTCATCTTGTGATGTAAGTTGATAACAGCTTACTGTCATAGTTCTCACTGGATTCCTATTGAGATATAGGGCTTTAAACGCACATCTCCTCTTCACCACAGTCCTCTTTAACTAATTGTACATTTACATATAAGGTTTCATTTCCTCTTCATAAGATCTTCTCCATGTCACCCTCAGATATACATCTGACTAGCCGTTCCTCATTAAAGTTTCATTTGAGGGCGTATCTGGTGATGTCACTCTATGGTTTCCTCAGTGTATCTGTGATCCATCTTCATTTCTTTCTGTATATTTGTTTAGCGATAGGTTCTTGGTTATTTATGTCACCTGCCAGATTTCCATGTTGTTTGTCCCTTCTGACTAATCATCTTATCTTCACAATGAAGCCAGCAGAGGCAGTTGTTTACGAAAGCCTGCAGCTTATTGAAACTACTTTTCGTAAGGCACCAAGTTTCTGACCCATATAGAAACAGTGGCTTTACATTGGTACTACAAATCTGAATTTTGTTCCTTATTGTGGTTGCAGCGGATTTCCAAATTGATTTCAGAGTGATGAAAGTTTGCCTTTCTTTTCCGATCCTGGTCTTACCATCCCCACCCGTTCCGTCTATAGCGGAAACGATACCGCCAATATCTTGACTAATTCAAACTGGAACAGACTATAATATCCTATAATGCATTCCTAGAATTCTATCTGATATGTCATGAACGTTTCGACAATAACTAAGTGATGAACTCAATCTCACTTTAAACTATTCCCACAAAGTTTATAAACATGCCTTGGTAGGAGACTTTATTTAAGTGGCGTGACTAGGATTACTGAAGCTTTTAAGGACTGAGCTTAGTCCCTACTCTGCAGTGAGAACCAGACTAAACTGCTCACAATTGAAGTAGGAAACATTTCACTTGGCACAGATGCAGATAAGCTGACAAAGAAACAAACATTTTTACATCACGCTTCGTTACATCTGAGGTTTACTGGAAAAGTTCTGAATGATAAAAAAGTATTTCAGTACTGTCTCCCGTTTGGGCACTGTTGGTGATTCACCCAACTAAACAGAGCTCGGAAAGTTTAAAATTAGCAAGTTGTGTGAGCTACGCCGGGTGGATTAAACCACTGGTGAACTAAAAAGCAAAGGGAGGGTTCATTTAGCGTTTAAACCACCACGATATGGACAGCTAGATCTATTGGTTGATATGAATAACTACCAGCTACTCATTATCAGACCACAATATGTATTCCACAGCTATTGTACTGATGTTATCTAACATATTAACCAGATCACACATGGTGATCGGAGTACTTTTAGTTTACAAAAAGACCCCGCCTACACATATGTAAGTTGGATAATGCATACGTGAAAATAGCCATGCACATCAAATAAGCAATTGAAGTCGGATTACTTGTCATTATAGCTGTATCCAAATGACATATAGGCTTATCTAAACGTAGAACATACTCAAAACCCATTAACTTGAGTCTGTCAGCTGAAAAACGGGTGTCATGTGTGTACAACTGATCGAATGATTTAATGACGTGACATTCGTGCTGTATTTAAATTTTGTCTACTTTTACCAAAAGAAACTGATTACTAAAATTCAATTAATATCAGTGAAGTTACTGAATATGTAGAACGTTTAAATATTACCATTTAGTCAGTGTGAGATCGTTTCAATATCACCCTTTTTAAGAGTCAAACACATAGCCAACTACGACCCTCTATTAGCGAATAGCATTCCAAAGTTCATCTTCATGTTAGGTTGGAAGTAATGTGTAGGAGGATGAACAAGTGATGACGTCATCACGAATGTTAAAAGCTATAAAAAAAGAGGAAAGCAGTAAAAATAGGAACTTAAATCGATTGCAATTTCTGCATAACTTCTTTCAAAGTTTTGTGGATACCATTTCAAAAACACCTCAAACATATACAAAGCGTTGAGAACAAAAGTCATCAACTGGGTTTATACATTGATTTTATCCACCTCCGCTTCCGGTCAATAATAGATTCAGATCGCCATTTGGTCTAGTTAACAAAAAACAGCATTCTATTACTTGAAGTAATACTGAACCAAGTTCTATAAATTTCAAAGCTCCACTTATATAAAAGTAGCAATACTTTGACCATAACTATATTTAGTTTGGATTTATTTATTAAAAGTTCTATTTTTATTTAACCTTTATTCAGATACTAAAATAACTCGAGCTGGTTCATTCAATTGCATAGATTCTGTTAGTTATGGTAAGTATCTTTGTGGTTCTTAAATGTTTTAAATACCCAAATAGCCTTTGCACCTGATCGACCGCTTCATTATTATCTATTTTAACCATTACGAAGCATTAGGAAGTGATATAAAAGTGGGGAATCCATTTGTATGATTTAACAATGAAAACTTCCAAGAACTAGTTGTATTACTGTAGCATCGTCATCGATATACTCTATTTATTTAACATACTATTTCGTTATTCCATCCCTAAGAATAGTGCGTCAATGGCACTGTGGTAAAATGCCCGCCGACCACGCAGGTGGTTTGGGTACAATCCTCGGCTGCCAACGTACTCCCAAACTTCGCTAAGCCAGTAACAGGACTGGTGAAGAAAGGAGGTTGAGCATGAGGCTAACAACTCCATCCCGTAAAAATAAATCCCACTGCCACTGAAACCTCAAAGCTTGAAGCTTTACGTTCCACTGTGAACGTAGATGGATAAAAAATTCAGGGGTTTGAAATGAGCTTCTTAAACACTGCCGAATGATCATAAAACTAGTGAATAGCTCATCCATTACTGAATTAATTTTGAAAAGTCTTATAAACAACCAAAACTTTAGCAGAAATACGCCACTAGGTTCACATCATTCTCTCAAACTAAGTTCCAATTTGATAATCTTACCACATACTCAGTAAATAGGATCTTAATACCCGAAGATATCATAGTTATAAAAATAAAAGAAATTATTAAACTCACTAACATAACAAGGTGACTAAACTGTCAAGACAAAATGAGACTATGCCGGCTGCATAAAATGTTAACTTATTTCATGGCTCCTTTTTTAACACACTAAATTTCTCAATTGGAGCAGCCTGAAATGAAGAGAAGTCATAACAACAGAATTAGGTAAAAAATAATGTTGATAAAAATTGCAGAAACCATTTGACATTTTTCAGGAACTTCTATGCAACAATAATGAATATTTCCTGCACAAACAGAAGAATTCTGCGTAATAGAATACATAAAGCCATACATAAACTTTAGGTAAATCCAATGGGATATATCATTGAGTCATGAAGACAATCGTTCAGATAACTGTCAACATAAAAAAGTCGTGCTCACTTAAATTCCTTTTAATATATTCCGGACGGAATGAAATTAGCTGCTTACAATTGGTAATGAGAAATGAAGTATATTTTGATAACTATGTATTTTATCAGTTTAAAAGCCAAGTTTACACATGTAACTTGAGACTTAAATCTACTCAGTGTTGCGAGGGTACACATACAAGCGACTGAAAAATCGAGTGTTTCGATTTTCGATGTATCTTTGAACAAAAGGTCGATTGCTTATACATCCGCTTTCTTGACATAAACTACTTTGTAAAGTACATAAGAATATAGAAATACAACTGCGGATGACTTCAAATGAGTACCTACCTGTTTCAAGTGAGAAAAACCAAAACTATTACCACAAATACGAAAAAGTTAGTTGGTAGTAAACGTCCCGCCAGTGAACTTTCTCGTTTCTTTGGTCATTCATATTGTTTGAAAGCTGATTGAAGTGAAGCTGGAATTTTGTCGACCCCAAAAACTTTTCTTTATTATGATACATTCTTTGAAAACGGCTTTTCACATGGATAACTCTAAAGGAGTGTTACTCCACCAGTGAAAGGAATTTCCATCACTTGACTGATGAGTTGCTTTTTTAAATATTATTTTTAACTTAATAGGCAGAAGTGGATCTCTCATTTAATTATTAGCAGATGTAGTTGTACCTGTGAGAAAATGCACCTCTCGTTAATTTGGCCCACAATTTAAAACAGGTTATAACACATAAACTCATTTATAGGCAGAACTCAAGTCACAACAAACCAAATTATACATATCAACGTATAATCCACAGCTGATGTTTTCCACCTAAACTTCTATGTGTTTATTCTGAAACATTAAAGAAAGGAAAGATTAATGACTCGAATTCCAAATATGCAGAAAATAATTTGCGATTTGCCCTTCACACATTCCGAGGTGAGATTTCACCACGATTTCCATTAGAAACCTAAATTAAAAGTATCACAATGCGTCATCTGCTGGATTACATAAATGTCAGTCAAAAAAGTTAGCATAATTACATGATTCTTTATACTACTGGCTGACTGATATAAGTAGTCAGATATCACTAATGCCAACCAGTAGTGGATTCTTTTAATAATTACATTCCTGTAGATGAATGAATATCTATAGTTTTTGGTGGCGAATGACCTCCAGCATAACACGATGGAGAAGTGAATAGCGCGACACATTCTATTCCAAACAAATAAGTCAGTAATTTCAACCAAGTACTGCACACATTGCGTCGGTGGCAAAGCGGTTAGGATAAATAATTAATTAATAATTAATTAGAATCACAGTTTAGTTTTTAAATAATAATTTAAGCTTAAATGTGTTTAAAACGCTGAACAAACTTGTGACAATTTTATCTGTGTAAACTACCAACTGAAATTATTGTTATCCGCAGTCTTCAGAATAATTTGAAGTGTATCACATTCTAAAAGATCAGAATAATAATTCCTCGTGACATATACATATATGTGTACATATATATAAGAGAAGAAGAATACACTTGAATACTGTAAAATTCTAAAAATCCTAGGGATTTCCTCATCTTATGAGGGGTAATATATACAGAGTGAATAACTGTGATCAATGGTACTTAGAGTATTTTAATGCACTTCACTTAGTGATTGGATAAGCGGAAATGTTGATAATAATACCTTGATGCTTACAAACGGAAGTCTCTTAGACTCACAGTGGTAGTTTTTTTACAGAATTGTTTCTTTCAAGTTTCATCAAATGAAAACGGATTGAATAATGCTCTCTTTTAAATGATATACACTAGGCCAGTAAAACTGTTGAAATGGAAAGTACACGAGGCTGTTCTATGTGCCGATCGTTTTAGTACTCAGAGTTTTGTTTAGCGTTTACATACCTCAAAGCGAGAATGTTAACAAGTTGCTTCTGAAGTACTCTACGCATCTGGTGTTTCTATCATTGTATTATTAGTTCGGTGGATTACGGATAGAATATCTCCACTGAATTTAGTTCCCTGCTGTTTTTTTAGATGCCTGCTCGATTTTTGGTGTGCTCCACATCCCTCTTTATATGGATTCCTCAATTTCACCCTTGAACACAAACCCAACACATCTTTTCCCAGTAGGGTTACACCTGAGGGCGGCCTGGTAGCTACAGTTAAGTAATTCTGCTTTGAAGTGAAATAGGAATAATTAATGAAACTACACAAGGGGGCAGGAGAAAAAGACTTAAACGTGTTCAAATATGCTGACACGGACGAACTAGAAGCAATAACCGATCAGTATTTTTTAAATTTCCTCTCTCAAATATGTGCACATTTTTGCATAAAACTGTATACTGCTGGTTGACCAAGATGTTGTATGCTGCTCCCATCAACCAGTCACGTTTGCTGCCCAGATTGAAGTGATCTAAACACTAAATTAGCATATCGTTCGTTTGGCGCCGAACTCATCATCGGTGTACCCGGTGTGAATCAACTCAGAGAGCCAAATCAGGTCAAACAACTAAATTTCTGGCCAGCTACTAGGGTGAACTGATGAGCGAAACAACCCTTCAGTGTTTTGATCACTCAAATCTGGCTAGCAAGCACTACTGGTTGACAATCAATCAGTAGTATGTAGTTTTATGCAGAAACGATGCTATCTTGAGGTATCAAAAAGACCACAGCTTTGATAGGAATAACTTGGTTCCTCAAAAGAAGCCACGGTGAAAGTCTAACACAGTCAAACTGTATAGATTTCAAATTGGTATAAAATTTGCAGATTATGATTGATTACAGATCTTCATCATGATTTGACATTGGTTAGCTAACCATTGGAAATCCTGGGAGTACTGGACAGCTGTTTCGTCCTAGTTGGGAACTCTTCATCAGAATGTATCCACCCAAGGGGTTCCAACCCAGTACCACCTGGGTTACAAGGCGAGCTCATATACCATTAAGCCACTGGGAGCCGATCTGACGGCCCATGAATTCTGACTTCTACGAATTCACGATGTAGCGCAACCGCTAGCCAATATCTTCAGCAAGTATTTGTCCTTACACCTGACCAGGTTTTCCAATGGTTCTCTAACCAGTGTCAACCCATGTTGAAATCCTGTAACCAATCAACCAAATCCTTACAAACCAATACTTGAATTACAGATTATGACTTGGTTATATGCATGCACACTATGACAAAATAATCATCTAACTAAAATCTGTATTTCATAGTTAGCAGGCTACATTAAACCTAAAATTATTTCTCATCTAAGGGCCAATGTACGTCTCTGTCTTTCATTTTTTCTATAATGAGTTTTCGAATTTTTTCACATATTGTAAATCTGTTGGCTACATTTTTAATATGTGTGCAGTTTCATTATATTTAAACATTCCACTGAATTAATAGTATGCTACATTGTACTAAAGAAAAAAGTATTTTTTTCAATGAAGCCTTAAAATAACTTTTGATACGATCAATAAGTAGAAAAGAAAAAGAGAGAACAGTAGCGGCAACGTCTCTGCACTTATAGCTAAAGTAACAAACCATTTCAAATATATACATATATGCCAGTGAATAGCATGAACAGTTAAAGACTGAAATATTTATTGTAATGATTAAAACTGAGTTTTACATAGAAAGAGTTAATTAAGATTGGAATTTCATTAAAATTCTTGGCCTTCTTTGGTGTGTTAGAGATAATATCTTCGACATAAGCAGATTGGTTTGACTTTCAATGGAAGCTCATTCAGAGGACATAGTTGTAGTTGGTTGAAATACTAGCCAGCAGTGCAAAATTGCTGGCTTGCATATCGTAATTTTTTTAGCAGAGGTGTGGCTTCATATGATTTTCAACTTTTAGTAAGATGGATAGTTGAAATATACAGTTAAATCCCGTCTACACTTTCATCTTTAGTATGAAATAACTACCAAGGTATACAGTTTAAAGACTGAAGTGAATTAATGACTTGTTGAACAGAAGAATCTCACGGATCAGGTAACTGTGAGCTAGATTATTAATACGGTATCCTCCTTGGGGATATTTGGTAACTGCTCCTATGAAAAGTTCATCAGTAAACGCATAGCCAGGAAAGTACAAACGAATTCCTTTGTATCTGTTAACTAAAAGCCCCTACATATACGACTATAAAATAATAACTAAAATGTTGAGAAGATCGATTCAAATGAACCTTTAATGACGGTAACCTGAAGCTTCTGTTTTCCACACAATGTCTTGTGATTCCGGAATTGAAAGACGAAGCATCTAGGTTACCCACCTCTAATTGTATCTAGTCATTCTACTGTTCCTGTGGAGTCAGTGATATTGGCCGTTGCTTTAGTAGCTTAATGTTTCATTCTTGAGAACACCTACCTAGATGATGTTAAAACCATCAGCAATTCTAACAACTAGATCACTTTGTCCAAATAGGCCACAAGGCTAGCATTGAAGAGTCTCTCTATCATCTGTCGGGCGTCGAATAAATTACCGAAGGTCTGTAGATGCTGAACATTCAAAACAGCAGAAGCTGTTAGAGTTCGCTTAAATCTATTGGAGCTCCGCGTGTGAAAGAAACAGGTCCAGCCATTATTGTTATTTTAGCCCGCTGTCTAGTCTATGAATTTGGTGCTACACTGATACATATTATCTCCTGTTGATGCTTTTGAAATATAATCTATAAACACTATTGATTCAGTGAAATTTCAAGCACTAATGTTGTTAATGGCAATATTTTTTAAATTATTATATTCATAAAAATGTACGGCTCAATGGCTAGTTTATCGAAAAATGTACTCTTTGTTCGTTAATCAATCTTTTAAGTTGTTTACAGGATTTCATCATGAGCTGACATTAGTTAGAGAACCAATGGAAAACCTGGGAGTACTGGACAGCCATTTCGTCCTATTTTGGGACTCTTCAGCAGTACGCACTCACCGGTTTTAAGTTTTATTTGAGATGTGACAACTGTAAAATAGATATTCAAAAACTCAGGTCGAAAGAATATCGTCAAGTAGACAATTATGATGTCGAAGAAGCAGCAAATACTGAACTCCAGGTGAACATAGACAAGACGGAGGTGATGAAAATAGCCAACCAAGAACAGCAACATCCAACGTCAATCACCATCAACGGGAGGGATTTGAAAGAGGTTACTTCATTCACTCACCTATTTAGGGAGCAATGTCTCAACTACTATAGGAGGAACGGACGAGGATGTCAAATCGAGAATTGGGAAGGCAGGCGAGAAACACATTCATCAACCTGAAACAACCAATCTGGAAATCTTCATTACTCAGCCAGCATCAACAACAACATTCGGTCGGATTTTCAATACAAACAACGTCAGGTCAGTCAGTTCTTCTATACGGATCAGAAACTTGGCAGGCGGGTCACAAAGAATATTTCCGACAGGCTATTGCAGACCTTTACCAACAACTGTCTTCGTTCTATACTGAAGATCAGACGAACGGGTCGGAAAGAACCATCAACAAGAAACTATGGGAACAAACAAAACAAGAACCAATAGCCAACCAATAAAGATGCAGGAGAAAGTAGAGATGGATTGAACACTCTCTGAGAAGGCCACTGTGAGACATCGCGCGCGCGTCAGGCCATTGCTCGAGTGGAACCCAGCTGAAAGGGAAGCGGAGAATGGGACGTTAGTTCAAGGGTGACATGAAGTAGATGGTGTGAAGAGGAGTTGAAACGGTATGGACTAACATGGATGAAGGTGAAAAGTACAGCAGAAGGAAGAAAGAAGTGGCAAGTGGAGACGTGCAGTTTTAGCCCTATGTTCCGCTAGGATCCCAAAGGAACAATAATAATAAGAGACAATTATGATGACAGCAAACTGTATGAATATCACTATTTGATCATTTACTTTGCAACGTATCAACTAACATGGTATTTTACTTCTTTGTAAAACGCTTCTTCGTTTAACTTCTCAAGAGACTTTCGAGCATTATGGGATTTTTCACACGAGTATATCATCATTCATTAATATAAACCTGTAATCAAGATGAATAATCATTGGTTAGCTTCCAGATAATGAACTTAGAGAAGATATTCCTGTTCAGTATTTTCTATTTTTATGCAGTTCTTAGGGTCTTTCTATTAAATTTCCCACTCTTCTACAAACTGTTGTCTATTTCAATTATTTGCATTTTCAGAAAATGATTCAGGAGACTGGGCGCCTAATAATTATCGTCATTTTCCACGATTCAAACCTACAGTAAGTGTTAATGTTTTGACGTTGTTTTCAGAGAGAGAAAAAGTTTTTTAACAAACTGGAAATGAGACCTTCACTACGAAGCTTTATCCCTTTTTTTGCTTAGTTCTTATGGTCTTTCCCAGAATCTAATGTCTAACTTACCTGAACAGTTCACATTCTACGCCTTATGATTCAAAGAAACTCGAGCAGCAAATAACCCACTTCAGTTTGAACTTCAAAAGGAAGTGAGCTCTTCGAGTAATTTGTGAATGAAATCTCCTTTCTTTCTGATTACTTTGAATTTGGCTGATTATCTCCCGACTTGTTGTTATCATCGCAATTAACTGTATTGGACATAATTAGTATCCTTTTGTGTTCTGAGTGGAACTTCAACAGCACAGTGCGGCTTCAACAGCACACCTTCATTTTATCCTGTCACATTAAAAATGAAACATCATTTCAAAATTACAATCTCCCTATATCAATAGAGACCAATTTTGCAGTAGTCACACTGCCTATTACGAAGATCATTTTTCCAGAGACATTTTAGAGTAATTCAGATGACTGTCGGTAATCCTGACCGAGTGAACACAATAGTTTGAAGGAAGAAAGAAAGCAACAGTATTCTATAATCGATAAAACACCTCACAAGTCTGATAAACACTCAGATGAATCCGGCTGATGAGATACACTGTTTCATTGATTGAAAGGTTAAAATTCATGGATCATTCATTAGAATTCAACTCATTGACTCAGTGATTGCGCCCTAGTCAAATGACATGCATATCTTAGTTTTGATTCTTTACGTATTCACATGGTAATCAAGTGATACATTTCTAGAGTATAATGTGATTCCAAGTTTAGAAATACTAAAAATAGGAGTCAGTACCATCAGTCACCATCATATGAGTCCTACTATACAGTTTTTAAAAATACACAGTTCTTGCATCAATTTTTAATATAGAGTTATGAAACCACTAAAGCATCATGTTTTGCTGCAGTATGATGATCGAAACAGGATTAAATTGTATTATCAATTAATTTCGTGTTCAAGTGTAACTACATATAAAATAAATCTGTGAGATAATTATTACTAAATTATCGATGGCTAGTTCGCAGGTATTAGTTACCGGTTGCAGGTCCCAGTGGCGCGATGAACTACGAACTTGCCTTGTAACTGAAACATCCTAAGTTGAAACATTACTGATTGCGTACTGTTAAAGAGTCCCAAAATTGAACGAAACAGCTAACCAGTAATCCCTGTTCTTTCAGTGGTTCTCTAACTGATGTCAACGTGTGATCAAACTTGTTAATTGTCACTGAAGGCATGACATTTGCAGAATGATGTATTTGAGGAATACATTGTGCTAAAAACACCGTAGTGTTATTAATTCTATTTCACGCTATGTTTTGTGTCAAATAAATGATTATGGTATTGAATTGGTATAATTTTGTTTCCTTCACGTTCCCAGTGGAACATAGGGCTTCAAGCTATAGGCCTGAAATTTCTGTAGCAGTCTTTATTTTTACAGGATATGGTTGCTAGCCTCATCCTCGACCCTTCCTCTTTACCAGCTTTATTACTAGCTTAGCGAGGTAAAGGAGTGCGTTTGCGGCCGGGGATCGAACCCCAGACCATATGCATGGTCGGCGAGCCTCCTAACCGATATACCACCGACGCATGTGGTAACACCGTATAATTCCGCATTATGTCCAGCCTTCCCTCTTTGTCTGGAATGTAACCGGCTATGGGAAATAAAGATGTGCGCTGGCCTGAACTCGAACCCTGGGCCACATGCATGGTCAGCCAGTGCCCTACCTCCGAATCACTGACGCAACGTTCCATCATAGAACAATTTTATTTGATAAAAACACACACTCAGTGATCCAGTATTATCTACAGCTCAGTGCCAAAATTCTTCTCTCTTACATTCCTTTTAACTATTTTCAAATATGTTAACTTCACGATTTATTTATTTATATGCCAAATATTAATAAACGTAACAATGACTTTTTAACTGATAAATGAAATTAAAAGACATTATTTACGTAAGCTATGCATGTCTATAATAATCTCCAATTGATCCACACTACTCAGCTCAGTACTGAAAATGATTGTGAATAGACAGTATTCAAGTGAAAATTATATTGCAATTCAATACATCTTGTGAATGAATCACTAATTTGTCTGGCATGAAGAGCAGAGCTTCCTTCCAGTGATACTATTGTGCCTGTTAACAATAGAGTATGAAAGGCTATAAATTGACAGAAATATTGACTATCCTTGTTTTACGAAAACTTTCTAAGCGAACAGAAATGATAGAAAGCCATTATACTAATATATATATATATATATATATATATATATATATATATATATATATATATATATATATATATAATCTTCAACACACTATGCTAGATTCAAATATATTATAAACAGAAAACTACACCTTAAGACAGAATCTATATATGTGTGTTATTTAAATACTCTCTTTCATCTTGGCTGTACTTGTAAAGGTTTTGTGTAATTAGAAGACTAAGAAGAATCAACACTAACTGAAAACTCGGGATTAGCACATCTTTCAAAAGTACCAGTATGTACAAGAGCTGATCGGATACCATGGAATAATTTCCGATGTACAAAAATGTATTGCTTAAGCAAGAATACGCCTACCATTCCATCTGGTCGCCGAGTGGAAGATCGGGCTTCTAGCCTTAATGTTTCAGTAGCTATAGTGTTGCTTTTAGAGGTGAGGTTGCTAGCGTTACACTCAACCTTTCCTCTTTACTACACTTGCTATCGGCTAGTGAACTAGATGGTCTAGTAGTCCGTCGCTTGGAAGTCAAACCCCAGACCAAGTATGTGATTAGCAACAATCCTACCGCTGATTCACCTATGCAATAATAATAAAGTTAAATTAGGCATGAAAATTAATTACATAGACCTTATTAATCTATTAGTTAAGACTTACCATACATCAGCTAACATTAAACGATCAAATATTTTCGAATTTTCAAGGGTAAGCCATGTATTAAGGGCGACTGCAGTCAATCTTTACATATTTCAATCCAAACATTTCCGTACAACCTTCGTCCTGTCAAAGTTGAATTGAGCAATATATGACTTATTTTCCAGTTTCCTTTACTTCATTAAGGATTTTGGAACTAGGCAGTGGTCGTTCTTTCACACTTATATTCAACTGCCTGAAAACCACTTAACCTGTAAAACAGTTAGTTCCCTTTATGAATTTAGACAAAGCAATACGAAAAGGTAATTTGTCTGAATTGTGTAATATATTTGCAAAACAATTATTTCAAACAATCTGACCACACACGAACTTGTCATAGGAATATATGTGAAATTATTAAAGAGTTAAGAGGTGAGGAAATAGACAAGTTGAAAGGACATGTTGAAGGTCAAAATAACAATGAAGATCACTAAACCAAATAAGAGAGGTAATAGTACTTCTGCTATGGCATCAAAACAAAGTTTACCAAGGAAGTTTTAGTGTGACGATGAATTGTTTTTGAACTCATAAAAGTGGTTGAAACTTTCTAATTGCTAGCTAGCGCTTCCACAAACTTTCGAATACTCCCCAAACACGTTTGATAGATAGGTTTAAAAGCTGCGTTAAAGTCATTTTCATGTCCCGTCTCTATAATTATCCAGACAAGTTCATCAGGGGATGTAAAGTAGTCAGAACGCCAAGACCCACTCTCCAACTCGTCCCTAAGAAATACGTGCACATCAAGCTACCCTATATGGGGCATCATAGTAGCTTGATAACTAGACAAAGATTGAACGCTGCTGTTAAAAAGACTTTTTATGCAGCTAATATCATAATAAAAGAGAAGATGAATGCAATATATCCATCTAAGCCCTTTGAACATGCGAAAAATAATGTCACATTCCACCGTATTTACCGATTTGAATGTACGTGTGGACACACATACATAGGGAGGACTCATAGATCTCTTCAAGTAAGGGCTGGCTTCAGAGTACACTCCTAAATGGCTCCAGATGCAAACAGAATCTTCAGAATCCATTCATGCTGAGAAGAGGAGACCTAGCTCCTCTATTGAGAAACATATAATAGAGACAGGACATAAAATTGATGTTTACACATCTTTTAAACCTATCTATCAGACGTGTTTGGGGAGTATTTTAGCTGGCATTTAGGAAGTTTAGACCCCTTTATGCGTTCAAAGCAACAATTCATCATCACACTAAAACTTCCTTGGTAAATTTTGTTTTGATACCATAGCAGATGTACTATCACCTCTCTTATTTGGTTTGATGGTCTTCATTGTTATTTTGACCTTCAACATGTCCTTTCAACTTGAACTGACATCAGTTAGAGAACCATTGGAAGACCTGTGAGTACTGGACAACCAGCTGCTTCGTCCTAGTCCGGGACTCTTCATCAGTACGCACCCACTGGGATTCGAACCCAGGACCTTCTGGTTACAAGGCGAGCTCGTAGACCATTAAGCCACTGGGACCCGATCCAATTCCTGAATCCCAAACAATAAATATTATCAAAAGAGAGCCTGCTATTAAACACCTGTATTTAGTGGACATGCCAGGTAGGAGATGAGTCTTGTAGAGATAATGATTACACAGTATATCTTACTGAATAATTTGTCTGAGCCCATTCTCTAAATGGATAAGATATGCCCATACGCCCTTACTGCTAAAATTAGTTGTAAATTCAAAGAAGATACTTCATAATCTACTTGGGGAAAAAAGCTGTATTCAGACTTTGATTATGAATAATGCTTATGTAATAAATACGTTGATTAGAGTATACTTAGTGTCAACATGTTTGTATATATGTGAGTTAACCCGAAGAAATAATAATAATTCCGCATAACTTGAAGGTTACTCATTTAAAATGGATTTTTTTCCCATTTATTTGCGTTCAGAAGCGTTCAGTAGCTTTTGTGTTATTTTCACCTGCTAAGTCAGGTAAGCGTCGGTGTCACAGTGGTAGGATGCTCGCCAACCACACCACACGTGGTTTGGGGTTCGATACCCTGCCGACGCCCTGATTTACCTTGCTAAACCAGTAATAAGACCGGTAAAGAGAGAAGGTTGGGCATTGGCATTATAGCCCCATCCCGTAAAAATAAACACCACTGCTACCAAAACCTCAAAGCTCCAGCTTGACGGAGCCCTACGTTCACTGGGAACGTAAAGGAATAAAAAATAGGACAAAGAAAAGTCAGGTTAAGGTGTGCACTGGCAGGGATTCAAACGCGAACCACATTCGTGATTGATGAACATTCTATAAGCAGAACAGTACGTCAGTGGCACGGCGGTTAGGCCGCTCGCCGACCAAGTGCATGGCTTGGGGTTCGATCGCCGGCCACCGACGCACTCCGACACCTCGCTAAGCCAGTAATAAAGCTGGTAAAGAGGAAAGGTTGGGCATAAAGCTAGCAAACCCATCCTGTGAAAATAAAGACTGCTACAGAAATTTCAAGCCACTAGCTTGAAGCCCTTTGTTCCACTGGGAATGTGAAGGAAAGAAAAAAATCAGCAGAACAACTTTAAATTATTCTCTTATTAGCAAATTTGGTGATTCTGCTTCTGCTTACGTATGATACTCATATAAAATTCAATCATCTCTCCAATGACACTATAAATTAACCGCTTTCTTGTCTCTCCTTCTTCTAATCGTAATAACTGAATTTTTAGTTATATCATGAATGAATGAATGCATACGAATTTCATGTGATTTTGAAAAAATTCTACCTAAAACTTAAAAGAACTTGTGATTTATAACCAGCAATTTATAAAATACCTTATCAACAAGGCCCAAGAGTAGGTGAATTCATCGAGGAAAACATTTTTACGCTTAAAAATAAACACAAACACACACACACACACGCGCACACACACACAAGAAACAGAACACAAACCATACGTACCAATGAAAAGTGAAGATGATTACTACATAGACATAATTAAGACAATTTCCATAGTAGGCAAAGAATCCAGGCTTTACTCTTTGACAGCTGCTGTTTTGTGTAGATGTTACATTTATAGCATATCAGTAACAACTTGATAAGTATTAAATATGCATAAAGAAATCTTCATTTCAATTGATTTTTGCTTCTCAGGATAATAAAGGACCAGAAAGTGATGAACAAATCACTGAAATGTCATCACCTATAAACAGAACTATTAGTCCAGTGGCTGTTGCTTCATCTACTCCAAAAACCAATCACAAAATACCAATAACTATGAATTTAACTAATTCATCTGTAGCTACAGGTCATTCATATGAAGTGTCTGTAGAGGTGAGTAAATTTATAACAAATATATTTTTTATATAATAAATGTATTTTATATGTTTATGTATACATTTACCTTTTTTATACTGATAAGGTATACGCTCGGTGTCATATCTGTCGACATATCTCATTTTAACCAGACTGTAAATTAACTGTACACCTATACACACAGAAGTGTTACATTACCAATTAATCGGAATATATTATATATATTATTATATTATTATATCCTTTAATTCGTAGAGGAACACACGGCTTCAGCTGCACATCTCCATTGCCTTCGGTTTTCTGCCAACGTTTTCATCCCTGTCCAAGTCTGCCTACACGCTTTCATCTCCTCTTCACATGACCTCCTCCAAATCACCTTTGCACTGACGGCCAACTCGCCGATTCCCTTTCGGGTTCCACTCGAGCAATGGCTTCTCTAGTGATGTCTTTTGATGGTTTCCTCAGCGTATGGCCAATCCACCTCAATTTCTTCCTGCCTATTTGTTGCACAGTCGGTTCCTGGTTGCTTCGCTCACAGAGATCCCTGTTGCTGATCTTTTCTGGCCGGCCATCTGATCTTGAGTATTGAGAGAAGACAACTGTTAATGAAGGTCTGCATTTTGTTTGAGATGCTCTTTATGACGCACCAAGTCTCTGACCCGTATAGTGAGTAGCACTGACATCCCATTGAAGTTGAAAATCCGGTTCTTATTTTTGATGATGAGTGCTGTTGACCCCCACACAGACTTGAGAGTAATGAAAACTTGCCTTGCTTGCCCTATCCTCTCTTTGATATCCTCATCGGTTCCATCCGCCTGTATTTGAAACGATGCTTCCCAGATAGGTAGGTAAAGGAGGTTGTTTCTTTCAAGTTCCTCCCATTTATGCTGATTGTTGTCTGTTGTTGTTGTCGCTGTTGCTGCTGGCCACGAATCTTCATCACCTCTGTTTTCTCTATGTTAACCTGAAGTCCTATCTTCTCTGGATGCTTCTTCTGTCACCTACTTGTTGCTTTTCACTTGCGTATCTTCCAGTTTGTGGAAAATCAGACATATGTCATCGGCGAAGTCCAGATCCTCCAAGTGTTTTGTGTGGGTCCATTTTATGCCTGTTCCCTCGTTGGTTGCCGTTGTCTGTCGCATTATCCAATCCACTACAATCAGGAAAATCATTGGCGATAGTAGGCAGTATATATATATATGATCGCTACATCAATACATTTTATCACATCTAAATCGTAAACAGTGTTATGTGAAAGACCTGTTCTTTTCTCGAGGGATTTCGACAACATTTTAAGACAATTATTCAAGGAATATAATACTTTTGGAAACCTACTTAAGGAGTTTAAGAATTATATTTGTTGAAATCACCTTCCCTCGTGCAGAATGGTTGAAGTGCTTTATGTCAATAATAATAATAATTTTTCCTTCACGTTCCCAGTGGAACTTAGGGCTCCAAGCTAGTGGCTTGAGGTTTCTGTAGCAGTGTTAATTTTTACAGGATGGAGTTGCTAGCCTTATGCCCAACCTTTCCTCTTTACCAGCATTATTTCTGGTTCAGTGAGGTAAAGGAGTGCGCCGGCCAGGGATCGAACCCCGGACCATATGCATGGTCGGCGAGCGTCCTAACCGCTATACCACCGACGCACTTATGTCAATAAAATCCGACAAAATGTTTAATAGGCTGTTTTTAATTTTCTGAGATTATTTCTCCATTATTAATGTAGTGGTAACTAGCAGCAGATAGACGATTATTACTATTACTATTATTTAAGTTCCCGGTTTCTCAGTTCAATCCAGTCCCTAAGATAATCATATTCATAAACCATGCTTGATATGGACAATATTAACAAAAATACCTCTTTCGCATACTATAATGACTAGATTTTTGGTGTCCTAATTACTGTCTCATACTCATGATTGATAAAAAAGAAATATCATCTCTTCCATGAGCGCTATTTATAGACATCATCACCTGAAGGTCACAATTGAATTAGGTATTCTGAGTTGCAGTAAAACCAAGTCAATTAAATTTGACGCATTTCAATATATCTTGGCAATGAATTCATAATTATCACTTAATAACTACTGAAATTGGTTCGCCTTTCTTCCACCATTCCTTTCATCTTTAACAACTTAACTGGATTTTGTTTGAAAAACTATATTTCACTATATCTGAAAGAGATTTGAATACTATAAGTGTCTAAACATACTGCTGTCCATTAGATATTTGACAAAATAATCTCAGAATGATAAGTTAGTTGGTCAGTTAGTGAATGCCTTGGTGGTTCAGCCATAGAATACTCACCACCCATGCACATGGTCCGGGGTGTGGTCTCCAACCGAAATATCCCTTGGCCTAACCTAACCAGCAGTACGTTCAATAAAGAGTGAAGGTTGAACGTGAGGCTAGCCATCTCATCTGATTAAAAAGTACCACTACCAATGAAAATTCAAAGCTAACCGCCTGAAGCTATAAGTTTCACTCAAAAAGCAAAAAATGAAAAATAAATAAAAGACAGTAAGTGAGTATTACTCAAGTCTGGCGATCCATTACCCCCGAACACTTCGTACTGCAACAGTAATGAGTGTCTACCTGTAGACGGTGTCTTACTCAGATACTAATTTTACGCCAAAGTACATTCAGATTTCGGAGTATCCTGTTCAGTCTTTTCATTTGTATTTTTTATCACACCTCCATGAATCAATTGTCAT
This sequence comes from Trichobilharzia regenti, assembly GCA_944472135.2. Classification (NCBI taxonomy): domain Eukaryota; kingdom Metazoa; phylum Platyhelminthes; class Trematoda; order Strigeidida; family Schistosomatidae; genus Trichobilharzia; species Trichobilharzia regenti. The sequence goes on from OX235262.1 coordinate 158,711,646, forward strand.
TATGGATAACGCTTCCTTGGTTTGGCAGTTTTTTGTCTGCTAAATATTGCCGAATGCGTCTATTCCTTAGACAAATAAGTACTACGTATTACTTACTATCAGTGTGCCCTTTCACTATTTAATTATCAGTGTTTATAGTTAACGGGAACATTCAGTTCACTTCTAAGTTCAGTTGATAAAGTTATACGCGCCTGAAGACTGTCAGTAATTCAATTTCGATTATTTGTCTGTCTTATGTGGCATGGTCAATTATTATTATTATTATTATTATTGTATCCTTTAGTTCCTAGAGGAACATAGGGCTTCAGCTGCGCACCTCCATTGACTTCGGTTTTCTGACAACTTTTTCACCCTGCTCCAGGTCTGCCCACATGCTTTCATCTCCTCTTCACATGACCTCCTCCAAGTCACCCTTGGACGACCAACTCGCCGCCTCCCTTTCGGGTTCCACTCGAGGGCTTGTCTAGTGATGTCACTTGATGGTTTCCTCAGCGTATGGCCAATCCATCTCCATTTCTTTCTGCCTATTTGTTTCACAATCGGTTCCTGATTGGTTCGCTCCCAGAGATCCCTGTTGCTGATCTTTTCTGGCCATCTGATCTTGAGTATTGAGCGGAGACAGTTGTTAATGAAGGTTTGAAGTTTGTTTGAGATGCTCTTTATGACTCGCCAAGTCTCTGATCCGTATAGTAGCACTGACTTCACATTGGAGTTGAAAATCCGGATCTTATTTTTGATGCTGATTGCTGTTGACCTCCACACAGATTTGAGAGTAATGAAAGCTTGTCTTGCTTTTCCGATTCTGGCTTTGATGTCTTCGTCAGTTCCGCCTGTAGTTGAGACGATGCTTCCCAGGTAGGTGAAGGAGGTTGTTTCTTTCAGGTTCTTCCCATTTATGCTTATTGTGGTCTGTTGTTGCTGTTGATGTTGGCAAGGAATCTTCATCACCTCTGTTTTATCTATGTTCACGTGAAGTCCTATCTTTGATGCTTCTTCTGCCAACTTGTTACTTTTCATTTGCATATCTTCCAGTTTATGGGAAATCAGACATATATCATCGGCGAAATCCAGATCCTCCAAGTCTTTTGTGTCAGTCCATTTTATGCCTGTTCCCTCGTTGGTTGCCGTTGTCTGTCGCATTATCCAATCAATTGCAATCAGGAAGATCATTGGTGATAGTAGACAGCCTTGCCTCACTCCCGTCCTCACTTCGAAGGCTTCCGTAAGTTTCCCGTTGTGGATTACTTGGCATGCAGCATTGTCGTATAACTGTTGGATGAGGTGTATAATTGTCAATGGGACCCCGTAGTAGCGAAGTAGTTTCCAAATGACCTCTCGATCGACGCTGTCGAAGGCCTTTTCAAAGTCGATGAAGTTGAGATAGAGAGGTGACTGCCATTCCAAGCTTTGTTCAATGATGATCCGTAGAGTGGCGATTTGATCAATACATGATTTGTTTCTCCTGAATCCAGCCTGTTCCGGACGAAGTTTTTCATCTAGGGCTTGTTTGATTCTCTCCAGGATGATGCGACTTAGTATCTTGCTTGGAATGGACAGAAGCATAATTCCCCGCCAGTTTTTACATTGACTTAAGTCTCCTTTCTTTGGAAGTTTGAATAAGTAACTGTTCTTCCAATCCTCGGGTACTTTGCCCTCTTTCCACACCTTCTCCAGTAGTGGTGTCATCAAGTCCGCTGTTGTCTCTGGGTCTATTTTCAAAGCCTCTGCTGGGATTCCATCTGGTCCCGGTGTTTTCCCAGTTTTAAGCATCTTGATTGCATTCAGGACTTCTGATTTCGTCGGGGGGTCAGTGTTCACTGGTAGTTCTGCTTCCGTTGTTGGTATTGCTGGACGTGTTGTAGGTGGCGGACGATTTAGAAGTCTTTTGAAGTGTTCAACCCAGTGCTTTCTCTGTTCCACCTCTTTGGTGATTGACTTTCCATTGTCGTCCTTTATTGGTCAATTAGATTTGACATACCAGTCAGTATACAACCTCTCCCTTGGAAACATTGATGAAACAGAATAAAATTATGTCAACAGCAGGATCAGTAATTTTCACTTTCTAAATCCAGCTCTTACAAAGCCACCTTTCTCAGGATTGACATTTTTATAATATATGAATACTGCAACTGTGAACAAAATAAGATCCTTTGTAAAAAGTTATATTTGTAAAATCTCAGCGATATTGAAACGAGTAATTCCAACGTTTTGTTCGGCAATCTCGTCCGAACTTCTTCAGGGAAATTAATCGAAATTAACATAACAGGTTTATATATAAAAGGAACATCTTTTGTTTTTAAAAACTTTGTCCAATCATGATTCATAAAACAAATATTAACAAGTATAATAAACAAAATTGTACGAGTTGTGACCAAAATTTGACCTCAGACTTACAAATATTGATCTACCTTTGTTAAACACTTTAAACACAGTGTGTATGTATGTGTGTGTGTGCGGATAAACAGTTGTAAAACAATGTCTTAACGGCTCCATAAGTAGATATAGACAGTCGGGAAACTTTGACCAAGTATTATTAGTTAGTGATACATATCCATTCTTATTTATTAATCAGGATTTCCTATGCGTCAGCTAACATCACAACTTCATGTCTGTTCAAACTGTTAGTATCTAGAATTTTATGATTAGACGTATTTTCAAAATTATGGTGTTTAGGATTAGAGTTTAGTTATGTTAATTTCGATTAATTTCCCTGAAGAAGTTCGGACGAGATTGCCGGACGAAACGTTGGAATTACTCATTTCAATATCGCTGAGATTTTACAAATATAAATTTTTACAAAGTCTACTTCTCACTCGGCGCCCAAGTATTTTAGAACTATTCTGTCAAATCTTGACTACAGTTCATTTGAAAATAAGATCCTGATTTAACTTCCTTAGATGACATTTTAGCTCTGCACAAAATTTACTGCTAATTGTAACTGTACCGGATGTTTACAGAATATAGGCAGCAAAAATGACTCTTGGCGTGTGGTAGAAACAGACTATGTAATTACACTGGGTCGTGAGCAATATCCGAGTAATAAATGTTTTTTATCTATTAGTCAGATGAGTGCCCACAGATTTCCAAATTCACTCATAACAAAATATTGTAAATTAAATAGGTTCTATTCTCATACCATATCACTTTAAAATTTCACAAAATCGAAAAATATGAAAATATAAAAGGCAGTTTTCATAAAAAGAGTACTTCTCTATCATAATTGAAACATTTGGTTAAAAGATTGTAATCACGGTACTTATGTATTACCATTTTCATAATTATTATATGAATAACAATAGAACTCATGATACCTGGTGATGTAATAACAAAATTGTGTCATTTAATGAAGAATGTGAAGTTTTAATGTATCGAATAATGAACCAGTTGGATCCAGGAAGTAACTTTACAGTAATGGATATTTAAAAACAAATTTATTGTTATTACCTGATTAAAGTCAGGTTTAAGCTTACTTTCTGCGTTTAGGAAATCTAGTATGGTAACAACCCTGGGTACAAAGAGAGTTAACCACCTATATTAACAATGTTGTTAATTCATAAAATTACGCAATATAATTTAAACAAATAGGTAATTTCTCATTAAAGCCCTACAGTTATATAACACAATCATCCAACAGAGATATTTCAAACCCTTATGGTCATATGGGTTATTGGGTAATGATTAAGGCGATTAAAATAATAACAATTAAAACAACTAACTCATGCAAGTGTCTATATAATTTAGGAAGTCAGTTATTGTGAATACACAAACATAATCTTTTCTTGATTCAGTTTTTTGTTTTTCCTGTTGATTAACTGGAGAAATATGTTCAGCCTCTGTTGATATGTCGGCTTCATGTGAGGATGATTTGACAGTGTCCAGAGATTCACTTGAAATAATTTATGGAGGTGGTGACTAACACTGGAATCCAGGATGGGCATTCCGCCCTATCTGCAACTCGTCATCTGGAAGTAACTGCTTTCTCCAGTGGGAACACCAGCATGCGCTAAGGGATGCAGGTTGATCCAGCTGGCGAGCCCTGAATAGCCCAAAGTGAACATCCTGGATTTCACTCCCAGTCATTATCAGACAAATTAATAAAAGTATAATCTCTGTATTCCTTTCCAAGTGATATTTCCATTTGATTAAAATGTTTTACTGAATTTGTTCGTACCTGGTACTCACGTTCTGTTGGTATTGTATTGAAACAGCATATAAGGCGCAGGTATTTATACAATTAAAATCATGGCCTGCAAAACAAGTAAAAGACAGGTTTCAAAATAGACCAAGTACAAAAAGAGAACCTTTAAATCTCTCAAGAATTATAGCACCACAAAAAATAACGCTGTGTGTGTGTGTGTGTTGTGACAGATAAAACTAAAAGAGGATAGTAGTCAGTGTATTCACTTCTACCTATAAACCGAATTTCTGAATTATTCGATAAGCTGTATTCACACCAAGGGCTATCAATCTATTGAGATGGAATGAAGGGTTACTAAATTCATATTTACGCAAGAATTCTTACCATATGTACCTCTATAAATGATGAGTGGTCTATGAGTTATGATTTGACAACAAACAACACAGCAACCACGGTCAGATGAAATGCTTCTGCGGACGATATTTTGTATTCCTCTCTTTCCGGCAACCGATAAAGTTATGGTTGAAAATGCGTATCACAAAACGAATGCCTCAAGCTAAATAATTAATATGTAATAAAACGGAATTTCGCAACATTTACATGAAATCACCGGTAGTTATATTCTACTAAATGAAGCCTGCCTCAGTTTAAAAATTACTAGTAATTTATAACAGTAGAAATCTAAACTTTTAAATGTTTATATTTTCCTATACGACTGTTTTTTTAAATATCTCTTCAGAATCATAATAACAGCAGTATTACACAAAACGGTCCATATTCACCGAGAACAGTGACACCTACTGCGGATACAAGTGCGATTATTGAATCGCCAAGTATGGACAGAAGTGATATACATTCTTATAACAACGTAAGGACAATTCAAGCAATGCCAAAGAATGACAAATCTTACGGTCAACCAAGATCAAATCAGGTGAGACAAAATTTTCCACACATTTGAGAAACGTGTTTGATAATTCACCTGTTTTGAAGTGAATTTGAGTAATAAGTTTCTTCTCAAACAGAACAACATTTAGACATAACATAATAGGTGGGATTAATGTCAATGAGAAGTTTGAGCATTGTGGAATAGATCAAATAAAGTATAATTATATGTCAATAGCTTTCACACAATAGTGGTGTGAACACGGGCAGTAATTTTGCTGGAAATATTACCAATAACAAAACGTATCATTGTGTGTAAACTATTGAAATACAACTATACTTTATTTGATAATAGGTAGGTATTTGTATTTCTGCCTTAGATTACTGAGCCTGATATAAAACTGTTCAACTGGTATCAAAATTTTTTATAACTGCCTGGAATTCCCTGTTTAATTTTCAATGAGAAAACCATCTTCCACGGAGGATGCAGGTATATTTATCTGAAGAATGCCTAATCAGACAAAAAGCTCGTCCTGAATTCCAATGGTAGCTACCACAGAAAAAGTAAAACTGATATGTCCTAATTTAAATTGGTGCTGACATTCGAATTCAGAGTGTTAACCTTTTTATTTTTGTTAAAGTAGAACAAGGAATCTGTTTTACCTTTTCAGCTCAAGTATACCTACTCATGAATACGACTTTAAATCAACTTCTAACGCATTCATTTAACCTTTGAGTAATAGACTCGCTGAATGTCTACTGCACAGATGTTTAAATTCAATTGCTGCTTGACAGTATACAAATTTACTGAGTTTTATTTAAGTGTAGAACTTGAACACTCTTTTAGAATTCAATTCCATATTTGAAACAAACTTACCCAATAAGGAACCTGGGCATTCGATAAGCCAATATGTATAGTCCAGGAAATTTGGATTTCGTAGATGATTTATGTCTGATTTCATGCAAGCTCGAAGCTCTATGTGGCGAAAATGAACAAGTAAACAGAAGAATCATGAGGAGAAAACAAGTCCTCAGACGGACATAAAGAAGACAGGAATGACGAATACACGTAGTCAACAGTAACAACAACTGGTAACTATATCTGGAGAAAACCTAAGGGAATTCGTTTATTTCATTCAGGACGGCGTAACCTCTGAAAATGACGCCATAAAACCTAAGTTTTCTTCTTCGATGGGTGGAAAGTATGTTGGAACACTCTCTGTCCACGCAGGAACTTCGAGTTAAATATTTTAACAGTTGACACTGTTCTAAGCCTCCCTTAGACAACCTAAGCCTCGAAAAAGAAGAAACGTTGGATATGAGACTAGTAACAACACCACTAGATAAACTTTGAAAAATTATAACCATTTTTTCACTCGTAACACAAGCAGTTCGGAAATCTTTTTGCCTTCTTAAATATTTATGTAGCCAGCAGTACATTAATCGTAAATTTTGTCAATAAATGAAACCCCCCCTAAAGAACAACAAAATGATTATTCTTCAGGACGGAGTATACAGGAAAACTAAATGTTACTTAGTATTCTGAAGTATGATTTGAGTCAACAGTAATGAAAAAATACCAAGTCATAAGCTAAATTATGCATTCAAATCCACTGGTTGCAATTCACTAACGATTTCTTGTATAATCTCATACACTTATCTTGAAAAATGTTCCTGAAAGAAAGACATATGCAACAAAATTGCTGAAACATTTAGCCCTCAAAATAGTCACAAAGTAAGAAGAAAGAATGTCATAAATCTGTTTGAAAGAAAAATAGATGGTAGCACGTGCTTTTTTGTTCATTATGCCTTGCCCACGGCAATCCTATGATGTTAGCAGTAATAAATCCTCTGAAGTATCATTAAATTCTATGATGTTTAGGTACACACTAGTGTTTTTTCATAAACCGTCGACGAAATTCACTTTATTGCAGTTGTTTGTGTGTGTGTGTGTGGTCGCGATTTTACTCCCCTTCTCATTCCTTTTGTAAGACCTAGGGAGAATGTCATTACATAACGTAATTCTTTAGCGAGTGAACATAAAGGTAAGAATTTCTACACTGACTGCATAAGTCAACTTGGTTTGAGGGACGAAAGCACTTCCTGAGTATTCGCCTAAGAAGTCTAGTGAATGAAAAATATTTTCAAGAATACGTTTCACTATATTTATGTAGGAGGACTAAGGTAGTTCTTTGAACGTGTCTTAGAACATATCATTAGTGCCTTTGTGAAATGATCTAATAAGTTCTACTTCAGAAATTTGAATCCTGTCCCCCTACCGTCAAAAATCACTAAAAGTGTATGAATTTGTTTGAAGATGAACCCTCGCAATAATAGAACCACTAAACTTGTCGGTTAATTGAAGACGACGACTATTATTATGTTGACTAATGTACTTCGACTGGTAGTTTTTTATACGATGACTTAGGCGAACTACACAGTCGAGGCTTGATGATAAATTAGGTGTACATTTACTAACGGTTTACAGTTAATGGAATAACACCTTTTTTAAAGAGCAAATCTGATAACTTGACATTTCAGCTCCATTGTTATTTCAAAGAATTTGTAGTATGAATGTACATTATCTTTTAAAGACAAAAAAACTGTTTTACAATAAAAAAAAAGGAAGACAATTTAGGTAATAAAATTTTTATATTGTTGAAATCCCCTTCAGAGGCTGTACAGTCGGATTTATATTTACCGAAAATGTAAAGTAGTCTATTACTGAGTAACAGAGAGTTATGTAACCGATATAATTACTCAAAGGTGGCCTTGGAAATAAAAATATTAGTTCTAAATTATGTAGTACCCAACTGCATAAAGAAAGAAAGCGTCAGAACTTGGATAAGGTTCAAATTGTTATAAAGGTAGTTCAGCGTCAATTTAACAAGTGTGAAAAGGATGAGAAAATGTGCAAAAGAAACATGTGAGAATGATAAAAGTAATTTAATTATTTAAGTAAAAGCAAACTTAAAAAATTATTAATATTATTATTGCTCCCTTGAGATCCTAGTGGAAAATATGGCTTCAACTACACGTCTCCACTTGCCACTTCTGTCTTCCTTCTGCTGCACTTTTCACCTGCATCCATGTTAGACCAGACTGTCTCAACTCCTCTTCATGCTATCTCCTCCATGTCACCCTTGCACTGACGTCCCACTCGCCGCTTCCCTTTCGGGTTCCACTCAAGCAATGGCTTGACGCGCGCGCGATGTCACCCAGCGCGATGCCTCCTCAGCGAGTGAGTATCCAATCCATCCATCTCTACTTTCTCCTGCATATCTGTTGGCTGGCGATCGGTTCTTGTTTTGTTTGTTTGTTCCCATAGTTTCTTGTTGGGGATTCTTTCCGGCCAGGCCATCTCATCCTCAGTATGGAGCGATAGTTGACAGTTGTTGATAAAGGTCTGCAACAGACTGTTGGAAATATTCTTTGTGACCCGTCCGCCAGGTTTCCGATCCGTATAGAAGAGCTGACTGACTTGATGTTGTTTGTATTGAAAATCCGACCGAATGTTGTTGTTGATGCTGGCTGAGTGACGAAGATTTCCAGATTGGTTGTTTCAGGTTGATGAATGTGTTTCTCGCCTGCCTTCCCGATTCTCGCTCGATTTGACATCCTTGTCCGTTCCTCCTATAGCAGTTGAGACAATGCTCCCTAGATAAGTGAGTGAATGAAGTAACCTCTTTCAAATCCCTCCCGTTGATGGTGATTCGCGCTTGATTTTGCTACTGTTGTTTTTGTCGGTTCGTTATTTTCATAACCGCTATCTTGTCTATGTTCACCTGGAGTCCTGTTTTCGCCAGCTGTTTCTTCGACCATTTTGTTGGTTTTCGCTTGTAAGTCTTCGACTTTGAGTGACATCAAACATAAATCATCCACGCGCGAAATTCGGGATACGCCCTAGTACTAGAGTAATTTCCAAATTATTTCACGATCAACGCTTTCGAAGGCCTTCTCAAAGTCTATAAATTTGAGGTAGAGGTTTGATTGCCATTCCATGCTTTGTTCTGTGATGATGATGCGTAGAGTTGCAATCTGGTCAGTACATGATTTGCCTTTCCTGAATCCAGCTTGTTCTGGTTGGAGTTATGTATCAGGTGCGTCCTTTAATCTCTCCAGGATGATGCGACTCAGTATTTTACTTGGCGTCGATGGGAGCATGATTCCTCACCAGTTCTTGCAAAGTGAGGCGTAAGTCTCCCTTCTTTGGTTTCACGAGGTAACCTCTCCTCCAGTCAGTAGGCACCTTTCCCTCCTTCCAGACCTCTTCTTAGCAATAATGGAGTCAGCATTTCTATTGTAGTCTCTAGGTCCACTTTTATTGCTTCAGGGGGTATTCTATTTGGTATTATATATGCTTTTCCAGCTTTCAGAAGCTTGATTGCATTCAAGACGTCAGCTTTCGTTGGAGGATTGGTGTCAACTTGCAGTTGTGTGCGCACTGTTGTTGGTATTCCTGGACGGGTTGTAGGTGTTGGTCGGTTCAAGAGCCCTTTGAAGTGATCCGCCCATTGTTTAATTTGTTTTTCTTCCTTGGTAATTGGGTTCCCTTGGCTGTCTTTTATAGGTTTCACTTGTGTTGATCTGTTCCTGGATAGAGACTTGGTTATCTGATATAGTGTCCTCAGGTCCCTTTTGCCTGCTGCCTTTTCAGCTTTAGTGGCCAGCTTGTCGTAGAATCGTCTTTTGTCATTCCCAACACTCTTCTTCGCTCCTTTGTCTAGTGCTGTGTAAGCTGAGCTCAGCGTCTCTTTCTCCTGTCCGTCCTTGCATTGAATCATTTTCTCTTTCACCATTCTCCTGTCCTCTTTAGCTTCCAAGTGTCCATTGAGATCCATTCCTTGTCTTGTCTCTTCTTTCTTCCTAGAACCGTTGAACACGTTTCGTTGAGAATCGCCTTGAGAGACTTCCAATGTTCTTCTACGCATGATTCTTCAGTGATGTCGCGTAATGCTTCCTGCTTTGCTATGACAGTTGCAGTGAAAGTGTCTTTTGTGGTTATGTCCTTCAGTTTTTGAGTGTTGAACTTGCATTGTAGTCTATCCTCAGCTATCGTCGAGGCTTTTAGTTTCCCCTTGAAAGTCCCTTGTACTAGATAGTGGTCTGAACCCACATCTGCCCCTCTCCTCGACCTTGTGTCCAGTAGGCTCCGTCTCCACTTTTTTGGAATTGAGATGAAGTCTATTTGGTTTTTGGTGTGTCCATCTGGTGAAATCCATGTCACCTTGTGTATATCCTTGTGTTGGAACACAGTACCACCAATCACCAAATCATTGAAGGCGCAGAAGTCTGAGAAGAGTTCGCCATTGTCGTTCATTTCACCGAGGGCCTCTCGGCCCATGGTGTGTTCTCTTCCTGTGTTGTCTCCTCCCAGCTTCCCACTCATGTCGCCCATCAGGATTTTGATATCGCCATTTGAGACGTTGTCCATTACTGTTTGTAGTTGTCTGTAGAACGCCTCCTTCTTCTCTTGTTCTGAGACGTTTTTAGGCGCATAGCATTGACATTGAATGACTGTAACTTTCCTTCCTTTTGAGTTAAACCTGGCTGTCATTATCCTGGAGGAGATTGGTTCCCACTGCATGAGAGCCTTGGCTGCTGTTGGTGACATCATGATAGTCACAACCCCGGTGTGCTCGTGGTTGTCCTCTGGGTGGCCGGAAAAGATTACTGTCTCTCCAGTAGGTAGTTGGCACCTTCCAGTTCCGTTTCATCTGCTTTCGCTGATTCCCAACACTTCTCTTCTGTACCTTTTCATTTCAGCGGCTATCTGGGCAGCCTTTCCAGTTTCGTACATTGTACGAGCATTCCAGGTACTCATCCTTACTTTTGCTTTCATCGAAAGAAGACGCATCGGCCAACTAGCTTCCCGAAGGCTTTCACCAGCCTGCATCATTTCACTTCCCTGATTCCAGCGAAAAATAAGGTTATTGCTTATGTTTTTAGAATTTTTAATATATTTATTCGTTGGAGTTTCTGTAGCGATTTGATTGTTTTGCGGGGGTGGAGTTGCTAGCACCACGCCCCAACCCTCCCTCTTTACCCGGGCTTGGGACCGGCTAGAAAACTAGCAAGCTAGTAATCTGGCAAGGCTAAACTAAAAGTAAAATTACACAATAAAAATCTTATAGGGAACAACTAATGAAGAGGTTAAGAGCATGATAGAATAACAGACTGGACAAACTTTCTTCTGCTTACTGAGTAAGGGCTTGTATTGTCAATTCGCCAACGCCTCCGCCATACACAAAACCTGAAACCTGACGCCCTTTGTACCACTTGGCCTCACAATTTAAATTCATCTTAAAGGAAGGCTGCGGTGGAGTTACGTGGCTTGAGTTCACAAAGTGCTCGAGAAATCAGCCATTAACTGTCTTGCATTGTCCTTCTGCTAACCATGCCGGATAATGTTCAGAGATGCTTCTGGAACGTGTGCGCTCTGCATGGCCAATATAAAATCAATTAATATGTGTAACAAGAGGTCTCTTTTTATTCGATTTAAGACCGTATTTATATATCTTATAACTATGATTTTCCACATTTGACTGTCTACAAACACAGTCCTACAGGTACGTTGCTGCTGGTATCCTAGACATTTCTCTTCCACATTCCCTGTTTCTTAATTTCAAGTTATACAATTGTTATAATATTTGTGAAGGTTATCATGAATTTTCAGGCACATCAGCCAGATAGGATGTGCTCAACGGTCCATATGTGATAGTGTATCATTCACGTAGGCAATTATAACACAGAATAGAAGATTCCAAGACTTTAATGAAGTTTATTCATATTTGTCTGGTGATATAAGGATTTTCCAAACACAAATTTCAACCATTTAAAATGTGTTTTAAACGGAAAAGTTTTCGTTTTTGAAATATTTCCCGAATAAATGAGCTGCCTGGCTTTCTTCCGGGGAATTCACAACAAAAATAAACATGGTATTTCGCTTAATTTGTTGTTGTGTTTCATCATAGTATGGTAGCCGTTGTTAGTGAGACTTGGGATGCATAATTACCCTGTCTAAAACTCATCACTGTTTACTAAAATATTAAAATAATGTTTTTTTTTAATTTGTAAATACCATATTTAGTTGAAGATTAACTGAAGTATGTTTTTTCTACATATCTTTAGGTAAATGCAGAAAGATATATAAAGTCTTCAAATATCCTTATTGTACACGAAGATGAAATAAGCGACCAGAGTAACATTTATCCACAGTTTGCTCAAACTCTAATGAATGTAAGTTCATCAGCTTGTTTGCAACTGAACTTCTTATTTATCTTATAATACCTTATTTTTCCTTCACGAAATAAGTGTTTAACGTAGTGAAGAATTACTGAAGATATAATGAAAACCTAAGTGGCTAGAAGAATTAATTCATTGCCTCATAGACTTCCATCTGGACGCTGCATCTTCTAAGTTATACTATCCAATAACTGGACAAATCATCATTTCACTAGACTTACCATGGGTTACTCCTAAGTTTAGCTCTGACCTAGTTAGCACTAGGATCTTGTAGCTTCGAGAGGTACTGGTTCTAATCTGTCAACAACTCAGGTTTTATTCATATCTTCCAGGAACACTAATTAAGCTGACAACAGTCTGTCAATCTAAATCTATCTTAGAAAGCCTCACCAACGGTTGTCTCTAAAACAAGCGATCTTTGAGCAAGCAGTTATTTTCTTCAGCTTTATGGTTGCGAGTGGAAAAATTTTATCAAACGTTATGGAATACAGAACGTAAATAAAGTCGTTAATAAGAACGTTAACTGGCATCTGATATATTATTTGTAGAATAAGAAACCGAATCATCACACGACAGCAGTAGTATAAGCCTTGCATAAGACTGATCAGTGACTAGTAGTGCTTGGAAGCAACAATATTCAACTGCAGATGATTAATGTCACTCAAATATTATTTGGAACAACAGTAAGAACGCAGCAAATCAATGAAAAGTAAAGGATATATAGATGTGAGATGAATAGTAAGATTGAGTACAGAGAGAAGTTACTTCCCACTTATTTGAAAGACGTAATTCATTTTTGATATTACTGATCTATAAGCCTTAGCTACATTAAATTATTTAACAACTGGCATGTAAACAAAATATGTTAGCCAATTTCGATATGAAGTTCAGTTTTCTTCTGCTTATGTTGTAAAGATCTTTTGACCGATTCATTTACTTCATGTCAGACAGTACACGAGTGTGAAAGGATTAAAATTTCTAAACTACAACCGCTACGAAGAATTCTATTTTTTAGACGGTAACAACTACAGATTTAGTGGTATTATAACTTGTTTTCTTGTAATGAAGTTCATAATAAAAGTGGCCTTTAAAAAACACTACACTATGAATTAAATTCATGGAGACATAACTGTGAAGTTTTAGGAGAAAAATATTAAAAAAAGTTGCCATTGGAATACTTGTTACTTAAATTTGATTACTCTTCGGTGCATTCCTAGCCCTCTCTCAGTTCTTTCGTCTGTAATAAGCTCTGAAAAAGATAGAAGGTTGAACATGAATCTGACAACCCTAACCGACAAAATAATCATAACCTCTGCTGAAACTTCGAAAGCTTGAAAACTTGTGTCCTACTAGGAATGCAAAGGGACAACACTTCGGTTTCGATCTGAACACTGAGAATCAACCTTCGCGTTCTACTGTATAGCTAACTATAACTTCCTTGAGTGATTTATGGTCCAAAGGTACCTTGATGATGACAAAGAGAGAGTTGATTGTGATAAAAACTATGGTGCTGCCTAACACCAATAAGATATCGAAGCCTCAAATTACCTCAACGATGACGTTAGGCAGATGGCTATATGCGTCAAGGATTTATCCAATACAAAACAAGTACTGTAGAAGAAAATTAGTTAACTAAAACTTAACCACAAGAAATACCTGAGAATCATGTAGAATATCCCCAACAAGCCGGGATAAAAATTCGTGTAGGCAGTCCAAGGCCAATCCTTACATTAATCAAACAAACTCATAATCGCTGGACAACACATTATCATAACAATCACAAAACAACATAGAGAAACGGTTGCGCTATGTTATGAATCGGCAGAAGTTTGAATTTATGGCTGGCCATTGGATCGGGTCCCAGTGGCTTAGTGGTTTACGAACTCACTGGCCTTGTAACCAGAAGGCCCTGGGTTGAAACCCCTGTGGTGGATGCATACTGATGAAGATTCCCAAACTAGGACGAAGCGGCTGGCTGTCTAGTACTCACAGGTTATCCAATGGTTCTCTAACGGATGATGAAATCCTGTAACTAATCAATCAAATACCTAAATAAGCATCAGTTTTTTAATTAGATCGTTCAGAATGGACTTTCAAAACAATTATTCCGTTACGGTCACTTAGTGATAAAGGTTGATGATGTCAGCACAGAATTTTTTTTCCTTCACGTTCCCAGTGGAACATAGGGCCTCAAGTTTGGTGTCTTGAAGTTTCTGTAGCAGTGTTTAATTTTACAGGATATAGTTGCTAGCTCCATACCCAACCTTTCCTCTTTACCAGCATTATTTCGGGCTCAGAGAGGTAAAGGAGTGCGTCTGTGGCCGGTGATCGAACCCCGGACCATGTGCATGGCCGGTGAGCGCCCTAACCGCTGTGCCACCAATGCACTAAGCCAGCTCCTCGACTGGGAATCGAACCCGGGCCTTCCACATGACAGGCGGAAATACTCACCACTATACAATGGAAAGTCAATCACCAAAGAGGTGGAACAGAGAAAGCACTGGGCTGAACACTTCAAAAGACTTCTAAACCGTCCGCCACCTACAACGCGCCCAACAATACCAACAACGGAAGCAGAACTACCAGTGAACACTGACCCCCCGACGAAATCAGAAGTCCTGAATGCAATCAAGATGCTTAAAGCTGGGAAAACACCGGGACCAGATGGAATCCCAGCAGAGGCTTTGAAAATAGACCCAGAGACAACAACGGACTTGATGACACCACTGCTGGAGAAGGTGTGGAAAGAGGGCAAAGTACCCGAGGATTGGAAGAACAGTTACTTATTCAAACTTCCAAAGAAAGGAGACTTAAGTCAACGTAAAAACTGGCGTGGAATTATGCTTCTGTCCATTCCAAGCAAGATACTAAGTCGCATCATCCTGGAGAGAATCAAACAAGCCCTAGATGAAAAACTTCGTCCGGAACAGGCCGGATTCAGGAGAAACAAATCATGTATTGATCAAATCGCCACTCTACGGATCATCATTGAACAAAGCTTTGAATGGCAGTCACCTCTCCACCTCACTCTCAACTTCATCGACTTTGAAAAGGCCTTCGACAGCGTCGATCGAGAGGTGATTTGGCAACTACTTCGCTACTACGGGGTCCCATCGACAATTATACATCTCATCCAACAGTTATACGACAATGCTGCATGCCAAGTAATCCACGACGGGAAACTTACGGAGGCCTTCGAAGTGAGGACGGGAGTGAGGCAAGGCTGTCTACTATCACCAATGATCTTCCTGATTACAATTGATTGGATAATGCGACAGACAACGGCAACCAACGAGGGAACAGGCATAAAATGGACTGACACGAAAGACTTGGAGGATCTGGATTTCGCCGATGATATATGTCTGCTTTCCCATAAACTGGAAGATATGCAAGTGAAAGGTAACAAGTTGGCAGAAGAAGCATCAAAGATAGGACTTCACGTGAACATAGATAAAACAGAGGTGATGAAGATTCCTAGCCAACACAAACAGCAACAACAATAACAGACGACAATCAGCATAAATGAGAGGAACCTGAAAGAAACAACCTCCTTCTACTACCTACCTACCTACCTACCTACCTACCTACCTACCTACCTACCTACCTGGGAAGCATCGTCTCAACTACAGGCGGAACTGACGAGGACATCAAAGCCAGAATCGGAAAAGCAAGACAAGCTTTCATTACTCTCAAATCTGTGTGGAGGTCAACAGCACTCAGCATCAAAAATAAGATCCGGATTTTCAACTCCAATGTGAAGTCAGTGCTACTATACGGATCAGAGACTTGGTGAGTCATAAAGAGCATCTCAAACAAACTTCAAACCTCCATTAACAACTGTCTCCGCTCAATACTCAAGATCAGATGGCCGGCCAGAAAAGATCAGCAACAGGGATCTCTGGGAGCGAACCAATCAGGAACTGATTGTGAAACAAATAGGCAGAAAGAAATGGAGATGGATTGTCCATACGCTGAGGAAACCATCAAGTGACATCACTAGAGAAGCCATTGCTCGAGTGGAACCCGAAAGGGAGGCGGCAAGTTGGTCGTCCAAGGGTGACTTGGAGGAGGTCATGCGAGGAGGAGATGAAAGCATGTGGACAGACCTGGAGCAGGGTGAAAAAGTTGTCAGGAAACCGAAGGCAATGGAGGTGCGCAGCTGAAGCCCTATGTTCCTCTAGGAACTAAAGGATACAATAATAATAATAATAATACATTCGAGGAGCAGCATGGAATGACACAAGTTTTTCCGAGAATATTTTGGTACACCTTACTTTTGAGTGTCAGCAAGCAAAAAACAGGCATCACGTTTCTTGTCTGTCAAATGATTCTTGGGATTCAAAACTTATAGTTAGATTCTAAATCAGATTCAGGTCAATTAAATTCGTTGCTGAACATGTAAGATGCCTTAGGCATAAAGTAGTCATTTATTTAGACGCATTCTTAAATATAATCAATAATTACACCTACTCCAATTGTTACTAAACTCATAAAGTCATTTTAGTACAAACCATTTTAGGTATTTATACTTTTCTGATGTTTTTTTTTGGCTTTCAGATGAACTTTTAAATAATCTGCCTACACTAAAATAAGTGTATTATATAGTTAGACTAAGTCATAAGAAATATGCAATCTAATCAATAATTGATCATGTGATTTATATTTTACGGAGACATGGTGATCTTGAGGTTTCAAATGTTACAGATAACTTTGAGATTTTCATCTAATTTGTATTGACTAAAAGTATAGAAGAATTTATCACTACGTCATTATTCTTTAAATGTGATTTTGTTTGCTGAACATAAGTAAAGATCTTGTGAACAAGACTATAGTTTGTAGAGTAGCCGTAACATACATACTCTAGTAGAGAATGTTAATTAAAGGATGAACTTTCATGTCAGAACAAGTTTGGGATAGAAACTACATGAGAATATGCCGTATTTTACGGCATTCAGATTAACCAACTTTTATACATTTTCATACATATTCAACAAACCAACTATGCATTGCGTTATGTAGGTAAGTGATCCTCCAACAAACTTCTTTCAATAATTCTGCAGAATTTGGAAAACTAACGTTTAAGTTTAGCAAGCTATCAAATGAATCATTAGACCTACTTAGGAAAAGCATTATTAACTCACTGAATGTTGATGATTTAAACATAACTAAACATTTCATTTAAATTCTAATTCCAATCACTTCTATCCACCGTCACATCAAAATCACTTCAGGTAGGAGTATAAACATTATTATTCTCTTGGGTCCTGAATGGCACACAGACCCTCGGCAACACATTTCCACTTCCTTATTTTCTACGCTGTCTTCTCTAGCTAAACTCACGACTGCCCACAGTCTCTCATTCCCTCCTGACGACACTCTCGTCAATTCCTATTCGGGTTCCGCTCAACGGTTGGCTTACAGTGGGTGCAATGTCATTCAACAGTCTTCTCACAGTATGCCCAACTTATATCCAATTTCTCCTATATATTTATTGAGCAATCGACTGTCCGTCAGTTTGTCCCAACGCAGAGTAATTATTGTTATTATTAATGTTCCGTTGGATTCCTAGTGGAAAATACGGCTTCAACTGCACGTCTCCAATTGCCACTTCTGTCTTCCTTCTGCTGCACTTTTCACCTGCATCCATGTTAGACCAGACTGTCTCAACTCCTCTTCATGCTATCTCCTCCATGTCACCCTTGCACTGACGTCCCACTCGCTGCTTCCCTTTCGGCCTGGTTCCACTCGAGCAATGGCCTGACGCGCACGCGATGTCACCCAGCGCGATGCCTCCTCAGCGAGTGAGTGTCCAATCCATCCATCTCTACTTTCTCCTGCATATCTGTTGGCTGGCGATCGGTTCTTGTTTTGTTTGTTTCTTCCCATAGTTTCTTGTTGGGGATTCTTTCCGGCCCGGCCATCTCATCTTCAGTATAGAGCGATAGTTGACAGTTGTTGATAAAGGTCTGCAACAGACTGTTGGAAATATTCTTTGTGACCCGTCCGCCAGGTTTCTGATCCGTATAGAAGGGCTGACTGACTTGACGTTGTTTGTATTGAAAATCCGACGGAATTTTGTCGTTGATGCTGGCTGAGTGACGAAGATTTCCAGATTGATTGTTTCAGGTTGATGAATGTGTTTCTCGCCTGCCTTCCCGATTCTCGATCGATTTGACTTCCTCGTCCGTTCCTCCTATAGTAGATGAGACAATGCTCCCTAGATAAGTGAGTAAATGAAGTAACCTCTTTCAAATCCCTCCCGTTGATGGTGATTCGCGCTTGATTTTGCTACTGTTGTTTTTGTCGGTTCGTTATTTTCATAACCGCTATCTTGTCTATGTTCACCTGGAGTCCTGTTTTCGCCAGCTGTTTCTTCGACCATTTTGTTGGTTTTCGCTTGTAAGTCTTCGACTTTGTGTGACATGAAACATAAATCATCCACGCACGAAATCCAGGTCTTCTAGGTTCTTGACGTCGGTCCAGGATATCCCTGTCCCGTTTGTCGTTTCCCACTCACTGTCTGACGCATAATCCAGTCCACCACTATAAATAATATCATGGTTGATAACAGGCAGTCACCATTGGTTTACTTCTGTTGGGCTGTAATCACAACACAGGAATATGCCATGTCCTTCTTCAGTTTCACTGTTGATGATATTCAGCTAATAACTCTAGTCATTAGTAATTCTTCAACATGTACACGTGGTTGTAACATGTAAACTACTTATTCAAAGACATTATTCATATGCTCTGGACACTGTTTATATATGTTTATGTAATTCCTCTAGGTTTTTGATGTGGTTGCGTTTTCTGAGCTGGATATTTAATTCGCGAAGCTTCCATCGCCCCACTAGGCGACATCTTCAGCTCATACTTCAATTTGTAGTGAGCTTTTGGATTTCTTCCCGAGTTTATTAATCATCTCTCCTGGTGACCTTGGATGTGATTGGTTGTTTTTGTATGTTTTCACACCTTCCAGGCTACTTGTATTGGAATTGGTTGTTTCTTTGACTTGAACTGTGTATGAGATTTCCTTCCTATCGGTTGATAAATTTTGTCTATCTCGATGCTTCTATTGATTGATGATTCACTGGAATACTAGGCAACCTTCTAAAAATTCTCTGTCATTCTTGGTGTTTCCTGTCTAATATTTGAACGTTGGTTGTTCCAGTCGAATTGATGTCCGTGGTTGTCTGTATGCAGTGATAGGAGGGAGTGGAAATCTTGTCTTTTGACGGCTAGCTTATGATCGTGGATACGAAGACGAAGGGGACGTCCACTTTGACCAATGTAGTCTTTTTCGCAGTTGTTACAATTTATTTTGTAGATGATGTTGGTTTTTTATCTTCGTTCGTTGCTGAATCTTTTGGTTAACAAAAATTGAGTGAAGTGATTTTGTTGGTTTGTGTACGACGTCAATTCCTAAAGGTTTGAAGAGTCTTGTAGTGATTTCTGAGATATCCTTTATGTATGGTAAGGCGATTTTCTTTGTGCTTTCCATGGGGGCTTTTGCTTTGGTAGGTTGGCTTGGAGGTATATGTCTTTTGATGAAGTTCCGTAGATATCCACTCTTTTGGAAGACGTCCATGAGATATCTTTCTCCAGTTTTCCTTAAGATGGGAGTGCTGAAATGAGTCCTTGCTCTCTTGAATAGTGTTTGTTTGCAATTCCTTTTGTGTGTTATTGGATTGTTGCTGTTCCAATTCAGTACTTGGTCTGTGTGAGTTGATTTTCCATAGACTTGAGTTTCTAATTCCCTTCTGGTTTTTCGCTTAACTAAAACGTCTAAAAATATGATTTTGTTCTTGGATTCTTCTTCTTATGTGAATTCGATGTCGTTGAAGACGTTGTCTATTAAGTTGTGAGTCTTATCTAACTCGTTCCTTTTGATTATCACAAATTTGTCGCCAACCTAGCGTATCCAAATCTTATGTTTAATCTTTGGTAGAATTATGTTTTCGAGTCTTTGTATCACTGCTTTTGCATTCAAACCTGATATTGGTGATCCCATCGATGTTCCTTTGACTTGTTCATATATTTGGCCGTTGAATTGGAAGTATGTTGTTAAGCAGAGATTTATGCATTCCATTCAGCTTGTGCGTCGCATTTTCGACTTTTGTAGCAGGTGTTCGTCGTTGCTGAGTAATTGCTTCATGGTTTCTTCTGCTAGTTTTTACCGATAGAGGTATATAATGCTGTGACTTCGAAGCATACCATAGTAGGGCGATGAAAGCTTCGCAAGTTGTCCATCTAGCTCAGAGAACACAACCACATCAAAATCATCTACCTGAGCTACAAATCTTCTCCATCATCTAAATTCCATCTTAGTTCCATCTAAATTCCTCTAAATTCATTTGTTTGGTTTTCGGCCAGAATCACATCCTAAATACCAGTGATTTTGTAAAGCTGTTAAAAGCCTATCAAAAACAAAATATCATTTACAAGATGTTAATGTACTTTTCTTCGGTGAACATAATTAAAGCTTTACTGAAAACTTTTGAAATAGACGTTTATTAAATGTGTTCTCAAGGAATTATTTCGTGGATATTTGACTAATGGCAACTGACTGATTTTAAATCGATGATTTCAATATGTTGGAATTTTTATTTGTTTCTCACTCAAATAATTTTGAAGGGTAAAACTATGGGGGGGTGGGCAATAAAACTATGCCAACTTAATAATAATAATGATAATTTTTGCTTTATTCCAAAAACAGTACTAATGATACAGCAAGGAATTTTCAGCATTCAGTACAATGTTGCATCTAATTTACTTCCAAGGACAAAAATTAAACATTACACAATAATAATAATAATAAAACATTTTTATAGCAGCTATGTAGCAATTACAGTATGCTATATGGAGAAAAATATGTATAAAGTATAAAATTGTAGTGATAATAGTAATAACAACTAAAATAAAATATCCAAGTTACAATTAAACGATAAGAAGGGTGATACCATAAAATTACAGAAAGATGAACGGTGGATGGGTCGATTCACTTTGCTAATTACATAGTAACTTATATGTTTCACGTCTAACAGTGTCTTCACTACATAAAATATGGGCTAAATAGAGTATTGTAGAATTTCTGTACTTAGTGGTGCGAGCATATGACTTCTTATATTGACTTCTCATCCTACCTGATTAGATGCAAGGGGGTAGTTGTGAATAAAGGGGTGCAGGTGGTTTGAGAGTACGGCCTTTGCCCATTTTGTGTAGGATTTTATATGTCTCTCGACTATAATAATGGCGAGCTCACGCAGTGGCATACCAAAAGCCCTACTTACAGCATTTCATGCCCTTCGTAATTTGATATAGTCTTTTTTGAAGAGTCCAGGAAAGATTAATGGAGAGCAATAGAGTACAATAGGTGAAATACAGAAGTTTACAAATTGCAGAAGTACGGGTTGGTTGATACCTGATTGTCTTAACTTTTTAATGTAGAAGGTAAGACGAAACGTTTTCTTAGAGGTTGATAAGATGTAGCTCTCGAATCATTTCTAATGGTTGCTTTTCCAGATGGTTCGATAAATAAAGGTTCCATTACCCATCTCCACCCACACCCAGTTATATTCGATTTTAGGACTGTCAAGTCATTGCATCATACAGAGATAGAATGCACTGTCATGTCATGTGGTATTTGCTTCAGAACTTACGTTTTTCCAGCAAAAGATGACAGTCTTAAAATCTAACGAAATAGAGTGGTGAAAGAGACTGATAACCAAAGTTTCAACTATCGAATCAACTGAAAATACGCGGGATAGGAATGATTCAACACTTGTTCCAGACATCTGCTAAATTTTACTATCCTTATGATTATGAATAATAAATTGTGCTTGAAGTGTTATCTGTTAAGTTACGCTGTTTCATTATATGACGTATTCAATAAACAAATTAACATGGAATTACTTTACACCACAGTGCCAAAGTTTCATACATATCAAATCAAAATAAAACGTTTAAAATCAACCATTTCAAGATGTATTTGGCGACAAGAGAAAAAGTAGGGACGCGGGAAAATAAAAACGACATTGAAAAGAGTAGATTGTGAACAGACTGAAATATAACGATATATATATTGAAAACATCTGAGTAGGCATAAAACGTGAAAATATCCACCATTCAGATGTATTCTAAATCGTGTTAATCAAGACATTCCACTGGATCTTTCAAAGATACATTTTTTTTTCTTAAGTGAGACCTGAAATCATTTTTATTAAAGAGTCTAAATTTCAAATATACATTTTTATAAAGTTAAAGCGGTTAGATTATACCTTGCACAATGGATGATTTCACCTGAATCTATTATGAAACTTGAAACCTACCTTTAAGTGTCTCTTGAATTCGAAGCAATTTAACTTTTTTCTGCTGTGATTAAATAGGAATAATCCTTTACGCTACAAAACATATATATGTATGGTATCAAGTAATACTGGAAAAAAGATTGTAATTAATATTTCGATATATTCAAAATAGAGTAGCTTCATTTGATTTATCAGCTGATATCTGTTTCATATGTTCTAGCTATACCATCAACACGGTCTGATCACAGTCTGATCAAATACGAAATAATGAGCCATGGTTACCGATCACTACATACTTCACTGTCAGACGCTAAAGTATCCCCTCTTTTATCGAGCCAGCCTCTTCTTCCATTTTGTTGGTTTTTGCCTTTAAGTTTTCGAGTTTGTGCGACATTCAATATAAATTATCCAAGCGCAAAATCCAGATCTTCTACAGTCTACTTATCGGTGGTCCAGCGTACTAAATTAGTCGTCTAGATCCACCTAATTACAAACAACAACCTTTCTGGAAGAAAAAGAGTGCCTAAGAATGACATTTTTTATGTAATCATGCTGTTACGAAGTTGTTCATTACAATTTTCATTGGCCCTTCAAGATCGTTCATTATCATTAATTTGTAGACAAAGAAAACTGGAGATTCATAACCACTACGATAACATAAAAACTTAGTGCATGCATTAAAGACTATTGCCATGTTTTCTCGTCTTAATATGAATAGAAATCAAATATATGCGATACTTTCTATTATCCTTTATTTACTTACAATAGTCCTACAAAGGTCGCAGTATAGAAGATTCACCGATGATGAATAATAAACCTAAAGTAAAGCTAATTTATGCCAAGCCACCGAAACTTAGAAGGGATTTAATGGGGAATGAACCACGCCAAGAAGTTGTACCAGGTAAATAAAGACTTATTTCTTTTTTTTACTGGATTAGTTCATCATCTACAAACTGAATTTATTCATTTAAAAAACGCTTATAAATATCTCAAAATCCTTTTTGTCTGAAAGTCGAATTTTGTCGCTTTTTAAAACCCACATTATTACGGCAAAAGCTCCGAAATAACTTAGAATTGGTATAGATATATGTGTGTATATTTTACTGGAACTAGTCAACACATTTCATTTTGTTAATTTCTATGAATTGGCTGTGAGTGAGCGGTTAGATGAATAGCATATTTCTATGAGCTTTGGTTGTGTTAACACGACTGTACCACTTCTAGTCATGATTTCAAGGCTGGTTAAAGTTATTTTAGAAATAATCAAAGACAAGTGCTTATTATTATGTGCACGTTTTTCTACTATCTTCGCGTTTCTGCCAGATGCACATAGGAGCAACTTTTTTTATAAATATACTTTAGATAAAAATAATTATTGCACATATTTGGCATGGTTTTCATAACTTTTTTGTTTGTCTCGCGGGCTCTTTTTTTGATATATCATAAGTTATAAGAGAATATTTTAGACGGTAAAATATTTTCTGCAGCTAAATAAGCTTAAGTATGAAGTGATTCTGTTTTTATTTGTTTCAGAAATCAATCAGGTTCTCATAAGCATAAGACTAACTAATTCAAAATGGCGAATATCTGGAAAACAGTCTGATAAGTGAGGAAAAAAATCATTTTTTATACCAACTTCTTGAATAAAAGTAAACACAACTGAAACTGAAAGAGAGTCAAATTAAGATCAGTATCATAACCAGGAGGGTGCTTATTACCACCAATGATATTCCTAATTGTGGTGGGCTGACTGGATTATGCGTCAGACAGTGGGAAACAAGAAGACAGGGATATCCTGCACCGATGTGAAGAACCTAGAAGACCTGGATTTCGTGCGTGGATGATTTATGTTTCATGTCACACAAAGTCGAAGACTTATAAGCGAAAACCGACAAACTGGTCGAAGAAGCAATAAAGACAGGACTCCAGGTGAACATAGACAAGATAGCGGTTATGAAAATAACCAACCAACAAATACAACAACAGCACAGGAAACATCTAGCGCCAGTCACCATCAACGGGAGGGATTTGAAAGAGGTTACTTCATTCACTCACTTATCTAGGGAGCATTGTCTTAACTACAGGCTGTCGGAACGGACGAAGATGTTAAATCGAGCGAGAAATACATTCATAAACCTGAAACCAATCTGGAAATCTTCGTCAATCAACAACAAAATTCTATCGGATTTTCAATACAAACGTCAAGTCAGTCAGTTCTTCTATACGGATCAGAACCTTGGCGGGCGGGTCACAAATAATATTTCCAACAGCCTGTTGCAGACCTTTATCAACCGACAACTGTTTTCGCTCTATACTGAAGATCAGGTGGCCGCGCCGTAAAGAATCAGCAACAAGAAACTATGGGAACAAACGAAACAAGAACAAACCAATCGCTCAACAAATATGCAATTGGTGAAAGTGGAGATGGATTGGACACTCGTTGAGGAGGCCTGTTGTGACACCGCACGTCAGGCCATTGCTCGAGTGGAACCTGAAAGAGAAGTGGTGAGTGGGACGTCCACGGGTGATATGGAGAAGATCATGTGAAGAGGAACTGAAACAGTTTGGACTAATATGGATGCAGGTGAAAAGTACAGCAGAAGGAAGACAGAAGTGGCAAGTGAAAACGTGCAGTTGAAGCCCTATGTTCCACTAGGAACCCAAGGGAACAATAAAAAATAATAATAATCATAACCAGGAAGAAAACGCAACAGAAGGGAGAAGAAAAAATTAGGTGAATTAGTTTCATTGACAGAACAGACTTCTTCTTTATGCAGAGTTAAGGATTTAACATGTGAATCGTCATTTCGTTACCGATTTGATTACCGGGCTCACTCGTGTTCAGAGTTGATTAAATGTTCCAAAATAAAAACTGTGAGGGTAAGTATTCAAAGACATGAATGGATTGAAGACTCTGAGTCCGACCGACATACCTAACTCCGCAGGAGCAGAGGAACTAGTAGATACACTTTGATGAAGCCAGCAGCAGTAGCTCATCCTTCACGCTCACACCAATCAATGATTTTGTAGAAAATGTAAGTGGAAAATCGGCCACGAAGAATGCTTTCTTCAATGACCAGGACAGGCAGTTTCTCAGTATTTCTGCTAAGGGGTTTCCATTGAACTTTAGATTCAGATGGAGATTTTCTTTAGAAACAGTAAATGTATGCGGTTGTAAAAGTACAGGCCTGATAAAATGTTCAATGTGATATTCAGAGTAGCCACTTTCAATTAAAATCTTCTTAAGAATACTCATCTCATTCTTAACAGTGTTAGGACTACAAATTTTGCGGATTCTGCGGCTCATTAAGTGGACTAGTTTCCGTTTTGTATATAAAGGCACCTAATTATGGAAGTTTGTTGGCTTTCAGTGGCTGGATCCTTTCAGCGTGCCACCTTGTTAATATCTTGCCGCTTGGATATCTAGGAAAGGTTACTTTGGATTCAATTCCTTCTGTAATGTGAACTAGATTACAGGGTGGGAGGGTGGCTGGTTGCTTACAGATTTCTTCGTGTCAAAATTCGAAAACACATACATATGGAAAATCATTGATACCATTTGGATTTTACAAGACACGTGGAGGATACTTTGATTATCTATAATAATAATAATGAAGAGAATTTAAAAGACACTTTGGATCTTATTCAACAGCTGTCACCATACAATTTAGCTGATATTAGAGAAGAAGTCCTAATAGTGAACATATGTAACTGCAGACTAAGTTTATCGGCTGAATTAATGAATGTCTATAAAGGCGTAAATATGTGCATTTTATCTTTGCGCTGATAAAAAACTAACCCCAATACCATGATTAACAGACAACAGAAAACTGATGCTTTAAAAGAAACCCTTTTCGAAAAACTGCTAAATTGCTCGTAGAATTAAGACAAAATATAGCTCAAATAATAGGTACACATAATAAAAGTATTGATTCAACGATAACCCTGTACTCACCTCTGTGGTATTTAAACTGAGACTGAGAAGATTACTATGGCTCCTCCCTAAGGATGACATGAAAAACCATGTGATATTCCGACTTTTGGTGTCGATGGTTCAGTGTGGCATGCTAGTCAACTACACCTGTGGTCTAGGTTCGACTCCCGGCCGACGCATTCCTAAACCTAGCTAAACCGGTAGTATCCGTCGTGAAGAAGGAACATTCTGTAAGAGGTCAGCCGCCCTGCCTATAAGGGGACAACATCACCGCTACATAAACTTCAAAGCTCAAGTTTGAAGTACAGTATTCCACTCAGAATGAAAACAAATTAAATAAATAAGGACCGAAAATTGGTCTTAAGATCTCACATATCATCAAGAGGTATTCGGCTACATTTTGAAATTTCCTTTGACTGAATGGCACTTTGTCACTTCTTGATGTTAAAGGAAAACTTTTTATAAGTAATTTCCAAGAATATTTCGTATTCTCTATTCATTCTTCATATCAAAATAGTAAAGGTAGAAATAGTAATTGATTGCAGTTTCAGGCTTTCATTTCCTTAAAATACAGAGTACATTTAACCTTCATAATATCCCAAGTTTTCCAATGCTTCTCTTATTGATGTCATCTCGTGGTCACAACTGAAACAAATCGAACCATTAAAAATTAACTCCTAGAAATTAATCTGATGCCCACTAGTAACTGTCTGTAGGACAAATTTGCTGGAGTTCTTGTGAGAAATTGTGACCAGTGGGGTCTACCCTGTCGGATGTGAGGACAAATACTCATCGGTGACTCATCGATGTCTGGTGGTCGCGCTAAAACCATGAATTGGTAGCACCAGGAGTTTGTAGGACACTGGATCGGGTCTAGTGGCTGAACAGTTTACGAAATTACTCTGTCGCTGGAAGCTCTGAGCTTCAAACTCCGGAGGCTCCATACCCGTGAAAAGTCCGAAATGGGGACAGAACAGTTATCTAGTACTCTTAGGTTTTTCGACGGTTGTCTAACTAATGCTGGCTTATGATCAAACTTACTATTACACAGTTTCCAGAGAAATAATAAGAGCTTACAGTTAACTAGGATTCAGTTAATAAATGCCTTGTTCCAATTTAATTTAACTCTGATATTTTATCTAAATTCTACATTTTAGTGACAAAAATGAACACTGCACCAGCTTATCAATCTGTACCAAAGGATAATAACAGTTTTATATCGAAAAAGGTTGACCTCAGTGATACGCCTGAACAAAAATACACAACTGTTTCTAATCAATTCGGTACACTAAATGATTCATTGGAGCGTGTTATACTTCGTTTGTTCGACTCAGCTGTAGTACCAGGCGGTGCATTACGCGGTGTTGTTTACATAACTGCAAAGAATCCACTTCAGTTGCACACATTAGCAGTTACAGCAGAAATGATAACTAAGACTGTGTCTGCAGATGAAAAACAAGATATGGAGGTAAAAAAATATTATGATTAAATTCTTTGTTTCATGACATATAATGAACATTTATTTGTTCAATATCCCTATGAAATGAAGAGTATTGGAATAAAAAAGGATTGTGAACAGACGTCTTATTCCCTCTTATGAGTTGTAGATTTATTAATTTTAAATGAATAGCCAACTAGAAGAACTGTATTCGTACAATGCATACTTCTTGATGTTAGGGCTAGTTTCGCATATGCCAGTTTAGGCCATCTCTGGTGTATACGTGATATCCGGCTATCGACCAAAGGGCGGGTTTACTGTTCAGAAGTCAGCTCGTCCCCAATTATGGCTGTGAGACATGACCATTGAGAGTGGAAGACATGAAAATGCTGGCTAGCTGTATTTGATCATAGGTGCCTGCGCTCTATTTCCCGTGTGAAGTGGTATAATAAGATGAGCAATATTGAGGTTAGCCGTCGAGTGCTAAGTAAGGAGGGGAAATCAATTGAGGAGGCTGTGAAGCTACATCGACTGAGATGGTTGGGACATGTGTTACGTATGCCAGCCTAGTAATCGCCTTCCTCCACCTACGAGCAATGTTAGCTGACATAGGGTCAGGCTGGAAAAGAGCCAGTAGTGGTTAAAAAAACATGGATTCTCCAGTCAATGAAATCTACAACAGTTAGTCTAAGCCACGTAGGAAGGTGTAGAATTTCGGGTTGGGGTCCTCGGGACGGTAAAAACCGATGGAGGCTGGGGACAATTGGCGATATGGCTCAAAATCGTTCTCAATGACTGGCGCAGATGCACCCACCCTTGTGACATATGATTTCCAATGAAACTATATTGTTCTTCGTTATTATTATTCCTTTTGTCTCATATTCTTGTTTACTGTCTCTGTCACGCATTTCTTCTAGTTTCTTTTCTAACTTGTGTGCTACATATAGTGTGGAGACTTGAACTGCCATACATCGGTGCAAAGTTTTGTGTCGAAAACAGACAGACTTGGTGTTATATACTACTGAATGGTTGACTCGGGTATCATTCGCACCAACCCGTAGTATTTGCTAGTGAGATCAAAGTGATTTAAACACTGGGTGTCCATTCCGTCCATTTGAGACCAAGGGCATAAACAGAGTCTGCCAGGAGAGCGGAATCAATTCAAACCACACAAATTCCAGCTGTCTACTTAGGCGACCTGCTAATATAATGTATCATATTCACAATTAAAAAAGGTAACGTTTCAACTGTGAAAACCGCAGATCACTAATTAATTTGGAATAAATTAATTTTCCTGATTGCGGTAGACAGGATAATGCGTCAGACAGTGGCGGGCAGCAAGGAAACAGGCATAAAATGGATCCAAACAAAATACTTGGAGGATCTGGATTTTGCCGATGATATATGTCTGATTTTCCACAAACTGGAAGATATGCAAGTGAAAAGCAACAAGTTGGTGACAGAAGAAGCATCCAGAGAAGATAGGACTTCAGGTGAACATAGAGAAGACAGAGGTGATACAGATTCATGACAACAATCAGCATAAATAGAAGAAATCCTAAAGAATCAACCTTCTTTACCTACCTACCTACCTGGGAAGCATCGTCGTTTCAACTACAGGGGGAACTGACGAGGATATCAGAGCGAGGATAGGGAAGGTAAAACAAGATTTCATTTCTCTAAAGCCTGCGTGGGGGTCAACAGCACTCAGAATGAGAAATGAGATCCGGATTTTCAACTCCAGTGTGAAGTCAGTGCTAATCACTATACGAATTAGAGACTTGGCGCCACACTGCGTCACGAAAGGCACTTCGAACAAACTACAGACCTTTATCAACAGTTGTCTTTCCTTAATACTATTCAAGATCAGATGACCAGAGAAGGTCAGCAACAGGGATCTCTGGCAATGAACCAACCAACTCAGTAGGAACCAATCGTGTAACAAATATTCTGGAAGAAATGGAGGTTTATTGGCCATACTCTGAGAAAACAAACCATCAAGGGATTAACATCACACTCCAGGTCATCGCTAGAGTGGGACCCGAATGGGAAACGGAGAGTTGGTCGTTAGTGCGAGGGTGACATCAAGTAGGAGGAGATGAAACCAGATATGGAGCCAGGTGAAAACGTTGGCACAGAACCGAACGCAATAGTGACACGCAGCTGAATCCTTATGTTCCTCTAGGAATTTAAAGAAACAATAATAATACAAATGATAATAAATTTTCAAGTCATGAATTTAACCCAGTATACAATCTCCTGTAATGCTAAGTATCTTAAAGTACTGACCATATTTTAATGTATTTAAACGAACCTACTCAGAAATGGTCAACAGTAGACAAGAATGAGGTGAATCATTCTGTAAACTACATCTAAAGTATTGAATGACAAATTATGTGAGTATGGGAAAGAGTAACCAACTGTACAAAGTTAAAGTATTTTCATCGGATTATTTGATGATCTATTTTTAACTAGATATTTAAATAATTAATTATTCTTTAATTAATTTATTTCAGAAACGTATACCGATATCATTTACTGTACTATCTGATGATAAAACAGTTGGTAGAAGGAGACCTCTACGTAAATTCACTTATCAACAACCTGAATTTATGCAATCACCAATTAAAGAGGCGAATTTCAGTGATCCATGCTTTTCACCGTTTATAGGACCAGTTATGCTTGAACCAGGTGATCATGCTATCCCGTTTGCATTCCCACTTGATAGTGATGCACATCCATCAATACTATTGAGAGGTAAAGTTGGCATGTCAGGTGAAGCAGAAATTGTACACAGGTAAGATTAAACTTTATCTGTCACCTTACATAATCTTAATTTGATCAATAATTTTATATATCATAGAATGTAAATTTGAATCGTATCGATCAAAAGTAGTCTATTGCATACAATGTACTCCATTATACAATGAAACTTTAATAACAATTACTATTTATATTGAATGATAACTGGTCTATATGGAACCGACAGGAGACTGAAGATTTCTGTCCTGTGGTTGTCATAATCTTGACCGTGCACTAAGCTGTGTTTTCATACTATACTGAAGGTCGTATGAAATAATATTCCGGTGTATTTTACTGTTACCAGTTCTATAAGGGGTATTAATACATAACAAGAAGGCGATGACGTCGATGGCGTCGACAGGCGCGGACAGGAAGGCCATGGCAATGTTAGCTGACATAGGGTCAGGCTGGAAAAGAGCCAGTAGTGGTTAAAAAAACATGGATTCTCCAGTCAATGAAATCTACAACAGTTAGTCTAAGCCACGTAGGAAGGTGTAGAATTTCGGGTTGGGGTCCTCGGGACGGTAAAAACCGATGGAGGCTGGGGACAATTGGCGATATGGCTCAAAATCGTTCTCAATGACTGGCGCAGATGCACCCACCCCTTGTGACATATGATTTCCAATGAAACTATATTGTTCTTCGTTACTACTCCTCCTTTGTCTCACACCTCTGTTAACTGTCTCTATTAAGCATTCCTTCTACCTTCTTCTCTTGCTTTGTGTGCTTTGTGTGCTTCGTGTGTGTGTGGAGTGTGGCGACTCGAACTGTCGCACATCGGTGCATAGTTCCATGTTGAAAACAGACATAATGATAAATAATAAAAATAACTTAAGATTGAGAAACACACAAGTATGAGGTATGTGATGGCAAGTAATAGACCTTTATGTCTACAATGCATTTTCCATTTTTACACCACGCAGTATTTAAATATTTCGCTACAAAATGCAGTCTAAATGCTTTTCAACAACTCTGCATTGTTAAAAATAGGAATGATTCTTTTCTCACCTGGTATTCCAAGAACTCCAGTTTACTTTATCATTGTTTCTCAGTTATTTTTATTACTTTGGAAAGTGACGTATTTTTAGGTTAGGTATAAAAATGAAGAGTGATTTTCTAATCAAAGTTGTTATCTAAATACTTGTATTTGTTCACCGAATGGGGATTTCATGCATTTATTACTCTTAATGAATTTGAATAAAGCAAGAACAACAATGGTTTGTGCAGAATAATATGGTACCATCATCTGTTTCGATGGCTTCTCATCAGCTCCTTACTGCCTGAATAAATTATGAGGCTTATATACAGAAAAGTTTTAAAATACTTGCAAGTTTTTTTGTGATCAGATTTAACAGAAAGTTTTGCAATTAGTGAACAGTGCTCAGAAAATTACACTTACATACCTTTTATACAGCAGTTCAAGTTTAAACAAAATAAATGTGTGCATACAATGGTAAAGGAGTTTCATAATAAAGATGAGAGATGCATGAGATGCTGAGTGACTAATAAATTAGGTAATGATGTACTGAGTTCAATTCAAATCACAGAAACACGAGACAAGCAAAATTACGGATTATAAAAGGAGGGTGAGGCTAAAGACAAAGAATACGTAATCAGATGAGAGAATAAAGACATCCAGTTACCAGGGCAAGGAAACACTAGTAAATGCTTCTTTCTGAACACATGTATCTGGTTTCAAGCGTTTGATAGAGTTTGCTTTGGCAAACTTGAAGAGAATGGAGCTCCTTTGAAGGATTTATCGATTTCCATCTCATGACCTGTATCGAGGAGATGTCTGGTAATAGCGCTATCATAAGAGTTTATTCCCTTGAGACGTAGGCTGTTTGGGCACATGTTCAGAAAATCGGAGGTGTGCTCTTCTATCTGTTTCCCCAATGTAACTGCTCCCGCAGATACAGTTGGAGTTAACATGAGAAGGGCATCTATTGGCTTTTGACTGCACAAAAGGGCATGTTGTTTGGTGGACAGGAACCAACTTAGCTGCAGGATAAGTTCTGGCTAGTAACGTTCTCAGTCTTCTGTTGACCATTTCTGCAATGTCTTCACCTTTAAAATCTAGTTGAATGAAGACAGGCTTTTTTCAAGTGTGATTTGTTTGGTATTTGAGCCTTCACATCTTCCATATTTGTTAATAAATATTTGAGGATAACCGCTGTTTTTCAGCACCATTTCGAGAATCGTAAATTCTTCCTCTAGTTTCTCTGCAGAGGATACTTTCCTCGCTCTGTAGTAAAGAGTCTTTCTGTCAACTGATATCATCAAAAAGTACTTGCAAGTATGTTAAAACATTTCTGTACATAAAACTCATAATTTATTTAGGCTGTAAGCAGCAGCTGATGAGAAGCCAACGAAATACACGCAGGATGGTACCATATTATTCTTACTTTATTCAATAGAGGATTTGACAGCTCAATATGCCTGATATACAAAACATGATGGCTATTGTCGTTCAGCTTCTCTCTACCTGAACAAGTCAGTTCATCTTACCGATACATATATATGGTCATAAATCCTGTCATGTAATTCGGATAAAAAGATCTTCAGTAGATTCTCAGTCGATTCGGGTTGTCTGATACACTCATCTGGAGGATATTAGAGTTTACCAATAGAATGTAAACTTAAATTTCCTGTATCCATGCGGGAAAAAAGAGCGTATCAGAATGCAAAGCATAAAGAAATGTTTTCGTAACTATCACCTACATAAATTACTCTTTAAGAACTCTGGAAATTTGATAATTTCCGCTAACTTTATATAGAACAAAGTATATATCATTACTGTAACACAGAGGCCCATTTGTGTATTCATTTTTTTGCGGTAAAAACACTACATACTTCTAGGTATACCTGTAGTACACTCCTCTTAAGTTAAAGAATGAGTAAAGAAAAATATTGATAATAATAATACGAGAAATGTCCCATGATACATACTCGTGTTACTGTATATAAAACGTAAATGTGTTATCATCTGGTCCTAATTTGTAAAGTAGAAGTGTCATTTGAAAATCTCTCTTCATTTGGGCACGAGTTCTAACACAACCACCTAAATATAAGCTAGAATGCTCCTAAATGGATATCACAGCTGACTCGTTAAAATAAAGTGAGAATCAATGAGCACAAGAATGGTTTATCTAAGACTTCAGCTCAAAGGACATAAATACAATGACAAATTAATTAACCAGCTATACATACCTGTTGGAGCATGTTTTAATCAACAAGATGGAAAATGAGTTTCTCAAACAAATTTACACACGTCTAACTTATTTTTAGGATTTAATAATGTGAAATGTTCTCAAATCATGAATTAAAATTGAATGTGAACGAAGAATATTCTTTTCAGTAATTTCTCTTCGGGTTCCTATAATTATAAAATATAAACAAAGCAAGAACTACAGTTTTAGCAGAATAAAATGGTACCATCTTTTATTTCGTTGCCTTCTCGTCAGCTGCTTACATGGCAAAGACATTATTAAATATATCTACAACAACAATTTTAACATACTTGCACAGAGTTCAGTTTAAACAAAAATCAATCGATCAATATACGCATACACTAAAAATATATACATATATAAATATGCAATATTAACCACTATTCCGAACAATAATAATCAAACTCAATGGAAACTTTTAGCATTTCACATTCGGAGGAAAGAGAGGTGAAATTATCCAGTTACCAGGGCAAAGAAAGACTGATAACCGCTTCTTTCTGGACGCATAAATCAGGTTTCATGCGCTTGATGGAAATGGCTTCAGCAAACTTAAGGAGTTTCCATTGTGTTTGATTATTATTGTTCGGAATAGTGGTTAATATTGCATATTTATATATGTATATATTTTTAGTGTATGCGTATATTGATCGATTGATTTTTGTTTAAACTGAACTCTATGCAAGTATGTTAAAATTGTTGTTGTAGATATATTTAATAATGTCTTTGCCATGTAAGCAGCTGACGAGAAGGCAACGAAATAAAAGATGGTACCATTTTATTCTGCTAAAACTGTAGTTCTTGCTTTGTTCAAATTCATTAAGCGGAATAATTGTATAAAATATAATATTTGTTGTCGTTACAATAATGGCCAGTTATGCTGTGGACACATCTTTTATATAACCAATCTGTGATTGCACTTAAAATATGTATCCGCCGCATAACTGGCCATTATTGTAACGGCAACAAATATTATATTTTATAATTGTATGAACCCGGAGAGAAATTATAATAAAGGTTTTTGCATTTCCCAATGAATGAAAAACAAAACGATATTGTTTTTACTGACGTTTCGCTATTTAATGCTAATAGCTTTATCAAAGTATTATTAAACCGGAATTTTCAAAATCTCAGCATACCTATATATAACAAAGAGTTAAGGGGTGAGAAAATAGACTTAGGTGAAGTTAAAAGGACATACCGAAATTTAAAACAATTAGCTCCCTTTCTGAATTTAAATAAAGCAATAAGAAGACGTAATTTGTCTCAATCGTGTTATGAATTTGCGCTACACATTTCGAACAATCTGATCACACACAGACTTGTCACAGGAATATATATGAAATTAATAAAGAGTCAAAATAACAATGAAGATCACTAAAGCAAATAAGAAAGGTAATAGTACGTCTGTTATGATATTAAAACAAAGGTTACTAACTTGATCATCGTTCATCAGTCTGCGGTCATTTTTTGTTGTCAATTGGTTGGTCCACTGGTAGAGATAACAAAACCAAGTGTAGATTGTTGGATTTGATCAGTGTGTAAAAATTATAAAAGCAGTGCATGTTTACAAAGTGAACTTGCATATCACATTCGTGTTGATTTTGTCACTTCATGGAGGCGGGAGGTGTTGTAACCAGGTCAAATTCCGTTTAAGTCCATCATTTCTATTCAGGCAATTCGCATTCCACTTGATATGAAGAGTTTCTGATATCAGATGTTCTTTGTGATTTTTGAAGTTTTTCTGGATTATTTCAATATTGTCAAAATCAATTTTTTGACCTGATTCTATAGCGTGTAGACCTGTGGCTGATGATTTTTCAATTTTTTCTAGTTTAACCGGATTTCTCGGTGGCCAAATAGATGCTCTACGGTGTTCATTTCTTCTGATTTTGATTTCTCGAGTTGTCTGTCCGATGTATATCGCATCAAATTCTAAGCATTTTATTTTATAGACACAATTAGATAGAGAATCTTTAGGGATTTGGTCTTTTATATGGACAAGGTTGCTGAAAAGAATATTCTTCGTTCAGATTGACCTGTAAGCTTAGGAGAAAGTTAAGCTAACCATGCGCAAATAGCTTAAATACTTACAATACCGTTAACATAAAACAAGGAATATGATTGACAAATTACCAAGTGGTTTCATTCTGTGTAAATCACTCTATAGGAGGAACCCGAACAGAACACCGTTCAGATAAATTACGTTCTGTTCTGTCGAAACTCATATTAGAGGGAACTAACTGTTTCAAAAGCAATCAAAAGGTGCATGAAGAAATGTCTCAAGAATCCAGTTACTTTCATTTTAGAGTACGTATGATTCGTTATCTTTAGATTCAGCAGGTATACAAAACCTAACCTTCTAAGCTAAGAGGAATTCGATACATTACAACCAGAAAAATTCTGTGATAAAATAATACATATTAGGTGAAAACCTACTTTTTTATCAACGTTTGTGTTTAACTACTCAAATCACTTAACAGTAGCTATGTTAGTTTCCACTAAATAACAACTGGTTAATTGGCAAGTTACCCGACAGCAACATGGAATTAAAGAATAAACGTCAGGGAGTTAAAACTATTGCACAGTTCTCTTACACCTTGCATATCAATCACATGATCACGCATACCATCAGCTGTTTGTTATTTTTTTTTCAAATCTATCTCTTTACCAATACTCTCCTACTCCAGGTACTTTATTTACGCAACTATGAGGCTGAACCGTGCAAATGAAGACAATCCACTGACAATTAGTTCTAACGGTTTAAATTTCAAGGTGCTTAGTTGTGGTCCTCTTGATCACCAGTTATCTAATGGTGATCGTGTACCAGCAATTATGCAAACATTTACTATGGAAAATAGACAAATGTTGATACAAGTAGGTTTTTAAATATGTATCCTTCATTTATATATTTCTCATGTATTTGTAGAACTTTTAGACTTTATTAGTAATCATGAAGATTGGATTTCTGAGAATTTGATTCGCTTCCATGAATTCTGCGACTAATTTGTGTTCATATTGGAATTTGTCATGAAACTATACAAAAGCATTTTATTGAAGGCATTAAGCAATGCAGTTTGTTATTTACCTGCATTAAAACTAAAAGACGAAATAAAAAATCGGTCAGTATCAGCATGTCAAGGGAGTGATTAGTAATTAGTACACACAATTAAAGGGTAGGGATGATTACAACAAGTGGATTGTATAATGCATAATTTTGGAAAAATAAATTATCAATAAAGTCATTAGCAGGTATTCGAGTTCATGAAAAAGTACTAAATATAAAGTTTTTTCCACTCATCGTCAAATTCATAAAACATTATTTGCACAGTAGTTTTAATGTTTATCTCTGACGAAAGTTAGAGTTCACCTTTCCCCAAGAGAATCCATTATTATTATTATATTATTATTTCCCTTAATTCCTAGAAGAACATAAGGATTCAGCTGCGCATCTCCATTGCGTTAGGTGCTCCGCCAATGTTTTCACCTGCCTCCCCGTCTGCACACATGCTTTTATCTCCACTTCACATGACCTCCTCCAAGTCACCCTCGCACTGATGACCAGCTCGCCGCTTCCCTTTCGAGTTCCACTCGAGAGAGAGCCTGGAGAGTGATGTCAATCCCTTGATGGTTTGTTTTCTCAGAGTATGGCCAATAAACCTCTATTTCTTCCAGAATATTTGTTACACGATTGGTTCCTACTGAGTTGGTTGGTTCATTGCCAGAGATCCCTGTTGCTGACCTTCTCTGGTCATCTGATCTTGAGTAGTATTAAGCAAAGACAACTGTTGATGAAGGTCTGTAGTTTGTTCGAAGTGCTTTCCGTGACGCAGTGTGGCGCCAAGTCTCTAATTCGTATAGTGATTAGCACTGACTTCACATTGGAGTTGAAAATCCGAATCTTATTTTCCATTCTGAGTGCTGTTGACCCCCACGCAGGCTTTAGAGAAATGAAATCTTGTTTTGCCTTCCCTATCCTCGCTCTGAAATCCTCGTCAGTTCCGTCAAATATTCCATAGATCCTTCAAATCCTATGTTGAAAAATTTGAATTGAATAATTCTATCTTAAGGCTGAGCACTTTCCCTTCATTACTTTCCTGTCTCGAGTGGAACATGAGGTTTCAACCTTCGAAGTTTCAGTAGTGATGGTATTTCTTTTAGGGGATGCGTTAGCTAGCCTTCTACCCAACCTTGCCTCTTTTCTGGGCTTATAAATAGCTAGCAAACCGGAAGAGTTAAAGGAGTGCGCCAGCCAAAAGCAAACCTGTGTGGTCAGTTTATCTTACAATCTTGATCTGACAAACGAATAAAGCATGAGCTCTGCTTAAACTGTCTGTTGAAAGTGATAGAAATCAGAACGTCTGAATTACCTGCAGACACCAGCAGGAAAATGAGTCCAAAAGTGGTGCAGATAGATTTCTTTTAAGAAATCCAGTCAGAGTATCTAATCGATTTGTTAAGCCGCATGTTTTGAGTTGCGCTTAAAATCCCAAATACAGGATTTCTCTACAGTACGATACTGCATTAAACACAAAATAATATAATGTAATAAACAAAGCTCAAGTTGTGAGGTGTCTGTGGCTGAATATTGCCAAATGAGCAGTCACTATGAATCAATAAGAAGAAAAACATAAAAGCTACGTCGAAGGCGATCCACAGTCAGTTCAAACAGAGCGCAAATGCCAGACAAAGTATAACTGGATTAGATTTTTTTAAATGTTCAACAGAAAAAGGTATGTTAATAAAGCATATACGGCGGATACGATTTAACTACAAAAAAAACAATTAATACTTATCAAAAACAGTAATAATACATTAAGAGTTAAACTTCAAGAGCATTCAGAAGTCATAGTTAAGGAGTAACAAACTACTGACTACTGATAAGTAGTATCAAGTTGAACACAAAAAAAGAATAACATAAGGCGGATAGGTGAGGAATTAATAAATAGATGCAATACTAGATATTAGCTAAATTTTTCACATCTGTGTTCCTTCGCACAGATAGTGACCAGTATATTTTAAATTGTTGGTTCAGACCACTATCTAGTACAAGGGACTTTCAAGGTGAAGCTAAAAGCCTTTAGGATAGCTGGGCATCGGCCACAATGCACCTTCAACATTCAACTACTGAAAGATACAACCACAAAGGACACTTTCACTGCAACTGTCAGAGCAAAGCAGGAAGCACTACGTGACATCACTGAAGAATCAGGCGTGGAAGACCACTGGAACTTTCTGAAGGTGTTTCTCAAAGAAACATCTTCAACAATTTTAGGAAGAAAGAAGAGACAAGACAAGGAATGGATCTCAATGGACACTTGGAAGCTAAAGAGGACAGGAGAATGGTGAAAGAGAAAATGATTCAATGCAAGGACGGACAGGAGAAAGAGACGATAAGCTCAACTTACACAGCACTAGACAAAGGAGTGAAGAAGAGTGTTGGGAATGACAAAAGACGATTCTACGACAACCTCCCCACTGAAGCTGAGAAGGCAGCAGGCAAAAGAGACCTGAGGACATTATATCAGATAACCAAGTCTCTATCCAGGAACAGATCAACACAAGTGAAACCTATAAAAGACAGCCAAGGGAACCCAATTACCAAGGAAGAAAGACAGATTAAACAATGGGCGGGTCACTTCAAAGGACTCTTGAACCGATCACCACCTACAACCCGTCCAGAAATACCAACAACAGCGCGCACACAACTGCAAGTTGACACCAATCCTCCAACGAGAGCTGAAGTCTTGAATGCAATCAAGCTTCTGAAAGCTGGAAAAGCAGCTGGACCAGATGGAATACCCCCTGAAGCTTTGAAAGCGGACCCAGAGACGACAGCAGATATGCCGACTGCATTATTGCAAAAGGTCTGGAAGGAGGGAAAGGTACCTACTGACTGGAGGAAAGGTTACCTCGTGAAACTACCAAAGAAGGGCGACTCACGCCTCATTCTGCAAGAACTGGCGAGGAATCATGCTCCTGTCGACGCCAGATAAAATTCTGAGTCGCATCATCCTGGAGGGAATAAAGGAGATCGTGTGAAGAGGAGTTGAAACAGTTTGGACTAACATGGATGCAGGTGAATAGTACAGCAGAAGACAGAGGCAAGTGGGGACGTGCAGTTGAAGCGCTATGTTCCACTAGGAACCCAAGGGAACAACGATAATAATAATAGGGGCTAACGAACACCCATTTCATCGTCAAGTGACTTCAGAGTCAACAATCCCTTTTGAATTGAGTCACATACGGCCTGTAATGTGCTTTAGGTGAACTAGCGATCGTAACTAAGTTACTGAAACTTTGGGTGATTCGCACCATTTCAGCATTTAATTTCACCGAAGCAAATGAAAACGAAGACTGTGACCCATTCATTACTAGCGTAACCAATTACTCAAAAGAATCATGTGTGACATCGAAAAGTTAGCCTCAGATAATCAGAGAAACATCATTTAGAGATGTATGCGGACAACTAAGCTGATAATTTGTACAGTAAGAAACTTGAGAACTAAAAAGTCTGATTACTAGATAATGAACTAAATAATTAATATCCGTAAAAAGTTTCAGCATTGGGGATTAAATTAAATAAAGTATAATTAAATTTCAATGATAAGTCTGGTTATTGGTAATATTTGACAACGACATATTTCACATTCGAAGGGAAAATATACCAACATAATGAGGGAGCAGCTACGGGATCGCCTATCTCACCAATAATAGCTGACATATTCATGGATTATTGGGAAGAGAACGCCCTTAAACCATTCAGATCATCACCAAAGTGTTGGTGGAGATATGTAGACGACACACTAGTGATAGTGAAAAAAACGATACTGAGAAACGTTTCTCACGCATAAACAGTCACGTCGACTCAATAAAATTCACTATGGAATTAGATAATGAAATTGGGGAACTGTCTATGTTAGACTGCAAACTACAAAGAATGACGGAGGGTAGCATAAAAATGACGATACATAGAAAAACCACACACTCTGGAAGACTCCTTGATTATCACTCAGCTGATATATATATATATATATATATATATATATATATATATATATATATATATATATGAGTACAAATCATAAATGTGTGAATAAAACAATTCCAACAGCGGTGTGAACACGGGCAGTAATTTTGCTTGAAATATTACCAATAACAAAACTTATCATTGTGTGCAAACTAATGAAATATAATTATACTTTATGAAATAAATAATAGTATAATTAAAGATAAATTATAAAAGCCGCAGAAATGTAAATTTTAAAACATCGTCTGCATACACGAAATTTTCAGAAAGCATGTTGAGACTGCTTGTGAATATTTGAGAACAACTAATTTCTCAAGTGTAAACCAGTTACCCTAGAAAAGTAAACCTTTTTGAAAAATCCATTCATCAAAGTGTGCATCAGTCTCTTTGGAACTGTATGTACAATGTGTCAGTTAAGTCCCAATAAAGAAGCAGCATTCTGAGAGACATTTCTAAAAGGTTTACCGGCTGAAATGAGATCACTTCATATAAGTTCAGAAAATAACGTGTTACCAGTCACTTATGATAGTTTTCACATGTCAAATGGAGACATGAAAGATATCATAACGACATGTGTTGTTGACAAAGGTGCCTACACCAAAGTTATAATGAAGGAGGTCAGTAATCGCCAACATTCTAACAAGTTTACATCAGAATCTGAGATCAAACCTGAGTTTTATTCTTCTTGGATGCTTTCTTGAAAAATAAATGCGGTTGTTCTCCTCATAGTGATCATTGGGTGACCGATTTACGAATAGGCACAGTTAGATTCCTTTGAGAAGAAAGATAAACCTGATCTATTTCTTATCTTTAAGATTAAGAAGAATTTGTGCCATTGATGGATCAGAGTAACTCAGACAGGTTGTCATTTAAGTTGAACACCTCGAAAGATTTTTTCCCTCTCTCACTTTCTTCACACTTGTCAGGATGATACTCAACCATCTTGTTCCCTATCTAATAATTATTTCTACTCCCACTGTTCAGTAATTATGACACAGTTTCTTTCTGTCTTAAGTAACCATTTCAGAGTAGCCATAGAAGTTATGTCACAGGCCTCTATATCTCAGTAATGGTCCCGTATACACTTTAGGAAGTACAGACATATTACATGACTGCAGTCAGAAATGTTACCACTGAGCTATCCGGACTCGCGATTGATCTCTTTTAGGACGAACTAGTTTCCTGTGTCCAGTCCTTTGTTTACTGCAAACTGAATTCTATTAGTCTGGTTTTTACAATGCGGCCACCATGCCACTAGGTAGCTCGCCATCATGGTACATTCAGGATTGTTGTTTTTAGATGGTTGGGGGCAATCAGCAGGAAGCCTTAGACCTTGGGTTTTGTGATTGTTGGCACCAGTCAACCACCTAGAACGGTGGTCACATTGCAAACTTAACTGATAGAATTCAGTCTGTATTAAACAAAAGAACTAGACACATGAAACTAGTTAGTGTCCAGCCAAAAATACAAACATATGAAGACGACTTCATAGATAAAGAAAATTTTCTTTGAGGTTCGTATGTGATTTAATACTTAAAATTCAATTTCATGAATCCAAGAATAAAATAAAAACTTTAGTTGATGAATCTACATGGTATTCAGTAAATGAAAAATCTCCATATTGAAATCAAAACATGTTTTTGAGCAAAAAATTGTTTTCGATAACTTCTTCTTCAGGCTCTACAGTTATAAATCCATGATTAATAGAGTACAACATATAGCCAATAAAGGCAAATTAAAATAATATCAGAAACTGTATTGGGGTGCAAGTGTAAGTTGAGGTGACAGTCAATTAGTCAGCATAGTCAATTAAATGTGTATAGGGTGTATAGTCAGATAAAATGTGATGAAGTGTGAATGATCGATTGGGTGATATAGTGCTGTTTAATAGTTAATAGAATACAAGTGTCCTTGGGTTGAGAGAAATGCGATAACCACACAATACATACAAACACACATTAACAAAGGGGACACGGAATGTGAAGGTTGACCGATAATGTCTAATGATAAAATAAAGAGGCTAAACTGTAAATTGTAATAAAATGCTACAGAATTAGTAGGCTTAGTATAAAATCATAAAGGTTGACAAAAAGTAAGGGTAACAATGAGGTGAAATAAACTGGGTGGAGAAATGGATAATAAAGACATGATATCACAAAATAATAATAATAATAGTACGAAAAATTATGATCCAGGTGACCTTATAGTGGGCCAGGGTAGACAAAGAGAGTGAAAAAGTTTTTTCTGTACACAGAGGTCTGGTCTCTATTAATCTCTAAAGCCTCAGCTATGACTAAGGGGCGTAATCGTGTGCCTTTGGGGAGATTGTTCGGTACTCGAAACACAACTGTAAATGACTCATCTACTTTGATGCTGTGTTCGCTATCCACTAGATGAGACAGAATGGCACTATTTAGTGATTTGGTTGCTCTTTTCCCAAGCCAAACAGGAATATATTCACGGGTGCGTAAAGATAAATTCCTTTGGGTACGACCTATATAACTAGCTCCACAGGAGCAGTTGAATTTATATACACACATTGATGTCACTATTTTGGGCAATCTATCTCTGATGCACAGTGTCAATATCGGTTTAGTTGAGAAACTGACATGCAGTTTTGCGGCATTAAAAATTCTTTCAATTGATCTCGTTAATCTATGGTTTAATATATCGCTGGTTACATCACCTTTGAATTGTACATTTAAGCAAAGCTTTTTCTTACTCACTGTGTCTCGCTTGGTTTTATGCGTAGTTTCATAGATATACTTCTTTACAAAGTTGGTAGGATAGTCGTTTCATCTAT
Source organism: Trichobilharzia regenti (assembly GCA_944472135.2). NCBI lineage: Eukaryota > Metazoa > Platyhelminthes > Trematoda > Strigeidida > Schistosomatidae > Trichobilharzia > Trichobilharzia regenti. The sequence goes on from OX235262.1 coordinate 158,755,452, forward strand.
GCGATCAGCGATACGGAAACACAGCAATAATCTGTGACTTATTCTGCATAAATAAATCTATTTTTCACGACTTAACTGAGGTAAAGTCAAAAAACACCGTCGTTCAGAGGAATATATTTTTATTTTAAACTTATGTTTCATCACTGTAAACCGGTTTCAAACTAGTTCCTATTTTTTTCATTTTCTTTTTTCAGTTTGACAGTGTGATTTTACAGGATTCCGATGATATTAACATTTACCTATTTACAGATGATCCAACTGGTCTACGTTATGCTGAAGCCTATTTACTTCGTATCTTTCATATACCTGGATTGAAAGTTTCTGATACAAAAGCTTTATATAAATTGAAAAAATATCCTCCGAATGTTTTTATAGATGCACATTCTGAAAAAGTTGCTTTCATTGAAAACTTACCTTTACCGTTTACTGAAATGGCTGAAACTGAAAGTGCAAGATTACTTGCTGATTCACAGCACTTACCAAGTCAATATCGAGATTTTCGTCTATCTTGTGAATCATTAAATTCAGCAGAACAATCGCAGAGAACACTACAACAGGGGACATACAAAGAATTACCAAGGGCTGCACGTAGAGCTGGTTGTCATATAACTATGAGTATACCGCTTAATTCAGTTCCACAAAGCTCTTTAGAAGCACTTAAGATCACCTATTACGTCAGAGTAAGTTAACTAATACTTGTATTATGACTAAATTTCATATAGATGTCGTTATTGTAATAATTTACGTACTCTTAAAGAAATCCTACCCTTATCGACAAAACTGGGCTTTGTGTGTTTGTCGTTGGACTTAAATATTTCAAATATCACATGACTGAACTAACAAAATTAGTAGATATCAAAATTTCATACATTTATTCCCCTTAATGAATTTGAACAAAGCAAGAACTACAGTTTTAGCAGAATAAAATGGTACCATCTTTTATTTCGTTGCCTTCTCGTCAGCTGCTTACATGGCAAAGACATTATTAAATATGTCTACAACAACAATTTTTACATACTTGCACAGAGTTCATATCAGTCGATCAATATACGCACACACTAAAAATATATACATATATAAATATGCAATATTAAACACTATTCCGAACAGTAATAATCATACACAATGGAAACTTTTAACATTTCGTATTCGGAAGAAAGAGAGGTGAAATTATCCAGTTACCAGGGCAAAGAAAGACTGATAACCGTTTCTTTCTGGACGCATAAATCAGGTTTCAGGCGCTTGATGGAAATGGCTTCAGCAAACTTAAGGAGAATTGGGCTTTTTTGCCTATTGATAATTTTGAATGACTTTTCGACGTCCACCTCATGACCCGTGTCGAGGAGATGCCTGGCGATGGCACTGTTTAAAGTATTTGTTCCCTTTAGACGTAAGCTTTTAGGCACCCGTTCAGAAAATCGCAGATATAACTTTCTTTCTGTCCTTCCAATGTAACTGCTCCCACAAATACATTTAAATTCGTATATACTGTTGGAGTTAACATGAGAAGGATATCTATCGATTTTTGATTGTACCAAAGAGCAAGTTGTTCGATAGACGTAAACGAGCTTAGCTGCAGGATAGGCTATGGCTAGTGAGGTGCTCAGCCTTCTGTTGACCACCGCTGCAATGTTTTCACCTTTATAATCAAGCTGAACGTAGATTGGCTTTTTTCACACTGTGATTTGTTTTACATTAAAAATATCAATCAGTTGTCCATACTTTTTTTCGTCCTGCATCGACAACATTAAGTAAACACACTTAAAACACCGTTTTTATCGGAAAAATAGTAGCTTCTTCATCATGCAGCAGTGCTTTCCACAGTATATGACACACAAATAAAAGAATGTTTATCATCACAAAAATTTATCTATTTTAATTTCATGTAATCGGAAATTATGTATCAGTCAAGAAAAAAATAATAAAGAAACGCAAACATTTCGCATGTTAGCTAGGTAGCATATATGCATCATTTCGAAATGGCCAGAAGGTGATGTGATTGGTTTCCAACTACTTATACAAATTAATCAGTAATATGTAGTTTCTCATGCTATTTCACTTGCTTGCTTTCTAGATTATCATTTATAGTATCATGCAGTTAACATATTAGGATTCGATTACTGTTGCCTCTATAGAAAACCATTGGGAACTCTCACCTCAAGTTTGGCTAAGAAAAAGATGCCAATTTGTGATATAACCTGAAATCAGCCAAATCATTGCAAATCAATACTTGTAAACTAGTCTAATGCTTGCTGATGACTGACTGTATGATGGAGTTCCTAGGGTTTTAGTAAGAAGTTGTAGCCAGAGATGTCAACCATATCGGGTATGGAAGGCAAATTCACACCAATGATATTGGCTAGAGGTTGCTCCATTTATCAGAAAAATTAATGGAATTTAAAATTCTTAGGCCACTGCATCTAGTCCTAGTAGCTGAATGGGCAGCCGAATCCCTTCACATTCCGAAGATTTCTGGTTAGACCTTTACTAGAGTTTTAAGTATGTACTGCACAAAAAGTCCCAGACTAGGACCAAATTTTAATTCAGTATGCCTTGGCTTTCAGTGGTCATCTAGGTATATAACTTTAAGTCAGGGAAGTCCCTGCAAACCTATACTTAACAAATAAATGTAATAACTTGAGCTTACTTTACATTTAGCACTGTTTTAATACAACTGAGTAAAAAAATTATATTACAATAATTTGTATTATCTAAATAAGACATTTATTTGTTGGCTTTTATCCTCTATAGTTGGTTTGTAAGGATTAGTTTTGTTTTTACGCGTTGATCACGGATTGATGTCAGCTGGAGAACCATTAAAAACCAGGGATTACTGGACAGCTAGCTGTTTCATCCTAGTTTTGGGAATCACCGGAAGTACACACCCATTGATGTTCGAACCAAGGACTTCCGGTTACGAGGCAAACAAAACTAATCCTTAAAAAACCACCTATAGAAAATTAATATGATACTCACTTGTGACTTCTTACAGGATGGAATTTCCTGGAGTTCTAGTCAGTAGTCATGACCAGTGAGGAAGTCCATCCAGTCAAGTGTGAGGATGGATGTGTCACCCGACGACATTGATTGGGGTCGTGCTAAATCATTAATTGGTAGAAGTTAGAATTCGTAGGCTAGCCAATGAACCGGGTCCCAGTGATTGAATAGTATACAAGCTCACCTTGTAACCAGAAGGTCTTTGGTTCGAACCTCAGTGGGTGCGTACTCCCAATGATTCCCAAACTAGGCTTTTGTTGCATTTTTGAATATCAAAAGCAGGTACCCATAATGTTCGTTTTGGTAATATTTCGAGCAAAATGGCTGCCAGTGATCACACCGAATGCTGGAATTAATTTTTCAAGTCACATATTTATGATTTTTAATATAATGTATAGATAGATTCTGTTATTAGTTTTAGCATACAAAATTAATACTTCCGAGTCCATTCGAAGAAACCTCAATAATATCCGGAGTCGTACCACGTTTTAAACCAACGAATCTGATTAGAAGTAAAATAAGTCAACTAAAAGTCTCGATAAAAATAATGGATAAAAGTAATGTGATTTACAAAGTATCCTGTGCAGAATATTTGACTACATATACGGAGAAAACATCTAGATTACTCAAACTAATATTGGATTAACATATACGTTTAACTAAAGGTCATTCCATAGGAACACAAGAGTAGAGAGATTTTACATTTTTTTTAAGTCTCCTATGGTTGCACATACAAGGGATAAAAACCACATGATTGATTAGGACAACATTTATATTCTGAAATCGGATATGAACAAATGGAAAGAAAGACCAATAACAGAATCGATATTCATTAGGATTCCTCCACATACATGTAACAAGCGTGTAATTCTGGATACACAGAAATGAACGAACAAAAAACGAACTATATGTTAAATAACAAATCATAAATGTGTGAATTGAAAACAAAACAATTCCGACAGCTGATGTGGTCACGGACAGTAATTTTGCTCGAAATATTATCAAAACGAAAATCTGATTAATGTGTACCAACTACTGAAATATAATTATAAGTAATTTCGTTTATACGAGTTGATCACGGATTGATAACAGTAAGGGAACCATTGAAATCCAGGGAGTACTGGACAGCGAGCTGTTTCATCCTAGTTTCGGGAATTATAGGCAGCACGCACCCACTGAGATTCGAACCAAGGACCTTCCGGTTAGAAGACAAGCTGGTATGCCATTCAGCCACTGGGACCTGATTCAATGGTCAGCCAATCCGTGATTTAGCGCGATCACTAATCAGTGTCATCGGTGGGAAATCTATCCTCACACTTGACATTTGAATGGACCTCACTGGTTATGACTTCTCACTAGAACTTCAGGAAACTCCATCCTGTAGTAAGTCACCAGAAAGCATCAGATAAATTTTGTATAGTCGTTTGATTAATCCGACTAATCCTTACAAACCAACTATGTAAGTAATTTCCTTTGTAGGGTGATTACAGTCATGAATTTCCTAGCATCATCAAAATACTGCTACATTTATCTATACAGACTAGGATAGTGGATAGTGTAATGTCTGTTTATTTTCATAGTGATAAATGAACGAAAGAAATAACACTTTGTCTTTGTAAAATGGAACAAATGTATAAAACTAAATTCTTTCTATCCTAAGCAAGACACCCAATCATTGCTTCAACAGTCTCTTCTATTTTCATAAGCTCAGCATTTGCTTGAAAATACAAGGAATTAAAGCAGCTCCGTTGGTGGGAACAACACTATGTAACCAATTAAGTAAGGATGTTCAATAAATCATTTATTCTTACCTACTTTGAGGTATTTATTGTTGAAAGGTGTAGCTTACTGCTTACATTGAAAATATATGTAAATAACGTCATTTTACACATTTTTTTTATTTACACTGCTAGCTTAGCTTAGCTTAGATCAATGCGCTACTAAATCTTCTCTTCACCACAAAGTACTAAGTTTACTCCATTTTGATACTGGTTTAATGATTCAACTATTTCTTCAAATGATATTCCATACCAAGGTATATTTGTGAATATTTTTAGAAGTGGATAAAACTTTAATATAAATGGGGGTTGCCGACTGTTTTAGATCAAACAATACTTTATCAACTTTTAATTACTATATACTTGTAAATTCTTTGTATGAAGTAAACATTCTGGTGATATTTAATTTTGAATAAGGCAAGAACAACAGTGTTGGTTTGTGCAGAATAATATTCTACCATCATTGCTTATTTCGTTGGCTTCTCATCAGCTGCTTACAGCCTAAATAAATTATGAGGTTTTATCATACTTGTAAATTTTACATGTTATCAGTTGACGGAAAATTCTACAAAATTAGTAAACGGGGCTCAGAAAATTGCGCTTATATAGTTTTTACACAGGCAGTTCATGTTTAAACAAAATAAATGTATGCATATAATGGTAAAGGAGTTACTTAATAAAGATGACATGTGCGTTAGATGCATAGAGTCTAATAAGTTAGGTAACAATGTACTGAGTTGAACTCAAATCATAGAAACGAGAGACAAGGAAAATTACAGATTACAAAAGGAGGGTGAGATTAAAGACAAAGATCACGTAATCAGATGAGAGAAAAAATAAAGACATCCAGTTACCAAGGCAAGGAAAGACTAATAACTACTTCTTTCTGAACACATGTATCTGGTTTCAAGCGTTTGATAGAAATTGCCTCGTCAAACTTGAGGAGAATGGAACTCCTTTTTTATTGATAATTTTAAAGGATTTCTCGATTTCCATCTTATGACCCGAGTCTAAGAGATGTCTGGTAATAGCGCTATTATAAGAGTTTATTCCCTTGAGACGTAGGCTGTTTGGGCACATGTTCAGAAAATCGGAGGTATGCCCTTTTTTCTGTCCTCCCAATGTAAATGCTCCCGCAGATACACGTAAATTTGTATATACAGTTAGAGTTAACACGAGAAGGGCATCTATTGGCTTTTGACTGCACCATAGGGCATGTTGTTTGGTGGACAGGAACCAACTTAGCTTCAGGATAAGTTCTGGCTAGTGAAGTTCTCAGTCTTCTGTTGACCATTTCTGCAATGTCTTCACCTTTAAAATCTAGTTGAATGAAGACAGGCTTTTTTCAACCGTGATTTGTTTGGTATTTGAGCCTTGACATCTTCCATATTTGTTAATAAATATTTGAGGATAACCGCTGTTTTTCAGCACCATTTTGAGAATCGTAAATTCTTCCTCTAGTTTCTCTGCAGAGCATACTTTCCTCGCTCTATAGTACAGAGTCTTGACTAGTGCTCGTTTATAGCTATTTGGAAAAAAACTATTAAAGTGTAAGTATTGTCCATTCCATGTGGGCTTTTGGTAGACTGACCTCTAGAGACTACCATCTTCTAGGCGTTGCATGGCGACGTCAAAGAAATGGAACTTACCATCATTTTCATGTTCCATAGTAAATACAATATTTGTATGTGCGTTGTTGAATAGTCTGAGTAGGTAGGAATATGTTAAAATTGTTCTGTACCTCATAATTTATTTAGGCTGTAAGCAGCAGCTGATGAAAAGCCAACGAAATAAGCAATGACGGTAACATATTATTCTGCACAAACTACACTGTTATTCTTGCTTTATTCAAATTCATCAAGGGGGATAATTGATGTATAAGTGAATTATCAAGAATTAAACCATAATTATTATTTTATTACAATTTTTAGGTTCTTATTCATGGAAAACGTAAAGTAATGGCTTACAGCCTGCCAATATCTGTAGTTGAACAACGTGCAAAAGACTACAAAATGCGTTATCTAGGCGACGGGAATCATTTATTCGACCCGGAATACTTGAAATTAAAACGTGATAGTCGATGTTCCGTTTCCTAGACTCTATATGACCAATGAAGTATTCATCGAAAAACAAATCAAATAAAATAAAAAGGCCAAATGCTGAATAACTATTATGATGTAATACTTAAGATATAAACCTAATAGTAAATTTTCGTAGCCACATTTCGATACTGGGTTTGACAGTGTTTTATATTCTATCTACATTTATGAATTTTCGGTGTATGTGGGTGGGTGTGCGTATGTTAAGCACACTTTGAAGGAGTCGTCTCCTTGTCTCTCCATCATTCTTTCCTTCATCCATAGTGTTGGTAATTATTATTAATACATATCTCTCTCTCTATGAATGATCTGATTGAAAGAGAGCTTTCATCAAACTGTTTAATCATTTATATTTATTTATATATTTTTCTTCTCTACTTCTGCTAAATATCATTGAATTCTTGAGCATATTTGTTTCTTAATTGCCTGAAAATGCTGAGTTCGTATTAGTTTTATTGGAATAAATTTAATTCATTAAACACATGAGCAAATAAATTTCTGTTTTCATACAGTAGTTGCCTGTATCCTCTCTATCAGTTATATTTATCTAACTAACTAACCAACTAACATGTTCTGCCATTTTTGTTTTATTTTGGTTATAAACCGAATTAAATCTACGTAACTGAAATTAGCTTGTCAATAAATCTGTTCCGCTTTATTATTTTTAGCTAGTAATCTCATATTGAACAGATATTGAACAATGAACTAATGAAGTTAATAATTTTTGTGATATTGATAACAACTTTCTTTCTACATCTTGTTCATTAAGACACATGTTTATTATTTAAACTGGTATTCATTGTTTAAAATAATACTGTCTTCATAATTAAGTAGAAAAAACTATACATATTTTTCATTTTTATGTTCAACATCACGAAAAGAAAGTTGATAAAAGTTTAACGGTTCTCTATATATGTCCAAACTAAGTTCAATTTCAACAGTTTGCAAAAACATTTGACCATTGGGCATAAGATATTCTTTATAATAAAGGGTCATTTTTGGATTTCCTAATGAATGAAAAACAAAAAGATATTGTCTCTTCTAACCTTTTGCTACTTAGCGTTAATAGTTTTCGTCAAAAACATCAGACACACACACTACAAAGCAACCTTATCCATATAAAAGATCAAATCCCTAAGGTAACTCTGTCTAATTATGGCAACAAAATAAAATGCTCTGAGTGTGATGCAATATATATCGGAAAAACCTCAATAGACAGAAATCAGAAAAAATTAACATCGTAGGACATCCGTTCAACCACCGAGAAATCCAGTTGAACTATTATTATATAATTATATCCTTTCATTCCTAGAGGAACATAAGGCTTCAGCCGCGCGTCTCTATTGCGTTCGTTTTTCTGCCAACTTTTTCACCCCACTCCAAGTCTGCCCACACGCTTTTATCTCCTCTTCACATGACCTCCTCCAAGTCACCCTCACACTGACGACCAACTCGCCGCTTCCCTTTCAATCCGGTTCCACTCGAGCAATAACTTGTCTAGTGATGACACTTGATGGTTTCCTCAGCGTATGACCAATCTATCTCCATTTCTTCCCGCCTATTTGTTGCACAATCGGTTCCTACTGTGTTGGATCGCTCATTGCCAGAGATCCCTGTTGCTGATCTTTTCTGGCTGGCCATCTGATCTTGAGTATTGAGCGAAGGCAACTGTTGATGAAAGTCTGAAGTTTGTTTGAGATGCTCTTTATGACGCGCAGTACAAGTCTCTGATCCGTATAGTAACACTGACTGACTTCACATTTGAGTTGAAAATCTGGATGTTATTTTTGATGATGAGTGCTGTTGACCTCCACACAGACTTAAGAGTAGTGAATGCTTGTCTTGCTTTTCCGATTCTTGCTTTGATATCCTCGTCATTTCCGCCTGCTTCCCAGATAGGTAGGTAAGAAATGGAGATTGTTTCTTCCAGGTTCCTTCCATTTATGCTGATTGCTGTCTGTTTTTGTGATTACTGCTGGTAGTGGCCAGGAATCTTCATCACCTGTGTTTTATCTATGTTCATCTGAAGACCTATCTTTGATGCTTCTTCTGCCAGCTTGTTGCTTTTCACTTGCATATCTTCCAATTTGTGGGAAATCAGACATATAAAAGTTGAACTAGGAAAGATTAAAAAATCATTAGCCACAGGTCTTCACTCTATAGAATCACGTCACAAAATTGATTCTGACAATATTGAAATAATCCAGAAAAATTTGAGACATCACAAACAACGTCTAATATCAGAAGTACTTCATATCAAATCGAATCCAAATTGTCTGAATAGGAATTAGAAACTAAACAAGAATTTGACCTAGTTAAAACACCCCTAACCCCCCCCACACACACACACGAAGTGATAAAATCAACACAAATGTGATTAGCGGTTTCATTACGTAAACATGGGCTGCTTATATAGTTTTATACAATTATCAAATCCACCAATCTACACCTGGTTTTGCTATCTTTACCAGTTGGCCAACTTGACAACTTTAGCATTACCCAATGCTGCTGAAATATGATTAAGTTGTTGTACATAACAAGGCTTTGATAAAGCTATTAGCATTAAATGGCGAAACGTCAATAAAAGCAGCAATATCGTTTCGTTTCTCATTCATTCATTGGGAAATACAAAAAATTCTTATTATAAGTGATGTCGTGTAAACTTAAAAATACTATTGGTGAGTGATTATCAAATAATAATGAATTTAGTGAAGTAAAATGAAAAGGATTTTGTAAATATGATAACAAGTTAGAAAAGCGCTAATTAAACTTAAGGTAGCAGAAATCGTAAGAAAGGTCATGAAATCGTAAAACGTCAGAAATGAAAGTTTGTCAGTGAAACAAAAGAAAAGAAAAATTGTGATAGGAATTTAAAGTGACGGTGTTTATGAAGGATTTGTTGGCCTTATTTAGGGCAAGGTAAACTTAGTGGTTGAACATAATTCTTCTGTATACAAACAGTCGGTCTTCAAGTATTTATTGCAACCGCTCCAGCTACTGACAGCAGACATAGTCGAGCTCCTATTTATAGATTACCAAGAACTCAATAAAAATCTGAGAATGCCTGGTAATTGCTTAACGAGTGTCCAGTATCTGCCAAGTGAGCTAAGACTGCACTATTTACGTATCTGGTTACCCCTTTACTCAACCATACAAGTACATGTTCATGCGCGCGCATGGATGAGGCCCTCTGAGTACGATCAATGTAACTAGCTCCACATAAGCAGTTAAATTCATAGATACACAATGATGAGACCATCTTTGGTAATTTATCCTTGACTCGTTGTGCGAGTACAGGTTTAGTTGAGACGCTGAGTACCAGCTTAGCTACAGGAAATGTTCTCTCTACTACTCTATTAAGTTTAATATGCTTCTGCAGTCATTGTCATGTCATGACTCCTCTAAAATATACACTGTCACCTCAGATCACAGCGTTATTAACGCTGAAAGATCTCAAGGTTTTTAAATACAAACTACATAAAGAATAGATAGAGTTTAGGTTCATTACGAAGGAGCGTTTGGGGTAAGATGAAGTTGAAGATATACAGAAATCGAGATGCTGTGTGAAGTGTAGAGATTTAGATGCCTCTTGATATTATTGATATAGTCATCTAAGATTGTGGTGAAGTACCGTCCACCTTTCGTTAAACGCAAATCACCGTCTGCCGAAAGAACCACGGGTACTAAGTTGAAAATGTTTAGTGAACTGGATCACTGTCTCTTCATTCTTACTTAACTGTAATTCAAATAACATTGTCAGTAACTCATTCAGAGGGACACACCTAGTTCGTACGTCTGCATTGTTCAATATATCCGGGATAATACCATCGCAGCCTAACAGGTATTTAAACTTTACATAATTTATAGGATTTAAGGCAGATACATTGTTTCCATATGTGAAAAGAACGCTCAAAACTCTATTCAAGATCGTTAATAGAATGTGTCTCAAGGTGGTATTCAGAGTAACGAATTCACGCAGTGATAAACTCTCAACCAAGCAAAATAATCTAATCTACATTATAGCCTACTGTGAATATGAGGTCGAGAGCATACATTATTCCTACAGACCAGGATTGGTAAGGTTATATTATTATTACTTTTCATTCTTTGCGTTCTGAGTGGAACATACTGCTTCAGCGTTATACATCTACTCCACTAGATTCTGTGCCATTACTTTGAGCTTGCTACAGGACTACGCGCAAGCTTTCATTTCCTCCTCACATGATTTCACTATGCAGCACTTGAACCCATACCTAACACATCGATTCTCATCTACTTTCCACTAAATGATCTGCCTGGCGTGTGATATCAATCAAATGTATCTTTAGCGCATATCCAGTTCATCTTAATTTCATTCTCCGTATTCGTTTGGTTACCTACCGGAGTTCTTTGTTGCTTATTCTCTCGAGAAAATCAGCCGGCCATCTCCTATCAGTACTGAGTTACAGAAAGCATATTTTGATGAAGGTGTGCAGCCTGTTGGAAATGCTTACGGAAACATTAGAAGCGCTGACTTGAAAATGATCCTGAAAATTTGGAACACTTTCGCTAGGCTAAGTGATGAATACTGTAGATATCCACAATGATTTCCGATTAAGGTTAGCTTTGATATCTTCATCTGAAATGATGCTGCTCAGTTCAAGTAAGTGAAAGAGACTACTTCCTTTAAATTACTCTTGCTGATGCTGACTGGTGTTTGGTGTTAGTCTCATAAGTGTAGGACGACAAACCATTAAAAATGACTAACTTGGGAAAAATCTTAGCTGTCACAATACGTCGACTAAGACACAATCACACAATAGGTTAAGGCTGAACTGTTGTTATAAAAGGTAGAAGGAAAGGTTGGTCACTGAGTCTATGTTCATCAACTTTGAGCAAAACAAGTGCTACAGGGATGACACAACATCGATACTGGAAATATAGTAAATATTATTACTGTCATTTGACAACACTGGAAAGGATCCTGGACCTATCGTTAACTCCCGAAGACCAATCGGTGCCTAAGAATACTGTGTGCGGCAACCGATGCTAGAATGTCAGAAAAAGGAATGGAAATACGAGGAGTGTCTATTTCGTCGCCAACAATGAACTAGAACAACCGGGTTAAAAAGCACAAAGTTTATGAATAAATGTCAGCATAAATCACAATAATACTTCTGATAGCTTTTCTCTAGTATTCTGCCAATAAAGCATACAGTTAGATAACATATACCATTGTTGTTTCCCGCCAAACGCAGGTCAGTTTGAATAAACAAACGATATGCTGTCCATTCAATGATCACTAATACTGATAATTACCGATAAAATTTAGTTGCATTTAGTATTGGATTTACTTACATAAACAAAATCTTAGAATTGTATCAATACGCTGATATCATTATAAGTAGTAAAGTTTCCTTATTAGAATATTCTGGATCACCATGTGTTACAAGAAATAAAACTACTATACTATGAAAGCCAAAACAAAGTACGATAGAGATGTGAATCAATAAGTATAAAGTTAATTTAGTTAGAAGCACATTTTGAAATGAGAAGTGTAATAAATGCATAAATGTTTGTCGCGTTAGTTATGAGAAGAATGAAAACAAGACGAACGACCTAATGTCGTTAAAAATACATAAATAAAATGAAACGCCAAAATTTAATAACATAATGTTTTCCACTAACAGGGAGAGTCGATGGATTGCTGAGAAGGGAAATACACAGAAAATCTACACAGACTGAGAAAATAAATAATCCTTGCACTATTGTTCTTACATTTACAATAATGAATGACGTCCATCCTGTCTCCACACACGTCCGCATAATTCACGTCGAAGACAATACTGGTGAGGAACCTAAGTAGCCAAAACAAAGTTTACTGGAAAATCCATACACCATATGGTCTGTAAAGATTATTAGTAAACACACGTAAAGGCTCCATCCTAGGAGAAATTACCAAAGGAAAATTTGCACTAAAAATTAAAAAGGAGATGAAATTAATAAGAAAAATAGCTTCCTACCAACATTCACAAGCATAACTCGACTTAAAAGGACTGACACGTTATTCTTCCGATTCCATACGGAGCAAGATACATCAAAAGTGCATTAAATACTCTTCTCCTTGCTTCAGTAGAGAAGGTTATTGTAATTTCATTTCTTATAGGGTCTTCGTTACTTTTTCTTTTAGTGTTAAGCTTTATACTACTTATCATTCGTTAGTAGTATGAGTTATATTTCGTATACCGTCTCCTCTCGAAATATTTAAATATTAATTTATTTAACTCAATGTAAAAAAATTCTTTTTTTGTAGTAACTGTCTTTCTACATTTGAACGCTATCTGATGTACACAATTTATTTATAGCGGACTCTCTAACGAACAGCGGAAATTCAAATCTGTTACTCTTTACTTGAGCATTTCGCTCTGTTTAATCTGACCGTGGATCGGTGTTCATAGACCATTACTGTTTTTCTTAGTGAAGCACAGTGACAGTGCAATTCAAGGAATTCAGCCTAAATAAAAAGTTTGAGGTTTGTATATTTCACTGATTATATATATATAGCCATACATTGCTAGATAGACAGACAGACAGACAGACAGGCAGGCAGGCAGGCAGGCAGGCAGGCAGATAGATAGATAGATAGATAGATAGATAGATAGATAGATAGATAGATAGATAGATAGATAGATAGATAGATAGATAGATAGATAGATAGATAGATAGATAGATAGATAGATAGATAGATAGATAGATAGATAGATAGATAGATAGATAGATAGATAGATAGATAGATAGATAGATAGATAGATAGATAGATAGATAGATAGATAGATAGATAGATAGATAGATAGATAGATAGATAGATAGATAGATAGATAGATAGATAGATAGATAGATAGATAGATAGATAGATAGATAGATAGATAGATAGATATTTGCAAAATTGTATACTGTAAATGTGAAAATGCAATAACTACGCTCAAGGAAACTGTTTTTCAGCCGAAAGTATTGATCGTTTTCCGAGCACATTTTTGATAATTTTCGCTAGTTACTTATATATCACGTGGTCTACGTATAATACAATATATAGATAGAATGCTTCGTTTTTTTCAGCTGATAATAATTCGAGAATTAAAACACACCAATTCTTTAACAAGTCATTAATAATTCTGACCTCGTTAGAATGAATGATACACAATGCTCCACAGTGAAGATGGTATTCAACATTCATGTTTAGCTATATGCCGCTAACAAGAACCAACAAAATATGAGGAATTCATTCTCTCTATCTGTTCAATATGTTCTTCTTGATTTGTTAAAGTTTATCGAAGGAGATAATTGTATGAAGATTTGAAAAAATTTCTCTCCAACCAAACTTTTAAGTCACTGGATTGTTTGGTGACAGTTCAATTTAGAATGAAACGAGAACTAATCTGTTGGAATTTTATGGGGGTGGGGGTTGGGGCTGTGTTACTACAAGATGCTTTTTGCATCAGTTGGTTAAATATCGTCGCTTATGTACATTGCCACCTTATTCGAAGAATCTCTGACGCGTCGCAAAATCTTAAATCAAATGTACCAAACGAATTCCAACAGTGATGTGAACACGGGGAGTAATTTTGCTCTAAATATTACCAATAACAAAACTTATCATTGTGTGTAAACTACTGAAATATAATTATACTTTATTTGATTTATTTCAGGACTGAGAACAGAAAACGTGGTTCGAGAGTTTAGCGTAATATGCAGCATCACGTTTATTAATTACATGCATAACAATCAATCTAAAACATGTGCTACGTTTTTGGAAACTCTCAAAAAGTGAAACATCAATCATTCTGTAGTGCATCAGAGAATCCAGACAAATATTAACATAATCAAATGAGCCCACGTCTAACTAAAATTGAATAAGAGACACTGCTACTGGGTTTTAAATGTCATATCCTAAAAAGGTATCATGGAATCCAATCAGAAAGTCAGTTGGAAAATGTATATATTCAATTAAACAAGGGAAAATCAGTAAATGAAGGTGGAAAAAGTTGCTTATGGTCCCAACTAGTAGATACTGCCAATCACTACATACATTTGCCAGTTGCATAATCCTAAATCCTGTCTAAGGAATGTCAATCAGCCTTGAAGAATCTAATGAATAATGGGAATATCATTATACTACGACCAGATAAAGCTCCTGGATATGTTATAATGAATAAGGATGATTATGTACATATAGTCAAGTTAATTTTTGGAGGATTCATCAAGATTTATAATGGAAGGCATGAACAGTGATATGAACATGATGATAACCTGGTTTCTCTAAATGGTTTTACATTGTTTAGACAAGATCGACTATGCTTCAGAAAGAAAAGAGGTGGAGATGTTGTAACTTTCATTCAATCTCAATGGTCAACCTTAAGTAATGTATGTTTTTCTTCCTCTGGTGAGTTTATTGATTGTATAACAGTCAATTTCCATCCGAAACACTTATCCAAGTTAAAATACGTCAACATTTATGTTACTTCTGGCTGTTTTGCCTCGGATCTATCTAATTTTGCAGATGAATTCACTGAATTCGCCGTTACACATCACCGAAACTTTATCAGTTGTCACAGGAGACTTCAATTCCTCCGATTGTTCTTTTCTGAATCATTAGACCATGTTAATATTGTTAAATTTCCTACTCGATTTGATAAAACACTGGATCTAGTATTTATTAATGATGCGGAAATATATGAAGCACACAGACGTGCTCCTATCATGAACTCGGATCATTGTATTATTCGGATATTACCTAAGATATACAGCAGATCTCACTTTAATATCCTCTCAAATCTGTCCAGGGAAACACAGCAAAGGTGTTACTCACAGGAAAATGTGCTCAAACTAAGATGTATGTTAAATGACACTAACTGGGAACTTTTCAACGAACACAAACTGGATGATACTATTCCCAATCTAACTGACTACCTTAAATTCCGCCTTGATGTATGCTGTCCAAAACAGATACTTTTCAAAAGAATGGACCGTTTCTCTTCCCCTCATCTCAAAACGCTTCGAAGAGAAAAAGAGAAGCTGTACAAGACAAAGAATAAATCTGGTCTTAGGAAGATAAACATCCAAATTAAATCTGAAATCAAGAGACTAAACAATATTTATAATCAAACAATACTGTCTTGTAAAACTTCAGAAAACATATGGAAGCTTTTTAGAGAAATTACAGGTTGCGGTAAGCATAGTATTTGTGCACCTTCTATTGATGTAAATACTCTTAATAGATCTTTTATTCGCCCTCCCAATGTCCCTTCTGCCTTCAATTTAACTAATAACACGACCAGTGACTTTCATAGTTTCAATACTTCTGATGTTCTTAAATGTTTAAAATCTCTTAAACCTGACCAGAGTCTAGGCCCCGATGGTATACCTGCCAGTGTCCTAAGGAAATGTGCTGATATTTTAAGTAACCCACTTACAAACATTTTCAATACTTCTTTTTCTAATAATGTTGTACCTTCTCTGTGGAAAGATATTAAAATCATCCCTGTACCCAAGTCTGGTTCTGGAAATAGTGTTAAGTTTAGACCTATTGCTATCACCTCTCCTTTTTTGAAACTAATGGAGAAATTAGTGTTACTAAAACTTGTCCCCTCCCTAAGCTTCTCAAATGATCCAAAGCAGTTTGCTTACAAACAGGGTAGAAGTACTTTAGACGCTGCTGCTGTGTTTCATCACAACATTGTATCCTCCTTAGACAAAGGGGCCAAGTATGTCCATTGTACGTTCCTTGATTATACATCTGCTTTCGACTCTGTATCTAGAGGCCTTTTGTTAAACAAGCTTAGTCTTACATAAACTGAGTACTGGGCTGTCAAATGGCTGCACTTTTACTTCTCTAATAGGACGCAGTACATGATATATAATGGTGTATCTTCCTCTCCTTTCCTTACTGAAGCTGGAGTTCCTCAGGGTGCTGTTCTCTCTCCGTTTCTCTTTTCCTTCTTCTTAAATGACTTACCTCTTTCAGACGAAATCAACTTCGTCAAATATGCAGATGACCTGACTGTTTCGCTTCCCGTTAAGTCTCAGTCAGACTGTTTCAAATTAAATAGCTTCCTGTCGGACATCAGTCAGTGGTCCAAACTAAATGACCTCATGCTGAATCCCTCAAAATGCCAGACTATTGACTTCTCATTTAGGCATAAACGAGATCTACAAACACTAGTAAGTACTCATGAAGCCTGTAGCATTGAGGGGACTAAAATTGAAACTAAGTCTAATGCAGAATACCTCGGACTAGTTCTATCTTTTGACCTTACTTGGTCATCTCGTATCTTAACGATTTCTAAGAAAATGTTCCGTCTAACCTACTAACTTAAACTATCTGGAATCAACCAACCTCAACTTTCACAATTTGTCAACTCTCGTATCTTACCTATTCTACTTTACTGCTCCCCGTTAGTCTTTCCTGGGTTACTGAAAAAGGACTATACCGTCCTGAGAAGGATGTTGAAGGTAGTTAGTAGGACTAGTGGTGTAAAACTCAGTCAGCTCGTCACTACATAAGTAGATAAGCATCTGAATTCATCCGAGAAATGGTCTAAAACCATACTCTCCGAACCCTCAACACCCCCTCTATTCCCAACTCTCTCTTTGTACCTCATCAGGTAGGAGAAAAAATCAGTACAAAATAATATATGCTCGTACAACCAAGTATAGGAACTCACCGATACCATATTTGGACCATGTTCTAAGTGACAGAGACAATGTTAAGAGCGAAACCTATGACTTGCTTTGTTGTTAATAACATAATTTTGGCTCTTTTACTTCTCTCTTACTTGTATTCTATAGTGAACACCTTATTAAACATACCTAGCTACATAAATTATTAACATTGGCTTACCTTTTTTTGTACTTTACTCTATTCCTTTTTTTGTGTATCTACTGGTTCCGACTATATTATCACTGTGAGTATTACAAAATTGTCCTGTCATTAGCCATAATATTAGTTTTGTGGTTGTTTTTTGTTCAGCAGTATTAACTGACAATCTTGGTTGTGAACGCCGTTATCACCATCCTTAAATTTTGTATTATGCAGGATTACTCACACTAACTACCACTACAAACACCGCATTAGAGGTGACAATAAAAAACCCTGAATTGTTTATTTTATGATTGTTTAGTGTAGTTCAATCAAATTAACTGATCATCTTGGCTATAAACATTCTTAATTTCATTTCATAACTTCTTGTATGATTATAGTTTTACTGTTCACCACGCATAAACATATCATAGCTTCCACTACCCAATATTGAGATATTAGATTGTTTATTTTCTATTCTACTTCCTGGTATTTTTTCGCATTTTTTTTGTTATTTTGTTTTTGTGGTTGTTGTTTTTTATATTTATCTTTTGAAATACTCCTTTTAAATGTTTGATAAAATTAGATGCAATATTGTAAATGAAGTGCTGAAAATTTCACACTGTATCATTAGTATCGTTTCTGGAATAAAGCAAATTATTATTATATGAGTGAGCTCACAGAGAAGCGAACTACGAAGAATATGGAGGAACTTGTAAAGAAAACATCAATAAACAATCCAGTGTAAAATAATCTTAGACCAAGAGGTTCCTGGATTCTGTTTGTGTATGGTCTGCCTAAGTATTCTGACATATTACTGACCATAAACAATTTTGGAATGGACTATTTGTGAACATTAATACTTTTTTGCTTATTAAGTTATAAGAAAGGACATTGTTCAACTGCAGAGTAACTTTTTGTTCAGAAGAAAGGCTGAATGTTAGCCATACTGTCATATAAAAGTGTTTAGGAAACAACGGCCATCCTCGAGAAATTCACTGATAAACACAAAAGCATACCAAATATAAAAGCAAAATTTGATGCAGTAGAAAATAATCTAGTCTTCTTTAATCTTAGATTCAAAGTTGATGACGTATCTGGAAGAACTAAATATAAAATGAATGCTGTTCTCAGAAGAATTTATCCAGATGCCGGGTTAGTCCCATTTCACCCAAAAAAATGCTCATAAACACAATCTAAGGTAAACAAATCCCTCTGCCTCTTCATATAACCTCCAAATGCATACACCAATCTACATGTAAATGACAAAGCACACACGTCGGACGAGCAGGACGAAGAATTTGTAGCCTCATATCTTAGCATATTTCAAGCGACTATCATCTGAAAGATGCAATAGTGTTTAGTAGTGAGACTAGTCACCATCTGTTAGATAGTAGTCATAAAACCAATGCATCTTCAGCTTGCTGCGCATCACTGAAGCGATTACCATTTAACGATTACAACCAAACAGATGCACCAAGAAGAAAACTATCACTAATGAATGTTGCTTTACCATGTTAAGTATAATTTACGTTATTTAATTGATTTTTTGCTGTTATTTTTTGTTATTTTAATCATATTTCTTTCCTGACAATGTAATATCTTATCCTGATTTTATCTTTATCTATGGTCTTAACCAGATCTCTGTTTACCTTCCGATCAATCATCCCTCTCGATAGACTAATGAGCTTAACAATGACGTTTGTTTCCTTTCATTATGCCACTTAACCAACCATGTGATATTAATATCCGTCATCGTTATTATCAATAACTTAGGTATTCAAATATTCTGTATAGATGTACGCAGGTGACAAGATCCGAAAATGTGTAATGACGTCATTTTATCCTGCTCAATATGTTATTTTTTCGCTTTCTTCAGACACTGTAGAATAATTTCGATAAAATAAAATAAATGACCCTTTTTTATAGCATATTTATATAATGTTCTTTGAAACAAAATCTGTTTGTCACACTATAGTATACAAGCTAGTTGTTTTTAGATTTCTTTCTTTAGAAGTACTGAGAATTCCGATTTATATGAAGTAGTGAGAAAAACAAAATTTGTAACTCAGGTGGAGTTTTCTTGTGTGGTTTTGTTCTCTAAGCTGCATGGTTAAAATGTGAAGCTGTAATTTCAATGTGAAGTGATATTTTCAAATTATCTATAAATGATATCACCGTCTCTCCAGAGCAACACAATTATTCAGCGATTCAACACTCAACGACCAAATATGCAATTACAAAGACAATAGTCCAACAGTTCAATAAGGCTACATGTATACAAATATTACTTAAAAGCCGAGAGAAGCAATATCACCCCCATCCTAAGGAGAAAAGAAGAAAAATGGATAACCGTGTAACTTCTTCAGAGGATTGCTTCGCTCAAAGCAAGACACCATCCTCAAAAATTACAAGAAAATTCAGCCTGTCATATAGGAAGAACACTTCTGAAATCACCACTAGGATACTGAAACCGTTTGGAATAGACATTGCACACAAAATGCCAAAAGACAAAATCGGTGGTATCTACAAGACAAGTCTCACCAGCCTAGAAAAGTACTATGGTAGACAAAGTGAAAGTCCCCTTTGATTTGGCGTTCAAAATAGTTATCTAGCAGTCAAGAATATAATTTGTATTTCCTTATATCCAAACATATGCGAAATCATATATATTTACAGTTCATAAAGAAAACGTATGACGTCCACAGTTTGTGCTTTTACTTGAAGTTTTCAAAGCTTTGGTTGGCAAATAATTTCTTCCCCGAAAGATAGAAACTCAATAAAAACATTATTACTATTGTTCCTATCAGTTCCGAGTGAAAAATAGGGTTTCAACAACATAGATCCACTTTCTTCTATTTTACGCTGTCCTCTCTAGCTAGACATATGAATGCTCACAGTCTATCTTCCTCTCCTCGACACACGATCTCCTCCATTTCACCCTCCCACTGATGGCTGACTCGTTGCTTCCTACTCAAGTTCCACTCCACTGTTGACCTGCATTCAACGCGATCTCATTCCGTGGTCTCCTCAATATTAGCCCTGTCCATCTCCATCCTCTCATACATTTTTTTTATCATCAAGCACTTCGTTGATTTGTCACTCTGCAGAGTCTCTTGTTGCTAATTCTCTCTGGCCTGCTATTTGATCCCCAATATGGAGCCAGCGTAGTGAGCAGCTGTTGATGAAAGTCTGAAGTAGCCTGTAGAGAAATGCTCTTCATGACGCACTCGTTGTGCAGTTTGCTGATAGGAGTTCCGTATAGAAAAGCTGACTAACCTCACATTTATTTTGAAAATCCGAGTCTTGTTGTTTATGCTGCGGAGTGCAGTACAGGAGATTTCCAAACTGGATTTAGAATGATGAGGGGATATCTCGCCTTCCCGATTCTGGCTGGTCTGGTTTGACATATTCATCTATGCTGTCGCCTGTGGTTTAAACTGTACTTCCTAGATAAGTGAATGAAGTGACCACTGTCAAACGTCTCCCATTGATAGGAACTTGTACTGGTTGTTGATGCTGCTGGCTGGTTATCCAACGAAAAACATAACAAAGTCTTATGACACTTATAAAACAGAGGACCAGGAAACTCAGATAAAAGAAAGTGAAAGACAGTGAGGCCTATAACATGGTCACGTCTGAAGGATTTCTCGCAAATTAGATAACAAAGAAAAAAATGTTTAGTTTTGACATTGTCAGGTTATATACACGTATACCAATAAATATGGCTATAGAGGCAGTCAGAAACGAAGTCATTTCTGACCAACAACTCGAACTTAGGAAAAAAGTGCCACTTGAGGACATAATGCTGGGAATGCAGCTATGCCTGACTTCCAAAGTATTTAAACTGCAAGGGAAAATATATAAACAAACTGACGGAGTTGACATGGTATCACCAACATCCCTGGTTGTAGAAGATATATTCATGGATAGGTGGGAAAAGATAGCGATTGAAACGTTCACCCCCACCCCAAAAGTATGGTTGAGGTATGCACACGACACATTCACTGTACTTAGAACACAGGATACAGATAGATTTTTCGAACACATCAACTCGAAGGTAGAGGCAATTCAATTCACTGATAAATTGTAAAGTCAGAAAGGGGAGCTCCTAATGTTAGATTGCAACGTAAAAAGGAAAGAAGATGAGAAGTTAAGCACTAGTGTTTACAGGAAACCCACACATTCAAACAGATATTTGGGCTTCCGATCATCCCATCCTATGTCAGTAAAAATAGGATTGGTGAAATTTTTAAGTGACAGAGCACAAAAACTAATTAGTACCAGGGAAAATCTAAGACAAGAAATGATACACACAAAAGAAGCCTTGAAACTTAATAATCACTCTGATAAATTAATCAGAAAATATGTAAGTAAATGTAAAAGTAAAATAATGATAGTAGCTATAGTGATAATAATAATAATGATAACGATAAGGAATCTAAATCATCAGTAGTAATTCAATACAAGGAAAGCTGAGTACATTGGCCGTACCATGCGCCGACTTGAAAAACGCGCTCGTGAACACTATCCAGCCTGGCTAGTAAAAGGAGAACGAAAACGGGTAAATAGTTCAGTGACAGAACACCTGGTGAATTCAGGACATTCAGCGCCACTCGAAAAATCCTTCAAAATCATTTACAAGATTCGATCAAACCCATCAAAGGGAGTAAAATCAAGACAAGGAAAGAACTTCGGAAACCTTACGCAGAATTTTTAACAAAGCAGTAATAAAAGCGGCTGGCATTCAAACCCACAAACTCAATTAGAAACAAGCTTTGTCGGTAAAGGATCAATCCTGTGAAGTCTTTAAAACAAAACAATTTAGTTTATCTAATACCCTGCAATGATTGTCAGGTCAAATCCATAGGTCAAACTAGTAGAACGGGGGTAGTCAGATTAGCCGAACATAAAAACCTAGCAAAATCTTGATTAGTTGGCCAAAGTAAGAAAAGAAATCTGGAGAATAGTTCAGCTATACCACTCACTGCACGCAATTACACACAACCATACAATGGGATGGGATAGGATGACAGTTTTAAAATCTAATGTCACAATTGGGTGGAGGGAGAGATTGATAACAGAAGCTTTGTTTATCGAATCAACTGCAAATATGTGTAATAGCAATAATTCAACATCTGTCCAGCTAGATATCTGGAAAATTCTACTACCCCTACGACAAATAGGAGAAAACAAAGAAGACTATAAAATTCAACTTTAAAAGTAGTGTGATTACAATTAATGAGATGATTATGAACAATAAATTTTATTCGAAACGTCATCCAGTAAATGATACTGTTTCACTGACTGTGTGATACATCTAATAATAATAAATTACTTACTGCCACAGTGCCCATGATTTACACATATATTAAGATTTCTCGCATAATTTATGGATGACAACGAGAAAAACGTATAATTGATGTGCTGGTGAAGGCTAAATTATCGATGATAAACTCCTTCATTTGACAGAGGATTATTTTTTCTTATTAATGTTGATGTTAAAATACTTTGGTTTAAACCGATGGATACATCTTTTGAAAAACACCACTGATTTCACTGAAAAGTAAAAACATTTAAATTTCTCTGGTAAAGTCATGCAGGAAAATCATCCCGTGAGCCAAATTATTTACTCCTGCTTAGTGAAGATGGTCAACTCAAATTTAATGATTATCTGTATAGACAAATGATTGAATGTCTGCTATATCCCTTTGTGGAAACTATCTCCATACAACATTTAGAAACCATTATTCTGAAGGGCGGAATCAAGTATTGGTTTGTAGGGATTTGGCTAATTGGTTGAAGGATTTCATCATGAGCTGACATTGGTTGGAGAACCATTGAATAGCAGTTGCGCTATATCGTCAATTGGTAGAAGTTAGAATTCATAGGCCATTGGGTTGGGTCCCACTGGCTTAGTGGTTTACTAGCTCGCTTTGTAACCAGAAGATACTGGCTTCGAACACCGGTTGGTGCGTACTGTTGAAGAGTCCCAAAGTCGAACGAAACAGTCGTCCAGTACTCCCAGGTTTCCCAATGGTTCTCCAACCAATGTCAGCTCATGATGAAATTCTGTAACTAATATATTATGAATATTTTGTCGTGTTTGATGACATTTTGGATGAAATATACCTCCAGAGGCAGTACGGGCCTCAAATTAAGCCAATCACCTTTGCAGTATGTTTGAAGGTAGGGGGGATTCGGTAGCAACACCTAGTCCTTGGTTTCGCAATTACTGACACTCTTCAGTAAAGTATACTTGCAGTTATGCCGTCTTAAAGGTTCGAAATATAACCAACCAGTGCTACAGTCAGTTGTCTTATCACTGGGTTAATCAGACACAAAATGTTTCATCATATGAATTTCATTTTCCTACAACATTTAACGAATAGACATGAGATATAGTAACATGTACCGTTGTGTAGCATAGTGTGGTCTGGTGCTGATGGTTTCTTTCTGTCTTTGTACAGTTACTGAGGTTCAGAAATTTCCACAGCAAATCAGCAGCAAGACAATCAGTCACACTTTTTCAATTTTCGCATGAAAAAAGAAGTGTATTCCACAGCTAAACAGTATGAAGCTACTAACGCTAAACTTGTATGTCTCTAAAGAAAGCAGCACTTATAATCCACGTAGACACGCAGGTGGTGACCTAGTTCAATAACATCTCATTTTACCGAATTCAAGAATACTCATCAAGTTTACCTGGAAATATTATTACCATATTTTTGTCCATTTCAATCCCTTAACTTCTTATAATTAAGACATGGCCTTTTCTTACTAACATAATTTTATTTTTTTACATAATTCAAGTTGTGCGCACCTAATCAAAATTAAATTGGTTCACTGGTTGGAGGAATTCATCATGAACTGACATCAGTTAGATAACCATTGGAAAACCACCTGGAAGTACTGGACAGTAGTTTCGTCGTGGTTTGTGACCCCTCAACAGTCAGCTCATGATGAAATTCTCAAATCACTCAAACAAATTACTCACAAAGCAATACTTGAAAAGTGGTCTGACACTCACTAGTGACTGGCCCTATTCAGGCAGTTAACCTGGGATTCTTGTGGGACGCCGTGACCAGTAGGGTACAGCAGGTTAAAGATGAAGACAGTTACTCATCGAGGAAGACATTAAGAAGTGGTCGCGCTATGTCGTGAGTTGGCAGAATTAAGAATTCATGGGCCATAGGATCGGATTGTTTTCGAGCTCGCTAGCCTTGTTACCAGAAGGTCCTGGTTTCGAAACCCGGTGGATGTGTACCGATGAATAGCCCCAGACTGGGACGAAACAGCTGTTCAGTACTCCCAGCTTCTTTTCCAACGGTTCTTCAACTGATTTCAACACGTTGTGAAATCTTTCAACCGAAAAAATAAATCGTTACAAAACAAATACTTAAAATGGATTCACTTTATTCTACTACTTACTTTTACTACCCTAGACTCCACTTTTTGTGTTTTACTGGGAAACTTCGGATTCACTTAATCATTTAAGTATGACGCTATTTTATATTTCACTCACTAAACATTTTGGTTCATCTATACATCATGACCGTTCTTAATTATTGTCCTACATTGTATCTTCAATAAACTAAAGTGTGTTAAAATTGCAATAAAACGATTGATTATTCAAAGGTGAATGAAGTTGAGAAAATACTGCTGAAATAAAATGTATCCCTTTTATCCTACTCCATGTGCTGTTATTGCTTTGTTTACAATCATGAAATTGTATCACGTGTAAACTACGCTAATTACAACAAAGTTAACATCCCCCTTGACCTAGAGTTCGTGTATGAAATGCTTTTAGAACTGATTTAATTTTTCAAAAACTCATCATACTAACGTATTGAAGCTGGACTATTAAATATTTATTCTAAACGACAGTGAAATAGTAAGCTTCCTATTCAGTTGGGTTTCTCTGGTCTCAAAATAGCTGCGAATGAGAATCGACCTTAGCTAAAGCATTGTGGATACCGTAAAGCAGTAAACAGCCATTTCCATCTTCATGGGCTACCTTGAGCAGACACAACTAAGTTCTGCTATCAATGGAACTACCTACTATCGCCGATATGTTGATGACACATTTGTTGTTTGCAACGATATGGATCACGCATCGGCACTATATAACCGCCTAAATGAGATACATCCAAATATCAAATTCACCATGGAATATGGACATAATAATGAGTTCAATTTCCTGGATCTAAATGTAAAAAGAACAAACGAAGGCACGGTCGAAAAGTCCATCTATAGAAAAGAAACCTGGACTGGACAATATCTTCACTATAACAGCTTTTGTCCCATAAGCTATAAACGTGGATTAGTGAGGACTTTGTATGACAGAGCCAGGAAGCTATGTTCACCAAACAGGGTCGAAGAAGAATTAGTTTTCGTCGAGAAATGCCTAAGGGAAAATGGATACCCTAAGGGATTTATTCAGAAGTACAGCAGAGAAAAAGATGAGAAAGAAAAGCATCCAACTGTAGAAAAGAAAAAAGTGTTTATCTGTCTACCATACAAAGGAGATGCAGTGTCACAAAAGATTGACAAAAGACTGAAAGGTGCAATAAATAGAAGCTTCCCAGCAGCAAAACTCATAACAGTATACAGCACCACTCCTTCTTTAATCCACTCAAAACTGGATAAATACCCTGCTGATGTCACCTCCAACTGCGTTTATGAATTCACGTGCACTTGCGGGAGCAAGTACATTGGAAGGACAGAAAGAAGGGCTTCTATCCGGTTTTCTGAACATATTCCCAAAAACCTGTGCCTGAAAGGAAGCAGATATTCCCAGAGTGCAATTACCAGACACATTATTGATACCGGACATCTCGTAGAGATTTCTAAGTCCTTCAAAATATTAAATAGACAAAGGACAGCAAATTTACTACGATTTGCCGAAGCAATCGCAATCAAAAGACTTAAACCAGACTTATGCATACAGAAAGAGAGTGTGATTAACCTCTCACTCCCTTGGTAACAGAATTTTGATTTTGATTAGTCATCTAATTCAGTGATCTCAACTCACTGAACAAATCTTAATCTCATAAACTGTAACCGTTTTTGTTTCTTGAGTTGCTATGTGAACCTAAAAGCTAACACTGTTCTGTTAATCAATTTTTTCTGTTTTCTCTCTTACCCCTCCCCCTCTTTTCAACTTTAAAAGCGTATAAATTGATGATGAAAACTTAAACTAAAAACATTGTAATGCTTTCATTTAGATGCATCAATTTTATAGTATCTCTTTTCTACCACCACTCGAACATTAAAGTATGTTATTATCATCTATATAACCATTGTAATTTCAGGTAGTCTGCAGCTGATGAGAACCTGTGAAATAGAATGATATCATTTTATACTGCAAATTTCGTCTTCCTTTCTTTATCGAAATTTATCAAGGGAATCAAATGTATGAATTTCCATATGCTTTAGGAAATTTTGTCTTCAACTGCATGAAAAACCAAGGGCTTGGTTACTTTATGGTTTTTTCAATTCAAAAAAACTACTGTTGAACCAACAGACTAAAACTGATCGACAGCAATTAATAACTCTTATAAATTTTTATTATTATTATTGTTCCTTCGGGTTGCCAGGGGAACACACAGTTTCAACAATACATACTTTCTTCTATTCTACGCTGTCACCTTAAGACTACCTATTCGTAGCTTCCATTCAGATTTCATTCGAGGCCCTGCCGAGCGATGTCATTCCGCGGTCTCCTCAATGTACACCCGATCCATCTCCACTCTCTCCTACATTTTTGTTGAGCGATCAGCTCTTTGCTAATTTGTTCCCACAGTTTCTTGTTAATAGTTCTTTATGACCGTTTGATTTTCAGGACAGAGCCAGGGAAGGCAGCTGCCGATGAAGTGTGCAACCTGTTAAAAATCCTTTTTGTGACGCGCTAGTCAAGTTTCTGACCCATATAGAAGAATTGACCACATTGTTGTTGAAAATTCGAATCTTCTTGTTTATGGTGGCTGAGTGTAGAAAATTTTCAAACTATTTTCAGCTTTATGAAGGCGTACCTTGCATTTCCGATTCTCTCTGGCCTGCTTTGTCATTATCTTCCGTGCTGTTGTCTGTGGTTAAAACTGTGCCTCCTAGATAAGAGAATAAAGTGACCTCTGTCAAATCACCCCTGTTGGTAGTGTTTGATGCTGATTGTTATTGATTTTCCTGTTGGCTGGTTGATTATCTTCATTACCTCCGTCTTCTCTATGTTCACATTCAGTCCTGTCTTCGCTGCCCATCAACCTCTTCTGCCAGTGTTGTTGGTTGTCACCTGCAAGTCTTCGAGTTTGTCCAACATTAAATAATAGTCATCCACGTGTGAAATCCAGATCTTTTAAAATCTCATTATCGGTTTTCCAGCGTATTCCTATCTTTGCATTCATCACTCACAGTCTAACGCATAATCCAGTCCACCATATCTAAGAATATCATCAGTGATTATAGGCACCCAGCTTGTCTTACTCCTGTATTCACTTCAAACGTCTTGCTGAGTTTTCCTTTTTGGATCACCTTACT
Source organism: Trichobilharzia regenti (assembly GCA_944472135.2). NCBI lineage: Eukaryota > Metazoa > Platyhelminthes > Trematoda > Strigeidida > Schistosomatidae > Trichobilharzia > Trichobilharzia regenti. Next base: position 158,783,696 of record OX235262.1, read on the forward strand.
TATGTCATTTTCATATAGCTGTTGAATGAAGTTGGTAACGATTTGGGCACTGTACTCCATAATGTTGAAGTAGTTTCGAAATTATATCTTGATAAACGCTGTCGGAGGCATTTTCGAAGTCAATGAAGTTGAGGTAGAGGTTTGTTTGCCATTCCATGGTTTTTCTTTGTGATGATGATGATGATGATGACGATGCATAGAGTCGCAACTCGATGATCAGCACATAAATTGCCTTTCCTGAATCCAGCTTGTTCTATTGGTTGTGGTGTAGTTGTGTATCCAGTGAATCTTTTATTCTCTCCTGGATGATATGACTTAGTATTTTGCTTAGCGTGGACAAGAGCATTATTCCACACCGATTCTTGTACAGCCCTAATTCACCCTTATTTGGCAGCTTGGCGAGGTAACCTTTATTCTAATCGGTAGGTACTTTTCCTCCCTTCAAAACCTTTCACAATAATGACGTGAGAACATTTGCCGCAGTCTCTGGGTCCGTCTTCAGAGCTTCGGGGTGAGAGGATTCCGCTTGGTCCCGCTGCCTTTCCGGACTTCAGTAGCTTCATAGTATTCAGAATTTCTGCTTTCGCTGGAGGATCGGTGTCCATTGGACAGTTTTGTGCGTCGTGTCCGTGGTGGTGGTGTTTCTGGGCGAGATGCTGTTGATGGTCGATTCAAGAGTCCTCTAAAGTGATCATCCCATTGTTTTATTTGTCTCTCCTTTTCAGTAGTTAGGTTCCCCTGAGCATCTTTTATTGGTTTCACTACCTGGATTGATCTCTTCCCGGATAGAGACTTGGTTATCTGATATACTGTCCTGAGGTCTCTTTTAACTGTGGCCTGCTTGTCTGTTCTGTTTCACTTGCCGGCCAGTGTGTCGTAGAATTGTCTCTTGTCTCGTCTCCTTCAATTCTTTATTCAGTTCAGTGTACACTGAACTCAGATTCTCCTTCTCTTGTCCATTTTTGCATTTAGTCATTACCATACTCTTCCACCAACCTCCTCTCCTCTCTTCCATTAGCTTCCATGTAGGTGTCCGTTGACAGAAATTTCTCGTCTTGACTGGTCTCTTCTTTCTTCCCAGAGGAGTTTTACACGTTTCCTTGAATACTGCCTTCAGAGAATTTCAATGTTCTTCCACAAAGGTTTCCTCAGTGATATCACGTAGTGTATCCGATTTCGCTCTGACCTAATCTGATCAGTAGTGAAGGCATCCCTTGAAAATTTGTCCTTCAGTTTCTGAATTTTAAACTTGAATTGTGGTCCGTCTCCAATTGTTTTCATGGATTTCAGCCTCATCTTGAAGGTTCTTTGAACAAGATAATCGTCTGAGCCCACATCTACTCCCCTTCTCGAGTTTGTTCCCAGAAAGTTGCGTTTCCACTTTCTTAAGCAGCACTGAGCTGAAATCTATATGGTTTATAGTATGTCTCTCAGGCGAAATCCATGTTGCTTTGTGTATATCCTTGTGTTTGCACACGCCTTCTCTGATTACCAAATCATTGAAAAAGCAGAAGTATGCGAATAATTCTCCGTTCTCACTCATTTCGCCCAGCGAGAGCCTCTGGACCCATGATGAGTTCTGTTTCTGTTTTATCTGCTACCAGCTTGGCTGGCTCTCATACAGCCCATGAGGATTTCAATGTCACTATTTGTGATGTTGTCCATTACTGTTTGTGGTTGTCTGTAAAAACCTTCTTTCTTCTCTTTTTCCCCGTTGTTTGTAGCACTGCACGTAGCATTGGGTAATTGTAACCTTCCTTCCTTTTGAGTTTAATCTTACTGTCATGGTCCCGGATGAAATTTGTTCCCACTGCATTAGGGCTCTGGTGACATCATAGTAGCTACTCCCTCAGTATTTTCGTGGTTGTCATCTAGGTGACCACAGCAGAATACTGACACGCCAGCTGATAACTTCGATTGTCCACATCCATTCACAATCCGCTCTCGCAGATACCCACCACTTCTATGGCATGTATTCTCACCTCTTTGGCTGCCAGCCAGCCTCGTACATTGTACGGACATTCTTGATTTCATCGACAGAAGACACATTGACTGGATGAATAGCTTCTCATAGGCTTTCACCAACCCACTGTGTCATTTTGCATCTACGATTCCAGCGAAGAATAAGCTTGCGCTTTATATTTTTGTATTTTTGAAATTTTTATTGTATGTAATAAGGTAACCAAAAACAATTTGAAACAGTGAAAGTAACTTGATATCATTTAAATCTCTGAAAACCGATACTTGAAAAAAACTAGCCGAATACCTATCAGGGATCAATTATGTGATACAATGTCTGGAGTGTCAGTGAGAATTGCTAACCATACGGGTCTACTAAGCATGATGACTCCTGGTGACATTGCTCTGTGGTAGCGCTATACATCGTGAATTTACAACCATCAAATCCTATCACATTGGCTGAATGGTCATCAACAGACTAATCTCACATCTTACAGTTCCTGGGTTCGACTTCCAGTGTCTTAAAAGGTTCAGAACTTAGATAAAACACTTGTCTAGTACTCCTTGGTTTTTTTTAGTGGTTCTTTGAACTGATCCAACTTCAAATCAATCCTTTCCATTGTAAAGTAACACTTTTGAAAGTAATACTGTTTTATTCTCTTCCTTTTTATGTAGTATAATAAAAGTCTGCAAAATTCAAGAACTAAAATAAATCAAGAATAACAGCAACAACAACAAAAAACATCAATAATATATCGAAATGTACAAACTGGAATAGAATAGGACTGGAAAGCGGAAGTCAGTAAAATGAAAGCCAAAGGAAAGGAAATGATTTCTTAGAAATATAACAAAACAGAATCTACACAATAGTACACAGATAGCTTTCTTTTGCTTTCTCTATTATTTCAATATGAGAATAATGGATCATGTTTCTTGCAATTGTAAGAAGTATTCATAACTTAAGCATATATATGTATATATAATATGAAATGTCTTCTTTAAGACACTTCGATTATAATTTTAAAAAAGGAGAAATACAAATTGAGTAGCTAATTAATAAAAAAAAGGCAAATTCTCTCTCTCTCTCTCTCGCATTGTGTTTATTTTCAGCTAACAAATAACAAACAACCAATAACCAGTTGGTGAAATGAAAGCAGAAATTGAGAAAAGACTGGTATTCACCATCAACAATATTATTCCATATAAATGTACAATGATCAATACTGGAGACAGGAGATGAAGTAAAAACTGCGACATTAATCATCTATCTTTTTTGTTTTATTTATACAATGTGATGGTAATTAGGAAACAGTCATTTGTTTTTCAATATATATGTATAGAAGCATATGATCGAATAACTAGCTTACGTAATAGGTAGTGGGATCAGTGTTAAGGGATTGACATTGCTGTAGAATGAAGACAATAGAATAATTACGAATAATACCAATAAGGGTAATAAATCTTGGGCATGTATAAAAACAACTGAGAAATAACAAACTGATGGAAAATAGTAGTAAGTAGCACAGTTATGAGATCAGTGTTGATTATTTTTATACAATGAATGTGCGCGTAATACAAAAAATGATCACATGTTATCATTAGAAATCTGTGTTTCCTATGCTTAACTCATTATTATTATTATTATTTGTCTTAGTCATATAACATTAAAACAAAACACACCAAAAAGAGTAATATATGTAGCATGTGGCTGAGAGTTTATTATCCCACTCAGTGTCTAGTTATTCTTGCATTACACTGAACACTAATCAATGATTCATGGGGTGTAATTGATTGTATTGAAAGTGAGATAGATAATATGTCGCTATTGGTGTTGTTGTTGGCGTTGTAAATTTAAAAACTTCACTTCGTTTGTTTAACTGTTTGACAGTGAAATGTTTAAATTCTAATATTTGATTATTTACTATTTTCTCTGAAAGAATAAATATAATTAAAAGATTAAAATTAATTAAAAGTCATAATTAAAATTAATACATGTATATATATATACTTGGATTTCGAACCCTCATGGATGTGTAAAGCTGATAAGTCCCACACTAGAACGAAACAGCTGTCCAGTACTCCCTGCTTTTCAGTGGTTCTCTAACTTGGAGTGTGTATATACGATCTGCTTGGAATAGGGCGTGTGTACTGCTCATCAGTCCGCTCCGTCCTTCTATATGGCTAGCTGTAAGACCTGACCATTAAGAGTGGAAGATATGAAAAGATTAGCTGTCTTTGATCATAGAAGCCTGCGCTCGATCTCCCGTGTAAAGTGGCATAATAAGGTGAGCAATATTGAGGTTAGGCGTCGAGTGCTAGGTAAACAGGGGAAATCAATCGACGAAGCTGTGGAGCTACATCGACAAAGATGGTTAGGACATATGTTACACATGCACTAATAGCCATCGACTTCCTTGACGGGCAATGTTAGCTGATATAGGGTCAGGCTGGGAAACAGCTAGCGGTGGTCAAACCAAAACATGGCACCAGTCAATGAAATCCACAACAGTTATTTTAAGCCAGTCACGTAGGAAGTTGTAGACTTCCTGGTTGGGGTCCTCGGGACAGTAAAAACCAATGGCTGGAAACAATTGGTGATATGGCTCAAAATCGTTCTCAATGACCGGGGAAGATGCATCCGCTCCTGTGACTTGTGGTTTCCAATGAAACTATGTTCTTCGTTATCACCATTCCTTTGTCTCACACCTCTGTTTACTGTCTCTATTATGCATTTCTTCTACTTTCTTCTGTTGCTTTGCGTGCTACATGGAGTGTGGCGACTCGAACTGCCGCACATCAATGCAAAGTTCTATGTTGAAAACAGACAGACAGACAGAATCTGGTTGCAGACAGAACTGAACCGCGTGTTACAGTCAGTGACAGTAACATTGGACTGTCAGGCTAACAGGACTGCAATGAGTACACTGATTGGTTAATGTCGTATAACCAGGATCACATTTCTTATACCGCGGTTACCGAATGACCAGTCTATAGGTATTTACATACGTATGTACGCAAAGCTGACATATAAAATAAGCATTGTGAAAAAAATGACAACATTTCCGTCAAATAACTAAAACGTCGAGACGACTATTTACAAGGCACCAATTTACCACAGATTTTAAATATCAAATGTTGGTGGTTTGTAGAGAATTGATTCTTTGCAGGTGGGATCACGACTTGACATCAATTAGGGAACCATTAGAAAACCCGGGAGTACTGGACAGCTGGTTTTCCTAGTTTGGGACTTTTCATCAGTTGGTATCTACTGGGATTCGTACACAGGACCTTACGAGTCTAAGTTGAACTCTTATAGCATTCAGCCACTGAGATTCTATTTTAAATCGATTTATAAATGTCCACTCAAAGAAGTTGATTAGTTGAGTAAGTCGCTCATTCATTTCCAATGGTATTGTGGTGAGAGCTGGTTGCTAGACAAAATTTGGTAGACAGTGATTTATGTCAATGTCTACGTCTCCAATATTGGTCATGAGAAAAATAAGAACAAAGACTGATTCAAAAACCAACCACACCAGACTTTGCGTAGGCGGATACAGTTAGCATATAGATGATCTGACATTCAAGAAACAGCCACAAAGAGATGAAATGTTAACAGAGGGCTGTGTTTTTCTGCTTACAATAATCTATATTAATGTAAATGAAAATCTGTAAATATCTGTTGATTTCCTTAATAAACGATCTGTTGTCTGGCCCTTGTCTTCTGTTGTTACACTATAACAGAAAAAAACTACTGCATCAAAATCATCCATCTAAACTACTTACCTTTTATGTCATTTCCAAAGATTTATAAAGTTAAGTAAGCTTTAATGAAGTCACTAAGATCAGTGTCGAAAATTTCATCATCTTCAATTATAATATTTTGTTTTTAAAGAAGTTGATCATTTTCACAGTATATGGAAGATGAAATCTTAGTGACTGAATGGCAAATGGGATAACTTTGAAATCAGAAGGTACGGAATCTGAAAACTAGGATGTAACAGCGTCCAGCACCCCTGATTTTTAATAGTCCTCTAATTGACATCAATCCCTGGTCAAACTTAAAATAAAACATCATTTTGACAACTTTTCACTTTGTTATATGACGATTCATTTATTTGTCAGCCTTACTCATTTCCCGTCCCTTCTAAGATTTATACATTCAACAAACGAGTTTCCACATTACGTAATTCATTTTGTCATGACTAAATGTCTAAGTATGGTTATAAATACTGAAGTTTTGTTGCAAATAACACCATTATTCGTTTTGACATTCATGGGACACAATTTTAAAACACAAATATATATATATATATATACGACTGTACAGCCAGGACACATATTCTTTGAAGGGAGACTCTCCACTAAATATCTTCTTGCTCATGAATGTTTCGTTTGTAGCCGGTATTAGATTTGTTAGTGGGAGATAGGACACTTCCCGTTCTTCGTTTTTGACTCCCCCTCCTGCTAATAGATATATATGAAGGCCTATAAAAACCAAGAAACTCGGCCGCTTAGTTAACAAACAACAGGAGACTGTAAGATTACCAAGTGGATTCTGCAATTCATACATTTGTCGAGCAAATATTGCAAAAAAAATAGACGAATTTTCAAAAAAAATAGATCATGGTTAATGCATTTGATTGAAGCATGATACTTAATGCCTTACTTGTTCACATTGATTGAAGATCCATTAACTAAGTGATGAGCACTTTTAGGATTCCAGAAAAGATCAGCAACCTGTGGTTTACTTTCACTTGGAGTTGGCAACTCCATACTACCACCAAAACTACCTCGAGGACTCACTCTTTGTGTTGGTTTGGCTGGAGGATTTAAATATGACATAGTTAAACTGTGTCTAGGTTCGTCTAGATTAGGTGTCTTTGGTGGATTGTCTAAGCCGTCACTAACTCGTCTGTTTTCATTGAACGCTTCATAACTGACTGGCCAAGCTGTACTTTCACTGGTTTCTGAGCCTGTTGAAGTCTCAGGACAATCACTGGTAGTTGTTGTTGGTGGTGGAGATGTTATTTCTAATTGGATGTCTGTGTTTGAATCAATCTTACTGAAATTACATAAAGGCAGAAATAGTTCATTTTAACAGTCAATAACAAGTTGCATGATATGTGGTAATTGAAATAACCATTTTGTTAGTTAGTCTTGTTTTGGATTCAAAGCTACTAAAAATACCATCTACTAACCGTGGGTTTTTTAATTTCTGTCAGCGGACATTTTAATCACATTTTACTCATAAACAAATTTATGAGGTGACTCATCTGTCAAAATATTGGTGACACATTAATAAATTGATGTTAGAATTCTGATAAGAACAACAGAATATCATCTCTGCTTAGATTAACTCCATTTGACTTAGTATATAAAGCAGACTGTAAGATGACAGATTCAGGTGGAACAGAATAGCCTGAGCTGATCGAAGTATGATTGAAGTTAACATGTTTCTTTTGATATCATCATATATACGTTTAGTAGATGTTTGGATACCGATTAATTCGCCCAGTAATATTCAATACTCATTTCAGCATATTATTATTAAACATTACTGACCTAATTTATGACACTTCTGTTTGCACCTGTCAAAGATACTTCAATTCTTTTTAAAAGTTCCCTTAGCTCATAGATGTAGTTAAATGTTATCTAATCATTGTCCCTTGTTTAATTTTTACTTCTGCAGTCATAAAAACTGGCTTCTGCAACTTATGCACATTAGAAATTGGAGACTTCTACTATATATTACGTTCAAAAACTGCACGCTTTACAGTTGTCATTTCAAAAAATGTTGTAGACATGACTGGTTGTTTCTAATTAATCAGCTCCAAGTGAGTAGTGCGGAGCTAGGCTAATCTTATCTCTATCCTGAAAGGCTACCAGTCACCCGACTGGTTCAGGTAATCGTTAGTTACTAAATATGTGGAAACTCACTAAACTAAAATGTTACCAATCCTCATTCGATCAGGCATATCGTCAGTATGTTTGTACATCTCCACGGATGATAACCTATATTTTAAAGCAAAATTTCACGGAGTAACGTAATGTGAATCGGAAAACTTAGGCAAATATTAAGAACCTACACTTCGCATCTTTTCAAACCTTAATTGACACCATGTATTTGCCTTTAAATACTATACAAAAACTGATAAACGAATAGATATTCAAGGTCCTAACTACAAGTCAGTTAAAAACTGAAGCAGTAGATAGTTTGTTAATTCAGTGATCAGGATTCCGTCATCATCATGATAGAGAACCGACTGCGATGGAGACGCACTGATGAAGTACAATGTTCCACTCAGAAAACAAAGGATATATCAAAGTTACACGATAATTGTGAAATGATACGGAGTAATTTCTTGTGTTCTAGCCCTTACATCTTTTACCACATGCCATTTGTTCAGCTTCTTGTCAAATTGACTCCTGTCTACCATGTGCAATGAATTAGCCAGTAGTGTCTTTTTTTAACTTTTGGTAAGATCATGGGCCTGTTGGTTAACAGTTAAGTTGAACATTATTATTATTCTCTTGGGTTCCAAATGGAGCATAGAGCTCCAACGACACAGACCTACTTTCTTCTACCTTACACTGTCCTCTCCAGCTGGGCACACGACTGCCAACAGTCTCTTATTTCCTCATCGACACACAATCTCCTCCACCTCAAACCCTCACTGTCGACCGACTCGTTGCTTCCTATTCAAGTCCCACTCGACGGTTGGCCTGAATTCAGCGCGGTGTCATTCGATGGTCTCCTCAACATATGCCCTATCCATCTACATTCTCTCATACATATTTGCTGAGAAGTCGGCAATTTGTTGGCTTTTCCTACTGCAGAGCCTCTTGCTGCCAATTCTTTCTCGCCTGCCAACTAATCTTCAATGTGGAGCCAGTGAAGTGGTCAGCTGTTGATGAAAGTCTGAAGTAGCCTGTAGAGAAATGCTCTTCATGACTTACTCTTCATACAATTCTCCGACCCATAAAGAAGAAGTGACTGACTGACTAAATTGACAGTGGTGTTGAAAATCCGAATCTTGTTGTTTATTCAGCGGAGTGCAGTGCATAAGATTTCCGAACTGGTTTCAGGTTGATAAAGGCATATCTTACCCTTCCGATTCTAACTAGACCGTTTTCACAACTTCATCCGTGCCGTCAACTTGGGATGACACCATGCTTCCTAGATAAGTGAATACAGTGACCTTTCTTTGTAAAATCTCTCCCGTTGATGGTGACTGGTGCTGGTCGTGGTTGTTGTTGCTGTTAGTCGGTTATCTTCATCACCTTCCTTCTCTATCTTCACCTGGCGTCCTATCTTCGCTTCCGGCCAACCTCTTCAGCCAGTTTGTTGCTATTCACCTGTAAGTCTTCGAGTTTTTGTGATAATAAACGTGAATCATCCACACGCAAAATTCAGATCTGCTTCAGTCGTCTTATTGGTCCAATGAATACCTATCTTCCCATACACTGTTCAAAGTTTGACGCATAATCCAGTCCACGACAATTTAGAATATCATTGATGATAATAGACAGCCCTGTCTCACTACTGCATTCACTTCGAACGCCTCGTCGAGTTCTCCCTTTTAGATCACTTGATAGGTGACATTGTCACATATCCAGATATTGAATCAATATGATAAAGACTAAGGCACTTCATGCTGTCCTGTTGAAGCAGTGCTCAAATTACTTATCAGTCAACGGTGTCTGGTGAATACCTTTTCGAAGCTGGTAAAGTTGATGTAAAGCTTTGACTGCTGTTATATGCTTTGTTCGATGACGATAATGCATAGATTTGCAACTCAATGATCAGCAAATGATTTGCCTTTCCTAAATCCTGCTTGTTCTGGTCGACGAGAAGGAGTTCTGTATCCAGTGCATCTTTTATTCTCTCCAGGATGATGTGACTTATTTATTTTACTTGGCGCGGACAAGAGCATTAATCTACACCAGTTTTTTCAGAGGCCAAGATTCGACTTGAGTACTATCCTTAATTAGCTTGAAATAATTTTGAATGAAGGGATAATTACTTTACCAATGAACACCTTATTTTAAGTAATAAACTTCATTAAGTCAATGAAACTAGTGAAAAAAATAATAATAATAAATATGTTGCTGAAATACTTAGTTTTCTAGTTGCATGCATGCAAATGCTCTTGTACACATTCACACACACACACACCTTTAAGGTTATCATATTCCTTCGTGTATTTTATATTGGTTAAGTAGCAAGTAAAAGATTGTCACATGAGTTCTACACTTTCTGGCATATATTCTTACACGTTCATTTAACCTCGAAAAAAATGCATTTATGTATTAAAGAGTAAACAAACGTATTCTGTTTCTATAATAATATTATTGAAGCACACATAACCCAATAAATTCACTTAAAGAATTTATTGGTCTAGGGAAAAAACACTCATAGTTATACAGTTAGACAGCAATATGCATGTGACTTATCAGCATCAAAGTGAATTCTTATTCAAGTAAGTGAATTATCAAGGAAACAAAAGCTTAAATCTTTTTTAATACGAAATCTAGGCGAAGAAACATAATTTCACCGTTAAAAAATCAGTATACTTGGCAGGTGTCATCATCATTTAACTGTCGAATGAGGTTTACACAAAAGTTTCTTGGCACTGCATAGTGTTGACGCAGTTGGAAGATTACCTCTTGGTCAATGGTATCGAAGAATTTTTTTAAGTTCAATAAATCTAAGGTAAATAGTTGACTACCGTTCTAGGTTCTGTTCAACGGCGATGCATAGGTAATGCAGTCTAATCAGTTCAGCATTTAGTTCTACGGAATCTAGGCTGTTTCGGATTGGTCTTCTATCCAGAAGATTGAGTAGTCTCTCCTCGACAATGAAAATCAATATTTGCAAGTGGTAGACAGAAGCATGATTTGATGCCAGTTCTTGCAAAGACTTAGGACGTCTTCCCTTGTCACTCTGATAAGGTAATTGTCCCTCACTCAATAGTTTCCTTTTATTCGTTCTATGACTCCTACGATAGTGGTGTCGGCATTTATGCTGTGACTTCTGAGATCATTTTCAGCACCTCTGTAGTGCTAAATTTGGTCCCGTGGTGGTATTTCAGGACTGGTTGCAGCTGGTGGTCTTCTGCATTGATTGACCCATTGTTTTCTTTGTTTCTCCCGTCTCAGCAGTTATGCTACTTAATAACCCTGAATTTGCTGTGATGCCAGCAATGAATATGTCATTTGTAGTCCTACCCTTCGTGTCCTGAATTTCGAACTCGAAGACTTTCAACTTGAAGGTGAAGGTCCCTTGAAGTAGATAATGGTCTGACCCCAGATCTGCCTTTGTTCCTGACTTTATGCCTGAAAAGCTGCGTCTCCACTTCCTTGAAGCTGAGATGAAGCCTACCTGATTTTCGGTGTATCCGCCAGGTGAAACCCAAGCCTCTTTGTATATGTTAGACTCATTATGAGTTTTATTATGTGTTTCTGAAAACACTAAACAGACAGCCGAAAGAAATTTATCAGGACTGGTAACTGAAAAGCGTGATACTATTAAACAAGCAATTTCATGATACTGTCTTTGATTACACGAGTGCATCGTTAAGATATCTACTATATCTTCTTTTTATAATGTGTTTTATAAGGAATTTTACAGTAAACCGATATGTTGTTTGTTTTATTCCTTCACATTCCCAGTGGAACATAGAGCCCCTTCAAGCTAAAGCTTTAAAGTTTCGGTAGCAGTAGTATTTACTTTTACAGGATGAGGTTGCTAGCCTCATTCTCAACCTCCCCTCTTTACCAGTCTTAAAACTGACTTAGCGAGGTAAAGCAGTGCATCGGCAGGGGATCAGACCACGTGTGGCGTGGTTGGCAAGCATTCTGCCGCTGAGCTACCGACGCACTGACCAATATGAATACATGTAAAAACATCTTTTCGGCTAATAGTTTGGGAATTTCAACAGTCGGCTTAAAATGAAGGTTAATGCTGAGAAGAAAAAAACCCACTTACTTTTTAGGTGAATGAGATTGTAAACTGTCAGAAGAATCGCTAAAGGAATCTTGATTTATAAGCACAGATGGTCTGGAAGAGAAAAGAAATAAGCATAGCAAAATTCAATTCACCGATTATAAAGTAACTAAGAAAAGTATAAATATAAAGGCCTCAAATTGAAAAATCTCATCTGGAGTCGACTTATTTTAATGTTTAACCAAAGCGTATTAAAATAAACCACTGTGTATATGACAACGGAAAATCAGTTATGACTTGTATTGATCAATATATCAAACTGTAGGATAATTTGGTGAGCGTTGGTGAGGTTGCACTATAATTCAATAATAAGAAGTTAGATATAAAGAAAGCAAGTGAAGTGAAGAACGCATAGTCAACCAATCAAACATTAGTGACGTTAACCATGCTCTTATTTACAAGGACATTATTTTTATCAATAATACAGTCTACTTTTCTGATTCTATATTAGTTAAGTTTATTTGATATAAGACAGAGCGATACAGTATGAAAAACTGGATGGTATTTTCAGACCAACTTATTACTCGTTATTAATGTCTGTAAAAAGTTTGAGCATTGTGGAAAAGATCAAATTCAATTGAAATTAATATGACCCGTTATACAAGAGGTGGCTCTCGTGGCCCAATTGTGTAAGGCTTTGACGTTTGAAAGTATGGGCGCTGGGTTCAAGCCCCGGCGGAAACAGCATCACTCACTGGGGAGTGCAGGCACATCCAGATGATGAGTCCCAGATGGGACGAAATGCGCATCCTGGATTCCATCACTGCTAGTCACTATCCACCAGTTAACTTCTAATTACATGCCCAGACATCGTCGAAGCATCTTCATAAGAATCTAACATGTCAACTGAGACCAAGCACTTCAGTTCAGTCAGTCAATGCGGAAATCTAAGAATTCAGTTAAATATATTTCAGGTTTTTACACCGATCCGATATGACCTTAATGAATATAGATTCCGTTATAAATCTCTCTCTCTCCATTTGTTCATATTACTTTTTAGAACACAAACATTGTTCCAATCGATATTGTGGTTTTCGTCCCACGCATGTGTAGCTATAGATGAATTTTTTCCTAAATTCTTGTAAGCTTGTGTTCCTGTTGGTTGACCTTTAGTTAGGCGTTTATGTTCATTCGCTCTTATTTTGAGTGATCTGTACGTTTGACTCACATGTCCAGTCGGACACTCGGCACAAGATATTTTGTAAATCAGATTGTTTTTATCCATCATTTTTATGGGATCTCTCAGTTGATTTATCTTATTTTTAATTGGATTCGTCGGTTTAAATGTGGTGCAAATCCCAATATTCCTGAGGTTTGTTTGAATTGTCTTTGATATACCATTTTCGTATGGTATTGTGACTGTTTTTTGGCTTCCTCCATCTTGTTATTCCCCGGTTTTACCCTCTTTTTTAAATTATCTCTGATAAATTCTTTTGAGTGGTTGTTGTCGAGTAACATTTGAATAGGACATTTATTTTTTTACGCTGGTCATCTGGTGTTGTTGTAAGTCTACGTATTCTATCTGCAAGACCTTGTATTAATCCTCGTTTTACCCTGAGTGGATGAGCTGAGTGATAATCAAAGAATCTCCCAGAATGTATCGTTTTTCTATTTAGCGTCGTTTTTACGCTACCTACCATTTGTTACTCTTTGTATTTTGCAGTCTAACGTGGGCAGTTCCTCAATTTCCTTCTCTATTTTCACAGTGAATTTTATTGAGTCGACACGACTGTTTATGTGTGAGAAGAATTTCTCAACACAGTTCTTTTTCATTATTACAAACGCGTCGTTGCATATCTCGACCAACACTTTATTGATGACTTGAATGGTTTAAGTGCATTCTCTTCCAAAAAATCCATGAATATGTCATCTATTATTGGTGAGATGGGCGATCCCATAGCTACTTCTTCATTTTTTTGGTATATTTTTCCTCCAAATGTAAGATATGTTGTTATCAGACAGAAGTCAACCCCTTTTATTATCTCTTCTACGGATAAGTGTGTCCTATCTTTTAGGCCATCATCTTCTTTTAGTCATGTTTTCACTGCATTCATGGCCATTTGAATAGGTATTACACGTAATACTATCAATGTATTCACACAACTTCCTAACTTGATTGATATTAGCTTTACTATCTGTCACCGGCCGAGACGTTCTAAAGAAATCAATACTGTGTCACGATGGTTTTTTTCAAGTAAACTTATATAATACGGAATAGTGTGCAACAGCAGAAGACAAGGGCCAGGCAACAAATCGTTTATTAAGAAAATCAACAAATATTTATAGATTTTCATTTACATTATTATTATTTTTCCCTTGGGTTCCTAGTGGAACATAGGACTTCAACTGCACGTCTCCACTTGCCACTTCTGCCTTCCTTCTGCTGCACTTTTCACCTCCAACCATGTTAGTCCATACTCTTTCATCTCCTCTCTCTTCACACGATCTCCTCCACCCTTGTCACCCTTGCACTGATGTCCCACTCGCCGCCGCTTCCCTTTCGGCCTGGTTCCACTCGAGCAATGGCCTGACGCGCGCGCGATGTCACCCAGCGCGATGCCTCCTCAGCGAGTGAGTGTCCAATCCATCTTCACTTTCTCCTGCATATTTGTTGGCTGGCGATTGGTTCTTGTTTTTTTTCCTATAGTTCCTTGTTGGTGATTCCTTCCGGCCCGGCCATTTGATCTTCAGTATAGAGCGAAGACAGTTGTTGGTTGATAAATGTCTGCAACAGGCTGTTGGAAATATTCTTTGTGACCCGCCCGTCAAGTTTCTGATCCGATCCGTATAGAAGAGCTGACTGACTTGATGTTTGTATTGAGAATCCAACTGAATTTTGTTGTTGATGCTGGCTGAGTGACGAAGATTTCCAGATCAGTTGTTTCAGGTCGATGAATGTCGATTTTCTCCAACGTCACAGAAACGCCTCACTGATAGTGGACAACAGGTGTTGAACGAGTTAACCCTGCTTCTTTACATAAATCGCTAAAAGTTTTTTTCATGAACGCTACATTAATTTAACCCATTGTGTTTTTCACAAGTTATAGGTATTTTCCAAAAAAAACCTTTGGTGAAACACTGTCTATTTGACAAAATCACTATTTCATAATCTAAAAAGCGAATAATTGCATTTGAAAATCATCTGACTTGTAAAAAATAGATCTTTGTAGGTGATGACGTTGTTAATCAAGTGAAATAGTGAACAAAGTACTTGTTATGATACATAATATTATTTATATAAGGATAAAACTTGGGTGCTGTGGTATAGTATAACTCCATTATGGAAAAAATTTTATTTTGATAAAATCACCTACTGTTATACAGTAATATTTACTGATGACGTTTCAAGCGCAAATTATTGCTCATAACCATATCAAGGCAATACAGTCAATATTACTGTATAACCCTGTTTGATTTTATCAAAATAAAATTTTATCCATAACAGAGTTATGCAATATTAGTTTCTATGATGTTACAGATTCGAAATAAGAATAAAAGTAGATATAGTTAAAAGTAAAAAAAACACAGGAAAGTATTCGACATATTACTTTCAAGATAGATAGTAATATAAATGAGATCGTTTATTGTTAAAGAACATATCTGGATAGCTGCTGGTGAATTTGACACACACGTTGTCATAACGCTGCATTTAATTAATTCATTTACATGTTAAATGTTCATATATTTTAAGAAAGAATGTTACATCACTTGATGTGGTAAGAAATCTAACTTTTCTGTCTTAAAATAACTCATAAAGTGATAGTCTTAGAAACGCCAGAGGTATTTAAGTACGGTGGAGACAGCTTACTGTCCGGATTAACTGAGGTACTAGGCAGCGTTTGGGAATCAGAAGAAGTCCCATCGGGTTGGTGTAAGTCACTGATTATCCCCATATACAAGAAGGGAGACAAGTCTTCCTGTGATAATCACAGAGGGATTAGCTTGACTAATATAGTATCTAAAGTCTTAGGCTCAATAATCATGCGTAGACTGAGTGGTGCTCGGGAAGCACAAACACGAGAGAGCCAGGCAGGCTTTAGACCAGGAAGAGGGTGTATTGATCATATCTTCACCCTCCGACAGATTCTAGAACATAGGCATTCCTACCGGCGTCCAACAGTCATTATATTTCTTGACCTAAAGGCAGCATTCGACTCTGTCGATCGGGAAGTTCTCTGGAGATGCTTGGCTGTAAAGGGAATTCCGAGAAAATATATTGCACTGATTAAGGCACTCTATTCGTACTCATACAGCCAGGTGAGGGCTTACGGCGAGCTGTCATCTGAACTGATGACGACCAGTGGTGTCCGTCAAGGATGCCCATTATCTCCTTTTCTATTCAACTTCATCATAGATGTGTTAATGGACTTAACCCTAGGTGACTTCAGCGACTCAGGGATTGACTTGCTACCTGGGAATAATCTCGTTGACTTGGAATATGCAGACGATATAGTCCTTCTAGGCGAAGACGCTGACAAAATGCAGAGTCTTCTAAACACCTTGAACAGCAATCTACGAATGTTTGGCATGCGATTCGCTCCCGCCAAATGCAAGATGATGTTACAGGACTGGACTACATCGACGCCTAGTTTAAAAATAGGAAGTGAAGTGGTAGAGCACGTTGACCGCTTCACTTATTTGGGAAGTACCATCAGCCCCAACGGGCTGATCTCTGACGAAATCTCAGCACGAATACAAGGGGCTCGTTTCGCATTTGTTAGTTTACGCCGACTCTGGCGTAGACGAGATGTTCGACTATCGACCAAAGGGCGGGTGTACTGCTCATCAGTCCGCTCCGTCCTCCTTTATGGTTGTGAGACCTGGCCACTGAGAGTGGAAGACATGAAAAGACTAGCTGTCTTTGATCATAGGTGCCTGCGTTCTATTTCCCGTGTAAAGTGGCATAATAAGGTGAGCAACATGGAGGTTAGGCGTAGAGTTCTAGGTAAACAGGGGAAATCAATCGACGAAGTCGTGAAGCTACATCGACTGAGATGGTTAGGACATGTGTTACGTATGCCAAGTCATCGCCTCCCTCGACGAGCTATGTTAGCGGATATAGGGTCAGGCTGGAAAAAAGCTAGCGGCGGTCAAACAAAAACTTGGCATCAGTCAATGAAATCCACAACAGTTGGTCTAAGCCACGTAGGAAGGTGTAGACTTCCAGGCTGGGGTCCTCGGGACGGTAAAAATCTATGGTTGGAAACAATTGGTGACATGGCTCAAAATCGTTCTCAGTGGCGCAGATGCATCCACTCCCTGTGACTTATGATCTTCAATGAAACTGTTTTGTATTTCTTTATTACTCCTTTGTCTCACACCTCTGCTCACTGTTTCTATTATGCTTTTCTTGTACTTTCTTCTCTTGCTTCGCGTGCTACACGGAATGTGGCGACTTGAACTTCCGCACATTTGTGCAAAGTTCTATGTCGAAAACAGACAGACAGAGAGTCTTAGAAACAAGGCATGAATATATCTATTCATGACTTATATACTTATGGTTAAATAAATCGAAGGACACAAAGGTGAAAGTAAATAACTCTAACATTGAGACTGCCTAATGTAACGAATATATTGTGACAAAGTTGTTGCTGTACCTCTAAATATAATAATGTTAAATTCTGAGAAGTTCGTGTAACTGAATAACTATTTCGAAGATCCACCCTGAACGATTTAATTACGATATTTATACGTATTTGGATGTTTCAACTAAATTTGGTATTATTATTATCCGTTTTCCTACTATAGTTTATATCATTGTGCTGACGTTTGCATATCATTTGTTAGCTTGGTCCTTATTATTTCTCTTTGTCCCTGTTTAATATCTACATTTTATGCTTCTCATTGCGGTTGTGTGATGTTATTGATAATGTTTTATTTACGACACGATTTTATTCGAGTGAATCAAGGTCATTCTGACTTTAAAGTGATTGCAGGAACTGTTGGTGTGCAATTTTGGTGGACAGTTTTTAAACCTCTCCTCTCTGAGATTATTCTGTGGTGAGAGGTGGCTGGTAGACATAATTGGTAGACAGTGATTTACGTCAGTGTGTACGTCCCCAATATTGGTTATGCAAAAAATAAGAACAAAGACTGATTCAACAACCAATCACAGTAGACTTTGCGTAGGCGGATACAATTTACAGATAGATAATCTAAACTTCAAGAAACGGCCACAAAGAGATGAAAGATTAACGTTCAACGAGAAACCACCAATCAGAAGACTGTGTTTGTTCACCTACAATAATCTATAATAATGTGCATGAAAATCTATAAATATCTGTTGATTTTCTTAATAAACAATCTGTTGACTGGCCCTTGTCTTCTGTTGTTACAATTCTACTTAATCCCACATACTTATGAGGGTTGAACTTTGGCTAACTAATCTTGTTCTAAAGTACTCTTTTTGTACTAGATCTCTTTTCCGTATAGCTGGCTAACTTAACTGTTGAGGTGAAATTTGAGTTTTTGATACTATAGAACCATAGATTCAACCACGGATAACCATCTTTCTGCTGTCTTTTGAGCGTCTCGCCACTGTGTGTCTCTCAGCGAATTTATATCACATACACAGTAGGACGCAAAGATCGGTTCCTTGCATCCAGACCACAACGTACCGGTTTTTGTCATTACAGTCTATCCACTGTAATATAGAGAGTGTATGTATCAATTAGCGGCTATAGAATGTTAGCTGTTGTTTTCTCTGCCTTAGCCACCTATTAAACTACATCGATCAAACTTTGCAATATGGCTACCATAAGAGAAGACATGTCATAATACTTAACCTAATATGGCAAGAGTAAACAATAGACACCAAAGTTAAATGACCTTGATTTGACCAGTCAGACAGATAATCATTACAAATGGTTACTAGTTATAATTCTCTTTGAAAGTACCTCCTAGATTTGGTTTTTGACTTCTCTCTGGAAAATGTGTTGATAGGGAGGAATAAAACATGCATGTGTGGAGGGATAATAACTCCGGAAAAGTATTGCCGGGCTACTGATGGTTATACATTCAGATGCAACCACTTTATATGAGGAAGTTTGTATAAGTTGGTAAGTCGTACATAACTAGTGATCTTTTAGACACTTTCTTCTGAGAATCAAAGCTCTCCCTTAATAATATATTGTGTGTATGCAACCAGTATCTGCTACAGCAGGAGGAATAGAGAATACATTGGTTTGATATGTCTATGATCACTTCTATGAGAATCTGGAACCAGTTTTCGCAGCATATCAGAGATATATACCCTATATGATTCATTTTTATTACATATATCGCAGATACACTTCTTTGTAAATTAAGCACCACTTTTCAACCAGAAGAATCGGATTGGTCGTTTCAAGGTCGTCTGAAGTTGGTGTCTTTTCTTTACTGTTGCCCCTAATATAAACGGAAAACGGACTTCAATTAATTGAGGAAGTTTTTTGTGTGTTGACAATTCAGTGGTAAAATTCTCGGCAACCACACACACACATAGTCTGGGTTCGATTCCCAACCAACACACCCCTACACCTGAATTCACTGGTAGTAAGGCATATATAGGGAAGGTTGGGTGTGAAGCTAACAACACTGCATACTGTAAAAGACCATAAAACCACTGCCACTGAAAATTAAAGGCTCATATTTGAATTTCCGTGATCATTAGTGTTCACAAGTCATCATATATTGATATATGTAAACTATGTAATAATTAATTAAAAAATTATCGATATGATGAATTGAGCAGGTATGTGATTTATGTGTTATTTAATGCTAAAAGTTGTCAGGAAATCTGAAGAAAAGCCCCCCAAGAGTTACATCAATCATATGCTTAGATTAAATTAGTCAGACTTTTAAAATAACTAGTTAGAATATATATCAGTTAAAAATTCAGTGAACAGGTAGTTAGTCTATAATTATGTACAACTTACCTATAATTTAAAATACTTGATGTTCTAAAAGATTGAGCAATAAAAGACATTTCTTCTATTTGCATTCTATAGATACAAATATGAGAAAGTATTAGCTCTGAAAATGTGTATATAAAAGACTTAGGAAAAATGTCAAGTTTTGAAATCTTTTAATGCCACACGTAGTAATAATAATAATAATATAGCAATACTGCAAAGTAAAGGTTCAAGCATTAAATGATAAGACATATCTTATTCGTTAGTTGTTTTTTTTATCACAGCTCGATTCCACACCTTATTTTTGGTACAGGTATGGAATTTTCAGCATGTGATATCGGTAGCCCAAATTCTGCAGGCCGATCATAGATATCAGGTGTGCGTCGGCAGGGGATCGAACTCTGGATCATGTGCATGGTCGGCGAGAGTCCTAACCACTGCGCAACCGACGCACAGTTACTTAGGTTACTTATGATTTTTCACTACTCATTCGTTATTCATGATTACACCACTTTCCATAGCACCTTCAGCAATCAGTCCCGACAAGAGTGATCCAATAGGTGTCCATGTCATCTAAGGATACATCTGATCACTGAAATGAAAACACGTCATGAGTCATTAATCCACAAACAGAAAGTAGCTGTCGAAAGACGTAATAATTGCTCCTCTATATCGATGTATAAAGGCAAATATAAACACCGATTCCATTGAGAAAATCTTCATAACCCAGACGAAGAAATCGCCAATAATACTGTGATGAGAGCTGGCTGCTAGCAGAATTGGAGGACAGTTATTTACGTCAATGTGTACGTCCCCAATATTGGTTATGCAAAAAATAAGAACAAAGACTGATTCAACAACCAATCACAGTAGACTTTGCGTAGGCGGATACAATTTACAGATAGATAATCTAAACTTCAAGAAACGGCCACAAAGAGATGAAAGATTAACGTTCAACGAGAAACCACCAATCAGAAGACTGTGTTTGTTCACCTACAATAATCTATAATAATGTGCATGCAAATCTATAAATATCTGTTGATTCTCTTAATAAGCAATCTGTTGACTGGCCCTTGTCTTCCGCTGTTACAATATCATTGAATTTCTTAGAGATCTGATACCAAGATAATTCTGAAGCTTACAAACAAAACACATTGTTCATGGAAGAGACTCTTCTCGACAAATTCATTCACTAAGCTTCACAATCGGCCTAACATACAATTTTTCATGAGAAAGGGTAGCAACAAAAGTGGTGAATTGTCACAATCACAGTTGTTAACAATGCTCCATGCATAAGAGGAGTTAAATACATGTGTCAAAGTTACGTAATAAGACCAGTAATTTAATGAGTGAGTTCAAATCAGGATTGATATAGGAACAAAGGGAAATATGGAATTATTTGAGAGCTCTAAAGAAATGTAAGAGTTATAAGGAGTTAGAAAAACAAACAAGAAAATCTCAAACCAGTAGATTGTTACTATGATAGTAGAAATGGTTAAATAACGTTCTTTTGTATGCATGACTAGAGATTCAGAAGTGCAAAGGTGGGGAGGGAGTATCGCCTTTGGCATGTTACTCTTAGATTTGTAGAGAAGTCACTTGTTGAAATGAAATGACCAGTATTGACAAGGTGTCCGATTATCGCACTCCTCATAGAACCACTAGTGCCTTTCTGCAACCATGCGGAAGAATGTTTTTGAACCCTTTTAAATA
Source organism: Trichobilharzia regenti (assembly GCA_944472135.2). NCBI lineage: Eukaryota > Metazoa > Platyhelminthes > Trematoda > Strigeidida > Schistosomatidae > Trichobilharzia > Trichobilharzia regenti. The sequence continues at coordinate 158,805,266 of OX235262.1, forward strand.
GGATGCGTGTCGAACCACCAATATACCTGGCTCTACGAAATTAAGTGAACTGATATATTCACACATATGTGGTCAGATGCTAGACCTTGTCCTTGAGACTACTTAAGACCAATGGTCGATTAGAGAACACTAATCTTAGCCTTTCTGAGAAGAATACTCTTCTCAAAGATGGTGATGTTCTTCTCTCGAAAATATCGCAGACTGCCCGCCCCCTTGAAATCCAGGTCCATGTAAAGTTTCAGTTTTGGAACAAATAATGTTTCGTTCCTCTGAACTTTTGGTTTGATATTCTTCTCCATTTTGGAAGATATGTTTCAGGAGATCCACTTCCCCTTGTGGGGCATCAGGACCACAGAAGCGTAGGATCTGAGCGACAAGGGATTTAATCAAATGTCATTTTCATACAGTTCTAGACTGCAGATTTTAATAAGTCTTTCTTGAGGCTTGTCAAGAAACAGTCTAATAGTTGTGAACCTGAGGGAGAAACCATTGTACTACCATCCTTTTGCCTGTAGATGGTGCCATTGAAATCTCAGAGTACCAAACAATACTGAAATCATCCACCTGAGATATAAATCTCCATTTTTCCGCATTGTTATATAGCTCATAACAACAGCTATTCATCTTGTATTTATCTGAAATTATTAAGCGCTCTTATAATTTTTAATCTTAGTTAATAAATTTCTCCTGGTTAGGCAATACATATGACCTTACTCTTCTTCCGTTGACTCTATGATATGTATACATGTGATATTATTGATATTATTATTCTCTCGAGTTAGAAGTAGGACATTAGGCTTCAACAGCCCATTTCTGTTTCACTCTGTCCTCTGCTACCCTCTTTAGCTGGCTTCACTATTGACCGTCAACTCTCAACTCTCCTTCACACAATCTTTTCCATGTCTACCTTGGACGCCCAACTCGTCGTTTTCCATTCGGGTTCCACTCTAGGGCGTGCCTAGCACATGATATCTCTCAACGGTTTCCTCGGCAAGTGTCTAATCTACCCCCATTTTTTCCAGCATATTTGCTGAGAAGTGGTTTCTTGTTTGGTTAGTTGGTATTGCTTCCTCGCCAGCTACCTGTCCTTCACTAAGAAGGCAGCTGGAAATGCTTTTGTTAGTGCGACAAGTCTCTGGACCATATAGAACCACTGACCTGACTATAATAGCGCTTCCACATTGTACATTATATTGTATGATTAGATATGTGTGTAGCTAGAAGCTAAACCGTTTGCAAACTCAAACCTCTAATGGGCGTGCATTTCCAGTGCTTACGTTTCTTTTTATCAGTCAGATTTGTCTTTATGAAAAATCAGTGAAGACTTCACTAAAAACATTATATGTTACAGAAGGTAGAAAGCATTATTAATACTTATAATATACCGACAGTTTACTTACTCTTTAAATGTTTTACAGTTGAGTGCACGCATACAAAGAGTTTTTGCCTCAGAACATGATTTACACTTGAAGCCAAGAACTAGATCCTTTTCTTCAGACTAAAATTATATTGATAAAGAACAAATTAACAGTTAATTTCTTATCTATGAATGCATATTTCATGGTTTAAAAGAGTAGATACATTTGAATATCTTAAGACATACTAAACGTTTAATATCTTGATAAAGCCATTTCGTATTCAATAACTTATAGATGTCATTTAGAGAACCATTGAAAACCAAGGAAATATTGGACAGTTATTTCATTTTACTTTGGAAATCATCGTCAGTACGTACCCACTGAAAGGCTTCGAACCGAGCGCCTTCCGGTTCAAGGTAAGCTCTCATATCATTCAACCACTGGAACCCAATTTAATGACCAGCCCGTGAATTCTAACTCCTACCAATTAGTGGTTTTATCACGACAACCAAGTAATGCCGACGATTCCTAAACAAGTTTGAAACAGTTGTCTAGTACTCCCGGCTAATTTTCAATGGTTCTCCTAAATGATATTAATCCGCGGTCAAACTCTTATAAGCAAATCGAATCCTTACAAATCGACTCTTGAAAATTTATATATAGTTATGAGTATCACTTATCTAAAATAATACTGTTTATCCAAAAAACAAAACCAATTTACAATAATCAAAGGTGAGATGCAAAAAGTCTCACTACTCTAAAAGTTGTCATTCACATGGCTTTTATCTAATGGAGAACACTTAGAACTTAGTGTATATTTAACAAGACCGTTAGCATAGTTATTGTACTGAAAATCATAAATACAATAAACTAATTAAGTGTCAATGAAAAACTTTTTTAATTAAGTGGGTTGTTTTTTGTCAAAACAAAGATCAACACAGTGTCTTTTAAACACTGCCGCTAAGTTGTCAAGTGAACTTTGTAAAAGTCACTAGAATTCATTTTGAAACTGCCGAAATTATTTTTTCTTATTTCAGTTATTAAAATTAACTTTTGGTAAAACAGATGAGATTAACATTATCACATTTACAGGGTTGCATTTAATAACAGCGTCTGACTTTTCACTCTCTCCTAATTGAAAATTTTTTGGAGATGTTGAAATCCAACACTTTAAGGTCAAGTGGAAAAGTTCAAGTCAGATGTTAAATTAGGATTTCAGGTAGATTAGGAGCTAAAACATCGAACCTAAAAGGCGACATCCCGATTATAGCTAATTAATAGACTGAATGTGTGTATCAGTGGCATAGCGGTTAGGACGCTCGCCGACCATGCACATGGTCCAGGGTTAGATCCCCTGCCGACACACTCCTTTACCTCGCTAAGCCAGAAATAATGCTAGTAGAGAAGAAAGGTTGGGCATGAGACTAGCAACCCCATCCTGTAAAAATAAACACTGCTACAGAAACTTCAAGCCCCCAGCTTGAAGCCCTATGTTCCACTGGGGAACGTGAAGGAAAAAATATATATACTAAATATGATATCGAATGAGTAACGACAGTTAGAATTTCATATTAAAAAGGCCCAGATTTTGGACACTTGAATTTTTCAATTCTATGTGTAACACTCTTTAACACAGACTGTTATCAATAAATGGATATGGAACTTTTTCCTAGAAGCAGTCTGAAAGCATAAAAGCGGTTAAACGATACCTTTTTTTCCAATCCACTATTATTTTCCAATCTCTTAGGCATGAAGTGCGATATATATATATATATATATAGAGAGAGAGAGAGAGAGAGAGAGATGAATTAGTGAATCCACGCAAATGCTAAGTAATATGAAATGCTAACTGTCATAATGCAAGAAGAAGAGCGGTGTCAGATGTTTTGTCACAAACTATTCAACTAATCTTACAAATGAAGATCAACCCACTGAGCATACTTCCCACTATTTCGAAACTTTGTCTACACAACACATGATCTGTGCACCCTGAATACAGGAGTAGAATTAACAAGGTTTCGTGTAAGAAGAATATTATTACTCCTGGTGCTGTACCATTGGACAGACATGATGTAACCCAAAAAGGTTATAAATAGAAGAAAGGCGGTTGATTCTCTATAGGACCTATGACAACTTTAACTTCATGTAAAAATGGATCTATAGATGAGTAGTATGTCACGAATCAACATCCATAAAATCGTTTATGATCAAAAAATAATTGAGAGAGTAATCTTTTTCTTATGGCTTATAGCGCTTGAATTGCACACCAAAGATCATAAGTGAAGTGTATGTTAACACAATAACGTTTACCTATATAAATTATAAAACTCCTGACCCACTTTATTAGATTATAATTGCTCTTACTTTCTCAAATTCTGTCCAATTCTTACAACACAATAACACTTATGGAAAGAGTTTATAAATATCAAAAACATTTACCTGTCCATTGCTGACAATCATTACCAGATTCTTTTTAGCTGGATAAATGTTTTTAATAAATGCCCTGTAAAAAATGAATGAAGAAAGGGGATGAAATTGAGAAATAGTTGGAAGTGACTTTCAAATTGAAATGGCACTGAAATAGAGATCAAGTGGGAAATTAAATATCTTGGCGTCATTCTATCTGCTGATCTCTCCTGGTCGTCTCATATCTCGATGATTTCTAAGAAAATATTCCGTCTTAACTTCTACGTCAAGAAGTTAGGATATTCTGGAAAAACCCAAACCATACTCCTACGATTCATTAACTCTTGCATCCTGCCTATTATTCTCTATTGTTCCACCTTTGTTTTTCAGGGCTACTGAAGAAGGACTATATCTTATTATGTAGGATGTTAAAGGTTTTCAGCAGGGTAAACAACGAGCCACTTAACCAACTTGTAAATATTCTGGTCGACAGGCACTTGGACCCATGCGAAAAATGGACTAAATCCATTTTATCCAACTCATATCACCCTCTCCATTCACAGCTCTCCCCTTGTAACTCATCAGTCAAAACCAAAAGCCTATATAGAAAACTATATGCTCGCTCTAGCAAATACAAAAACTCAACCATACCCTACTTAGCTTGTGTTCTGTGCGAAACCTATAACTTATTAAACAATCAGTAGAACAACTGGATCTCTTCTTTCCAACTCATATCATTTATAGGTACAGCGTTTTTCTTTCTTTCTTCCTTACAAACTATTTAAAACATTCTTCTTCGTTCTTTCACACTCTGTATATCTCGACGTTTTTGTTACTGCTTACGCCAGTAAATATGCCAGCATCTAACTCTCTAACACCTTCAAACACTCTGTTCAATTTTGGCTTTGCTACCAACATGCCAATATGTTGCTGTCAAAACTAACTGAGATTACCCTTGGTCTATGTAGAATTTTATTTATTGTTAATGTACTAACTGGATGCAATATTGTAGTGAAATGCTGAGAATTCCATTCTGTATCACAAGTACTGTTTTGGAATAAAGCAAATTATTATTACGTTTATTATTATTATGAAATTACTCAGGTTCTCATTGCCATTCATCACCAGACAACAATCTTACAAACACAACATTCTCATTTTTTTCACATATCACTTACTGAATTGTATGTCATCAAACCAAAAATAAATCATTCCCATATTTTTATTTAAAAAACAATGATGTAGGGTGCATTTTAATGATAGCCGGTTTCAAGTTAGAGCTTTGAAGTTTCGGTATCAGGGGTGTTAATTTTTTTTTACAGGACGGGGTTGCTAGCCTCTGCCCAACCTCCCCTCTTTACCACTCTTATTACTGGCTTGGCGAATTAAAGGAGTGTCGGCCGGGAATCGAACCCTGAACCACGTCTGTACCACCGACGTGATGGCTGACCATACACGTGGTCCGGGTCTAGAGTCCCGGTCGGCGCACACCCACACCTACCTTAGCTGGTTATAATCCCAACAAAGAGGGTAGGTTGGGTGTGAGGCTAGTAACTACATCCCGTGAAAAGTAACACCACTGTTATTGAAACTTTAAAACAAAGAATTGAAGTCCTGTGTTCCACTGGGAACGCCAAGGAATAAAAATGATTTTTTTTAAACGCTTTATGGTTACTTTCATGTAATGAGGCGAAAAGTTCCTGAATGCTGAAAAGATGTAGACTGCAGCATTTTCTACTAATGATGAAGTTACACTCATCGTAAGAAACAGTCAAAACTACAAGCAAGCAAGACATAATTTTGAGAGAATGTATAAGAATGCATGAAATAAAAAATGGCTACCAGAAAGCAGAATCGATAGTTACATTTGCCTGTTTACAAAAAATATCATAAAGATCAAAGTAAAATTCGTTGTAAGACTAAATAAATTTTTGTGTTTAATTCCTCACATTGTAAGATACATTTTCATATTTTACTGTGGCATTAAAAAAAGTTTTCTCGAGATAGGTGGTCTCAGTAAACAGGGAAATGTTTACAATTCCTTGATAAAAACAGACGAATTTTTCGACAAGTTTAAATTAAGAAAACTTAAACCTGGTTCCTAACCATCTGTTTCCAATGTGGTTTTCAGAAACAGGAACGATTAAAATGCAAAAGATTTGTTAGAAATGTTAATAAAATAACGATTTATAGTAATGAGCTGACATCTTGTCTCACATCCGACAGTCTGAAGACAGTCTCAATAAAATTAAGTATGATCAAGGGCCTAATGAATGCAATGAAAAAATTGACAAAAAATATTGAAAAATTGAGCAAAGTAATAAAGCTTATATGTGTATGTAAGTGTATGTAAGTTTATATATATAGCATATGCATGGTTATTTTACGACGCTGTCAATCAGATCTTGAGTAAGTAAAATGTAGGTTGCATCTCACCGGAAACATTTCGCATACTTGAAATACTATTTATGTTGAGATATGCAATAGTCATATATTGTATGCTTCACAATAAGTATAAATGACATCACAAGTGTAAATTGAACAGTGTTTCAGACACTGAATCATTATTCCTTCAATACATTGTACAAGTTTCGATACAAACATCCGATGCGTAAGAGATGAATTCGATGAATCATTCAGTGTCAGGAATAAATCAATAGATGACATAACCTTTTACCAATAAACTTGATGGTCAATAACATAGAATACGCTAGCCATCTATAATTATCCTCACGGACAGTGAATTATTATTATTAACTTGATTTCTACGTAAAGCATACGCTTTTAGCACGATATAGTCATTCCACTCTGTTCTCTGAGGTCGTTTCTACTTGCCTTCAGGATTGCCTATAAGCTTTCACAGACAACTTCCTCCATGTGATCCTCGCACCAACGCCTGATTCATCGTTTCCCATTAACAGTCCACTCCATGGAATGTCATTCGATAATCTTCTCAGTGTGTGCCTAATCCACCCTCATTTTCCTCAACAAATTTGCTGGGCAACAGATTCTTGGTTGATTCGTGGCCAGGGTTTCTTATTTCTAATCTTTTCTGGACATCTCATCTTTAGTACGGAATAAATATCCCCTATCGTAGCAGATATATTTATGGACAGCTGAGAAAATATTGCTCTTCATACATTCCATCCCACTCCAAAAATATGGTGAAGATACGTGGATGACGCCTTCACGGTGTTAAAAACAAAACAAATCTCTAGCTTCTTGACGCATATAAACTCACTAGTAAACGGAATAAAATTCACATTTGAATCGGAAAATGAACAAGGAGAATTAACTATCATGTTAGATTGCAAAATAAAACGAATAGAAGAAGATAAACTGCCCACTAGTGTTTATAAAAAGTCAACACATTCTAATAGTCATTTAGACTTTAATTCACCTCATCCGTTAACTGTTAAGGCAGGCTTAGTTAAGTGTCTAAGCAATAGCACTAAGTAGTACAAAAAAAAGACCTAAATGATGAAATAAAATAGACAGAAAAAGCGTTGGCATCAAATAACTATCCTATAAAATTCATCAGGAAGATCAGAAAAGGCCAAAAGCAAAAGAAATAATTGCGAAACTAGTAATGATAACATAAATAAGAGAGAATTCTAGGCATCTAATGTTAAACTATATAAGGAGGTGACATTTTAGGCCTACGTAGGATTCTCAATAAAGCAGGAATTAGGGTGGCGCTTCAACCTACAAACACTCGGCAACAAGCTCTGTAGGTTACAGGACCCTATAGGTTGACTCAGTCAGACAAAATAATATAATTTACAAAATACCCTGCAATGACCATGAGTTAAGTCAACTACAAAGGTCAAACCAGTAGGTCGGGGTAGTCAGATTGTCGGAACATAAGAATTTAGCTAAGGTGGGAATGGTTGACCCTGAGAAGATAAGTAATTTAGAAAAACGTTCAGCAAATGCACTGCATGCATTAACACACAACCACACAATAGGGTGGGAGAGGGTTAAAATTCTAAGAAGTAATATAGGTAGGCAGGGAGAGAGGTTGATTACTGAATCTTTGTTCATCGAGTGTTCACCAAACACTTGGAATATGAATGACTCATCACTCATACCGAAAATATGGAAAATACTACTACCAATCAAATCAAGCGATGGAAAATAATGGAATTATATAAACGAAGTGAGAAACTTGTGTAAGTAGTGCCTTGATATGATTATGAGCAGTAATAAATTGTGTTCCAAACGTCATCAGTAAATATTACTGTATAACACTGTGAAACTTTATCAAAGCAGTCTGATAATTAACTGTCGAATCCATCAACATATGATGCATCAAGTTAATTTTTATTTTTACCAAACTATATAAATTTTCTTAATCTAAGAACTTGACGGAAACGAAAAATGAAGATTTTGAAATATCAGTGTATTGCTTTCTATCGTAAAACTATACATTCATTTACTGTTGCCTTTTTGAAATGTTGTACCCCTCATGATAAATGATAATATAAATCATCAATTCAGTGTTCAAAAATTCTATTTTTGGTTGTATAATTACTAAAAATAATATTTTATTTAAGCTGAACTAATTAAGCAATAATTGTATAATTTTCATGTGGTTCATTGGAAGAAGTATGTGAAAAAAAAATAGAAGAATGATTATAAGAGGAAATATAAGACATTCTCAATTCAATGGGTATGTAGGTGGCATATTACAAAACAAATCTATTTGATTTCTTTGTAGCATTTTTATTGCATCTTCTAGAGAGAGAAAGAGACAGAAGCACACTTAGTCATTGTAATATGATAAACAGTGTAGGCGTTCTCTAACAATAGCAATGAAAATAGAAAACACTTCAAAGTGTATATAATGTGAAACTATAGTGATTTAATGTAAACATAGACTGTTATTTTATTTATATACCACTTGATAGAGGTTAGAATTCCATAGGTCATTTGATTTCATGTCATCAGTTGAATGGTGAACAAGCTTAGATCGGTAGACTTAAGGATGAGTGCTATTGAAAAGTCTGAGAATAGGACGAAACATCTGTCTAGTTCTCCTTGGGTTTCAATGGTTCTCTAACCGATATAACTTTGTGATCTAATTTGAAATGTAAATATGTTAAAAGGTGTATGAAGTCTGTAATTGTGAAATACTGACGAAAATCACTGTGTTCATAGACAAAAACAGTCTAAATCCCAGCTTTGGCGTTTATATAGTGTTACGATTGAAAACTATCTTATTAAAAGCTTGATATTCAAGTTTTGGTTTGCAGGGATTTGATTGGTTTCAGGACTTCATCATGAACTGACATGAATTGGAGGACCATTGGAAAACCTGGGAGTACCGGACAACTATTTCGCCCAAGTTTGGGATTCTTCAATAGTGAGCACCCAAACTAGGATGGAACAGCTGTCCAGTACTCGCAGGTTTTCTCATGGCACTGTAGCCAGTGTCAGTTCATGATGAAATCCTAACTTACATTTCGTGTCATCATCGCGTCAAATACGTGATAGCCTATCAGCCGTCTCCTAAGGAAACATCCAGTCTTTGAATTCATTTGAGGCTGATTATACATAGTTCTACAGATGACTTATTTACTTGCCTTATAGTGTGGTGAAATGATATTTTTCTTCTACTAAACAGTATGTTGGGAAGTTCTAGTTTAGCTAACTGTGTAATCAGAATTCGTTTTAAATTATCAGTGAAGCTTCACTTTGCTTAGTGAAGTAGACCCTATTTATTATTATTCCTATTGTTCCCTTGGGTTCCTAGTGGAACATAGGACTTCAACTGCACGTCTCCACTTGCCTCTGTCTTCCTTCTGCTGCACTTTTCACCTGAATCCATCCATGTTAGTCCATACTCTTTCATCTCCTCTCTCTTCACACGATATCCTCCACCCTTGTCACCCTTGCACTGATGTCCCACTCGCCGCCGCTTCCCTTTCGGCCTGGTTCCACTCAAGCAATGGCCTGACGCGCGCGCGACGTCACCCAACGCGATGCCTCCTCAGCGAGTGAGTGTCCAATCCATCTTCACTTTCTCCTGCATATTTGTTGGCTGGTGATTGGTTCTTGTTTTTTTTTCCTATAGTTCCTTGTTGGTGATTCCTTACGGCCCGGCCATTTGATCTTCAGTATAGAGCGAAGACAGTTGTTGGTTGATAAATGTCTGCAACAGGCTGTTGGAAATATTCTTTGTGACCCGCCCGTCAAGTTTCTGATCCGATCCGTATAGAAGAGCTGACTGACTTGATGTTTGTATTGAGAATCCGACTGAATTTTGTTGTTGATGCTGGCTGAGTGATGAAGATTTCCAGATTGGTTGTTTCAGACTGGTGAATGTGTTTCTCGACTTCCCGATTCTCGCTCGATTTGACACCCTCGTCCGTTCCAACTTCCTGTAGTTGAGACAATATTCCCTAGATGAGAGAATGAGGTGACCTCTTATAGTTCCCTCCCGTTGATGGTGACTGGCACTGGATGTTGCTTCTGTTGTTGCTGTTGTTGTTGTCGGTTTATTATTTTCATAACCTCCGTTTTGTCTATGTTCACCTGGAGTCCCGCGTTCGCCAGCTGCTTCTTCGGCTAGTTTGTCGGTTTTCGCTTGTAAGTCATCGATTTTGTGTGACATCAAACATAAATCATCCACGCGAGAAATCCAGGTCTTCTAGGTTCTTCACGTTGGTTTACGATGTCTCTGTCTCCCCGTTTTCCACTTACTGTCTGAAGCATAATCCAGTCAGTCCACCACAATTAGGAATATCATTGGTGACAGTAAGCACCCTAGTCTGACTCCTGTGTTTACTCCAAACGCCTCGCTGATTTTTCTGTTGTGGATCACTTGGCAGGTGCCGTTGTCGCACAGCTGTTGAATAAGGTTGATGAATATATAGAGCACTGTACGTCGTAGTACTCGAGTAGTTTTCCAATTACTTCGCGGTCAGCGGTAGTGTCGGCGGCATAACGGTTATGATACTCGCCGACCATGCGCATGGTCCGGGTCCAACACTCGGCCGGCACACTCCTTAACCTCACCTAGATTACTAGCTCGCTAGCTTTCTAGCCGGTCCCAAGCCCAGATAAAGAGGGAGGGTTGGGTCGTGGTGCAAGCAACTCCACCCCAAAAGCTTAACCAAATTGCTACAGAAACTTCAAAAGAATAAAAAGACAAACTTTATCAATGACTGTTCAACCTACCATACTAAGATTATCTCCGATACCTATACAGATAAGTAAGGCCATAATCTTCTACTTAACTGAAGAACTGACTATCAAGAGTCGGAAGAAGGTACATACTACTAGATAACACAAGTAGTTGAAATCCATTCATGTGAAAAAGTAATGTTAATTAATCAAACTGAGGTGAAATCAATACTGAATAGGCTATTCTTTTATCTGGAGACGACTTGTTTAACAGTGTACCTGGTTAGACTCAGCCCACATAGGTGAAGACGTTTGAAACACTCAAACTAGGACCTGCTTGGATCCTAACCAGAGAAATGGCTGTTCGTTGCTTATATCAATTCTGCCGCTCTAGTGAATGTTACTGTTTGGCATGTGTAGTTTTCGGTCATTCATATTATCGATTAGTAGACCGCAACTTGATGCATTACCTCTCTTCTTGATCACCATTCATAGCGTCAAGATCCTGTGTCGTGATCTGGATATCTTGTGTATCCGAAAGTAATGATGATGGGGCTGTGTAATTTGCAAATGATTTATAATCACTTGGTTATATTCAGTGACATAACAAAGGAGTATTCAATGAATGATATATTGTATATGACTGGAACTTTATTTTTTATAACTGTGAAAGCCCCCAATGTGATTTCCATACGAGGTTTTACACTCTGTTTGTAGTCTAGAGTTTAAGTAAAAGTGCATCGGTGGCATAGAGGTTAGGACGCTCGCCGACCATGCACATGGTTCGGTGTTCGATCACCGACCGACACACTCCTTTACCTCGCTAAGCTAGAAATAATACCGGTAAAGAGGGAAGGTTTGGCATAAGGCTAGCAACCCCATCCTGTAAAAATAAACACTGCTACAAAAACTTCAAGCCACTAGCTTGAGGACACATGTTCGACTGAGAACGTGAAGGAAAAAAAATATCAGCGTAGGTGGCGTCAGTGACTTAGCGATAGAATGCATACCAACCACGCGTGTGGTCCGAGATTCAAATCCCCGGTCGATGCACTCTTCCTTTAACACGCTAAACCTATAATAAGACCGGTAAGAAAGGAAGGATGAGTCGGAGGATAGCGACTCCACTCCGTAAAAATGGACATCACTGCTACCAATACTTGAAACCTCTAGCTTGAAGCCCTATGTTCCACTGCGAATTGTCTTCATTAGCATATCGTTTCATAGTGCGACGGCTTCGACGATATCTGAGGATTAACGTGAAATAGCTTGCTGAATGGTGATTAGCAGTAGAAACAGGGATACACATTTCTTCCTATTCGGGACTCTCCAGTTGAATGTTCTGCATTCCCTAGTGGGCTATAGTTTTCTCACACAGACTCGAACATCTCTATCCAATCAACCAACGGGGAAAACCAAAAACTGGATAGTGACTAGCAACTGTTGCATAACAGGTGGCTTTCGTGGCCCAAGTGGTCTAGTGGATAACCCCTTTAGTCTGAAATGATAGGTGCTGTGTTCGAGTTTAAGTAGGAACACCATCACTCACTAGAGAATGCAGGTACATCCAGATGGCAAGTCCCAAATAGAACGCAATGGACATCATGTATATGAGTACCAATCACCACCCACCAAATTACATTAAGGTGACTATGACAGTTAAAAATAATTTATGTAACTAAAATGTTCTGGTTAAACGTCCCAACTAGAATCATCTCTAGCTGATTCAGTTATTTAGGCTAAGCAAGAAACACTGTTTGATAAGAGTGGATTTCAACTACTCATATTGGATAGTAGTATGTACTGTTTTCTTACTCATAATAATCTGATTTTTTAATTTAAATGAAAGATTATAGCCTTAGTTGTTTGTAAAAGTATCTCAGATAATTCTAATTTGTCAAGTTGATGTTGGCTTACAAGTGATTTTATATTGAACAATGAATGAGTGATAACTCATTATTGAATACCATATAAATGACTAATTCTCAACTACTAATTATATAATTATAACTGGTCATTGTAGAACACTCATTGATAAAGTATTTTAATTTATTTAATACATCCATTTGACTCCCACGCATGCACTTTTGTCTATCTTTTTTCTTCTCATTTATTTTCTTATATCAATTATAATTTCAACAACATTATGAATTCATAAATACTTGTCTTTTGTGACCATTCAGGCTCAAAAAAGGAACTCATTAAACAATAATAATGTTATCACCATTATAGATTAATACAGTGTACACGCTTCTCTGCTTTAGTTTAGATATACGTATGACACATAGTTATGAATATGTTAAATATGAAATATGTAGGTATATTAATATTTCCGTAGTGAACTCTATTTCTCAAAGGTAAAGACACCATCCAGTTGGTTAGATGCAAATTTTGTGTAACAAGTTTCAGAACTTTAACTCATGGACTAAAAACTTGGTACATGGTATGAAGAACATTATCCACTTAGTTATGACAAGGTAACAGTGTAGTGCTATGAGTGAACATATATATTCAACATCGGTCACTCATTATGTACAGAGAAATCATTTGAAGTTAGCTCCAAAGTTAAAAGAAGCCTTGCAGAAACGGTAACCTTTCGTAAAATCTGCATTGCTGACAACCCTAGCGAACCGGATATAAAAAGTAAGTGTTTAGAGTAATGAATGTTAAGCACTAGAGGAGATTCACAGAGTAGGATGACAATTTGAATTGTCTGATGTTCGTTAAGAAGTTAGATTAATAGGTCAACGCTAAAGATGTCATCAAGTTTTGAGATGATATGTCACGGTCATATACCAAAAGTAGAGATGAACATTAAACATTAGTAGAGAGAAGACCAGCAGTCTAGCGAAGAGTCTATTTTCGGTGAATTCATTTCCTTAACTGTACAATCGCAAACATATGGATTATCAGGATTTCATCATGAGCTGACATTAGTTAGAGAACCGTTGGAAAACCTGGGAGTACTAGACAGCTGTTTCACCTTAGACCCAGGTTTTCCAATGGTTGTCTAACTAATGTCAGCTCATGATGAAATCCTGAAACCAATCAAATCCCTACAAACGAACACTTGAATATATGGGTTATATAATATTTACGTGTACATTAAGTTTACCAAATAAAAATACAACTGGTTATGGTTATTTTAACTAAACAGGTGACATTTAGTAAGTTTTGGGTGGAGTTGCGTAATACAAAAAGTATTCAGAGGAATTGGATGTTGATTTAAGGGAGTAGTAACAAAACCGATGAGTTGTTACAAACTATTGTTAAAGAAGAGTTACGCAATAACATGAATCGTTTGATGAAAGAGTAGTGCTCAGGGTGTACATGAAAACAAAATAACATACAGAATGTCGTAAGAGTCTTAAGTAGTTAGAAAAAAAAGCAAAAGTTAAGTCAGATCAACAGAGTTTTTACCATGATAGTAAAAGTTACTGAATAATTTTCTTTTGTATGCATAGTTCTAGTTCTTCTAATTGAATAGCTAGGGCTTCCGCTATTCAAAGAAGATGGAAACACATTGTCTTTGTCAGGTTGTTCTTCGCTCTATAGATTACTTTGACCAGTGGTGACGAGATGTTTGATTATTGCAGTCCCTATACGACTACTACTTCCTTTCTGAAGCCTCACTGGATAGTGTTCTTTGACGCTTTTTGACAAGATGTGCATCGAACGACCGATGTACCTAGCTTCACAGTAATGGGTGAATTAATATATATACACATAGAAGTGATCAGGTGCGAGATATTGTCCTTTGAACTTCTGCAGATCAGCGGGTGACTAAGGAACACTACTGTCAGTGTTTCGGCGAAGGAAGTTGTCTTAAAAAAGTGGAAATTCTCCTCTTAAGGATATCACTGTGTAGGTGACCTCTGAAGTCGAGGTTCATATAAAGTATCTTTCTTGGCACGGATAGGATTTTTTATAAACACTAAACAGTTTATAGATAAGTAGGATTTTTTTAAAAGTTAATTATTTCAATTGCCCAGTTTGTAATTTATACAGTTAGAAGTGAAATGTCACAGTTTCCTCTGAAAACTCAAATTACTCAGATGTGCTCAGCCCAAACGAGTGGTACGGTAGTCGAGTGTTTGGATCACTTCAATCTGGTTAGCAAACACTTCTGGTTGTTGTGAATGATATCCAACTAGTCATTTCAAACAGTTAGTAGTATATAGAATGATTTCATTTTCCATCATTTATAAGTTAACTTTAGGCAAATATCAAAATGGTTAGTCATTATACCTTGGCTGGACACTAGTAACTAGTGTGATCGCGAGCTACCTAGACTGGTGGCCACATTGCAAACCTGACTGATAGAATTCAGTCTGTACGAAAGAAAGGAATAGACACATTACAGTAGTTACTAGTGTCCAATCAAAATATCCACTACAGTCCTCCAGGAGGTCACTAGCGAGCCTGAATAGCTCACTGGTACAGTCTCTGACTGCAGCACTGGTTGATGCACGTTCGAATCTCAGAAGGGACATGAGTTGTTCCTTGAAGGTTGCAGATACGCCTTGCTAACTGGTGTGTGCCAACTAGCATCAAACCCAGGTCACGCAAAGCTTCCCGCCGATTGCATTCAACCATCTAATATCACCAAATCAAGGTTAGTCATTGTGTTTGGTAAGTGTCATTAGTTTCAATTTCTAAATAATATGTTAAACAGTATAAATAATTAATCAATATTATATCTTCCTTAGATTTATTCCAAAAATTTGTTTAGGAATGTAACTTACCATTCAAAAACATTGGTACTGAAACCATCTTTGAATATTGAAATACCCTTGTAATTGAATCCAATGCATAATCCATTTTGTCTCTGGTCCTGTAGGGCAAAGGTATAGGAAAATTTTAAACCACAATAAAAAAATTTACAATATTTTGAGCTGTATAAATCCCAACAGTAATCCATAATAGATAAACAGAAGATAAATTCCCAAAGGCTTATAAAACACACAATCAGCTGCCAATTAGAACTGTCACAGTGATTTGTATGACTTGTGTTACAGTGTTACCTGTGATGCCCTTGTTTGCTTGACTGCTTAATTAGTTTGTAGATAATGGACTAGTTAGAGGTTCAAAGTCAAGTCATTTCTTAGGGTTCCAAGTGAAACATGGAACTTCAAGTCTGAGCTTTGAAGTTTCAGTAGTAGTGGTGTTTTAATTAAGGGATAGGGTTGCTGGTCTCACACCCAACTTACCTCCTTTTCAGGGATTACTGCTGGCTAGGTCACGTTTGTGGATGTTTGACGAGAGCTTTATCATTGAACCGACCACCAACTCACCACGATGTAGCCATGTGCAAAAACACCTTAACAATTTTTATTTCGAGTTCTTTTTCCTTTAATAAAAGTGTTACTTTAATACAGTCACTGTAAACTTTTCAGATCTGCTAATAAACGAATGTCTTATAGTGAATACTATTAGACACCGATGATATGGCTTATTTATTCCTTCCATTTCAAGTGAGTTGTAAGGACTGTGAGACACATTCCAGTTGCAGTGAGTTCCTTGCCATCAATTTCAGTTGGCTCTACTACTACTACTACTACTTACAAGCTTTCATTTCCTCCTCACATGATATCCTCTATGTCACCCTCAGACCCAAGTTTAACCCGTAGCCTCCTATTTGCGTTCAATTAGAGAGTCTGGGGTGTGATGGCACTTGAAGTTTTCATTATCGTATGTCTTATCCACCAATATTCCCTACTGCATTTTTTGTTGGGTAAGAGGTTATTGGTGAGTTTGCTATCTGCCAGTGCATTTGGGAGTCTGTACACCGACTACATATTGATGAACTCCTGTCCTATTTTCCTCATCCAATCCTGCCACCTGTGGATGAAACTATGCTTCCCAGTTCATGTAGGTGAAAGAGACTACTCTCTTTAGATTTCCTGAATTCATGGTGATTAGGGATAATTTTTGTTGGTCTTTGGGCATCTTCACCACCAATACCTTCCATAAATTTGCCTGAGTTCATGTCTTCATTGCCACTTCTGACAACCTGTTTCTTGCCTATGAATTTTCAAATTTGTGAGACGTAATATAAATCATCCACGAAATCCAGATCTTCTAGGATCTTTTATCAGTCCAGTGTAACGCTGTCTTCTCACTTCGCAAGATCTCCTGCATGATGTAGTCCATCACAATTACGAGGCTATCAATCATAGTAGACAAACTTTTCTTACTCCTCATTTCACCGCAGACACACTGTTGAACTTCCTGAGGTGAATCACTTGACATGTGGCCTGAGGTTTAAAACAAAGTTCACGGCCTTCTGAAAGAAAAACAACTCTGTCGCTAATGTAACTTCGATCCATTCTAATAAGGTATAATTAATATTTCAGAAACATTTTTAAAATTTTAAACATTCTTAATTAAAAGTACTTAAATCGGTAAGGAAATATTTAACATAGGTCAATTCATTCAATCATCTAGGAAACGCACTTTCAACCACAGGAAACAAACACGGATGAACATGTCATAGCCAGCCATCCAGAATTGTAAAGACAAAATACACTCCGATCAATCTGATATCATTTTGCATATCTTCTGAACTGCTCTCAGCCAGTCAGAATAAACACCAAGATTCGGATCCACAATACAAATGTGAAGTCAGTCAGTCAGTCAGTCACCTCTTCTATATGAGTCAGGAACCTGAGAAATGAGTGTGGCACAAAGAGCATCCCAAACAGGCTAATTCAGATTTTTATCAACAGCTGACACCTTCACTCGCTCCATACTAAGGATCAAATGGATGGCCGACCAGCCAGAAACAATCAGCGAAAAAAAAACTCTGGCAACAAACCAACGAAGAACTGACTGCTCAACAAATACGTTGGAGAGAATGGAAGTGGATGAGACATATGTTGAGGAGATCGTCGAATGACATCGCACGAAATGCAAGCCATCGCTCGAGTGGAATCCCAATGGGAAGATATTGGTTTCTACAATTTATTCTTGAGAACGAAAAATTGTGTGAAATTCACGATCAATCCGACATCAGAATTATGCTGTGTGTGAAAAAGAACTAGCCTATTTAAAGAACCAGAGTAATCATCTACAGATTCAGAGTACTTCAATGGCCTTTCAAGGTAAACAACATATCAATATCAGACCTATTATCATATAAGCGACGGCTATTCAGGAATGGGGCTGCTTATTTGTATAGTTTTAAACAAGATTACTCCTCAAAACAACAGAAGTTAGGACCCATTAGTCTTGGATTTCAATGCCCAGGGAATGAATAGCAACCGGAGGGCTCTACGTTCAACCTGTGATTGGTTCATACGAGTGGAATGAGGCATCTACCATATCGGTTTTCAGGATAAATAAGTAAATAAATCCACTGATACAGTATCTGAGATATCATAGGTTACAATTACTCTACAGAGTGATCAAACAAACTAAAATATCCAACACAATGGTTGAGTAGTTCAGTAAAATTTAAAAGTACTAAATATAGTGAAAAATAATTTATATATCCCGTGAATTTTGACTACTCTGACTTAATTGAAACTACAAATCAAAACACGTGAATAGGACCTAACATATAAGACACCTTAAAGTATCATTATTAAGTGAAATCGATATAAGCACCGATGTAACTGCTTCACCAAACAATACTTCTTCAGGTTGAATTAATCATGACAGACAAGAGGATAAAAGTGTTTAGTAAGTCAGGAGCCTAACTTATGAATAATGTGTAGAATATTAAAAGAATTAATATTATTTGCAAATATATTTCTAAATTATGCATTCCATAGGTTTATTCAAAATCCTTTGTGAAATTGATATTATCTGATAAAGAATGAGATGGGTAGAACGAAATCTCTCATCATATCATCACATAGGTTAAACCAACAAAATACCGGTCTTCCATGTAACTATTGTTCATCCACTTATGTTCATTAATGAATGGGAATAACATCTGCACCTAAAGAATGATTCTCTGTGCTCTTACTTTTAGAACAACCTCTTGGTGTGGTTGCGTTCTGTGAGCCGGGCGACCTAAATGCAAAGCCTACATTTTCCTTCTAGACAATATCTTCAGTTCAAGTTCCAATGATGAAGTAAAGTTATTTAAATCCTGTATGAATGACATAACTGTATCCCCTGACAACCTTTGATGTGGTTAGTTGTTAATTTGTATCATGACTATTTGTTTCTATGGTCTTAGAATTTGACTTTTTCGTCATATGTTTATTCATTATTATTGTTCCCTTGGGTTCTGAGTGGAACATAGGAATTCAACTACACATTTCCACTTTCTTCGATTTTCTACTGTCCTCTTCACCTCGACTCACGATTACCCTTAATCTCTCATCTCATCTTCACACGATCTCCTCTATGTTACCCTTGTAGTGACGAACCACTTGTCTCTTCCCATTGGGATTTTACTCAAGCGATGGCTTGCATTTCGTGCGATGTCATTCGACGATCTCCTCAACATATGTCTCATCCACTTCCATTCTCTCCAACGTATTTGTTGAGCAGTCAGTTCTTTGTTGGTTTGTTGCCAGAGTTTTTTTTTCGCTGATTGTTTCTGGCTGGTCGGCCATCCATTTGATCCTTAGTATGGAGCGAGTGAAGGTGTCAGCTGTTGATAAAATTCTGAATTAGCCTGTTTGAGATGCTCTTTGTGTCACACTCATTTCTCAGGTTCCTGACTCATATAGAAGAGGTGACTGACTGACTGACTGACTTCACATTTGTATTGTGGATCCGAATCTTGGTGTTTATTCTGACTGGCTGAGAGCAGTTCAGAAGATATGCAAAATGATATCAGATTGATCGGAGTGTATCTTGCCTTCGCGATTCCGTATGACTGGCTTTAACATCTTCAGCTATGTTTTTGTTTGTGTTTGAAACTTCAATTCCTAGATGAATGAATGAACTGACCTCTGTCAAATCACCCCTGTTCATAGTGATTGATGCTGATTGTTGTTGCTGTTGCTGTTTGCTTGTTATCTTCATCACCTCTCTTCTTCTCTTTGTTCTCTTAGCGTCCTCTATTCGCCTTATGCTTCTTCAACCACTGCGTTGGTTTTCGCCTGCAAGTCTTCGAGTTTTTGTGACAATAAACATGAGTTATCTGCGAAATCCAGAATTTCTAGAATCTTCCTATTGGTCCAGCGTATTCCTGTTTTCTCACTGCCCATACGATTATTCTTTATTAGTCAGTAAACCTGATCTATAGTAATGTGTCGGTTAATCTTTCAATACCAGACTCTAGAACCCTCTGGAATCTTAAATGCTTCCAGTGTTTAAAATTTCTACATTTTATCAGTCAAACCAGTACCAATAGTTGTCTACTGTATCGATATGATACAATACATGCGGTGTATTTTGACAACTAGTTTATGTTCCTCGATTTAGAGTTTAAGGATACACTCACTTTAACAAACATATTGTTGATCACAGTTCATCCACAGTCTATTTGGTGGATGTTACTAATCTTCTGTTCTTTCGCTTTGGGGTCTTTTGGTTTCAGTGACCGCGTCAGTTAGTGTGCTATATATATCTGTTCCACATGTCTGTAGTATTCTAGCATTGATTGCAGAAACATTTTCACATGTATGGATGAATGCGTTGTCTTATAGTTTCTTATGATGACTTCTTGCTGGGAGTTTGATTCAAGTTCAGACATTTTTCGATGAAATTGTAGGCTAATTCATTTTTCCTCAAGACAGTTATTAAGTATTTCCATTCTCCTCAAGACTAGAAAACTGCAGTGTGCTATACCTTTTAATGAATAGTCCTGTTACACAATTTCTTTTGAGTACCTTTAGGTGACTGCTGTCATATGTGTGGTATGTGGTATGTGGTCTGTGTCAGTTGATTTCCTATATATCTGTGTTTCTAATTTTCCAGTGTTTCTTCTGTTGACTAAGGCATCCAAGAAAAGTATCTTGTTGCTTGGTTCCTCTTCTTCTCCTCGTGCGATTTTTATGTCTCCAGACATGTTGTGGACTAATCTTTGAGTGTATACGAAATCAGCTTTTCTAGTTATGATACCATGTGTCATCAACACATGGTATCGAAACGTTTAGCCTGATTTTTGGTTGGGCTACCACTGCCACCTCTTTGCATAACGGCCTGAGAAATTAGTCCTGATATGGTCGCACCCATATTCGTTCCTTTTATTTGGCTGTATATTTATTTCCTGGATTTAAAATATGTTATGAAACATAACTCTATCAGCTCCATCCAGCTTAAACACTGTGTTTTTGTGTGTGTGTTCACCCCTTACAATAGTTCTTCACATTCATGATATAGTCGATCAGTTGTAATGAAAACTAGGTGTGACTCTTATATCACATCAGTATAACTTTGACATGAATCGACTTTATTTGGAGAAGTATGCTGCCGAATAGTAAGCAGCATAGCACTTTATAAATATATCAATTAGTGTATTCTCAATTCGGAAAGGAATAACATAAAAAGATGTTACTGTAGATTTGCAATCGTAGGTAAACAGGGAAATGTGTGCTACTAATTTCCACCTTCACTTATATGTATCATTTAAATTATTACGAAGTGTAATACACCTTTATGAAAAGATCGATAATTTAGTAAAAATATGTTGTACTTTGACCAGTTAGTCATATTATAAAAGTACAGAATAACAAATATTTGAGTTAATCTTTCACATTGTTTTTTGGATTACGTGCAGTTTTGCAGATGCACACGTCTTTGCTTTACCAAGAAAAAAACGGTAAATTAAATTGAAGCAACAATTAGACAAAGATTGTGGTGAATGAAATTCTCTCTGCGATGATTCCATTTTCTTGGTGGTTTTGAAATTTGACAGAGACTGGAAATACTGAAGTGCGATGATACTGGTTTAGATGATTAAGAATCACAGAATGATTAGAAAGGGAAAGGGATGATGAAAGGTGAGCACTAATTGCAGTGTAGTTTTCTATGCTCTTCTTAAAAACTCCCATGATGCAAACAGAGAAGGGAATTAGTTTATCTAATTAGTGTTTTGTTATTTTTGGGCATTCTTGTGGTTCTTATAAACATCCTGGTTCAGCGTATTATTATTCTTATATCCTTTAATTCCTAGAGGAACATAGGGCTTCAGCCCCGCGTCTCCATTTCCTTCGGTTTTCTGCCAACTTTTTCACCCCGCTCCACATGCTTTCATCTCCTCTTTACATCACCTCCTCCAAGTCACCCTTACAGTGACGACCAACTCGCCGCTTCCCTTTCGGGTTCCACTCGAGTGATGGCTTGTCTAGTGATGTCACTTGATGGTTGTTTTCTCAGAGTATGGCCAATCCATCTCCATTTCTTCCTGCCTATTTGTTTCACAATCGGTTCCTGGTTGGTTCGCTACCAGAGATCCCTCCCTGTTGGTGATCTTTTCTGGCCGGCCATCTAATCTTGAGTATTGAGCGAAGACAACTGTTAATGAAGGTCTGAAGTTTGTTTGAGATGCTCTTTATGACGCGCCAAGTCTCTGCGTAGTACAACGTAGTACTCAGCAATGACTTTTAACACAGCCATCATTGAGGTCACTAAGGCAGTAGTAGACCTTGTCAACCTTACGAAAACCCTACTGATCCCTAGCATTTTTTTATTATAGCTTGATTCCAT
This sequence comes from Trichobilharzia regenti, assembly GCA_944472135.2. Taxonomy (NCBI): domain Eukaryota; kingdom Metazoa; phylum Platyhelminthes; class Trematoda; order Strigeidida; family Schistosomatidae; genus Trichobilharzia; species Trichobilharzia regenti. The sequence goes on from OX235262.1 coordinate 158,827,771, forward strand.
ACCGTTATTTGGTACAAGTACGGAATTTTCGGTATGTGATGTTGGTAGCCCAAATTTTGCAGGCCAACCATTGACATCAGGCGTGCATCGGCAGGGGATCGACCCCGGCGAGAATCCTAACTGCTGTGCCACCGCCTAGGATCGCTAAAGTTAAAATGTTCTCATATTTAACATAATTTGTTTCAGGAAGAGATTTTAAGTTAGAAGGCACATATGAACATTGTATGAACCTACAGGTAAGATCCAACTAAGACAGCGATGTAGCTGAATCATCACCACAGAAATAGCAGTACATACCTACATCACTGTCTTATTTAAGCTTCAGACTATTATGTGGCAAATGCGTGTTTAAATCCAAACTACTCCGTGTTTTCAAGAGTTTGTTTGTAGGGATCTGATTTGTTCCAGGTTTGATCACAGATCGATATCAGTTGGAGAACCATTGAAAACTAGACAGTACTATAAAGCTATTTTGTCCTAGTTTGGGACTCAGCGACACTACACAACCACAGGATTTCGAACCCAAGATCTTCTGGTTACAATGCAATCTCATAGACCATTAGTGTGCTTCATTGGCAGAGTCTCTATATTTTGTAAAATGAAATATAATTATTCCAAAGCGCTGAAAATATTGTCTAGAAGGACAGCTTGGATGACACAACAACTCCAGGTACATAAATGCAAGCTTAAATACTTCCAGAGACAATAAAAAGGCTTCTATTTCTGATAAGATGTATGAAATGAACGCCACGCTACAGTTATTGACTCTCTGAACAGTTTTCGAATTTTTCGCATACTGTTTAACTTGTCAAATAAACTCGGTATATAGGCTAAAACATCTAGAGTATATAATTCAATTTTGTTCCAACATTTAATTGTTCGAAGAAAAACACTCAATCATTCCATTACATATACAAAAACAGTGATTATAGTTTCTTTCACAATCCTGAATTTCGACATTAACACTTAAGCGTGAACACTAAAACACTTTTGTTTTAAGAGTATTTATTGTTATTGTTATTCTCTTGGGTTCTCAGTGGAACATATGGTATCACACGCACATCTCCTCTTCATCATGTTCTCCCCACTCATCTTTAGCTGGCTTCTCAGGTGCCTATAAACTTCAATTTCCTCCTCCACATTATCATCGGAACCACATCCAATTAGCCTTTTCCCACTAGGGTTTCACTTGAGCGTGCACTTGACGAGCAGATGTCACTTAACGGTCTCCTAGAAATGTGTCTGATCTGTCTCGATTTCCTTCCACATATCTGTTGTGCGACAAGTTTTCAGTTGGTAAACTCCAAGAGTTTCCTGCTGCTTATTCCTTCTAGTCGGCTCTGTGATCTTTAGTATGGATTGAAGGCAGCTGTTGATGAATGTCGCCAATAACCAAGTATGTGAAGCATACAGAAGCGCTGATTTGACGTTAGTGGTGGAAATTCACATCATGTTCTTTATGCTGATTGCAGCAGATTTCTGCATTGATTTCAGAATAAACAACTTCTATATTGCATTGTCGATCCTGGCTTTGACATCCTCATTCGTGCCACCTGTAGTTGAGACGATGCTGCCCAAATAAGTGAAAGAAATGACCTCATTCGAATGTCCTTCTCTGGTGATGATCAGTGCCTGTTGTGATTGCTTGGTTATCTTCATCACCCCTACCGTTTACATGTCCAATTGAGTTCCTTTCTTCGCTGCTTCAGCTGCTAATTTGTTGGTATTTACCTGTAGGTCTTCGTGTTTGTGTGACACCAGAGACAAATTATTCGCAAAATCCAGATCTTCTAGAGTCTTCATATCGGTCCAGAGTATTTCTGTCCTCTCGTTCTACACTTTGCACTGCACGACTCAATCCGCCCCAATCGGGAATATTATCGGCGTTAATAAAAAGCTCTGTCCTACTCATGTCTTCAACCCATGGGTTGAGAGCATTTGACCACATACAATCTGAAAGGTTAACTTTGGAAGATAAATAATTGTATGAAATTAAAGTTCATTGTGTTTTAATGCATTCCCTCACCTCATTTTTCTTCTAAACTATCACAAAACGTTTTCACCGGCTGTCATTTACTCTACAATTATTATTATTATTATTGTATCCTTTAGTTCCTAGAGGAGCATAGGGCTTCAGCTGCGCACCTCCATTGACTTCGGTTTTCTGACAACTTTTTCACCCTGCTCCAGGTCTGTCCACATGCTTTCATCTCCTCCTCGCATGACCTCCTCCAAGTCACCCTTGGACGACCAACTCGCCGCCTCCCTTTCGGGTTCCACTCGAGTGATGGCTTGTCTAGTGATGTCACTTGATGGTTTCCTCAGCGTATGGCCAATCCAATACTGAGTGTAAATATAATTAGTGTGATGTATTATGAAACTTGAAGTTACTAAAATGACACTGAAGCCCTAATAGACTAACTTCAAGTAAACATATTGAACTAAAGAGTGATCGATTTATTCTGCTCATCTGGACGTACCATTAACCAATGAATATGAAGAAAAGGACCAGAACGGTTTTCCATTTTCATAGTTATCGTAAATGCACTGCCAAGGATACTGACAGACTAAACTCCTAATTTTGTCAGTTGGTAGAAAATGTGTTATGTGAAGATAGAACCATTGAATACATAGGCACAACGTCCATTGATATTAATCTGTGACCTTGATAAACATCATTTTAAAATAAGAAAGTATTCACTAAACATAAACAAAACTTTGAGCACACTCACTTGCACTTGAAATGGTTCCATTCCATATGTTTCAATCTTTGATGCCTCTTCAATAAATTTCTCTAGAGCTTCAGTTTTTGACATGCAGCTATTGTATGAATAAAAAAATACTTCATAAGAAAACAGAGTTTAATTGTTATTGTTACTACTATTTGAAAACTTCAGCATTTCACATTTAAAGCTTATGAATATTCAAAAACCACTGAAAATTGAATAGAAGGATGGCTTAAAAAATTAAGGCTATAAGTTAGTCTTAAGTCTAATTCTCAATGTTGACAGATTCTCTGCAGTTAGACAACAGTCATTGAATTTGTAAAGAAAATACAACGCCAGAGATACTTCTGAGTAATAACTAATGCTTTCAATAGTAAAAGAAAGCGGATTAGTTTATTGTGTCACACTCTCTGAAGGATATGAATACATTTCAGCATAACCAGGTTTATATCACAAAGAGATGGAGAAAAATATGTCTCTTGTTGATGTTATTGTATTCTCTGAACTAGGTGGTTTATTTGCGAAGCCAGTTTGAAAATGAAGTTAATATTGAAGACATTCTCCAAAAGAAGAATGAACACTTTTCAACCACACCGTGTAACACGGCAAATAGGCGAACATAATACGCAATGTCTGTTTATGAAAGTCTCATTACTATCATCAGTGATATGCATGAATCACAGATAATTCGTCACTTTTCACAGAAATCTTTACAGACAAACATTTTACACTGGCCTCTATTCATTTCACACAAATAAGAATCAGCTGCATCCGTCAGCAATAAGATTGTCCCTTAGTGAATGTCATTTCCCCCTGACCATCTGATCTACACTACCGACGCAAATGACGTTTATTTACATGTGCATTCTGAGTAAAACTCACTCATCAAACTATTCATATTATTATTACATAATTTCTTTTAACAACTGTTTGGGACAACTCATTACCTTTGTTACTGCCCTAGTTTCATTGACACTTAATTTTCTTGACTTGTATTACCAACCTTCACCTATTTAGTTAAAATAACCTTAACCAATTGTAATTTTCTTTGACAAACTTAATATACACATACATACAAAACAACACATATATATTTGCGATTGTACAGCTAAGAAAATGAATTCACGGAAAAGAGACTCTTCGCTGATCTACGTGTTTTGTTTTCATTTACAAGAAAAGCGTGCAGACACTTAAAACAGGGTATCTTTCTCTAACATGACTTAAAAATACATCCCAGTTATGATGAGGAGTATCATTTTTAAGTTACACCAGTTTCTGTATATTCTATATATTCACGGAGGTGATTATAGGTGAGGTTTTTTCCTGACATGCTTATCGCTCTTATCCTGTTTTCCAGTCTCTCCCAAAAGTCCTCGGTTGAATTACTATAGTTTCCAGTAAAAAGATCGAGGACTACTTACTAGGGAAATGTGGATAATAAAACAAATGAAAATAAACAATACCAACTCTAAATCTATCCCTAATCCTAACCTTAATCCTATTTATGACCCTGACCCTAACGAGCTATTGAAACATTGCCCAAACACTACTTAAAAACGTTATCTGAGTGAAATTTTCGCCTTAGTCGGTGAATAGTGTTGATATTCGCTCTATGATAATGACAAGTGTCGTTAGCCAACGACTGGCATGCGTTCAAGGTCACTGGAGCGTTCGTATCTCTGGGACGCTATTGTTTAATTTCGCCTCTTTCTATTTTTCTTCACTTCTGACATCCTTTAGATTCATGAAATTTTAACTTCTCCCTCTTGTCTAATCGTTCTTTCTACTCTGATATTTTTTACTCAGTGAAATAATGAAGTTATTCAATGTAAAGTTAAACATCTGATAAATAAATTTCATGCTGTCTCACTAGCCTAATCTGCTAAAATTACTTGACAGGGTCAACTTTAACACAATACATCCGTGGTTTTATAATTTTAGTAGTATGTCTAAAAATAGTAACCAATTAGGCTACATGTTCGTTATTTTCAATTCTTTATGAACCTCAGACATAGAATATATACATATATGAAGTCAAGATACAATAAATTCTAGTTTAAAGAAATTCTGGTTTATTATTAACATATAAGCCAACAGTCAGTGAAGTGTGTACATAGATTTCACCTACGTACTATTATATCATCATTTTTTCTTCGTTTGCTTCAGGATCATGTCGTTCTTCTGCTTGTCTTTATTTATTTTTTCTAACTTTACCGGTGAGAAAGACAGGCCTAAACAGTTGAAATTTCTATTCGAAGTAGAAATTATTAACAAGTAGCTACTTACTACGCATCTTTGATATTATTGTTATTATTATTGAAACAGATGTTGAATTTGTGTGGAGAATGCTGAATTTTTGACATACTTTAGTCTATAATATGTTTTTTTTCTCACTATAAAGAATGTACACACATTGCACGCCTATGAGCCAAAAGTGTCATTTTTGTTGGCTAATGCATCTTGAACAAGTGAATAAGGTGAAATAATCCATACAAGGGGAAATTGATTTCAAGAATGCAACATGATAAAATATCAGTTCAACAGGCTGTGGAATTCTTATCAAGGACTGTTGCCTTCTCTCTCCATACTGATGATCAGATGACAGGTGAGAAAAAATTTGCTACAAAGAACTCGGGAAACTAACCAACCAAGAGCCCAAAGAATGGAGATGTAATTTTATCATAGAGTAAATTTATTCGATAAAGTCATACATTCTTGACATTTTGAGCATAATTCACCATTATGAGCAACAAATTGTGCTCAAAACGCCATCAATAAATATTACTGTGATGAGAGCTGGTTGCTAGCCGAAATTGGTAGACAGTGATTTACGTCAGTGTTTACGTCTCCAATATTGGTCATAAGAAAAATAAGAACAAAGACTGATTCAAAAACCAACCACACCAGACTTTGCGTAGGCGGATACAGTTAGCATATAGATGATCTGACATTCAAGAAACAGCCACAAAAAGATGCAAGGTTAACTTTCAATGAGAAACAGCCAATCAGAAAACTGTGTTTTCCTGCTAACAAAAATGTATAATATTGTACATAAAAATCTATAAATATGTGTTGATTTCGTAAATAAACGATCTGTTGACTGACCCTTGTCTTCTGTTGTTACATTTGGTGTCGCTGCCCACCGACAAATGGAAAGCCTATGCCCTGCAGTTTTTTATGGAGACATATGGATCTTCAGGCAGGACTTCGAGGCTTCGGCGCAGTTGAGTGGCGTTCAAGATCTGTTAGCGATGAGCCTGTTACTTGGGACGGTGCTGGGAGGTCAGGAGAAAGCAGCATATGAAAGTGTGAGGGGAAATACCAACGAATATGCGACTAGGTCAGGCAAACAGTTTTCAGAGTGGGAAGGACCACATATGGTCACTTCGAGATGGGGTTACACAGACACAATCGCAATGGCAAACAAAGAGAATCAGGTGAACATCAGCGAGTGCCGAGATTCCAGACAACAAGAAAAACGAACCAATCCCCTAGAACCGAGAAGACCGAACCAAATTCAGTCGCAAGTCTTTGACGGGGGGCGGGTGTGGTGAGAGCTGGCTGCTAGCGAAATTGGTAGACAGTGATTTACGTCAATGTTTACGTCTCCAATATTGGTCATGAGAAAATATAAGAACAAGTAGTGACTCAACAATCAATCACAGCAGACTTTGCGTGATGCTGAAGCCATATACTGCACTCAGGACTTCGGGGAATAATCATCAACAATATCAAATGATTACACTCATTTTGTGTACACATCTATTCCAAGATTAATGACCAAAAGAGGGGTGTCACTAAAAATAAACAGCTAGCAATTCGCTTAATTTTTGACAATAAACAATCCATCGTCTTCTTAAAGGCGACAAAAATGTTCAGCCAAATATGGTAGTTGAATTATTTAAGATGACATTACGTTTTTTTAAAAACAAACCTAACAGCTAAAACATGGATCAGGGTCTTTGTACACCCAAAAAATTAAATGTGTTTTTTTTATTTTTAGCTTCAAATATACTTCATTCAACGCAAATATAAGGAACGCTTAGATCACATTTGTACTCTTGACTAATTCTGTTGTCTGAATTTATGAAATACTAAATAATATTCAGTCTAATGTGAAAACTAAGAACTAGTCACAATAACAACAAGAACAGCAGCATAAATAAATAAATGGAATAACTGTACATCATAAATCAAAGTGCGAATAGTTAATTAATATCTCTGAAATTCAATTAGTAGTGAGATTGAAGTGATCATTGATTTTACACACTTTAATAGCAAGTTGAATAAGAAAGAAAAAAAGATGAAGAAATCTACCTGCACAAAATTGAGTCAACATTCTTTTTTCCAACAGAAAAACAAACAAACGAAACAACTAGGCTCACTCAATAAAACAAGTTTATGACAATGAAAGACAGAAAATTAATTTAAACTCACATGCATGTTTTCAGATGTGCCTTAATTCCTCTGATAATGGCTGTTGTTAAACAAGGCAGAACACGCATACCACCAGGAATAGTATCCACATTGAATCCTTGGGGTATTTCTGTTAAACCATGCTCAGCTTTTGCAACAAGATAATTTAAAAAAGAGGAAAGTAAGAGGATGAAAAGAAAATCAATTTCAATGAAAAACTAAAACAGTAGTTCGGTAGCATACTTTCACTGGGTTACCATTAGTTCCCACAAGGCTTCTGGGCAACTCTAAAGAATAGCAGCCTACACCGAAACTGCCTAGCGAACGGACAAATGACCTTGAGTAACCAATCAGGTAACTCTGTTTAAACCAGACGTACTTATGGGTGCTGTGCACCTTTTCGTTGCAAATTCGCTCCAGATCTTGTTTTGATTACTGTTTGGAGAACGCACTGATAGGAAGGTCAAAAAATTACCAATGTGGAGGTGTCATTCATATGCAAAATACAATAGGTGCATCGACGGGTTTGTTTGTTTGTTGGTGAAATGAGTGTCGAACCAGAAAATCAGTTTGAGAATGTATGTCGTTCGTTTTTAATTTTTACAGATTCCTTAGGTACTTTTGATAAAAAGAAAATATAATCGAGGGAGAGTGAGTGCGAATCAGCAATAGGTATTGGGGATATATGACACCAGCCTCCAGAAAGGATATATTGAGGCGATTCCTAATCGCAGTGTAGGTGTATTATTGCCTAGTATCCAGCGCTTAGTGCTACCTGGGACAACTATTCATACAGATGAATGGAATAGTTACAGTCAGTTATCGAATCTGGGATATATTCATAAAGTGGTCAACCATACAAATGGTTTTCTCAATCCTTTTGATGGAACTCACACTAATTCTATCGAAAGTTTCTAGAGTCACCTAAAAAAAACGTATCAGATATGTGAATGAACCAAGAAATGCAATGATATACAGTTATCTTGATGAGTTTATCTACAGGACTTGGTTTAACATAACTTCCTGCACTAACGAACGTTCTTTTACTTATTTTTGATAGAGAACAGTGAAAATGCGATAGTTCACAATAATAACTTGCTGCATCTGTTGCTGTTCCCCACGTTGAGCTTTTACGTCTAGTTCCTCTAAAATAACTTTTACTGTTTTAGATTTCTTTCTGTGTACTCTAGTAATAATTAAAAACTCTAAAGAATTTGCTACTGAAGTAATTTGGTGTGGGGGGGCGATTGGTACTCAAATACAGGATGCGCGTTTCGTCCTATTTGGGACTTGCCATCTGGATGTACCTGCATCCCCTATTGAGTAATGATGTGCCCACTTAGACTCGAACCCAGTACCCATCATTTCAAACGCCAAGCCGTTATCCACTAGACCATTTGAGCCACGAAAGACACCTCTTATGAAACGGGAGTCAGCTGTTAGTTGTTTTTAATCCAAATTTCGATTTTTCCCCCGTTGTCTGATTGGATTAAGATATTCAAGTTTGTGTGGGATTACCAAGACTCACTAGAGAATGCAAGTACATTCAAATGACAAGCTTTGAATGGGCTAAATGCGCATCCTAGATTTCACTGCTAGTCACCACCCACCAAACCAATTCAAGTTAATCCTCAGACATTGTTGGAGCAGTCGCATTAGGAGCCGACATGTCAACGGAGACTGAACATTTCGCTTCAAGTCAATCAACAGGAAAATTAAATTTGAAATGAAAACAAACAATGCACTATTGCACGAGACTGTCAATCTTTCTACTTATTTACCGAAATTGATCGATTTTACAGATTTCGAGAATGTAAATAGTTGGAAAAATTGTAACACATAATTTTGTTATTTGTCTTCTAATTTTCCTTACAAACCAAACTATAGAAATTCTAATTATAAAGTCAAAATTTGAATAAATGAGCAGAATTAACTCAAGACTATGCATGCATTGAATGAATTATTGCACCTACTGTGACAAAATAACTGACTTGACTGTCTCTCTATGAACAATCTAATTACTATGTTGATACTTGTTTGAATATTTTAACGAATTCTGTAATTACTATCCCTTTCCTCTGATCTGTATATCAGTGTTCTAAGGTTTTCATATCTCCTATTGATATAAATCCTAATTATTTGTCTTTGTATCTGGTTGTTTCGTAGTTTCAACACTTTTTCTCTCCCTTTTTCTGATATTAGAACGATAATACGTTGTTTTATAATTGAGGTTTTATTTGAAGGAAGTCAAGGTTACTCCTTGAAGTGACTGCTTGAACTCAGTTTGTTTGGGAGGAACATGTTTTCCTCTGTTTCATTCTTGCAGGCAGAACTTTGACCCCACTTTATTGAGAACAATCTTATTGATTCTCACGTACCTTAACATTGTACATGGTTAGTTAATTTTGTTGTACAACAGGTACTTTTAACTGTCAGTTTGCAGGGATTTGATTGATTATATAACAAGGGATCCGAACTAATGTTCTTGTAACTGGAAGGTCCTGAGTTCGACACCTCCGTACATGTGTACTGCTGAAGAGTCTCAAACTAGAAATAAACAGCTATCCAGTTCTCCCAAGCCTTCTAACGGTTCTCTGACCGATATCAGATAATGATGAAATCCCATAAAACGTATTTTATTCCTCAGGAACCTTTAAACTATATAGCTGCCATATTGCACTGTTGGAGTCGTTTTCTATTTATGATATAAGCCATTACTGATGAGTAGCACTACGGATTCTATCACACAAGAAGCATCTTTTTATACGATTTGAATATAATTTTGAACTGTGCAGGTTTGGTAAGCTGTACAGAAAGACGCGTCTGGGGATTACTGTGTTCAGACCGAAATAGTTGGGTTTTGGTCATTACACCAAGCATAGGTATTCATGATGAAATCCTCCATTCAATGAAACAAAATCCCTACAAAACCAATACTTGAAATTTAATTTGATGCTCACTTACGACTGGCCCTATTCAGGCAGTTAACCTGGGAAGCCGTGACCAGTAGGGTAGAGCAGGTTGAAGATGAGGCAGTAACTCGTCGAAGAAGACATTACGAAATGGTCGCGCTATGTCGTGAATTGGCAGAAGTTAGAATTGATCCATTGGACATTGGATCGGGTCCCAGTGGCTCAGTGGTTTACGATCTCGCCTTGTACCCAGAAGGTCCTGGGTTCGAACCCCGGTGGGTGCGTACTGATGAACAGTTACAAACTAGGACGAAACAGCTGTCCAGAACTCCCAGTTGATTTTCCAATGGTTCTCTAACTGATGTCAGCTCATGATGAAATCCTCCATTCAATGAAACAGGTATTTCAATTCAAAAACCGATCATTTAAACTTATTACTACATGATTTCTCTAAATGCCAGTTTTTGATAACATGGATGCTTATTTGATTAATCAGTGTGCCTTTCACTCAAGTTAATTTGAGATTCATAGATGAAATGAGAATTCTGAGCTAAGCAAACTAACTTGAACCCTGAATAAACACAGGAAGATTACATGTGAAATGCTTCAAATAAACCTCATGTTTTCATGCATGAAAATGCATGTACTGTAAAACGGTACAACTTACGTTATTTTTAATCAATTGGAGAAATAACAACATCCTGGAAGTTAAGCACCACTAATACAATTTTACTTAAAGCACGTCATACGAAACTTCTTCACATCAATAACTTAATTACTATTATTATCATGATTTCCTTGGGTTTCGAGTGGGACAGAGGGTAAATCTCCACTTGATCCTATCCTTCACAGTTTTTTGTAGCTCCTTCTAGGACTGCTCATAAGCTTTCATCTGCTCTCCACACAGTCTGCTTCATGTCATCCTTGGATGCCCAATTGGTCGTCTGCCTTTCGGTTTCCACTATACAGCCTAATATCAAAATACATCAAAATCTAAGACTTAAATCTGTTTTTGTTCTTTAGTGGTTCTTTCACATATTTACCACTAGTGACAACATACAACAGTGTAACTATCACACGACACTGGCCATGGTGCTGACTAAGTACAGACATCGATTGTGTCAAATACCAATTTACCAGGAATGCTAATAAAGTTTAAGTAGTTCAGTAAAGAATTTTACGCTTTGGAAATATGTATATTCGGCAGAATTTAGGCTTAAATGACCAACAATAAAAAAGTCACGAATTCCCTTCATGAATATATATATATATATATACATCTCTGGTTTTTTAGCTCTCCATTCTTGAGTATTTATAGTCACAGTTTCACTTTCAATCTAGGCTTCTTCGCTGATGTCGTCTCAAAAAGCACTGGCACCAGACAGCGCTGTTAAAAGTTCACTTTCTGAGATGTAACTCTCACTACGCATATGTATTTATAGATATATATATGTCATTATCTTACCTTGTATAGCATAAGCTGCCAATTCATAAGTCTTTGATGCTTGAGCTCGTAGTCGACCAGCATAGAAATCTCGTCTCAGTTGGAGATAAATTAAATGTCTAAAAGCATTAAAAATATACACATATATACATAAGTATAGTTTAGCTGGTATACATGAAGCAAACACTTATTATTCACCTACAATCCCCTTTACCAAACACCACCAATAACTTATTACTTATTATCATTATTTTTTCTTTGAGCTAAGAGTGGTACATGCGGGTTCAGCAGGAAGTCGCCAATTTCTTCTGCTTTCTGTGATCCTCTTTAGTTGTTTCCACCACTGTCCATAGTCCCTGACCTCCTACTCACATGATCTCCTTCATGTTACTCCCAGATACACACCCAACTCGTCGCTTCTCATTCGAGAGATGGCTTGGCGTGCGTTGTCATTCGACAGTCTCCTCAGAGTTTACTCAGTCCATCTCCATTTTCTTCGGGGTATTTCTTGAGTCATAGGCTCTTTGTTGGCTTGTTCTCATATTTTCATCTTGCTGATTCTTTCTGAACCCTTCATCAGCAATATGGAGCAAAGGCAGTTGTTGATAAAAGTCTGAAACCAGTTGGAAATGCTCTTTGTAACAGATGTGTCAGGTTTCTGACCCATAGAGTAAAGCTGACTGACTTCACACTGGCGTTGAAAATTCGAATATTGCTGAGTCTAGACTGATTATAGAGTTATGAAGTCCTTCCTCACCTTTCCAGTTCCGCTTTTGATATCCTCATCAGTGCTGGTGCCTTTAGTTGGAACTAAGGTACCTAGATAAGCGAAGGAAGTGAACTCTTTCAAATTTTTTCCGCTGACAGTTATTGTTACCTCTATCTTCTCTATGTCCATTTGAAGTTCAGCCTTCACCTTTAGCTTTTTCTGCCAAACTCTTGGTTTGCGTCTGTAAGTCTCCAAGCTTATGTAACATTAGACATAAATCGTCCAAGAAAGTTCAAATCTTCTTGAATCCTACAACTGGTCCAACGTATTTCTATCTTTTCGCTGCCCACAGTCTACCGTAACCCACACAGAAGAGCTGATTAACTTAAAATTGGTGTGGAAAATCTGAATCTCGGTCAAAATCGGCTCAAAGAACCAAATCACTTCAAACCACCAGAATTCAGGTTAGCTAATTATGTGATACGGTGGAATTTTACCACATTTTCCTTTGGTAACCAAAATTCTTCAGATCTAAATATACCAATCCGACCAAGTCACTAGCCAGAATTTGAGTGGTTTGTAGGGATTCGGCTGTCTCAGCCAAGTCAAATTAGGTACACGGCTGATGAAATGAGGCCCAAAATAAGGGAAATGGTGCTCCGATATTTGATCCCTTCTATATGACCAGCCATTTACGATATCAAATAGATCACCCGCATTATTCCGATCTGAATAACTCGGATTTCCAGAGGAAACCATAGTGAGCTTTTACCTCGAATTATGCAACTTACAAATCATGAATTCCTTTGCTAGTTGTAAATTTGACTAGCCTCCTTCTAATTTGGGAAACTTTGCTCCATTATTAATACTATGGCTATTACCATCACAATAGTATACTACTAATTCCCTAAATAATTTCACGTATATGCCACACACTCTATCTCAGCATATCTATAAAACTTCTATTCAAGTCAAAATAGTTTGACAGTATAATTTATGATCTACGTCCTTCTACTAGAACAGTTTCAAACAACACCGAGGGGTGTTTTCATCCAACTCTAGTCATTGCCATATATCGAAACATCATAATAATCTCTTTATGTATAAAAGTTATCAGGGTTGTTATTGCAAAGCCTAAAATTTATTCAAACTTGTAAGTGGTTTTCGTTTTAAACAAAAGTCGGAGATTTTTTTTTGTAACTTTGAGACAAATCTACTGTGCAATCTAACAAACTTTCTATCAATTCAACGGATAGTTTTTTTTGGGTTTTTCAGGCATGCAGTTATTCACTTGCCGCACTAAAGTCACAAATACTTTCATGTATATACACAAATATATATTTTTTATATTTATATATATAGAAACTAATTTTCGAATATAGTCTTGACAGTAAGTAAATTTACATGTAGGTGTTCAAGCTACAAACATCTAATCGAATATTTTAAAAAAAAGGCTTGAAGATGTCAATCGTAAATGAATTCAACAGTTGTATTCAGTGTGTGATTAGAGCAGATAAAAAAAAGTATCCGCCTACTTCTATATGAAAAATAAGTAGAAATTTACGTAGATATTTAGGCATCATTTTGAAATAATTCAGGCATATTGATGAGAAAACAATGTCTGAAACCATGGGACATCATATTTATTTCTTGACAGTTGAATTTAAGCCAATTACTGTTCGTAGGAAATACTGACCTACTCGCCATCAGTTGTAAGTTAGTTCGAATTGAACTAGTGAACAATGAGTGATTTCATTTGTTTTTCTTTAAATTTCTTTGCGTTCTCAGTACGACATAGGGCTTCCAGTTACAGCTTTGAAGTATCATAGTAGCAGTGATTTTCTCTTTTACGAGGTGAGGTTTCTAGCCATACACCTAACTTTCTTTTAACGGACGGGGCTGGAATCGAACCTCGAACCACGTGTGTGTTTGGTTCACTGATTCACAATGAACAATGTACTCAATGCTCCAATGCAAAATGACTGGTAGTAATTGACTCTCTAATAGCCTAATCTACCTATGTGGTGAGAGCTGGCTGCTAGCCAAGATTGGCAGACAGTATTTCAAGTCAATATTTATGTCCCCAATATTGGTCATGAGAAAAATGAAAACAGAGGCTTTGCGTAGGCGGATACAGTTAACATATAGATAATCTGACATTCAAGAAACAGTCACAAAGAGATGCAAGGTTAACTTCCAGTGAGAAACAACCAATCAGAAGACTGTGTTTTTCTGCTAACAATAATCTATGATAATGTACATGAAAATCTATAAATGTGTGTTGATTCCGTAAATAAACGATCTGTTGCTTGACTCTTGCCTTGTGTCGGTACACCTATACCGATTAAATGCTTTGGAACCTAAAGTCCATGGTTAACATTACAATGTCTAAAATTCACCTAACAGCTCAACAGAGATCGAGAAATACATGGATAATTCAAGTATATCTTTATTGAATTGAATTTTTTGATTTTCCCGTCGATTGATTGGCTTGAAGTAATCGGTCTCAGGTTGACATGTCGGCTTCTTGTGCAGATGCTTCGACGATGTCTGGGCATTTAGTTAGGATACAATTGGTGGATGGTGACTAGCAGTGGTGGAATCCAGGATGCGCATTTCGTCCTGTTTGGGACTCGTCAACTGGATTTACCTGCTAGCCACCATCCACCAATTGTACACCGAGTATATCTTTGTTTTTGGAAATATGTTTCAGGCATAAATCATCCACTGAGTGATTAAAAATGTTGAATGTCTTAGGAATAGTTTACAGCACAATTTTTATGCACATTTTTAATCTAGTTGAAGGTCACGTGAATAACACTACAACTTTAAGCCATGTGATGTTTAGCAGAAGTTATATTATACTATTCAGAAAGCTTAAAATACTTGCGTGTAACACGTAAATATTTTCTTCCTAGTTCTACAGAGATGTCATAAACATGTGTGACTATAACTACTTAGAAGGTTTGCATGTTCACAGTTTCTGAAAATATGCAATTTTACTACCAATATGGTGACAAGTGGGGAATACAACAGAATACTGTAGTTTGGTAAGCATTTTGATTTTAGCATTAAATACATAATTAAATATAAAACATTGAAATCGTAAGCGTTATTTAAAGTGTTTGATTGTAATGCAGCAAATGATATTCAAATAACTATTTATTTTAACAACTTTCGCAACAAGTAATTCCACTAGAAGAATTTACAACGTACTACTGAGCTTGGACACTATGCTTAAAATTTGTTTTCTAGTGTTATTTTGTAACAACAGAAGACAAGGGCCAGGCAACAGATCCTATATTTGGGAAATCAACACATATTTATAGATTTTCATGTACATTATCATAGATTATTGTTAGCTGACAAACACAGTCTTCTGATTGGTTGTTTCCCTTCTGAAAGTTAATCTTTCATCTCTTTGTGACTGTTTCTTGAATGTCAGATCATCTATATGTTAACTGTATCTGCCTATGCAAAGTCTGCTGTGACTGATTGTTGAGTCAGTCTTTGTTCTTATTTTTCTCAAGCCCAATATTCGGGATGTAAACATTGACGCAAATTACTGTCTACCAATCTTGGCTAGCAACCAGCTCTCACCACAATTTGACCGATGGTGGCTAGCAGTGCTATTCAGGATGCGCTTTTCGTTCTAGTTGGGGCTCATCTGGCGAATGTACTTGCATCCCTAGTGAGTGATGAATAATGCTTCGAATGAGATTTTAACCTGGCCTTGACGTTTGAAACGATGGGTATTGGGTAAGAGTCTGGGGGAGGGTGGAATACTATCCATCACTCTTTGGAGATGCAAGTTCATCCAGTTGATGCGTGTCAAGTAGGATCAAATGCGTAGCCTGGATTCCACTGTCAGCTGCTATCAATAAAATCTTGTTAATCTTCAAACATAGTCGAAGAGTCCCTATAAATGATTGACATGTACGCAGAAATTGAACACTCCGGCTCAATATAGAGAATCAATGGAAAATACAAATTCACCTAAATAAATTTGTCCTCTGATGTTAAGAGAAGAATAAAGCAGTATTTTACACTGCACCTAATAAAATACTGTATCTAATAAACTAAGAAAGCGAAGATCCGATAGTCTGAAGGTAAAGTAAGCATCTTAAAAGATAAAATTCATGCTGAAAAAGTTGCAAATAACAAAATAGAGCAGAATGTCATACAAAAGTGAGATTGTTATCGCCATTCTTGACGATGACGCAGACAACAGACAACAAAATAATTGGGTACACGTGAGATCAGTGGCACCATAACAAAATTTGATCCATTAACTGTTTTATTTATTTGAAATAAACTGTTCATTTGTGTAGGCTTATCTACTGAGTAAAATTTTTAGGCAGAATTAGTGACTGTATCTCCATTACTGTAAAAAAAGCCTATTTTCCAATTGTTCTTTACATTTATGGAAACATAATCAGGAGACCAGCTTGGACTTGTACCATATTAACACTGAGATTTGCTTCGCTTATATCCAACCATTTCACTGGAAACAGACAAATACATCATCTGTTAAAAAGACATTTTCCCCCAAAGGGAATAACCGTTCAAAAATGCAGAATTATTAAAACTATTCAACTGGTTTTTGAGTGGAACATTGGGCTTCAGCAGGACATCACCGTATCTCCCTGTTCTATACCATTGTCTTTAGTTGGCTCCACAACTGTCGATGAGTTCTTGCCTCCTCCTCCTCCTCACACGATCTCCGCCATGTTACCCTCGGATATACACCAAACTCGTCATTTCCCACTCGGGTTTCACATGAGGGTTTGCGTGGCACGTGATGTCACTCAACGGCCTCCACTTTCTTCTGATTATTTGCTAAGCAATAAGTTCTTGGCTGGATGGTTAGCTGATTGCCAGAGTTTCTTGCTGCTAATCGTTTCTGATGACTTGATCTTCATTATGTGGCGAAGGCAGAAGCTGATGAAAGCCCACAACCTATTCGAAATGCTTTTCGAAAAGCGATAAATCTCTGAACAATATAAGGGGATCGTTTTGACATCAGTTCTTTAAACCTAAATGTTGTTTTTTAATGCTTAGTGAAGCATATCACCATAATGATTTCAGGGTGATGAATGTCTGACTTTCTTCTGCGATCTTGCCTCTGAAATCCTCATCCGTGCCATCTGTAGTTGAGACGATGAGGAGCAAATACGAGGAAAAAGTGACCTTTTTCAATTTATTCCGCTTATAATGATTAATGCTTGTTGTTGTCGTAGCTGGCTAGTTACTTTCATCACCTCCGCCTTCTCTATGTTCACTTGAAGTCCCATATTCACTGCTACTTCTGCCAGCTTGTTGGATTCTGTCAGTAAATCTTCGAGTTTGCATGACATTAAACACAAATCATCCTCAAAATTCAGACCTTCTGGAGTCTTCTTATCAGTTCAGAGTATTTCTGTCTTGTAGCTCATCACGGTATGCCACACACAATTCAGTGCACTACAGTCAGATATATCATTGGTGATAGTAGGCAGCTTTGTATAACTCCTGTCTTCACTTCAAAGACTTCGTCAAGTTTTCCGTTGTGGATTACTCGACGCGTGACATTTTCATATATCCCTGTTGAATGAGATTGATAAAGATTTCAGGCACACCGTGGTGTTGAATTAATTTCCAAATTACTTCGCGGTTAACACTGTCGAAGGTCCTTTCAAAGTGGATGAATCTGAGGTAGGAGTTTGACTATCATTCTACGCTCACTCTAAGGACCACCTTGTAATGAGTAAACTTGAACAATACGCCTAGAAAAAATTAGCAGTGTGTAAAAAATGAAGCACGAGAACAACATAAAAGTGAATACGACACCGATTTTAGTACTTTATAATGAAATGTAATAAATGAGTGTGTTGACCCTCCTGTTAGCTAGGAGAAAAAAATTCTTCATTACAAATTTATTTTATGGTTAAAAGAATAGACTTCCAAACCAAGCTCAAGATTAGAAAGGTCACACAAAAAAAACTTAGCCAAAACCAAAATGTTTATCGTGAAAAGAAGAAGAACATTGAAGATTCTCACACTTTTTTCTGTAAAAGTAAGTGTATCATTCTTACTCACTAGGATGAACTATATTATTCAAGTGTTGGTTTGTAGGGATTTGATTGGTTTCAGGATTTCATCATGAGCTGACATTAGTTAGAGAACCATTGGAAAACCTGGGAGTATTGGACAGCTGTTTCATCCTAGTTTGGGACTCTTCATCAGTACGCACCCACCGGGATTCGAACCCAGGACCTTCCGGTTACAAGTCGAGCTCGTATTCCATTACGCCACTGGACCCGATCCAATGGTCCTTGAACCAACACTTGAATACCAATGAGATGCTCACTGGCGACTGGCCCTATTCAGGTAGGTAGTTACCTGGGTTCCAGTGGGAAGTCGTGACCAGTAGGGTGCAGCTGGTCGGGTGTGAGGACAAATACTCGCCGAAGATATTGGCTAGCGGTCGCGCCATGTTGTGAACTATATTATATTTGTCACATTTTGGCAGGAATTACAATAATACAGTTAGACATTACATTACATTAAAATAGACATAGCAAATGAGTTACCTAATGGTTTCATTAGGAAAGCACTTCAACGGATTATTCGGATAGTAAATGAATCGAAAGCACAGAGTAGAATTTTTGACATCTATGGATAGAAAAACAAAAGAATTAAATTAATTTTCTATAATTGTTTCAAAAATCAATAAAAGTGAGTATATAAATGGTGTGAAGACTAACAACGAAACTAGTTTGCACAGTAAATCAGTATTAGGAAAAATAGTACGCCAATTCTCAGGACCAAATAAACTGTTCCCTAATTGTCAGTAATAGGAGTAAATGTGCAGATTGTCTGTAAGACAGGCTCACAAACTAAACTTCTTAGAGCCAACTACGAATAACTGTTCTTAGATTATTCTTTGAATATTCGTGGATCTTGAATTTCAAAGGTAATTGTATGTTATTACTATCTGGTATATTTATTTGGTCAGTCATAGGTACTTGGCAGGTTTCTCTGCTGGACATCCTTGTCACTTATTCTTTCTGACTAACCATCCATTCTTCAGTATCGAAGCTTCAAAGATAGCTGCGGACAAGACTTTAACCCGTTGGAAACGCTTTTCATGATGGGTACGTCAAATCTCTAAACTATTCAGAAACACTGACTTGTCATTAGTGTTGAAAGCTCTGTTCTTGTTTCCTGTGGTGAGTGCTGTGAATCTCCACACTGATTTCTAAGTAAGGAACTTCTGTCTTGACTGTCTAATCCTGCTTTTGGTACTGTTTATCCATGTTGACTGTAGTTGAAAAGAAGCTACCTTTGTCAGGTAAGTCAAAGGAGTAACTTCTTTTAGATCTAATTCCGTTGATTGTGGTTGGTACTTGATGTTATTCGTTGGGTACCTTCATCATCTCTATCTTCTCTATGTTCACTTGAAGTCAACTAGTTGGTTTTTTCTCATATTTCTTCGAGTTTATGCATGTAAGACATGCGTCACGAGCAAAGTTTAGATCTTCTAGTGTCCTTTTGTCAGTAGGAAGTACGTCCGTCTTCTAACTTTACGTGGTCTTCTGTATAATCCACAAAGAGGAAGATCACCAGAGGTAGCAGAAAGCCTTGTCTTACTCCTGACTTCACCTCATAGTGGATCACTTGGTATGCGACACCATTATACAGCTATCGAGTGAAATTTACAAGGGTTTGAGGTATTCCTCGCCTAGTTTACTACTCGCTTCTAAGCCGAGAAGAAGACATAAGATTCGGTGTGCGGTTAGTAAATCCACCGCGGATATAAAATACGCAATCACTATGGAGACTTACAACCACAGAAAAGGTGGTTGTCTTGTAACGACAGAAGACAAGGGCCAGACAACAGATCGTTTATTTACGAAATCAACACATATTCATAGATTTTCATGTACATTATTACAGATTATTGTTAGCTGACAAACACAGTCTTCTGATTGGTGGTTTCTCGGTGAATGTTAATCTTTCATCTGGTTGTGACCGTTTCTTGAGGTTTAGATTATCTATCTATAAATTGTATCCGCCTACGCGAAGGCTGCTGTGATTGACTGTTGAGTCAGTCTTTGTTCTTATTTTTCTCATGACCAATGTTGGAGACATGAACATTGATGTAAATTATTGTCTACCAATTTTGGCTAGCAGCCAGCTTTCACCACAGTAGTACAAGTTGTATAAGTATGTCTCTTTATTTATTTTCATAGGAAGTCCCCAGAGACCATCACAGAACTTTTCATCATTATCCTTTAGATTATAATAAACCAAATACACTCAAAATAACTCCTAAGTAGTATGTAGCCTGTGTCGAATTCAGGAATCTGTTAGAATACGAATATTTCATAATTTCTTAGGGTTAATTTCCATTTCGTCTTCGTATTCCTTACGTGTTCCAAAATACTTCATGAATTGTGAGTCAAAAATCCATCGTTTTAATTTAG
This sequence comes from Trichobilharzia regenti, assembly GCA_944472135.2. Lineage (NCBI taxonomy): Eukaryota > Metazoa > Platyhelminthes > Trematoda > Strigeidida > Schistosomatidae > Trichobilharzia > Trichobilharzia regenti. The sequence goes on from OX235262.1 coordinate 158,848,446, forward strand.
TATGAGATGACTAGAGTATAGAAAAAAGTATGCTCAATATAACCTCTCTTGCATGTCACTTCTACATCAACAAAACATGTTGGCTGAATTAAATCGTGAACCCGCCTTAGTTGCGAAGTACAGATCATCTAATTCCTACTCACTGAATGCACGTTAATGCACTGGCTGCTAAGACTGACGGCTAGAGATTCAATTCCCTGTACACTTGTAAGCTGTTACTATTGAACATCCCTAAATGGCAATAGCAGATCTATCTAATACTTCTGGGCTTTTAATGATTTTTCAGATGGTAGAATTTAGTGACAGGATGTATACGGAAATATGAAACTATGATCTTCATATGATTGGAAAGGATTCCTTATTAAGTACTTCAAAGCTGATAATATTCCGTGTGTTCTTATAAGCAAACCACTTTTACAAACCAAATTATGTCTCGCAAAATCATCAAAGGTTTTGCACTGTGTCAGAAGGAATACTAACCTTGATCACATGGGTGGTTGACTCTATCATTCAACTAGTGAACCATTGACACACTGTTACCTGTAGTCATGTTCATGTATTCCTTTACATTCCCAGTGGAACATAGGACCCGTTCAAGCTAAAGGCTTGAAGTTTCCGTAACAGTGTTGTCTATTTTAACAGAATGGGATGGCTAGTCTCATGCTCAACCTTCCATCTTTATCAGTCTTATCACTGGCTTAGAGAGGTGAAGGAGTGCGTCGGCCGGCGATTGAACCCCGGACCACGTGTGGCATGGTTGGCGAACATTCTGCCGCTATGCCACCGACGCACGTTACCTGTACTACATACACGTACATGTCACTAGTATCAAGGTTAATTGAATCCCTTGATTAGGCTATATCAAACCAACTTGATCTTATTTGATTCTGACAATGTAATAATCAAATTTACATCGGAAACTAAAATAACACAGAAATTTGAACATGAAAATTCTCAATCACCACCATAAGGCTTTAATATGTAATCCACTCGGCCTATCTATTCTGTCCACATGCAGAATTCATGTAGGTCACTTGATGAATTTCCAACCCAAACTTCATGAAGGCTGCGGATGCTACTAATTTAAACATACTACCCTTATAATCGAATTTCTTTCTAGAAGGAATAAAACTACTACCCGTGAAAACTCAATAACATTTCATCATAACTTTTGTAAAGGTCAGCTGCATAACCAAATTTAGTAAAAGTTCTCCAGCAAAAATTAAGAAATATAGCGCATATCATTTCCTTTCACTGACAAAATAGGGATAATACACAAATGAAATGAGTTAGTCAGTACTATGTACAACTTATAATAACCCTTACAAAACACATAGTCAAAAAAGATGCCTATATACTTCATATATAATAATGAAAACGTTTATTTAGTGTAAATTGATAAAACTCACCTTTAAGCTGTTTATAAACTTTGTCATTTAAATTGAGCCATTGCTAATCAAAATTCATAAACAAAATGGAAATAAGCATTAATTCACAAAGAAGAGAAATATTTTGAAATTAGTAGTATTATATACATCGACTTAATGTAGTTTTAAACTTTATTATTATTTATTATTATTGTTTCCTTTAGTTCCTAGAGGAACATACGGCTTCAGACGCACATCTCCATTGCCTTCGGTTCTCTGCCAACGTTTTCACCTGATTCCACGTCTACTGACTACAGGCTTTCATCTCCTCTTCACATCACTTCCTCCTCCATGTCACCCTCGCACTGACGACCAACTCGCCGCTTCCCATTCGGGTTCCACTGTAGTGTGGCCTGTAATGTGATGTCACTTGATGGTTTTCTCAGAGTATGACCAATCCACTTCCATTTCTTTTTGCAGATTTGTTGAACATTCGGTTCCTGCTGGGTTGGTTTGCTCATTGCAAGAGATCCCTGTTGCTGATCTTTTCTGGCCGACCATCTGATCTTGAGTATTGAGAGAAAATAGGTGTTTATGAAGGTCTATAGTTTGTTCGAAATGCTCTTCATGACGCACTATTTTAAACTCTGAAAATACTACATTACTAATCTTTTGAATGGAATGAGGAAGCAGTTTCATATTCATAACAAACTAGAATAAGAGGTGAATAAGTTTATTCTTGTAACAGAAAGTAGAAATAATAGTGATGAATACGATGTTAGGAAAATTGATATTAACCTCCACATAATCGTTTACGCATATTCCAACTTCTTTAGCACTTATCTAACCATGAAAGATTCAGCCCACCTTTTGAATTTAAATTCTTAATAGAAAATAAGGGATCTACATGAACTGTTTAAACCATAAACATGCCTCATTTAGGCCCCTAATCCACTGTGAGTTTGTGCTGTCTAATTTAGTGAGCGAATAGTGCATTTGAACTAGGATACACCACTACCTTACTGTCAAAATTATGGGCAATTAAATTAAACGAAGTGGAAAAAAGGGTTAAGAATGATTAACACAATATTTAGTAATCCTTTCTATAGTTTGGTTTGTAAGGATTAGTTATGTTTTACGGGTTGATCACGGATTGATATCAGTTAGAGAACCATTGAAAACCAGATTGGAGTACTGGACAGCTGCTGTTTCATCCTAGTTTGGGAATCATCGGCAGTACGCACCCACTGTGATTCGAACACATGACCTTCCGGTTACAAGGCAAGCTAGCTCGTATACCATTCAGCCACTGGGACCCGATTCAACGGCTCTTGAATTCTAACTTCTACTAATTCGTGATTTAGCGCGACCCCAACCATTGTCGTTGGTGGGACATCCATCCACACACGTGACATCTAATTGGACCTCACTGGTCACGACTTCTCACTAGAACTCAGGAAACTCCAACCTGTAGCAAGTCACTAGCGAGCATCAGTAATCCAATTAAATAAGGATTACCAAGGTAGGTTAAGAGTAATAATAAAGTATTTTTGAATACACAGGAGGGGGACTTAAGTTTATGAATAGCTATAGCCTCAACATATTTCAATAAGCACCCTTGACCATTTTTTATGGATGACCTTAAAGGCTGAGTTAACATCAATCTTATGGTTCATCTCGATTAGATGTTTAGCTATAGACGAAGTTGGTAGTCTGACACCTGCATCTATTGGCTTGTCACAGTTCATCTGTTTTTCTAACCATTTCGGGATATGCTCGCTGTCCCACCCTCACATGCAAAGCGCGATTACTCCTCCCTATCTATGTGTGTCCACACGCACACGAAAACTGGTAAACAGTGTGGGATGTGACATAATCACTTATGCACTTTTGAGGTTTGCAGTGAAGCATATTTTTGGCTTTTTCGATGATTATAGTTTATTATTACTCTTAACCTACCTTGGTGATCCTTCATTGACTGGATTACCAAACGTTGTGTTAATCATTCTTAAATTCTTTTTTTGTCACTCTGTTTAATTTCATCCCCCTTAATTTTTTCATATATATCGACTTGACAAGTAAGTGTGTGAGGGATCAGATTGTTCGAAATGTATGGCGCAAATATATCACACTATTTTTCAGATAATCTCCGTCTTCTGACAACACTATTCAAATTTATAAAAGGGACTAATTGTTTTGAATTTTTGAAAACAAGTTACATTTGTTTTTAGATATTTAATTGATGAAAACTGTGGTGGCATGTTTGAAGCCCGCGTTACCAAAAACACACCATAACAACTATATTCCATATCATTTCTCTTATTCAATTTGTTGTAATCTATTTAAGTATAACCTCTAATGGTATTTTCTACTCTCATAAATATTTAAAATGTCTGAGACCTGTTGATTATATTAAATTTGAGAAAAAGCGAATCTGTGGGCGGATTTACTTTCAGTTACCAGTTTACTTGAAGATACTGGGTAATGAGGGGCAGTTATGTAATAATTTCTGCTGAAAATTATATACATGATGTAAATACTGTTCAGAATAGAGAAATTATTATTGTCATTGTTATTATTTGTACTTAAACTTCATTTTCAGTTATATCCGTATACGATGGTTAGAGTTAAAAGCCACCTGGTTTTGTTACGATACAAAGTAGCAGCCTTAACCATCCAAACATTACCATAACTCAATATCCCCTTCGAATATACTGAGTATCTTGAATAAAGCAAGCACTATACATGCCTGATAACGTTTTGAGCACAATTTATTATTTTCTATAGTTTGGTTTGCGAGGGTTAGTTATGTTTTCACGAGTTGGTCACGGATTGATATCAGTTAGTGAACCATTGAAAACCAGCTGAGAGTGCTGGACAGCTGCTGTTTCATCCTAGTTTGCGAATCATCAGCAGTACGCACCCACTGGGATTCGAACACATGACCTTCCGGTTACAAGGCAAGCTAGCTCGTATACCATTCAGCCACTGGGACCCAACGCGATTCACTGGCTAGCCCATGCATGAATTCTAACTTCTATCGATTCGTGATTTAGCGCGACTCCAACTATTGTCGTTGGTGGGACATCCATCCTCACACTTGACATTTGGATGGACCTCACTGGTAAAAATATAACTAACCCTTACATACCAAACTATAGAATGTTATTCTGATTCTCGCTAGTGACTTGCTACAGGATGGAGTTTCCTGGAATTCTAGTGAGAAGTCGTGACCAGTGAGATCCAGTTAGATGTCATGTGTGTGGATGGATGTCCCACCAACAACAATAGTTGGAGTCGCGCTAAATCACGAATCGATAGAAGTTAGAATTCATGCATGGGCTAGCCAGTGAATCGCGTTGGGTCCCAGTGGCTGAATGGTATACAAGCTAGCTTGCCTTGTAACCGGAAGGTCATGTGTTCGAATCCCAGTGGGTGCGTACTGCTGATGATTCGCAAACTAGGATGAAACAGCAGCTGTCCAGTACTCCAATCTGGTTTTCAATGGTTCTCTAACTGATATCAATCCGTGATCAACTGGTAAAAACACAATTTATTATCCATAATCATATCAAGATATGTTATGGTTATGAGCAGTAATAAATTGTGCTCGAAACGTCATCAGTAAATATTACTGTATAACAACACCGTGAGACTTTATCAAAATTAATTTTACCCATAATGGAATTATACTCTATCACAGTGCACAAGTTCTATTCTTATTATCAACTATACACTCCTCTTTATTAAGTTTATTTTACTTATCTTACAGATCCAGGGTAATTACAAGGCGTAAAGTGTCTCCGACATACATAAATGATTTTGAGGTAAACAATTACACTAACTTAAAAAAACAACACTTACATTGATACTATTATTATCACAGTAGCGCAGTCCAAAGTAGGAAATATGTGATAAAACACCGAGGCGTTCACATACAACTTCGAGTAAACATCTACCGAATGCTTTATTCTGAAAAAGAAAATATATTAAAATGAAGGATATTGGTTATTCAGAAATTCAGTTACTCACACTGTCTGGAAGTGATAACTGAACAATGAAAGAATTTGTAAATTCCCACTTACACATTTAGAGAAAACAATAGATTCAGCAAAGAAATGTATACGAGGATGAAATTAAGAGGTTAAAAGTCATCAGAACAATCACGAATTGACCACGCTATGTCATGAATTCGCAGAAATTATAATCCATGCACTGGACATTGGATCGGGTCACAGTGGCTTAATTGTCTACGAACTCGCTGGCCTTTGTAACCAGTGGGTCCTGGGTTCGAACCATGGCGGTGGGTGAGTACTGCGGAAGAGTCCCGGACCAAGACAAAACAGCTGTCCAGTACTCCCTACTGCTTTTTCTATGGTTCTCTAAATGATGTTAGATCATAATGAAATCCTCCAGCCAATAAAAAAATCCCTACAAAACTAATACTTGAAAACTAACTAATAGATGTCAGCAACAAGATATCTAAGTTTTGAAAGAAGGGTGAAAATTAATTACGGAATTCAAGATAAGTTGATTCTTAGGTGTTAACAACAAGTTATTATCTAACCGAAAAATGATGACCAAGAAGAATAGGATAACTCAGAAGAAATACGTAAAATACAAACAAGTGAATAGAATCAGCTAGAATTGTAAAAATTAGCAAATTCAAAAGATAGTTGCAAGGGTAAGGGGAAAATCGTCGTTTAAAAACTTAATACATATTATATAGTTGGACGTGGCAACGATAGGGGCTGTACAAATTTTCTTTGAACACACAGACTTGACTTTTTCAGATGAATTCCGACTACCTCTGCTGTATGTAAAAGACGTACTGTGGTGAGAGCAGGCCGTGAGAAAATATGAGCAAGGCTGATTCAAAAACCAATCACAGCAAAGTTAACGTGGCAAAATATGATTCGCAGGTAGAGAACTCTATTTGTCGAGGAATCCCGAAACAACCAATCAGAAGCCTGCGTTTGTCTGCCTAACTTCTGATAAACAACCAATCAGATGACTGCGCTTGTCTACTTGCATAAGCTATAATAATGTATGTGAAATATGTATAAATACGTGTTGATTTTCATTATAAAACGATCTGTTGCCTGGCCCTTGTCTTCTGTTGTTACAGTACTCGTAAGCCATGCGAGAGGTTGGCTGATGTACGATAAATAACTTTAAAAGCTTCGTTACAGTCGACTTGATGTCCACTATCGACGAGAGTGTCACAACAACAGTCATCTAAATATTTTCAATGGAAAAGTCGCGAGTGAAGTTGTTTACTTAGTTTTCGCTCACTGCATCTCTGTGTCTCCTAAGTCGCTAACCATTGATACGTGATACTTCAGGATCAAAGCTGGAAGATCTCTAGACTTATTGCTACAACTCTATTCAATAATTACTCATTTTAAATGACTTCGAGGATGGATATCAGCTAAAGAACTACTGAAATCCAAGGAGTACTGAACAGCTGCCTCGTCCTGGTCTGGGACTCTTCAATAATACGCACCTAGGACCCTCAGAATACGAGGCCACTCCGCTGACCACTCAGAATACAATAGCCCATGCATTCTAACTTCTGTCGTTTCATGACTTATTACATCACAGTCTTGCGCCGTAACCTAAAGGTCCCAGGTTCTATCTTCATTTACGTTATGGATACGTACTAATAAATAGTCGCAAATTAGGAAGAAACACTCGTCCTGTACTCTCTAGTTTTCAATGGTTCTCTGATCAGTCATTTAATTTGAAAGCGATAAAATTCCTGCAAATCAAAACATGAAAATTACTTCAGAATCTGTGAGATAACAACCACCAACTTTCATTTCAGTCAAAATCATATAACAAAGTAGTCAAGTTTATAAAACATTCACTATTAAATAAGTCAATCAGTGTGAAGGAATTTTTAATTCGCTACTTTTCTTCACTACCGAAAGTGAAAGGAGTTATTACCAACAGGCTGGAATCATGTCTAAATGAAATAGAAAATTAGGCAGAAGTTCTTGCATGTTGTAGTTCTCGTCATGATAGCTGTGAATACAAACTTACGCATTTTAAACGGCAGTTGAGATCATCCACAGAAATATTAAACACATTGTGCAGAAAATTATGAAACTCATTCAAATTAGAATTATTTCATTTTTTTTAAAAACAAAAAATGACATTTTATTAAGTCATTTCCAACGTGTGCTTTTTAAAATTTGTTTTCATTGGTACCTGTATACTGTCTGACTGAGTGGACTGACAAATCAGTGTAGGACTTTCCACACAAATGTATCAGTTCAGTTTGTCACACTACACAAAACTGCACACACACACACACACACACACACGAAAAGAAGAAAATAAAAATGTCTCATAAACCACGTCGGTGGCACAACGGTTAGGACACACGCTGACCATGCACATGGTCCGGGGTTCAGTCGCCGGCCGACGCACTCCTTCACCTCGCTAAGCCATTAATAAGACTGGTAAAGATGAAAGGTTAGGTATGAGTCTAGCACCCCCATCCCGTAAAAATAAAAAACAGCACTGCTACCGAAACTTCAAGCCTCTTGCTTGAAGGGGCCTATGTTCCACTGGGAACGTAAAGGAATAAAAATCTTTTTAAATCTGTTTGCATTAATCACATTAATGGGTAGTTGATGCATTAACTGAAACCATGTTTTTATCAGGCGACTCATAATTGCCTGTTTTTTATCACCTAATTTTACCCTGTTGGTCAAGAAAAGTGACTCAGTTTGATGCAACGAATGACTTTTTCACTCTACTTCATATAAATAGCTATGAATTCAGAATATCTGTAGAAGTAATCCAATAATGACTCAGATTGATATGCCAAAATTTTCTGAGATAAAACTGGGTGAAATTCTACTCTCTTTTTACAGTTTATAAATTTGAAAAAACAAAAAAAAACACTTAACTCACCACCGAAGTATTGAACAAAAGTTAATACACAAACACACACACACATACACACACTGAGCATGAAAACATGGATCAATATACTTTACACCATGTGATCTGTGAAAGAATGTTTGCAGAATCTAACATACATCCAACCAACCAACAAATCATATTCAAATAGATACCTATTTGTATGCATATAAATACATTATGGTACAAGAATTATTTCATTGTCCTAGAATTCTAGAAATGTAGTCCTGAGTTTGGTGTGTGTGTGTGTGTGTGTGTGTGATTCAGTGATAGGAATGTCGTCAACCATACATGTGGTCCTGTTCGATTCCCATGATTGACTTGCTCTTTAACGTCTCTTAGTCGACAGCAAGCCTGAAAGAATAAGGGAAGGTAGGCATGAGTTAGCAACTGCACCTCATAAAAATAAGACATCCCTAGCTCTAATAGAACTTTCTAGCTCAAACTTGAAGCCCTATGTTCAGCGTAGAACGCAAAGGAATGGAATAAAATTTTGAAAATGTTGAGTTGTCTAGAAAAAGTTATTTTGTACTTTATTTCTGGAAGAAATAAGATTTGAATAAGGCATTTAGATAGAAGACAAATTCCACAAGATGATGATATCATTTCGTCGTTTCTCTACAATTGCTTTACAACCAACATGGTTCAGAATAGTAAAATAAAATGTATGACAATTACTCAGTTATGCAAAACAAAAGTATACACTAATGACCAATCAAATTTAAATAGGTCAAGTAGTCAGTCCATAGTAGGCGAAGGTTGAAGTCTACTGTTTTCTGTACACATAACTTAGGACGTATGTAATTAATCCTCTTAAGTGCTTCCATCACCTTCAATAACTAACCTTGAATTAGAGTTATGTGGTGAAATAATTGTGAAACAGTCATTAATATTGATTTTGTGACCTGACATTAATAAGTGCTTTGTAATGGATAATGATGGATTTCTATTCAGATTAACTACTATGGGATTTTCTATATGATTTAGTAGCCATTTTGGAACATGTTCTTTTCGACGACATTAAACATTCTATTGGTCCGACCTGGAACTGTAGGTGAACTTGTAGATACAGTTTGAAGTAGAGTCCACAGTATTTCGTCCTTCAACCTTCGCCTACCTACCATGAACTACTTAACCTATTTAAATTTGATTAGTCATTAGTATGTATTTTTGTTTTATATAACTGAGTGATTATCATGCATTTTATTTTATTATTGTGAACCATGTTGCAAAAAATCAAAACAAGTAATTCAGCGAAGAGACTCTTTTCAACGTATTTGTTATCAAGCTGTACGATCGTGTGAGCGAATTGAGTCAAAGCTGTGAATGCATAAAATAATAATAGCAGCAGTATGAAATGCAATTAAAATGTTTGTGAATACAATCATAGTTAAATGTCAAGTGTCAAAACAATTAGTGTCACATAGAGAATAATTCATGAAATGTATGGAACTTGGAAGGGGTGTCAAATTATAAGATTATTAGACAAATCAAATAAAATAAAAACGTTACGTAATATTGTGGGAAATTTGATTGCATAAAAATTAACGTTGTAAAAACAAATTGATTAAAAATGACAAGTGGAACGAATGAAATAATACCGGGGATAGTTCAAAGTGAGAATAGTAATAATAACAATTGAAGCAATAAAGGAAGAGCATACAAACTGAGTAGACAAAACGCAAAAAATTGGTAGAGCCAAAATATGATAAGGGATTACCATACTTTAGCATGGAGGGATAAAGAACAGAAAAGTTGGAGGGATTGAACGAAATTTTTCTGTACACAGAGATTTGGCTCTTCTGTTTCGATATCCAAAGCTTCAGCAATACAGATAAGTCGGGTAAGTAGTGATTTGGGTAAATTACTGTTTGCCTTGTAGATGACTTTAAAGGCGGAGGTTGTAGAGGGATAGAGTGATCATTATCGACCACATGTTCAATGGTCTCACTTCTCACTGCTCCACCTCCACTTCTTCGTAACCATACCGGATAGTGTTCTTGCACCCTCTTGGAAAGAACTCAAGTCGAACGACCGATATACCTAACTCGACACGAGCAGGTGAATTGATTAACGCATATAGAGTTGGTCAACAGTGGGATCTTGTCCTTTGAGGTTACGCAACAGTAATGGTCGATTGATAAAGGCTATTCTCAAAGATGCAGCAGGAAATGTTCTTTTCAGGGACTTTGAGACCCTTCTTATCATGATATTGGAAGCTGAGTCACCTTTGAATTCCAAGCTCATGTACAATATTTTCTCGGGTACGGATGATAAGTCACATTTCATAGGATCTGACTGTATATTCCTGTCTATAAAACATGGTAGAAATCCATTTTCTATTAGGATTTTCCTCAAAAGATTTAACTCATCCTCCACAGTATCAGGGCTACATATGCGCTGAATGTGAGTGGTAAGTGACCGCATCAGGTTTCGTTTACGACCCAGCTGTAGAAATTTGTCAGTTGATCATCCCATGACAGATTCCGATAAGTCAATCTCTTCATAATTCCATACGTCTTCCTTGATAAGTTCACATAGAGGGAATGAATACTAGACTCGTTCTCCATTTCGAGTGTGAATTTTATCTCTGGATGGAAACCATTAATTGCATTCAACATATAATTCAAATATTAGTTGTAAATCGATTGTGAAACTTGTCTTCAAATGCCTGACTCAAATTTACCAAAGGGACTAATTCTTTAAAGAAATAATGTTATTCGAGGTGTATTTTTTGACTAAAAATGAACAGTAATAATTTTAATAAACACTATTACAAATTCCGGTAAAATACTGAATATTTTTCACAGTAATGGGAATGCTAGTTGTGATTAGTTGGTTAGTTTGCTTGTCTACTTTCTTCGCTGTCTATTGTACAATTAGGAAAATTCCATTTCTTCGTTTCATAATTATAGCAACAAAAGTCTCTTAGCTAATAAAAACACATCTGTATAGATTTTATCCATAGACTTGTCGAAACAACCCGCCGGAAATCGATGAGTCGCTCCAGATTGCAATCGAAAATACAAGAATACTTGGACGTCATGCTGTCGAACAGAATGACACCTTGAAATCGTATGTTGCTGAATTAATAAAGAATGTTACAGAAAGACCCTACTGTATGGAGCACCTTCCAGACTACAGACATTTCACTGATGACCTGTTTGTTCAAATATTTTATTTATACGTGTCATAATTTGTCGACCGTGAGAAACATTTTCCCTATTATTATCCGTTCATCAATACAGAGAATAGCTGGATTTAAGTAACTGCTAAGTACAAAGATATTTCAGTGCAGAGTTCGTCACGGATCAGCATCACTTAGGGAATAAATGAAAACCGAAGGACATTGGACTTCTGTTTCATCCTGGTTCACGACTCTTCAATGATGCCTACAATCAACCTCACCATGGATCGAGTCAAAGATCTTCAGGTAACGAGTCAAAATCACGGTTTAACCGCCTACATGTCAAAACTGAAATGGTTTGGTATTATGATGAGAAGGATTCGGGTTGACGTATACGAACTACTGAGTGGGGTAATTATTGTCGTACAGATATTTTACAAGAATTTATTTAATTTTTTAGTAAACAGAAAGATTTAGAGTAGTAATTACTTAGAAGTGAATAGAGTAGTGATGATTTTAGAGTTAAGTGGAGAAGAGAATTGTTATAATTTTATTTAGGTAAATGACAAAGGCCGTAATACAGAAATTTAATTGAAGTATAACAGAGAAAATTCGTAAATCCTGATGAGAAGTGGAGTTTTTAGACCCCGTTAGATCTTGGATAGTTATCCAGCCTGGTGATGAAAGGTTCACTATCAAATACCAAAGCTTGGAGAGGATGAAACAGTTAGTTTTTTTTTTGATTTACAGCTTGATTCCACACTGTATTTTCGGTACAAGTATGGAATTTTCAGCATGGATATCGGTAGCCAAATTTTGCAGGCCGACCATAGATATCAGGTGTGCGTCGGTGCAGGCTCAAACCCCGGACCATGTGCATGGTCGGCGAGAGTCCTAACCACTGTGCCACCGACGCAAGTATCTTGGAAAATAATTTGCTTGAATAAAAATCTAGAGGACTACAACGGGATTCTGTATAGTGTAATACAAACTATAGTTTCATAAATCAAATAACTCATATACACTAGATGATCTAGTATTTAGCTTGTGTTAGAATTTACTTTCGCGCTAGCTAGCCATCTTGAATGGTGTTCAGTTACTTGTTGATAGGTGTTTTAGGTCATTCTTCTTTTGTGCCTTTTTTCTACAAATAGTCTTAGTTTGACGTTTAGGGAATACTGTGAGTGCTGTTATAAATAATAAAAAACATTACATTTAAAAACTTGCTATTTTACGAAGAAACCTCTTCACTCAGTATTCCGTAAACCTGTTAAATATTAAAGTGTTGGTTTGCAGGGATTTGACTAGTTACACGATTTCATTATGACATGACATCGATTAGAGAACCACTGGAAATCCATGCAAACCAACACATGAATATTGATCTAATGCTCACTAACGACTGGCCCTATTCAGGTTGGTAGTTACCTGGGTTCTAGTGGTAAGTTATGACCAATAGAGTACAATGGGTCAGGTATGAGGACATTAGCTAGTGGTCGCGCTAAGTATTAAACTGGCATAAGTTGGAATTCATGGGTTGGTCATTGAGTCAGTTCCCAGAGACTTAATGGTCTATAAGCTTGCTTAGCAGCCAGAAAGTCCTGGGTTTGAACCCTGGTGGGCGTACTTCTGAGGAGTCCCAAGCGCTAGAGCAAAACAGTTGTCCATTACTTTCAAGTTTTTCAATGATTCTGTAACCAGTGTCAGCTCATGATAAAATCCTGTTGAATATTTGTCGGCCTCACTAAGTTATTCAATGTTTAGAAACCATAACACATTTGATTTTGTGTTTGACAACCTGTCATTCTAGAATTAGCACAATAAACACCTAGTGTATCTCTAGAACATGCTTTAACTTCAAACAAATACTGATAAATACATAGTCATCCCTAATAAGCTACAGAATATACTGGCTTGCTGAGTTTCAGCACAGAACTATGCCCAGAAGAACGACAGTTCACGTTTCCACACTTCTTGTAACATACAAATGTATGGAAAAGAAAAAGCGAAATTCAAAAATAAAAAACCATAATGATCAGGAATGTGCAGAAGAAACATGAGGATTTAGTCAATTTGGGAGAATACAAAGAGTGAAGGCATCTGCGTCATTGACAGCAATTTTGAGTTATTTCTCTAATAGTCTGTAATTATTGATTCTTAACATTCCGAAGACCCCAACCAGACAGTCTACACCTCCCTGTATAGACCACAGAAATCATTTAAGACTTCATAGTATCATACTTATTACTCCCTTTGTGGTGAGAGCTGGCTGCTAGCCAAAGTTGGCAGCCAGTAATTTACGTCAATGTTTATGTCCCCAATATTGGTCGTAAGAAAAATGAGAACAAAAACTTTGCGTAGGCGGATACAGTTAGCATATAGATAATCTGACATTCAAGAAACAGTCACAAAGAGGTTCAAGGTTAACTTTCAGTGAAGAAACAACCAATCAGAGGACTGTGCTTTTCTGTTAACAATAATCTATAATATGTACATGAAAATCTATAAATATGTGTTGATTTCCATAATAAACGATCTGTTGACTGGCCTTTGTCTTCTATTGTTACACCTTGACCATCTTTGTTCAATCAAGTAGAACTAATTTTGCAGTAAAAAGTGTACACATTTTATTCTGAGGCTTCTCTCCAATTTCTGACAGTCTAAAATACGTATAATACTTGCAAAATTAGAAGGACATTTGATATGAAGATCGTAGTTTAAGAAGACAACAGTAAATGAACTGTGAAAGTATAATTAGTGACTAATCATCCTAGACTTAACTCCCTATGAATTTTCAGTTGGACAATCACCATACAACTATAAATATACAACTATGCAAAAGTTTAACGAACAGTTAACATGCAAGTTTTAAGTGCTTTTATGTTGTAGTAATTTTGTGTATTAATTCAAAACAATTCAATGTCAAGTACCCTTTTGTCTTCTGTTAAATAACGTGACAAAGCTTTCTCCACTTTCAGCCAAAAGTTGATAATATCGTTCTACAAACCCAAAACTAGTGGCTACCTTAAGTAAAAGCGTTTGAATGCATATATTTTTATTGCCAAAAACAGTTTATGGATACCAGTGTTCAATAACCTGAGGTACATCCTATTGTAATTATGTTAACTGCTATCAGTTGCGTTTTTTCCTCCTGTCTTGTTGATGTAAGGAAAGAATTTGGAGACACTAGTGGAGTTTAATTTCACCATAAAATACTTTTATTTGACGATAAATAAACAATGATATGGTATTATTTACTGATGAA